>OU618550.1:16590260-17913379 GCA_914829495.1 Eilema sororculum
TCCTCAGATAAATCGAGATTCAGTGATGTCATTCCAGAATAATGTCCTGAAATGTTAGAATGGTCACCCATCCAAAACTGACCTTGCTAACATTGCTTAACTTTATAATGCTCTAACCTACACGGTCACAAATGAGCCACGAGCCCCACAGCCTTAAAACCCCCAAATACTGCAAAATCATTGTTCAACAAATCCACGAATCGTACGCACGTCACAAACTCAGCTTCATATGAACACTAATCCTGCCATATAAGCACAATAATCATTTCAAACCAATAAAACCAGATCAGCGGTTACGTTTGTAACTATTTTAAAACACATTATGAGAATAGTAAATGATCATAATAAAAAAAAACAACAGAAGTCGAGAAAACTGAATCACTTTTATTACGTAGTTTGACTCTCTAGAAGTCCGAGATTTAATGTATTTATTGAAGTAACTTATTAATACCTGCACACGAATAGGTATAGGCTTTGTCACCTTTGTGAGTAGGTTTAAGTTTATTCCCTGGTCCATTTATAAAATTGGGTTTCAATTATGAGGAAAGAGAAAGAGGATCGGGAGAAATTGCACACATTGGGAGATACCTGCTGCTGCTGGATGTCCAGCAGTGGGCTGCAATAGGCATTGATTTATTGATATTATAAAGTTTACAAAATTTATGTTCCCTGAACTGAATGAACTGCAAATATATTTTTTTTGCCTATTGCTGTCCACAGCTGGACATAGGCCTCTCCCAATCCTATTTCTGTCGATCTTGCACCTTCCGCATCCAATCTGTCCCAGCCACCTTTTTCAGGTCGTAAGTCCATCTGGTTGGGGGTCCATCCCGTTTAACGTCTCACGGTATTGATAAACGCCAGGTTTCTTTCATCTGCGCATCAAAACGAAGGTTTTTTATCAGTACGTCCTGGGCTGGCCACATTTGCCGTAGGACTGATGGCGGTTGGAACAATAATTCCTAGAGTAGAAACCGTGAATTCACAAAATGTAAGCTATAACATTCCCCAGCCAAATTAGCATGATCACCTGAAAATTATGGCTAGATTTAAAGAAGCTAAGCTAGCGAATTAGTGGTGAGGTGCACATTTAGAGAGGCCTCAAAAAATATATTGGACTTCGATAATAATTAATGAATCAATACATATATTTATCACTTCATGTACGAAAATTCATGTTATCCTTAGCGTGAGTGGGCTGACGGTAATTATTATATGACCCGCTTATACAATTTCAACTTTGCGAGTAGTAGCTGCGAATCCTAAAATATATACCTACTATCGTCTTTATATATTTGTCTAATCTCATATTTCTTTTAGGATTCAATTAATAATCCGCTAGTAACACATCTAGTTGCAAGCGTTCATTGAATACGGCTAGCTATTAAGTGAATTTTAGCAGTACACACCTTATTTTACCTATCGAAAATCTCTTCGGTTTCACTTCACCAGAGCTAACAATGAGAGGGAGGAACTAATTAAAAATAAGGTTAGCGTAAGTGCAAAAGCTTAGAAACCTTTTTTAATAATTCTACGCACAGAAAAGTTTTAGGTACAGTTTATATGGAGGAAAGGAGTCCAGAAAGATAAAAAATATATTATTGTTATAACTGTAATTATGAAGCATTAATTGATTACGTCCAACTGTCAATATAAGTAACTTATTGACATATTTATGCAGTTGACGTGATAGAACAACATTCAAATACATATTATAAACAATGACAATACCAGACTACAGACGCAGACAGTATTGCACACGCAATTCTTGTACTATAGTTAGGTATTTTATATGATTTGATATATTAAGTATAAGTCATCATCCTAGGTACTCCTTCCGGGTCAATTCTCGTACTAAAAATATGTACAAACTGTCTTAATGGTATTCTCGGAACACAATTTTCATTGACTTCGTGATCATTGTTGACATTTAGAAGATTGGGATTAGATTGAGACTTTTTTTTTTTTTATACAGGACACGTCAATTTGACTTCACCTCGCCTGATGTTAAGCTAAAGGCAAAGTCTCGGAAAGAGGGTCACCATCGTAAACATTTACCATGTTAACAGTGGTGGCACTCAGCTTGACGGCCTCATTAGATGCCTTTTCACGCCCCGCTTAAAGGACCCAGGACTGTAGGAAGAAGGAAACACGTGAACTGGCAGGGAATTCCAGGCCTTAGTGGTGCGGCATAGGAATGAATCACTGAAACGCTTGGTTCTAGCAGGTATACTCTGCACCGTAAATGGATGACATCTTAGCCCTGCACGTGTCGTCCTGTGAAGGAAAGGGGAGGGTGGGACTAATTGGAAGAGCTCGTCAGAACATTCACCATGGTAGAGACGGTAGAAAACTGCCAAAGACGCAACATCTCTACGCATCTGCAAAGGCTCGAGGGTGTCTGAACTTGAAACAGATTTTTTATTACGAGAATTGGGCCTCTGCTTCTTTTAGATGTAGCTTATGTTATTTAAACACAAATTTATAAATAGCTATAAGTATCTAATAAATTTTTACAAATATTTTTACCTGAATTATGTTATAATAAATAACTTAAATGTTTTGGGTACTAATTATTATATAATGATATATTATATAACAAATGTCGGCTCGTTATCCAAGAATTTAATGCAAAATTAATAATTATAATATCGACTGTCTATTGTAAATTATATATTATAAGTAAATCACCGAGAAAGGGTAAGAGCAGATAGTGGACGGTCATTAGTAAACAATAATATGCAATTTATATTAATATTTCGTTGCAATATAACAGGCTTTTAGAATGATGATTTATGTCAAGGTGAGGTAATCGGTTCTTTAGCTAATTCATCTACTTCGTATTAAAACTTCTTTAGTAAGTTCTATGGTTTAATTTACCTATTAGAGTTTGTGGCTAAGTGGTGATTTCCAGAATGTTATTTGAATCAAAATATTTTAAAAATAGATTTAATGTTACTTTTCTGTTACATCAATAGGGGACTAAGAAAGTTTTTTTTACACCCGACATGACGCACATTCATGGAACATGAAAAATAACTTAGTATACATATGTTTAAGTTATGATAATGTAGAATACTGGCCGTCTGTCGGGGTAATGCTGTTCATGTGGTACATAGTGCTACCAGACATTGCAGTCTATAAATGATAGAATATATAGGATACCGCTGGTTATCGGAGACGGCCGGCAGAATCTGAACTTGGGTACTAGGTACATATGTTATTATTATTGTTTTGCAAGTATGCGTTCGCACGTCACGTAGGCATAGGTCACTCAGTGAGATATATAGGAGATGGGTTAGAGGGTGACTACTGTTAATGGTGCACTTTTGCAAACAATGGTCAACCTTCTATCGTGTCCGTTGTGCCCAGATACCTGCAAAATTTAGAAATCTTGGGCTGGATTCATCTAATAGAGCTGAACATTGCCATCGATAGCAAACGACGACAAAGACGAGTGAGATGTCACAATGGGATAAGGCTTGAGCGTCCTACTATAGTTTTAAAATATTATATACATAGCGGACAAAATATGCATCCTCTCTCATTTTTATTTAAATTTATATAAAAGACTAGTGAAAACCGGTTTAAATATGAAAATAATCCGGTCTCTATTGATGACAATCGTGAGGAGGATATAGATGAGCACCGATTAACATCTTATGTGTGAGAATGTAGGCTAAAGTTCCATTCATTTATAACTCTACTTCCATAAATGTGCAGTAAATAAAAACAAATATTAAAAAAAAAAACAAACAAAATTTGCAATCTGTTTATTGCCTTGTAAAACAGTCAACTTCTGTACATTGCCAGATCCTTTGTCCAACGCCCAAATCATTTTGTTTTACCGTTATCGCACAAATGTTAGACTCAAGACAATAACTGCTCTAACTTTCACTACGTTATATACGACGCAATAAATTGTTTTGTCAACGAACACCCATTTAAAAGTGCTATTGCTAACTTTTGTTACCATGTTAACGGTAGTGGAATTGGACCGCTCTAAGGAGGTCCTAAATTCTCAAAAAAAAAAACTAGCGTGCGACAACCTTTAAAATTGTCAATTGTGATGTCACATTGTTTACTGCACCGGCGGCAACTCAATAAAGACGTGAACACAATAAGTGCAGTTCGTAAGCAACACAATTAAAGCTGCAACAAGAGGAGCACCGTGAAATTTCGTTTCAAATTGGTGTGAATAGACGTATCATTGGATATTTGTGTTTGATAAATAGTGCGTCAACAATACGCCCCCTTTCCGGTATGGGAGAAGTAAAAAATGTGTAAAAGTTAAGATATTGGACTTGTTGCGCATTCGACATGCGAAAATAAGTTGCCACAACACATATAGGCACAGTTATAAAGACTAACGTAGAGTAGCGATATTAAGGCTTTCAAACCTAATACTTGGTTCTTTGACAGCTTTGACATAATGTTGAAAAATGCGGTACTGATCTACCAATAGGTAGAACAATTGTATAGATGCACACGCCTATCACAGGACAAAGTTACAAAGGTAACCTAGTGATTGCACAAAAAAATCGATGTTCATAAAATATTTTAGTCGTATAGGTTTTTGCCCTACATCCACTTAGAGTTGGAGACTTTCTAACGTCAATACCTATGTCTAGTAATATTGTTGCATAAATAAATCTCCAATAATTTTTAAATAGGTAAAAAAGACTGAATTTAAAAAGTATTGAAGAAGATGATTGGGAATCATTTTATCAAGGATCGCATTGACAACATCATACAGCAGAATTAAGGTGATTTGGTAGAATGGAAAGGTATATTAATTACAATTTAAGAAAACGAGATCAGAAAGCTAAAATGAAAAAAAGGAACCGGTTGAATTTGAGCTTTGGCCGTTTCCTAGCTCTCATTTAGGTAAACTCATTTATTTGTTAGCACCACGAAATAATGACCGATTCACATTGCACAAACTTGTGTAATTTGTGCAGTGATAACACTGTTGGCATTGATATTGTTAAGCCATAACGGATCTTGGAAGCGCGAATGAGTACAACACCCAGATTTAAGCAACCTTTTATTCTGACGCCATTGATCGTAATAGATGCGTAACTGTATGTGTTGTCTTGCTTACTGTTCACTTAATCTCACCCTGGTAAAAAAACTTTGTCTTATAAAAGTTATAAATTCTCTTTTCCGCGGCATCATCTTTTGAGCGATTTATCTACTGTTATTTCAGTTGTCCTCTTTCCTTCTATTCGCTATGTTTTAGTCAACAGTCCTTCATCACAATATGCCCGTACAAAGCTTAGCGGTCTGAAGGGATTATGTCCAATGCATACAGTTACAACATTAATTTTTATGACGACAAACTATCCGCCAAACACCTCTTTCATATTTATGAATAAGATGTTTCCCCGTTGTCAATTGTTTAAATTGCGAATAATCTTTTGAAAGTCATCATGCTTTCTATTATGAATGGACTTGTTCGAACGGGTTTGAGCTGAGTATTACCTGCTCATTAAATATCTATATGGGTGCTCTACAGATATTTGACCATTTTTTACTTAAAATATGTTTTGCCTATTAGATTTGCGAATACTGGAATAGTGGGTTAGGGTTAAAGGGGTTTCACAGACTCAAAGTGGTGTCAAACAGCACGGTGTTTCTCCATGTTTGTCTACACACCCATATATACCCTAAAAAGGATATCCCTGAGAGACCCCAATTCGATTTGGCCATTAAGGTTGGCGACCCCTAACACATTGTAGGGAATTATACCCTCTCTCCTCCCTTACAAAGAAACACGCGTGGAGCGTGAATGGCTCACATGAAAATAAAAAAACGAGATAGTGAACAGGTTAGAAAAATTTAAATAATAAAATTAATGGCACTACCGAGCTATCTGTACTTGTACTCTTTACGTCGGTATGACCTAAGAATAGATATTGGTATGAATTAAGAATGGTATGAGTTGAGAATACGTATTTGGTATGATTTAAGAATGCTGAGTTGCTATGATATGACGGCAGAACAACCTAAAATTACGGATGTAAATGACTAGATACTTAATGGCAAATGGACATATAAAATACATCATTAAACATGCCAAATGTATGTATCTGACAAAAGATTCTATCTACATAGGTATACTTAGGTAATAAAAATGAATGCTAATTTTGCTTTTAACATCAACACTCGCGAACGGACTGATCGATTCATTATAATGTTGTAGTTTTATTATATTTTTTAATTATCCTCTGGAATGAATGCGCTGCAAAATATTATTGTGTGTGATACGGTTACGATTTTTTTAAAAACAGCCCTAAAACTGCCATAATATAATGCTTGGTTTGGTTGTAATTTGTTGAGTAGAACCGGATGTGTGGGCAAAAATATTTTAATCATGTAACCAGCATCAACGCGGGCGGAGTTACAGACATCAGCTTGTATTATATAGATACTAGATGTTGCCCACCGGTTTGCCTGTGTGGAATTTTGAACCTGTTCCTGCAATTCAGGGAAACCTATTATCCGAGATATAGTAAGCGTCATTTCAGGTTACATTCTACCCTTGTGCCAAATTTTAGTTATTGGAGCGTGCTTGAATAACCAAAAATCCAAACATCATCACAAACTTACACATCCATACTAATATTATAAATGCGAAAGTAACTCTGTATGTCTGTCTGTCTGTCTGTATGTTACACTTTCACGGTCGCTTAGTGGTTAAGGAGTCAGCCTTACGATCGAGAGGTCATCCTGGCCATTACACTACCGACGACGTGAACCCACTCCTAGCACAAGCAATTTAGCTTAGTTGGAGGGGTTAGAGGGAATATTAGTAACTTCGGTTCTAATATCCTTTAAAAAAAAAGTCTATTATATTAGTAAGAGTAGGATCTGTAGGATAAAAAAATACTGAATGATGTAAAGATAAACACTATTGCAACTCTAGTGAAAAATGGTAAATTACACCGATACATAACAACACGATGATTCATTGAAAGCATCAATGAACTCTTATAACACTCATAACATAACCCGATGTACACCAGTTCGGTCACGTACCTACTTTCATAGTCTTGATCGTTTTCTTTCGTAATCATTGCAAGTATTTCTTACAAGTTTCCTCGTTGCCACGATATAGTGTGCCCCATTAATGTATAAACTACGAACGTAAGTTTGTATAACATTATCTGCGTACAATGTTTGCTAATACGTATGACGTCGAGTTGGAGGCTTGGTTCCTTTGAAGGTTATATTTGCTTTTATGGTAAATTATGGTGTGAGTCATCTTTCACTGTCCATAGGATGCTGTTTGGAGTTTCCCTGTTATGAATCTGTCGTGTCACGGTTGTATGAACTAAATATACACACGCTTCTTACGCGGAAGTCGTTTAGATCTATTTACACGGATTAGCTTTTGATTTTTTGTGCGTTACAGTATAGATGAGTAATGAATTTATGTAAGTAAAGTAGCTGTTAGATCATTATTTTACAAATTTTGTACTGCGGTGTTCTCTTCTATCTCTGTATATTCTGTGTCTTTACTGGAACAGTTTGTTCAGAGCTAGAGCACTGATAAATAAATCCATACTAATATTATAAATGCGAAAGTAACTCTGTCTGTCTGTCTGTCTGTCCGTCTGTCTGTCTGTCTGTCTGTATGTTACGCTTTCACGCCTAAACCACTGAACCGATTTTGATGAAATTTGGAATAGGGATAGGTTAGACCTTGAGAAAGGACATAGGCTATGTTTGGTCGCGATAACCGACATCCACGCGGGCGGAGCCGCTGGCAAAAGCTAGTAATTATTATAAAGGAAACATCAATTTGACTTCACCTCGCCTGATGGTAAGCTAAAGGTAAAGTCTCGGAAAGAGGGTCACCATCGTAAACATGTACCATGTTAACAGTGGTGGCATTCAGCTTGACGGCCTCATCAGATGCCTTTTCACACCCCGCTTAAAGGACCCGGGACTGTAGGAAGAAGGAAACACGTGAGATGCCAGGTCTTAAGTCTTCCAGGTCTTAATGGTGCGGCATAGGGATGATTCAAAGATTTGTTCAGCACCTGTCCTATTGCCAGAACATTTTCCTTGCAAGTGCAGTGCGAGATGGAAAACGTAATAGACCTTCGAGCATATTTTGGAACAATGATAGGTTTGTAGGTTAACTTTGAAAGCTTTTCTTACATCGTTTTAAGTCTAGAATAGAATGAAAATTTGCCTTGTTGGTTCTCAATGGAGTAGAATAGGGCCACCCTATCTCTTCGTGTGGGTGTCCTAGAAGATGACTAAGGGATGTTGTTATCCGACAGTTAACATACAGCCCATGACTGAATGCCCGATTGACGGCAACAGGCTCGCCCCCTATTGCGTGGGACCGAGAATAATAGTTGGCAAAATGTCCTTAGGGGATTTACAGGCGCGCGGGCCTGGGGGTGACGGGTGGAGCCGCCTGTCACCCCAGCAGAAGCAGGCCACGGCGGCGGCGTGCTGAAAAGCGCGCCTCCCCGTTCCGGGGGCGAGTCGGAGACACCGTTGTCCCCCCTCCTAAGGAGGGCCAGACCGTAAGGGATGGCCCTGGGTCAGCTGGGGTGCGAGGGCTATGTCGATGAGAACCTCATCTCCGGTCTAGCACCACGACCCACAGTCGGCGTGCGGTTTTAGTCGGTTCGAGTCCGACATAGCCTAAAGGAAGGTATCCGAGGGGATTTCCGCACGAAAAAAGAGGATTTACAGGCGTGAGTATATGTTTGTAATCCTCTAGTCTCTCTATAATAGTACAGCTATAAATATCTTGACCCAATATATGGAGCAATGAACTTCGCACCATTTCGCAGTAGATGAATCAAGTTTGGAGCACCTCATAAGTGGCACGCAACGTTTGACCTTGAAGTGGGTGTTCGCCCAATGACATAGAAAACTATAATCTTGTCTGTTACGTATATAGACGTGAGTCAAATCTAATACACGATAATTAACCGACGAGACTTTATTGCTTAGCAATAAATCATATTAACTTGACTCGAGTACGTCTCAACGGCGATTCTATTTTTGTTTGTAGCTTTATTATATTTTGACAGTCTATGAGGTGACTTGAACTTAAGAGAACGTTCTCTCCAGCATAATGTGGGCTCTAAGGCATGTATTCCAGAACGACAATCAGTCCAGAATATCGGTTTATAAAATCTAAGGACAAAACGGTATTCTGTCTGGATGGCAGTGTCTTTTTTTTTTCGTGAAGAAATCCCGTCGGATACCTTCCCGTCGGAGCCGGAAGAGGAGGTTATGTCGGACTCGAATCGACTAAAACCGTACGCCGACTAAGGGTCGTGGTGCTAGGCCGGAGGTAAGGTTGTCTTCGACATATCCCTCGCACCCCGACTGACCCAGGGCCATCCCTTACGGTCTGACCCTCCTCGGGGGATGAGCATTAATTCGATTATTCGATCGATTCACGTCTAAGCATTAATTTCTATACATATAATCCATACTTCCATACTATCCATACTAATATTATAAATGCGAAAGTGACTCTGTCTGTCTGTCTGTCTGTCTGTATGTTACGCTTTCACGCCTAAACCACTGAACCGATTTTGATGAAATTTGGTATAGGGGTAGATTAGACCTTGAGAAAGGACATAAGCTATGTTTTGTCGCGATAACCGACATCCACGCGGGCGGAGCCGCGGGCAAAAGCTAGTATGTAATATAAACAGTTTTTGTGCCAATAAAAGGCAATCCAATTTAAGATTTAAGATTTCCTCCTTATTATACTTTCCGAACTTTTTTTACAAGTAGCCTGACAAATTGAGTTGTTGTAACGGTCAGAGCACTCTTGAATGCAATGACCTATACCTTGAATTGCAAGTGAAATTATTCTTACAGAATCCATGGAGAAATCTCCCTTAGGGGTAGGTATGAACAACATAAATATAAGCTAACCGCTATTAAACAAGATATAACAGCATAATTTCGTTTGATTTGACATACCGAAACAATTTAATCATTATCTCCCTTGGAAAATTAGTCGGAATCTGCAAAGGAGTTCGAGACGAAAACGCACGGCATAAAGTGGTGATTTGCAAGAAGTAGGCGGTGATTATAAGTCTTGTGGGCTAGGGACAGGTATGGCTAAGGAATTGGCGGTATTCGCCAACGACCGCGGTGCAGTTTCGTTGTGAGCCTGTACCGCCAACCGACTGGGTGGGCACGCCGCGGCGGTTGGCCCTCTCCGCTCTTTTTGCCCCACAGTTTCAAAAATTTCGAACTGTGTGAAAACAATGCCGTTCGGAAAGCTTTGTTCCCTGATGCACGCGATCGACACAGATAAGCACCACAGTGTCATTATCACGCAATTTCTTGCCTTCTGTTAGTAACGTTTTTGGAATAGAAATGTTATTACTTTATTATTAATAATGTTATTTTAGTTTTTAATAAATAATAATAATGTTATTATTCGTAACTGTATAAGCACAGATGATATAATGATTAAATCCTAATTGGCAAGAAATTATAAAAAGAGAGGCACAAGAGAGTGTACAATTAAAACATTACTTTACCATCGTCAAATTATGTCGTAATTAACTGAACAATTAAAATCGAAGGTCATTACGGCAGTAAAAACTGGAGTGGGAAGTGATCCTCTTTTTGCTTCTGTCGAAGATAAGTTATGATGTAGAGAGTCAATATGTTTAAAAAAATGTTTAAACGTTTATATCTTATACTAGCCAATTACACGCGGTTCCATATAGATGACGGTTTTCGCGACTTTTGGTCATTTCTTCTGTTCTACTAGACTTAACTAGACCAATTGTGATCAAACCTTTCAAACAAAAAAAATATCGCATCAAATGCTGTTGCCGCAAAAACAGACAAGCAAAATAGAATTACAGAAAAAGATACATACTTTTGTATTCAGAATCGTTAATATAAGTACAATTCTAAAAATTTGTCTATTATAGACACAATTTAATCTATGTAAAATATCAGGTGTGATTTCGTTTTAGCACATGACTTGTCAATATCTCTTTATCTTTATTACTTCCCTTACTTCATAAAACTGGCTAACTACAGATATCTTAATTAATTTATATATATAAATATGTAATACCATTTATAATAATTTATTGCCTGAATACATTTATGTGTTTATGCCAGTGCAGTTTTCTGAACTTGTGACTGAATCAATTTTATTTGATGCAATAGGACTAAATGAGTGACTGGGTGCGTGGGTCCAAGATCTTTGGATCAAGCCAACCTCACCAATGCAAGCTGATGCAAGCCGATACACTGATTGAGGGGTGAGGCTCTGGTGCAGGCTTTCCTCTAGAGTGGACAGGCTAAGCAGCAGTCACTCCCTTTTTAAGAAGGACCTCGGGCTTCAATGCGAAACAATTGGGACAATATCTGAGTTTTAGTCCCAGCCCCACTACAAAAACTGTTAATAATAAATATTAAATAAGCCGTTCTATTATGTAGCTATTTTAATATTCAGGAGAACGTAATAATTAAAAAGAAATGCAAATTTATTGAATTTAAATTCGCAATTTTGTTAATTACGGCTATAAGTGTGCTAATATTATTTAGCTTATCTTAACATCAATAAGTACATAATATTACGATAAACAAATCTACATAATACTACGATTTAGGATTGTTTTAGGTAATTTTATCAATTAATAGTTATGTTTTTACAAAAATCCTACTTACTAATATTATAAAATATATTCCACAAACACAACATTTTACACAACGCCATCTAGACCCATGGTAAGCTTAACTAACTTGTGTTATGGAATCTAAAATGCGGATAAACATACATACTTAGACACTTTTTTTGTAAATACATACGTATTATACATAGAAACACCTAGACCCAATGCAAATAGCCAATGCATATAAATATTTGCACTGAGCGGGGATCGATCCCGCGCCCCCTGCGTAGCAGTCGCGTTCACTATCGCCACGATGTCACGATGATGAAAATTTATGAAGATATAGCTTTTGCCCGCGACTTCGTCCGCGTTAAGTTCGGAATAGAAAGGAATAGGATACACTGCTCCTGTTCCCGCGACCCATTTAAAGTTCCTTAAAATTTCTGTACGCCTGGTACATCATGCAAATTGTACCAGGGTAACATAAATACTGATTCCGTGACCGCGACCCGCAGGAACTATACCCGGGATAAAATAACGTTCGAACGGGATAAAAATATCCTATGTCCTTCTCCTGGCTCTAAACTACCTCCCTGCCAATTTTCAGCCAAATCGGTTCAGCCGTTCTTGAGTTATAAGTGGAGTAACTAACACGACTTTCTTTTATATATATAGATTTGTTATTCAATTACCCTCTAATTGCTGAACAGATCTGACTGAAATTTGATATAGGGACAGATAACAGGCTGGAATAACTCATGGCTTCTTATACAAATTAGGAATTAGGTTGCAGGAATGGAATCTGAATTCGTTGCGGGCGAAGCCGCTTCCAACGACTAGTTATTTTCTGCAAAGTCATCACTGGCTTACCTGTCCAATCACACGTATACCATACATACATACAGTCACGCCTCTTGCCTAGTGTCTTACATACTCAGAAAATAATCATTTATTGAAAAAAATCCTTTATTTTTACTTTTATAATAATTTCAATATTTTTAACATATCTCAAATGTGACAAATATGTGACACACATCCTGTATTTTTTCGATATCATCATTTAGTTTTGAAGCCTATGCAAATGGACAATCCGAGTTCCGTTTCTGGAACTATTCGAGGAAATATATATTATAATTAACATTCATAGACGTAGATCACGCAAAGCATGTTCGTTGTTTTATCGGCTATTGTTCCATAGATTTCGGGAAAAATTAGGTTATTGATTTACTGTAGGTTAAAATGACAAGTTATTTGTGACTATTTAGGCTTCACGGCTACTTATGTACTTATTTTTCAAGACTATAAAGTAGCATTATTACTTATTATGAGCAAATCAAAAATAGAATGTTGTTTTTGTTTGTATTTATTTATTTTTTAGTTTCAAATGTGATGAATTTCATTGAAACTGTTTAACCCTCAACGGTACATCTGCTTGCTGATAGACGAATGAGGTAGCAGTTGAAGTCAAAGTCTTAGTTAATAGTATATTATGGTACAGTCAGCGTCATACATATCTGGACGACGAAGTCTCAAAATGATCTTAGAACTCTCGTATTAAGATGTTTTCAAACTGTTTTATTGATTTATATGGTATTATTGTCCGGATCAAAGGTGTGTAACAAATATCAGAACAATCGGTCAAATGTAAGGGGGTCAAAAAACTAAATTAAGACCATTTTGAGTACTCTGTTCGTCAACATCTTTCTGATGCTGACTGTACAAGTGTGGAAAGTCGGTGATTACCGCTGAGGCACCAATGAGATTAAAGAGAGCCGAGGATGGTAAATCAACAATGCACACGTGTATCACACGACGGTTTACAACATGATTATAAATTAAATAATACAACAAATATTAATTCAATTCATTCAATTCAATTCAATTCAATTGTTTATTTGTGGATCATAGGTTTGTGTACAGTTCTTATTCTAAGTTACATTTCAGTGCGCTATGTCCTACCATGGAATATGGTGTACAAATTAAATTAACATACCAAAATAAAAATTAAATAATAGTGAACACTTTAACAATGTCAAATAAACATAATCAGATAAATATTAAATACTTTAAACAATGTCAAACACACATAATCAAATAAATAATGAATGAAATACTATAATAATGTCATGCGAGAGAATCATCGTTTAAGAATTCGTCAATGGAATAGTAAGCCTTATTTGTCAAAAATTTTTTGAGTTTACCCTTAAATACTTTAACATTTTCCAAGCGGATCCTCGCAGGTATTTTATTATAAATGGAGGTTGCCATACAAAATACACTACTACGTAACAACTGTGTTTTACTTGGTACGACTTTTAAGGTACCTTCGCGCCTAGTACCAGGTGGATTGGTGATAAATAAATGTGGATTGTCTTTAACAAATGTTGCAACCTCAATTATATATATTGATGGAACTGTTAAAATACCCAACTCTCGGAATTTCGTTCTGCATGACTCCTTTTTTTTTAAACCTGTCATGGAGCGAATGCAGCGTTTTTGAGCAATAAGTACTCGCAACTTGTCAGTTGAATTGCCCCAAAACATTATACCATATCTGAGAACACACTCTACCTGGCCATAATATGCCGTGATAACTGTGGATCGATTTGCCACCTGAGACAATTTATACAAAGCAAACGAGAATTGATACAGTCTTGCACATAGCTGTTCAATGTGTAATTTCCAATTTAGTTTATTATCTATTGTTAGTCCCAAAAAGCGCGTTGAGTTAATTCCAGTTAATGTCGTATCCAAATATTTAACCCGTAGTACCATATCGGTTTGTCTTTGCTTGAAGTCCATAATGTGCGTTTTCGTTAAATTGATTTTTAGATTATTATATGTCAACCAGCTTTCAATTGATGTCAAAGTTTTAACGACGTCCGGTTCTAAATTACTATGGTCCTCATTAATGAACAGAATAGAGCTATCATCTGCAAACAATGTTATAGAATGCTTAGTTATATTTGGCATGTCGTTAATGTATATTAAGAAGAGAAGTGGTCCGAGAACACTTCCCTGGGGAACACCGCAATGAATCTGTTTCCTATCGGAGGCAACAACTGTGTCGGTCCGAGTTTTTGTGCACATTTTATTAATATGAGTAATTTGTGTTCTATTATTTAAATATGATTTTAGTAATGTCTGAGCATTTCCTCTGACTCCGTAACTATGGAGCTTCTTTAGTAGGATGTCGTGATCTACTCTGTCGAAAGCTTTTGACATATCTAAAAACAGTGCTGTAGCTTTTTTTCTTGTATCGACTGCTGTGGTCACTTTAGATAAGAAATTATAAATTGCCATATTTATAGTTTTATTTTTACGAAAACCGAACTGTATTTCGGATAATATGTTGTTGGTCTCAAAATATTTGGACAGTCTATCGTAAATAACCCTTTCAAAAATTTTTGCTAATACTGGGATTAATGCAATTGGTCTATAGTTACTTATTTCCTTAGGATCTCCCTTTTTAAATAATGGTTTCACTACAGATATTTTCAGTTTCTCTGGAAACACGCCCTGTAACATACATAGGTTAACTATATGGCACATCACTGGAGAAATCCTCAAAGCCACGTCTTTAAGTATTTCAGTAGATATATCGTCATAGCCTACTGAGTGTGTGCTCCTGAGATTTGTTATTATTTTTAAGATGTCATTTGGTACACATGGAGTCATGAAGAAAGAATTGGATTTATTATGTATTATATTATAAGTTATGTCACTATTACCATTTATTTTGTCAATTGTTGTGAAATAATTATTAAAAGCATTAGCTACGTCATATGGATTGGTTATCAATTTATTGTCACACAGCAACTCAGAGTCATTTTTAATAGGTTCGTTGTGTAAACTATCGCTAATAATTTTCCATGTAGCTTTAGATTTACATTTTGCCATTTTTATTCGGTAGTCATTTTGTGATCTTTGAGTGAGTGCAATAACTTTTTTATATCTCTGCGAATATGATTTTAGAATTTTTTTATTACAAGAGGTTGGACATCGTCTGTACTTCCACAGGAGTTCTTGCTTTATTTTACTACATTTTTTAATGCCTTTTGATACCCATTTAGGTTTTCTATTTAATGTAATTCTAATTCTCTTATAAGGAAAGCATAAATTATAGTGTTCGGTAAAAATATCATAAAATTTGTCAAATGCATAATTGGCGTTATCTTCTTCAAATACATTTTGAAATGTTAATTTATTAAGACATGTCCTAAATAATTGTTTATTGTCTTCACTGTAGTCACGCTTGAATTTAAACCAGTAAGTTATTCTTGCTACCTTTTTAACTGGAAATTTTATAGTTTGCGCTGTATGGTCGGAGACAGCAAAATCAATTATTTCACCTGTGCTACCTCGTATGTTATGTATTATGTTATCGAGGCCTGTACTTTTAGCTAACCTCGTGGCTTGTCTAAATTGAAACTTTAGATTATAAGACAATATTAGGTTTTGGAAATCTGTTGACGTATTCGTTGGTTTAAGAATGTCAATATTAAAGTCACCGCACAATAGTACTTTAAAACCATTCTTGAAACAGATTTTTTTGAGAATTTGCTCAAGCTTATCAAAAAATATTGTCAGGAATTTCGAGTGGTTCCGCGGCGGTCTATATATACAGATTATATAGATTTTATGTGAAGGCAATAGGATTGCAGAACATTCAATTACATTCTTTACTGACATGTCAACAATATCATTCATATTTTCAAAGTCATAACAGCTTTTTATCATTATACACGAGCCACCCCGACGCTCAGTTCGACAAAAACACGAAGCTAATTTGAAACCACCCAAAGTAAGTAAATTTAAATCCTCATTTTTCATATTATGTTCTGTTACACATAATATATCCAAGTGCTTGCCCGCATCCACCATATTATATATATGCACACACATTTGATTCAATTTGTTAATGAGACCATCAATGTTCTGGTGAATAAGATACATAAAATTATTCCCGAAAAAACACATTTTCACAATCATTTTGATTTATTGGTTCCACCTTATTTGCAAAATTAGAGTCACTTGTAATTTGGTCGCTATGATTTAGGTCACAATGAGTTGGGTTAGTTTGTGTGCTTTTATGGACAGAAGTCTTATAGTACCTTTGTTTCATAATGCTTTCTCTATATTTGTTTATGTCATCTTTGTATGTCATATGTAGTATTTGCCTTAATAGGTGTCTACTTAAATTAACAGAGAAGAAATGGTTATATGGCAATACCCTACTATAGTCTAGATCTAGAAAAGTCACATTGGTATATTGTTGACAGATATATTTCAATTCGTAATTAAGTTTAACCTCATTCAAATGTGAATTTCTTGGTATCTCGGTTACTATAACATTTGTGTGTCTCACAGAATTTAACCAAGAACCTAGGTTTATACGTAGTTCATACAGATTTGTGTCATTGGTTCCACTTATTAGAATTAAATAGTCCGTTTTTGTCAATGAGAGTATTTCAGACGACAATGATTTCATGACATCTTCGGTCCTTGCACCAGCCTTCCAAAAGCACGTTACGTGATAAGTCGTTCCTAAAAGTCTTCCGAGTGATTTTCCTACCCCTTTTCCCTGTTGATCAGCTATTATGAGGACCTTTCTCTTTGGCTTACATGGGGTTTGTACTTGAGTCTCTTCCCGTATGTCTTCTAATTTCTCTTCTTCATTAGTAGTTTCTGGGTTCATAGTATATTTTGTCTTATTTATATCATTTGTTTTTTTAGTATTAAAATCCCCACTTTCATTAAACTCCTTATCTCTAAGTGTAATAATCGATGGTTTACGTTTTTTATTCTTTTTTGCTGACTGTGCTAGTGGGCTTGGCATGTGTACAACATTTTTGTAATTTTCGATTATTTGTCGGTTCTTTTCCAGGTTTAGTCTTAATTCTCTATTCTGAATGTTAAGATTGTCTATTTCTTGATGGGCCGATAATAATTCGACATTTAATTTTTCGATTTGGGCCATTAGCTCTGCATAGTGGAAAGTTTCTGTATTTTCTGGTAGACTCATAATTGTGTCATTAAATAAAGTACAATTTGGTGAGTTACTTTCAGGCGTATATGTTCTTTGTGTTCGTAGAGACATATTTTCAGGTGTAAATGTTCTTTGTTTTCGTAAAGTAATAAAAGTATTATCATCATTTTCCATTGTCATAAAATATTTTGATAGAATTAAGTGTTTAAAAATAATAATTAAGTGTTTCACACTACCTTTATTTAGGTTTTAATAATTACCAAAAAGTAATAAAAGTATGATATCCCTTTTGGCAGCTTACTGTACTTTTTGCGTTTCACTAAGACTTTTGGTATTTTTAATAGATTTGGGCCAATGATGTACACTATTATATCTGTGGTTTATGACGAGAATATCAGCGCTCCGGTAGTATAAATTGTTCATTCATTCATTGTTATTATTGTTATAATGTGGGTAGTCATGTTTTCAATTTTATATGTCAGAATCAGTTGTTCTTGTTTACGTTTCGCCCTTTCATTGTGTGTATCAAAAATATATGAAAACAGCTGGAGAACAGCTGATTATCTATGTGTGAGTATTATTCAAATTTGAGATAACTGTCTCAGAAGAGTGAAAACATAGTTTACTCACGCTATGACCCTGTAATACTTAAATATATCTTCATGAAGGAATCATAGGTTAGGTCTTGAATCTTTCAAACACTATTTGCACTGATTTTATGTACTTATTTTCTATATTTGCAATTTTAATTACAGTAAATCTATTTAGGACGTGTTTACAGCGCTGGTGTTGCCAGCCTTTTTTATTTTATATAGTATTATCAAAAGTTTATTTAGAAAAACAATTAGTACAAATGCAGTTAGTACAATAACTGTTTTTAATGGCATAGTAGTTTCATTGAATAAAACGATAAAAACTTAGATTTTTACTTCTTTATCCACCGGACAGTATCTTTAGATGAGCTGGCAAATTAAAGCATGTTTTTAAGTCTACTCCATCCGTTGATCGTACTGTAATGATTTGTTTATAATGTATGACTTGATTTGATTGATTGATAAAAATTTGGCACACTAATTTATGCGCTAATAGATATTTTTCTTTGGAGCTTCCGTAAAATTAAGGGCTTCACATTTTATATCGGGCGGTGTACAACATAAAGAAATCATTTTCTCCATAACTAGTACTTTTCAACAGTGAAAACGAGTTGCATATTATTTTTATTCTACATAGGTACTGGCGGGAACAATAATTGTTTAGTTTTCGTATGGTCATAGACTAAAAGAATGAGGCATTTTTCTTGTTTATCACGCGTAGAAAATTGAAAATGAGAGTTTAAACAGAGAGAAAACCAACATTTTATTTGAGTCAAAGTTAAACACGTACAAGTTGAAATTTTCTATTTTAGTACTATTGAACACGATCATTGTAGTATCGAAACTTTTTTAAGACGAACCAACTGAACCATGAGATTTAAAAAAAGAAAATCTACAACCCACGTGCGTATTAAAGATGAAAAGGCATAGTTTGATTTTAGGTATCATTACATGCCTAATTGCGGTGTGGTTAGGCCCACTTTATGAGCAAGAATAGAAGTATAGACGACAAAACGGCTCTTAAGTGTTCTTTTTGGGGTTGAAGGATCAGACTCCAGTCTAAAAAGTCTCGAAGGCGTAGAAGGCGAACTCCGACTTAGAATACAAGTTCTGAATGCAAGCAGGATTAGCACTGAAGAAGTGGGGTTCAGCCTGACAAAGTAACATTGAAAATATCATTTTAACAGGGCTGAGGCGAGTTTACCACTATTTTCGACTGAGCCGAATATTCACTAAGCCGAGTTTACTACAACCCCTTCTGAGAGGTCTTGTATAATTTTTTCCAACCTTTGCCATTACACTATCGACGTGAACCCGCTTCAAGTGCAATCAATTTTAAGAGTCCGTACTACCTCAAATGACATAGAATAAACGTGTATAATATCAAAAGTTCTAAAGCATGGACTTTTTAATTCATTTGTGGTAAAGTTGAGGATATATACTAATGTTTATGTGTGGCAAAAACATGATTACGTAAAATTTTCTTGATAGAAAACCATTGCAAAGTTACCTCTAAACCGTACAAATAAAACGATATTATGGATTAATTACGCAAAATAGGATCACTAAACTTACACAATAATTGCAGTTTAGTGGTTAAGAGACATTATGTGTTTCAAATTTTACAAATATACATTGGTTTCTGCGTAACTAGCAAATATCTAAATTTTTACTCAAGCGATACCATTAAACTTAGAACCGCCCTGCCGCCCGGCCTCCTCCTCAGTGTTGCTTCGGCTATCATACGGGGAGCTTGTGTCGCACGCGCTCTGCGCAGACGATTACGATAGACGATACGAAAGTATTCAAGTACCTATCTTTTGGCAGGCGAAATGGGTAATAAAGTAAACTGAAAGAGGAAAAGTGTATGTTGGCGTAAAAAAACATTAAAACATATGTATTATGTAGGCAGCCTCTGTGGCGTGGTGGTAGTGCACGCGACTGCCACGCAAGAGGCGCGGGTTCGATTCCCGCTCAGTGCAAATATTTGTATGCATGAATATGGCTATTTGCATTGATCTGGGTGTTTCTATGTATAATATGTATGTATTGATGATGATTCCGTGATGGTGGTATCCGTGGGGATTTTTCGCACGATAAAAAAAAATGGCGTCAGTGAACGCGACTGCTACGCAGGAGGCGCGGTTTCGATCCCCGCTCAGTGCAAATATTTGTATGCATGAATATGTCTATTTGCATTGGTCTGAGTGTTTCTATGTATAATATTTATGTACATACAAAAAAGTATCTAAGTATGTTTATCCGCATTCTAGATTCCATAACACAAGCTAATTAAGCTTACCATGGGTCTAGATAGCGCTGTGTAGAATGTTGTGGAATATTTATTTATTTATTATTATAGTAAGTATCTAATCTACCTACCTAAGTAGCTTATACTGTACATAACAATTTGCAATAGGTACTATATTAGTAGAAAGTAATAAATAGGTCAGTAAAAACCTACCTATTTCAAAAATTTGGATTGAAATAGGCATACCTGCCTATGTATCGACAAAAATAATCTTGCAGTAGCAGCCCAAGTCTTTCAGGCAGGTCCTGCCTACTACATGTCGCTCACTGCGACGACGCGACGGACGACGCGGTTGGGCGACTCAGAGCCGAAAGTCGAAGTGTTGTAACTCCAACTTCTGTAGGTTAGGTTAGAACTGTGACCCCAACGCATGAGCCGAGCGAGCGTAGCGAGCGTGCCGCAGCAGCGGACGGCGAAGTGCCAGATCGGGTTATGATAGGAACGAGACCGTCGGGTCAGGTTAGGAAGAGGGTTACGTTCGGAACAAATTTTTGAAGTTTCTACCTAACCCGCGACCGGGTCAAGTTTTCGGGTCAGTTTCGGAATAAACGGAATATTTCTGTAAATACATGAGTACCTACCAACCCGAATGATCATAATATAAATATAGCAGTAGTTAGGTACTACTACCATACGTATTCCTATATTTATTATAGACAGTACGTAATTATGAATTTCCATTCATCTGTTTCTATTGAAGGGTCATCGCCCTCTGTGGGCTCAGCAATCTAGCCACATTACTGGCCGTCAGATTCTCTGCCCATACGGGGGCCCCGTATAGGGCCATACTTCGCACGATCCCCAGGTACAGTCTCCTGCAGGGAGCGTTGGGTCTCCTGATGTTGGGCATCAGCCGCGCGAGTGTGGCTGATGCCCCCCTCAGTTTTGGGACCAAACTTCGGAAGTGATGTCCGAAGTTCCACCGGCCATCGAGCCCCAGATACTTCATCGAGGGCTCGATGCCGATGCTGACACCCCCTATCTGTAGGCTGGATCCCGCAGGTGGCTCCATCCGAGGTCCGTGGAAGCACCGAGCCTCGGACTTGTGAAGAGCGACCTCGAGACCCAGCCGCCGTGTCTGACCCACGACTTGAGCAACCCCTGCCGTGGCCTTTAGTGCTGCGTCTCGGTGCGCTGCTCCCCGCGCCGTAATTATGGTGTCATGCGAACCGGACGTCGGAGGTCGCAGAACGACCTCCGTCCTCTATGAGCGCTGGCCTGAGGGTGACCGGTGGAGCCGCCTGTCACCCTAGCAGAAGCAGGCCGCGGCGGCGGCGCAAGGTGCGCCTCCCCGTAACCGGGGCTAGATGGGGACACTGTGGTCCCCCCAACCCGAGGGAGGCCATCTCGAAAGGGATGGTCGTCCTGGGTCTGCCGGGGTGCGAGAGATATGCTTTTGGCAATCTCACCTCCGGCAACCAAGGACTTGGGACGGCGTGCGTTTTAGTTCGAGTTCGACATAACCACCTCCACCGGCTCCGTGGGGATTTATCGCACGATAAAAAAAAACGAGGGTGTCATCGGCGGAACACGTTACGCTGACCCCTCTGAGCAACGTACCATGCAGCACCCAATCGTAGCCGATGTTCCTCACCCTCCGTAACTACGGGCACGTCGTTCTTCACCACCTCCCCTAGGTGCCGTCTTCTTAGGGGCGGAGGCCTTGGCTTGGGACCAGTAGCACCACTGGGTGCAGCCGTCGTCGCTCAGGACGCGACGATGGGTGCCGCCAGCGGTGGGCGGTATGCCCGGTCCTCGAGGACGCCAAGGCGTCGCTCGATAACTTCCAGCAGCTGGACCACCATTGGTGTCACCTTAGATGGAGCACGGAGAGCGGGGGTTTTCACACCCCGAGCCTCCCCGGCCCCCTGGACCAGCTGCGTCAGCTGACCGATCTCCTCCCGCATCAGCCGTTGCTGCTTGTGGGAGTCAGCAATCTCCGTCTCCAGGCTCGCAACCCGAGCCCGGAGTTTCTCCTCCTCACTGGAGACGCTCCTTTCCAGGAGCTCCTCCAGCGCTTTGGCGGCACCTTTTATCGCGTCCGCCACGACCCTCTTCTTTCCCGTAATATTTTTCTGGCCTTTTACGGCGGCAGAAATGCGGGAAAGAGCCGCCAGGATGTTCTGCACCGCCGGCACCTCCGTGACCTCCCTTGGTAGCGGGGACACAATCGCTGGCGGCTCTGCTACTCTCTCTTTCGCTCTGTAGAGGTCGGCTTTCGTCCTCTACCCGCGCCTAGCCGTCTAGCGTAGCCTTACTAGGAAGGTCCTACTCGCTGTTCGATGATTCAGACCCACGATGAACATGGGCGGGTGTCGCCATGGCTAGTCACCGAATGGGTGTCCATTCGATCACCAGTCACAGCTAGGGATTCCCCAGACGGAGTCCGGGTAGCCCTCATGGGTAGATTTATCCGTTATCGTTTCCATAACCATATTTTATTTTACGGTTAATGTCCACCGACATTGAGGTGGAAGTAGAGAGGTTGTATGTGAGGATAGGAAAGGTGGGAGTGAGTGAGTGACGCCCTAGGCACTGAGTTCCCCCCAGTGATGCATCCCATTGCCAGGCGTGGGGTTCGGGGTGATTTTTTATAGAGGTTTTCTTCCTCGCAACTCCTAAGAGCTACCATGCCCCTCTGTTGCCAGACGGCGGTACGGCTCGGCCGATCGATGGTCCCCATGGGACCGTGTATTTCACCACTGATCGCTCAGTGGCAAAGTACTCGTCGCCCTTAAAGTTCTCCGCTAGGCTTAGCAGAGCACGTGCGGAGAACTCGAAACCGACCATAAAGGCCCCCCCTCCTTGGTGGACTATTGGCCACCAAGGTACCTTCAGGTGAGAGAGCAGTGCCCAGCAGTGAGACATTGAAAGGGCTGCTATTATTATATTATACTAGCTGCTGCCCGTAGCTTCGCCCGCGTGAAGTTTTGTTCCCGTTCCCGCAACCCATGGGAACCTTAACCCGGAATAAAAAGCAACCTATGTGTTATTCCAGGTTCTAATCTACCCCTGTATAAAATTTCAGCCAGATCCATTTAGTAGTTTTTGCGTGAAAGAGTAACAAACATCCATACATACAGCGATACATACTCACAAACTTTCGCATTTATAATATTAATAGGATAAGTATAAATATATTATAAGTTTTATGTAAATTATCATTACAATATGCACACTTTTCTCAAAAGTTTGTTTATTGCCATAACTTTCTTGATGTCTAATTACTAGCTACTTTACCCTATCGATTGATACACGCGTGAACTTGGCGGCCGAGCCTCGCGTCGGCCGGCCCGGGGTCATCGCGGGAGTGAGATAGATGCATCTGCGCGCGAGTAGTACCGGCGCGAGAGCGTTGTTGAGGCGCGCGGGGGTAAAATTTGAATTCGAGCTGGAGTAGTACGGACCCTTAACTTAGCTGGAGTTTTTAACAGGAATATTACTAATATCGGTTACATAACTCTAAAAACACTGCAATTCCAATCGTTTTGTGCGAAATGTTATTTATTTGCAAATGTTCAATTTGCATAATTCTATGAATTTAGTTGACGTGATTTTGTGAATGTAGTCAACATCGGACCATAATGTTAAAAAATGGATACACGCAACTATGCAATAGTAATGATTCATTACAATATGCTGCTCAAGGAAAATTTCTAATTAACGTAAGTTATATAATATATTTAATGAGACTCAAATATCAAACACGATTGATGTAAAGTGGCTATCAGTTTTGTCTTCTTTGTCTCTCTAAGCAGTCTGGAGACTTTTAACCGACTAAGATTTCTTCTTAGGGTTAGGTGGTCAGACGATAATCATTTCTATATCAATCAATCAATTTAGCCTATTGCAGTCCACTACTGGACATGGGCTTCTTCTGCCTTTCGCATCTAGTCTGTCCCAGCCACTTTTTCAAGGTCATTCCTATAAAATTTATATAAAACCAAGGAACTGAAGGGGCAGGTCTGAATGCTGCGGTGGATGTGTGGAGTCACGCGTAAAGATCGCGTGAGGAACTCGCGCATCCGTGGCAGCCTTCATGTCCGTGACATCGCAGATAAAATGCAAGAGAGCCGCCTCCGCTGGTGCGGCCACGTCTTGCGGAAACCGCCTAGCTACGTGGGTAACAAATGCCTGGTAATGGCGCCCCCACGCGGTCCAGGTAGAAGGGGTAGGCCCAAGAAATGCTGGCTTGGCGTCGTGGACGGTGACGTGAAAACGGTCTCACTACCTTGGACGCCCAAGATCGTGCGAAGTGGAGGAGGAAGAGCCGGGAGGCGGACCCTGAGCTCCGAGGGCACCGTGGCCTCGGATGCAATCAGGACTAACGTCTTTATGTGGATGATGATGATGATGAAGAAGAGGAGAAGAAATAAGCGAACGCCGGGGTCCAAAGAAACCTTGGATCTACTACTATCCAGGAGCTACTCCAAAATGATAATGAAATTAACATGTGAAGTTACAACAATAGTTGGAATAAAAATCTGTCCAAAATTTCGTCTCAATCTAATCTCCCAAATGTCAAACTCACTCGGGTCAATGTTTGATTTTGAAAATTGTGTTATAAGAATACCGTTTTTGATATTTGGGAAATTGATTAGACCGATACTGAATTTGCTCAAATTAATTTTGATTTCGAGAATCAGCCCTCAGGTCCCTCTGTATCATGTTATAGTCTATGACATCCAAGATGGACGAGCTGTGTGAAAATACTCATCGGTTAGTGTCCCTTGTCAACATGTGTGGTGTCATTATTGTAACGGTATAACTACAGGAAAATACCCGAGAAAGAGAACTACATAGCCATTTAAATAAATTGATGTAGGTATAATAAGCATGCCTCTTGGGATTGTAGGGGCCGGGAAACTCGTGCGGTTATTTAGAAAGGCGGTAATGACCGAATTGTTTTTGTAAAAGCATTACCCTCGTTGGCAAAGTCGGGTAAAAGATAGCCATAGTTGTAGTTAATATTGGAAATTTTAATGGACATTATATAGTAATTGGGAATGCCACTGTTGGACTGTCAAAACTTATTTGTTGGGGATTATCCATCTCTCAAACGATTTCTCGGTTTCCATTTTGGAGCCTGGGGTCTACTTTTGATTGATTTGTTGGCTTTTTGGAAAGCGACTGCCGCCTGCACCAGAGCTCCACTGTTATTTTGTAAGTAAGTACACCACTTCGACCGTAAAGGTGTTAATATGGCCCTGTATATCTACTTCTCTGTATGAATGTTGACTACAAAGCGAACAATAAAATACTAAATCGAGAGCGTCATCAAAACTGTCTCAAGAGAACTTGGAATTCGGAACAAGGTATGAGAGTTTTTATACGGAACAGCGATGTCTTTTGCACACGATACATTGTGGTTCGATCTATACTGGAATAAGGTTAGTTTCTGCGTGGACTGAAAACTGCTCTCAAAACTGGTAAGGCTCTGATGGAACTTTCTAGAAATGATTTTACTTTCTTACGGTGCAGAGTCATATTAGCCTTTTAACAAGATGATTGCTGTGATGACTGAGATAGATTAATGGGGATGTAACTAATGGCCCACTGTGTGTGACCGTATCAATTAAAGCTTATCGTATATTTCAAGTAAGGCTCTATATAAAGAGCGTAATGTTTTGTTAGCGTATCAGATCCACTTAGGAGTTATACAGAATACTAACCCCTCTTTTGAAATGAAACAGTTTGCTGCTACTACCATTGATTAATTACTATGTTATATATCTAAATCATCATCATCTTTGCGTTAATGCCGGTTGCATTCGAAGTTTTTAGAGACCGGGGTCCACTTTTTTGAGGTGTTTCGTTGAACTTTGAAAAGTTATATTGTCATTTCTATTACCTCGTGCTAAATGGATTGAGAATAAAGTTTGTTGACCGAGTTAACCTTGCGAACAGTCTGGATCGGCTACTTAGGGGTTGTAAACATTTATCACACTGTAGCGAAAACGACTGCAGTGCCACGTGCCACCCGCGTGAACCTTTTTTTTTTCGTGCGGAAATCCGCTCGTATACCCCCCTGCCGGAGCCGGAAGGGGAGGTTATGTCAGACTCGAACCGACTAAAACCGCACGCCGACTGTGGGTCGTGGTGCTAGGCCGGAGGTGAGGTTGTCATCGACATATCCCTCGCTCCCCGGCTGACCCAGGGCCATCCCTTACGGTCTAGCCCTCCTCGGGACGGGGGACAACGGTGACCCCGACGCCGCCCGCGTGCACCTTAATTTTTGTTACACAAAAATCACTACTCTAATACGATATTTACCGCAAATTTTAATCTAAATCGATCTGGCATGGCCTATAATATTATTTCATATAAAGCGTATAGTTGAGAACATTTTAATTTATTAAGACGATATAATAGTTAGGGTGATTAAGCTCTTAAAAAAATAAAAATAATAATGAAATTAGTTATAAAGATAAACGTAGAAAGCAAATCTTAATTTAAATACAAATTTTCATCCAAATCGCTAAAGCGGTTTCGAAGATAGTAACGCATTAATAACGCAATTACAGTATAATATAGATATGAATCATTCATATCTATATTATACTGTAATTGCTTATTTATTATTATTTATAATATATATATCAGCTATACTAGGTAATCTATTTTACACATTGATATGGAAGTTGATAATTATTTCATTGATTGGTTGTTATTATCAATTCATTCGATAGTATGGTAGATAAGATATAATAACATCATTCAACGTGTTAGTAAGCTAATAAAGATTAAAGAATATTATACACTGATTTTAACTACGATCTTATTAAAAAACCGACAAACTGAGAACCTCTTAATTTTTTGTAGTCAGTTAATTGAAATGAAATAGATTATGTTATTTAAAGACTATTGTGATGAAAGAGGTCATATATTGTTCTGGGATGTACTCTGAAAATGGTTTGGATACTCAAAAATGGTGCATGTTTTATTGCATTCGGGCTTGCGTTAAAGAAAACTTTTATTAAATTTTAAACTATTTTCTTGTAATGGTTTCCTTTTTGATATATTTTTTATACTTCTTAATGCAAATTTATTTATTTATTTATTGTTAGCAATATACGCTTACAGTTTACACCAAAGCGCTTATATGCTGTAGATTATTAGGCATTACGCTGGATT
The DNA here is from genome assembly GCA_914829495.1 of Eilema sororculum. NCBI lineage: Eukaryota > Metazoa > Arthropoda > Insecta > Lepidoptera > Erebidae > Eilema > Eilema sororculum. The sequence goes on from OU618550.1 coordinate 16,617,924, forward strand.
GTATAAAAATTAAAAGTACTTAAGCAAACGACACTCTTGATGGAAAGTGGTTACCGTGGCCTATGGACCTGTGCAACTCCACGGCAGTTACACTCGTGCTGCGGACCCTAAAATATTATAATTACCATTGTTTGTCTGTGTTCTTAAACTTTACTATTTATTATGTTTTGTGTTGATTTACATACTATACAGTTTCACATCACGATTATGTAATATTATTACTTACCTGAAAAATCTCTATATAAACTTCTTTTAACCTTCGTTGCAACCATTCGTTCAACATGATGACAACTCGAAGATTCCCTTCCCGCCGCACCTAACTAAAGATCCGATGTCCACTATTCCCGATGACAATTTATAACACATGATATTTAACCATGACCTCACATAAATAAATAATTTCTTCAAAAATAGATTGACGAAAAATATTTAAAAAATCAAATTCGAAATTTCACATTTACATAAAGTGATGTGAACGCATTTAAAGTCAGCGTGATATGTCAAAATAGGTATGGCAATCCATAGACAATCTAGATGGCTGCTCGTCTGTCAAGTTAAAAATAAATAGGCTTTTAAAAAAATGTCTTGTGTCGGTGTAGGTTGCTTTACAAATTAATAAATGGTAAAAAGAAATCTCAAGGATTATTACTGTTCTGTTGACGAGATGTAAATAGTCAAGGACTGTCACTTTATTTCAAAGTTGCAGTCACCAACACTGGCACATTTGTTTACCGTGATACGATTAGATAGTACCATTGATTGTCCTGTCTAATGAAAAGAATCGCCAATCAGTTCTAAGAAAAACAGTCTACACTAAAAACTGGCAAATTATAAGAATTCTTACTTATCTTAAAACATGTAAAAAACTTTGTGAAGACGTTTGAATGTTTGGCTGAAGGTACAGGTGTAGATTATTGTCTGGAATAACACATAGAGTACTTTTATCCCCGGAATAGGTTCCCATGGGTTGCAGGAACAGAATCAAACTTCCAAGCGAGGGGTGCCGCGGCCGGCGCTGGGGAGACTTTCTAGCTAACTTAGGTGTTGAACTATTCCTTCAAGTATTGTTACTAAAAATACCAATTATGTTAAAAAATAATCTAACATAAGTACTTTATGATTAAGAAAATTTCATACATAATGATTAATTTAGAAACCATATTCAGACAGTACCATTAAACCCTAAACTAAAATCATGAAAAGCATCAATCTAAACAATATTTAAAAAAAAACATGACTAAACCTTACCTTTAGGTTACCGCGCCTTAGATGCCGCAGCTCTTAATCTGTAAATAAAACAAAAATAGTTTAAAAAACAACAGTGACTACAAAAGACAGTGCCGCATTTAAAAATCTACAGTCAATTTTATATTTGAATATTTTTTTGCGTCCTAAACTAATGATTAGTCTGCATTTGACGATAATTTAGTATTTAGGTCCGATGTTTAGGCCTCAGGGCTGCCAGCAATGGTTTTCGTGACCTAGATCTTTTTGAACACATCACCAAAATGTATTGAGCTCTTGCCAAATTGCTACCGTGATATATTACTGGATAATCGTCCTTTTATCCTTTATAATAAGATCCTAAATTAAACGACAATTAACCGCGCTACAGTTCAGGTGATATTGGTCAGTAATATCGAAATTACACCCTGTCATATTGCAGACACGATCATGAGGAGCAAGAGAAGGTCATATCTGATACTTGTAACTACGAGCGAGCCATGGAAGAAAAAGTAAAAACTAATACATTTAATCTACTTCTTTTTTTTTCGTGCGGATATTGCCTTGGATTCCTCCCCCACCGGAGCCGGAGGTTATGTCAGACTCGAACTGGCTAAAACCGCACGTCATCTGTGGTTCGTCGTGCTAGTCCGAAGGTGAGGTTGTCTTTGACATATCCCTCGCACCCCGGCTGACCCAGGGCCATCCCTGACGGTCTGGCTCTCCTCGGGAGGGGGACAACGGTGTCCCCAACTCGCCCCCGGTTTGGCCCCGGCTGCCCACGCATCCACGCAGAGGACCATCACCGTGAGCAGGGTGAGAGTTCTCACTCCCAGAGTCACCGCCTGCCCACGCCTCGGTGTCTCCCTCACTTGGTGAGCGTGTGCATGGCCTCTCTAGCGTCACAGTTATGGAACTCAGGCGTTGGCTCTTTATCGATCACATTTAATCTACCAGAAAAAATAACACATTCATATAACAATATAATTTACGTACATGTTACAATGTTATACTTTAAAAAAGAAACCAGAAAATCAGGACTGTTTTTTACAGAAGTCGTTATGCCTCGGTCAAAATTAATGACTTCGAACCAATAAATGTGAAGATTTGTATATTGTACCTGCCTATACAGATAAAGATTTTTGTTTTTAGTCCTAAGCGCAGAAGACTAGGTAAAACGAGGTAATTAACTGTTTGATCTGTGTGATCAAAGATGATCATAATCACTCTAATTGGTTACGTATTATAATAAGTACAGTTATTTAACTATTTTCATGACAACTACGGTCAAAAACATTTCGGTTACTTAGTTAAAATAATTTTAATTTATTCGAAATTATGTGTATGAACCAGTAGTGGAGTCGACCAATATGCGTTATGACCATATGTGAATCAAACGTAGTTATCTTGAACATAGTTGAAATAACTTTAGATATTATGATACGTAACCCTCTAATTACAACACAAACCATTACCAGATTCTTACTGCTAGAATCATAACATCACTATTTGAGAGTATAAATTCAATTTCTAAATAGGTACACACACAAAGTTAAGGTGTTTTTTCATGAATGTTAGTAATATCATGCCGCAGGTTTTACCGCAATAAATAGTTTAGTACTAGAGAAGGGAAAATAAGTATAAAATATATAAAAAATATATAAAAATGCTGACAAACAAGGATTACGAAACAGATTAACTCTTTAAACAAAACCATAATTAATGTGTAACACCACGGAGGACATAATATGATTATGTAACACTCACTGGGATATTTACCATGTTTATTATTTTTACTGAGTAGCCGTGTACACCATGATTATGGCGCTTGAAACAGCGCTGGAAATATCGGACTATGTCAATCTCAAATTACAGAGTCGACCTTACGACCGTGTGGTCCCGAGTTCGAATCGGACAGTACACTACTGCACTGTAATAGGTAGCAATTTAGTTTAGTTTTAGTTAGAGGGGCTATTTTTGTAATAAAGTATCTTCCAATTGAAGAATAAATACGTACATAAATCCCCGAAGAGGTAGGCAGAGATGAATTATTAACGCCCACATTTCACCAATTTTCAATCCTACGTTTTCAGGCGAGCTTAATACCGGCAAGCAGGCACTTTATCATCGGTGGAATGGTTATTGAAAAATATTTGTTAAATTTTTATTTTGATTAGGATTTACGTAGGTAGTGATTACAAGATAAGTGTGGGTCGCGACTGTGTCACTTGTTTTGACTGTATTAGCCAGATGCCTGACACGGTATACCAGACATATCGTCACATACGTCAATTCAATTATGTCAGCCTGATCAAATTAGTTGTTTACTTTAAAACTGACCTTTGATCCCGATCAATGCATGCTAGGTATCAAATTTAGATAATGAGCATACTATTTTTCTGTGGTTGTCACGTGATATTATTGACTTCACTTTAAGCTTAGATTAAATTCAGAAATAAATGTCACTAGAAACAAGGATTCCTTATATCTTTTTTTTTCGCGCGGAAATCTCGCAGATACCTCTCCCGCCGGAGCCGGAAGGGGAGGTTATGTCAGACTCGAACGGACTAAAACCACGCGCCGCCGACTGAGGGTCGTGATGCTAGGCCGGAGGTGAGATTGTCTTCGACATATCCCTCGCATCCGGCTGACCCAGGGCCATCCCTTATGGTCTGGCCCTCCTCGGGATGAATTCCTTAGATAATAGTGGATACAGTAAAAGCTAAGACAAATCAATTTATAAGAATTAGGAAAACTTATATTTGAATGTAAATGATGATGAATTTACTAATAAAAATATTGTTCTGATTTGATGAGTGACTTATTGTCAAGACGCAGATGTAGGTATGTATATTAATTTGCCTCTTTTCAAACCAGCTAACCAAGTGGTACAACTTTTCCACACAATCTGTACCATTCTATTATCTGTAACCTTTTTGTGCTCATATTTTCTAATAGTCAAAAACTTTGTGAGGATATTTTCAGGTTTTTAATCTGAAATTATCGCTTATAAACCAAAATTTATAAATCCATATTAATATTATAAATGCGAAAGTAACTCTGTCTGTCCGTCTGTCTGTATGTTACGCTTTCACGCCTAAATTTGGTATAGGGGTAGATTAGACCATGAGAAAAGGACATAGGCTATGTTTGGTCGCGATAACCGACCGCTGGCAAAAGCTAGTATCAAATAAATTGTATTTTATAATAATCATAAACTTCAAAACATAGAAACTCTTTATTTTTATTCATAAATATACCTAATGTAGCTAAAGGTACAGATAGCCGAAATCAAACAAACATCGACCTCAAAATCAGGTTTACAAAAACTAAGGCTCGAACAATCGATCATTATCACATATTTTGTTGTCTCAACGATCAATCCAGAAGCGCGTAATGAACTAGTATGAACCAGGATTTCCGACGGCTCCAACTCTAAGCAATCAGAGCACAGAGTGTTTTACGCGTAAAGCCGATTTTTTCCGGCCTTTATTGTTCTAACTCAATTAAAGAATTAATCAACAAAAAGTGAGTCCAAGAACCTGCTTACGGATCTTGTCTAGGGAGTCAGTCTGCACGCCCATTTTGCCGTTGTCGCTTCCTATTCCGGCTATTGTTGAGCGTCCTGTCACCAACAGGCATATATTCACGCACACGGTGCTACAACACTAGAAATTAATGTAAAATTCACACACACTCGTCTATCGCTAACAGATGTACAATCGCGTGTAAATACAACGTCACGCGTACATCGTAAATCGTACACCTACAGTCACCAACACAAACGCAAAACATGAATGAACTTGACGTATTGAGCATGGGCCTTGATTGTTTATCGAGCGCTGACTTGATATCGAGCGATGAACTTTGAAATGAGGTTTATCTACATACCACGGTAAATTGATATTTGGCAAGGTTCGTGAAACTATCTCTGTGTGCATATTTTTTTCTGTAACATTATTGTAAATAATATACAACAACTACTGGCTTATCTTACGTTTATTATTCGAAAAAATACCACTTACAATTTTAAGAGCGTTTCTAAGAAGTTTTAGAAAATACCAATGGGTATTTTCGATCCTATTCAAAAATATAGTTATTTATATAAAACGACAATAAGTAAATTTAACATAAAAATGTACGTCTGATTCATCTAATGTGTAAATAAACTATTTTTTACAGTTTTACTCATGGGAATTTTGTTTTTATAATTAGATAATGTTTATTGTCATTTTACAAGCGTGCTTTTTATACTATTAACTTATTATATTTTGACGACTGAGTGAATACATACATATTTAGTACATATTCACGTCTTGTTCTATCCGGGGTAGGCAGAGGCAACAGCCTGCTTTTGCTCTTACAAACTTCACGAGCATCCTTTATTGTCATTAATCTTTCATGCAAGCCATCATCGCATCGTTCTAACTGAAAATTGGATTTCTAGGGTGGAGACCGCAAGGAGACAAATGGAAGGTTGGACCCCCCCGAACCAGATGGACTGACCAACTGAAATAGGTAACTAGGATAGACTCGTTGTGGAAGGTGGAGGTTCGAGGGCAATGGTGTAAATTGGGAGCATTACTATCAGTAATCCTCGCGATCGATAAGTTTGATAAAACCCTTGTATATGCAACTGTAAATTCCAAGCATACTTATATCAAAACGAATTCTCTATTAATCAGGCGCCAAGCCTTATAAAAATGTATACCCATGCATATATGACGACATGTCGATAGTCGTATATATGGAATAAAACTACACTAAATAAGGCCGCGTACGCATGAAGATCGGATATGACGCAACTAAGTTCCGTGAGGTATCCGCGTACTTTCGCTGTTTGCAAATGCCCATCGTACAGTCTCGAACAGTTATCTAAGTTATCGCCTTATTTGGTATTGTAAACAGAGTAATGTCTAGCACATATGTGTTTACTAACACACCTTGGATTTATGACGCCTTCGCAGCTTTTGGTGAGATCACAAAGTTCGCAATGGTGATTTTGGAGCGTGTAGCCCGAATTGTGTATCATATCATGAATCAATTTGGAAAACCCCTGGCACAGAATGCGGCTATGAGAAGTACCCATGGCTAATGGTGACTACACAACACTTGTTGCATATTGAGTTTTTTTTATTATCATACGAGCATAGTCTGCTTAGTCAATTATTTGCGAGAGCCACATATTAAAGTTACAATATCGTCATTCAACTTTACTCCCGATTGCATCAGAGGATGTCTCTTTCAGGATCCGTTTACTCTTTCCCCTTCTTTGGATTTGACTAAGTTTTTATAAGAGATACTGTACCGTTGGAACCTCCTAAACCTACACTAGAGCTTCGTCCGTCAATAAGCAGATTTATTAGTTTAAGGGAATCTTCACTTTAACTACCTGAAGATCTCGATGGTGTTCTATAGGTATACCTCTATTACGGTAAGTAGCTGTGAAGCGATCGAGAGGTTACTTGTACGAATCCTGGCCACTTCTGAAGTGAACCTATTCCTAACACGAACTATTGCATTTTGGTTGTCAGTAGTCTTTTTAAAAAGTAAAAGAACCTCTCATCAAGTACATACAAAATTGCATGATCGCCAAAAGACGATGATAAAAAAACCAATGCTGCTTACATCACAATATGAGCAAATAAATTCCACACGAAACATTGCAGGTGCAATATCCGGAATGGGAATTACTATGTAGATCATTTGTATATCAAAACATTCAAACATCCGTTTCGAATAGCAAGTATACACATAGTACATCCCACGGTTTTTATGCTCGATTTCGCAAAATCATCTCGTTACAACAAATGAGTGACGTCACTCACGATTGGGTCAGGGGTAAAAAACTACCATGACGCAAAATACAACAAAAACTTTCATTCACGAAGCCATTCGGTTCAGTTCCGTTTCGTGAAAACTATAACGATATGAATCTGAATGAAATTCTCTGGTAGACAATAAAAGGTCAAAAACTGACGAATATTTTGTCCATACCTCATCAGAATTGGTTCTGATGACGCATGAATCGTGGGCAACAATAGATTTGGACTGTTACTAATTACTAGCTGATAGCCGCGGCTCTACCCATGTAGATGTCGGTCATTGCAGCTATGCTTTTGGTCATAATTCAGTTTTACTATTCAACCAATTACAATTAAACATACAACAGTCTTACGAAGAACATTATCGTAAAAATAACCGCATCAAAATCCGTTCAGTAGTATCTGCGTTCATTGCGATAAAAACGATAGGAATTCGAACAAAAAAAAAGTTAGAATTGGTATTCCCATAATAATTTGTGTATTCCATAATAGGAATGAATTCTGAATTCTGATAATTTATTGAAATGAACTAACTTAGTTGTTTTTTTCAATGTACAGGACGACGAAAAAATCTTGTTTAAAGTGAAATACGTGTATTATTGCAATTTTACCTTATAAAAATCTAAAAAAACGTTTGAAAGAAATATTTAGAGCATCGCTATCGCATTTAAAATGGAGTAAGTACCTAATTTTAAAGAGTACATAAATAAAGTAACAGAGTTTGCTATCACTCGATCAGAAGTATACAATTATTAACAAAACTGTTCTTGTCATTTGAAAATGTTTTGAAAAGTCCTACCTCACGTATGAACGGATACCACAATTTCTATTAAGGCTAATAGATCAAGGAGAAGTCATTGTTATTGAATATTTATTGCTCACAGGGAGTGACATAGTTACAATAGTAAAACTTAAATATCCAACACAAATGGAGGAGATGGATAGGGTTGACAACGGATCTGACTGAGATGGATATATTATAATCTACTATCTTTTGCCCGCGGCTCCGCCCGCGTGGATGTCAGTTATCGCGACCGAACATAGCCTATGTCTTTTCTCATCTACCCCTTTACCAAATTTCAAAAATCGGTTCAGTGGTTTAGGCCTGATAGCGTAACATAAAGACAGACAGGCAGACAGACAGAGTTACTTTTACATTTATAATATTAGTATGGATCTATCCCAAATTTTAGCCTATAATATAGGCTGCTTTTTATCCCGGAAATATGGTTTCCCCTGGGCTTTGTGAACGAGATCAAAATCGTACACGAGCTACAACTAGTCTTATGATCATGCTATTGTTAGACGGGATTGTCGGACTTTTTAGGGTTTCTACTACTTATAACGAGTACTATAGAAATTCGTATGGCAACCGAGAGCGACAGTTTAACATGCTCACCCAAACATTGTCAGGGCTAAAAATTATCCATTCACCTCGGGAAAAAGAAGCGCTCAAGAGGGACTTGAACCCACCACCTTTCCCTTACAGGGCGAATGCTCTTACAACTGAGCTATTGAGCCACACATGAATCACTTCAAATATCCCTTCTCTTTATATCCGTCTTTAAGGCTGACGGTGCCGATATTTCGAATTTAAAAGAGCATAATAAATGCTATAAAAATTCCTTTCAAATGTTCACCCATCTTAAAATTAGCATGGCTTGTATAATTTAAGCGTCGCTAGCTTAGTGGTTAAGGAGTCGGCCTTACGATCGAGAGTTCCCGGGCTCGATTCTGGCCAATACACTACCGAAGTGAACCCACTTCGGTAGTGTACACAAGCAATTTAGCTTAGTTGGAGGGGTTAGAGGGAATATTAGTAACTTCGGTTCTAATATTCTTTAAAGAAAAAAAAAATTACTTAATCACACAAAGTGCTAACTACTCCGTTACTACTTACCCTGAAACCCTCACTTAAACCTTAACTCTTTTAATATTATACTCAGGTTTGAATTTTACTTATTACAGTACAGCCCTTGATTCAACAACAGCACCTGCACGGATGACAGACTAAATATAAGGCTATTTACACACCAGTGATAATAAAATTTACTTTGCACATAGCGTTCTGAATGCTTCCCATATGATATCATTTTAAAATAACGTTTGGGATCAGATCAAAACCTGACTCATCCATGGTGCGATGTAGTTATTTATTTAGTTCATTTGCGCGGCCGGCGAATGTGAAGGTCACTTTCACTAATGATTCACTGTTATATGCGAGTTAAATATTATGAAAGATATGTGTACTTGTTCATGTGACTGGCACGTGCCTTCTATTATAAAGGTACCTCATACAAATTCTGAGGTTTGGAACCTAGGTCAAGTCGAATTGAACGACGTTATCACATTTCACTCAAATAACTCAGATAAAGGGTATTTTCGCTTGTGAAATTCAATTTATGTAATACTAGCTTTTGCCCGCGGCTCCGCCCGCGTGCATGTCGGTTATCGCGACCAAACATAGCCTATATCCTTTCTCATGGTCTAATCTACCTCTATACCAAATTTCATCAAAATCGGTTCAGTGGTTTAGGCGTGAAAGCGTAACATACAGACAGACAGACAGAGTTACTTTCGCATTTATAATATTAGTATGGATATGGATTACATTACACTATTTGTTTGTAGTTGTAGTTTGATTTACAATAATTAGTAGTTAAGTATATTATTTATTGGAACAATTTATTTTATAAGATTTTAAATGGAACAAGATAGAGTAAACGACGGTTTTTTTTCCGTCCGGAAATCCCCTCGGATACCCCCCCTGCCGGAGCCGGAAGGGGAGGTTATGTCGGACTCGAACCGACTAAAACCGCACGCCGACTGTAGGTCGTGGTGCTAGGCCGGAGGTGAGGTTGTCATTGACATATCCCTCGCACCACGGCTGGAAAGAATTAACGACGGTATCTGTGCTAGTGTGAACTGTGTGACAGACACCAACGCCCTCCCGTTTAGCTAAGCTAATTTAGACTAAATATTATCTTTTTACTTTGTCAGTGCAATTATAATTTAGTACCTATACTTTAATGTATTTTAGGGTTGAATTTATATCCTACTAGCAGTTTCCTAGTGAATTACTACCATTCATTCTGTCGTTTGAGCGTTATTGAGTAGCAAACACCCAAACATTCAAACATCTTCACAATCTTTCATTTTCATAATATTAACTAGCTGTCCCGGCAAACTTCGTTTCGCCTTAGAAATTAGAATCAATTAGCTGTATCAAATTCTCCTAATTATTTTGAGAACGGAAAGCATTTCGATTCGGGCCCCAAACGCCAACGAAGCTCCCGACACTAATAGGTCACCGGGGCCCATACTTACACCTACGGAGCCTATATACCTATGGGACCCATACAACCATATACCTCTACGCTCAAGGGCGTTCATAAATAAAAAAATAGCCACCATAAATATTTTCGCGGCCCAAGCAACGGGCATTTTGTTAATTCAGAAGAATGTCTACTAATCACCCTCTGACAATATTTGCACGCATTATGTGAATTCTATATCAAACGTCACATAACATAGAAGAATATCATACAGCAGTATTATAATAATATTAAACACATTTTTTTCCAATTCGTATTCCAAATTCAAAATTTAGACATGGCGTATGTCGGATCAACTATTTTATATGGTGGTTATGTATTCTTAAATTTTCTAATTTACCGCGCAATTTTCTTCATTTTTTCTTTCATAAGAACCTTCTCCTTTTTTTTTTTTTTTTTTAACCGTGGGTGAAAATCCTTCATGGATGTTATGCCGGACTCCTACCGACTAAAAACCCCCACGGTAACGCCCAGAAGCCTATGGATGGGAGCCCCGGGTAAGCCCTCGGAAGGATGTCCCAGGAGAACCTTCTCCTGACAATAACGAACACAACAAAAAAAGAATTAGCGAAATCGGTTCAGCCGTTCAGGCGTGATGTCGTGACCAAGGGAAATAGGGGTTCATTTTTATATATATAGATTTACACACATGTGAATTCCATCTGCGGTAGCCTACTGGTATGGGTAATGGACTGCTGAGACGAGGTCTCGGGTTCGATCCCAGGTTTACCATGGCATACACCAATGACTTTTCGATGCTTTTCGAAGTTATGTGTGTATTTATCGTAGGTTTATAAGTGCCCGGTAAATGGCAATAGGCTCGCCACCTATTACATTTGGACCTAAACATAAGCTGGCGAAATGTGGGTGCTAGCACCTCTGCCTACCCCTTCGGGGAATACAGGCGTGAGTTTATGTTATGTTATGTTAGGTGAATTCCATTCCACGTATTAGTGTATTCATTGCAGTTCAACGTTCAACGTGTAATGTCCTAAATGTCCAATATGTAAACAAATAAATAATTATAATCAGTGGCCCCCTAGTTAAATCGACCTATGACTTGAAGATAACGGGAGCAGACCGCGTGACAAAGAAGCAAACGCAAATCGGAACTATTGGATGATTATAAATTACTTTTTAACTATCACGCAGTGATAACCCAGCGTATATAGCTCAATGTCGAGATATCTGGAGTTCCAATCGTGACTATTTACTGTAAAAGGCAACGTGATACCACTCCTAACATAAGCAATTTAGCTTAGATAGGGGAGTTAGCAGGAATGTTAGTAATACCTATAGGTATTAATTTTCTTTCGGTTTATGATTAGCAAATGGGTACCGCCTACTATCAAACTTATTTTGATCTTTTCAGTGGCAGTCGGGTTTTGTATTTTTTAATCATTTGTTTTATTTAATCATTTGTTTTTTTAATACTTTCTAGTTAAGATATGACAAGTATATCTTTTTGTAATCTCCTTCTAATTTCCTTCATTTTGATACCTTACTCGATAAGTTTGTGTCAAAAATATTATAAACAACATACGTTTTTGCGCCTAAAATACACCATTTTGATTTTCTAGAAATTTTGATGTACCTGGGGTGTCACTCACACAATCACGACGAATCAAATGACACCTCACATGTCAAAATCCGTCAAGCCGTTCAGGCTGTAGGCCGTGCCAAAAAAATTTTAAAACATTACCCTTCTTCCTTCAGCAGTCGGGTAAAAATATATATTATAACGATTATAATACAAGCTCATAGCAACCACATAGCTATCTAATATGAACATTAACTTCATGAATTGGAAGTTTTTTTTGAAGTGACTTCTTTTATGTCTCACTTTGCTCCACACAAAAGCGCGCACTACAGTAACACCCCTGGGGGTTGCAAGCATTCATAGGTTATGGCAAAGTAACAATGGTCGGCGTGTCAATGTTCGTACTGTCAAAAAAGCCGTGTAATGTGGAGCCTTAAAAAACATATGGAAGTAGAATAATGAGCATGAATAAATATAAATAATAATAAATAAATAAATATTCCACAACATTCTACACAACGCTATCTAGAGACCCATGGTAAGCTTTTATAGCTTGTGTTATGGAATCTAATATGAATTAACACACGTTGAGGTCACATTATTCGATAGACGTTTTGACTAGTGGACTAACTCATTCAAAAGACATTCAGCTTCGAGGACGTTCTGCTCAGCACTGAGCTTAACTAGCTTGTGTTATGGAACCTGGAGGCGGATAAACATACTTACATACTTTTTTTTTTAATACATACATATTACCTATGCATAGAAATGACCCAGACCAATACAAATAGCCATATTCATGCTTACAAATATTTGCACTGAGCGGGGATCGAACCCGCGCCTCCTGCGTAGCAGTCGCGTTCACTGCCGCCGCAAAGCTGTCGGTTAAAAAAATTAAACGTTGCGCTTCATTCACCTACATTTCTTTAATCTTTTTTAGTTTCCACTCTCCTATATTCAGTACATCTTCCTAATTCTCCATAATTAATGATGTCCCTACATATATCAAGGGTACGTTATCCTATCCATAGCCTATATTTTTACCCACGACGGAACGGTGACGGTATGTGCGTTTGGGGAGAGAGGATGTTTGTGTGTTTGTTTGTTTGTTTGTTTATGCAACTCCATATTGCCATTTTCTCCGAAAATACCAATCCAATTTTGATGCAGTTTTCAGTTATGGGTTCGGCTTTAATTGCAGCATGTTCTTAGATAGATGTTACAATGACAACTCAACAGGGAGTGTTACAGCAAGAATTTTTAATACAAATCAATGTTGCCAATTTTCTCCAAAAAACTAGTCCGATTTTGATGCAGTTTTCAATTATTGGATTGGGTTTGATCGGTGCATGTTCTTAGATAGGTGTTACGGTGACAACCCACTAGGGGTCGCTGCAGTAAACATTTTTTGAATTATTTTTCATATGTCGTGGGTTTTTTTTTTAATTTTACATAACATAACATAAACTCACGCGTATATTCCCCGAAGGGGTAGACAGAGGTGCTAGCACCCACGTTTCGCCAGTTTATGTTTAGGTTCCAATGTCGTTTAATTTTAATTTTGCTTTTATCCTTGTAATTATCTTACCATTATTTATTACATTACCATGGCCTATGAACGCATATAGCACGTGAGGTAGTACTAATCTGTTCTGCGCCTGAGTTATTGCGTTGCGCGGGTACCTACTATTCTTATTAATACTCGATATACATTTTTGTTACATTCCTCGCAAATACTGATGATGAATCCTCATCTTCATACAAACAAGTCTATAGGCTAGATGCCAAATCATTTAGATGTTTTGGATAACGTTCGACGACCTTACTCATAAAGTAAATATATTAGTAATGACTGGAGAGTGAGTAATCTTTCATTATATTTGTTTTAACAGTATTGGGTGAAATTTCCTCATTCACTTTATCCTACTACTTTTATAAATGTAAAATTTTATAATGATACTAGCTGTCCCGGCGAACTTCATACCGCCAATTTTTCCCGCCCCGCGATCAGCGTCAGATCCCGTTCCCGCTGCACTATTTAGGGGGATGAAAAATAGATGTTGGCCGATTCTCAGACCTACTCAATATGCTCACAAAATTTCATCAAAATCGGTCAAGCTGTTTCGGAGGAGTATGGCAACGAAAACTGTGACACGAGAATTTTATATATTAGAAGATTTGGATGTTTGCTAGGTACTCAATCGGGCTCAAACAGTTCAATATTTTTTGATGTAGGGATGTGATTTTGAATAATGTACATACATATGCTCCCACTAGTAAATTCCTGAAGGGGTAGGCAGAGGTGTATTTGCCAACTATGAGTTTCGGTCCCGCGTAATAGCGGCGAGCCTATTACCGTCAAGTGGGTACTTAGTTATGGGCTCTATGTTTACTGTCGGATGGAGAACAGCCCTATCCCTTAATCGCCTTTTACAACACCCACAGGAAGAGATGGGGTGGTCGTATTCTACTCCCCCGGTAACTAACACAGTAAAATAACGGAGATTGATATATCGTATAAAATTTAGGTATTACCTATTTTTCATCGTGTTCGTCTTTTTGGGCATTTGAATGATTTAAGCAATACATTAATATGTTATTACGCCCTTGGTGCTTTACAAAGGAATGAAGCTTTAGAGCCCGACATACAGCAATAGGCTCACCCCCTATTACGGGAGACCGAATAATATTATTGGTGAAAAGTGGATGTTAATTCACATCTGCCTAACCCTTCAGGGTAAAGGCGTGATTATATGAAAATATGTGCATATTTATGTAATACCTACTAGCTTTTGCTTTCTTAAAAGATACAGGTTTATGAAATTTAGTGCATCTAGCTCTGAAAATAACGTACTTAAACTTCCATCCCTTATTTTACCCTTTTATTATAAGAATTTCCAAAAATCTTTTCTTAGTAGATGCTTACACCACAAAATGCATCTACTGTTAAAATTTCAAGTTTGTAGGTCCAGTGGTTTAGGCTCTGCGTTGATGAATCAGTCAATCGGGACAAGTAATTTTATCCTACCGGAATTCACTCAAGGAAAATGAAGAGAATGATATTGTTAGGACATAGTGTGTAGGACACGAACTTTTTAAAAGGTCCACGGGTAAGAAACAAAGCTAGGGTATGCAGATAGATACTGTTCAAATTCTCCTTCTTTTTAAACAAGGATAATCAAACCTTACACCATACTAAAAGTAGTTTAATGCAATGCCCTGTTTCCTGTTATAGGTATCAACCCTTCCTGGTACAGTTTGTTTGGACAATTTTTCGGAGGCGTAAGAGGAAATACCAAAGTAAAAAGTAATGATTACTAACTTTCATTTCCATGTAAAATTTTGTTAGCACACTGGAAAATAACCAATATGCTAACAATGCCAGTAAATTTTAGGCAATCACGGAACGGGTCCAATGAGTACTTCTCCAAGTATTTTGGAATTCCCTGGAGGCTGACTAAGATGAATAACTTGAACATTCCATGCGTTTTCACGGCCTTAGTCTGTGCTCATCTCGTGAAAGCTCCGTTCGTCAAGGTGTCCATTTACGCGATTGCGGCCTCTAATGAGTCAGGCAGTGAAAGGGTTAAGTATTGCACCTTTAAATTTACTATTACGTATAAGAAAGTTTCAGATCTTCGAATAATAGCATCCTATTCGATTGATTCACGATTTGTATAACTATGATTACTTACTACTCAATCAACAATCCATACTAATATTATAAATGCGAAAGTAACTCTGTCTGTCTGTCTGTCTTTCTGTCTGTCTGTCTGTATGTTACGCTTTTACGCCTAAACCACTGAACCGATTTTGATGAAATTTGGTATAGCGGTAGATTAGACCTTGAGAAAGGACATAGGCTATGTTTGGTCGCGATAACCGACATCCACACGGGCGGAGCCGCGGGCAAAAACTAGTTACTGTTTTATATTTATGTAAATCATCCTACTAATATTATAAACGCGAAAGTTTGTGAGTATAGATGGATGGATGTATGTATGGATGGATGTTTGTTACTCTTTCACATAAAAACTACTGAATAGATTTTCATGAAACCTTACAATAATATACCTTATACATCAGAATAACACATACGCTGTACATCATCACGATACTACTCAAGGGAACGGAGCAATGATCATTAATGTCAACTAATTCGGCCGGCATTGTTGTGTTATTCTACGCCACTCTAAAACCCCCTATACACTACTCGCGAAGTTGAACGAAGTTAGGCGAATACGATAGTGTGGAGATGCACTTCGGCTTACCTCGTCAAACTTTACCTCGCCTCGGGCGACTTCCATTTGTTGTCGGTTTTTGCGCCCGAGTCAAAGGGCCCGAAGTTGCGCGAAGTGCGTTCACGAAGTACCTCTCTACACTACTCGGCCGACTTCAGTACTCAATAGTTATAATTATTGCGTGTGACACATATTGTGTTTATTATGAACAAAATACAGTCGTCACAGGAGGAAAATATGTTGTTCCTCGAAACTGTGCAAGCAGAACCTATTATTTGGGACCCCAATATTATTAATGTCATAAGGACGAATGTTCGCAGCCTTACGGCACCTTAGAGCGAATGAGCTCCGCGCGAAGTTGAACGAATGTGTGGTGTCGCACTTCGGACTGCAGGCAAAGTTGGTCGAGTAATGCGCCGAGGAACTTCGCGAGTAGTGTATACGAGGCATAATATAAGCTACTCGAAATCGAAATACTAATCCTGCACAGACGAAGTCGCGGATCCCAGCTAGTTGTAAATATTATGAAACTCATTGATTACATTTTTTGTAAAGAACTCTGGTGATTCTATTCGTTTACTGGTGTATTATTTATGAAAATTGTTTGTGTTTGCAGGTAAGGTTGACTTGCCCTGTAATCTCAAATATCTAAACGAAACATTGTCAAAATAAATATATTTTGCAAGAAATTAGAAAATATTTACGATATATTTTTCGTATAACGCGAACGTGACTAAGCTATCGATTACTAAAGTCTGATAGGAAATGAGTAAACCTGTACAAGGTGCATAGAAAACCCATGACGAATTATTAAACCGGAGTTAGGAGCGTAGATAAACACATTCGGTACCGGCCCTTATATTAATTTTACTAGTCATTCTGACGTCACGGATCTGCAACTTATGACGTATTAATAATCCTGAAATAGTTACAGGATATCAACTTGTGGTTGGTTCTCACGATCTTCCTCAGTATTATTAGAAACAGTCATCAATTCTTATAATCATCATCACTCTAATAGCGAGTTCCCAGTTGCGTCCAAAGTTTGCACTTTGGAGCCTCTGGTCCACTTATTGTTTTTGTTTGTATATTGAGTTAGTAAAGAGAGACGAAACCCTGCACCAGAGCTCTGAATCTAGTAATTTTCAACCACTATAATACCACTGATACAGCAATAAATACCATTAAATTTTGGAATTTATTAGGGTGTTTAGCAGCTGCATCTTGCAGAAGAGTCTCTAGATTATATCACACTGTTGCCTTAAAGACGGATTAAAATAGAAGTGAAATTTGAATCACATTGGGGGTGTATCGGTAGCCGAGTTGGTCAAGGCATTCCCCCTATAAGGAAAAGATCGCGAGTTCCAATCCCGCCTCAGAAGTTTCATTTTTCCCTATGTATTCGTTTTCGAATCTCACACCCTCTGAAAACTCAAGACGGCGAGCAGTTTTACTTGGTTCGAGACCGAATTGTCGCCTCCTCCAGGGCGGAGGGATTTCGGCACGAAATAAGGTTGGCTTAAGCCTCAAGGATGTTGTTAAGGCCTTGTACACATTAAGTTTTACAAGTCACTGTATTCTGACGTCAAGATGTACAACTAATGACGTCTTAATTCGTCATTGATAATCCTGAAATAGTTGTAGGATATACATTTTGTGGTTTTCTCTCACGATTCTGGACAGCATAAACGGAAACAGTGATCAATTCTTATTAAGTAGTTGATAAAAAGTGGGTGCGCACGATTCGACGTAATTTTGCTGCGTTTGTTTTACGCTCTAGTTGTTATTAGATTTTAATTAATCAAACTTGTAGCCTCGTATCTCTCCAGACAATTAAAATATGTATCGCTTTGTATTGCATTAGCTTGATGCAAACAAAAGGTTCAATATTGATCATATTTGAGGTATTTTCTTGTCATTTTTTAATATTTATCTTGCATAACTATCTACATCGCCCGCCGCGTACTTGAATTTATTACAAAAATAACGACCATTATTTTATTTAAACTATTAGTATGTCGTATTGGTTTCCCTCCGGCTCGTTCCTTTGCCACGGTAACTACTTCTCAACAGGATTTCCATCAGGTGGACCGTGTGCTTGTCTAAGTACCTATTAAGTATTAAGATATGAAGCTTAGGATATTTTCAAAAGTCCTTTAGAAATGCATTGTGATTACACTGTAGTACAATACACTTTGTATAAACAGAATGAGTTAATTGCGTGGTCTCACGTAACGACCCATATGAAAAACTAAGATTACTTGTGTTGCATTGGGCGGCCGAGACTCAACTAATTTTATTTAGTTTAGGTGATAAAGAGGTTCTTGTCTCGAGGGTGAATCAAGTATTCATTATCCTCTTAGTATGTATCCCGGTTATATCTGTGGTTGCCTATAATCAGCTTTCCTGCTTCTTTTTCTCGATACGCATACACGTACACGTATAATCAGACCATTGACATGTTAACCTTTACGACGTCAAGCGAGGGGTGCGAATATTAATTTTCTATTAGAACTCAACCTTGGAGATCAAACCAAACCATCAGTACCATCAGTACCAGTTGCCAGCATCTATGATATTCATTACGGGTAGTTGGAACTCTTAAAAGTTCAACAACTGGTCTAGTTTCGATATTCCCAGTGGGATCTGATGTATAACTTCGCGTCATCAAAAATATTAAAGTTCGGTTGCTTTGTAGTTAGGTTAACGACTAGAAAAGCTCAGAGGACGATTTTATATACTCTCAACTCCGAAGTTTTGACTGCATATTATCATATCTATAATAAACAATCTCCTACAAATGCAACATTTTCCTATGATTAATCAAAAGTTGATAAAGATAATTGCCTTAAGATATTTTATAATGATCTGGTATTTGCAATGATTTGTGTGCACATTGATCTAGTTCAAGACCTACGTGAATAGTATCGTCCTTGTGCATCACATACCAGACTGACAGCTCACTAATATTTGTAGAAATAAAATACATTGCGTTGGTTTTTAGGATCTACAGTTTTTCCTGACAGAGACAGCGGTGAAAGTTCATAACAAAATCGTAATCGTTCATTTAAAAAAATCGTAATTAAGTAACTGTGTTCCATGTTTAATTTTTTCATAACTAACCTAG
Organism: Eilema sororculum; assembly: GCA_914829495.1. Taxonomy (NCBI): domain Eukaryota; kingdom Metazoa; phylum Arthropoda; class Insecta; order Lepidoptera; family Erebidae; genus Eilema; species Eilema sororculum. Next base: position 16,637,216 of record OU618550.1, read on the forward strand.
TTATTAATATATATCACTCTAGTAATATAGGGTATCTGGAATTTACAAATCGTCTGGTGCTTACAGCGAAGACGTAGAAAACATATTAATTCGTTTTTTTTTTACAAAAGAATATTAGACACGAAATTATTAATATTCCCTCTAACCCCTGCAACTAAGCTATATTGCTTGTGCTAGGAGTGGGTTCAAGTCGGTAGTATAATGGCCAGGATTCGAACCCGAGACCCCTTAACCATTAAGCTACCGCTTCAATCAATCGCATAGAAGTAAGTTTTTTATCTGTTTGGCCAAAAATTAATGATTTATGTTTTGAATAGGCATACTCGTAGCAGAAGATTTATAATAATATTTTCATCGCGAAATTAAATGGTTTTTTTTTGCCTTGTAGATATTTTTTAATATATGGATACTATTATAATGATCCTTCACTGTCGGAATATATTTCTGTTGCAATGGAAACATGTGACAGCGTTTCCATAGAATAAATGTCCGTTTTAATGAATATATGAGTGAGGAAATAATGCATAAACGTAGTCATGCATTCCACTGTTATCAAACTGCACTAGTGACGTAGTTTACACAGCTTCCATGACTGAGCACTAAGTACTACACCTTGCATGGGATATCCCATTTACATTTTACAAGGAGTTGTATCTTTTTTCTAAGAACTATGTTTGCTGAAACAAAACGTCATATGTGAGCAAGCAAACATTGTGTTTCAGTCGAGGCCACTATACACACAGTTAGTCACAAATTACATAAATATTTTTTGTCATCTTTATGTACATATGACTTCATCTAGGATTGCTCACGCGCATGCTACATTCGAGTAAGCACGTGCCTTACCTTGAAAAATATTGAACGTCATAATATGTTTTGTATGGGAATGTTCTTCTTCTTCTTCGTGTCAGTGGCAACAATTTAAATATTTAGATACGCCCAGCCCAAAACTCAGCGACTTTGACCGCATCTTCCGTAGCTTCATTCAGGTCGGCAATCGTGCAGGTGTAGGGGCACAGTGGGCACGACAAGAGGTGGTCCATCGATTGTAGAGGTGCACCACAGTCGCAGCCACCACCCCCGGCGTCCAGGTAACCCCACTTTACCCGGTTCACCCTACAGCAGCTGACCTGAGACCTCAACCTATTTAAGGATATCCAGGTGGCCCATTTTGTTTCATGCCCGGGTGGTAGGCTCTCAGCGGGCTGGATGTTATCTGGAGGGGGTCTATAATCCGTGAGCCACTTCTGGTGTCGAGCGCTCTCAGGTTGGCCCATCTCAGCAGCAGTACATCGAAGGAAGCTCCGTCTGCTTTTAAGGCGGGAGTTGGGTATGGCATGTTGGAAGAGTGGGTGCCGTTCATCTGTCTCCTGTTTTCTCTTCTCAACCTCGCAAGCAACGTGCCGTCGTACGCTTGGTGGAGCGATACCAGCGAGTGGATATAGTCTATTTAGGGGAGTAGGTTTAAGGCAGCCCGTTACAATGTGGCATGTGTCGTTTAGAGCAGTATCAACCCCCTTTGCATGCGCAGAGCGGTGCCATACTGCACATGCGAACTCACCCGCCAAGAAAGAGAGAGCGAGGCCGGTTGTCCTGACAACATGTGGAGCTGCCCCCCAAGACGTGGATGTTAACCTTTGCACCAGGTAGTTCCTGCTCGCCACTTTTTGTTTGGTGTTCCGGCAGTGGGTTTCATAGGTGAGAGCTCGGTCGAGAGTAACACCGAGGTAACGTGGCTTTGGACAGTGCTCAATCTCGACCCCTCGCCACGAGATTTTAAGTGGTCGGTTTGCCTCCCGGTTACGCAAGTGGAAAGCGCACGACTGGGTTTTTGGGTTGGGTCGGAGTCCATTATCTTTGTAATACTGGTCTAGGCTTTCCAAAGCTGCACCCAGTCTCAATTCGGCCTCTTCGATTTTTTTTGTTTGAGCAGCAAGCGCCAGGTCGTCCGCGTAAAGAAAGTGTTTTGTGTTCGGGGTTATTGGTTGGTCATTTGTGTATATGTTAAATAGCGCTGGAGCCAAGACACTTCCCTGTGGTAGTCCGTTTTTTTGAACGCGCCATCTGCTTTTTCTGTTCTGCAAATGCACTTGGAACCTGCGGTTTGTGAGGAGTTCGGTTGAGATTTGAGTGAAACCCATGTCGTTAGTCATTTTCAGTACTTTGGCCAGGAGCCTTTTGATATTAACCGTGTCATATGCCGCTGAAAGGTCAACAAATACTACACCGGTTATTTGTTGGGTTTCGAAGCCATCTTCAAGTTGTGTGAGGTTGAGAATTTGGTTGGTGCACGATTTACCGGGTCTGAATCCAGCCTGTTCGGCAATGAGGTTAGCCTCCAGTATTGGTGTTAGACGATTCAGCAACATCCTCTCGAACATCTTGTAGGTGTGGCAGAGTAGAGAAATGGGGCGGTAGTTTTTTGGGTCGTTGGGGCTCTTGGCAGGCTTGAGGAGCGCTATCACTTTTGTTCTTCGCCACAGTTTTGGAATCCTGAAGGATTTTAGGCAGGAAATATAAGCGTATTTTACTGCTGAAACTATTTCAACTATTTGGAGTTTTCAAGAAGTGCATTAGAAGTTATCTTCAAGGTCAGCAGCGCGAGTGTAACGCCCCTGTGTTGCACACATCCAATGGTAACTGTAACACTTTCCATGAAGTGGGCCATATGCTTGTTTGCTACTTCAATGTTATAAAAATAAGTGCTCAACTTGCTTAAAGCAGTTCTAAATTCAAAGAGTAGTCACATGTGAAATAATACAATTTGTCAAATAGGTATAGTAATAAGGTGTTTCAGCTCTTTATACCCTACTAGCTTTTGCCCGTGGCTCCGCCTGCGTGGATGTCGGTTATCGCGACCGAACATAGCCTATGTCCTTTCTCAAGGTCTTATCTACCCTTATACCAAATTTCATCAAAATCGGTTCAGTGGTTTAGGCGTGAAAGCGTAACATACAGACAGACAGACAGAAAGACAGACAGACAGACAGACAGACAGACAGACAGACAGACAGACAGACAGAGTTACTTTCGCATTTATAATATTATAGTATGGATGTCATATACTCTAAGAACTTTTACTGTCATACCCATTGGGGTAACGGTAAGGTAGTGTAGCTGCAACATTATATCTAACAAAATATCTGCAGTCCTACGTAACAAATAGAAGGGGAAGACTGATTGGAGTTTTAAATGATCTGTATCCAAGTTTTCTTTTGCTAATGGTAAATTCGACCAAACGCGAGTAAAGTTTATTCCTAGAATAAACAGAAAATATGTAAGGATCGTATCGTAAATTATAGGTATAGGTAGTATCAGAGTCCGGTCGTTGACGTGAGAATCACCGGGATAATGAACTCAATGCGACAGGAAACCGTGGGTAGTAAGTATTAATTATTTTTCCGAGGTGAAATTTTCTGTTTCTTTCGTAACTGATTTTTCATAACTAGCTATCGACCATAATTATTGCTTAAATGTTCTTTAAAAGTTGAATTTCATTTGTAACTATCACAATTCGATTTGAATATATATTCTAGGTCTTTCTACATAATGCTATCTTGACTTAAAGTAAGCATAGCTAAGCTAGCTTGTGCATTTTCTTTTATAAGAAGGTATTTCTATATACCTATACAAACATGCAAATATTTGGACTAACCGGGAGTCAAACCCGTGCTCCCCTACGTAGCCGTTGAATGTATTAACACCACGCCACGGAGACCATCATTGTATCTTGACATTCAATATCATTACCTAAAAGTCCTTGGCCTAGTTCAATGCCAACAAAATATAGTACAAACGCCAGCGTTAATAAATGAATGAATTTTCCTCAAACATTACAATCATTCAAACATTCACTTCTTACATCATTAGCGACCACTGTTCACTGACCGTAACACTATCCTTGAGTCACAAATATCCGGATACTTGTTTAAAGGTGACGGACCCATTGGCCTCATAAAATTCATGCCCGGATATAAAAGGTGTAAATTCATCCCCATATTAGGTTTCAATTGATCCCCTGTACCTAGGTAAATTATTTTGTCCATATATCGGATATCTTTAAAAAAAATAGGTAAACATTATCTTGTCTGTTTTTATGTTGGTCTATATGTTTTCCCGATGGACACAAAAACTACTAAACCTGATTTTGATACAGTTTTTTGTTTGAAAGATCTCGGTCAGACTTAAAATCTGTCGTATATTTGATCGCAATTGGTTCAGTAGAACCGAAAATATCACCAAATATCGCGGTAAACAACATCCACGCAGCTGGAACCGCGGGTATTAACTAGTATAGTATTAACTATTATAGTACTATTTATGTACAGTGGTCGTAAATGTACTAACTACATAATATCCTGTACAAAAAATAAACAACGACGAACTATAACACCCGAATGTTTGCTTAGTCAAAAACTTGATATCCATATCAGGAAATATTCAAATTAGTAATACCTCGTATTTAAATATTAGGTAACAGTCACATACGTTTATGTCCATTCAATAAAGACTTGGTGAGTCATCGCCAACAGGTCGACTGCCTCGGAAATGATCCTCAATAATGTGAAGAAATACGTTAACCAACTGACGCGCGTAACGTAAACAATGATAGGGGAAAATGATCTTAAATACTATTGATAGTAGTTTTAAAATCAAAAATAGGCGATGATATTATTAAGGTGTCCAGCAGTGGACTGCAATAGACTAAATGATACAATTTTTTTTTAATATTTTTTTTTATAAATAAATATTTCACAACATTTTACACACGCTATCTAGACCCATGGTAAGTTTAATTAGCTTGTGTTATGGAATCTAGAATGCGGATAAACATACTTAGATACTTTTTTTTGTAAATACATACTTACATATTATACATAGAAACACCCAAACCAATGAAAATAGCCATATTCATGCATACAAATTTAATATTTGCACTGAGCGGGGATCGAACCCGTGCCTTCTGCGTAGCAGTCGCATGTACTACCGCCACGCCATAGATTAACGCCACACATTAAGATAAAATAACCCAAAAAGTAAATACGAAGAAAACCTTTATATAGAAACACATGGTAATGAGTGTAAATCTTAGGTGACTAATCTTTTAACAGCTAATGTCATAATTAGATATGGCTTGCTAGTATATTTAGTAATACAGGTTTTTCCTTGTGTTATCACAAATTACAAGTGGCACTTGCGAATGCGTGTTGCATTCCGTGGATGGTGACTTATTGCTATAACTATGTACTATGTACATGGTTATGTCGATGACAACCTCACCTCCGGCCTAGCACCACGACCCACAGTCGGCGTGCGGTTTTAGTCGGTTCGAGTCCGAGGGGATTTCCGCACAATAAAATAAAAAAAAGTCTATAACTATGTACTAGGTGTTGTCCGCGGTTCCATCCACGTTGGATTTTCCTGGGTCTGCCGGAGTACGAGAGATATGCTTTTGGCAATCTCACCTCCGGCAACCATAAGGACCCAAGACGGCGTGCGTTTTAGATGGTTCGAGTTCGACATAACCACCTCCACCGGCTCCGTGGGGGTAGTATCCGTGGGGATATATCGCACGATAAAAAAAAACCACGTTGGATTTTGATCCCGTTCCTGCTACCTATGGGAACCTATTCCTGGGATAAAAAATAGCCTGTCCTGTACACCATCGTATAAATCGAAGTACCTAAAGTATATTAGAGTCCTAACTATCAGCGAATTTTATTCAATCCAATTTGTTAAATTGGATTGAATAAACACTTTAAGAACAAATTTTTTTATTTAGAACACGTCAATTTGACTTCACCTCACCTGATGGTACCTGAGCTGAAGGCAAAGTCTACACTCTACATCTACTCCGCTAACAACTACCTCCGCTACAAATCATAAGTAAAAGGTAAATTATCTCCTTCTGGGATATAAATACAAGTTCTGCTTGCCTGCTACATTTATAGTCTCCCCTTTGAAATTTGGTATTGATTGATTGACTTCTCTTACGTAATAATACACAACATAGGTCTCTCCCAATACTGGGAGGCTTTGGGATACTGTTTCCACGCTGTTCGCCAGACGGTTTGGTACATGGTTTTATTTCGAGATTTCCTTCTCTCACATTGATATAGTCTGCGTATTTTTCCGTCAGACACCCTTCGGATGAGATGGGGAGGTTATACTTGTATTCTTTCTCCTTCACCACACGGATAAGCAGAGAAGTAAGAGAGCAGAATCGTGCCTCCGTTACTTTGATTGGTTTTGCTTTTAGGGAACCGATTACCATTGCCAGAGCCTCGTCTATCAATAGGTAGACTTATCAGATCGCAGATGTGGTCCGAAAATCTTTACAGGGACACCCATATATATATTTTTTTTTTTTAAAGAATATTAGAACCGAAGTTACTAATATTCCCTCTAACCCCTCCAACTAAGCTAAATTGCTTGTGCTAGGAGTGGGTTCTATATTCACGTTATTTTTTACAAGGAAAATAATATTTCATAGGAATCTATCTTCAGATATATTTTAGTGAGTGTAAAATTTAAAATTGAATGACTAATTGCCATTAACTTTTCCAATCGAATGGAAAGGTTTGCCGTACGTAGAAATATTTTAAGTGGAGTTTCCTCTTACAGTATTGATCCCTAGCTTAGTTAAATCATTTGTCGTATTTTTTTTTATACAGGACACGTCATTTTCACTTCACCTCGCCTGATGTTAAGCTAAAGGCAAAGTCTGAGAAAGAGGGTCACCATCGTAAACATTTACCATGTTAACAGTGGTGGCACTCAGCTTGACGGCCTCATTAGATGCCTTTTCACGCCCCGCTTAAAGGACCCGGGACTGTAGGAAGAAGGAAATACGTGAGCTGGCAGGGAATTCCAGGTCTTAGTGGTGCGGCATAGGAATGAATCACTGAAACGTTTGGTTCTAGCAGGTATACTCTGCACCGTAAATGGATGGCATCTTAGCCCTGCACGTGTCGTCCTGTGAAGGAAAGGGGAGGGTGGGACTAATTGAAAGAGCTCGACAGAACATTCACCATGGTAGAGACGGTAGAAAACTGCCAAAGACGCAACATCTCTACGCATCTGCAAAGGCTCGAGGGTGTTCGTGACCTCAGGATTCCCAATAATGCGGACCGCACGAAAAAATTCCCGACTCTCGGGACCAATGCATTAACGACACGTTTTTCTAAATGCATCATTTTAATTCGATTAGAAGGAAAAACGGAAAAAATATAAATTACTTACCACTAACAGGTAAACTATAAGAAATTGTTTTTTTTTACAGCTGTTACCAAGCAAACAATACAATGCAAGGAAAATTATGTTTATTACGTGTTATACAATGTATTTTGCAATAGTATGGTATGTTATATACCTAACAGCACCCGGGAAGGAAATATGTAAGGAAACGCACAAATATTGTTATACTAGCTGATACCTGCGACTCCTCCCGCGTGGATGTCGATTATCATTTTTAAACATATCTTCGATTCTGCTAAACCACTTGCAATATAATATTACGACCTGATAAAATATGTTTCAGCCAAATCCGCAACCGGAAAAAAGCGGACCCCAGTCTTCGAGGTGAAAGCTACGGACGAGACTAGGATTAACGCTGAGATGAAGAAGATTATGACATGATAAAGAAATCGAATCAATATCCGTTCAGTTGTTTATACATCCATTACAAACAAACAGACAAGGATCTTAGCGATAAGGCCGCCATTTGTACATAATAATATGTCATACACTGTCCATGCATTTACTGTATTATTGGTGTACAATACAGATTTATATATCTATCTCTCTTTCTATCTTCACGAACTTCCTCCGCTGTCATTAATCCTTTCATGCAAGCCTACAGTTTCGAATATTTCTGACCTGCCTTTTAAAAAAATACATTCATGTTTTATTAATCTAATTATATATTTTTGAGTAGCAATCCGTATCATAATAGTAGTATGAAAACTTAACTTTTATCAACTAGTGGGTTTATAACAATACCGCAGCATCCGCGTTTTTATCTGGCCAATTAATTTGTAAAATCTCCCTTGGCTGACTAACACTAGGAATCTTACAAGGATTAAATCATGAAGAACAATTCCATGCTATAATGTGAGGGAAACCCATCGAATGTTATTTTCCATTCAATTTTACGTAAAATTATGTTGAATTATGCATGTTTGTAGATTAACGGTCAGACGATGACTCATGCGCACGATTTACACTACGAAGCGGATCTCATTAGAACAGAAACTAACATACACATAACTGAGCATGTGTGTATGTGTATTAGTTAAAATGTGTGTGTGTGAGTTAGTATATTTTTAAGACCTTTAGCTGAAACGAATAGACAGATTTTATTGAAATACTTTTTACATAATAGGTACATATTATTTACAGTCACGCCTCTCTCTTAACTGGGTAGGCAGAGACCTTATATTTCAACTTGGTACGATCCTCGCAAACATCTTTCTCTACATTTTACCCGTCTACCTAAGAAAGGAGCGTAATGTTTTTTGTTCGAACAAATAAATTATAAGCAAAGCCATAAATAAATAAATACTCCACAACATTCTACACAACGCTATCTAGACCCATGGTTAGCTTTTATAGTTTGTGTATGGAATCTAGAAGGCGGATAAACATACTTATATACTTTTTTTGTAAATACATAAATATTATATATAGAAACATCCAGACCAATGCAAATAGCCATATTCATGCATACAAATATTTGCACTGAGCGGGAATCGAACCCGCGCCTCCTGCATGGCAGTCGCGTTCACTACTACCGCGCCACGGAGGCTGCCATAGGGGTGATCAATAATATTGACATTGAAAATAGTCCCTTGAAACGACGCCATTTACCTTCCGTTATAAATTTATTGACAAACCACATTCTTTGTCAATTAACAATAATTAAACCACATTTATAATACCAATACTTTTGGTATTTCCATATCGTTCACTTCTAGACACTAAATACCTAACTACTTTCGATAACCTTGGCATACAGTACTGTCCTTTATAATTGTGGGTAAGTACTTTTTCGTGGTTTTACCCCGATATTTTTTTTAAAGATTAACCAAATCGTGGAAAGGAAAAATAGGAGACAGTCTGAGCTCCATAGCGTTTGGATGTTTTTTTTTGACTCATGAATTACTTTAAGCCCTTGGTGTGGGGCCTGAGCTTACTTTTTTTTATATTCAGTCCTTCGTTCAGGGCCTCGATTCTACTAAAGCAAAACTATAGTCAAACCACAGAGATTGCAAAAAGCGGCAATACATTATAGACTTTAAAGCGATGTACTTAAAGTTCAATATTAAATAACTGTTAGCAGAGTGAATAAAAGAGTGTAATGAAACTTTTGTCATTTAATTTTGGACCTTAGTGTATAGAAATTAAGTCTGAACTTTAATGCCGCTTTTTGCAAACTCTGTGGTTTGACAATAGTTTTGCTTTAGTAGAATCGAGGCCCAGAACGTTTGACTGCTAGGCAAGGGACGGGGATTCGATTCCTGCTCATTACAAATATTTGTATGCATGAATATGGCTATTTGCATTGGTCTGGGTGTTTTTATGTATATAATAATATGTAGATATATATGAACAAAAAAGTATCTAAGTGAGTATTTATACGTATTCCAGAATCCATTCAGAAGCTAGTTAAGCTATACTTACTATGGGCACAGAATAGATGATAGTATTCTATGGGTCTAGTTTATTTATTTATTACTGGCTTTCGCCCGCGGCTCCGCCCGCGTGGATGTCGGTTATCGCGACCAAACATAGCCTATGTCCTTTCTCATGGTCTAATCTACCCCTATACCAAATTTAATCAAAATCGGTTCAGTGGTTGAGGCGTGAAAGCGTAACATACAGACAGACAGACAGAGTTACTTTCGCATTTATAATATTAGTAGGTATGGATATGGATATGGATTAGTATGGATATGGATTATGATTCATATCACGCCATTTTCTGATTAGCACTGTCAAACATATCAACTCTACAGTTCTATTAACACTGACGAGGAAGGAAAACCAGTTAATTTATTTCGATGTTATGCATACATCCTTGTTTATTTATAGTTCCATAGATCAATGACCCTCATTGATTTATCTATAATTAGATTTATCAATGAGTAGATTATTAGGTCAAAATGAATGAACACTTGAGTTTACCTTGTCTAGCTGTGTGGTTTTTTATAACCGTACTACCGTACTGTGTTGCCCTTTTGGTTCCCTATGGACAGAATAGGACCACCCCAGCTCTTCCTGTAGATGGCGTAATACGCGACTAAGGGATAGGGCTGTTCTCCATCCGACAGTAAACATACAGCCCAAGACAAATTGCCCGCTAGACGGCAATAGGCTCGTCCCCAATTACGTAGAACCGAAAATCACAGTTGGCGAAACGTGGATATTAATACAACTCTGCCTACCCCTTCGGGGAATTACAGGGGTGAGTATATGTACCTATGCTGTACGGTTATAAACGGTACTAGCAGACAGTGTGTATGAGGTCCTATTCTATTATCCTTTGGGGACCAATCTAACCTGACCTGTTAGCTGGTACCCATATGAATCATTGAGCGAGTCTCTATCGAAGCTTTTTCTATCAGAATTGGAAGGTCTGGTCTGATATAAATTTAAAAGTGGACCCCAGGCTCTGAGATGAAAAATATTCGAATGAATACAAGTTAAACTTAAAACAACTAGCATGGGGGGGGGGGGGGGGATAAAAGTTAAAGCCGGCTGCTACTGTCTCATTCCGATACACCCCCGACCGGATTGCACTCACAATGATTTTTTTTTATACCGTTACTCCCCTGACCGTGAATCCCCCATTCTTCCTATGCCTCAATAGTAACTTAAAAAAAAATCGAAACTGTATAATTCCAACAAAAAAACATTCAAAAATCGAACAAAATGCAACGTTGCTTCGATATTAAAACGAGAATCTTACGTAATGCGTCGGCGTAATCAAACTATGCCGGTGGTTCGACCTTGATAGCGAGCTCATGACACGACGCATACGTCAGTAGTGCCGTAGCGCGTGTTGCTTCACGGAACAACTATGACGTCAGTCAGCACAACACTAGCGCCGCGATTGGGATTTACGGAGTTTTACAATCGAAATCGTCATAACTACTCGGAACTAAACAAAATCGAATCGATTAACAATGTGTTTTTGTTCACTTTGAGTCATGTTATTTCTTTTTATTTCATGGGGTATCTTTGGTTATTATGGAGCGGAAAGTCCCACATTTATGGGAGATTAGAGATGAAATTAAAATATAAGCAGAATGTGGTGTGATTGTAGATAAAGGCATCATGATATTTTTTTATTCCTAGGCAGGGTCCCTACCAGGGACTTTTCATGAAGAAATGGCCATTTTGACCGCTTTGCCAACGGTAGACAAAACTTGATACCTAGGTGATTTTTTTTTTACATTAAGTAGGTACCTACTTTAATAGGAATACGAATAAATTCCATTTGTAAGATTATAATAAAAGTTAAGGACACCTTTATTAGGTAAGTACCTAATACATTAAGTTTATCCATCACCAAATTCCCTAGCATTGGTTAAGATTAATTAAAAACTGATTATGATGGATGCTATTCTTAAATATCAGGTACCGCCATCTAGCGGCTTGATTCAAAATCTTAAATCCAAAGAACGCCTGCTAGAGACTGTTAGCGACATCTCGTGCGGAATAGCTAGCACTAGTGGTTATGAATTTAATTTCTTTATAATGTTGATGTTTAACTATTTGAACTTATTTTAGTAGCTTTATAAAAAAATAAAGAAAGGTAAGGAGAAAAGTTAAATTGAATACTAAATTATCAGTTTAGTGGCGACATCTGTGATTGAATAGCTAAACTAAAATTGGTAACATTTTGTTCCATTCACGATTAGGTTCAGGGTTGAGCCAGTGTAGTGATTAATTTTAGCATTGTTCCATAGAGTACACTACTGTTCGGTTCGCAACACACTGCACAATATTTCTAATAGGTATGATAAATAACTTACCGGTTAGCATGTGTTTTGAATAGAATTACATACAATAGGTAAAATTATATACCTGATGTTATCGTTAATAGTATCTAGAAATTATATTATTATTCTTTGTACCTGAATTTAAACTTACATTACTTTCATCTCTTCACATAATATCTACGACAATCGCTCACTTCTCAATTTTTCATTCATTGGCGTAAGTTTCAATTTTTTTTATAGTCAATACTAATATACGAAAGTAACTCTGTCTGCCTGTATGTTACGCTTTCACACCTAAACCACTGAACTGATTTTGATGTATAAGGGTAGATTAGACCTTGAGAAAGGACATAGGCTGTGTTTGGTCGCGGTAACCGACATCCACGCGAGCTAAGTACTGTAACATTTTCCATAATCCACATAAACTTAATATAAAGTAACGATTACGTTTATGGTAATCCATCATCCATTCTAGTCACACATTTTTGTTAACATGTGCATCTCTTAATCGATAATGAATTACTTTGAATTACCTACGTACTTCACGGTATTTCTAATAGATTTTTTTAGTTGCCTTTCTTTCAGTAGGGTAGTGTGTGGGTCATCGGATCCTTACCAAAACTGCTTATAAGCAGTTTTGTCTTAGTTTTAAGTAAAAAAATATGCATAGCAAACTAAGATATTGCTTAACTACTCTGAAACTATGACTTTTAATTGGGTCCATATTGGGTTGCATAAAATTAAAAGTCCTAATTTCGAAATGCATAACTGGTTTTAGCATAATCATCTTTTCGCATAACGCTGTTTCGGCATAAAATTTTCACGCATAATTTCTTTCGTACATGTACTTTAGTCATAATTATCTTTAACCATAAAATTATTGACCATAATGGTTTATCGTATAACGATATTTAAACATAATTTAACTCCTTAAATTATGCCAAAAGACCATTATGCGAAGTGACTATTATGCTAAACATTTTATGCCATTCGACATTAGGATAGAAAATGTTATACGAAAAAAGGGGCACCCCTTTTAATTATAATTAATTTCCAAAATACAAGGTGATTTTATAGCAGTTTCGGAAAAAAAGAATTCAACATCAGGAAGTATTACTTAGTCGAAAAAAATATTTTTTGATAATGTATAGGAATAATGTTCAGGTGAAAGGAAAAATGTATGGGGATTGTAATTTTTTTTTATTTCACCAAATTAATACTTTCAGATGATTTTGCTATCGAAATTGTGCCCAAATTCTTTTTTTAACAAAACGACTATAAAATCATCTTGTGTAAACAATTAATATAAGACAAAATTCGTCACCACGTACACGAGAAATTGAATTTTCGATATCAAATATTTCCAAAACTATTTGCCACAAGAAAATTTCACTGTAACATCTAATATATATAAATATAAAATTCTCGTGTCGCGGTGTTTGTAGTTAAACTGCTCCGAAACGGCTTGACCGTTTCTCATGACATTTTGTGCGCTTATTGGGTACCTAGGTCTCAGAATCGGACAACATCTATTTTTCATCCCCCTAAATGTTAAGTGTCCACCCCTAAAATATACATGGCAAAACAAAGTTTGCCGGGTCAGCCAGTTACACTATATGATTGTCAAAAGTACAGTTTCCGATATTTAAAAAAAAATAGGACACAACCCTATATCCAACTCTGAAGAAGTCTTGGACCGATTTGATTTGACGGGACTTTTACTGTAGGAAATTAAGATTCCACGCTAAAAAAAAGTTCCACATGGCAATATAAAAATAATACAGAAAACGTAAAAGTAAATAAAATAACAAAAAAGTTAAGTTTCAAAATCTACCAGGTAACGTATTTGTAATTTTCATATTATGTAATGATCATAAAAGACCAAAATAATATTATCGGAATATGCGGAACGCGTCTGGTCGTCTATTTATATTGTACATTTAAAAATAGAAGAAGACAAGATCGAACCGCTTCCACTCGTAAGCGCTTGGTAGGTACAGTCAGCGTTTGATTGATCGTGAATTTGTATTGATCTTAAAACTCTCGTCTTAAGAGCAATTCAAATGTTTTATTGATTTAAATGGTATTATTTTCCGAATTAAAGGATATATACCTTTAGTTTGGACAAATATCAAAACAATCAGTCAACTGAAAGGGGGTAAAAAAACTAAATTATGATAATTTTGAGTACTTTGTTCATGAACATGACTGTACTATGAGTCAGCTACATTTCATTATTTATAGCGAAATAATTTATAAACATTTCATTAACATGTTATTTTTATGTGCTAATTCATGCACTTTAAAATATTCATGTTTATTCTATGAAATGTTTGCATTTTAATTATATGAAGTAAAAAGATCGTTATATAAAGTCCGTAAATAAAACACTGATATCTTTATGACACATTTTGAAGCCAATATTATTCTGAATACTTATCAAAAACTGATAGATCAACACGTTCATCCGGCGGATCACAATTCGTTAGATATAGACTTCACATTTTCTGAAAGCAAGGAAGTTTTTCCTGCTCTTCCTAACAATCGACGTAGGTTCATAAGAAGACATGGGTATTTAGTCTTTTTCTCTAATAATTATACTACACATGCACTAATTACCTTGGTATACGACTTTATTATCATAAAAAAGAAATTGTCGATTTCAGAAGCAGGTATGTCTTAATGGAGGAACAAGTAAAATTATATAAGCCATTAAACTTTGCAAATTCATAAATTATAAATAAAAAATAAGTTACATTCAAGTACTGTACCTTATGTTGTCCTGTTGTCGACTTTATGTTTTGGTTGCGACCTTTTCATTCGTATCAACAACCACAAGATTAACACTAATCAATGAATAAATAATTAATCACGATAAATGTATTTATTCTTTAAACAGTCCGTTGACTGTATGTGTATTTTCGGTTGAGATCTACCACCGAACTAAAGCCAAATCAAAGAAGTTCGTAGATATATTTAGGCCAGATGTTTGAAAACACCTACGCCAATTCAAACACTAGATGAAAGGTACGTACAAACGTATATGATTACGTGTATATGCAGAATTAGTTCCTACTATTAATCAAGTTTATTTTTTATTGTAAAGTTGTCTTGTCTGTACATGCTGTGCTATTAGTAGGTACAAACCTGTAATGTCTGGTCTGCCTCGAGATTAAAATAGATTTTGTTTAATGCCAAACAAATATCAATGAACGCGTTGATCTCGAGCGTTTCTTGAGAACAGCTAGTATATATCAAGTTAAAACTTAGGAGTGAAAAGCAGTGCCGTATGTGGCCCCACAAATATTTAGCCTGGAATAGCATAGGCTCTTTTTGAAGCTGCAACTAGTAATATGAAATTTAATAAGGGAGTACCTCTTAATTATTAATAAACAAATTAATTTGTCTCGAAGATGACTGCAAGCTAAGACTAATCTCTAGGTATACCTAGACTAAGCAAGTGTCGTTTCAAATCGGCATAAATAAATATTACTACTTCGATAAGAGTTGACATTTAAGTATCCATATCGTCGTTATTTTGGGAAAACCCAGTAAATCGATAGTTTACTGTTTTGATAGGCAAATTGTTAATTTTTATATTCGTGTGTAACAAAACAATTCTTTGTCTCATATTTTGATAAAACTATTCATTATAATAGTATTTTACTCTCAGAATTTTATTAAAATTGTAATTTTACACAAAAGGGTACCTTACCAAGTTATTTATTTGTGATTTATTCGCTGATTTTTTAACTAAATCAATAATAAACGAATTAAAACAACTGAGTTTATTGCTGATAATACCGATAAAATTAATTATTTTGGATTCAGAGTTTTTTTTTTATATGATAAAAAAAAAATTACTGGCTTTTCTTGCCATGAAAATATTTAAGGATACAACTTACACAAGAATACAACTAGAAGCTGGGTATTAGAACTGAAACCTCTACACGCCAATCAACACGCCTTTAGCGAAGGCAAATCAACAGAATCAGCACTCCACCACGTGGGGGACACCGTTGGTGGTGCTTTTAAATCAAAACAACCCACCCATTCAGCCGTTATGGACATAGAGGGTGCTTTTGGCAAAACAACCTTTAACAGCATTAACAAAGCACTGCTCGAACAGGATGTGCCTTTAACACTTATCGAATGGACAGACAACATGCAGAGAAAGAGCTGTGCAACTCACAGTCAACACCACAACGCGAGACATCGTAGGTAAAGGATACCCACGAGGTGGAGTACTCTCTCCTTTACTATGGAACCTGGTGGTCAACGAGCTTATAACAGATCTAAACGCAAACAACCTTTTCACTCTAGGTTACGCGGACGATATCACGATCTTAATATCGGGGTTGTTCGAAAGTGCCATAATATACGATCGAATGAGGCAGGCTTTCAAGATAATCGAAACCTGATGCGCGACACATGAACTATCGGTCTACCCCCAGAAAACCGAATTAGTAATGTTCACAAATCGAAGAGCACCAGGTCCATACAACCTCCCGAAACTCTTTGCAACCGAACTAACACTTAGGGAAGAAGTAAAATACCTAGGTGTAATTCTCGCCAGCAGGCTGCTTTGGAACAAACATCTTGACCATAAACTGAACAAATGCACAATCGCTTTTTACCAATGCAAATGAATGATGAGAAACAAATGGGGACTCTCACCAAAAATAACCCTGTGGCTGTACACAGTAGTGATAAGGCCCACGCTGGCCAATGGGGCCCTGGAATGGTGGACACGCACAGAATTATCCACCATGATCGCCAAACTAAAGTCCTTCCAAAGGCTGGCTTACTCATGATATATAATGGGTTTTTGCAGACGAAAGAGAACGAAAAACTGAGTCGATTGGTAGTGTTAACTCATTTGATGAAAAATATCGAATTTCTGGGTTTTCGCAGAACAACGATGATATATTATATCCCATGGCATGCACATATTGACATATTAAGGAACAATACTGATTAGTTTACTCGCATAAAACCCGCCGAGTGGCAAGGGGTCATCGAAGTAATCGAAGAACTTTTGACTTTCACTTTAATTGTAATCATTCACATCACATGCTAACAATAGAGATTAGAAAATTAAGTAGATTCTAAATCCTGATGGTCGAGCAGTCTATCTTACGTATTATAATCCTACTAATATTATAAACGCGAAATAATTCGGCAGCTAAATTCTAAATTTAACATATGGTATCTAGATGACGGGACCATAGGAGGTGACGTTAATACAGTTTTAAAAGACTTGGCTTTTATAAAAAATGAATTTAGATTTATCGGCTTACAATTAAATCCTACCAAACGTGAAATCTTACTTGAAGATAACATTGACAGTATTTCAACTCTATCAAAATTCAACGTTTTGGCTCCAAATTTAAAAATTATTCAAAAAGATTCTCTCCTTCTTTTTGGGTCTCCAATCCAAGAGGAAGCATATGACTCTTTCGTGGAAGAAAAGATTCAAAATTTCTGTGAAGTTTCGGACCGGTTGCAACAAATGAATATCCATTCTGCTTTCACTATAATCCGATATTGTCTTTTTGTTCCTAAATTTACACATGCCCTCCGTTCAACTCAACTTTTTAAGTATTTGGCTCTTTTAGGTAAAATGGATAGTGTGATTCAAAACACACTATGTAAAATTCTAAATGTGGATATGAATGACCGAGTCTGGCTTCAGGCATCCATGCCTGTGCGTCTAGGCGGGCTCGGCGTTTGCAAAATTACCGACGTAAGTCTACCAGCATTTTTGTCTTCGGTGCATGGCACGGATGAATTAGTTAGAAAAATCCTAACCCCTAGCCTAACTAATTCGGAAGTGCCAGGCAAGGCCGAAGCCTTAAGTGCTTGGAAAATGTTTTGCCCAAACACTAATTTGCCAGCCAACCCATCTTCCCAGAGACAATGGGACGTGCCACTCTGCAACATGGTGAGAAAACATCTCATTTCTACTTCCACCAATGTTGCGGAGCGCGCTCGCCTTTGGCTGTGGGGGAAAGGGAATCTGGTGTTTGGCTTCAAGCACTACCATCGCCCAACATTGGTACCATGTTGGACGACAACACCTTCCGTATCGTTGCTTGCCTTCGTTTAGGTGCTCCTTGCATTTCTCCGCATCGATGTCGCTGTGGAGAAGAAGTTGGTAGCCTTGGACACCATGGTATCTCATGCAGCAGGAGCACGGGTCGGCTTTCGCGGCACGCATACGTCAATGACATAATCCGTCGGGCTCTTGTCACCGCCGGCGTTCCAGCTGTATTAGAACCTTCTGGTTTGGTGCGTGACGATGGCAGGAGACCAGATGGAATGTCATTGGTGCCTTGGAAGATGGGTAGGCATTTGGTGTGGGATGCAACATGTGTTGACACCCTTGCACCTTCTCATCTTTCAGGTACTGCGGACTGTGCCTGCGCTGCTGCTGCTTCGGCAGAGACCCTCAAACGGCGTAAATATAGTAGTTTAAGTAATAATTACATATTTTATTATTTTCGTTTTATTATTATATAAAGAAATAACAAAACGTTTAATAGACACTACCCGTGACTAGAGGGCTGGTTTATTCCTTGCGCAAAGGATTGGCATTGCCATTCAGCGTGACAATGCCGCCAGCCTTCTGACCACCCTCCCGGTTGACGTCGATGGGGAGGAATTCTTTGACGCCTGAACCTGCAGTTTTGCACATATCTTGTTCTAGATTTTTATTTGTAATAATTATTAAGTATTATTATTATACAATAACACTAACGGGAATTAACGCGATCATGGTATAGGTACATACATACCTTTGATTTGCCTGACGTTTCGACCAGGTTACACCGGCCGTGGTCACAGGCAGTCAGCCTGTGACCACGGCCGGTGTAACCTGGTGTATCAAAGGTATGTATGTACCTATACCATGATCGCGTTAATTACCGTTAGTGTTATTGTATATCATGGAACGCGAGAGTTTAAAAGTTATATTATTATTATGTACATAATTGAAGTTTTCTAAAAAAAAACGCGAAGTTTGTAAGTATGGATGTTTGTTACTATTTCACATTCACGACTGGAGCGATTTTAATAAAATTTCGTATGCAGTTAGCAAACACCTTATTAACTTATAGGCTATGTTTGGTCGCGATAAACGATATCTACACGGGCGGAGCCGCGGGCAAAACTAGTAATAATATAATAAACAGTGTCCCAGCTTCATAATTTAAAATAAAATGTTAAATAACCTGTAACACCGAGAATTGGGACTACAGATGAAAACAATCATATTCTATAGGTAGTTTTAGGGATTAAATTGTTCAAAATCAGTTTTATTATTAGAAAATATCGCTAAAATCGGTCAACAGCGGAACGGTTGGTACGACTTCATTTTTGCAAACGGCAATTTAATGATAGAATCACCAACAATATCCAGTTTGGGTGATATGAGAAAAAATATCCTTAAATATCAGCAGTACATTGTCGCTCAGAATTTGAAGTTCGTGTGAACATCGTTATGTAACTTGTAAAACAGCCTTGAAAATCGTCGAGACACTTGTTGTATTTTTATTTATTTTAGCTAATGAGAACCGGTCTGTGTAGAAATGAATTATGCATTAGATTATTATTTGTATTCGTACATTATGGTTTTGAGATAACATCACTGTTGAGATACATGGATTGCTCACGGCGGTGGTCTGCGTGGCCGGCGTCTCCTTCTGCGAGCAAGTAATGGTCGTGAAGGAGACAGCGGAATGGGAGTGGCGCAGGCAACTCGGGGGTCGGAGGGCACAGACTGACCTCCGTCCCCCATGAGCGCGGGCCTGTGGGTGACGGGTAGAGCCGCCTCACTGCGAACCACCCAGTCGTATCCGATGTTCCTCAGGAGCGGCCCCAGGACCGATCCCTGTGGAACACCGCACGACATCTCTCTCCTACCGTTACCTGTCGCACGTGGGTAGATGACGGCTCTCTCCATCAGGTACGCTCCGACTATGCGGCGCAGGTAGAGAGGCACATCATGATGTACGCGCGCAACTCCAGGGTAAACAAAGTATACGGTTCTCATTAGCACACACAATACAATATTTAATGTGTCTATTGAATGTAATAAGAATAACAACGATCACGATCTGATCTACTGCTCAGATGGTTATTCGATGATGCGCTATACAAAATAGACAAATAATAGGATATTTCGTAGAAGACCAAAATCTGGTATCCCTAAATATTTTTCCAATCAATTATGGTAATCGAATGAAAAATTGGTCATAATTGATTTATACATACTGAAATAATCAATCATGAAATAACCAAAATAGTAGTTCGTTATAAAAAAAGGGTGTGTTAGACCTCACCAAGATCTTCGAGGCCGAAGCCGACTTCAACTGCAAGCCGGTACATCTGAGTAAGCCGGTACACTTGCAAGCCGTTACACCTGCAAGTCATTACACTATCTCGTTAACGGACGAGACTCTGACGCAGACTGATGATAATGTGGTCAATATATTCCTTATATGGAATTTTCCGTAATTCAGATTACTAGACTAGTCTAACCAATGGGAATTATCTATCGTTTTATTTTTATATGTAAACCAACAAAATAATTTAGATAAAAAGTGACTTAATAAGACAATATTAGAGAGATAAAAGTAAACAATATGCAAATATTACAATTCGTATGGTTCATAAAATAATCGTAAGAATATTATCACAAGATATTATGGTGTAAGTATTTAATTTTATTATCACTTCTAATGGCCCTGAACTCAAGCTCACATGTCAAGTGTTATCAATTTAATACTTTTATTCTCATTCAATACACGTTTAACCTACAGGTGATTTATTGAGACCATTCCTTTAACGGGCACTTCAAGAGACATTATAAATATCTTATAAGATAACTCTTTATTTTATTGTATTTTTATTGACTTTAAATGTCTCATTTAGGTATATAATTTTCCCAATCTACCAAATGTTCATATTCTTGAAAATATTTTAGTTTATAACGTTAATTTTAGTTTCATATTAATGAAGACTTTTAATAAGGTAGTCACTGAGTAAGAAGTACATTAGGTATATTTTATTCTACCAAATTCAAATACTTTTATTATGTGAAGTTATGGAAAGGTAGATATCATTTAACGCAACTAGGTAGTGTATCCACGATATTCATATAGTTAAAATATTATATATCCATACTATTATAAATGCGAAAGTAACTCTGTCTGTCTGTCTGTCTGTATGTTAGGCTTTCATGCCTAAACCACTCAGCCGATTTTGATAAAATTGAGAAAGGACATAGGCTATGTTTTGTCGCGATAACCGACAACCACGCGGGCGGAGCCGCGGGCAAAATTAATTATATATTATTATTTAATATTCTTAGATTTTTGAATGAAATAACAATTCAGTTATTTTTAAATTTACCTAATTTTATTTTATACTCGATTTTTGCATGTAAACGACTTATGAAAAGATAAAATAAAAAAAAATAGTAATTAAATACAGCTGCATCCACCTAGTACTAAAATAAAAATCAGGGCATTAAAAAAACGAGATAACGGTCTGTGAATTTCATCAACATTAAGCTTGTAATAGGCATCATTTCTTATCATTTTATTTTCATCGATTTATCTTAATTGTTCTGATCTTTATCACATCACAATTTTATCATTCGTATCAATGTAATGAATTTTAAAATTTAATGTTCAAAACACTATTCACGATCGTTGACCTTTGTGGTATAAAGCCACGTGTCACACAATAATCGCGTTATTCGTACCTAATAGTTTCAATTTTTAAAATTCAAAAATTTATTTAAATTTATTTATTTGCGAAAGTGGGTATTTACAGTAGGTGTTAACATAATATACAATTGAACAGCCACAGTCCGCCTCAAGGCGTGCAAATATAAGTAGGTACTTAATTATAAATGTAATTAACAATACACAATTATCCATTAAACCAATTATCTATCAATATGGTCGATAACCAAAGTCATGTATACACTGCAATGTCAAAATTAGAATTAATAAGTCAACAAGGAAAGCAATAATCAATACAATGTCACAGAGAGCACGATGAAAATTTATATAATAATTAATAATATTCCTTTAGTAGGGGTTACACACACATTTGTCATCTAGATATTCTTGTACACTATAATATGCTTTTTGAATTAAGATATTTTTTAATTTGTGTTTGAATTCATTCAGACTATTAGTGCAACATAGTTCAGTTGGGAGTTTGTTGAAAATCCTTGATGTCATACATAAAATACTTTTGTTCATTAGAGCAGTCTTATTACGTATTGTTTTTATTTTATGTTGATGCCGAGTGCCACAAAGATGTTCAAATAAATCCATATTTCTTTTGACAAATAGAGCTACCTCCATAATATACAGGCTTGGGAACGTCAATAACTTTAAATTAATAAAATGCGGTTTGCAGCTATCAGTTTTTGAAATTCTACAAATGGATCTGATGCATCGTTTTTGGGCTTTAAATACAGTACCATAGCGTATTACAGATTCTGCATAGGTATGGTATGCGGTCACTACAGTACTTGTGTCTACGGTTTTTGTTAACATATATAGAGCATATGAGATTTGGTACAGTTTAGTGCAAACGTTTTCTGTATGGATTTTCCAATTTAGATTGCAGTCAATCGTTAAACCTAAAAACTTTGTAGTATCAACTTCTTTTATTGTTGTACCTGCATAGTTAATTGCAACATCAATTTGCGGTCTTACTCTATTTCTGAATACCATTATATTTGTCTTAGTGAAGTTAAGTGCAAGTTTATTCAATTTCAGCCATTCAACTACATCAGAAAGAGTATCGTTTAATGTGTCTTTAAGTGTGGTGGGATTTTTATTTGAAAATATCCGAGTACTGTCGTCTGCAAACAAAATCATTGGCACAGTGACTGCTTTAGGAAAATCATTTATGTATACTAAAAATAATAAAGGACCCAGTACACTTCCTTGAGGAACTCCATATTCTACCTGTTTATAGTCGGACATATAAGTAATTTCTTTTTTATTGAATTCACATATTTTGTTGATGGATGTTGCTTGTTTTCTATTACTTAGGAAGGACATAACAATATCCAATGCGTTACCTCTAATGCCACATTTGTATAATTTGGTTTTAAGTATTTTGTAGTCAACACAGTCAAAAGCTTTGCTTAGGTCCATAAAAAGGGCACAAACTGGTGTGTTATTATCTATGTTGACCGTAACGTCACTAATAAGTTTATATATAGCTTTATTTATTGTCATGTCTCTCCTAAAACCCGTCTGGGCGTCAGTGATTATGTTATATTTTTCTAAATATTTGTATAGTGCCTCGTGTAGGACCTTTTCCAATATCTTGGATATCACTGGTATTAGAGCTATTGGTCTGTAACATGTCATATCTTCACGGTCCAGTTTCTTAAAAAGTGGTTTAATTATAGTTATTTTTAGTTTTGAAGGAAATACTCCATGCAGTATGCACAAATTGAAGATGTGAGACAATACAGGTGATATAATTCTACTGACATGTTTTAATACTTTAGTTGTAATGCCGTCGTAACCCGTACTCGTTGTGTTCTTGAGTGTAGTGATTATTCTGTCAATGTCATTTGCTGTCGTAGGATGGATAAAAATAGAATTATGGTTGTTACAAAACGTCAAGGTATTGTTATATGTTTGTTTATTCTTAAATGTCAGGTTATTGTTTGATGTCAAAGTGTCGTTTGGTGTCAAATTACTGTTTAAGGTCAATTTATCGTTTAATATTAGATTACTATTTGATGTCAATTTGTCATTTGATGTTAAATTATTATCTAATGTTGAGTTATTTATAAATGTCAACGATTTGTTTTGATTAATAAAATAATTATTAAAATTCTGGGCTATTCCTTGTTAAACTTGTTTATATTTTCTAAAACTTTAAATTTATAGTTATTACGCACAAGTATACAAGAACCTCCGTGCCTAGTATTTCTTACATATGAAGAGGCGATGGTAAAAGATGGTATATTTACAAGAGACATGTCTTGTCTAATCAAATTGTGTTCAGTTATGCATATAATGTCCACATGTATATTTTCGTCTGCCAGATTATTAAGGTGTACGCTTAGCAGGTTCAACTTACCAATAAGTCCATCAATATTTTGGTGAATGATATTAATATATTTATTGGCGAAAAAACGTATTGTTAGCATCTGGCACAGTTGATGGTATGTTAGATAAATTCATGCATAATATTTCATCACAGTTTTTGTCATTAGGGTAGTCTGCTTCCGACAATTCTACATCTGTGGTCTGGATAGCTTTATCTACTAATGTAGGCTTGTTTGCTTTGATGGTTGAGTGATAGTTTTTGTATTTTACATGGTAATCAACACGCAATATCTCCCTCAACAACACTTGACAAACGTGACGAGCAAAGATACCACTATGAGGCATTGAGGAACTGAAGCCCATGTCTATATGTGTCACGTTAGCAAATTTAGAGCATAACAATTTACTTTCATTGTTTAGTTTTTTTTTCATTTAAGTATTTATTATGTGGAATTTCACAAAACAATATATTTGTATTTCTTATCATGCACATAAAATTACTTATACAAATTCTTAAAATGCATGGTGATCTATCGTTAGTACCCCCCATAACTACAACGAAGTCCTTATCGGTTAGCGAGTTTATTTCAGCGCGTTCTGATGCCAACACATCCTGCAGTGTAGCCCCAGGTTTCCAGCAGCAGCTCACCAGAAAACGATCACCAATGAGACGTTGTAGCGTGTGCTGAAAATGTCGTCCTTGATCATCCGCAATGACTACAATTTTGTGGCCCGATTTTGTGGATTTGTTGTTATTAGAGTGCTGTGATATTGTAGGTGTAATCTTTAGCTCTTCAGTAGTGTTGAAGGATGCTTTTGGTATAGCTGATGCTCCTTGCGAATCGTTTAAGGCGGGTTGTATGGATGTTGCTAGGCCTTGTCTTTGAAGTTGTTTTAAATGTTTGTCCAATTTGTTTTTCACATTACTTCCGCTACCTATAATTGTTTGATGGTTGATATTGTTATTGCCTTCATTTTGTGCACTAGATTTTTGTGGAGCTGGTAGCTGTTTCAATGGTGTAGAAGAATTCCTTTTACGTTTACCACTGGGACATGCCTTTGGTGAAGTATATAATAGGCTCTCAGAGAGAGAGACATCTGTTTGTAGGTGCTTGCAAGTTTTCTTGATTTTTCAAGGTCCGATTTGAGTTTACAGTTCTCACTATTGAGAAGCTCAATTTCTGAGTGGGCACTCGCCAGTTGATTGGTGAGATCTATAATCTTTTCGTTGAGTTCTAACATTGATCTTTTCTCTTTTTGAGGTGTGTTCGGCAGACTCATCACAGTGGTTTCGAAAAGTGGTGATGTTAAAATGGAGTCATCGCTTAGCGAGTTTGGGCGTTGAACTCTAATTGGTCTGAGGCGATTGGCACACTGCAACGCTCGACGCGGCGTCGGGCGTCGACGCGCGTTGGCGCGATAGTCCGAGAGATATTAGAATTTTTTTGGTAGGTAGGTGTGTGAAGTAATCAAAAATTTTGAGAAAAGTAAAGTAAAGCCATCCGGCCATTAGCTCGATAGCCCAGACTATATTAAGAACGCTAGAGATGAAAAGAAAATGATTAGAAGTGCAAGCTATTTTCGACTTATTGACATGACATAGTAACTATTTTTTTTTCTTATATTCGTGATCAGCGTCATCTATTAACGCGAAAAGAGACGTAACTAAGAAAATGCCATTTAGGTTGAAAGTCGCTTGCAGTCTCTGCGTGTTCCAATAACGAGCCAAAACAGTGGTGTCGGCTCCAATACCCGATATTGGGCATCAATATTTGACTTCCTCCGATCTCGAAAGTCGGATATTGGATATCGGTCGTCAGTTGATGTGAAAGCGCTCTAAATTTGCCGTTAAATAGTCATGTTGCATTGCAATAATAATTATTTAAAATTCGCCTCAAATACCTACACAGAAATTTCTAACAGCTCTCGGACTAAAAATCCCTCGAAAAACACGCGCGTGATGGCAGATTTCAGTGTGCCATACCTCGCGTTTTCTGCTTGTACGCGCGTATTCTGCGGCAACGCGCGTGATTGCGTTGTCAGTGTGTGGGACCCCGCGTTTTTCTATACAAAATGGGCGCCGTAGAGGCGACGAGCGCGACGCCGCGTCGACGCAACAACGCTCGACGCCGCGTCGCGCGTCGCAGTGTGCCAATCGCCTAAATGTAACATTTTGATCCGAGTCCATGGCATCCATCTATACCGTGATCTGTATACTTTTCATTTTTTGTTTCCACTTCTATCAGCAGTGAACACGTATATTTGAGTCGTGTTACTGTTATTTTTCCCCGCTAGATGGCTCTTACGAATTTCTTGGGGATATCATAAACACATAAATCAAGTAACACGATGTAAATATTGTAGTAACACGTTATAGGTGTTAGGTAGGTATAATTTATTCTTGAAGCAACTTATTCTCTTCCAAGCTCGGTCTTAAATAAATCACAAAAAGACGATGACAGGGTGGGTTGGAATCGAACTCACGCCGCCTAATCGTGTGTCTATAGGCTACCAGCCTACGCCACGGAGACAACTTAGAGAGATACCCAAATTTGCTGGTTGCTTTATAAGTTGTATACAGTCCTCTATAATAATTTGGATGTCTTCGTGACCATATATGGTAATTTGCTTGCTTCATGCGGGTTAAGATGACTCACCGATTCAACTGCTAATGGTATTATCTTGTGCACTGTTTGAGTATTTTTAAACGTTTTTTGTAATTTAAACTATGTTGGACGCACTGCACAGTTCCTACTTTTTCACAGTTTACTGGAAATTTCTTTCCGATTCTTATGGTACGTAGTACTTGACTGGATTTTAACTTTTTCCGCCTCTATCTGTTTTTAATAGTTTCAGGTACAGAGTACACGTCTAACACACACGCTAGCGCGCGACAGATATAGAAAGGAGTTCTTTCGATTCTGTTAGCAAAATTTAAAAAGACCGGTCAAGTACGAATCAAGCTTGCGCATTGAGGGTTTTGTACAAAACTGAATTGATTTGAATGAATTTTACAGCATTAAATATGCTAACTATACAAATCGAATTCATAGGGAATTAAAAAACCCCCGTCACAAAAAACACTTCCAAAAAGTTGAAAATAAATAATAAATTTTGATTCAACGGTTGCCATGTCGGGGGACCCTAACTGGTTAAGCTTTCCGTTATATTATTGGAACAATTCAAGGTCCCCCGACATGGCAACCGTTGAATCAAAATTTATTAATTTATTTTCAACTTTTTGGAAGTGTTTTTTGTGACGGGGGTTTTTTAAATTTTTAATTTAACTTTTATTTTATACTTTTTAAATTGATCTACTAGTTAAGCTCTTTCATTTGATACCCATATTGAGGAAGTTATGAAGAAATATGTATTCCGACATGTTGTGGCGGCGGCCATCTTGGACCGATTTTTTTCAAACATAGCTAAGAACACTCCCGACTAATATACCTTTCAAACAAAAAAAACTAAATCCAAATCGGTTCATCCGTTTGGGCGCTACGATGCCACAGACAGACACACACACACACACATACACACACACACACACACAGACACGTCAAACTTATAACACCCCGTCGTTTTTGCGTCGGGGGTTAAAAATGAAACTTCTCGAGACTGGAACCCGCGACCTTTCCCTTACAGGGGGAATGTCTTGACCAACTCGGCTACCGATGCCGAGTTGCCCGAGAAGTTTCATTTTTCCTTAGGTATTTTGAATTGATTTGGACTGATTTTGTGGATCAATCCCCATGTGAGTTACTATAGAGCAGGGATGAGCAAACTACGTTCCGTGGACCAACTAGCCGCCTGTATCTCGAACTGCCCGAGAACGCGTATGAGACGCATCGGAAGTCGCAGAAGTACCCTCCGTCCTGCATCAGCGCGGGCTCAGTGGTAATGGGTGTCTTACCACAAGTCAGTTCAAGTCCGATAATATAGGGTGTCTCAATAAGAGTGCACTTTTTAATTTTGAAATTAAAGCAAGTATTTTATGACAGAGTTGTGATATTTTCATTGTATTTGAAAGAAGACATGTTCCGATTAAGTATGGAATAAAATATCTGGCATTTTCATAAAATTTTCCATGAGATTTGCACAGAGATGTGGCTGTATCTCACCGATGACGCGTTGGATTTTCGATTTGCGCTCAGGAATTATTTCGGGCTTATTCGCACAAACCCGAGATTTCACAAAACCCCAAAGAAAAAAATTGCATGGCGTTAAATCGCACGATCTTGGTGGCCAGTTGACATCAGAATTTCGTGAGATAATGTGTTCTGGAAATCGTTGCTGCAATAAATCGATTGTTTTGTAATGAGTTTTTACAATAGTAACGATTTGTTCTTTTGAAAAGCGCTCTATTTTTAATAATCGGAATAAACTGAGGTGCCAGCTGTGAAATTTCAGAGTTACCACCTGCATGAAAAAAAAAATATTCCAATTTTAAAAAGTGCACTGTTACTGGGACACCCTATACTTCCATGGAAGGTGTATCCATACTAATATTATAAATGCGAAAGTAACTCTGTCTGTCTGTCTGTCTGTCTGTCTGTCTGTCTGTCTGTCTGTCTGTATGTTACGCTTTCACGCCGTAACCACTGAACCGATTTTGATGAAATTTAGTATAGGGGTAGATTAGACTTTGAGGAAGGACATAGGCTATGTTTGGTCGCGATAACCGACTACCACGCGGGCGGAGCCGCGGGCAAAAGCTAGTAAGTAATAATTCTGGCACTCCTCTGAAATTACTCCAACTTGGCCATTCATTAAAAAAGTTTGCCCACTACTGCTATAGAAAATAGCGATAGAAATATGATTTCTTATTTGCCTCCTCCATAGGCCCACTATTTATTGTTTTTCAAAGATATTATGAGGCCTATCATATTGATTAAGTGCCTACTTTTCCCTCTCACTACCTTTCTACAGAGAGTGACGTGTAACACTTGCGCTGCTACTCGTTATATTATTATCAAGTGAACTGCGGCTTATAGTTTTAAGCTTGATGGTTTCACATCAAGGACCTATGTAATTTTCTCCAGTTCCTTATACATACATAGCGGGTCGTCCCAAATCTTGAATGGAAAATTTCAATTAACCAAATTCCTTTGCATACGCTTACCTAACATGCATCTACTGACTATACACACCCACAATGAATAGTACCTAATCATGTCGGTGACATTATGGTTGACCTGTTAACGGATTCTTCGAATGTGTTCGATCCATTATTCCCAGAATTGGCTTCATGAACGATTGATAGATCAATACCGTTTTGAATAAGTATGTTGGCGTCAATAAGTTGAGGAATAGTTAGCGTCATATTAATTGAACTAGATTCGATGGTTTTTTCGAGACATTTCCAAAACTTACTCGATACAAATCAGTAAAATAATATCTATTTAATGGTATACATACCATTTTACTATATATTCGTAAACTGAACTAATTGCATAAAGAAAACTCTGTACTGAAAGCCAAAATGCTCCTAATAAAATAATAACTGATAGCATGTGCAATCATAAATTGTAAGTATGTTAAATTATGAAGGGTGCGTGAGAATTAATTTCACTCTAACGCATTCATTTTTTTTTCATATTGTTACAGGAAACGAAAATATACTACGTCACTAGTCACTACAATTTTGTTATAAGTATGGATAACTGCATGTAATGTAGATATTATGATAATTTTTGGCGCTCACATTTTAGAACAAGTAAAAACAATTACATTCGTTTTTTTGTTCTATATTATGGTTCATCAAAATATTTTAAAAAATAAATTGAGATGAAGAGGCACGCCAATGTATTTAAAGCATCTAAATAAAACTAGGAATAACAGACTTACAATTGATAAAAAAGTGATTGCTTTAGCCTTGTAATCATCACTCCATTAGTCGTGGTTCCGGTTATAACAAAAAGTAATACATAAGATAATAATGTTGTACTTGAAGATATATGGTTGTTCTGAATGGTTCTGAATATTAAATACTACTAGCTTTTGCCCGCGGCTCCGCCCGCGTGGATGTCGGTTATCGCGACCAAACATAGCCTATGTCCTTTCTCATGGTCTAATCTACCCCTATACCAAATTTCATAAAAGGCGTTGTGATAGTACACCAGTCGCGCAAGGATAAAAATAAATAAATTAGTAAACTAATATGTACATCAGTCTGTACATTGGTCATTTGCTATTTATAAACGGTCGCTTACATATAATTCACCATTCGCACATCTGGCATAAATTGTTTTATTTTAAACTTTCGAAAACAATAGAAGCGAGTTGTTGCATATAAGTTCCCAGGCAAAGGGACATTGTTGCGTAATACTTAGGCGGACCCCATAGAGAAATAATGGAGATCCTACACGTGTTTGTCGTAAAAGTGTTAAGACTAATGGCCTACGGTTCGGACCTATCGAAATATTATTGTTATGAGAGAGAAAGTACGAAGTCCTTTGTTGGGAATAAGGGCTGGTAATGTCTACGAGGTCTGACGAGTTGAGGGACTCGGGGCATTCGACTTGGGACCGGAGAGGAGAGCGGTTGGCTCGGGCCAGCTGGGGAGTCTGGACGAAGCGCGGAATACTGGAGTAAGTTATTGGCGTGGCTCTAAATAAATGGGGCTCTGTTCGACTCCACGGACGCGGTGAGTTACTTTCATACCATTATTACAATAGCCGTAGTTACATTATTATTATGGTGTTTATAATTTTATATGTGTTGCTACCCAGAGTTGAGTAACATGACGGTTAGGGTATTAATTTATGCAGTTAGTATTGCACATATAATCTATTTAGTCGCGGATACGTTGATATATGTTACGCGGTACCCTGAACTCGATGCGTATTAGTGTCCCACGTAACGAGTCATGGCTCTCAGACCAGGACCATGTGCGAATATGCTTTAGCGGAGGCTGGAGGTTATCCTTTGTGTGTGCCTTCGGCCAACGACGCTCTTGGAGGCCTGTAATCTTTTAGCGAGGCGGCGCTACGCGAGGACGAAAGGTTGATGAACATCGTATGGATGGGCTAGGAGCAACTTATCGCACTGAGGCCGTATTCAGCCGTAGTATAAATTCTATTACACCCGCCCTGTCATACCTGGAAGGGCTGTGGTTAAAGTCCCAGATGAGTGCAGCAAGCAAGAGCTGACTTAAAGTTCAGATTGACGGAACACCGGTTATGGCACACGGGAGATTGGGGACTTGAGCCTCTCGGGGGTCTACGTGTCGGAAGTGCGGTATAATGTAAACCTAGCTCAAAAGTGCGATTGAATGAATGTGAGACAAGTAACTGTTATCAACGTATTTAATCATTTGAATAGAATTTCCTTTTACTCGCGGTAAATTGCTAATTTATTGAAAGGCTAAAGCCAGTGGAGGAATTACTGTCTCTGGACGAATTTCACAATATCAGTGCGGCCGGAGGGGCACTAATATCTCCCGCCATACGGCGGGGGCTGGCATATATATATTCAGCATAGTTCATGTCGAATATAAGAAAAATTAAGTTTACTCAACTTTGGCTAGGCGCTGTACAGTCACAGCGTGAAAGCGTAACATACAGACAGACAGACAGACAGACAGACAGACAGACAGACAGACAGACAGACAGACAGACAGACAGACAGACAGACAGACAGACAGACAGAGTTACTTTCGCATTTATAATATTAGTATGGATTAGCTATCGCGATTAAAGTAGTACAGAACACACCGCCGCTGCTACGACCTGAAAAAACGTCTCACTTTGTTCAGGAGTCTGTTTTGATGATGATAATAAAAGGTACAAAATGGCCAAACGTTTCCAGTATGAACTCTGTTTCTCTGTTGTCTATAACAGTATTGACGCTAAACTGAGACGCAGATCCGATACTGCATCACATACAGACTGTACTCCCATTTATTCTTGGAGATTTCCACTTTTATGGAATAGGGAGGCAAATGAGCAGGCGGGTCGCCTGATGGTAAGCGATCACCACCGCCCAGGGGAGCAACACCTTCCTTTTAAAAGAGAGTACGCTCTTTTCTTGAAGGTTTGAAGGTCATATTGGTTCGGAAATACCGCTGGTGACAGTTCATTCCACAGTTTAGATTTATTCCTAATAAAATCCATTATGGCTCAAATTACACTGATACGAGTATAAAAAACACCTCCAAAAAGTTGAAAATAAATGGAGTTTACCTTTTAACTTTAATGGTTGCCATGTCGAGGGACCCCAACTGGTTAAGCACTCCGTTATATTATCGGAACAATTCAAGGTCCCCCGACATGTCAACCGTTAAAGTTAAAAGGTACCTAAACTCCAATTATTTTTAACTTTTTGGAGGTGTTTTTTGTGACGGGGGTTTATTAAATTTTTAATTTAATTTTTATTTTTATTTTATACTTTTTAAACTTTTTAACTTTATACTTTTTAAAGTGATCTACTAGTCAAGCTCTTTCTTTTGATACCCAAATTGAGGGAGTTATGAAGAAATATGTATTCCGACAAGTTGTGGCGGCGGCCATCTTGGACCGATATTTTTCAAACATAGCTAAGAACACTCCCGACTAATATACCTTTCAAACAAAAAAAACTACATCCAAATCGGTTCATCCGTTTGGGTGCTACGATGCCACAGACAGACACAGACACACACACACACACAGACACGTCAAACTTATATCACCCCGTCGTTTTTGCATCGGGGGTTAAAAATGAAGAATCGGGAAGCAGTTAAATAATATTTTTAAGAGAAAACTTAAAAGTTATTTCATGTTATAATCAGCTCGGCGAACCTTGATCCCTATGACACTGACAGTTATTCCCACGACACAACCTTGTAGTAGCGTCACCGTTATATTATAATCGAATTGGCGGTGTCTAAAAATGATATTTATTAATTTTAGGCAGATATATGCAATTACAATAATATCCCGTTGGAATTATAATAATTATTAACACTTACAAGAAATTATCTCAATCAGACTTTACGTTGACGTCCTGCAAAAGTTACTCCGTTTGGAAGATATCGACTAGTGCGGAAAAGTATCGATAAACAAATATCGAAAATGGAAACGAGTGTACAAAATACATCAATAGAGCACCTACGCTCTTAGTGTCAGATTTATAATCATTTAAGTTGTTTGCGATAATAAAATAAAGAAGATTTAACAAATTTATTGTATATACCTACTCAAATAAAACAAAAGCGGTTTATTTATGATTTTTTAATATACATTAATCTGAATCTGACAATGGTGTCACCGATTGCGTCTCAGACTCGGAATCCGAACTGCAGCTGCTTTCTCCTATGTTTATTAAAAACGGCTGGTCTACTATATTGTCGTATCGCACGTCTCGATTCCAATCATCTAAGCATAGTTTTTTCGTCTTTTCAACCACTTTCCTCCAATTGTCCGGAGTCACTTGACTACATGCCTCTTGTAGCAACGTAAGCATTTTATTAGCTGTGAATGGTGGAGTGGTGTTAAGCCTGGCTGCACAACCTGAAACAATAATGGTTTAGATTGAAAATGATGCAAAGTCAAAGAGCGAGATCGGGGTAAGTACATTATAAGTACATAATTTTGTACGTTAAAAGTGTGTAATTGATATAAGCACATGGATAAAAATAAAAATGCAATTTGCTAGTGAAATAAAATAGCTTTAAATAGTACTAGCCGACTAGACAGTCACCAGTGACCTAAATAAAAACATGTTAAAATAAATACAAATCAACCCACCTTTGATCTGCGCCCATATCATTTCGATTGCATTATATTGGCAGTGGTAGGGCGGTAGCCGAATCACGGTGTGCCCTTTTGATTTTGCCATCTCATCCAAGAAATATTTCTTCTTTGTTTGCTGTTTATGAAGGTTCAACAATCTAACTAATTCCTTTTTCAGCATTTGAGTATTAGCTGCCACACCATTGTTTTGCAGCCACTCTATTATTTCGCCTTTATTGTTGTTCGCGGTAGGCGCTTTATTAATTTGCACAGAGTGGTATGGGGCGTTGTCCATTAAAATGTAGTGGGGCTCGTTTAAATTGTCTAATAGTTTTGTGAACCATTTCTTGAAATTCTCAAAATTCATCTCTTCGTGATAATCACTTGTTTTCACGGATTTGAAGGCCCACAAGCAGTTAGGTACAAAACCTTTGGCTGTGCCAGCGTGGCAGATAATCAAACGCTGGCCCTTGCCTTCTGGTGCTTTGGTACAGGATTTCTCTGTGTCGTCTGTCCATGTTTTGGAGACTGAGTGATTGGCGTTGAGCCACGTTTCGTCCAGATAAACCACCTTGTCCCAGTTCTCGATGTTTTTTATTTGTCGTAGAAAATCACACCTCATCAATCCAATGTCCTTCCGCTCCATTATCACTTTTCTTTTGTCACACTTCCCATAACGAAATCCACATTTTTTTATAACCTGTCTGAGAGAAGTGAATCCACCTTTAAATAAATCAGCCGATTTCAGCGACGCTAATAATTTTGTGCAAGTCGGCAGTTCACCTCGAAAATAATAGCCGTAAATATGGTTTCGTATCGCTGCCATGTCGAAATCATCGGGGTTAGTTACGGGTCGTGCCCTATTATGTTTTTTCTTCTTTGGAGTTGATAATTTGTTCTCCTCCATCGACGATTCGCCGAACTTCTCCTTTGTAATTCGGGAAACGGTAGCTTTGCCAATTCCCAAAGCATCAGCAACACGGTCGCGTACGTTGTCAAGTGGCAACAAAGGTCGCCATTTTGTAGTTCGCGAGCAAAATAGTCACGCAAGCGTACAACAAACTCCCGCGTTTCACTGTTGAGTACAGTTTTTCTCAGTCTTTTCGGCATTTTGAAACACCAACAAAAACAAAACAGCAACAATAACAAAAACAGAAAACAACAATAGTAATAAACAAAGGATTCCGTTGACACAACAAAACACGTAGCGCATACAAGGCGTTAGCACTCGTACTGGCGTTGCGAACTGACAGTACTAGCGTAGTGACAGATCAGATAGTGTTGCTATAACTAAAATTTTAATTCACATTAAAATTATACAGTCCGACCATGTTACCTCTGCATCGGAATATTGGCAACCCCATATACAAATACACGGATACTTGTAAATATAACAAGCATTATAATTATAGTAATGTAGATTATATTTTAAAAACATGTTTATCGATGTGGCTGAATGCAAGTCACGCCTTTGCCTATAAAAAGTTGCGATATATCGACACGACCCGTCACTAGTATGAACTGTCATAGGGATCAAGGTTCGCCGAGCTGATTATAGTAGATATTTAATTTGAGGATAGCAATTTTTTTTTAAATAGCAATTATTATCGTTGTGAACTGTCACTTTTACGTCTCGGTTTAGTGTTTACGTATGACGCTGGTTTCGTTTATTTTACCACATAATTTGGCTGCTGAGTTGTTATAGCTATAGCGACTTGGCTTATTCACAAATTGTGATAGAACCTTCGTAGAACTCAGTAACAATTACGAGGTAATATGGGTCATTTTCAACAATTTTATTATGCTAAGCTGCTTCGTAGATAGGATTACAATGATGCGGTTGAAGTCTCAAAACACTACATGTAAACGATACTTTCATGTACTAAATAGTGCACTTTATGCATAGATAAATCAATAGGAGGTAACGCTTTTCGTCTGAACATCACATAATTTATTAATTTCTTTTTATACTTATTTGCAGAAATCTCAATCTTATAGCATACTCAAAGTAAAAAGAAAATCAAACAAAACAGTTCACAAAAGTATAATAGAACTGTCAACTGTCATCTATCTGTGACGAGTGACGCATTGGTGATCATTTTACAACATAAACTTATTATACATATATACTTACAAACTTATTATTTTGTGTTGGGCAAAGGCAGCAAAAACTATGTTCGTTCTTAAAAATGCAGGATCTTGAAAATCCAGTTTTAAATTATAATATTAGTTGTATGTAACATTATCCATATCCATACTAATATTATAAATGCGAAAGTAACTCTGTCTGTCTGTCTGTCTGTATGTTACGCTTTCACGCCTAAACCACTGAACCGATTTTGATGAAATTTGGTACAGGGGTAGATTAGACCTTGAGAAAGGACATAGGCTATGTTTGGTCGCGATAACCGACATCCACGCGGGCGGAGCCGTGGGCAAACGCTAGTTCTTATTAAATATGTCCTGTTTATGCACATAATTTGCATGTCAACTAAGTATAAAGTCTACATCTTGCAACTGCGCAACAAGTAAAGACTCGAAGAGGTCTTTTGGGTTCTGTACAATATCTTCTGTATTCAACGCGTGAATGATGAAGGATGTATGAAGTATAATATATATATATATTTTTTTAATAATAATGTTTATTTGAAAGAAAGAGAGGTAAATAAAACAAATATCAAAACTTACTGTTTGCAAACAGATATCGAAACAAGAACCTTTGAAAGTAGATGTAGTAAAACACATTGAGGATAGTTTTGAGACACGTGAAGTGACCGATACAGCCGATGACAGCTCTTACATCACCGGGATTCTTTGAGGAGATTGATTCTTTGCTGACGGTGCGTACTGATGGACATCATAAACAATTGCCTAGCTACAATACGTCAGGGTAGAATTTGGAATAAATTTTTGCAGGAGGTAGAAGATGGAATAATTATTATTATTTTAGCTTGTGGGTACACTTTTGTGGGTACAATGTGGAAGCACTCGGAGATGGAGCTAGGTAAAATTAAACGGTGCACTCAAAGCTCCTACTACGACACGTTTAAGAAAAGCTGTGAAAATTTCCAGCAGACGATCTTGACACGCAGTAACCTTTTCAAAATATTGACGAGCCAAATTGGGGAGCCGCACCATGGTGCTCATTATGGTGAGACACCATTTTCTATGACGACGTGTGGGTGAGCTTAGTGGATTATTAAAAATCTTTATTAGGAATTTTACACAATTAAGCAGGATCTACGATCCTATTAGAGTATGTAAATTAGTAGGTACCTAAGTTATAAAATGTCATCATCTCATGAATACACATAGATAATCCAAATTAAGCATCTATACTAATCCATACTAATATTATAAATGCGAAAGTAACTCTGTCTGTCTTTCTGTCTGTCTGTATTTTTTTTTATTTTTTATTTTTTATACAGGACACCTCAATTTGACTTCACCTCGCCTGATATTAAGCTAAAGGCAAAGTCTCGGAAAGAGGGTCACCATCGTATACATTTACCATGTAAACAGTGGTGGCACTCAGCTTGACGGCCTCATTAGATGCCTTTTCACGCCCCGCTTAAAGGACCCGGGACTGTAGGAAGAAGGAAACACGTGAGCTGGCAGGGAATTCCAGGTCTTAGTGGTGCGGCATAGGAATGAATCACTGAAACGCTTGGTTCTAGCAGGTATACTCTGCACCGTAAATGGATGGCATCTTAGCCCTGCACGTGTCGTCCTGTGAAGGAAAGGGGAGGGTGGGACTAATTGGAAGAGCTCGTCAGAACATTCACCATGGTAGAGACGGTAGAAAACTGCCAAAGACGCAACATCTCTAGGCATCTGCAAAGGCTCGAGGGTGTTCGTGACCTCAGGATTCCCAATAATGCGGACCGCAAGTCGCTGCAACCTGTCGAGAGCATCTAATAAGTACTTTGCGGAGCCGTCCCAGAGATGTGAGCAGTATTCCACGCAGGAACGAATTTGGGTCTTGTATAGAAGACACCGCTGCTCCGGCGTGAAAAAACGTCTCACTCTGTTAAGGACTCCGAGTTTACGCGAGGCTGATTTGATGATACTCTCGATATAGTTTTTGTTATTCAGTTTGCAGCGAACATCCATACCGAGGATAGTGAGGTGATCCTGCAGTGGCAGTGGTGTGCTCTGAAGAGTGGGAAGGGGAAGGAAAGGAGATACCTTTGCAGTAAACGCACATGCCTGGGTCTTCTTGGCATTGAACTCGACCAGGTTCCTAGCGCCCCATTGAGAAATGTGGTCCAGGATCCGGTCCAGGTCAGTGACAAGAAGCTGCCTTTTTTCCGCGATATCAGACTGCTTGGCCGCAGGATGTGCGTAATAACTCCCGTGTAAGGTGCTGTCGTCTGCATAGCAGTGAATGTTTCCGTTACAGAGCATGTCATTGATATGCAGAAGAAAGAGAGTGGGAGATAAAACTCAACCCTGCGGCACGCCAGCATTTATCTGCAAGAACTCCGAAGCTCGTCCATCACAAAGGACGCGAATACGGCGCCCCTGCAGGAAGCTTGCAACCCAGTTACACAGTCTAGCAGGCAGGCCGAAGGCTGGTAGCTTGGAAAGAAGCGATTTGTGCCATACCCTATCGAAAGCTTTGGCGATGTCAAGACTAATTGCCAGTGACTCATCGTGCTTCTCCATAGCCTCACCCCAAAGGTGGGTCATGTACGCCAGAAGATCACCCGTTGACCGTTGTATGTTCGGTATGTTCTGAATCGGTTCAGCCGCTGAACCGATTTTGATGAAATTTGCTACATGGGTAGATTAGACCTTGAGAAAGGACATAGGCTATGTTTGGTCGCGATAACCGACATCCACGCAGGCGGAGCCGCGGGCAAAAGCTAGTCATACACAAAAATATATACTGGTCTGCGAATTTTCGTCCCATATAGTGATAACCACATTCATAAAAAAATAATTTATCTGTACCATGACTGCCGTACCACGAACAGTCGCACGAAGTTTAGGAATGTATCCTTCCTGAAAATTAAAAGTGCTATAATCTAACATTCATAATCATGATCTATGGCACATATTGGAAGACGAGTGAATCCAGCAATAGCCTAATTTCATTGATAAGACCCTCCAAGCTACTAATATGTGGATCTTCTTAAAGCACGAGTGTGACGGCTGATGCACACGACTATGCTATGTATCACTCTGCCTCTGAGGCGTGGCGGTAGTGAACGCGACTGCTACGCAGGAGGCGCGGGTTCGATCCCCACTCAGTGTAAATATTTGTATGCATGAATATGGCTACTTGCATTGGTCTGGGCGGTATATTATGTATAAATTTACAAAAAAAAAGTATGTTTATCCGCATTCTAGATTCCAAAACATAAGCTATAAAAGCTTACCATGGGTCTAAGTCTAGATATTGTGTAGAATGTTGTGAAATATTTATTACTAGCTTTTGCCCGCGACTCCGCCCGCGTGGATGTCGGTTATCGCGACCAAACATAGCCTATGTCCTTTCTTATGGTCTAATCTACCCCTATACCAAATTTCATCAAAATCGGTGCAGTGGTATAGGCGTGAAAGCGTAACATACAGACAGACAGACAGACAGACAGACAGACAGAGTTACTTTCGCATTTATAAAAAACTAGCTTTTGCCCGCGGCTCCGCCCGCGTAGAAGTCGGTTATCGCGACCAAACATAGCCTATGTCCTTTCTCAAGGTCCAATCTATCCCTATACCAAATTTCATCAAAATCGGTTCAGTGGTTTAGGCGTGAAAGCGTAACATACAGACAGACAGACAGACAGACAGACAGAGTTACTTTCGCATTTATAAAAAATAAATATAAATATTAGTATGGATTTATTATTATTAATATCACGGTAACCACTCCCCGTCCAATGGACCGTGCGCTCATTTGCCCCCTATACCCCGTCCATTATATTATTGTATTTTAGACAGATGAAAGTAGTGATTGCATGAAAATTTAAAATATCGATAAAGTTAAAAACCTTGATTAAAAAAATTATTAATCGAGAAATGAAAATATTTTGATAAATATATGTTTTCGTGTGGAGTTATAATCTATTATCTTTCTCTACATAATAATAAAGCAGTAATAAATATTTCGCGTCTGTACAATTTACAAATGTAATAGAAAACGATTGTGGACCATAACGCACACGCTAATCTACAAAATAAAACAACTGGCTTCTAGAATATTCCAACATGCTGATTTCCTGGTATTTATTGAAGAGTTCCGTGGCCTGTTTCTGAAACCCATCATCAGATCTTTATGCAATTTAAATGGGATGACTTTGGAATAAACCTCTTTCA
Organism: Eilema sororculum; assembly: GCA_914829495.1. NCBI lineage: Eukaryota > Metazoa > Arthropoda > Insecta > Lepidoptera > Erebidae > Eilema > Eilema sororculum. The sequence continues at coordinate 16,677,356 of OU618550.1, forward strand.
AACAAAAAAAGAATTTTGACAATCCGTTAACATATGAAGGAGTTACAAAAATATTTTTTCCGTAAAAACCATACAAATATAAAAAATATAAACATCCGAATTTATTGTTTAGAAATCGGTTAAAAACCGCCAGATAAATTATATAAAAAAAAATTTTTTTTTCTGTAGTCGATATCAATAGTGACATTTTCAACTTATAATAAAAACACAGTCTAACTACATCCCTAAAATTGCTTTCTGGCTGACGTGACGTTGTCAATGATAAATGACGTATAGGCGCCTAATTTTTGTTAGGATTTTCAGGTGTTGACGCTAGAACAAAGTTATACCGCCCACTGTCAGTGAGCTGTCTAAAATACAATAATATAATGGACGGAGTATAAGTGGTATGGAAAACAACACCGACCGTGACACCTTGATAATTGTTGCTAAGCAACAGACGGATTTATTGTATATATTATATATTTTGAGTAATATTGTTGAACTAACGAGTTTCCGCCACGTTTAGACCGGCTCGACCGCCACCCCACCACCCGATATTTATTCAAGACTAGCTTTTGCCCGCGGCTCCGCCCGCGTTCATGTAGGTTATCGCGACCAAACATAGCCTATATCCTTTCTCATGGTCTAATCTACCACTATACCAAATTTCATCAAAATCGGTTCAGTGGTTTAGGCGTGAAAGCGTAACATACAGACAGACAGACAGACAGACAGACAGAGTTACTTTCGCATTTATAAAAAAACTAGCTTTTGCCCGCGGCTCCGCCCGCGTTGATGTAGGTTATCGCGACCAAACATAGCCTATATCCTTTCTCATGGTCTAATCTACCACTATACCAAATTTTATCAAAATCGGTTCAGAAAGTTACTTAAGAGTTACTTTCGAATTTATAATATTAGTATGGGTTAGTATGGATTATTTGGCAATATTATTATTTTTGTTGTATTCTTAATTTACTTTTATTTATTCATAACTGATTGTTGCTGTGACTATGTCCGCGTTAAGTTCCGAACAGGTCAAGGTCATTTTCCTTCTATAGTCTCGACTTGACCACAGAACAAGTAATATTCGACGCCGACTCGTGTTAGTTTGGTAGTTTCTTAATTATATATTTTAGTTCTGTACTAACTTTTGGTATACCTTAAGAGGGTACCTACACTATTTGCGCTTTAGCATGGTGCAGGTGACACATGTCAATACCAGGTGACTAGAGATGTGACGATTCGCAATTAAATTTCTATCACTAATTATACTCGTAGCATAAATAAATGTTGTTCTGTTTATTATTGTCACGAAAATTATTTATAGGAAAAAATATATTCATAAAAATTATTCAATTAATTTAATAGTTCAAAAATTTTAAAAAGTTTCGTAAACGCATTCAAAACAACTGGTATTTCATATTTTTTGGTGGAGAATAAAGATGGTGAATAAAACGAAAAGGGACAATATGTCTGATTGGGATCGTGACATCCATATTGATAACATAATTGACACATCTATACATACTCTATACAAATAAATAAAATTGGAGTGTCTGTTTGTAATATTAAAATAACCGCTTTCTACTACATGCATATGAATGTATATACGGTACACATACCAAAATATATATTTTTAAATTTTTTATCTGTCTGTCTGTCTGTCTGTCTGTCTGTCTGTTTGTTTTGGCTAATCTCTGGAACGGCTGGACCGATTTGGACGGGACTTTCACTGGCAGATAGCTTATGTAATAAGGAGTAACTTAGGCTAAAAAAATAAAAATAAAAATGCCAAAAACAAAAAAAAATAAACTGATTTTTTTTATTATTAAGAGGAATAAAAATGATAAATGTGGTTTTCAGGCGTATGTTTAGAGACCAACTCCTTTTTTATTTGTGGACGTATTTGAAAACTGTTTACATTATTTTATTTGTTGGTTTCTTGTCTACATTTGGTACATTTTTAGTTATTCTCACTTTATAATTACTATATGAAAATTATTCCCAAAGCAAAAAGGTCACTCAAAAGAAAACTGGCAACTACTTCTAAACGGAAAATAATTTTTACGTAATTTTTTAACTAAAAGAAAGACAAAGATCTGGAGTATAAGTGGTACATTTTTCCGTTCAATACATTGACTTTTGAGGTCACAGGCCACGTTTTTGTTACGTTCTCGAGAGTTTGACTTAGCGGGTGCCTATGCGGGGGCCGGGCGGCAGTGCCGTGATGGCTGTGGGACGGGGAGGTTGTGCTTCACGTTTTCGCAGCTTTGACAGCAACACAATTCGAGACTAATGCATAAGTGGACAGATAAGACACTTCTATGAGACGCCGAAAGTAAATTCGGTAAAAAGCTAAAGCTTTAAACTCTCAAGAAATACATGAAAATGCTGTGTTGATTATTTTCTTCACACACTTTATTTGTTATCAGCTGTTGCCCACGGCTCCAGCCACGTAGATTTTTGATGCCGTTCCGGATGGTGATCCTCACTCGTAGTGTAATGATATAAAACCTATGACACTGATAAATAGTGTGGGTGAAATAATTCTTAGAATTGGTGAAATAATTCATAGAATTGGTTCTGTAGATCCAGAGATTTACCTATATAACGTCACAAACTACGTCTGTATAATAATATATGTATATTAGAATACTATACATACCTATAGCTACATATATAAATATATAATATTATAAAAACATGATCACTACATATAATCACTAGTATAAAATAATTCACTTCCCGCTGTCTGTCTGTCTCTATGTATGCTTAGATCTTTAAAATAACGCGACGGATTTTGAAGCGGTTTTCTTTAATAGATAGTATCATTCAAGAAGTAGGTTTATATGTACAATACAATCTATATAATATAAAAATGAATCCCTATTTCCCAACAGGGATTCATTTTTAGCTGGACTGGCTGAGGCTGGACCAATTTCGCTTTTTTCTTTTTTGTTGTGGATGTCTGGAGAAGGTTTTTATGAAAGAAAAAGTAAAAAATATGCGCGGAAAATAGAAACATTTAAGAATACTTAACCATTATATAAAATATTGGTGTGAGGATCTCCGTGGGTGTATGGAGTCCCTGTCGTAATGCTTTCTGTTCTCAAAATAATTAGGACAACTTAATACAGCCAATTGAGGTAAATTCAAAATTTTAAGGTGAAATGAAGTTTGCCGGGTCAGTTAGTGCATAATATAAGAGGTTTGAATGTGATGTCATTTAGATAAACACATTTTTTGGGCTTACGTTGCAAACGATGGCACTGTGAGAATGTGTAATGTGTGTGAATTGTTATGCCTATAGCATCAATCAACATCGATGTCAAAAAAATACCAAATCAGTTAGATACGTGAAGTTAGGCAGAATATGATGTGTCCACTCTGTATCCTTTTTACCGACATCTTTTCCCATATTTTTATATTATAATCACTTTAGTGACATGTGTGCGGGGTGGTGCGGGGCTGCGATTATTACGTTCGTAGACTCCACCCATTCGCTCTAAGGCATCGTCTCTAGTAAGGACCTTAAGTACATTCCACGCGGACGAGGTCGCGGGCACAGCTAGTCTTTAATAATATCCGTCACAGATACGGATGATGAAAGTGACAATTCAGATGTTCCTGACTCTGATATGAGCTTAGAAGAGGATTCAAATTGAATGGAAAATTGAAGTAAATAAGTAATAATTGTATACTTTTTAACAATAAAAAATTGAGCGCACAAATTGTTTTTTATTTATTTTTTAATCGACAATTCTTCGTAGTAGTACATCCCATCACTAAATACGTCTTTGGTGTTACGTTATGCGCCTACCACTTTGATTATTTTTTCTTTCAATTTCATTTGATTTGTAGGCTAGAACATTCTAGTTGGGTTTAATTTGGAAGGTATACCTTTATTACTACAGTTATTAGTGACTTTATATATTACCGATGTTGTACAGCTGAAAAAATAGATCTTATTTATAAATCGCGTCAACTTTCAAGAGTGAAACGAAACTCGCCATAACTGGGTGAATAGCAAAAACAAAAAAAATACACGGCAAGCCTGAGAACGGTAGTGCAATGTGTTGGTTTTACGATTTTGATTACTTTTCATAGTATAATAGGTACTTCTCTACCATGGCAAAAAAAATTGTTGAGTAATGTCCTCTATTACATAAAAAATAATAATTACAAAGTGTCATTTTATCATTTCGGTGACCTGTCCTGAATCGAATTTCACTCGTAAAATATCTTGCCCTGCAGTTGTAAACATTTGGACTAAAATCGAATTTTGTATGAATAAACTATAATATGACCCATAGAAAAAAACTAATATTGTTTGTTATTTTATTTCTTATACATTGTATTAAACAGTCTACTTTTGTCCTGTAAAAAGTTATTATTTTGGTGGACAGTAAGTTTTAGTAGAGTAACTTCGTCAACATAGCGTTTTTGCGCCCCCCGTGCCTTTCCTTACTTCGAATCAGGCCACCTCCATTCGTTGGAGCGCACGAACGCGTCACAAAATCATCGTGGATTCCCGCCGAAAATTAAGTATATCATTTCAGTGATATGGGGACAAAAATAGTGTCATTTCTGTGCCCGTATAGCTCGTGTTAGGTTCATTCAATTTATTTCAAAATTGTGTTTTAAATTCGCCGTAAGAAATGTTTTGTTACAGCAGTGTTGACATTTTAATATTAATTCTAATATCGGAGTTAAATGTAAAACTTATTATTTTTATCACCTCGGTGTTATCATTTCAGTGGTTTCGGTGGACTGTAATACCGATAACAGTCCACTTAAATGAAATTTAACTTAGAAATGATAAAATCATAAGTTTTAGAGATCCTTGAGTCTAAGATTGAATCATAAAAATTTGGTGAGATAATTCTAGATATTGTAGGTTCGATATTTGGGATTAATTTGATGTGTTAATATTTGTTTCTTTTTTTCATCACAATACAATAAAAAAACAGTTTAAAATATCTTGTTAGAAAATGGATAATAGATGTACTTACTTCTACATAACATAACATAACATAAACTCACACCTGTATTCCCCGAAGGGGTAGGCAGAGGTGCTAGCACCCACATTTCGCCAGTTTATGTTTAGGTCCCAATGTAATAGGTGGCGAGCCTATTGCCATTAACCGGGCACTTATAAACCTGCGATAAATACACACATAACTTCGAAAAGCATCGAAAAGTCATTGGTGTGTGCCATGGTAAACCTGGGATCGAACCCGAGACCTCGTCTCAGCAGTCCATTACCCATACCACTAGGCTACCGCATTTTACTTCTAGACAATGTGTATTCTCAACGATAATGTGATGTTCAATGTTTAAAAATTATGATTTGGATTTTAGGATGCCGCGACCTAAGCTACAGACCAGAAAGGAAAGGTTAGAAAAAAGAAGGTTATATGAAAGAAGAAGAAAAGAGAGAATTAAGAGCAATGACGTCACACGCGAAGAGTTTCTTAGAAAAGACAGGGAGAGATATGCTAGAAAAAAAGAAGCAGGATCGATTCATTGAATTCATTCATTTTTTTTTGTTATGTTTAAGATGAAGTGTTTAGCTCTTTTGAACATACTTATATACATATTTTTATAATTTTTCTTATTAAATCATTGTGTCGTAAAAATATAATAGTTGATTTAGTACATTTTGAAGTTTAACATACAAAACACTATTATTATTACCAGTAAATAAAAAAACCCGACTGCCACTGAAAAGACCGAAATAAGTTTGATAGCAGCCGGTACCCATTAATTTTCTTTCGGTTTATGATTGGCAAATGGGTACCGCCTGCTATCAAACTTATTTCGGTATTTTCAGTAGCAGTCGGGTTTTTTTTATTTTTTAATAATTTGTTTTATTTTATACTTTTTAGTTATGATATGACATGTATATCTTTTTGTAATCTCCTTTTAATTTCCTTCATATCGTTTATACTGGAAATAAAAACTTATAACTTAAAATAAATAACTAAGAAAATTAGCGATTGTTTCGTTAAACAACTTTAAATCGTTATAATATCCTAAACTATTATTTTAAATGAAAAATGATAAAAGGAACCTAAAGATGATTTTAAAATACCTATTCAACGACACCCCACTTGACATAGTTCACCAATTTTTTTTTTCATTTTGAAAATATTGCGTCTGGTTGTCGCCGTGGTGAATTTTGATTACTGTCATGTTTCTTGTGACACTCGCAAGGTTAAGACGAATCGATTGATGTAAGAATTATCAAAATCGGCCTATGCATTTGGTCTCTAGAACGCCACATAGAAACAAACATACATACATAGACTGATAAACACATTATCCTCCTTTGCGTCGCGCAGTCGGGTAAAAACACAACACTCGTTCCGCAAAAAATTAACTTTTTTTCTCTAATATAATAGTTTGATCTTATATTTAATAAATATCACAAACACAGTCTAGTGATATCTCTATGGAATTTATTTAGATTCGTTTCAGACAATCTACGGAATCCTCCTAAAAAATAAATGATGTCCTTGGCTGTATCATTTCAGTGGGCTAATTTCATTCCGTTGCACAGTCTAGTCATTTCGGTGGACGATTTATCATTTCAGTGGACACTTTTCATTTCTGTGGGCTCCCAAAAATTCAATCTTAAATATTTCAGTAAGTTTTGATGTTACATGATGTCCACTCACGCATATGTTACAAATAAGATTAAAGTATATTTTCGTTACAAAATATATTAACAAGACATTGTAATAGAAAAATCTCACCGAATTGATACAAAAAAATCACTTGTTGAAAATCACCCAACTGTCACCCGCACCATGCTACAGCGAAAATAGTGTAGTTTTGCACTAGTTTCAGTTTCTATTGAGATTTTTTTCTCAATTTTCCTGAGACTTATTTATTAGCAGTTTTACTGATCATCACATTTTAGGTAATGTCGTGAGGATAGTCTGGTTTTGTATATGCTATAAAGTCACAGTAAGCGCTTACCATCAGGTGGACCGTGAGTTTATTTAATGCCCTAACAATAATATAATCTAATACTCTTATCTTATCCAGCTCTCTCGATAGTAGTAGGTATAAACATAATACTCGACTTGAAGTACATACCTACCTAAAGGTAAGTAACATGTTTTGATTCAATTTTCCTTATTTGTTAATCATTGTATTGATACTAATAACGCTATTTGCATTTTATATGTATAGGTAGTAGTTGCAATAGTAGGGTGTTTTGGGGCCCTATAAAAAACTGGGGCCCATGCCAACCTCATCTGTACGCCGATACACTCTTTCTTTTCAAAATTGGGAGTTATAAAGACAGGTACGGCCTGTCATCCCAGCAGAATCAGGCCTCCATCCTTTCCGGGATAAAATGGGGCCTTCTCAAAATCATAGAGGTCCCAGAGGCGGTGTTCGAGGGAAATGCCTTGTTAGGTAACCCTACACCCTAATAAATCCCTCAGTGGCCGGCGAAAGTGGTATTCGCGGATATTTCCGTATGAAAAACGGTAACAAATGTTTAACCATGTTGCCTGCTAAAATGCCCTAATAATACCAGTAATTTAGGGGTTAACGAAAGGTGTAAACCGGTAACCTAGCAACTAACGCACACTACATCACTTTTTACAAATCCTTCTCTTAACTCCCAACATATTAATAGTGTAACAATCACCGGGATATTTAACAGGTTATTTATTTATGATGAGTATCTGAGACCATGTCAGTCCCAAAATCATGTTACTTTATTCGAATGTACACATTTGCCCTCCAAAGTACCTACCTACGGTTGAATAAACGATTTTGTGTGTCTCAAATTTCACTTTGTGTAAAGTGAAAGTTGAAGAAAAGATACCAAGGAACCATTGGAGCTGTAGGCTGTAGGTGTCTACACATAACAGACTTGAATAGAACTGGAACACGTTTCCTTTCATTCGACTGTCGTAAATATAATACTGTTACCGTTATTGATATTATCCGTACCATATTGTCTTAAGGAATCAGTGTTTGTAAACTGACGTCTGGAAAATGCCGCAGTAGAGTTTGTTTCTTTTCCATTCGTGCCTAGGAAGCGATGGTAAACTTAATTCTAAGCAGAATTAGACGTCAAAAGTCACACTATTTCGAATAAAATTAAATATTATGAATTTAAATTTGATCTTCAAAATATCAAATAATGTACCTTTACTGTTGTCCTTGTGTGTCCTTTAGTATAATTACTTTTTGTGGGTAGGTGGATTACCCTGTGATTACACTGTGCTGTTTATCTGTTCCCTTTTAAATTTTTGACAATGCAAATTTCTACCCCTGGAATAGGTTCCTATGAGTTACAGGAACTGAATCAGAAATCTACACGGGCGGAGGTGCGGGCAACAGCTAGTATTTTATAATATCCATTAATTATTATATATTATTAGTAAGTCATGCCTAGTATATTATACTAAACTTAATACAAAACTCCAAATTCATACAAACAGATCTGTAAATAATAGAAACCAATCTAATATTTCCTAAAATGCCAACGCGATAAAATATTCGGTATTTGTTATTTATACTACGCATTCTGAGCCGATCGTAAATAACCTACATCCAGCGGTGAAATTCAAGAAATCAGCTGTGTAAATTCGTATTAACATACCTGATACGAGTATTTTCTATTAGATACAGAAGGCGAGTATCGCTAGACTAGTCTTAGTATTATATGAGAATATATGGTAATGGTAGTATTACATAACATTCTGTTATCACAATGATACATATAAAATAAATACCAGTTCTTATCTTACCGTTCAATGCAAAATCGATCAATCGATGTTTTCAATGTAAACTGTTCACTTTCAAATTACACACACGATTAAATAAAATTAACGGGAGTGTTATACTAACTCACTGGGTGTAGCGTGTTCCTTCCTTCACTTATTAACAAAATTAGCTATATCGATTTCAAAACACTTATAAACATGCGATACAAATCTCATGTGCTAATTCTTGCACTAAATTTTATCACTGTACCGAGATAATGTTACTAGGCGTTACAAGTACTGTTATATATTTTTTGATATAATCCCGTTACTTTATACACATGCACAACACTATTCGTCTAAAACTGAAATGAAATTAACAACAAAGTAAAATTATTATCGCTTCGTTTTCCAGAAGCAGTTAATATTCGAAATTTGAAAACACGTCGACCACGTTTTGTTATCGGCGCTGAACTAAAAGAGGCGTACTAATTTTACACTGACACACGTCCGTAATCTTAACGGCTAAGCCAAGCCCAACAATAGCTAAATTAGTGGCGCTAAAAATGATTATTTTTATTGGCAATGACTTAATAGTTAGCACACTGGTTTACTTTGTAGTAAAATGACGTAAAATGTAATCTTTCCATGACTATCGGCGCGAAGTCTTATTTATTTTCGTCTGGCAGCAATAGTGGACCTATACTACAGTGAATAAAGGTTTATTTCTCTGTGGTTCCGCGGTCGCTAATGTGCACGACATAGCGTGCTTTAGTATTTTTGGTACATGAACGCTTCATTATAAAGATGTATAGGTACAACTCGTGCGAGTTAACATGGCACCTGGCTCGGGGCTTTGCGCGGGGGAGCGGGAGGCGTGTACGCTGACGCTACTAGCCTCGCACGGCGAGAGCGGGGTCGCGCGCGGGGAAGCGGGAGGTGGGTGTCTTCGAGGCAGGTGCCATGTTAACTCGCACGAGCTATATGTGTCATTCATTATACCTACATTTTTACTTCTAACGGTGTTGTTCGTCATCCTCAGTTTACTTGATACTAGAATGATAGTTAAAATAATATAGTACTGCATACATAATCCTATTTTATTTCTCGTTGTCATTGAAGTATCTTAGGAGGTACGTATAGTAATATATATTATGGGAAAAATAATAATTTACAAAGTAAAGTAAGTGCAGTTGAGAGAGTGACTAATATCAAATCACAGTCAAGCATTTACACTGTTACGTTACGCGGCTTAGAAACTGCGATACAGACGGAGCTTGACTTAGTACGTTTTAGATTTTACCACCAGCGTCGCGACCTACATACACTGGTTCGTATCTGCCTGCTTGAGCTGATCTACGACCAATACATACGTCCATTTTACCTGTGATAACATTTATCACGGACCCATATTTAATCACATTTCAGTCCACTCCATTCCACTAGCAGCTGTGGAAATAAAGTGTATCAAATGTCTTTTCCAAATTGATAATGTATACATAAAATGCAAAAGATTGAACATCTTAAGGATTTTACTTTTTTTGAAATGGAACGGTGAAAAATATTTTAAACTATCGTTTGAACTTAAAAATATTAATATAGCAAACTTATTTTGACTAACTTAAAGTTTATGTTTAATAATTTTAAAGAAACATAATTTTACGTTTCAAGTATCAACTAGTTTTGATCTAAAAAGACGTGATGATAAGACAGAGTAGAGGCCTTACAAGGCTGAATACAAGGTTGTCACGACTACAATGCTAGTGTAAAAAATAAATAATCTGCATAGTACATTCAATTCAACAGATGATGTACCTACATTTGAATATTTACTGTCGATTGTTTGCAGTGTTAGAACTGGCTGCAATATTTCGTAATACATAAATGAATCATAACAAACTGTACCTACAACATTTTTACATAATAGATATTAACTAGTTTGAAGCATTATCAGACTTTTTGTCTGTCTGTTAGCTGTCAGGATTGCTGTTCGAACATCATGCGGAAACAAATAGATTTAGCTGAAAAAAAAAATTACATTCGCCAAGAGTGCCCATTTTTTTTATCGTGCGATAAATCCCTACGGAGCCGGTGGAGGTGGTTATGTCGGACTCGAACCGACTAAAACGCACGCTGTCTTGGGTCCTTGGTTGCCGGAGGTGAGATTGCCAAAAGCATATCTCTCCACCCTGTATACCATACCTATGTCTGTTTCTTTGCAGTTATATTCAAACTTCATTACAAGTATCGTCAATGATCAATTGATCACTTAAGCAGCGTAATCGCATGCGTCATGTTGCGCCCAACACACAAATAACATCATGTGTAACATACAAAGAGAATTATAGTCTATCACGTTATCACTGTTAACTGTTTTAGTCATCCTGTACAAATGACCTCTATAACCCTCAAATCCGTCTGTACTTTGTAACTGTAGCTGAATTCATTACTTACCTAACGGAATGACTCATAACGTTGGGTAAGTAATAAATTAACTCATAACGTATGAGTTCATTTCAAAATCAATCTGCTTTCCGACTTTTTCTAACAGCATTATTACTTTCCACATTTCATAAATATTCTGTCGCACGTACAATATGTTTTACAAACGAAATAAACTTAGACGGTAAAAAACGATATGACCTCGGGTCACGTTACTAGTGTTACCGGTATATCGAGTTATAGGTTAGGTTAGATTCTTATCGTTCCGCGAACAGCCTTCACTATGGTTTTCAGCTGGTCGAGCGTGAGCCACTTCATGTCGTTCTGAGTTTCAGCCGTAGGTTATTTTGTAAGCTCGGTGAAAACTTTCGCATTGTTTTTTTCTGACTTTCTATTTTATACAGCCAGTCTTATTTCCCCCTATTTTTTGTCAGGGATTGGTAGAGCTAACCTCCCGCCATCTGTTTTTATCCTTACATACTTCACGAGCTTCCTCTACTAGCCCGCGAATTTCGATTGTTAGTGCTTCTGACCTTCCCTTTTTTTAGTAACAAAAAGAGTTAATACAAAACATTATTGCTTTGGTCATTGTCATACAAGTCTTTGATATTGATTATTTGTTTTCAGGTACATACCTGTGAATCACACTGCGATAATAGTTTCGTATTAGTCATGTTTATAAGTACCTGTAAACCTTAACCCGAATCTATTGGATGCGTCTTTTCATGATTCGATAATTGATTAATACGTTGATTTCTTTAAAAAAAGATTTATTGGCATATAACTTCCGACCTTCTTAGTATTTAGCCGTGCAATTGAGTTAATTTGCTTGAACTTTCAATAGGTTCATGTTCCTACTGTAATGAGCAATACTGTGATAATATTACATCAGCCTTTTTAACTGGCCATCTGTTAAAACAGCGCCTCTCAAAAGTTATACATTTAATTGCACGGCTGATAGTGCATGGTGTAAATGCATAGGGTTCTACTCTGAAAAAGGTATTCTGCTTTGTTTGTTTGCTTTTGTCTGCTTACTTACATTCTGCATTGTTAAAGACAATTTGTGCAGAAGTGCAGAGGCACTGATGCTACAGAATCTCTCTGTTCTTACATGGTTGGCTGCACGGTAACCGATTTCCATCAGGTGGGCCGTGTGCTTGTCTGCCACTGAAGTGGTATAAAAAGGTAAATATACTTGTACCTACTAACAAAGAGGCACTAAAGGCAACTTTCGCGTTTTGCGAAAGTTTGTAAGTATGGGTGGATGGATATTTGTTACTATTTCATGGAAAAAATAGTGAATGGTTTTCAAGGAAAATTGGTATGGAGTTAGCTGACGCACTGGATTAACACATAGGCTCAATTATTACAGTTAAATGTAATAAATCAAGAAATAATGTAATATTTATTAAAATAAGGTATTTTAGGGCGGTATTATCGCTAACAAGATTGTTGTCGTGATAACGGGAACTAAAGTGAGGTATCTAAAGAAAAATGGTGACTTTTTTTTTTTTGATTGAATTTTTTATAGCATTTATTATGCTAACTTTTAAGTCAAGTGAGACTCGAACTCACGACCTTTCCCTTACAGGGGGATTCCCGGTCGTGAGTTCGAGTCTCACTTGAGCATTTAATTTTTTTCCAATGTTTTTCGAACGGTGACTTTTATTTAATGTGTCGAAATGTATACATATGTAATGAAATATGAATACAATGGGATTTTAATTTAATTTGGTATAGAGTTAGCTGACATCCTGGATTAACACAAGGTATGTTTGGTCGCGATAAACGACATCCACGCGAGCGGAGCCGTGCGCAAAAGCCAGTTTATTCATAATTAAAAAGCAGGTATGTAAAATGTCTTACATCTTATCTTACTTTGAAACTTAGACTTTCTCCTCATAAAAACCCCCCAGAGTGATCAAAAACCCCAAAACAATCTCTCCTCCTCCAAACAGAAACTACAAAGGCACAGAATAGTTACTAGTACTAGAGTATGCTTTACGCTCTGCATTTAAAAAAAAATTAAGCCTTGCCCTGGGTCACATTAAACGTAGTTGGTTATACGATTGGTTTGAATAATAATATATTTTATTTCTTACCAAATATAAACCAATCATTGATTTATCTTTGTGTTTAATAATAATAAAAAAGTAAATATAAGAGTGAATCTTACATATTTTAATCTGGCAACTAAATGTGATTTGTAATTATTTAATTAAATACGTAATAAGCTGCACCCAAAATAAACAAAAACCCAAATTACTTTCATTCAACCTTTTATATCACGATAAAATAAATTTTAATAGTAGCAGTGGTAAAAAATTGGTTTACATTGGGTCAGGTTCTTGGAATAAGGCCTTCACTTCGATTATTATGGCGTCGACCTGTCTGACGAACTTTGAAAGCTAGGGTGCATGATACAATTACCTACCTGACGATGTCATAAAATATTTTGAATGAATTTCATTTCATTTTTACACAGAAATAGTATGATTTTAAAAATGATATCAACAATTTTAAGTTTGAAGGGATTTTTGTGAGTTGAAGGGTACCTACAAGAGACTGTGACAGTTGACTAGAAAGTAACTGCGCATTAAAGTGTTTACTGTGTTGTTTAGAACCACGGAGGACAGAGTTAAGAACCAATTTTCATTGTACAGCTTGTCGCTTGCACATTTTGCTATTCAATGGTTGATATGGCTGTTTTGGATCAGTGTCACAAGTTCAATTGTTCTTCCAGGTTCCACCTTTTCCAGGTCATCAGTCCATCTTTTAAATTCAGTCATTATTAATATTATTTATTTTGAACGGCCGCTAACTGGTAATGCTACCTTACCAGTGAAAGTGTTCTACAGGTCACGTATATTTTGACGGTCGATAGGCTCGAGTGATTAATGTTGATAAATGTTCGTTGACTTGTATTTTGATACTTTACTTCTTTATTGTTCTATTTATTTAACGTCCGTGTTTAAACTATTACCTTCATTATTGTTGTGTTTGTATTACGTACGCTGTATAAACCTCTGCCGTTACAAAAGTCGTGAAAAGCATTTCCCGTTAGTGTGCCCAGGCATTTTAAATGGATTTTCTTTAGCTATCCCGACTAATCAGATTAAAAAAAAACATATTTTTTACGCGCTTAGGATTTTTTTTGGATTAGTTTGGGATGAGAAAAAAAAAACATTAAACTTGCGACACTGTTATTGTCGCGGACATGAAAGCTGCCGAGGAACTCTCGCATCGGCGGTAGCCTTCATGTCCGTGACATCGCAGATAAAATGCAAGAGAGCCGCCTTCGCTGGTGCGGCCATGTTTTGCGGCAACCGCCCAGCTACGTTGGTAACAAATGCGCCTCAACCGGGTCCAGGTGGAAGGGGTAGGCCCAAGAAGTGCTGGCTTGGCGTCGTGGAGGGTGACATGCGTGCAAACAGTCTCCTCGTCCTCTGTAAACTATTGGCTGGATTTTAAAGTCGCTATGTTTACTATCGGAATAAGAACTACATAGTATGTATATCATTGAATACATTATCTTGATGTCAGCGGAAATGTTCAGGTGTTTAAGTAAATTTATTTTTTAATTTATTTAAATCAGACATGCATTCATTCTATATATGAATATTAATTACACAACTGGCGAGCATATACGTAGATAATGCCAATATTTGAAGTAGTGACGTAAGTAGTACCCTCGTTTTCACTGAATTCAGATATCTAACCATTTCAATACGAACTACCTACAACAATATTTGTATGATATACGAGTAGGTGTGGTACCAAAAGTATATTGGGTTCGTATGCGAGATTATGTATTGTCGTTATTTAAATAATTTTATTGACATTATTTTTATTACATATTTTTTCATAATTTTAATGCTTTGATTAAGTTATGTTGCTATTTTTGACATGCATTTTTTCTATTTTTATTTCAAAAATGATAATTTATGACAGTTTGACTGAATTTTTATAGCATTTTTAATGCTAACTGTAAAGTTCGAAAAACATCGGAAAAATGAAACGCTCAAGTGTGACTCACGACCTTTCCCTTAAAGGGGGAATGCTCTTCCAACTGAGCTATTGAGCCACACCTGATTTATTTCAAATCTATTAACACTAAAATTAACATTAAAATTTAAAAATGCTATAAAAATTCAGTCAAATATTCGGGCGGAGTCATCAAAATTCAATGTTTAAGAATGGTTGAAAAATCATTCATTGTTTCCAACAGTTCGTAAGAATGTTGGTAGATGGCACCACCGTCGCCCTTAAAGACGGATACAAAGAGAAGGAAAATTTGAAATGAATCAAGTGTGGCTCAATAGCTCAGTTCAAGTCTCTCTTGACCGTTTCATTTTTTCCGATGTTTTTCGAAATTTATGACAGTTATTGTATGTTTGGGTACTTATTTGATTTGTTTCTTTAGAAGTTCAGAGTTCAGAATCATACATACATACATACATAAAATCACGCCTGTTTCCCATAGGGGTAGGCAGAGATCACGGATCTCCATTTGCTACGATCCTGACATACTACTCTCGCTTCATTCACTCTCATTACATTCTTCATGCATGCTCGTCGGTTTAGGGTACTCCTGACCTGCCCCTTTTCTAAAACTTCCCCGATTTGGTCCAGGTATGTGCGCCTAGGTCTTCCCCTACCGACAGTACCCTCCACACTCGCCTCATACACCTGTTTCGTTAGTCTTCTTTCATTCATTCTCTCAACATGACCGAACCATCTTAACATTCCTTTCGCAATTCTCGTCACTACATCTTCTATTACTCCACATCGCTCTCTTACCACGCTATTTCTCACTCTATCTCTCAAGGTCAATCCACACATACTTCGCAACGCACGCATTTCTACTGCATTCACTCTACTCTGATGCTTTTTCTGCCACACCCAACTTTCGCTACCATACATAAGAGTCGGCACTAACACTCCTCGATGTACAGCCCGTCGTGCCTTTTCGGACAGTTTCCGGCTGCTCATAAAGTTGTGCAGTGCCCCATTCACTCTATTTCCAGCTGTCACTCTCCTTTCAACATCTTCTTCATGCTTTCCATCTCTTGTAAACAATGTTCCCAAATATATGAACTCATTCACTTGTTCCACTCTTTCTCCATCTATACAAATCTTACACTCTGTCACGCATTCATCTCTTTCAAAAACCATAACTTTTGTCTTACTAACATTCACTTTCATTCCTTTTCTCTCAAAAGCTCCATGCATAATTGTTACCATCTCCTGCAACTCATCTGCCGATGACGCAAGTAAAACCTGATCATCAGCATAGAGAAGACATTTGACGAGTAACTCATTCATTCTTAAACCACATTCTTTATCTTTCAACTCTTGCAAACAACTGTCCATGAATAAGTTAAACAGCCATGGTGACGCTACACATCCCTGTCTTACACCCTTTTGGATGCGAAACCAATCAGTGTAAGACCCATGTATCCTCACGCAAGCACTGGAGTCCTCATAGAGAGACCTCAGAGCTCGAATAAGGCTGCTGCTCACCCCATACATAGACAGTACCGACCAAAGTTCATTCCTCATCACTTTATCATAGGCCTTTTCCAAATCCACGAATGCGCAATAGACCTTTTGACTCTTGGCCAAAAATTTTTCGGCTATGCTTCGCAAGGAAAAGACCTGATCCGTACATCCCATTCCCTTTCTAAAACCCGCTTGTGCATCCCATATTTTCTCATCGGTTTCTTTCATAACTCTCTCTATCAACACTTTCGCATACAGTTTGCCGACGATGCTGAGTAGGCTAATGCCCCTGTAGTTTTTGCAGTCCTGATGCGAGCCCTTTCCTTTGTAAAGTGGAACTATAACGGCCTTACACCAATCACTTGGTACACGACCGTTAACCCAACACATGTTGAATAGGCGGCACAACTGACTTGCTACGAGGCCATGTCCAGCCTTCAGCATCTCGACTGTCACCTTATCATATCCCGCTGCTTTTCCAGCTTTCATACTTCTTAATGCATTCACCACTTCATTCATACTAATACCACTTTCATCAGCATTGACATGGTCATCCATCACCGAGGTTAGTGCCTGTACACCATCCTCTCTTTCAAACAAGCTTTCAAAATAGTCCTGCCATCTTTTTAACACACATTCTCCACCTTTTACAATACTTCCATTCTGGTCTCTGATAGCGTTCAACTCGGAACTCTGCGTTTTTCCTCTGGCTGAACGAATGGACTTCCAAAAGAACTTAATATTCGCTTGGAAATCCTCAGATAACCTTTCATCAAACACGTCTTTTTGTTCATCTTTCTTTCTGGCAATCACTCCTTTCACTAGCCCTTTCAGTCTTCTATATTTATTTTTCGCTTCATCCACATCCTCATTCGTAGCTTTCTGCATTCTTTCATTAGCTCTGACTGCAAGCCAGTCTAGCCACGCTTTCTTTTTCTCAAATACCAACTTTTGCACTTCTTTATCCCACCATGCATGCTTCACCTTTTGCACTTTACTTCTCTTACTTGTACCACATACTTGGGAAGCCACACTCACAATCCCATCTTTAAATACCTTCCATAACTCCTCAATCTCACAAATACTATCAATGTCATGAAACCTTTCAGTCAATTTGCTTTTATACTCCTCTCTCACTTTATCTTCTTGCAAGTTTTCTACTTTTATTCTTTCTAGAACACTTACGGGCTCACGCCTTCTATTTCTCCATCCCTTAAAGAGATCACTTATACGGCATATAACCAAAAAGTGATCTGTATGGATGCCCACACCGCGATAAGCCCTAGTGTCCAGAATATTTTTCCTCAATCTTTCATCCACTATTACTAAATCAATCATACTTTTCCTGACATTCTTAGCTTCTCTTGTATACATATGAATCCTTTTGTGTTCAAACATAGAGTTTGACACACAAAGGTTCCATTCCAAACATACTTCAAGCACACATTTACCATTTTCATTTACTCTTTCATCTCCGTACTTGCCAAGAACCCTTTCAAATCCATCACGTTTCAGTCCCACCCATCCATTAAAATCACCTAACATTATTATTCTTTCATTATCCTTACATTCTCTCAAGACATCTCTTACACTCTCCCAAAACTCCTCTCTTTCTTCTTGTACTTTCTGGGACGTACTCGTACCGGAGTCTACAGGAGCATAAACCCCTACGACAAAAATACGAGTGAGTCCAACTTTCATTCTCATCCACATCAGTCTAGCATTCACACATTTGAATACATTCACACACTCAGCCATTCTAGCGGACAGGATGACACCAACTCCCTGGCAAGCTCTGTCGGTACTCGGTACTCCCGACCAGTACGCGGTGTAGGGTCCGTGCTTGGTGGTGCCACATCCTTTCCTCTTCGTCTCATTCACACAAAGAACATCAATCCTTCTTTCATCCATCATCTGACAAACATCGTTCACTTTTTCTTCCATTCCACCTCCAACATTCAACGTAGCAAAACGGCTTTCCGTGAGCCACTTTTCGCCCCCATTGGAAACGAGACGTGACGGGTGGCGTACCGCGTCGCCGCCATGCGGTTGATTAATTTCTTTAATCACCATTGCGTTCCCACGAGTCAAAGGGAAAATATGGTCCACCCCCGCAGAGCCCTTTACGGAGGTAAGGCGGAATCTTGAGTGTGACCTGTGACCGCCAACACAGACACCCTCCGTTACACCAGCTTGCCCTCTGGTCACGAATCCTCGGCACGGGTCGGCTAACACCTTGGATCGGGGTTTTTTCTCGGGTATGCTCCCTGAGAGTAGGTTTTATTTCGGAGTGAACTTCTCCTAGATGGTTGCAGCCCAGTGCTGACGAGGCCCATCTCCCCGGGTTTGATTTCAGAGTTTTCCTTCTCTTAGACGGGTTGCAGCCCAATGCTGACGAGGCCCATCTCCCCGGTCTCTTAGACGGGTTGCAGCCCAATGCTGACGAGGCCCATCTCGTCATCATCATCGTTAATGCAATAATTAAGTACTATAATTAATTTTCAATGTAGGTACCTACATCCACAACTAATTTACAACTATATAATGGTATCGACAAGACAATGCCTCATACATAAATCAACAATTTAACTATTTGCTAATAAGAGACTGCTGTAGGTACCGTACCTTACGTACTAAAACCTTACTACCAATACTTTACTTGCAGTACTTACACCGGCAGTATTAATCGATCACTATACTCGCAATAGTATTCAATTATGTTAGGAAATAGGTCCAATCGTTAATTACATATTTGTCAATCTTATTAACACACCTTTATTAATTTTATCGGTAAACTAATTACGTTTGTAAACAAATCTTTGCAGTGGAATTTAACCAACTTATAACTGTCGCTGACATATGTACAAAATTTCAAATAAATTCAATAAATAAAACTAAAACCCGACTACTGAAAAATCACACTCTAAAATGTAACAAACAAGAAAATATCAAGGATAGCCGTGGTCGTATGCCACTTTACCCTAGAATTTATTGTTTTGTTAGAGTAAGTGGCATACGAGACCACGGCTATCCTTGATATTTTCTTGTTTGTTACATTTTAGAGTGTGATTTTTCAGTAGGGGAAGGGACCCGATTATCGGATAGTTGCCCAATTCCGGATATATCAATATCTCATAAGTATACCAACATTAAATAGCTAGCCAATCGGTTACTACACAAACGCCACTAGATGGAAGTACTGCAGCGCGTTCATCGACATTCCTGTCAAGATGGCAACAAAAGAGTGACGCGAATGATTTTTGTGTTGCAAAAATTTTTATTGTGCCGGTTTTAGGAAATATTTTTAAAAGGTAAGTGCTTTATGATACGATATTTATATCGTACTTTATTATTTGCTAAAGTTAATAATTGAAAAACCAAGTTTTGTGGATAAACAAAGAAATTATTTTTAGATACGGCAGTCGTTTATCAATACCTAATAATTCGCAATATCGGATACAAGGAGTTTCTCAATATGGGATATCCGATATAAGGGGTTACAATGTGTTATGTAATTTGTGTACTTGATTTCTGTTTTAGTTTAAAGAAAACTTAAAGTTCAAAGAAAAACTTGGTGCCCGGATGCTATGCAAAAGGCATATTTAGCAATCAAAAATAAGGAAATGGGTTACCTAAAGGCCTCGAAATCATTTGGTGTAAGGAGATAATGAGCACGATTATGATGTAGACTGTTCATATTGTCGTGGAGCCTACTCAAATGATACACATGGAGAAAAGTGGATACGCTGCATAGCTTGTTAGGTACAAACGGTGTTATGAAGAATGTGCTGACCTGGATGACCCGCAAATAATTAATTTCATTTGTGAAATCTGTTTAAAAGGCTAAAAACAATTAAGCTAAGATTAAAATTAAGAGAAGTAGACTAAATAACGTAAAATAATTACTGATTGTGATGTTATCGTTATGTTATTTGTCAAATGGATAGAAGAACTTCTTGTATTATTTTTTTTAAAGATTTAATAAGTACCTATGTAACATACTAAATGGGTGTTTTGATTACTGTTATTTTTCGAGCTATATATTTGTTAAAAAACTTCCTTTATGCTAAAAAATATCTGGATTACTTTTGTCAAAGTTGTGTTTTTTTTTTTTCAATTTTTTGATCGTGTAAAGTAGGGTGCCTAATATTAGATATCCGATAATGGGATATTATTGGATATCCGATATTGGGCACCCTCTTGGTCAATACCGGTTTTTCGGATTTAATTGAAATATATTTTTTTGTGTTTATTTCAACATTGTATTTTTAAAACCCGTTTGAGTTTCATATACCTAGCACATAACACTATGCTCACGTACAAAAAAAATTATCTGTCTTAAGTGATGATTTCCATTTTTTGAATATTTTTTTTAAAAACTATCCAATAATCGGGTCCTTTCCCCTAGTCGGGTTTTAGTTTTAAACTTTATTTTTTATTTACATTATTTTGGGGCAAGGTAAAGCTAATAATTTATACATATTTGAAATGTGCTTCTTAAGCCCTTACATTTGATACCAAACACGGCATATTTATCTCAAATTTATTTTTTTACACAGTACCTTATGAGCGCTAGAGGGCGCCACACAAGATTGAGTGACACGTCATATAGCCTATAACCATTGGACGACAAAGCCGCTTGTAACGATACATCATTTGTCCAGTTCTAATAAGTAGTTGAGGAGCTATGAGGGAACAAATGAACATACATACATACATACATACATACTTACATACATACATACATAGCCTGTCAAAATCATAACCCTCCTTTTGGCTTCGCCGTAGTCGGGTAATTAATATGACGCGTCGTCGTGTATTATTTTGATAACAGGTACCAAATGTATATGTGACATCTGCTTGATAAGACCATTAATTTGACATGATATCAGTGTGGCGAAGAAAGAATACAAGTATGACCACCCATCTCATCCGAAGGGTGTCATAAGAGGCGACTAACGAAAAATACGCAGGTGATATCACTGCGAACTGCGAGAAAGCTAACATGGAAATAAAACCTTGTACCAACCCGTCTGGCATACGTTTTGTCACCAAAAATCCACCATTTGGATTTTCTCGAAATTTTAATATACTAGGCTGTAGGCCGTGCCAAATAAATGGACATACATACATACATAGTCTCGAAAAAATATTACCCTCCTTCCTTATGTAACACACTTCCACATATTTTTATTCATTTTTAACGAGGCTCACAGTACTTGACTTATTAGACAATTGTTAGTTTTTAAATTAATTATCCTAAACCACATGCAACCTAAACCTCCAAACAAATGTAAAAATAGTTTATTTGTACGCCCGTCGTATTATTAATCGCTTCTCTTCTTAACTGTTTTGATTGGTTTTCTAATCTAGATCGGTATAGGAATAGTTAACAAAGACAGAAATTGCTTTAAAAACAACATTAAATCTTCTTAACTGCACGATTTATACCCAAGCCAAAAATATTTTTATCTTAAATTTTGAAAATTGTATTACACAGGATAAAATCTCAGGATATTATAACACCAGATTATAATGAGGCGACCGACATTCCTATACTGCGTGACCCCAACCAATTATATCAATAATAACGCACTGCAATTTACAAAATGACATTCCGACTCTCGATACATGTCATTTGTGGACAAAATTACTAAGCAATTTGCCTCGGGAGATGGAGACTAGTTGGACTAATGATGAAAGGACTTAGCCTTATAAAGCTTAAGGCTACTGTCCTCTGAGATGCGCTTAATTACTTTTATAAGTTACACGACAGAACACAAGGTATAACACTACATTCCGTCCATTATATTATTGTATTTTAGACAGCTCACTGACAGTGGTAACTTTGTTCTAGCGTCAGTACCTAAAAATCCGAACTAAAATTAGGCGACAATACGTTATTATCATTGACTAAGTCACGTCAGCCAGAAATCAACATTAGAGATGTAGTTAGTCGATCGACTGTGATTAATAACTTATTATAATAACGGCGTATAAATTTGTCAATACGTAGATTTTAAGAAAATACACATTTTATTCGTGAACAGAACTTGCCATTTCTATGGAAGTATTAGTTATTTCAGCCCAAAATTAAAATAAGTTTACTCACAAGATATCGATAACAATCTTCTGAAGGTACAGATACTCGCAACACAACTAAAAAAATACTTTACGGCGATTTCAATAACTACCTACATCTTCTTCAACTAAGTATTTTAGTCCGTCTTTGTATTTTAAGGTCTATGTTAGATGGAAATATGAGTTCGGCTTCAATATTGGGGCATCCGTGGAATCCTTACCTTAGGGATTTATTTTAGTAAATAGGTACATAATCTGATCTAAGATAGGTATCAATTACAACCCTGAGAATTCCCTTCTTCAAAAAATCTGCACCCTTCGTTGCTGACTTTATACCTATATACTGACTGAAGTTACATAACAGCGTTAAAGAATTCCTCAAAGAGTTGCAGGAATCAAGTAAATAGCAATTGCGACAGGACCTCGGCTTTACATAAGCATCATATAATTTAGTGCACGGACACTTTGCCCAGAATGATAATTTAGCATGTCATTATGTGCAAAATGCCGAGCGAGCGTATTGGCTGCGACTCGGAGGCGGCGCAGACGCAGCTATGGCGGCGAATGTAGATAATTGATGATTATGGTCCAAGTATTTATTTAAATGGCTGGTTATTTCAACAGCTTTGAGGTAAAAGTAACTGCCTTGCTGTCTCGTTACTGGAGATACCTACCCTTGTGCAAGCAAAAAGGCTATAGATAATATACCACGAACATTTTACGTGCCTCCATTCCGAATATAAAAATAAAATTTAATAAAAACACACATAAGCCAAGTATGTATTAATAAGTACCTAGAACTAATCATGCTCTTCTAAACCTTTTCTAAATTCAGGGGCACTTTGAGTAACATCGAGTTTCAAACGCATTCGTAACTTGAGAAAACGGTGGATTAGAATTGTTTATCATTGAGGGAATTGGTATAAAACTAGACCTACTCAACAATATGTCAGCTATAACAGTACCTACCTACAAAACGGTTTGTTACCCAGAATAAGGGGCCAGTGGTAGATAAGAAAAGCAGAGGCACGATGTCTATTTCGGTACCTACATATTAAGTATAAAAAGTGCGCATAAAACGTAATAGGAGCCTACTTATCCCACGCTTCATTCTGGCATCTCTTCCAATTAGTCCCACCCTCCCCTTTCCTTCACAGGACGACACGTGCAGGGCTAAGATGTCATCCATTTACGGTGCAGAGTATACCTGCTAGAACCAAGCGTTTCAGTGATTCATTCCTATGCCGCACCACTAAGGCCTGGAATTCCCTCCCAGTTCACGTGTTTCCTTCTTCCAACAGTCCTGGGTCCTTTAAGCGGGGCGTGAAAAGGCATCTAATGAGGCCGTCAAGCTGAGTGCCACCACTGTTAACATGGTAAATGTTTACGATGGTGACCCTCTTTCCGAGACTTTGCCTTTAGCTTAACATCAGGCGAGGTGAAGTCAAATTGACGTGTCCAGTATAAAAAAAAAAAAAAAAAAAAATGAAGGTGAACATCACATTAACATACAAACTATCAACTAACCATAATCATGTCTTGGTATGGTACAGTCAGTTACAAAAATCTGAAGTAAAACGAGACGAGAGAAAAAAGGTAAACAAAGCGACCATTACTGAGTTACGTTGCGATAACTAGCGATTATTTTTTCTGTCCAACGACAGCTGTCGTTGCGTGTTTCGTAGTACAGGAAAGCTGTCAGCACAGCGGTTCTAAATTGTCAGATCCGCCATCTTATGAGCAATTTCATTCCTGTCTGGAACGCGCTTGAAGTGATACGTAATCATTTTCAAATAAAAAAGTTTGGGACCTGCTGAAACATTGTTTACCTTTTTTCTCTCGCTTCGTTGGCTTTACTTTAAGTATTAACACAGTGAAATATCATTAGGTACAATCAATCACATGAACTTTACAAACTTGCGAATTATTTTAGGTAATAATTTTCTAATACTTAGGTAATTCTGTAGCATCCATTTACTTGACACAACTCACTGAAATTACACCACAAATTACCTGGCTAAATAAATTTTGCGTGATTGAACTTTTTATATGTCAATCGAAAGGGTAATATGTATCTAGTACCTACGAAGTTTAGAAATTTAAAACTTGAAAAGTGTTTCCGAAGTTCTGTTACTGACTACTTATTGTCCATTTAGATCATAGGTAGGTTTTTTTTTAAGAATATTAGAATCGAAGTTACTAATATTCCCTCTAACCCCTCCAACTAAGCTAAATTGCTTGTGCTAGGAGTGGGTTCACGTCGGTAGTGTAATGGCCAGGATCGAACCCGGGACCTCTCGATCGTAAGGCCGAGTCCTTAACCACTAAGCTACCGACGCTTCAGCTCATTTTACTATACCTTTAAAAAGATACAAATAAAATTATTACATAAGTTACTTTCCACAACATTCTACACAACGCTATTCTAGACCCATGGTAAGCTATTATAGCTTGTGTTATGGAATCTAGAATGCGGATAAACTTACTTATACCTATACTTTTTTTTTGTAAAGACATACCTACCTACATATTATACATAGAAATTTCTAGTAGGTAGGGAGGCCACGAAGCTAAATTTGTAGTAGGTATCTCTATCGTCGCAGAAACCTACTAGAATTGGTAGATTAGATGATAGAAAGAATATTGGTAAATACAGTTTCCACTTTTAGCGGTGGGTGAAGCGTATACATAAATAATAATAAATAAATACATAATATAAGTATTATCCCTCGTAATTCACGTTTTATATTACTTTGGTCTTATTACATGTTTTTCAATTATCCAGGTTTGTTTAACTTCAAAATAAACATAAAAAGACCGCGTTCGAGTAAATACACACATCTCTTTGTAAGCTTCCCATGTCCTTAGGCTACACTTAGGTATATCCCGATATTTTTAAAATGGACACCTATTAACTAGTAACTAACCTTGTGTTATTTTTTTTTACCTACCGTATCTTAATCTGACGCGAAAGTTTAAATTTGTAGATCTATTTTTTGCGCACCCACTCATATTTAAAGCTGCCTACTAGCTGATGGAATTTGTCAATATGTAATTAGCCACCCCTAGCCTAATCTAACGCACCCGAGTTCCTACCCAATTTCCTTCTATGCGTGTCCTACTATAATCTTGTTTTACAATATTGTAAAAATGGCTGTTGTAGGCTGTAGATGGCACAGCGCCATCTTTTTTTTTTTTTTTTTTTTTTTTCGTGCGGAAATCCCCTCGGATACCCCCCTGCCGGAGCCGGAAGGGGAGGTTATGTCGGACTCGAACCGACTAAAACCGCACGCCGACTGTGGGTCGTGGTGCTAGGCCGGAGGTGAGGTTGTCATCGACATATCCCTCGCACCCCGGCGGACCCAGGGCCATCACTTATGGTTTAGCCCTCCTCGGGAGGGGGGACAACGGTGTCCCCGACTCGCCCCCGGAATGGGGAGGCGCGCTTCTCAGCGCGCCGTCGCCGTGGCCTGCTTCTGCTGGGGTGACAGGCGGCTTCACCCGTCACCCCCAGGCCCGCGCTCATGGGGGACGGAGGTCAGTCAGTGCCCTCCGACGCCCGAGTTGCCTGTGCGCGCGGGCAGCGCGGTTCGCGAGTCTCGCTCGCTCGCGCTGCCTCTCCCGTTCCGCCGTCTCCTTCACGACCATTACCTGCTCGCTGAAGGAGACGCCGGCCGCCCACGCGTCCGCACAGCGGACCATTGCTGTGAGCAGGGAGGCGAGGGTAAGAACTCTCACTCCCAGGGCCGCCACTAGTTCTCGCCTCTGTCCGGCCCATGCCGGACACTCGGTGAGCGTGTGCAGCTCTGTGTCCTCGCTCGCGTCGCAATGATGGCACTCGGACGTTGGCTCCTTTTCGATCCGACGCAGATACCGCCCAAAGCACCCGTGCCCGGTGATAATCTGCGTCAGTCGATACGAGAGGCTGCCATGTGGCCTCTCTAGCCATTCCCCCATGATGGGCCTTACCGCCTCTATGACGGCATGCCCTGCGCGTGGTTGCTCAAGTCGTCGCTCCCACTCCGCCACCATGATCCTGTGGAGCCGGGATCTCTCGGCCCGAATGTCTTCGGGCTCGGGATCGTATCCCCGCTCCCGCGCCTCCTTACGGAAACGATAGAGTGCCGCAAGGGATCTCGCTTCCAGGATCCACGGTGGCGATCCGGCTAGGAGACTCGCCGCTTCAAAGGATATCGTGCGGTATCCCCTAATTGCCCTGGAGGCCATCCTCTGCTGCGGCGCACGCAACAGGGGCATGAATCTGGTCTCCAGGGTGTCCGCCCACACGGGACACCCGTATAGGGCCATGGACCGCACGACACCCGCGTAGAGTCTCCTGCAGGAGTCCTCCGGGCCCCTCAAGTTGGGCAGCAGCCGCACCAGCGCGTTAGCTGTCACCAACAGTTTGGAGCGCAGACTTCGGAAGTGCTCTCCGAAGTCCCACCGACCGTCGAGTACGAGCCCCAGGTATTTCAACCGGGGCTTGATGTCGATGGGAGTACCTCCTACTGTCAGGCTGGATCCCAGGGGTGGCCTGCGCCGAGGGCCATGAAAGAACAAGGCCTCGGATTTGTGCAGAGCCACCTCGAGACCCAGCTGCCGGATCCGATCCACGACTTGAGCAACAGCGGTCGTGGCCCTCTGGGTCGCCTCGCGGTGTGTAGCGCCACTCACCGTCACTAGCGTGTCGTCCGCGTAGCACGTGACGGTGGCACCGAACGCGAGCTCACCGCGAAGCACCCAGTCGTATCCGATGTTCCACAGGAGCGGCCCCAGGACCGATCCCTGTGGGACACCGCACGACATCTCACGCCTACCGACGCCGGTCGCACTTGGGTAGATGACGGCTCTCTCCGTCAGGTACGCCCCGACTATGCGGCGGAGGTAGAGAGGCACGTCGTGGTACACGAGCGCCTCTCTGATGCAACTCCAGGGCAAGGTGTTGAACGCGTTGGAGATGTCCAAGGACACCGCCAACATCACCTCGCCCCGGGCGACCGCATCCTCCGCCAGAGTCCTCACGCGCATGATGGCATCCACAGTGGAACGCCACCGGCGGAAGCCGTACTGCGTGTCCGCTAGGTCCGGCCCCACTCTAGAGAGGTGCTCGACGAGGCGCTTGGCAATGACTCTTTCGAAGAGCTTGCCCACCTCGTCGAGCAACACTATGGGCCGGTACCCAGACGGCTCGTCCGCCGGGCGTCCGTTCTTGCGGATGAGGACCAGTTTCCCCGTCTTCCACATCTTCGGAAACTGGCCCCGCTCCAAGCATGCGCTGAGGAACCCTCGCAGTCGGGGTTCGAGACCGTCTTCCCCTAGAGCTAGGACCCACGCACGGCCTGGAATGCCGTCGGGTCCCGGGGGGCACAGCGCCATCTAGTATGAAATAGTGACATCATAGAAGTATTACGACGAAGGACTGGAGCAGTTGCAGTAGTACTGACTGTACTGATGAATATAATAAATCAATGGCTATAACAAAAATTGTATATAGTTCTATAAAATGCAATTTTTCATGATGATCAACAAACATTACACAAACATTACTGTGAACTATGTAAACATGCTATTTTGCCAACTAAATACAAGAGATGGCGCTGACATTTGAGAACTTCAGCTTAAAGAACTCAAAGGATTTGATAGTTTTAGATGATAAACACAGATGGCACTATTCTCAACATATTATTACGAATGTTACACACTGAAATAAAACTAAAAAGAACCGAAACACCGGTTTCAGGGAAATATTAAAAATGAAATAAATATAATAGATTAGGTATAGACAGGTACCTATGTAAATATAGGCTAAATCAGAGTTTTATAACCTTACCTACATATTCACGCCTAGGAAATGAAAAATAATTTCAAGGATCCTTCACAACGACATTAAAGTTTGGGTATAAGATTTTAATACTAATTAAATAACAACATTTTTCTTGAAACACGTTTTTTATCAACGATATTTTATACTATTGATGTTACTCTCAATCAGACAACGAACGGATCTCAAATCAGATTCTACTCGTAGGTACCTACTGTTTCTATAAAATGATTCTATGTGACTGCAGACCCCCACACATATTATAGGTTAGCCTGGGGGTGATCAGTGGAGCCGCCTGTCACCCTAGCAGAAGCAGGGTGCAAAGTGCAAAGCGCAAAGTGCGCCTCCCCGTACCCGGGGCTAGATGGGGACAATATGATCCCCCCAACCCGAAGGGGGCCATCTCGAAAGAGATGGTCCCGGGTCTGCCGGGGGGCGAAAGATATGTTTTCTGCAATCTCACCTCCGGCAACCCAAGACCCATAGACGGCGTGCATTTAGTCGGTTCGAGTCCGACATAACCACCTCCACCGGCTCCGGGGGGTGGTATCCGAGGGATTTTTGGCACGTAAAAACTAAAAAAGGAAAAAAAAGAAACACATATTACCTCTGGTCCACAACCCTCGTGAAAGTCATGAAACACAGCACACAGCTAAATAATTGAGTCTGCAGTAATATACACCACCAAATATGTTTTCACTTATCATAACAAAACATTATCATCAAACTTGAGACGTAAGTACCCCCAGAACCCGTTCGTGTGGTTCCGATAGATACAAAAGCGTTTAATTAATCGTCAGACAAAACGTTATGGTATTGATTTGTTGTCCCTATTGTACATTTTCTAATTGTTATCGGAGGGTTGTATAATATACAACATGAAAATACATTGTGAGAGAAATGGGTTTGATGTTGCGAACACAAATTTCAAAGCTTCATGTAAATTATGTTGGAATTTAGAAATAAGAGTTGGTAGTATTTTACATAAGAGACCACAGAATATAATATAGATAACAGATGGCTATTTGCATTGGTCTGGGTGTTTCTATGTATAATACTCGATGTATGTATTTACAAAAAAAGGATCTAAGTATGTTTATCCACATCTTGTTAAACTATGCTTGCCATGGGTCTAGATAGCGTTGTTTTTTTTTATATATATTTGGTCCGTCAATTGACTGCACCACTGTTGGGAAATAAAAAGATCCTGATGTCATGAAATTTAATAGTCAAATCAGTTACTATCATAGGTTGGGTGGATGATTAAAAATAAATAAAAACTATAAAATAAGAACCAACACTATTTTACCGCTCTTTTACCATTCTTAATTTAATAAGCTCGGTTAGATAATTTATTTTAACTATAGGATAGTATCCAATTCTTGTTTTAAGCCGTGTTGGTTCCTGGTGGAGTAGAAAAGAGCCACTCCCATCTTTTCCTGTGGTGTCGTAGAAGGCGACTGAGGCTCCATCCGACAGTAAACATACAGCCGAGGACTAAGTGCCCGCTTGACGGCAATAGGCTCGCCCCCTATTATGTGGGACCGAAAATCAAATGTGGGTGTTAATACACCTCTGCCAACCCCTTAGGGGATTTACAAGATTGTGTGTATTATACGTTACCTATGTAATTCTTGATTTGTTTTTAATGCTTAAGTTAGTATCAGTTAACTAAAGAAAACCATAAAACTTGAGTCAGAATCAACTGCTTAGAAATTAAATTAAAATCTAAAATGTCCCGCAGCATATTTCAATCACAAAGCATTAAGCATTTATCCTTCGGAAACGTTGTATCAGGGTTTAATTAAATTTGCACACGATTATTCTATCGACTTCCAACTTCGTCAAGTAATGAACTGGGATTTAGTATAATCCAAAGTGGTAAAATTCCTTCCTTTAAAATTCCTTCTGCGAGCAAGTAATGCTCGAGAAGGAGGCGGCCGGTCGGGTCCGGACCAGACTCCGGGCCCGGGAAGCCCGTGCAGAGCGAAGGCGAACCGGACGTCGGAGGTCACAGAACGACCTCCGTCCTCCATGAGCGCTGGCCTGGGGGTGACCGGTGGAGCCACCTGTCACCCTAGCAGAAGCAGGCCGCGGCGGCGGCGCAAAGTGCGCCTCCCCGTAACCGGGGCTAGATGGGGACATTTTGGTCCCCACAACCCGAAGGGGGCCATCTCGAAAGAGATGGTCCTGGGTCTGCCGGGGTGCGAGAGATATGCTTTTGGCAATCTCACCTCCGGCAGCCAAGGACCCAAGACGGCGTGCGTTTTAGTCGGTTCGAGTCCGACATAACCGCCTCCACCGGCTCCGTGGGGGTGGTATCCGTGGGGATTTTTCGCAAGATAAAAAAAAAAAAAAAAAAAAAGTGGTAAAATAACCTACAGGCCGGTCGAACTACCGGGCTGTAGGTTATTTTACCACCACACGAACGCCTACCCCGGAGGTAAAAAAACATATTATCATCATTCTCTGCGTCCTAAAACAGAAATGATTATATTAGATAATATTATACTACCTATGACCGCGTATAATTTTTATCTCGTTCCAATATGTTCCAATCCTATCCTGCAACCCATCCTCCTGGGATAAAAAGGAGCTTATCTTATGCCAAACTATAATTGATCTCGGTTCCGAATTTGAACCAGATCAGAGGCAGAGGAATGTTTAGATAGGTACAGCCAGCATCAGAAAGATGTTGACGAACAGAGTACTCAAAATGATCTTAACTTCGTTTTTAGCCCCTTACAGTTGACTGATTATTCTAAAATTTGGTACACACACAATAGTCGAGCACCTCTCTAGAGTGGGGCCGGACCTAGCGGACACGCAGTACGGCTTCCGCCGGTGGCGCTCCACTGTGGATGCCATCATGCGCGTGAGGACTCTGGCGGAGGATGCGGTTGCCCGGGGCGAGGTGATGTTGGCGGTGTCCTTGGACATCTCCAACGCGTTTAACACCTTGCCCTGGAGTTGCATCAGGGAGGCGCTCGTGTACCACGATGTGCCTCTCTACCTCCGCCGCATATCGGATACGACTGGGTGCTTCGCGGTGAGCTCGCGTTCGGGGCCACCGTCACGTGCTACGCGGACGACACGCTAGTGACGGTGAGTGGCGCTACACACCGCGAAGCGACCCAGAGGGCCACGACCGCTGTTGCTCAAGTCGTGGATCGGATCCGGCGGCTGGGCCTCGAGGTGGCTCTGCACAAATCCGAGGCCTTGTTCTTTCATGGTCCTCGGCGCAGGCCACCCTCGGGATCCAGCTTGACTGGGGGTACTCCCATCGACATCAAGCCCCGGTTGAAATACCTGGGGCTCGTACTCGACGGTCGGTGGGACTTCGGAGAGCACTTCCGAAGTCTGCGCCCCAAACTGTTGGTGTCAGCTAACGCGCTGATGCGGCTGCTGCCCAATTTGAGGGGCCCAGAGGACTCCTGCAGGAGACTCTACGCGGGTGTCGTGCGGTCCATGGCCCTGTACGGGTGCCCCGTGTGGGCGGACGCCCTGCAGGCCAGGTTCGTGCAACTGCTGCATGCACCGCAGCAAACGATGGCCTGCAGGGCCATTAGGGGGTACCGCACGATATCCTTTGAAGCGGCGAGTCTCCTAGCCGGATCGCCACCGTGGATCCTGGAAGCGAGAACCCTTGCGGCACTGTATCGGTTCCGTAAGGAGGCGCGGGAGCGGGGATACGATCCCGAGCCCGAAGACATTCGGGCCGAGAGGTCCCGGCTCCACGGGATCATGGTGGCGGAGTGGGAGCGACGACTTGAGCAACGACGCGCAGGGCATGCCGTCATAGAGGCGGTAAGGCCCATCATGGGGGAATGGCTCGAGAGGCCACATGGCAGCCTCTCGAATCGACTGACGCAGATTATCTCCGGGCACGGGTGCTTCGGGAGATATCTGTGTCGGATCGAAAAGGAGCCAACGTCCGAGTGCCATCACTGCGACGCGAGCGAGGACACGGGGCTGCACACGCTCACCGAGTGTCCGGCATGGGCCGGACCGAGGCGGGAGCTAGTGTCGGCCCTGGGAGTGAGAGTTCTCACCCTCGCCACCCTGCTCACAGCAATGGTCCGCTGCGCGGACGCGTGGGCGGCCGGCGTCTCCTTCAGCGAGCAGGTAATGGTCGTGTAGGAGACGGTGGAGCGGGAGAGGCGGCGCGAGCGAGAAAGACTCGAGGATCGCGCCGCCCGCGCGCGCAGGCAACCCGGGCGTCGGAGGGCACTGACTGACCTCCGTCCCCCATGAGCGCGGGCCTGGGGGTGACGGGTGGAGCCGCCTGTCACCCCAGCAGAAGCAGGCCACGGCGGCGGCGCGCTGAATAGTGCGCCTCCCCATTCCGGGGGCGAGTTGGGGACACCGTTGTCCGCCCTCCTGAGGAGGGCCAGACCGTAAGGGATGGCCCTGGGTCAGCCGGGGTGCGAGGGATATGTCTTTGACAACCTCACATCCGGCCTAGCACCAAGACCCAAAGTCGGCGTGCGGTTTTAGTCGGTTCGAGTCCGACATAACCTCCCCTTCCGGCTCCGGCAGGGGGGGTATCCGAGGGGATTTCCGCACGAAAAAAAAAAAAAAAAGGTACACACACAATAAAACAGTTTGATTTGCTTATAATACTAATAATAATAATAGGTTTTAAAAACGTATTTTTTTCTTAATTTGAATCGTTTTAGTGAAATTTGCATGCACATAAAGATCACTTGTGTGGAGGAACGAGGTGTGATGTTCCTCCATCACAAAGGGAGGATCCTCCGACCAGGCAAGGTGATCACGCCTGGCGGGCCGCGGCCCAACGATTGTCGTTGGGATGTTATATATATGTTGTACCAGCGCGCGAACTTCACTTTCGCGATGCAGGATTCGTAGTGACGTACTAGAGGCGTAGTAGTTCGGCTTGCTGTCGCTAGATGGCGCTGGGTACATGTGGTATCGCCACAACTTGTACTCTTTATCATCATTATCACAAGCACCCTGCGACTGCAGGGCCGCATCCCAATCCCAACCCAATCCATGCTACATTTGCTCTCTTGCCCCCTGTCCCCTTCCACCTGTACTATCGCAGACCAGTGTATGAACGGACAACGCTGTAGCCGTGGCCAAATACTGGGCCGACACAAATTAATAGATTTCATGAGCTATTGACACGAAGAAGAAGAAGGTACTTTGATATTTCGAAAAAGCGGTATTAATTCATACATGTAGATGTGCTTAGATACTTTGCTATCACATGGTTTCGCGAATTCATTCACAAAATTCTCGGTTCGTTTACGTCATATTAGATTTATGGCACGTAAAGAGTTGTGAATTATTCATAAGTTACATTCAACCTTTTCTTTGGCGCGTAACATAATAAAATTGTGGTGTCGTGTAAGTCACACGTCCCACGTAAATGCATACCTTTATGCGAAGATACCACGCGAGCCAATTTTTGATTCTCAATAATATGCAAAAATATGCCTAGATTATTATTTTTAAGTCTCGTTACAAAGAATTAATATATTTATTGTTTAATATAGGTAACCCTATTCGTTGTCTATATATCAAGTACACAGTATAAAGCAAAGTCGCTTACTGCGTCTGTCCGTCCCTATGCATGCTTATATCTACAATACTACGCTACCTTTTTTGATGCGGTTTCTTTTAATAGATAGAGTAATTCAAAAAGATGGTTTATATGGTATAGCACATGCTTAATATAGTACAGGGGGCAACGGGAACGGGATCGGACACCACGCGGGCGGAAAATCTTGGCGTTACGAAGTTCGCCGGGTCAGCTTGTCTACTTATAAATATTAAAATATATTTGAGAATGTAGTAAGGTAAAACAAGTCAAGTCAAGTTCAAAAAGAAAATTTGTGGAAAAGCATAAGTGATTATTCAATACTTATTATATCAAGACAAGATGAATGTTAACAAAAGGCAAGTTCGTATATTATGTAGGTACATGCTTATTTATGATTATTATAAACAAAATACAATCGGCCACTTTTAACTACAGTCTAGTACCAGCTACCGGGTTATCGGTCAGGTACAGAAATAAAATTAAACTCAGTGGAAAAGTACAAATGTGTAGTAGATTTCACCAAGTGCCATCAATCTCCAGTGTGAACAGTCAAAATACGAAAAGATTTTTATCAGCATTTGAAACAGTCACTATGTTTTATAACATCTACAAAGTTTATAAAGCTTTCTACAAAATATTTTTCTTCCAACCATTGCAAGCTATGTTACAGCGCACTCCTGAACTCGGATAAACTTGAAAAGTTTTGTTCGCAATCACTTTCAGCATCACAATAAGTATCCTATTTCTGAATGTACTGTCGAATACAAACGTTAAGATCACTATTCTGAGGTGCACTAAATGCTTCTTATATTCAATCTAAAAAAATAAAATGTTTTTTTTATGTAGGTAAGTATAGGACACGAGAAATCGACTTCACCTCGCCTGATAGTAAGCTAAAGCCAAAGTCTCGGAAAAAGGGTCACCATTACAAACACGTAGGTACCATGTTAACAATAGTGGCACGCAGCTTGACCGCTTCATGAGATGCTTTTTCATGCCCCGCTTAAAGGACACGGGTCTGTAGGAAGATAAAAACAGGCAGGGGATTCCAAGTCTTAATTCAAATTCAAAATCATTTATTCTGCATAGACCAATAAATCGGCATAGATCATTAAATAGTTTTACAAAAGGTCAGTATAAAAATAAATAAAATTAAAGACTAGGTGGACCATACTGGTTCGAAGAACGGCCTAGGCCTGAGAAGACTCCGGCAAGAAACTCAGCAGGAATTCTTTTTTTTTGGTCTATTTACAACAATATAACATAAATATTAATAGTATTACACTCACCGGGATATTTACCATGTTTATATTTTATATTTGGTGAGTGTAATACTATTAATGTTAATGACCATGTCAATCTCAAATCAAATATAACATAAACTCATATGTTATGTGGTTTTAAATAGACCAAAAAAAACTCCGGCAAGTAACTCAGCTCTTTTTTTTGGTCTATTTACAACCATTCACTTAGTTTAATACTTATACTTAGTCTTGATACAGTGATTTGCTTGAGTATTATAGCTGGTGCGCCACAGATGGATAGATTGAATATAAGAAAAGAATAAACCTAAACGTTGCTGAATTATTTTACTAGGTAGGTACCTACTACTATACACACAATCACGCCTATTTTCTCGTTCGTCACGATCTCCTCTCACCGGTCTGCTGGAAGAAATTTCTTATAGAAATAAGCAGTAGCAATGTACCAACTTTTCAACATCCATTGTATGTTATGTTTGTTTTGTGTATAAGTATACCGTAAGTTAATGAAAAACCTGTATTTTTTTTCTATAAGTTTTACATTACAAACTAATCAACTAACTCTATCGCACTTTAAAGGCAAATTGTTTTAAAACACTATAATATAAACAAATCGTTCAAGTAAACTCTAATTGCATTGTTCAAATTAGTGGCAAACAACGTAGGTATAAGTCATAATTACAACATAGCTCTAAGACTTGTCAGTTCCAGCCACGGCACCCGAGGGGCTTACTTGCGAATTATTTGTGCCGAGGCTCCTCTAATAGCTTGGCAGATGACGTTCTATGCAATTACTGTGGCGGGATTTGGCTCAAAAGGGTTATTTATGTCGAGCTTCTTTCAACAGATCTTGGATTTCAATTAAGAAAATATAGTCTAGAAGAAGAAGGAGTTATAAAAGGAATAAAAAATGTCATAAAGTGTTATTGGAATGTCAACGGTTTGTTCTGGCTTCATACCACGACAAATAATACCATTCTTAAATCATAACAAATGCGTATTCTTAACTCATACCATTCTTATTTTATACCAATTTCTATTGTTGTCATCGAGTCCAATAAACTACAATTTTTTTATTTACATAACCTGAGGCGTGAGGATTACTACTAACAGAAAAAAAAATAGGTGGTGAAATGTGGGTGTTAGTACACCTCTGCCTACCCCTTCGGGAATTTACAGGAGTGGGTATATGGAATG
The DNA here is from genome assembly GCA_914829495.1 of Eilema sororculum. Classification (NCBI taxonomy): domain Eukaryota; kingdom Metazoa; phylum Arthropoda; class Insecta; order Lepidoptera; family Erebidae; genus Eilema; species Eilema sororculum. The sequence goes on from OU618550.1 coordinate 16,713,947, forward strand.
TAACAGAAAAAGTACAATACGGTTTGATATAGAATGTTATAGGTAACCTGATAACTAAAAGACAAAATATGGCATCCTTTATATTATAATTAGCTAAATGTCGTACATAGTATTTCCTCCTGAAAATCTCCCGAGGGGTAGGCTGAGGTTATTAACGCCTTCATTAAACCTTCAGATGCGACCGGCATCGTTACTAAGTTGAATATATTCATGACGTTCCTACTGGGGCAGCCAGAGAAAATAAGTCATACATAGGTAGGTACGTACATTACATACAATCACGCCTTGATCCCCGGAGGGTCAGGCAGAGGTGAATTAACACCCTCATTTCACCAATCATTGGATTCGGTCCCACGTAACAGGGAGTAAGCCTATTGCCGTATTCCGGGCACTATTGTTGACTCAAGCCGTGCATCCGAGGCTGAGTCTGGGCTGCATATATTTGTTTGATGTTAAAAAGCTCTATCCCTTAGTCGCCTTGTACGACACCGCATGGGAAGAGATGGAGTGGACCAAATTCTACTCTGCCAAGAACCACACATGCGGAATAATTCATGCGCCAATAAATCTAGGTAGGATAAGTTGACTCGTCATCTGGCCGTAGTCATCCAATTGGAAGTGCTACACAGAGTCGTGAATACCTAACGGTATCCATACCCATACTACTCCATACTTAATATTATAAATGTGAAAGTAACTCTGTCTACTATTTACACTGTTGATTGATGACACTTGGTGGAATTCATTGTTATACATATTGAGAACGCTTTTTTTTTTTTTTTTTTTTATCGTGCGAAAAATCCCCACGGATACCACCCCCACGGAGCCGGTGGAGGCGGTTATGTCGGACTCGAACCGACTAAAACGCACGCCGTCTTGGGTCCTTGGTTGCCGGAGGTGAGATTGCCAAAAGCATATCTCTCGCACCCCGGCAGACCCAGGACCATCTCTATCGAGATGGCCCCCTTCGGGTTGTGGGGACCACAGTGTCCCCATCTAGCCCCGGTTACGGGGAGGCGCATTTGCGCCGCCGCCGCGGCCTGCTTCTGCTAGGGTGACAGGCGGCTCCACCGGTCACCCCCAGGCCAGCGCTCATGGAGGACGGAGGTCGTTCTGCGACCTCCGACGTCCGGTTCGTCTTCGCTCTGCGCGGGCTTCCCGGGCCCGGAGTCTGGTCCGGACCCGACCGGCCGCCTCCTTCTCGAGCATTACTTGCTCGCAGAAGGAGGCGGCCGACATATTGAGAACGCTTGTACTTTTTCCGCAGTATTTATTATATTGAACCTGACCGGTTTCGCCTTACGGCATTCTGAAGGGTTTACATTCAGCAAAGGTTTGCAAAATGTAAACCTTTGAGAATGCCGTAAGGCGAAACCGGTCAGGTTCAATATAATAAATACTGTGGAAAAAAATACAAGTGTGTTCTCATTATGTGTAACTCTGTCTGTCAGTCTGTCTGTATGTTACGCTTTCACGCCCGAACCACTGAACCGATTTCGATGAAATTTGGTATAGGAGTAGATTAGACCATGAGAATAGCCGCGGGCAAAAGCTAGTAATAATATAATTGATGTTAAAATGTTATAAATGGACTAGCTTTTGCCCGCGGCTCCGCCCGCGTGCATGTCGGTTATCTCGACCAAACATAGCCTATGTCCTTTCTCAAGGTCTAATCTACCCATGTACCAAATTTCATCAAAATCGGTTCAGTGGTTTAGGCGTGAAAGCGTAACATACAGACAGACAGACAGACAGACAGACAGAGTTAGTTTCGCATTTATAATATTAGTATGGATATTGGATAAACCTCACGTGAGACGAAAAACGTAGTTGATAAAATAGTGAAGCTAATCCGCCTATGCCTATACTTTCAGAGATAATGAAAAAAAAACCAACCGAAAATATTCTACCGATTCTATTCCAAAAATAATGTAACTCCTTCCGAATATGTTCACTCAGTTGTAAACATCTACGTCATATATCTGACCGTCAATGAAGGGTCTTCAGCTCGGAAACGGTAAAGTACCGGTGAGGGTTAAATGGGGGGACCCTGTCGAGTATGATGGACAATTCAGTGGCAGGGTACTTGCTCGTGACCTCCATTCATATGGAAATATAAGGGTTTGGTTGGTGAAATGTACAAAAGTCTATTGTGTAGGTACCGTACGCTACACTGGGAACAGTTGTTATTATTGTTGAATACTGACAATTTTATTTAAACTTACATTATTTGAGATTGAATTTTAACTTAAATCTAAAGAATGAGAAAATCGGCGTTATTAATAGTGATAAAATCTGAACCTCAATGTGACACATAAATCGCCTTAATTGTAATATAGGTACAGTGAGTGTCATAAATATCTTGACAACGAAGTTTCAAAATGATCTTAAAACTCTCGTATTAGGAGCAAATCAATCTGTATTATTGATTTAAATAGTATTATTGTTCAAACTAAAAGTATGTACTAAATATCAGAACAATCGGTCAACTGGAAGGGGGTAAAAAAACGAAATTAAAATCATTTTGGGTAATTTGTACGTCAACATTTTTCTGATGCTGACTGTACTACATAAAATATCGCCATAATCAGAGAACAACGACGTATGTGACTTTTTTAGCACATGTACCTAGTATTATCAGAACAAAATACCGTAAAAACATTAGAAATATTTTGCGTATGTTGTATAAAGGTTTATATAAGTAGCAACATAACAAAACTTGAAAAGTATCGAATTAACTGTGTTCAAAATATGACAACAATTATTATAGCGTAAATTTTTTAAAATGTGCTCTCCTGTAATGTTAGCAAAAGTAATTTCCGTCATTATTATATAACCAAGCGTTTCAGTGACTCATTTTTATGCCGCACCACTAATACCTGGAACTCCCAGCCAGATCACGTGTTTCCTTCTTCCTACAGTCCCGGGTCCGTTAAGCGGGGCGTGAAAAGGCATCTGATGAGGCCGTCAAGCTGAGTGCCACCACTGTTAATGTTTACGATGGTGACCCTCTTTCCGAGACTTTGCCTTTAGCTTAACATCAGGCGAGGTGAAGTCAAATTGACGTGTTCTTTATAAAAAAACTGCAGCGGTGCAATACATGCATACATACATAACATAAACTCACGCCTATATTCCCCGAAGGGGAAGCTAGCACCCACATTTCGCCAGTTTATGTTTAGGTCCCAATGTAATAGGTGGCGAGCCTATTGCCATTAACTGGGCACTTGTAAACCTGCGATAAATACACACATAACTTCGAAAAGCATCGAAAAGTCATTGGTGTGTGCCATGGTAAACCTGGGATCGAACCCGAGACCTCGTCTCAGCAGTCCATTACCCATATCACTAGGCTATCACGGTATATAACACGTCGTATATAAAATATATTTATGCCTTTCTTCAAGTAGTGCAGATCTACAACAGCAACTACATGTAAATAACAATGGTATTGAATCAACACAACACAGATATTAATCGTCTAGAGCTAATCGAATCAGTTCAACCGATTCTATAATGGATAAGTTTTGTTTGTGGCAGATAGTTCGAAAACTTAGTCCAGTAGCTTCCTTCGGATAATCTACAACTATTCACAGTATATTTGCTTTTAATTAACCAGTACATATCTGCAAATTAAACTAACTAGGCAGCCATTCTGTATGTTGAAACCTAAAGAAAAGTAACCTTACCGGTGACTGCAATGATTACTTACTTGGGTACTGACTGTGAGCAGGAGACGCCGTTGACCAGATCAGGTGACCTGCCCGTCTAGTGAGATATTTCACCCAATCCCATATGATAACGATGGCTGGTCTTCATCCTAGCAGTAGATAGAACAAACCGACGATTAGGTTTCTCAAGAAAGGTGGTTAACATAAGAAGGATAACATGCGAATTTCACTACAGTCCCGGGACCTTTAAGCGGGCGTGAAAAGGCATCTAATGAGGCCATCAAGCTGAGTGCCACCGTTGTTAACATGGTACATGTTTCCGATGGTGTCCCTCAGGCATCAGGCAAGGTGAAGTCAAATTGACGTATCCTATATAAAAAAAAATCTTTAGCAGCTAGTGTTAGGGTTTATTTCTTACGAAGTTTTACTTGAACGCCTCCCTTGGCATGCGAGCATCGCACTGGTGAGATAGTTGTAATTTGGAAGCGATCAGGGCGAGAACGGATGTGCTTCAGTGTCAGTAAATTCATAGGCGCTATTATTGGCATTTAACTTCAATTTATTGTACTCGCACGTAAGTATATTCACGCCTGAAAATCCCTGAAGGGGTGCGCAGAGATGTATTAACACCCACATTTCATTAACCTTGATTTTCGATCCCACATACCTAAAAGGGGGCGTCAATCACCTTGTCACGTCCTGATATTATATAGGTACTATACTTATACTTTCATATTACAATATTACATGGGATTTGAAATTTAATTGAATTTTCTGAAAAAAAAAATCCAATTCAATAACTTTTGAAAATAATTTCATATAAACTTCAACAGAAGTTCTGCCTAAGTTATTGTTGAAGTGCTCTCGGTTCTAAACATCAACAAAGACTTTGTAAATAAACATACTTTTTGTAAACTCCCAACAGCTTCGTACACAATTAAATTTGGAACACGTAAATAAAATAAATTAAACTCACAATTGCAAACATAAATAGGTATTATTTGCCTTCGGGGCTGGCACCGAGGAATATTTATTCTGTTAAAGTTGAAGTTTTAAACAGAGACGTAATTTCAAGTTGAATGCGTAGCTAACATAACTTGAACCATTTTATCTGGATCGGTACGTTTCTCGTTAAGAGTTCTCTTGTTTTGGAATTCTGTTTAGACATGTGAGATTTGGGTTAAAAGGATGATTCGCTATTCACAAATTATTGGTACTATGTGGTGACGCATGTGATATTTGGAACTTAAGAGATTACCTCAGGAAGACGCAGTAACTCAGCCCACTTCACTCTTCAGGTATAAAATGAAAAAAAAAGTGCACGAAAAGATGTAACCACGAAATACACCTGATTTTAAAATTTCTTATGTCATTGTAGCAATGGAGAGGGGCTCGTACAGTATCACAACTAACCTATAGGAAATTTCTATGACATCCAATTGCCATTCAGGAAAATCCTACTAATATTATAAATGCGAAAGTTTGTGAGTGTGGATGGATGTGGATGGATGTATGTATAGATGGATGTTTGTTACTCTTTCACGTACGAGTATAAACTGCTGCATGGATTTTCATGAAACTTAACAATAATATAGCTTATACATCAGAATAACACATAAGCTATATATCATCACGCTACTACTTAAGGGAATGGAGCAGTGATCACGCGGGCGGAGCCGCGGGCAAAAGCTAGTTAATAATAGCTGTGACCAGCAACAGACTAGCTGTATCACCAAAAACCGCAGAACATTCTGCTATCATATTTTATGTATCCAAATAATACAGTCCATTAGATTATTTGATTACCCGCTTAACCGATATTCGTGATAGACATAAAATTTTATGAAGTCCAGTCAATATTTTTCACTTCATTCAAGCGCTATATCTGCTTCGATTTTCTGCTCCAAAATACTGGAAGATAAGGGTACTAATTGTTAAATTACATTTCTGAAACTGATGTTGATCATAAATAAAGTTGTGACAGTTCAGTCAACTTCATAAATTATCACATCAAAATTTGGGAACCATTTGCTAAATTAAAAAATAAGGTGTCTATTTATAGTTACGTACAATATTTTCTGTTATAAAAAAAGTAATTACTATAATACTATTCAGTTTTACGTATTTTTAATAACTACATTTAGGTGTAATACAATAAAATTGATACACAACTGTCTCCTTGATATGTAAATTCATTTTGTGTTCAGGTTAACTCATTTGCTGTACCCGCTAGTTTTTAAGACCTACAAATGTAACCATATTCGAAGCAAATAAAGATTTTGATTTGATTTGATTTGATTTTCTTTCAGTTCTTATAGGTAATCATCTATTTAGGTTGGAATTGAAAAGGATTGGAGTAATTAAATTTTATTAAATTCTAGTACCCGCTCGAAATCCAAGGTGATTGATGGTGGATTTCACCAACGCCTAGGCTCCAAACTGGAACATTTTTGATACCATTGATGGCAGTCGTCTACCCCTTCTACCACTCCTAACACAAGCAATTTAGCTTACTTGAAGGCGTTAACACAAATACTAGTAATTCGGGTCACTAGTATTCTCAAAAAAAACACCTTTTTAAAAATAAAATCTGCATCTCAAAATAAAATATATCCAACGTAGAGAAATCATTTGTAGTATGACCATAATTTGACAAAGCATGGACATGAGAATACAGCGGAGTAATAATGTATACAAATTACAGCGCTACGTCCTGTGTTGTGTAGCTCGCCTGCTGCCTGAGGGAAGTCCCTACTATAAAACATGATAGTTAGCAAACAAGCAAAAGTATAATATACAAAGGATAATAATTACAATATGAATATATCCTTACAAAGGAGAAAAAAGTGTCGATTTATAACATTCATAAATACATACATAACATAAACTCACGCCCGTATTCCCCGAAGGGGTACGCAGAGGTGCTAGCACCCACATTTCGCCAGTTTATGTTTAAGTCCCAATGTAATAGGTGGCGAGCCTATTGCCATTAACCGGGCACTTATAAACCTGCGATAAATACACACATAACTTCGAAAAGCATCGAAAAGTCATTGGTGTGTGCCATGGTCAACCTGGGATCGAACCCGAGACCTCGTCTCAGCAGTCCATTACCCATACCACTAGGCTACCGCAGATATTCATAAATATTCATTATTAAATGAAAATGCTTTAATTTTAACACTAGTAAAATGTAAGCTTTTTACTTAATGAATATGAATGAATAAAAAATACTACTCTTACTTTTTCGTTTGTTTGCCTGTACGTTCATTTTGAGTAATCTCTAAATAGCCAGCAATAGAAGTTGTACCGTCAGGATCAGAAAAATGTTGACGAGTAGAGTACTCAAAATAATCTTAAAACCAAAATTTCAATATAATATTGATAATTAGAGTACTCAAAAAGTTGTAAACGTAAGAGTGGTCAAACTATCTTAGCAATCGGTCTTAGAAACATGTAAGTAAGCAGAGTGTTTAAATTCATATACACAATCACGCTACTCAATGGTATGTGCTCTGTGCCTGTGACTTAGTCCGCGTGGACTATGTGTACTTATGTAGGTTTCAAGTAATTTACACATGATACGAGTATTTATTTTTTACATATTCTTACTATTTTTTCACCAATGCAAGGGGATAGTTTATGGCTTAAGCATCTGGCAACTATAAAAAATACAAAAGAAATTGTCATTAATTTGACACATTTTCTATCCTTTTATAACTTAGACATCTATCTCACATTATCCCATCATCATGTGTAAAGGATGGCTACATAAGTAAAAAAGGGATGCAAAATGCGATTAAATGACATTGTCCAGATATTTTGAACACTTTGTTTGATTAGATACCATTGAGTAGCGTGATTGTGTATATGAAAATGAACACTCTGCTTACTTACATGTTTCTGGAAGACCGTTTGTTAAGATAGTTTGACTACTCTGGATGCTTACAACTTTTTGAGTACTCTAATTATCAATATAATATTGAAATTTTGGTTTTAAGATTATTTTTAGTACTCTACTCGTCAACATTTTTCTGATGCTGACTGTACCGTATACTTCGAATTAAAAAAAGAACTGGGTTCCTTGTAAAGATGAGCCTTGAGCATATTATGTAAATATACTATCATTCCTTCATATTTGATATGTGCTTATACATTTGAAATAATGTAGGTATGCGCGAATCTAATATTCATACGTATCTACCAACATAGTAAACCTAATATTAGCTTTGTTACGTTGTATAATCAAGTTCAAACAGAGCCGATTAAGGAGGTTTGAAGAGCAAAGTGCGTGTTTCCATTAACACGTTAAAAGTACTGAATACGGATTGGTGGAAGCGCATTCAATCTCTGCTTGGTATGCATGTAATTTGATTTACTTCTCTTTGTGCTTGGTACTTTCAGCAATGTGATTATTAAAATGAAAAATCTTTTTACAAGCTTTATAAAAACTTGAACTGTATGAGGTAGAAGGTAGGAGTAGCTTGTAACGAAAACAGGGTAAGAACTTGTGCGATTGAGTTTTTGAAATCAGTACCCTTGTATAATATTACATTTTTTTAAACGATTATTGTAATTGTACCGGATTTTGACGGGTACACCTCATATAGTAGAACTTTTTAAGTAATAATTTTATATTGCATAACAACTAATAGCATAAACCTCTTTTCGCAGAATATCGTTTGGCATAAACTCATTTTGCATACATTCAAACCCATAATTTTGTAAGTCAGAATCATCTGTACGCATAATTTTTGTATCCATAATAATCACAATGTATAACCATCACATCGCAGAAAGTTCAAAACCAGATTCATCTTTTGGTATATATTTCTTATCCATAACTATTTAAAAGTAGAACCATCATTTCGCATAACCTAACCTATCCAAGTCGGGGTACTCTGTGTCGGGGTGTAAACAACTATCTATTCTGGCGCTTCGCCGGCCGCTACCGCGGCACGCTCGCTTCGCTCGCTCGGCTCGCGTTGTTGGGGTCACAGTTCTAACCTAACCTAACCTATCCGATTCGGGGTACTCTGTGTCGGGGTGTAAACAACTATCTATTCTGGCCACAGTTCTAACCTAACCTAACCTACCCATTTTAAAGAAGAAAGTAACCCAATCTATATTATTCTAATTGAAATTCTATGCTCTTTATAGTATGCCTAGTCAAATTATGCCAAATAATCTGTACTCTAAATGAACGTTATGCTAAATGAAGTTATACAAAATTTTAACTATGCCAAAGGTAATTGCGCCAAATAAAATTCTACTATCTTAAATGTATGCCATTCTAAATTCGGTCATAAGCACATTATGCCTAAAAATATTTATGTCAAATATTTTTAATGCCTAATAAATGATCGATTAAAGAAGTTTCTGCGAAGTGAGTTATCCCAAATAGGTTTCGGAGTATCAAGTTTCTACCAAATAGACGGCACCCGATTTTGACCGTCGGTACTTAAAACTGTGCTGCACTAGATTTGAATTTTTAACTTAAGGATTTCAAAATAAAATATGCGTATCGTTGAAAACCAATTTGGTAAGTGTAATAAAAATTAAGTTTTTACATAGATCAAGGACAGGGGGTAAGGTACAATAGGTACAATCAATAACGAGCGTTTATCGCGTAATATTCCAATGATATGATTGGTATAAAAATATGATGTCAGCTCGCAAATTTTGAATAATATAGCATGGCGTGAACAGTTATAAAACTCCACTCGAGTGGTATTACATAGTAAATTTTTCAACAATTTTTAAAAGGTTCATAAGATTTAAAATATTTCATTTACATTTATTATTAGATTTAAAACCTTGACTCACAGTACAAAGTGAATCATCCTATAATCTGCATGGCTTCATTAATATATGCTCTGCAATCACAGTGTACCTTAATGACGCTGTATCCTTTGTTTCTCGGTGTACTGCTATTATGGAAATCATTCACTGAAATTTTATTCACTGGACCAGGGTACCAGGTTAATTGTATTAACTGTTCATTATTTTCATCTTGTTTCTAAAATATAGTTTAAGCTGATGTTTATTGATTGCTTTACAGGAATTATGTATTGGTGATTGGCAACTTCTAAAGGCGGAACCATCGCCCGGAACAATTCTATATCTGGAACTAGCCGAATCCATTCGTGTAATATATAAACATATTCTATAATCTATATACCAAGTACGGTTACAAGAAATTTCTAGTAAGTGTATTGACAAAATATTAATGAATTTATTGATAAATAATAAATGCTTCGGGCTTTCAATAAGCTTATTGCAGTCCAGTGGTTATACCACCTTTCGCATCCAGTCTATCTCATAATAATGCTTTATATATACCTAATGAAATTTCATTAACAGAGGATATACTCGTATCTCAAATTTATTACATGTTTAATGTCATTGTTATAAAAAAATATCATCAAAGTACAACGTTCCTCTAATAATATTTCAATTACTGAGGCAGTTAATAATGTTTTAATTTGAAACCTTGTTAATTAAGATATCGCGTGTTGTTTCAGGTGAAGAATATCAGCACATCATTTCGTATAGCATAGTGTTAATAAAGTTATCGCAACTTATCTATTTGTTAGTTAATGGCTGGCAGAGGGTATCCACGGGAATTATCACATTCCCATGGATACACTCTGCCATCCGTTATGGGCCGTGGGCCATCTAACCCGCGTATGGTCCCAGGTGGAAAAATATCTGAAATTTTCCTCTCAATTCGGCTGACCACAGGCCATCTACAGCTTTGAGATGGGTGCCTCGGGTGAACTTATAGTACGTACGTACGTATTTGTTAAATTGGCGAAATATGGCACACAATGCACTCTTGGTCAGCGGCACGTCTAATTTTATACTGATATGGTTGGCGTGGTTTCATATAAGAATAGACCTACGGCAACCCGATAATTATATTGTGGCTCTAAGTACTATATACGTAAGTAGTTGTATGTACGAAGCCAATACTCAAACCATTGCAAACGTCATAGATGAAATTTTTGTAGATATAATGAACGTCAGATCCTAGCCTCTCCATAATGCACCGATTAGGTTCCAAAAGTACCTTTAAGATACCTATATCTTGAAGATACTTTTGGAACATGCATCCTAATTATATAATCCCTATTTATCACATTTAGAGATTTCGTGATTTTGTTTTAGTGTTTAGTGACTAACTAACTAAATTATTTAGAATCACCAACTAAGGCTTACATCTCTAATTTCTATAGATACAATATTTTATTGTTCAATATAAATAAACCTTCAGTTAATATTCAATCAATCAATCTATCAATTAGCCCATCGCAGTCCACTGCTGGACATAGACCTCTACCAATGTGCGCCGTTTCACCCGAGCCTGCGCCTACCGCATCCGGTCTTACCCAGCCACCTTTTTCAGGTTGTCAGTCCATCTGGCTAGAGGTTCGTTCCGTTTGCCTTCTCGCGGTCTCCACTCTAGGACTTTTACTAGCTTGTATTCAATAAATAACAGGCCAGAATAAAAAATCACCTATAAGAACTTTTGAACATTATTGCCTTCTAAGCCTTTTGATCGGATCTCGACTTTTCTGAGAGCGTGACTCATGATGTTCAAAGGCATATTATTCTAATTTTTTCTTCAGTAAGTACTGAATCATCCGTACATTCGTACGTGACCGTATTAACTTAACATTTATGTACCTTTTTCAACCTTTATTACCTTATATTTTTTTACTGTCAGAAGTATAAGGGATTACAATTACCACTACATTACATTTTCATTCAATTTCCAACTACTTAATACATGTATTGAGAATACTACATGTAGGCATAGCATGCCAATAAAATCTATCGAAAAAAATGGCTTGAAACACGCTTTATTATGAGTAAGCTAATGTAAAGATTGTTCTTTAAACTGTCAATTTGTGCATGTAATAGGATGTATTGGATTTGTTTTTTGATTGGACATTACTCGCAGATTCATATGAGAAACACTACAAAATACCGGAGGATGTTTGTGCCTCGTCATTTAGACCCGATACCTATTTTCAAAACTGCAAAAGCGTGCAGTACTAGTAGAACTCATGAAAACTCATACATAAAATAAACAAATACTTTGACTTGACCAACGAGTTAATCAAAAATGGCTATGTGGTTAAACTCTACGCCGTAGACGTAGGAGCAAGGGGAATTCCAGCTAAATCCCTGTATGACTTGTTTAAAGATCTCGGATTGCCAAGAGCTTCAGTAAGCTCTTTACTCAAACGAATATCTAAAATGGCGTTGACAGGATCTTACCAAATTTGGATAGGTAGAGGGGGGAACACGACTGACGGTGGAGGTGAACCCTAAACCCTAAACCTACATCTGGGTCGCAAGTCCCAGGTGCCGTCACAGTGGTCCTCTCTGTACAGTCAGCATCAGAAAAATGTTGACGAGTAGAGTACTCAAAATAATCTTAAAACCAAAATTTCAATATTACATTGATAATTAGAGTACTCAAAAAGTTGTAAGCATCCAGAGTGGTCAAACTATGTTAGCAATCGATCTTCCAGAAACATGTAAGTAAGCAGTGTTTATATTCTTATACACAATCACGCTAGTCAATGGTATCTAATCAAACAAAGTTTCAAAATATCTTGACAATGTCATTTAATCGCATTTTGCATCCCTTTTTTACTTATTTAGCCATCCTTTTTACATGATGGTCGGATGGTGAGTGGTGTATAAGTTGGAAAAGGATAGAAAATGTGGCAAATTAATGACAATTTCTTTTGTATTTTTTAACCGACTTCGAAAAAGGAGGAGGTTCTCAATTCATCTGTATACATAATATTTTTTTTAAATGTATGTTCACCGATATCTCCACCAATTATAGACGGATTTCAAGTTTTATTTTTTTGTTGGATAGGGTTCATTTCCAAAGTGTTCGAATTCAACCTGTTCAACTCGCCGTCTTTCATATAAAAGTTCCAGTTCCCGTAACTTATTGGGAGTATAATGCTCCCAAAAGACGAAAACTGTGGTTAATGGCATACTGGACTGGATTAAACTTGGATTACGAACGCCAATCTTCGCCAAGTTGGCACCGACTTCTAACAGATCGAAAATCTCTAAATTCTGTTATTTTAAACATTTTTTTCCTATTTGGTTTTGAAGTCTGTTCAATTTTTTTAAAATCATTTATTATTGCTTTGCTTAAGCTATAAACTATCCCCTTGCATTGGTGAGAAAAGAGTATGAATACGTAAGAAATAAACACTCGTATGATGTGTAAATCGCAGGTACAGCTCACAGAACAGTTAAAGAAGGTTAGAAGGGCCTTGTGGGCGGGGCAGGCGCGCCGCGCATATGAGCAATGCTCATATTCCACCGAAATTTAAACACAGTCGTGCTCTTATTGTGACAACGTAAGAAGCTCCTCGAAAAAAAAAGAATTATGCCGTCTTGCGCTATAATAACGTGTCGGAAAGGAAGCCAAGTATGTAGTGTAGCCCGAGAAGGGATTTCTTTTCATCGGTAAGGCCAAAAACCTTAAAATACAAGTAATATTTGTAATTATTACAAAAGTATTATGTAGTTTGTAGACAAAAACGACATAATCGCAAACTGATACAAAATTATACATTGCTTGCAATACATGAGTGCCATCGTGTACTACGTGAGCGATCGCGCAGTGTATTGCGTTCTTTGCGATAGTCGCGTGTGCCGAGCCAACGCTTGTAATGCCGCCAATATCCATGCGTATCGATAGTGTTGGACAAAATGATCCGTTATAAACAGTGTCGATATTAAGTACGTACACAAATTGTTATTATCAGTAATATTTTAATCAAAATAAATTAGCTTATTACAGTCAATAATAATTGTTAAATTTTGTTTGATGTCAGCCGTTTATATTGTAAACACATTATTTATTATTTAATTTTAGGTTTCCAACAAATCCGGATATTAAAAAAATGTGGGTTTGGCTGAACTTCGATATTTTCAGTCAAGCGACTGCCCTCTGACCTTCACAACTTATTGGCGATATCGAAGCATTGCAATCAGACAGGCAGAGTTGTTGGACATTTTATGGCTCCTGACTACCCGTAATAAATGCCATAGGTTTTCGTATGGCAATCAGGACCGACGGCATAGCGTGTTTTCCGAATTACCCATATTCATGCATAGGCACAAATATTTGCACTGACCTGGAATGTCATTTGTTGATGTTACTATTAACGCAGAATGAGCTTACTCTATAAAGTACGCGCCTTGTGTACCAAAACTTCAGATAGTATCAAAATTACGGAAGTTTTATCGATATCGAAAATCGACCTTTGGTCACCGTAACATGTATGAGAAATTTTTATTGCTTTTGTGCGTGTGTGAGTACACGTCCAGTGCAGTATTTGCATTAGTGTGACGACTAATAGCAAAGTCGTGATTTAAGTGTGCTGATTTATTTGTGTGCGTAAACCGCGTCGTATTGGTCTATTTTTATAGTGGAGTTAAAGAGTGGGAGACAAGCGGCGACACGCGTCCTAATACAAATTAGGAACTATTTCCTTTCTAACCTCCTTTAACTGTTCTGTGGTACAGCTAGTATTAATATAAATCATAGTATGGAATAGCGTTTCGTATTTAGATCTTGCTCAAACCGATTTTCACATGGACAATGTCATAGGCTACTGACACGCCTCTATCCATACCGAACACTCAAAGGAAATGTCAGACACGGAACAAACGTCAAGACAATGTACGGTGTTACGATGTACTGTTCGGGTCTAGTGTGGACGCTGATTGGTGTACTGACACGGATCAAAGTTACGTGTCACGAGGTGACCCGTCGGAGTCGAATTTTTTCAAAGGATGTTCGGTGTTGTCTGCTTGACAAATGACGTCCACACTGCATTAATGACACGCGTAGCAGCCACGCGGACACGCATTGATATTGACACGGGGTGCGTAGTGGATCACGTCGTGACTTGTCTCGGTACGTCAATTCAATAATAATATATTTATACTCTGTATACTTTCAGAGTTTTTGGGGTCGCTGATTGCGAATATATCATCCATTTAGCGATCCGAGATGGCGGACACGAAATTTTTACCAAAATAGATATGGGAATTGGTTTCAGGGTTTTTGGGGTCGCTGATTACGAATATATCATCCATTTGGCGATCCAACATGGCGGACTCGAAATTTTCACTAAAATCGATATGGGTATCGTTTTCAGGGTTTTTGGGATTGCTGATTACGAAAATATCATCCATATACCGAACCAAGATGGCGGACTGTTTTGTTTATGGTTCCAAATTCAAATTTTTGTTTTTTTTTGTTGTTGTTTGATTGGCACACTGCTTTCCATTTTGGCGCGGAGTTTGAGTTGCATCTGTCATTTATGTTAAAAACAGTGCTGTTTTTAGTTTTAAAATATCTAGTGTGTATTGCGAATTTCACTGACTTTATCAAAAACACGTGCTTATGAGTGGTACAAAGCGTTCAAAAGCGGTCGAGATGTGATGGAAGATTTGCCTCGTTCTGGTAGGCCATCAACGTCTGCAACTGAAGTTAACATCGCCAAAGTGAAGGAAATAGTGACTGAAAATCCTCATTCAAGTTTGAGAGAGATGGCCGCCGAACTTTCTGTATCTCACGAGTTGATCCGTACCATTTAAACTAATAATTTGGGTATGAAACGTGTTGCTGTCCGGCTAGTCCCAAAAGACCTGAATTTTCTTCAAAAACTAAATCGCATGAGAGTCGCTGAGGACATGCTAGAACGGGTCAATACATGAAACGCGTTGTTACTGGTTACGAGACGTGGGTTTACGAGTTTGACATGCATACTAGTCAACCACGTCAAAGTCGATCAAAAGTCAAAGTCATGTTGATTGTTTTCTTTGACTATCGCGGTGTTGTGCACTCGGAATTTTTGCTGGAAGGTCAAACGGTAAATAAAGATTTTAGCTTATTTTAGATTATTTTAGCGTTATGCGACGTTTAAGAGAACAAATTCGAAGAAAAAGGCCAGTTTTATGGAAAGAAAATTCTTGGATTTTGCACCACGATAATGCGCCTTCGCACAAGGCCATCATTGTGAACGAATTTTTGTCCGAACACTCAACAAATACCATCGAGCAACCACCATATTCACCAGATATGGCTCCAGCCGACTTCTTTCTTTTTCAGGTCCTACACTCAAATTACCACTTCGTGGCACCCGTTTTCAATCAGTAGAAGACATAAAGGAAAATTCGCGGAGTGATCTGAATTCAATTCCGGAAACAGCGTTTAAAAATGTTTTGATGATTGGATTATTCGTTGGCGTGAGTGTATCGTTTCTGAAGGAGCATACTTTGAAGGTGATAAAATAAATTTGGATGAATAACAATTTTTTTGTGTATTATTGATTTTTTCCTGGTACTTTCTTGACAGAGTAGTATATCTATTTGTTACGCCGAATTGGAGTGAAACTTACTGCGTCTATAATTTTTTTACACCTATATTCTAAGTATGAAATATAGTAAAGTACTAAATACATTATTGATGTTTACAGTTCATAATTTGCTGTGACGTTAGTCCACCAAGTCCTGTTTACATCTCACTTAAGGGGTCGTTAAGTGTTTTCGAAAGTCGCCATTAGTGTGAAATATGAATTAACGACCGTGGAGCGACGTTGCGGCGTCATCGGTATACGACTTCTCAAGAGGTGTCTGAGATATAAGAAATGTGTGGAGCATCATTGGTGGTATATATTTTTAGTATCATTATTTGAATATCAAGTTTCGTGATATTTATATATACAAGTTGCCCGTGGCTCCGCCCGCGTGGATCTCGGTTATTGCGACTAAAATTTTCTCAAGGTCTAATTTACCCCTATATCAAATTTTATCAAAATAAAAAACCGGATTCAGTGGTTTAGGCGTTAAAGCGTATCATATAGACAGAAAGAGTTACTTTCACATTTATGATATTCCCTTCGGCGGCGTATGCAACCAGAGTTTGATAACCAGTATCCTAAAAGGAAAAATGATCCTCATAGGATACCAGTATTCTAATCATGTTCTGTTGTTTTGTTGGAGTTTGATGGTGATGATGATATCGTATACATTTAAAAATACGTATTTACGTATGAAATAAATATTACAAACTAAAGTTTCAGCGATCTTCTTAATTCAATTATTTTTCAAGCAATTTTTTTTACAATTAATATATTAGCTAAACAATTGACCTATTAATGTGAAATTGAATACACTACCCATCTAAAATAATAAATTTCTATTTAAGTATTAATGAAACAATATTTTAGCATAACGTATGTGAACATAATTACTTACTGCTAATGAGGCAGGCTATTATGCAGATGTTCGTGGGTCAACATTTGCATAATTACATAGTAAAATGTTCATGACGAATGATTTGATACACAATGAAAATTAATCTTTTTTTTTTTAATTTCATTTTAACATTTTATGGAGATATCCTGTCTTCTTAAATCAATACAAATCATAAAAGGCATTGTTAATATTTATATCATATAATTATGTACTTGAGTTCTGCGAGTCGTCGCTCGTACGTTTTTTTGAATATGGAAAACGGCCAACTACGGCCTAAAGAATAAAAAAAGTCACAGCAAGAATAAAGAGAGCACAGTCCAGAAAAAAAAATAATAAACAAGTTTTTTTGTTTTATTTGTAAAAGTGTCACTCTATAAATAGGTACAGCGATAGCAAATTCTATTTCTAAACAGTATCACCACTAGGATGGTTATAGATATACCGTGGATAAACTATAGAGTAAGTAAGTACAGTAAGTAGAGTTAATCCACGGTATACCCCTGAACTGAGGCAAAATGGTAGACCTAATAAAACTTTTCGAAGGATTAAACTCTAAAAGATGTCAACTTAAGTCGACTCCACAGCACTTTGCTGACAAACACGTATAACCAAGTAAGCTGAGACGGGTGGGTTATGATTGATTATTACCTATTCTGTTGCCTGAAGCTTTCACGTTCATTCTATGCCCACGCAGCGAACAAGAAGGAACTCCCTCTCCTTTTCTGTATTTGGAAACAATACTATCGGGATGAACAAAGAATTCCGTAGAATTCGAGTCTATAATTCTAATGACAATGATAGGCCGCTCGAAAAGGATATGCACGATAAGAGTGATGATAAGGATGGTGGTACAAAAGGTATTTCTTTAGGTTTAACTCATACACTCGTGGATGGAATTTTAATTGCAGTACCTTTCTTTCTCAATTCAAAAACGTAAACATTGTGGTGAAATCCTTGCTTTAAAAAAAATTTCGTTTTTTATCTCAAAGTGGTGGAGAAAAATTTAGTACCCATATTTTGACATTAAGATTACTGATCAATCTGATCATGTAAGTGATGAGCCTATTACGGGCAGCTGTTCATTTATTCTAGCGACGGTGGTGATGCTGCTGTAGATTATCTAAAAGAAAAGCCTGTGATAATTACCTGGTCATCAAACCGAACTCTATTCACAAACGCGCCACAAAGGTGGTATTTTTACTGAACTTTAAGTATTAAAAATTAAATTGTAGAGATTTTTTAATAAAATATTAGCAACATTACCATGCCACATTACTATGAGGTATAAATACCTTTCAAACATTTTTTATTTCAAGGCAATGAAAAAAGATCTTTTTTTTTTTTTTTTTTTTCCTAAAATAATATAAAAATAATGCTCCGTAATGATAATCGCTACTCATTTGCTTAACAAAAACATGCCTTCGCAACAGTGCAGTACAATGAATGCAGCACTGTAAAAATAATCTCGCACTAAGATTAATCACAGTCACTCTCGTGCCTTCTCCAAAAAAAAACATAACAGAAATCCCCTCTTGAAAAAAGAAACTCCTAACTCCTATTCGCATCATTTTTCATCTCGCCTTAAGATATGGTGGTAATTTAAACCTGCGATGTTTGTTATTCCTTTAACTACTTCTTTCAGATTTTGATGCCGAAGAACTCTATGGACCGAAGATCACTGACAAAGATGGACCTCTACTCGATATCCATGACAGTTTTTATATAACCACCAAGAGTCTACTAGTACTTTTTCAAATTATGGGTGTGATGCCAATCATGAGAGTGCCAAAAGGTAATATGTTTTCTTATCAGTTAATTTAGGCAACAACCTTATCGATAATGTTTTTAGAGTTTACTAGCTGTGCCCGCGACTTCGTCCGCGTGGAATGTACTTAATAAAAAAAATCAGTTTTTTTTTTGTTTTTGGCAATTTTTTTTTTTTAGCCTAAGTTACTCCTTATTACATAAGCTATCTGCCAGTGAAAGTCCCGTCGAAATCGTTCCAGCCGTTCCAGAGATTAGCCAAAACAAACAGACAGACAGACAGACAGACAGACAGACAGACAGACAGACAAAAAATTTAAAAATATATATTTTGGTATGTGTACCGTATATACATTCATATGCATGTAGTAGAAAGCGGTTATTTTAATATTACAAACAGACACTCCAATTTTATTTATTTGTATAGATTTTAATGGAGCAAAATACCTTATTTCACTATGAATTCACAGAAAAATCCTTGATGAGAATCGCGTTAGATTGACAAAGTTAACTAACTTTACTGGTTAGAATCTTTAAAACGTCAACATCCATCTTCATCTGATAAAATGCGTTGTCAAAACTTTGTCTCGACTTTAATACATATACTTTTAAATTTTACGATGAAAATGTAATGGAATTTTTCTAAATTCGATAACTTTCAAACAATGTTGGGATCGTTAGAGTGCAGCCGCATATTGCGCGCCAGTCATAAAGTTCGAATATAAAGTTTGACCATAAAATTGCCCAAATTACCCTTATGTAATTGTTGAGCAGGGTTAAATTGTGGAAGTTTTAACCACATGAGATTGTTTATTTCGAAACATTACACATTGGAATAATAATGCAGTACATAATTGTAATGGTGTTTTATTATTAATGATTTCTGTTGCTGCTTTTTCAACTTCAGGTTTCTATATCGCCTGTGAGTTATGGAGTATACATGGTAGCATGCTTTCTTGTTTGATTTTTTATACATATTAAGAGGATATTATGGCCGTAATTATATTAGAAAATATTGGCTCTAAATTTAAAACAACATGATGTGTTTTTGGAAAACAAACTAGGACAAAGAAATAAATCACAATAGCAATGGACTTTACATTTAGTGATAAGTTAACAAGTTTAAACTCACCAATAGAACCCTTGTCTCGGTAAATTATATTATTATTGTCTTCTTAAGTTTTAGTAAGTCTCTTAAAGGGTTTATTTGTTTTCTTAGATGCTCGAACAACAACGCGTACAACTTATAATTGGATATCCAAAGCTACTCTTTGGGCTTATATAGTGTGGAGTTTTGAATCTATTATTGTGATAAAAGGTAAGGAATTATTTCCATAAATATCTTAACCAACACGAAACTATAGAAGAAGTGCTAGTTTATGAGGATATTTAATGAGAAAATCCACCTATATGTCCAACATTTCATCCACATTCCACCTTACTCTATAAACCACTTAAGGTTCACCTTGTTCAGCCACGAAATGTAGGACCAGAACCTCATCTCTCAATTGGCAGGCAGGCTTATAGTAGACTTGGCCTCAAAAATCTTGGTGGGCAAAAATCGTGATGATTCGCAAGCGTAGATATGTATTACATGTGTAGTACAGACATTATAAGTACCGTTATATTCGATTTTTGAAATCGCATTTGTGTTTACAGCACCAATGAACCAGTCAACCAAATACTTTTAATTACAAGAAAAGGTTCAAAGTTACTAAAATTCTAATTGTTACTTTGGCAGCCCTTTAGCCCTTTGAATGGACTTGAATGGACGGGACTTTCTCAAATTTATCTTTCTATTTGCAGTGGGGCAAGAGCGATTTGCGAACTTTCAAAACAGTTCTAACAAGCGATTTGATGAGGTTATTTACAATATCATCTTTTTGAGCATTTTGATCCCCCATTTCTTGCTTCCAATTGCGTCTTGGCGGCACGGACCGCAAGTTGCTATATTTAAAAATATGTGGACTCATTATCAGGTAATATTTAACTACCCCTTCAAATATATTAAGACATTATTATGTTACTTATGTGTAAACATGTGAATGTTCATGTTCATTGTGCAAATTTATGTATGTTTTGATAAACGTACGCTACGTAGATGAGATTTGAGATGAAATAGTTTTATATTCTGCAATATCATGGAGTAGCATTCCATGAGTCATCAGTTACTTTGGAAATATTCTATACATATCTGCTTCTGTACTTATACAGTTAATGAGCAATTTTTTAATATTAAATTTATGACTTTACTATTGATTACCAAAATAACTCTGTTCTATTTCAGCTAAAATACTTGAAGATCACCGGCACTCCAATAGTATTCCCTAACTTGTATTCACTGACGTGGGGCTTGTGCATATTTTCATGGGGCCTCAGTTTTGGAGTAATCTTGTCCCAACACTATCTTCAAGATGACTTTGAATTCTGGCATACGTTTGCTTACTACCATATCATTGCTATGCTTGATGGATTTTGTTCACTTTGGTATGTTTTACCAAATTATTAAGAGTATTATCTCGTTCAATGCCGTCGTCAGTCGCGTTCAATGCCGCCACGCCACAGAGGATTCTGTGGCGTGGCGGCATTGAACGCGACTGCCACACAGGAGCCGCGGATTCGATCGCTGCCGCTCAGTGTAAATATTTTTATGCATGAGTATGGCTATTGGTCTGGGTGTTTCTATGTATACTATGTATGTATTTACAAAAAAAAACATCTAAGTATGTTTAATCGCATTCTAGATTCCATAACACAAGCTAGTTAAGCTTACCATGGGTTTAGATAGCGTTATGTAAGAATGTTGTGGAATATTTATATTTATATTTATCTCTCGTAGCCAGATTATTTATTTCACTTCTAGTCCAATAGTTAGTTCTAGATCTGTAAGCCTTGTCTTATTTGATACACATTTCTACTCTTCTTCAAAGGCCATCGTAACATGAATGGTGTTTTTAACGGTGGCCCGCTTTCCTAACACTTTGTTTTCAGCATACCGTGAGGCGAGGTAAAGTCGTATTGACGAGCCCTATATGGAAAAACACATAATATGAAGAGGTTACTCCATAAAATGAAAACACTAAATTATTCAAGCACCAGTAGAATGTACCGCAATTGATTTTACACCTAATCTTTATATATTACTCGCTTTTTTTGCGGCTTCATCCGCATGGCGTAGGTCTAATCTAACCCTATACTAAATTTCATCAAAAGCGGTTCAGTGGTTTGGGCGTGAAAGCTTAACATACAGACAGACAGAGTTTCTTTTGAATTTAGTATGGATTTGGTTTGGGTATAATAATTAATTAAGTATTTTTTCACTGTTAAATAAACTGACAGGTATATTAACTGCAACGCATTTGGCACTGCATCGCGGGGCTTAGCAATGAATCTCCATAAGGCGCTAGAGGCAGACCACCCGGCGCTAAAAGTGGCACAGTACCGACATCTTTGGGTTGATCTCTCTCACATGATGCAACAGTTGGGTATGTCATATTGTAAGTTAAAAGTGTACTAGATGATCCGGTGAATTTCGTACCGCCAATTTTTTTCCTTTGCAGCGGCCTCGCCTGCTTGGAATTCAGATCCCATTCCCACTGTACTTTCTGTTCTTTTTTTCTTTTTAACCCCCGACGCAAAAACGACGGGGTGTTATAAGTTTGACGTGTCTGTGTGTGTGTGTGTGTGTGTGTGTGTGTGTGTGTGTGTGTGTCTGTCTGTGGCATCGTAGCACCCAAACGGATGAATCTAGATGGATTTAGTTTTTTTGTTTGAAAGGTATATTAGTCGGGAGTGTTCTTAGCTATGTTTGAAAAAATCGGTCCAAGATGGCCGCCGCCACAACATGTCAGAATACATATTTCTACATAACACACTCAATATGGGTATCAAATGAAAGAGCTTGACTAGTAGATCAATTTAAAAAGTACACAATAAAATTAAATTAAAATTTAAAAACCCCCGTCACAAAAAAATTTGGATGTATATAGCTGTCCTGTTAAAACTAAAACACACATAATACAAATATTCAATTTCATGCAGTCGTTTGGAAGTAATGTGCGTATATAGGGAAGTTTCAATTTTAATTATTTAGATATTATTTATAGTGTGTAAAATAAAATCATTAATTGTTGGTATTTATAGATAAATCCTGTTTTCGTGTAGACTCGAGTGTAAAACCATTTATACGTAAGAGTTATTCTTTCTGTTATTTGTATGTTAACCTTTAACTATGGACGTCAAATTTTGTTACAAAAATGTGGACGTGCGGTCTCAAAGACCGAGAGTTTTTGAATACTATATTCTATGTAGTTAAGAAAGTTTTGAACGAGTTCTTATTTTTATTCTTTTAAAGAGCTCCCAAATATGAATAAAAGATGTTATTTAAATGAATATGAACTTGTTTTCAACTAAAATCTAACTATAATTCAATAAAAGGTGCATTTCAGACGTTTTACTCCGAGATCACTTCATAGGAACTTTATAGAAACGTTTTATTAGTTTTAAAATAGAATTTAATGAATGGAAAACATAAAGTACTTAACATTTATTTCTGACCGCAAGACATAAAAAAATAGCAATTGCAGTTTTTGTATAATGGCTTCGAAAATTGCAGGTTTATTGACTGTTTACAGTTTACACAAATGTGGCCTCCAATTCCATAAAAAATTCATGATAGGCTCGCAGACTGGTAGGGTAGGTTTGGGTTCTTTTCTTCAAGTAGATGAAAATAATACCTACAAAGTGCACGCAATGAACCTAGAAATACAAAACGAATGGTTAACACTAGGTGAATTTTGTATTCCCATAGCCTTAAAATGGCGTACCTTAATATACGACTGTTCACCGGCTCTCCTTAAATTCTATCTCAATGTATTCCAGTTGACCCTCCCCGACCAAAGCAATCTTGTCAGATGGGGAAAAGCCACAGATAAAACATGTAACTCATGTGGTGAAGCAATTGGTACTGCTAGTCACCTACTGGTGGGTTGTAGGACGCTATTAGACCGGGGTCATTACTGGCGCCGACATGATAAGGTATTAGAAATCGTACGTGAGGCGGTAAGTTTGGCGGTAGCTAGAGCGAAAAAGGGTTTAACCACAAACCAAAGAAATGACGTCGCGTTTGTAAAGGAAGGCTGCTCAAAAAAGACAAATCAAAAGCCGTCCTCAATTTTGATAGCAGCCGCTGATTGGACATTACTCGCAGATTCGTATGAGAAACACTATAAAATACCGGAGGATGTTTGTGCCTCGTCATCCAGACCCGATATTTTCCTATTTTCAAAACAGCAAAAGCGTGCAGTACTAGTAGAACTCACAGTACCGTGGGAAACTAACATACCTAAAGACCACGCTATAAAAATAAATAAATACTTTGACCTGACCAACGAGTTAACCAAAAATGGCTATGTGGTTAAACTCTACGCCGTGAAAGTAGGAGCAAGGGGAATTCCAGCTAAATCCCTGTATAACTTATTTAAAGACCTCGGATTGCCAAGAGCTTCAGTAAGCTCTTTACTCAAACGAATATCTAAAACGGCGTTGATAGGATCTTACCAAATTTGGATAGGTAGAGGGGGGAACACGACTGACGGTGGAGGTGAGCGCTGATGCATCACAAGGTGGCCACCCTAAACCTACACCTGGGTCGCAAGTCCCAGGCGCCGTCACAGTGTTCCTCTCTGTACCACGCCATGGACCCGGCGACCGCAAGGTGAATCCATGGAATGCTAAGAACCGGATCTCTTGTCTTTAGTGGACATAGTTAACACGTCTTACGTTAAGAACTATAGTTTCTTAAATTGGTGGTTTTTAGGATGGCATGTCAGGATCAACAATTCAGTTCAATTTATAACACAAATGTAGACATGCGGTCTCATAGACCGCTCTCAAAATATGAAGCAATATTACTTATGAAATATACGTCTGGCGATGTAAACTTCTTTCTTAATAGTCGTTTTACCACTAAAGGTGAAGCTACTGAGACCAAAAGATGTGTGGGGTACGTGGGTTTAAAGGGGCACGTGAATCACAAACTGCAAGCGGCCTGTGAGACCGCACTTCCATAGTTAAAAGTTAACAATTCATATTTTGTAACAGTCGTTATGTACTGCGATTGCAATAAATATTCATTTTGAATATGAGTAACACCATATATCATCTGCATTGAACAGTTTCAAAATGGGATTTTTTCTTTTGCCAAAAAGTCACTGCACAGTCACGTTTTGAATATTATACTTTGTTGCTGTGCGTGACTTGCCTATTTCACTCGTATAATATTTTGTTTATATAAAGGTCTTCGCATACTAAACTTATATAGTTGTGTAGTTCAAATGTGAATACATACTTTTTGCGTTTGATTTTCGTTAAGATTTGCTTGAACGATAAAATAAATAAATGTAAAGCCTTAAGGAATATTGAAGAAAGGGATAGTATGTGATAATCTGTGCTTTATGAATAAAAGTTGATAATGTATAGTTTATCAAATGTGACAGAAGTGGAACTCTAACGCTTAGAATATTTTTGCTTCATTTATCCTCAAACATCTTTACATGTACCAGTTAATAATTATCTTTGATTTCTGATCACGCTAGTCATAGTATTGTTCTGTAATTTTCATGAATGTGCTTTTAAGACCATTACTTAGTTAGTACACCATGAACTTACAGGTTTATTTAGCTCAGTTTTATAGTGACGTAGTGAGCAGAAACCTTAACTTTTTCATTTTGCTCGTTTCTTATTATTACTATGCTAAAGTTTCTTCGTAAAGTTTTTCATAGCTGCGTCTGCTGCGTGTTCATAAAAGTGATAAGTGTTGTATAAGTTATACCATTAAATCAATTCTTACTTCATTTATAACAACACATTGTTTGGATAGCGTTAGATTTATATTTTGAACCATAAATATACGACAGCAAAACATTAATTTAAACTTACAATTCTTCTTAATAAATAATTTCTTTTTAATAAAGGATTATTGAAGGCAAACATTTCAAAACGTTTCATAATATAATTGTCTAAGCTACTAATGAATTTAACTAATCAGATAATATTATTTTTAAACCATTATCATAAGCAAATAAAAATACCAGTTGTAAAATATATGAGCCATCAAAAATACCAAACAAATTGAGAACGTTCTCCTTTTTCGAATTCGGTTAAAAGATCCTTTAAAATTACCTGATTTTATGTTAAAAAAAAAATCTCAAAAATTCACTATGCTTGAATAAATTATTTCTGCTTTAGAACCTTTCTTCACTATAACAGATAACAACACGCTCCAGTTATCGTGTCCTATTTACACAAACAGGCATGCAATAAGGAGACGGTAATTTGCGAACAGATTCCTGCAATATGTTTTTGTTGAAACATGTGTGACGACGCGGCCTGATGTTCGGTATAAAAATTTATGATATCAGTGTATTTACAGCTTTAAATTATGAAATATGTATTAATATATTATAAGCTAATGGTATATAGATTAGTTATGTATAAGTTATATGTGATTTCTAAATCAAATCTATTTTAAAATTGTCTTAGGTACTTGTTTGTATTCATTATCAAGAAGCTAGTCATATCTTTTCTTACGTTTTACTTGTGTTAATAAATTTAATTAAATAAATTGTATACCGCTTACTTCAAGGTATCCTAGGCTGTAGCAAACTGTTCCCCAATTTTTAAACGGTGACCGTTGCCTTTTATAGACGCGTGCAATACCATGTACTATTTTTTTATCGTGCTTTAAATCCCCGCGGATAGCTGCTGGAGTCGGCGGGAGTAGTCATGTCGGACTCGAACCGACTAATAAAAGGCCGTCTTTTGGGACATATTTCTAGCGCCCAGGCCGACCTCCAGGGTTATCTCTTTCTCTTAACACGTTCACGGACAGTTCGTCGAGAGACGTAAATTATTACCCCATATGCCGGTAGCTGCACACGCTGACCGAGTGCCCGGCGTGGGACACGCCGAGGCGGGACCTAGTGGCGGCTCTGGGGGTGGGAGTCCTCACACTCGCCACGTTGCTCACAGCGATGGTAAGATGCGCGAACGCTTGGGGTGCGGCTGTCTCCTTCTGCGAGCAAGTAATGCTCGAGAAGGAGGCGGCCGGTCGGGTCCGGACCAGACTCCGGGCCCGGGAAGCCCGCGCAGAGCGAAGACGAACCGGACGTCGGAGGTCGCAGAACGACCTCCGTCCTCCATGAGCGCTGGCCTGGGGGTGACCGGTGGAGCCGCCTGTCACCCTAGCAGAAGCAGGCCGCGGTGGCGGCGCAAAATGCGCCTCCCCGTAACCGGGGCTAGATGGGGACACTGTGGTCCCCACAACCCGAAGGGGGCCATCTCGATAGAGATGGTCCTGGGTCTGCCGGGGTGCGAGAGATATGCTTTTGGCAATCTCACCTCCAGCAACCAAGGACCCAAGACGGCGTGCGTTTTAGTCGGTTCGAGTCCGACATAACCGCCTCCACCGGCTCCGTGGGGGTGGTATCCGTGGGGATTTTTCGCACGATAAAAAAAAAAAAAAACCCCATATGCCGGTGATATAAAATACGTCAAAACTCGAATTACGTCCATAGCCGACAATTTCTCTTTACATTTATATGATGACTCTGTTCCACTTTAGGCTGTAATACAGATCGCTAGTGTCACGTCAAACACTCATGCGCGTGCACATAAGTTACCTCTGCCACGCACACATTGAAGAACATCGTGTTGTGATACTCCGTCTGTGGCCGGATCATCTACCTACATTTTCAACCAATCAGTTGCCCTGTGCCACAGCGGGAGGAAGTACGTCCAACAAGGTGCACTGTGCTGAATTTTGGCGACTGTTACGCACTATTTTACTCATAATTCACGATCACAAATACGAAATATTTTTTTTTTTTATACAGGACACGTCAATTTGACTTCACCTCGCCTGATGTTAAGCTAAAGGCAAAGTCTCGGAAAGAGGGTCACCATCGTAAACATTTACCATGTTAACAGTGGTGGCACTCAGCTTGACGGCCTCATTAGATGCCTTTTCACGCCCCGCTTAAAGGACCCGGGACTGTAGGAAGAAGGAAACACGTGAGCTGGCAGGGAATTCCAGGTCTTAGTGGTGCGGCATAGGAATGAATCACTGAAACGCTTGGTTCTAGCAGGTATACTCCGCACCGTAAATTTCCGATTATTTCAATTAATGATTTTTATTTAAATATGTTGCCATAACACGACGTTTAGAATTCACCTGGTATGAATGTCCGTCTAAAGGCGGTTACGTCTCTGACCGTTACTTGCCGCAACACCTACTTTTAAAATCGAAAATGTGGCGATCCGTCCACAGACGTGATACTATTTTGTATGGCAAATTTCTGTGCCATGTCACAAATTATTAAGAATGGTTTGTGTCCGTGAACGTGTTAAGGGACCACGGCGTTCACATCTAATACCAATCAATCAGCCTATAGTAGTCAACTGTTAGACATAGGCCTCAGCCAATATGCGTCATTTCTGCCTCTACGAGATGACTCCCTTCGGGTGTGGGAACTACGGTGTTCTCTCTAATACCAGGTAAAGATATATTAAATGAACTTACTTTACTTTCGTCAGGTCGTGCGTATTCAAACATGTATGGTATCTACTGCATGGTAATCTTCTTCACGACTACCATATCTCTTTACGGGGCGCTCTCAGAAATCCTCGAACACGGTCTTAGCTATAAAGAGATGGGGCTTTTCGTCATTGTTGGCTATTGCATGACTCTTCTGTTTATCATATGCAATGAGGCGTATCATGCTTCCCGAAAGGTATGAATTGATGTTCTAAACCTTCGTATGCACATCTTTACATATTTGCTTTTTTACTGAAGAATGTTTATCTTGGTTCTTTAATAGCTCCTTCCATGGTTCATCATTAACTTCAAGTAATGTTATTTTGTATAAAAAAAAAGAAAGACTTCAAGTAAATCTTGAATGAGAAAGTTTTCTTGTTATTTAAGATCCAATTTATTATATACTAGCTTTTGCCCGCGGCTCCGCCCGCGTGGATGTCGGTTATCGCGACCAAACATAGCCTATGTCCTTTCTCATAGTCTAATCTACCCCTATACCAAATTTCATCAAAATCGGTTCAGTGGTTTAGGCGTGAAAGCGTAACATACAGACAGACAGACAGACAGACAGACAGACAGGGTTACTTTCGCATTTATAATATTAGTATGGATTCTAAATCGTCTGAATAAAAATGTGTACGGTGGGACACTCTAGTGAAACACACTGAAATCGCGGAACACTACTATTAAAAGAATATTTTTGAATATGAACGTGCAGTTGACAAGAATATCACAGTTGCATGCTTACATACAACTTTACACGAAAAAGTGTCAATACGTATTGCTCTAATTTAGCATATCACACGTTCATTGGTTCTGTACATTTTTCAGGTTGGTTTGGAGTTTCAACTACGTCTACTCAACGTCAACCTACTAGCCGTTGACAGGAATACGCAGCGAGAAGTGGAAATGTTTCTCGTAGCCATCGCGAAGAATCCACCAATTATGAACCTGGATGGTTTTACCAATATCAACCGGGAGTTGTTTACTGCTGTAAATATAACATTTCTTTTCTTTATTGTTATTTAAGCTTTATAAAAGAACATACAGTCCACTGTTATCACCCTCTGAGACTTTTCCCAACTCGATTCAGTCTAAGCACGAAGCGCTCGAAAAAATTTCCAGTAAGCGACTGACATCCATGACGCTGATGATTTTTGAATTTATAATACAATCAGCCCATAGACTTAAACTACCCATCACTAATACCACAAATATTCGTATGACAACCGAAGCCGATCTTCCCAGTTTGTGCAGAATAATAGTCATTATAGAGCCCATTAGGCCATTTTTAATTGTTCATCTTTTAAAATCCTAGCTCCAACTTATTCAGTTATAATTTCTTCCTTTCAGTTGACTTATTTAATTTCTTTATTGACTACCCAATACACAATAACTTTTAGCAGAATGTTTTTCAATATTTTATTACGTCAATAAATTATAGGTCACAAAAGTAAAACGTCCAAATTAGAATAATTTTATTTATTTCCGAAAATACGTCCATGTTCATAAAGTACGGTACCAAATGACCTGATCAAAATGCTTTCACAGAACGATCTGATTTTATTAGCGATAGGAAGGAATAAAAGTGGGTATAATACATAATCATTAACGTTATTGACCCGGAAGATATACTTCAAAGGTTGAATAAAAGCACAGAATAGATAATAGTAATAAAAGTCAGACATTCATTCTGTTTTATTGTGTATTACCTATAATTTAATAGGTTTTGATTGAAATTTGGACACCGGTAAATTGAAAGAAAGAAAGAAAGAAAATACATTTTAATATTAATGCAACACAAACATAACTTAAGACTAAACAGAGTTATATAATAATTATATTATTTATTAAAACTATTGGGCACATTTGTGTTGCACCAAGAAAGGGACCAGTTCAGCATTAAGCTGGGCACGACGTACCCAGCGCTGGTTTTCAACTGGCCCCTAGAGGACATCTGAGCCGTTATAAAAAAAAACACACCATAATACCTAAATTTTTTTGCACAAATTTAAAAGATTAAACTAAACTAGTACTAGAATTAAAATAAAATAGTCTAAAAAGAAAATTAAAAGATAAAAAAGAACCAGCCCAACCACACCCAACCACAATTGCTTATAGAATAGCCTTCACACATTCAAAAAAGCAGCATGCATTCTATGACGGCAGGTACACATTATAACTCGAACCATATTGGACCTAAAATTTGCTTAAAATGTGTTTTATACGCGCAGTACATTCACGTTTCTTGGATGTATTTTGTAAATAGCACGGGGTGCTACAGCAGTGGACGAGCTCAAATTGATGGTTCGAGCTATACCACGATGCGAACACGAAGATAATTAGCTAATCTGGTGATTGGATTGCGTTGGATGAGCGTGCTAATCGTGCTAAGCACGTGTCGTGAGTTCTTTCAAAAAAACGTAGTGCAAATTCCCTTAGAAGAGCTTGCAAAACAATAGCGGTAATATTGAGTGATAGTGGCACCATGTTTATCATGTTTGTATTCGATATTAAAAGGTCACATCCCTTTTGTGTCTCGAAAAGCACGTATAATCGTCGGTTTGAGCTATCATTTTGACAGTTGAAGTTGAGCATCAGAGTGCCCTCAGTCCCAACTTTTGATAATAAAGGTCAGATGTCAGGCCAAAACTAATTTTAGATTAGGCTTCAGTATATTTAGAACAATATAGGGTATAATAAAATAGTAAAGAGGAAGTGGATCAGCCTTTTAATGAAGGTTCTACTTGAAACTATAAAAGCATTCCAGAGTAAAAGTTTCAATGAAAACTTTTTCATTAATTTGGATTAATTTACCTACCACGTGTCTTAAACAAATATCTCTATAGTATATGGGTAACTAATTTTTCTGCTATTTTGTGTAATCTAGCTAAAAAAAACTTCCTCCATTCTTGTAACAAATTGCAACCAGATTCTCTATGTTAGATTAGATTTAGTTAAAGCCTAGAATTACACATAGGCTACTTTTTATAGCTGGATTAGTTGCGATTGGATTTCTTACTTTTCATAGTTACCCATTGAGTTGCGAAAATGGCATCAGAATTCCGAGGCGGAGACAAAAGTTAGTTATTAATTAAAATATTTTCAAGTAAATGATTTAATATCAAATCAATCGAATCAATCGAATCAATCGAATCAATCGAATCAATCGAATCAATCGAATCAATCGAATCAATCGAATCAATCGAATCAATCGAATCAATCGAATCAATCGAATCAATCGAATCAATCGAATCAATCGAATCAATCGAATCAATCGAATCAATCGAATCAATCGAATCAATCGAATCAATCGAATCAATCGAATCAATCGAATCAATCGAATCAATCGAATCAATCGAATCTATCGAATCAATCGAATCAATCGAATCAATCGAATCAATCGAATCAATCGAATCAATCGAATCAATCGAATCAATCGAATCAATCGAATCAATCGAATCAATCGAATCAATCGAATCAATCGAATCAATCGAATCAATCGAATCAATCGAATCAATCGAATCAATCGAATCAATCGAATCAATCGAATCAATCGAATCAATCGAATCAATAAAAAAAATGCCTATCACAGTCCACTGCTGGACAGAGGGCTCTCCCAATGTAGGAGGCTTTGGCCTACTGTTTCCACGCTGGTTGCTGGTGTGGCTGGTTGGTACAGGGTTTTATTTCGAGTTTTCCTTCTCCCGCAGTGATATCGTCTGCATATTTTCCCGTTAATCACCTCCTACGACACCCTTCGGATGAGATGGGGTGGTGATACTTGTATTCTTTCTCAACCACGCGATAAAATAATAATAATTGAGATTTTCTTTTTCCTTACAGAACATATCCTTCATGTCTACCTACCTCATAGTACTCATGCAGTTCAAACTTACTTTACTACGGCAGAGCGCCAGGCAAGCTCTCCGCTCCATCGTCAAGTCGGTGTTCAATACATCTACCACAATGCTAGATGATGATGCATCTGATGATTACGAAGAATAAAATGTGTTATGGTTTTGAGATTTATTTTAGACTTACCCACGGTTTTGCCCGTGGCATATCTTAAAACACTTTGGCAATTTTTTCTCAGCCTAAGAACCAATCTCGTACTGCAAAAAACGGAGGGCGCTGTCAGTGAGAGCAAATATGCTGGCTCGCATTTCGCAGGTTTGCACGCTGTTCACGAGAGGTCAATATCACACTTTTTAGAGCTTTCTGTACCTCGTTCTATACTTAGCTTAATCAGTTAGAGTCCCCGACATGGCAACCGTTAAATCAAAATATTACTAGGTATATCAAAAGTTAATTCGACATGTTGTGGCAGTGGCCATCTTGAACCGATTTTTTTTTTCAAACATAGCTAAGAACACTCCCGACAAATATATCTTTAAAAAAAAACTACATATAAATTGGTTCATCTGTTTGGGTGCTACGATGCCACAGACAGACACACACACACAGACACGTCAAACTTAAAACACCCCGTCGTTTTTGCGTCGGGGGTTATTAATCTGCTCTTATAAAGATAGCAAATGGGTGGCATTGACCTTGAATGAATTCGATTCTATAAGCTCACTATACCCTACCTATTTCCATGCTACATTTTACTAACAAAGTATATAAAATAAGTGGTAATTCAAATAAAAACATCACATCCCGAGGTAAAAGTGCTCGTACCTAAAACAACAATGGAAGAAGAAATAATACAAATTGCGTAAGGATAATTTAAACAAAACACTTTCCTGTTATTACAGCGCAACTGAAGCTAATCAGAACTTCCATGTTCTCTGATTTTGAAATAAGAATTACCATAGTAATGATGATTAAACTGATTGTTACGGACTTATCGCCTTTTATTTTGAGTTTTTCTTGCGTTTTTACACCTACATTATTTCTCAACGTCGCCTCGGTTACTTTGGAGTAGCCATGAACATAGAAAAAACGAAAATGTTAGTCTCGATGTAAATAATAAAGTAGCATTGAATTAATTCAGATGAAATTCGTTGAAAATATATTTTTTGTTTAATATTTATAAAAGCGAACTTAACTTATAACACATTCTTAAAGCATACTCTGGGCATTTAAAGAGGAATAAAAAATTATAGGCACGTATTTTGTACGTAAAGTAGAATACTCGTATGAATTAATATAGATACATCTGAAACAATACCCACTACAATAATTATAACCTACAAATTTCCCCTTAATAGTCAACCGCCATATAAATATCATTAGAAAGAGTAGGAAGGCAGTACCAGGGTCTGAAAGTGAATGCTTTGATAGCGATCGGAATCATACATAAAAACACAATTACTGAAAATATGCTTTTCTCAATATGATCGTATGTAGGTATGGTTATAAAGAAAAAAACATACAGTATCTTAAAATAACATGTTTATGCAGTTTTTTACGAGAATACAAATGGCGGTTTTTATCGTTCCTTTCCTTATTTACAAACAACATAATATTATCACAGTAGAATTTTTATGACAGTTTCTTTTTGCTAGAGATGCCACTTTGTTGAGTGAACAATGTGTGAGCGTGTGTAAACAGTCATATATACTGCCGTTAGTATATCTCAGAAGAGGTATGGTGATAATGCACGAAAATTATGGGGCCCTGTGACGTCGCTCGATACTACATATTCTAAGGCTAAACTACCTTATCGTCTACTGGGCTGGTACCCCAATTAATAAGGCATTGTGAGGTAACAATGTCAAATCAATAGATATGTCAAATTATTTGATTGGTATTGTAAAATTATGGCCTCAAAATTTGGCTACAATTTGACACCCAGGCGTTGTTGAAAATATGACGGTAATTATTGGCATACCACATTATTGCAGTTGCAGCCCAAGCAATAGAGTTTGTCTGCAAAATAATAGGGGTTGTCTGTTGCCTAAATAATAACCCCTGTTATTTTGGCAACAGTTTAAATCACAACCTTTGTAAATTTCGTAATTCCTTTCTGGCAGCCTCTGTGGTGTGGCGGTAGTGAACGCGACCGCTCAGTGCAAATATTTGAATGCATGTTGTGCATTTATTTGTATGCATGCATATGGCTATTTGCATTGGTCTGGGTGTTTCTTTATAATATGTATGTATTTACAAAAAAAAATATCTAAGTATATTTATCCGCATTCTAGCTTCCATAACACAAGCTAATTAAGCTTATCATGGGTCCAGGTTGCGTTGTGTAGAATGTTGTGGAATATTTATTTAATATAAATTATTTCGCCTTCAACTTTTATTCTATTAACAAATATCACAAGATGCTATTAGCTTTTTCAGTTCACAGTTTTTAGACTTAAAAATATATTAAGGAGTTCAATGAACTAAAGGACATTCATTTGACACTACATAATTGATGAAACACTATTTTGATGGATTAACTGACTATCCATTACTCATAGTTGATATTAAAATATTCAACGATAAGTTTTTCAGATGCACGCTAGGCACAGAGCTGAAAGGGCAAACGATCATACAAAGAAATCGCGCACACAATAGAATCACACAATGGAATATATTTATGCAAGGAATGAATAAAAACTGAGTTCATTTACAAAGTGATTTTATACTTGTTCTTATTTTTAATTTATGAAGTTGAAGTAAGTAAAACACTCGGTTAATCATCATACCCGTAATTCAAAGTTTACGTTTAAAAACCTAAGATTCTCATTACTTTTGATTGATTTGATAATTTCAAGAGAGGAAATGCTGTTGGAACCAGAGCATCGTCAATTGATTATCAGGTGCACCAAGTAGTAGGCGAGGGTTATTCTGGTCTTTGAAATATTGAAAGCATACAGAGGCACACCAATTGTATCAGAAGAAAAGTCAGAGCGGTCGTGAACACTGCCGCTACGCAAGAGGCGTGGGTTTGATCTCCGCTCAATGCAAATATTATGGGTATTTGCATTGGTCTGGTCGTGCCTAGGAGAGCACGTTAATCAAAATAGTTGGAGCCTTCAAAAGCCCAACAACTGGTCTGGCTGCAATGCTTCGATATCGCCTTTGGGTTGTGGAGGTCAGATCGCTTCACGGAAAATATCGAAGTTTCGCCAAATCAGCAGTTAGACTGGTAAAGCAGACCCATGACTCCAAGCCGAAAGTTTCGGATGGGACTGTGATTAACGCTAAGATGAAGAAGAAATCAGTCAGAGAGAAGAAAGAAAGAAGAAGAAAACCATTTCCTTACATCTCGTCTTATAAAACATTTTTTTAAAGCAAAATACTGATATGCTCATATTGTACGAAAGCAGCGGGACGCTGAGTTTGACGATTAATTAATTGGCTGAGGTATTCATGTCAGAATATACATTACTTTAACGTAATACCGTATTCCGATTTACGAAAAAAGGAAGGTTTATTTCTCTTTATTGTATATTAAATTAAAAATAAATTTAAATATGCAAATGGATGTTTGAATGAATTTTTTATAGCATTTATTATGCTAACTTTTAAGTTCGAAAAATATCGGAAAAAATGAAATGCTCAAGTGAGACTTGAACTCAGGACCTTTCCCTTACAGGGGGAATGCTCTTCCAACAGAGCTATTGAGCCACACCTGAATCATTTCAAATTTTCCTTCTCTTTATATCCGTCTTTAAGAGCGACGGTGGAGCTATCTACCAACATTCTTAAGAACTGTTGGAAACAATGAATGATTTTTCAACCATTTTTAAACATTGATTTTTGATGACTCCGGCCAAATATTTCAATGAATTTTTTATAGCATTTATATGCTAACTTTTAAGTTCGAAAAACATCGAAAAATGGAATTAATTATAAAGTAGGTACCAATCTATATAATCTACAAATACTACTATAATAAAGAGGAAAGATTTGTAAGTTTGTTTGTAACGAATAGGCTCCGAAACTACTGGGCCGATTTTAAAAATTCTTTCACCATAAGAATGCTACATTTTTCATGAGCAGGATAAGCATAATTGAATTTAAAAAAAGTTTAAGGTCCTATACGAAATCTGCAGATACATTTGTGCCACCCGTACGAAGCCGGGGCGGGTCGCTAGTCGTATATTAAAAACGGGAGAGACTGTAAACTTGGGCATTTTAAAAATTCTGCCTCGTGACTACAGATGCCTTTAATATATTTTATTTTTAATAATAACATACAATTTTATAATATCTACAGACATTTTTACAATTTCATATTGCCTATAAAAAGAGGCTAGTATTATTAAGACTGCCTATCCCTAATTTTAATAAACTCAATTCATTAACATTTAAATACGAAGCTCTATAAAAATGTAAAAATTCTCCTTCATCACATCGTTAGTGAAAAAAATATTCAGCACTCAATATTTCAAACACTGGTCCAACTGAAAATTCAAATTGTAGCGCGC
This sequence comes from Eilema sororculum, assembly GCA_914829495.1. Classification (NCBI taxonomy): domain Eukaryota; kingdom Metazoa; phylum Arthropoda; class Insecta; order Lepidoptera; family Erebidae; genus Eilema; species Eilema sororculum. Next base: position 16,750,666 of record OU618550.1, read on the forward strand.
AATATGCCATTGACAATAAATGGCTTTTATTAAAACGATTGTTTCATTTGGACGTAGTTATGGAAGATTGGATAGAGGGATGCTATGGAACTCTCTCCTACCAATTTACAGGTGGACTTTGGAATTAATTGAGTTGCTTATGCTACGAGTCAGCGTAGTAGTCCTATTTATTATCTCGTATCTGGTATTGCTGTGGGAAACCTTATGGAGAGGATCTTGATTCTGTCGATGGATTAAAGAAAGAAGACTTGTAATCATCATCCCACTAGCCTTTTCCAGCTCTGTTGGGGTACGCTTTCAGTGTACTACGAAATGTCGAATTTCGATACTTTCCGAGAAGTGGCTATTATTCCTATTCGTTTTATTGCTCCGAATATCAGTACGAATGCCACATCAATCTAGACCAATGACTTAAAGTAACAAGGAGGAGACTCAAATGTAACAAGAATGGTTTGATTATTCAAAGTTTTCATACATAGATACATACATACAATCACGCCTTTATCCCCAGAGGGATAGGTAGAGGTGAATTAGCACGCTCATTTCACCAATCATTGGCTTCGGTCCCACGTAATAGGGATGAGCCTATTGCCGCATTCCGGGCACTATTTTGTCTCAAGCCGTACATTCGAGGTTGAGTCTGGGCTGTATATATTAATTGTCTGATGTTAAACAGCGCTATCCCTTAGTTGCCTTGTACGACATCGCATGGGAAGAGATGGAGTGAACTAAATTCTGCTCAGCCGGGAACCATGCAGTCATGTATTAATTTATACATTGGAAACATGAATTGTACAACATAACCCATGTCATATTTTTATGGGATAAACACTTCACATGTTAGTTTTAAATCATTTGCTGCACTGTGGGGGACATTTACATACAAATGAATGCAATAAAAAACTTCAATAAACGTATGCCCACACACACTTTGCACGTTGATGTTTCATAGGAGTTTGTTGCGCCGTTTCTTCTCCACCAGCGCCTTGGAAGCGGTGGTAAACTTAGATTAAGTAGAATTAAAATTGACGTTAATAAGAAACAATAATTGTATTGTTCAATATTGAAAAATAAATGACTGTGACTATCACCATATATGCTCAGTACACGATTTAAATGATTACAAGTACTCATGAGTTTCAATTTTTAACCGATTTCCAAAAAGGAGTAGATTCTCAGTTTCTTTTTATTTCTTCCGTTCCACATCTCACATATTATACATTATACCTCTCGTTCTATTTTAAGTTCTGGCTAGTGGAAATATACTTTACACATTTTTGGCGTATGCAAGCTTATTCATAAAAAATATCCTTATTTTTTATTATTCGTGGTTTGGACTATGGGCGTTTTGCACAAAGCTAGCGCAATACCTCTCCTTGGCATTGTATGGAAAGCCTACTCAATCCTATGATAAGTATAATATTCTTATCTCTACCCAATAATCTAATTCCTTCGGGTGACATTTAAACAAAAATCCTAATAATATGTTCGAATAAATCTCTGTCTCGTATCTTTACTGCCTGTTATATCGTCGTGAAACTTAATTTTACCTTACCTGGCAAAACGTGGCTCTAAATCCACTTCAGTATTTTCTCTCGAATATTTTGTGAACAAAATTTTCGTTTTATCGTGAAGGCTTGGAGGGGAGCGCCAATCTTACCTATCGGTATCCGCACTGCGGTCTACCCGCATCGCTCAAGTTACCGGTACGAAAACATTGAATATTCTACCGACGAACGACAAACTGACCACTTTATATCAGTGATTTTCTTTGATACTTTAAAAACTACCATTTGAAATTATTCTAAACTACATAACATTATATTGTACAGAAAGTTTAAATATATGATGTAAATTCAAGGTCATAATGAAAATGTGATTAACATTGTTTGAATTTCTTTGTATGATTCATTTTTGCCAGAACATTAAAACAAACTTGTTAACGACTATTTTGATATACTTCTTACCTGGTAGTATAAGCATCATACTTAGATTTTGCTAAGTACAATCTGTTGTATGATGGATGGATGATACACACCTCGAATAACCCATGTCTTCTTCATCTTTTGTTATTGTTCATTAGCTAAATGATCTTTGCCTACCTACATGAAACTAAGTTGATCGGCAATACATAAAACCGCAACCGCTTCGCATTCCCGCTTTATTGATTTTAAAAGTAAAATAAAAAATAATAATTTAAATACGAAATAAAATAGATGCGTCGCAGGTAGTGTCTTTCATTACAAATTTTGAAAAGCGAAATCGTTAAATATCCTTAATTCTTTAACACACGCAGCTGTGTTCGTATGACAGTCTTCAGCATCATCTTAGATCACACAAGTTGAGCAAATATTCCCAAGATTGCACATCGGTGATTGAAATCGAACTTTAAGATATAAAAATTAAGGATCAGACTTACCTGACCTTCTATTTTGTCGTAACCATAGCAACAAGTGGTTTCCTAACGTTAGCTACCCACCCTCCCTACATTCTCAAGCCAAGCTAAGCTTGAGTTATTGCCTAGATCGCTTAATGCGAAAGCTTACTTGATAGTCTTACGTATTTTATGTTTTTTTTTGTGATGCTGCAAAAACGTCTGCAAATTCGTGTCTTTAATTAGGAGCGCCGAGTTTTCATTTTAGTTTTTAGAAGTAAAATGCTGTCGTAGCGGTAACTTTCTGCACATTTTTTTTTAATTTGTGCTCTGATGTTTTACAAGCAATTTATTGTTTAATACATCAAAACTTTTTATTGAAGAACAGTGTCAACGTTCAAGGTGATCGGCCTGACGAAAGGAGTATGCAGGGATATGTAGTGGTAAATTGCCGTACATATTTCGCTGTCTATGTAGGTACTTTTGGTTCCCCTTAAGGAGGTGCATCTACTTTCATCGACGTGGTATTTGTTCAGTCTGACCATAAGTCTGCTTATTTTGTCACCTTACCCACCATACACACAGAACGAGTCAATCCAAGTATGACCCGAACCTAGGTAGATTTTATCTACTTGTTTTTTCTGTTGATGTATTTGTAGTACACTTGACTGGTAATATTTTAATGGTTGAAGAAGTCAATAGGCTCAATTAACACACTACACATACCCCATTAACTCGAAGATGTTCTAAATAAATTAAAATGTAAGTAACTTGTGCTTGAATGTATAAGTTTTTAAATTTCGAAGGGAATCGATAACAAATCATTTTCAGGGAGAATTGGCATAAGGGTGAGTTGGAATTAAGTCGAAAATTCTGCAGCAAAAGTCATTCAAAAGTTAAAGTTAGATTAATTTAACACGGAATATCTACGCGTTTGATAGTCTAGGCACTCTAGACGATTGTTGAGAGGTTCTTAAGTTTCAGTTTTCCTGCGTGTAAACCGAGATAACACAACAAGTTTAGTTAAAGGCACCGCAAGCGTTCAAACTTTAATTGAAGCACCCTTTATTACGGTATCGGGCCGCTTGTGACTGGGCCGGATTAAAGACATGCAAATCTACGCGTGTGGCTTTATTGTTTGTTCGACAAATTGATTGTTAAAGTAACAAGTTGTGCGGTATTTTATGAGGGTTTTCTAGGTTGAGAATACAGTCCCGAGGAGGGCCAGACCGTAAGGGATGGCCCTGGGTCAGCCGGGGTGCGAGGGATATGTCGATGACAACCTCACCTCCGGCCTAGCACCACGACCCACAGTTAGCGTGTGGTTTTAGTCGGTTCGAGTCCGACATAACCTCCCTTTCCGGCTACGGCAGGGGAGGTATCCGAGGGATTTCCGCACGAACAAAAAGGTTGAGAATACAGTGTGTTTCATATATTTTGTACGAGCCATCTCCGTACAATCATTGTTATTGTTTCATATTTGTATAAACATATTAAGCACGGTGGCAAGGCACCACATTGCTTTACTTAAATTCAGTACTAATAAAGACGTCGACTCAGCAACAACGTGTCACTCATTTATACGCCGACGCGGTACTCATAATGTACGAAACCCTATCATATCAGATGTGTGGTAGTACAAACCATAGATACAGAAGGTTTCTTCAGGGTAGGCAGCATGTATAACGGCCCTGCTGTAGCATACGTCCATAAGGCACGGTAGCCACTTTCCATCAGGTGGGACGTGTGCTTGTCTGCCACCTATATGATATAAAAAAATCTTTAGGTAGCTTGTTATTGTGATCTTTTTTGTGTGTTTATATTTTGGAACACGGGGTCTGCTCTCACACTTCTTTTTTCTTCGTAGGTTAATTTTATCTTGAGAGAATAAATGACGTCAGAATGATTAAGTAAAAAAGTTTACACCAAAGCCTAGGTTTCACGGTCCGGGCTTAGCATTTGATCTAAGTGGGTTCACATCGGATGTGTACAATACTTTATTACATCTTGTGCACATACATAGATGGTATCAACTGCATGAGCAAAGTATTATTTAAAGTTACTGCACTCTGAAAAAAATCAGATGCAATCGTTAACATTATTGGTATTAATTTTTATTTGGTCTTCAACTCACCCAAGTGAACTGAACAGATGCGACTTTTTATCATGTAAGTTTTAGGGAGATTGTAAGCAAACTCATATATGTATCGAGTAAGCTCGTTGAAGAAATATCGAAAATAGATGGCGTTACTAATGTGTTACAAAATAACCCACCTACAACACAATATCCTCCAAATCTATTCGATTATCTATATCGATTGAATCGATATAAAAACATCGAGAAAGAAAAAGAGAAAAAAATATCCTCACATTTTGCGAATGTTGGCGTATTTTCCTTAACAACTTAGAAATATAAACATCACCTGTTACGCTTTATCAAGATTGGAAGATTGGAAAACTTTGGGCAACACTTGCGCTTTGTTGTGAAAAAATATCTCTTTTTGTGTGACGCTGTGGGCGCGTGAAAAAATCTCCTAGCAGAAATATCTCTGCTTTTGTTATGCGACCACAAAATCTATTTATACTACTTTGGGATGTAACCGCATATTACATCACAGGCTTCATATGAATGATAGTCATTTAAAGAGATAAGAGGTGAGAAAATTGGAAATTATAGACAAATAAATAAAAAAATAAATAAATAATAATAATAAATATTCCACAACATTCCACACAACGCCATCTAGACCCATGGTAAGCTTTTATAGCTTGTGTTATGGAATCTAGAATGCGGACAAACATACTTATATACTTTTTTTTGTAAATACATACATATTATACATAGAAACACCCAGACCAATGCAAATAGCCATATTCATGCATACAAATATTTGCACTGAGCGGGAATCGAACCCGCGCCCCCTGCGTGGCAGTCGCGTGCACTACCACCACACCACAGAGGCTACTAACAAATATTATATACTATACTATATAATATATATATACTATATATATACTATAATAATAATATACTACTAACAAACGAAAAATATATAACATAAACTCATAAACTCACGCCTGTATTCCCCGAAGGGGTAGGCACCCACATTTCGCCAGTTTATGTTTTTATATTATTATATCTTATAAATATATTATATCTTAATATATCTACTTAAGGTATTACAGCCACGTCAGCGCATAAACTTGACAACTAACTACATAGAGGTAAGCGCATGTAAAATGCACAGTGTATGGCCACAAAATAATCTGCTGCAGTAGTAGGTAATAAGAGAGGGACTTCAAAATATCACCATGCTTTGGGTAAGGAGGATTGTCCTTTTAAAAATAACAATTATTTTTGAGGAGTATTTCAGGATCGCAAGAAAAAGAAAGTTGAAGTATAGTTAACAAAAAAAGCGGATGTCACTACGTATTATAAAATAAAGTCCAACACCGTGTTTGTTTAGTGAGCATAACATCAGAGTAATTTAATTAATTTTTCTGCTTATATTAAAAAATAGAATATTTTTCATGATATTCAGGAGTAGAAAAAAATTGTCCTTAATCGACTTATTTTTATTTTATTATATTCAAATACAAATATTTTATTGCGATTTGCAATATATGGGTACAAAGATATTACAGGTTTTTAGGTTCCACCATATTTCAGCCAGATTGGCATGCGACAATGTCACATAATTATTATGACCAAAATAACAAGAATTTAACAAGTTCAATCAATTCACCTGCCTAGGGTTGCCTAGACAAACCCGTTAGGGTTATTTGTCAACCATGTACATAATGCCTTATTGTATATATGTTTGTGAATACTAATAAATAAAAATAAAAAAAATAGCTTGAGCTCCTAGTACGCATATCGTTCTTTGTGTGGCCACACACATCGCTCATAGTATCCAGTAATCTGTTAGACTCTCGTTGCTGGCAGTGCCCCAACCAGTTCACCTAATCTACATTGTAATTATCTCCGGTCGCTGCTCACCTCACAATTTGTCCACCGTGAACACGTTTAGCTTGATAAGTGAGCTGTATATGTTAATATTGATAGATGACTGGTATGTTGTGCAGGCTGGAGCGTGCTGGTTGATAGTAAGACACATTTTATACGCGAGAGAAGTTGCCTGAAAGAAAATGCGGAACGAAAATAGAAAAAAAAAACAAATCGATCAGAATGGATTCAGTTTTATCGATTGATAGATGATGATGATCGATTGATGGGTGGTAAAACTAATCATGGCTGCCACTTTGTTACACTTTGTACCTACAGGTCTAAAAGGACCTTGGCTTTTGATTTTTTATTTGAATAAGAACGTTTTTAAACTGCCAGTACTTTATAAGTATAAAAGTTGTCGAGAACTTTCCACGAAAAGTAATAGATTTCTCAAAAGTTCTGAGTTTCTCGTTTATATAACCACCCGTTTAGTGAAAAATTGACTTGATTTTGATACTAAAGTTACAGAATAGGTTCACATTTGTACCTTCCAGAGAAAGTTTTAACAAGTTTTGTTTTAGGTACATTACATACATTCGATTTTATCGGCGAGTGAAATTTTAGATGGTGGATAATCTGAAAAAAAGAAACACTAATTTTTGACAAAAGCGAACCATAAGCGTAATCAGAGGAAGTAAATATAGTGTGAGGGGATCTCTTAGATCTTTTGGACAAAAGATCTAAGCCAACCTCACCTGCTAACTAATGGATGAATCTCTGGTGTAGGTTTTTCCTCTTTTAGGATTAGGGGGATCAGACAGTAGTCGCTTCTGTAAAAGTCAACTAAATCAAATCATAAAAAGAGGGAGCTTACATAGCTTTAAATGCAATAGAGAGGTATTCCATGAAGCGCACCCAGACGAAGCGCACCTAAAGTATTCCACTTAGCGCACCCATTTGGCGATCAGATGAAGGTATTTTAAAAACAAACGACTAAAAGTTTTGTGTATTCCGTACCTTATTATTTTACCTGACTCTAGACGCTCCCAAGTGCTACGGAGATGTAAACAAATAAATCCCAAATTGTTCAGAACAAACAGTTACCTATTCTCAACTTTTATAGCAAGCCATTATTTTAGTCCTTTCGATCTGCGAGATCATTTTTATGGCTTCTCGCCGTGTGCAATTCACGTAAATTCTGCGAGTAAACTTGTTTGTCTCATTATCCGTTGGACATAAAATATCAACTGTATGATATTAAAGTCAAAGGTCAACTGATATTTACGATCGATTACAATTTAATGGTGAATTTATTGCCCGACGACGCTGTCAAAGTGTTTAGTTAAGGGTACTTGCGTACACTTACTTTATGACGTTTATTACTTTTGGGGAGGTAAGCATAACTGTTTGTATAAGGGTTATATTGAATACTAGGTGCTGCCTGCGACTACATCCACTTTAAGTTCGATATTTAAGTTAATATACTTTACTTCTAACCGGGGATCGAATTCCCGACGCAGCAGTCAAACTCCTGTGGAGTATCCATTAGAGGAATGTGCGAAAATAGCCCATCAAGGTCACAAACGTGATTAAAATAAATTAAAGACATTACTATAAAAACCGAACAAGCTCTATAACATAAAACCGGTGTTCCACAACATAATGTTCCTCTAAATAAAATTTCACTACACATAAAAGTACTCCAAATATTTTAGTACAATGTAAGCCGTCACTTCCAATATTCTTTTAATATTTGTCCCTAACTCAGTGTGCGGCGAGTACGTAATAAGCCCGTAGCAACTTCAATTTGTCCGTCCAGTGTAAACACTCCGTGGCTTCAGGCCTCAACCTTCGCCAAGAAATTCAATTAAAGCAGGTAACTTGACTGTCCTACGTTTACTAGATATATGTTTAAAGATAGGTATAGATACTATTAGATTACCTATGCTCTTGAGTAATAAAGGGTATTCAGCTATAAAGTTACTAGTGATTTGATTAGACGCTGTAGTTTTGAATATACTTCAAAATTGGTTTTCAATTAGACTTTAACTATTTGAGATGTCGGGATATTTATCACGTATTGTTTCGAGTGTCGAAATATCAGCTCCCTTCACTAGGATCCACCATCTACCGAGTATCATCCTGACCGTGTTAGTTTAAATACCTATATTTTAATTACACTATTTTTTTTTTAAAATTGCATGCTATGTTGCCGCTTATAAAACTAGGTAGATACTCATAATGGTAGTGGATTATACGTTGATTGATATCTGTAATTAAATTTTAATTTGATGTGTATTGTACTCGTAAGACGGTAATAAAATGTTAGAACTTCTTCCTTTTTTGGGTAATGTAGCAATCTAGGAGAGGCCCATTATCGATGGCACTTCTCTCAAATTCTGTTTTTCCAGAGTGCTGCTCCCAGAATTGTTCTCTCGAAGGTGCTCATAAGATCCAGCGATCAAGTAGGTATATGGGCAGGGCATGCAGCAAACGTTAGCGCTTCGCAGGTCCGTGTCATCCGAGAAACCCCATCTAAACCGATTTATTCAGCATTGCTCGAATTATGTTTGAAGTCAATGCTGCCTTAAAATCAATATTCCTTTTTTTGCTCCCACTCCCGCAGCTCAATATGCCAGCACTGAAAAGTGTGACATAGCCTCACGTATTCTATTTTTCGTATATTGGGGTTGACGTGCCAAATATTGTGGAGTATGGCAACGATTTTCTACAGCTGTGTGGAGCTTAGCGCCAGTGAATACTGCATGGTTATATATTTACGATTGTATTAATAATTCTATGATCTTCTACATGTGTTTTTATTCAATCGATTTTTTTTCTCGCTTCTATCTCTCTCCTTATTTTTATCAACGTTTTTTTTTCGTGCAGAAATCCCCAAGGATACCTTCCGGAGCCGGGAGAGGACCTCGGCATCCTGGGATGTCGGACTCGAACCGACTTAAACCACACGCCGACTGAGCGTCGTAGTGCTAGGCCGAGGTGAGGTTGTCTTCGATATATCCCTCACACCCCGGCTGACCCAGGGCCATCCCATTCTGTCTGGCCCTCCTCGTTATCAACCCTATACACTTTTGGGTTACACGCTTACCGAAAAAGGTTTTGCAATTTACAAAAAAAATGGTCTCTTAATTAGACTGGAAAGCTTAACTAGGTTGGGAATAGCCTTTATACACAATATATATCTTTGAATTATACTGACAATTCAAATAGGTTGCAGAATTGCAGAAGATTCCAGTAGGTTAACCAGTTAGCTTGTGACCATGGCTACTGAAATCTATGCAATTATAATTATACTCCAGCTTTCAGTAGCTATGAAGTAATCGTGTAATATAGTACCACCTGTAAACTTAATTGTATTAAAAAGATAAATATACCTTCGTTCACTTTGTTCAAACTTGTGAACTGCCGTAGTGCACGAGTTCGTTGAAATTGCACAAACTTAATTCAATTCGTACAATGTAACTTTATGTCTGTTCCTTACATTCTAAGCTATATGGTCCCAAATCTACGTAAGTGCATTTAGTAATTTGTGAGTAAAGTCGTCACGCTTTCAGTAACTTTGATATGATTTACAAGTACTTCTCCTGCACTATATATAATGATCGTACCCTACCTGCTGCTACTGGGGTGCAGTCCAAGAATAGCGGTTGCCAATACAAATGCTGTCTCTAGAATGGTGGCCCCTAAAGCAGTCTACAAATTAACCGCAAGAAGTTCAACGGCCTTAATATATGGTTTTTAACGCTTCGCTTAAATATTGTGGTTTCTAGTTCTATATTGTACAACAGATGAAAGAGTGTTCGAACGACTTGATATGAGATGGTACTCATACTTTAAGTAAGTGATCTCCATTGAACAGTTAGAAGCTACTCCTAGAATATCCTATTAGTTGTAGTAGTCTATATCTATCTGCGGTAAAAATGACAGTCTCTGTGGCATGGTGGTACTGAACACGGCTGGTACGCAAGAGGCGAGTGTTCAATAAATACCTGCTCAGTGCAAATATTTAAGTGCATGAATATGGGTATTTGCATCTGTCTGGTCTTGCCTTGGAGAGCAGCTTAAGCTGTCGGTCCCAATTACCATACGAATATCTTTGGTAGTCGTAACGGCTACTTGGATCCCTGAAACACCAACTGTTACAAACTCATTTTTGATACCATAAATTTTGTCATGTCTCTATTGATTGTCAACGTCTTTCAAATAAAAACAGCATATTTTTCAATTATAATAATATGTGTATTTATTGCATTGGCGACGAGGATTTAAAAATAGAAAAATGAACAGTGAACAATTCAACCAATTCCTTGCATTGCAAGCTACACAGCAACAGCAGATAAGTGACATTTTACAATTGTTGCTGTTGCAACAGCAAGCCACAACCACCACGACTTCCACACCAGCGACAACAAGCGGCACGGAGTCACCCAGCACTGCACACACTAACGCTAACAGAAACAATATTTACAACGGATTTAAGAGCGACAAATTCAACCCTGATGACACTGCGGTTGAAAATTTTATCGACTATTTTGAGACTAAATGCAAACTATGGGGAGAAGATGCACGAAGCATACAGAAAGAGCTTTTGTTTACCTGCCTTTCTCCAGAAACATTTCACGATATTAAAGTGGCCCTGACACCACACTTCGAAAATAGTACGTAAATAAACTTCTCGATTTGTTTCGAATTAAACGCACAAGATATAGAGCCTTAACAGATTTCTGGAACTGCGTACGTACTGACAATGAAACAATGGAACACTACGCAAACAGACTGAAAGAAATCAGCAAAGATTGCGGTTATAATAATGATCACCTAGAACGTCAATTGCGTGACCGCTTCGCGACCGGACTCAACCACGAACAACTTCAGATTGATCAGAAACAAAAATGGCCTGACTTATTGGAGTCTCAAGACGGAAAAATTCAGGAGGTTTCTTTTGCTCAAATTTTCGCTGTTGCACAATCGCGAGAGCGAGCAGAAAGTGACACTGACACAACTTTAAAAGTCAACAAGATTAAAAGAAATACGGGATTGAACACACCACCGCGAAAGATTCATTTCAATCAATGCCTCAGGTGCAGTGAACCTGAAAATCATCATGTGACTCAATGTGCAGCAAAAGTTCACATTTGTAAAGAGTGCAACACTCCAGGACATTTCGAGGACTGCTGTATCAAATCGGGCAGAGCTTGCCTGCCTAACCGGAACGAACGTAAATCAAAGAGATTTACAGGAAATAACAAATTATACAAGCTTAAACATGACGGATCTAGCAATGATCTTTCACAAACGTCATACTCAGAAGATAGCGATGATGACTCAGATAATGTTTGTCAAATTAACAATAGGAAAAGCAAGGAGAGCAAAAAAATAGACGTCACTATCAATGGCATCCAATGTACCTTAGACTGGGATCCCGGTTCAGTTTATTCTATTATCAGTACTACGTTCTGGAAGTGTATTGGGGCACCTCCTCTTATGAAGGCTCCAGGTTTGCGTGCCTACGGAGACATCAAACTTAAACCCAAAGGCATGACAGACGTGACAGTTCGAATTCAAGGCGAAGAAAAACTACTACCTGTTGTAGTCATGCAGGGAGCTGATCCCATGTTATTCGGTCTACAGTGGAGCGAAATGTTTGGTATGGAGGTCCTGAAACCTGTTTATTCCATTAACGACATTAAACGTACGAGCACAGCCATTACTCTTAAACAAGGGCTAGACAGCCATGCCACGCTGTTCGATGATAAACTTGGCAAAGTTTAAAATTATCAAGTCAATATACATGTCAAATCTAATGTTCAACCAAAACACATTCCCGCCAGATCAATTAAATTTTCTATGAAGAAAAACATAGAGAGTGAACTAGACCGTTTAGTTGAAGAGGGTATAATAACTAAAGTCGATCCTAACATAATTACAATTCAGTGGGCCACACCGACAGTCAACGTAGTCAAAAGCAACAGCAACAGCAGATCAGAATCTGTGGTGATTTCCGCAGCACACTCAATACTGTATTGATAACTCACGCACATCCAGTTCCTCTATTTGATCAATTACGCCAAAACCTTGCAGATGGTGAAAAATTTTCAAAAATTGATTTAAAGTTGCACCCGAGTCTAAACATTTCTTAACGTTATCAATACATAGAGGATATTACATGTACAACCGTTTGCCTTTTGGCATATTAACGGCACCATCAATCTTTCAGCACTACCTAGACAAGCTTCTAGAAGGCATACCAAATGTACCCGTTTACTTTGATGATGTCGCGGTTACCGGAAAGAATGACAAAGACCATCTACAAACCTTACGCACTGTGTTTGAAAGACTACATCAAGCAGGATTAAAAGTAAACTTGAAGAAAAATGTTCTTTTTTACAACCGGAAGTGGAGTATCTCGGACACTCCATTGATAAAAACGGTGTGCGGCTGACCAAGTCTAAGATAGAAGCTATTGCCAAGGCTTCTCCTCCTGCCAACGCCAAGGAGCTGAGATCATTTCTCGGGTTGATATTTTTTTACGAACGTTTTATACCGCATTTACACGGTATGAAATGGAGGTGGACTGACAATGAATCTAAAGTTTTCAATCAAGCAAAAGCTCTGGTCATGCGTTCGAAGCCACTGGTGGCTATCAATAGTAAACTGCCACTTTACTTAGCATGTGATGCATCAGAGAACGGCATAGGAGCGGTTCTATATCACAAGAGAAATAATTTAGATCAGCCGATTGCCTTTGCTTCGCGAAAATTGCGTTTGGCAGAGTCAAGATTTTTTGTTATAGACCGCGAAGCACTTGCAATATTCTTTGGAATCAGGAAATTTGATCAGTACCTTCGTGGCCTTAAATTCACTTTGGTCACAGATCATAAGCCTTTAATTCATATCTTGGGACCTCAACGAAATTTGCCGAAAATAGCTAATAACCGTTTGGTACGGTGGGCTTTAATAATTGGTAGCTATGATTATGATATCCAGTATACGAAAGGCTGCAACAATTTAATCGCAGATTTTCTTTCAAGAATGCCTAACCCAGAGGAGCTTCCGTCCAAGTCAGGAACTGGCCGTTCATAGGATTGTAGCTCGCTTGCAGTCTGATAAAATTGGTGATGTGGATTTGTTAGAAAGTTCTATTCGCGATGAGACTCTGAGAGACCCCACATTGAAACTTATATCACAGCTTATAAAAAAAGGTTGGCGTGAACAGCAATACGCTAATGATGTTAAACCGTATGTGCGCAAACGTTGTGAGCTCTCAATCGAAAACAAGATTCTCATGTGGCAAGGACGTATCGTGCTTCCGGCTTCTTTAAGGAAATCGACACTTACATACCTGCATCGTGGACATCCAGGTGTATCGGCAATGAGAGCTCTGGCACGTTTTTATGTATGGTGGCCTTCCATTGAGGAAGATATAGACACATACGTCAAAAAATGTCACAAATGCCAACAGAATCGGCCTAATACTTCAGAATTACCAATTTTCTCGTGGTCCATGCCAAATCAAGCCTGGGAGAGAACCCATGTTGACTTCGCAGGTCCATTTGAAGGGTCACATTGGCTTATTCTGGGAGACGCATACTCCAAGTGGATCGAAATCAAACCGATGACAAAAATTACGACTGCTAAACTCTGTGATGAACTGGATACGATATTTTCCACCTTCGGTTTACCCCAGTTTATAGTCTCTGACAACGGTCCACAGTTTACTTCCCAGGAGTTTTTGAGTTACTGCAAAGACAAGGGAATTGGTCACATAAAATCGTCACCTTATCATCCGCGCACAAATGGTTTAGCAGAACGTGTCGTGCGAACTTTTAAGAGCAGAATGTCTTCTAGCACAGGATGCCTTAAAAAACGGTTGGAACATTTCCTTTTTGCCTATCGCATCACGCCTCACAGTACCACTGGAAAGACACCAGCGTAGTTAATGTTTCAACGACAGTTGACGTGTGTACTAGATAATGCCCGACCTAGTACCAGACGGTCTATACAATACAAGCAAATCCAAGCAAATGTTGACTCTGACAGCCGTACGCCGAATTATAGACCCGGTGATGCTGTATACGTGCGGGCTAGAGATCAGTCCCGATGGGAACCTGCCAAAGTTTCCCGACGTACCCACCGGTATTCGTATCTCGTTAATGACCCAGTCGGTGTGGAAAGGAGGTATCACGCAGATCATATACGTCCCCGCCTCGAAGATACAACTGCATGTTTATCTGGAAGAAACTTTCAAAGTGTAGTAGCCGCTCCGACTCCAGCATTAGACGTTATTGATGGTCAAGTTTCAGGATCTGAAATAGAAGCTAGCCCAAAAGTTTTCCCTTCTTCCTCACCACAGAACATGGCAGTCCCAGAAACTTCTCTTTTGCGCTCACCACAAATCACATTGAACGTGCCGCTGACGACACCTACAGCGCCGCGTCGAAGCAAGCGTACAATAAGGCCACCAAGACGCCTTATTGATGAGATGGGGTATTAAACTTTTTAAAAGGCGGATGAATGTTACAAACTCATTTTTGATACCATAAATTTTGTCATGTCTCTATTGATTGTCAACGTCTTTCAAATAAAAACAGCATATTTTTCAATTAAAATAATATGTGTATTTATTGCACCAACAACTGTTCTAACTGCCTGTGATATAGGTAGCCTTTGTGGAGGTCATATGGCAGTCACTTCACGGAAAATATCGAACTTCAGTCAAATTCCCAGTTAGACTGGTAAAGCAGACTCCAGGTTTCGAGGAGCATCGGATACGCCTGGGCTTAACGATAAAATGAAAATTTTCATCGAGATCTGCTCAACTGTGTTTGCGTGCCAAAACAACAAACATCTATTTATTCCATCTCCATGAAGTAGGATTTTTACTCGGAAAAGCACGGTTCTAACTATAAAATCACTATCCAACTCATGTACTAAAACTGTAACTGAATGTTTGTGTCCTATATTTTGTTCTAAGTTCGTATTCACGTAAGTGCACTTCGTAGCTTACGTCACAATACGACACACGTCACTCGCACTGTCACGGTGAAGTGTCGTTCAGTGTTTCACTGGTTTCGCCTAGCTTTGGTTTATATGTGTTAAATGCATTTTAGAGCTATTTCACTATTAGAATTTTGATATGCATGGTTGAAAAATGGCGTAAATAACAAAATCATAAACATAAAAACATAAACATAACATAAACTCACGCCTGTATTCCCCGAAGGGGCAGGCAGAGGTGCTAGCACCCACATTTCGCCAGTTTAAAAACAAAATCAATTGAAAGGAAATCACTTTGCAGTAGTGTTCATAACGCTATTTGAGATCATTCCTCGTTTTGTATTTAATTGAGTATGTGGTGCAGACTAGGACTCCAAAAAATCCTTACTTAGAAATATTTTTATTTACCTATAGGTAAGTTTTATGAGGTTAATAATAGCATGTTAAATAAGGAAGGATAGAAGGGAAATAAACTAAAGTCGCATAAAATTTAAATCTATATTCGTGCTTGGTAAAGCATGAATTTTTACGTCACACTTTATTCATCCGCTTGTTATCTTGCTACGCTAGAGCTACGAACTTCTACGATGTGCTACGACATGATATGATTTTATGGTAGTCATTATTACTATGGTGTTCTTAGTACGAATTATTTCTACTAGAGAAGTAGAATAAGTAAAAGAGAAGTCTGTTATATATAGAACACCCTTCATTTTAACTTTCATCTTTGTTTTGTTTCCCTTTATACCATCTAGTCACTATATGTTACACTCATAAAAAACAATTCTACAGTGTAGAAGTCATTGTCATTACCTTTGGCAGGATATCTGACCGAATGGAGTCATGATTAAGATTGTATGTGTGAGATATGTATTTAATATTGTGTACTTATAGCTAACTCTGGTGGTTACTACATGTTCTATAACTAAATGTAAATGTAACTAAATGATCCAATAAATAAATAAACTCTTAGAAAAACGGGAGATGCAGCGGCCAACAAACTGCTGTGCATTTTGACAGGTGTCAAAAATAACAAGCTCTAATTTTAAATTTAAATAAATAATTCAATTCATTTTCGTTTTTTTACACTTAATATATCTTTTCATATTTCACATTCCTGCTTTTATAAGTCAGTTTGAAATCTGACAAACAATAGGATAGCTACCTATTGCACACAGCTGTTGCCGTCGCAGTGAATTCATATTAGAATTTTGAGTGGCTCAAATTTGGTGCCAACAGATTTTTTTGCAGTGAGAATTTGCTGCAGTTTTTTCAATATTGTATGTACTTTTATATTTTATTATTTGATTATACTCATATTTTGAACTCGGTGTTGCCTCAGCACCACGAGAATGAACCTCACTTACACTCTGGAGGGGATTTATTTACATTTATTATTTTTATGGAGTATATATAGCATCCAGACATAATCACAAAAAATGCCCTCTGCATTGCAGTTTATTCCTGAACTATTTGCTAACATAGCTATGGATTCTCCCTTACATGTATTTTCAAGTGACTACAAATATGGGTTTCTCTAAGCCCTCTTCCAAAAACCTTCTAGCACCCCTGTTTTACCGTGTGACGCTCCTGGTGTTGCATACGTCCATAGGCCACGGTAACCACTTTCGTCTGCCTGCCACGTATGTGAGGACAGAATCGTTCCATAAAATCATAAGCTATTCAAGTAAAGCTATTCAATATAGTGAAAACGTTAGTATAGTCTGGGAGCTTGCGGCGGAGCGGTGAGGCGTGAAGGAAAAGAACGCGCATCGGTCACGCATCAACTTCATTTTTCACTACGTCATCGCCCTCGGCACTCAGAAGTGTGCTTCGTGCCGGGAACGTAACTTTATTTGGGTTCTTCTTGACTTATTAACCGTATTAACTAGGTATTTTAATACTCTAAACAAGAGTCTTGTTAACTAAATCGATATAAGATACTGGTCCAAAATGTTCAGGGCACTACCTATACATTTTTCAGGCGCAAATCGACTTTACCTGCTAGTCAGTGCATGTGTTTAGCAAAGAATGAGCTTCGGGCACAGACTTCCGTGTATGAATGAGAGGTCAGATGGTCAGAGGTCAGTCGTTTCTGGAAAGGTCAGCATACCAAGAGACATCGCAGAGACTCTAAAAAGTAAAGTACGCAGCAGTGTTGATAAATCCTAAAAAGTCTATCTTAGTAAGTCACCAATCAAAACATCAGATGTTATTTCGATCAGTAAATCGAATAAACATAATATCTGGGTCAAGCAATACATATTTTTGCATGCCCAAACATCGAGAGTTCACCTCAAAGGCAGGCCAATCGATCGGTGATCAATCAAAATCTCATTTGAACGCGTCACTTACGGGGAACCTTGCTATCCATCTTATAAGTAATATTGCCATACATTATACACTGTTCAAATTGACGGCAGAGGGATGTTGCCAAATTAAATAATCCAATTTTAGTTCTTGTCATCTATGGATCCACTCATTTTGTAATTATTTTAAATGTCTTAAGTTTGGTATGAAGTCCAACTAAGATACTCAAGACCGATGCGATCTGCGATCGCTTCTTTGAAAGTCACATTAGTCAAATCAGAATCAAAAAGGGACCCAGAGTCCATGGCGAAAACCTGTAATGCAACTGAGAACGACGTCATGATAATGATGATAAATACTCCTATTTCTCCCATTTCATCACTTCTGTCCCCACCTTAGATGGAGTTAATGTACATAGAATGACATGAAAACTTTGAAAATACCGTGAGGCGAAACCGGTCAGGTTCAATATAATAAATACTGTAAAAAAAGTATAAGTGTTCTCAATATGTATAACAATGAATTCCACCAAGTGTTATCAATCGACAGTGTAAATAGTACATAGAATTATGTTTTTTCAAGCTTTAATTGAGCTGTACCATTTGTAACGTTTATAAGACATAATGATTTGTTCTAAGGAAGGTCGGTTACATGTACCTTAATTGTTCGAACTAGGTCATACCGGTGAATCTTCAACGAACTGGATGATGCAGACAGTCGCCTTGATAGTATGCTCCGGTGCGTGTTATACAATCACTGAATAATGCTTTTGAAAATAAAACAGCTCCGCTTTCAGACTAAACTTTGGTGTTTTCTGTGCTATGTGCTATCTGACCTCCATAACGCAAAGGAGATATTGAAGCATTGCAGTTAGACCAGTAGTTAGACTTTTTAGGGTTCCAACTACCCGTAACAACTGGCATAGAATGATGTTCGTATGGCAACTAAGCGGGGATCGAACCCGACTACCGCTACGCTACAGAGGCCGAAACCTCTGCGAGTCTTTAATCTTAATTTATTAGCTACTAGCCTTTGCCCGCGGCTCCGCCCGCGTGGATGTCGTTTATCGCGACCAAACATATCGTCCTTTCTCAAGGTATAATCTACCCTTATACCAAATTTCATCAAAATCGGTTCAGTGGTTTAGGCGTGAAAGCATAACATACAGACAGACAAACAGACAAACAGAGTTACTTTCGCATTTATAATATTAGTATGGATTTAATTGAAGTAACAAATAAATCCGTTCTTCTTTATCCTTTCTATGTCTAAGCACTATTTATACTACGTTTCAATATTAATGCTATTAAGAAAATGTTATTTTACCTCCGCAGTAACAGGTAAAGAATTATGCTAGTTTACTATACCAATCGCTAAGTGTTTCACGTACGTACAACTTGGATGATTGCCACTTCGCAAGTTATGAGCCAAGTACAAGACTTATAATCGCCTTCGCCAGCAGATCTCTAAAGCAACTTATAATAGTATTTTACTTTCGAAAAAGAAGAAAGAACTGTTTTATGAAGTTCATAATTATACTCTTGGAAAGTAAAATAAAACACACACCGCAATGGTAAGTCACGATGTGCTATTGAATCTTGTCAACTATTATGTTTAGATTATTGTTTTCTTGCAAAAGTAAGTATGGTATGAATAAAATTTATAGTAGTGGGCACCATCTATCGGATAGCAGCAAAGCTTACATCCATCCATATCCATACTTAATATTATGAATGCGAATGCTTTCACGCCTAAACCACTGAACCGATTTAGATGAAATTTGGTATAGGGGTAGAATAGACCATGAGAAAGGACATAGGCTATGTTTGGTCGCGATAACCGATATCCACGCGGGCAGAGCAGTGGTAAAGTATAGTGGCTAGTATTATATATCTAAAAGATTGTGTATTATTACTGGTGATACACAAAAAATAAAATAATACTATGAAGCATGATTGACAACATCGTCAGTACCAGTTAGATTAAATTTTATTCAAATACGAACCTATTAATAATATTTTTTTTATTTTAACTAATAGTTTAACTTAGTTAATTAACTTTCTCAAAGCCTTCCAAGTGTAACACCACCCTTAACAAAATTAAATTTTAAAAAGACTGTCCAGATCGAACCGCGAGGTGGTATATAGGATAGCTGTGACGAAGATGGATGGAGTAGTCTGTCACTCAGATGTTCTCCGTTTAACTATCTTTGAGGTAATGCCACGATAGCCCACATTCCCAGTAGTACCATTAATGGTAGTAGTGGGAACATTTTTGTCCCAGTTGTAACATAGAGAAAATGCGAGATACTGGTAGTGCTATGCGTTATTTTAAATTTAGTTTTCTTGTATAATTACTATTGTTGAAACATCAGGCTACTCAAATTTATGTAGGTTTATCATGATTCATAGTAATAGCCGATATTTCGGCGCTGTTTCAAGCGCCATGATCACGGATATCGGATCCTCGGCAAAATATAGGAAACATTGTAAATATCCCGGCGCGTTTTGCTATGAAGGCAAATGACCATGTCAATCTCAAATTTATCATTTATGTACCTATAACATATACATAGACCAAGATCACGTTAATTCCTGTTAACATTTATCATCTTCATCCATGTGTTAATCCTCACATCCGAGGCCTTCAACTCGAGGCGGGCTCCAGTTCAACATTTTCAATCTAACTGGGACGCGATCACGCGACTGGCATTTTCCATGAAACGACTGCCATCTGACCTCAACAAGTATTGCAATCTAACTACCCGTAACGGTGACATAGGTATTTATGTTCTTGATATATGAAAGCTAGGATCATGGTGGCGGAGTGGGAGCGACGACTTGAGCAACGACGCGCAGGGCATGCCGTCATAGAGGCGGTAAGGCCCATCATGAGGGAATGGCTCGAGAGGTCACATGGCAGCCTCTCGTATCGACTGACGCAGATTATCACCGGGCACGGGTGCTTCGGGAGGTATCTGTGTCGGATCGAAAAGGAGCCAACGTCCAAGTGCCATCACTGCGACGCGAGCGAGGACACGGGGCTGCACACGCTCACCGAGTGTCCGGCATGGGCCGGACCGAGGCGGGAGCTAGTGGCGGCCCTGGGAGTGAGAGTTCTCACCCTCGCCACCCTGCTCACAGCAATGGTCCGCTGCGCGGACGCGTGGGCGGCCGGCGTCTCCTTCAGCGAGCAGGTAATGGTCGTGAAGGAGACGGCGGAGCGGGAGAGGCGGCGCGAGCGAGAAAGACTCGCGGATCGCGCCGCCCGCGCGCTCAGGCAACTCGGGCGTCGGAGGGCACTGACTGACCTCCGTCCCCCATGAGCGCGGGCCTGGGGGTGACGGTTGGAGCCGCCTGTCACCCCAGCAGAAGCAGGCCACGGCGGCGGCGCGCTATATAGCGCGCCTCCCCATTCCGGGGGCGAGTTGGGGACACCGTTGTCCCCCCTCCTGAGGA
Organism: Eilema sororculum; assembly: GCA_914829495.1. Taxonomy (NCBI): domain Eukaryota; kingdom Metazoa; phylum Arthropoda; class Insecta; order Lepidoptera; family Erebidae; genus Eilema; species Eilema sororculum. Next base: position 16,771,775 of record OU618550.1, read on the forward strand.
GGGCCAGACCGTAAGGGATGGCCCTGGGTCAGCCAGGGTGCAAGGGATATGTCTATAACAACCTCACCTCCGGCCTAGCACCAAGACCCACATTCGGCGTGCGGTTTTAGTCGGTTCGAGTCCGACATAACCTCCCCTTCCGGCTCCGGCAGGGGGGGTATTCGAGGGGATTTCCGCACGAAAAAAAAAATAAGGATCGAAGTCTTAACGTGTTTTGCGAGGCACAGACATAAACAGACCAATGCAAATAAATATTATGCATACAAAAATTAGAATAGAAGGGCAATCATATTTAGATATATAGTTCGATTGCGTTAAGAATGTAGTAAATTTAATTAAATTTAAGTTAAGAATTTTAATTATTTAACACAAATGACAGGACACAACCGCTGTGTTCGAAGCAATGTCTTCAACTGGACACTGTGACCTTGATCTAGTAAGTTGGAAAGATTTGACTGCTTAGGGGGCGGGGCTAAACCGACGGATAATTTATAATTCGCTGCATTCTTTACGCGAAGCAACTAAATATGATTGAATGAATTTTTTATAGTATTTATTATGCAAAATTTTTAATTATTATTACTATTAGCTAATTTGAAATAAATCGGGAAATAGAAGAACTCAAATGGGACTTGAACCCGCGACCTTTCCCTTACAGGGGGAATGCTCTTCCAACTGAGGTATTGAGTCACACCTGAATCACTTCAAATTTCCCTTCTCTTTATATCCGTCTTTATCATATGATTACATTTCTATTTTAATCCGTTAACATTATTGTATAACAAATTTGCTACTAATAAAGAACTCGCCTACCAAGACGGCAGTAGTCCTTGTGGTGAGCTGAAGGCACGAGGAACAAACTGCAAAAGGGCGGGTAGGCGCCCATCTCTCACGACAGCAACACGCGCTTGGCTCAAGATTGCATTGGCTTAACTTACAACTACAAGTTTAAGCAAATGGTAGATTTATAAATTAAAATAAATTACAGAAAATAGGAGTGTTTTGGACTCCAATGGAAAGATCTGGAGCCTTAATGTGCAAGCCAGAACAGTCAGCATCAAATAAACAAACCAACAAAAGTACTCAAAATAATCTTAATGCCTTGATTTTCGCCTTGTTGACTGATGAGTGTCTATTATTTGGTACACAGCTTTAGTTCGGACAATAATCTTTTTTTTTTCTGTACATATATAGGATTAGAACCGAAGTTACTAATATTCCCTCTAACCCCTCCAACTAAGCTATATTACTTGTGCTAGGAGTGGGTTCACGTCGGTAGTTTAATACCTAAGATTCGAATCCGGGACCTCTCGATCGTAAGGCCGACTCCTTAACCACCAAGCTACTGACTACATGAATAAACAGTTTTAATTGGTCTTAATGTATTGGTGCCATCGTACATTGGTACATCCGTAGCTGACAATTACAGACTCCTCTGATAGTAAAATCGTAGAACCAAGAACAAGGCACAAGAAATTGTACTTGACCTTCCCCCTACAGTAATAAATACACTAGCATTGTATAAATAACGAAAGATATTATTTCTCATAGATTCCAATTATATCAAACAACTTATTACGTTGAGCAAAATATATAACGTATACCGTGTAAATAAACATATAAACATCCGAATTAAAAACCTCTTTCTTTTTTAGAAGTTGCTTAAAAAGTGAAGCACATCCTATTCAATTAAAAACAAACCAAACCGACTAACTTTGCTATGAATAGGTAACGGAGACGAAACTCTCTCAGAATATAAACATCACGCTAAAAATATTACTGCTCATTAGATTTTGTCTGTTTTTTTTGGTAGCATTTTTATCGTAGCGATCCCGTAGAGATATCGTAGAGATGTCGTAGAGGTTTCGTAGTTTTCGTAGCTATCATATTTACTCATAAGAAAAACTCCTTATGAATCTGGTAACCTTTCTCAGGTCATGGTAACCAATCGACGATCAATATTTATGATGTATCATGTGTGATGTGATATGAATCAAAATAAATTATATGAAACTAGCCTTTACCCGCGGCTCCGCCCGCGTGGATGTCCGTTATCGCGATCAAACATAGCTAATGTCCTTTCTCATGGTCAAATCTATCCCTATACCAAATTTCATCAAAATCGGTTCAGTGGTTTAGGCGTGAAAGTGTAACATACAGACAGACAGACAGATAGGCAGACAGAGTTACTTTCGCATTTATAATATTAGTATGGATGCACAACGCATTTCATATAATTTATTTTGATTTGTGTACAGTTAAGTTTATTTCTATTGTAAAACTTGAGAAATATTTTTTCAGAGTTAAACTTCTGTAGAAAATGTTATTGATTATCCAGTGTATCTACCACGAGTATTTAGCTTAGATGGATTACGAGAATACTAATTAGAAAAATAAGTGAAACAGTTATTAGTATTCTCCTTTCTTCAAACAAAATAAACAGAAAATTTGACTGCGTAAGTAAATTTTTACACCACCTATATAATGATTATATTTCTAAAATTGTTTCATGAATTTTATTGTACTTTATTTGATGGTAAGCTGAAGGTAGACATACAAAAAGAAATGGCCACTACTCTAGATCCTATTATTAAATGGATAAAGTTATACTTCATCCTTTGTTTATTACCTTATAAAAGATTTTAGAGCTAATAATATAAATTATTATTAAGCTGTTTATTCACTGACTGTACTCATATATGACTCAAATACCTTCATACACTATCGAAACGACAATCTGATCGATTCTAACATCATTTCAATCACACACAAATAGCATATCAAAAGCATTTTATCAGGAAATTGCTGAGGAGCTATTACGCAGACAGTAGCACTTATATGTAAAACTAGGTTGCGCGGCACTCGTCTAGGGCGGCGGCCGTGGGGGGTAGCGATGGGTGTCGTATCATAGCAACGGGCAGCATCCCTGTCAGTGTAGTCCCGGAGCTCGTGTCGACCGCCCGCGCACACACGACGTAAAACACCCCTCACAACTTGAACGAACCTTACTATCTCCGCTTGAAGCGTCGAGAATTCTTTTTTTTATATTCTGTGCGACCAGTGTTTACCAACATGTTTATTCTTTTTATTCTTCTGACTGTGTACCTTATAACTCTTTGCCATGGTTAATTTGTGATCGTGATAATGGATTGGAGATCACCGGTGTGAGATAAGGAGCTTTCCTACGAAGTTAACGATACCGTTGTTTGGAGATCTTTTCAACTGCTTCGACAGTTGGTGAGTTTTGAAAATGGAATTTTGTTTTCCTTTGTTCTTTTTTTGAAAGGTTTTGCGTTTATATACAAACAAAAGCATACGATATTTGCAGTTACCTAAGTACGTGCGTTTTATATCATCATTTGTTATACCCAGCGGAATTAAAATTAATTACTTGCAGAAAATTACGTTCTTTGCAATATATTTGTTTCATTTTATCAAGGTTGTCGTTTTGATTCTACCTTTGTCGGATATACTCATTTCCTTATTTGTTTCGGGAGTTGAATTTCAATGCGTCCGCTGTCTTGAGTGGAATAGGTAATTGTTTTGTTTTGAAAGAAGAAAAATGTTGATAAGTGTCGTTTAACAAATAAATTAGAATTCATTTTGTGGATATTTACAATAGGTGCATTCATTTGTGATTTGTTTTCGATTGTTTTAAGTCATGTTTCGTTTATATTTGTTTGTATTATCACAGCATTTTTGCAGCAAGAGTGGCTTCAGAGATGAGTCGGCAACTAGGATACTCGTTTGCCACTGGTATAATGATACTAGTTACGTGAAATGTCTACTAAGACAAGCCTTAGCTTGACTGGTGGAGTTGAGGGAATACAATAAAAAAATACATTGCAAAAAACATTACCCGCCTTTCTGCGGCAGTCGGGTAAAAAATACAAACTTCGAGATAGTCAATTTAAATACATCTATTACTTATTTGAATTAAAATGCAATAATAAAATTACAGTGTAGAATAGGCATTTTTTTTTTATACCACTTAGGTGGCAGACAAGCACACGACCCACCTGATGGAAAGTGGTTACCACGGCCTATGGTCGTATGCAACACCACCACTCGTGCTGCCTACCCTGAAGAAACCTTCTAATGCCCCTCTTGAAGAACCCCATATTGTAGTCGCTTGGGAAAACCATGGCATATACCTACAGCTTTAGTATTCAACTATAAAATATAGTATGACGTCATGACATAAATAAAATTCTGCCCTATATATCCAAGAGAGATTACGGACCCGTATTTTTTCCGTCACTAAACAAGAAAAATAATAATATAAGGGTAAAAAAGCATTAAACGTAAAAGTTCCTCCTTCTTCTGATAATAACGTTGATTATTTAGTTCACTGATCAAAGCTAACAAGAACAAAGAGTATCAAAGTTTTTATCTTCTATAAGGAAAAATCTATAGCTCTGAAAAAAAAAATAACGGATCTCAATTGAAGCATAAATACCTTTTAGACTTCCAGACAGAATATAAATGAAATTATAATAAGTTTCAACGAAAGTAGGCTCGGGTTTATCTGCAGAGTCACTTTCAAAAGATGCTGAAGACTATATAAAATTCTCGTGTCACGGTGTTTGTAGTTAAACTCCTCCGAAACGGCTTGAACGCTTCTCATGAAATTTTGTGTGCATATTGAGTAGGTCTGAGAATCGGACAATATCCATTTTTCATCCCCCTTTATGTTGAGGTGCAGCAGGAACGGGATCTGACACCACGAGGGCAGGAAAAAATTGGCGGTACGAAATTCACCAGGTCCTACATACGAGTATAATATTTACATAGGTATGATAAAAAATATGTACCTATAGCAGGGTCTGATAGTACGTAAATCTATGTTTTTTCTGTTTGAACAGACATCTTCAACTAGAACCTGATTTATATAAATAAAGACTAATTTGAACTGGAATTCTAATCCCACAACCCATAGGAACCTATTCTGAACCTAAAAACCCTTTTCTAGACGATAATCTATCCCTGTACCAAATTTCAGCCAAATTTGTTCAGCTGTGAGTGCATTGGAGCGTGAATGAGCAACAAACATTCAAGCATCTTCACAAACTTTCACTTATAATATTACTTATTACAAAAAATTACCCCTATTTAATTGAATACAGCCGAATTGACGACGACACTCATGTCGCTCGCCCCCTATTACGCATTTATTATGGTAACTTCAAAATTCGAATACATCGGGAAAAATGAAATGCTCAAGTGGGACTTGAACCCACGACCTTTCCCTTACCTCGTCCTTAAAGACGGATATATAGAGAAGGGAAATTGGAGTGATTCAGGTGTGGCTCAATAGCTCATTTGGAAGAGCATTCCTCCTGTAAAAGAAAAGTCGTGGGTTTATGTCCCACTTGAGCATTTCATTTTTCCTGATGTATTCGAATCTGACGAAATGTCAGTGTTACCTCTGCGTACCTCTTGGTGGATATGTATGTCTATGTGTAATTAAATGAATGTGCCTTCTAACTTAAAATACTTCTGTATCAACAACTTTGAACGTAAAAGTTGTGCACTCAGTATAATTTGATGGATTGCTGATATATTACCTGAAGTTACCCCACTCATAATATCGGCGCGGGCCCAACCGGAGCAAACTTCGAGCCATATTAATAGTACATGCATATCTTTGGAACGATAGCAGTAATAAAGAGAACTTTTATCGTAACACTTACATAATGTTTATACTTCGGTCGTAACTTTTAATGTTTGCAAATGTTATTTTCTTGAAATATTACGATGTTATTGCAAAAAATTAAGTTGACTCTCTGATATTATACCTAAGTTTGTTATGCAGATATTCCTTTTTAACCCCCGACGCAAAAACGACGGGGTGTTATAAGTTTGACGTGTCTGTGTGTGTGTGTGTGTGTGTGTGTGTGTGTGTGTCTGTCTGTGGCATCGTAGCACCCAAACGGATGAACCGATTTGGATGTAGTTTTTTTTGTTTGAAATGTATATTAGTCGGGAGTGTTCTTAGCCATGTTTGAATAAAATCGGTCCAAGATGGCCGCCGCCACAACATGTTGGAATACGTATTTCTTTATAATTCCCTCAATATGGGTATCAAATGAAAGAGCTTGACTAGTAGATCAATTTAAAAAGTATAAAATAAAAATTAAATTAAAAATTTAAAAAACCCCCGTCACAAAAAACGCCTCCAAAAAGTTGCAAATAAATAAATAAATTTTAATTCAACGGTTGCCATGTCGGGGGACCTTACGATTCAAAGGAGGACTTAAAACCAGTTAAGGTCCCCCGACATGGCAACCGTTATATATAATGAGGTAGTGAACACTGCTAGTTAATAGAAATTACTACTTGCACAGATCAGTATTTATACGGTTGATTGATACTTGGTGGTATTCATTGTTACACATATTAAGAACACTTGTAGTTTTTCCACAGTATTTATTATATTGAACCTGACCGACTTCGCCTTACGGCATATAATAAATACTATGGAAAAAGTACAAGTGTTCTTAATATGTGTAAAAACTAGAAGACAAGTGAGGTGGTATACCTCCTGTACCAGATTCTTTTCTAGAAGTGGTTGTGTTAGTATGAGGTCTCTAAAAACAATACTACATTGATACAGGAATATCTTAGTCTTTGGGTGGTCCAGCTTTTAAACTTGTCTTTAACATTTCTTTTAATATTGAAGTTTTGTAATATGTAAATAATTTTTGACTTCACATAGGATCTGCAAAAAGAAAATAGTGACTCCTGAAAAAATCTGGGGACGATTATATCCCTGTCTCTTGTGTTTTTGCTAACCAGACACAAAAAGACAGTCACGGCTAGATATATCACTATCACGGCTATACAGAACGCTATACCCTATGGTGATGGTCCTTCTGTGAGGTGACGGAGAAAGAACACATGTATCTCCACCTCCTCTCATTCGATGGGTGGCGTATGAGGCGACCAACATTGGGAGAGGCATATGTGCAGTAGTGGATTGCGATTTGCAGAGAATTGATTGATTGATTGATGGTTCTTCATAAGATTATTTTTTTACAGTGCAAGCAAAATTTTTTTGGTAGGATACATTAATGAAGCACAACAATTCACGTCAATGAGATCAGTATTTCACGTTAGCATCAGCTGGTCATTAATACCTAATTCATTTTAATTTTAATTATAAGTAAAGAAATCTCTTAAGACTGGCCATAAATAAAGCTTATAATACTTTGAAGTATGATTATAATTTAAGATCACAAAGGATTACTTCAAAATTTATGAAAATACATTTTTGAAAAGGTTAAGAGGAATAAAAATGATAAATCTGGTTTTCAGGCGTATGTTTAGAGACCAACTCCTTTTTTATTTGTGGACGTATTTGAAAACTGTTTACACTGTATTATTTGTTGGTTTCTTGTCTACATTTGGTACATTTTTAGTTATTCTCACTTTATAATTACTATATGAAAATCATTCCCAAAGCAAAAAGGTCCCTCAAAAGAAAACTGGCAACTACTTCTAAACGGAAAATATTTTTTACGTAATTTTTTAACTAAAAGAAAGACAAAGATCTGGAGTATAAATGGTACATTTTTCTGTTCAATACATTGACTTTTGAAGTCACAGGCCACGTTTTTGTTACGTTCTCGAGAGTTTGGCTTAGCGGGTGCCTATGCGGGGGCCGGGCGGCAGTGCCGTGATGGCTGTTGGACGGGGAGGTTGTGCTTCACGTTTTCGCAGCTTTGACAGCAACACAATTCAAGACTAATGCATAAGTGGACAGATAAGACACTTCTATGAGACGCCGAAAGTAAATTCGGTGAAAAAGCTAAAGCTTTAAACTCTCAAGAAATACATGAAAATGTTGTGTTGATTATTTTATTCACACACTTTATTTATTATCAGCTGTTGCTCACGGCTCCAGCCACGTAGATTTTGGATGCCGTTCCGGATGGTGATCCTCACTCGTAGTGTAATGATATAAAACCTATGACACTGATAAATAGTGTGGGTTTCTATTGGTGAAATAATTCTTAGAATTGGTTCTGTAGATCCAGAGATTAACCTATATAACGTCACAAACTACGTCTGTATATTAATATATGTATATTAGAATACTATACATACCTATAGCTACATATATAAATATATAATATTATAAAACCATGATCACTACATATAATCTCTAGTATAAAATAATTCACTTCCCGCTGTCTGTCTGTCTCTATGTATGCTTAGATTTTTTAAATTACGCGACGGATTTTGAAGCGCTTTTCTTTAATAGATAGTATCATTCAAGAAGTAGGTTTATATGTACAATACAATCTATATAATATAAAAATGAATCCCTATTTTCCAATAGGGATTCATTTTTGACTGGACTGGCTGAGGCTGGACAAATTTCGCTTTTTTCTTTTTTGTTGTGTTTATTATTGTCTTGTGAAGGTTTTTATGAAAGAAAAAGTAAAAAATATGCGCGGAAAATAGAAACATTTAAGAGTACTTAACCATTATATGAAATATCTGACCCGAAAGACGTTGTTAAGTCCTATTGGTGTCAGGATCTCCGTGGGCGTATGGAGTCCTTGTCGTAATGCTTTCTGTTCTCAAAATAATTAGGACAACTTAATACAGCCAACTGAGGTAAATTCTAATTTTTAAGGTGAAATGAAGTTTGCCCGGTCAGTTAGTGCATAATATAAGAGGTTTGAATGTGATGTCATTTAGATAAACACATTTTTTGGGCTTACGTAGCAAACGATGGCATTGTGAGAATGTGTAATGTGTGTGAATTGTTATGCCTATAGCATACTTATAGCTTTCAAATTCACCTACCTCAATGTATCTATGCAATAAACACCCTAACCAATGGAAATATATATTCATGACTTAAAGATTCATGTAATATGAATATAAGTGCTGAGTGGGCATCAAACCCACAATCTCTGAATGCTCTACCGCTACGCCATAGAATTTGAACCTTTAAAAATTGATTTTTTTTTTTTTTTTTTTTTTTTTTTTTAAATAATATTAGAACCGTAGTTACTAATATTCCCTCTAACCCCTCCAGCTAAGCTAAATTGCTTGTGTTAGGAGTGGGTTCACGTCGGTAGTGTAATGGCCAGGATCGAACCCGGGACCTCTGGATCGTAAGGTCGACTCCTAAACCACTAAGCTACCGACGCTTGTCTGTTTGTTCACAATGGACACAAACGCTACTTTGTACACGGATTTTGATATGGTATTTTTATTTAAAAGGTTTTTGTAGAATGGTACCAGAGATAAAACCAAAGTCGCGACAACATGCATCCATACGAGCAGAGCCGCCGACCTTAGCTATAATAAAGAATCAAGAATCAATCAACATCGATGTCAAAAAAATACCAAATCAGTTAGGTACGTGAAGTTAGGCAGAATATGATGTGTCCACTCTGTACCCTTTTTATCGACATCTTTTCCCATATTTTTATATTATAATCACTTTAGTGACATGAGTGCGGGGTGGTGCGGGGCTGCGATTATTACGTTCGTAGACTCCACCCATTCGCTCTAAGGCATCGTCTCTGGTAAGGACCTTAAGTATTTTAATACTAAACTTAGTATGAGAAGTGTTTATTATGTACTTAAATCTATCTCAGGGCAAAATTTTATGAAGAACCTTTTAGCCGCTCTGACGTGATTGAGAACTTTATTATACAGACCTAATAACATATCAAATAATTAGAAGATCATAGTAGTAAATTCACCTACTGCGTCGTTTACGACACGGCATTTTTCGGCTTTCATTGAAAACAAATTTTTTTTTTCATTATTTTTTATGTAATATTGAACCTTTAATTGCACAAAAAAAGTTGTTTCAGAAGACTGTGGGTTCATTGTAGTAGCTAACAGGGGCTAACAATTTCGATTTGATGACTTCCCAAATATATTAAATAGTTGAGGACATAAGAATAATAAAAAAATGTACAATAGATTAAAAAAATGTTCCAAATTGGTAATGTAACATAATCCAGGTATTTTTTAATATCTGCAATGTACAGTCGGTAAAGAAGATATGGTTGTATCTTTACCTATGAAATTTTATGAAAATATACAACCGTTTTTGTCGACTGTACATACCCAGGTAATTTACAATTGTAGAATACAATATAGAGAGACACAGCAAAATGCTGTTAATGTGATAGTCGATTAGTAGTCGTTAACTGCGCTGCTATTCAGTGATTTGTGGCCAGAGTCTCTTCGACCAGCGACAGTGTTTTCCTGTGTGGTGCACGGTAGCCAAATAAATGCTTCGAATTTCTATTACAAATCGTTTTTCGCATTTAGCTTTGGTCAGTTTTCAACAGTAAGTGTGGCAGGTTTTTTATTTGGACAAATAATGTGGTAGGTTATATAATTAACCCTTAAACTATGCATAGAGTCTAGATCCACAGTAATTTCCACTAAAACGCAGCGTAAAAATAGTTACTACTATGATAGAATAATTATACTATACAGCCCATAACATACACACATTGATAGTTAAAAGACATTAGAATAGAAAAAAGCGTATGATACAACAGGTATGGAAGGCACCCCGAAGACATTCGGGCCGAGAGATCCCGGCTCCACAGGATCATGGTGGCGGAGTGGGAGCGATGACTTGAGCAACCACGCGCAGGGCATGCCGTCATAGAGGCGGTAAGGCCCATCATGGGGGAATGGCTAGAGAGGCCACATGGCAGCCTCTCGTATCGACTGACGCAGATTATCACCGGGCACGGGTGCTTCGGGCGGTATCTGTGTCGGATCGAAAAGAAGCCAACGTCCGAGTGCCATCATTGTGACGCGAGCGAGGATACAGGACTGCACACGCTCACCGAGTGTCCGGCATGGGCCGGTCCGAGGCGGGAGCTAGTGGCGGCCCTGGGAGTGAGAGTTCTCACCCTCGCCACCCTATTGTCCGCTGCGGCGCGCTGAAAAAAGCGCGCCTCCCCATTCCGGGGGCGAGTTGGGGACCCCGTTGTCCCCCCTCCTGAGGAGGGCCAGACCGTAAGGGATGGCCCTGGGTCAGCCGGGGTACGAGGGATATGTCGATGACAACCTCACCTCCGGCCTAGCACCACGAGCCACAGTCGGCGTGCGGTTTTAGTCGGTTCGAGTCCGACATAACCTCCCCTTCCGGCTAGGTATCCGAGGGGATTTCCGCACGGAAAAAAAAGGTATGTAAGGCACAGGTAAATGGGCAGACCACCAGTCGAGGTCGATCTCACAGTACACAGATTGGCCAATCTTTTTGCTTTTTTTCTTTCAAAGTTCGCTTAAGGATTGATGACAGTGGAAGAAGTTCGTGGAGTATGTAAGGATAGATTCAAATTGATAATGGAGATAGAGCTGTTGTCTCTGCCTACCCCGGACGGAAATAGGAGTGAGCGTATATATGTACATAACGCCTATTTCGAGCCGTCTTTTATCGCAAAATACGGTATATTGTTAGAAAAACTGTGTCTATACAGTGTACAGTTAAAGAGTTCAACCTTCTTTTTTTAATCCTTGTAATTATTTATTTTATATTGTAAACCATTATTATCGCTAGCCAGTAAGAAAATATCGTTGAAAGTAATACTGTTTAATCCAAAGGCTATGGTAACATTTCATACGGCGTCATTTACCTCGTCAGCCTACGCACTATTGTTCCAACATAACTTAGATTTATATCTGTAACTCAATTTAATCTATTTGGTATAATGAAGCTTGGCAAAATATAAAGATACCTTTTTAGATTTATTTGGAAAGGTTAGCTTATTATAAAATATGAACAATAACTGACATCAAATTAATAATTGGGGATATACCTCCTATTAATTTTAATGACCGTTGTAAATTCAATATTCAATCGTTTACTAAATTACAAATAGAACTTAGAATCGGTTATAATAATATATTAATAATGAAATCATGTCAGGATGAAAAATCCAATTAAATTAGGTATAACTATATTCTCTTTTTGGTAAGTCTCTGCGAGACCTCCACCTACCCTTCGAACCTAATCTATCGCTGTCCGGGCGCGCGGATGATAATTTTAAAGTCGTTTTGGTGTGTGATAACATTGTTAACTGTCACCAATGAATGACCGAAATAGTCATGAGAAGGATAAATATCGGATTTTCACAAATTTCAAAAATATTGGTGGATGTTAACAGTCACTAGTATATCTTCACACTGCATTTCAGATATTCGCAGTAACATACACGTTAGACTTAACCTAGTACTAATAACCTAAGTTTAAACAATCCACGAACTAAGTTTTAGTATCACAGTTTACGAGCTGTTTGATATCGTGTATCGTATTCAGTATTTATAAAGCCTTGACCAGACCAACGCGTTCAGCTCGCGTCTGCGGCAGCGTGCGCGGTTGCGATCAGCGTTATTTTGTACAAACTTGACGAACAAAACAAATTATCACCACCGTCAATTATTAAGCCTTGACCAAACCAACGCGTTCAGGTCGCGTTGGTTTGGTCAAGGCTTAATAGTTTTGAGGGAAATCTTACAATATATTTCACTAGAGATATAATTGTGCCTGTATAAGTTATTAATATTGTTCTGGTACCGATTTTACATGTTAATTAGACCCAATCTTAAACAAATAACTTTGTTACAGGTTGTAAAATGCGTTTTTTTAATCGTTGCGTAATATTTTGGATTCATATAATATAAGAATACAATACACATAATGGTTATAATACTATGTATGTTATACGGTTATAAGCAAAATATATACTAAGATGTACTTCTAAGTATTAAAACAAAGTAGTAGTAACTATGTACTTAATTTCTTGAGTTTTTGCTCTAATTTATTAATCGTAAATTCTCAACAATTTTGTTTGTAACTCAACTCATAAAATTGCTTATAAACGATTGCAATACCCCTGGTGTCACTCACACCTGCTAAGCCCTGTAAAAGAGACCAGAAGAAAATTGATACAGAATATAATTTAGTAAAATTATTTAGGTTGTTTTAGTTGCATCATCCTATTTCTCAATAAATTTTATGAACAAACCCATTGTAACTACCTACCCAGGATAAGAGATTCTTTTCTCACAGGCTTTACCTAACAGCCTTATGAACCTGGCTAATAATGTGGATTTTTTGTAAAAGGTATAGCCCAATTCATATATCATCTCAAAATGTGCTCTATTTGCGCAGTACACGTTTCTTGAATGTATTTTGAATATAGTATAGGGTCCTACTGCGGTAGACGAGCTCACATTCACCAAGCATATATAATTAAAAAAGAATCTGCGCACGCCAGGGCCTTTTATATATTGGGATTTAGGTCCAAGATTTATGAAACGGGTTAAAGACGAAACTGTCTGACTGTGGAGGTGGAACTGGGTGCTATGGCAGATATAAGAACTGGACTACAATAAACTTAAAATAGTTGGTAATACATATTATAACAAAAAAGCAAACAATGTGAAATACTCCTACTGTTAGACAAACATGTCCGGATTTATACGCATTACAAAGTCGATTAATCGCACGTCAGGCTTCGCAGCGAATAATTAGCACTCGATACTTCCATTGTTATTGATAGGCCATGGCCGTTGGAACAGATGACGTCACTGTGAGACATACAATCTAGTTCATTGTTGAATGCGTATCTAGTAGAGGTTTGCAAGTCATTTATATTAACCTCTCTGACTAAGTTGAAGTAAGTATCTGTTGAGTAAACGTAAAACGCAGGGGTTTGCGTTATTTCATATTAAATTTTATTAACCTCTCCGATACAGTTGAAGCTGGTATTCTGTTAAGGAAACGTGTAACGCAGTGGTTTGCGTTATTTTGATAATTAAAATGATACGTGGAAAAGTTAATAACGAAACCACTAATAATGTTTCGTGTTGCGAACTCTAGTTTAACTTCGAAGTATTAATTGCGGTTCTCATATAGTTATTACCACTGGTAGCAAACAGACTCAAGCCGAGATTGTATTGGATTATAAAACAACTACTAAATATTATAATGAAGTTAATATTGTTACAGGAAAAGTATTGTATGCTATGGTACCATTTTTTTAAAAGATAAGATGCCCCCGTATACGAGTCTACAACAGTACTAAGTAGTCAATACAAAATTACAGATATCTAAAATACATGGAATCGTTAGATAGCAGTTATTTCAGCAGTAAAGAAATCTGCTCAATGGATTTAATTATGAAATTTTGTGTTCGACATTTTTTTATCTTTACGACTTCGCAAACACTCATCACTTTAAACACACTTAGATAATTATTTATTTTTGCAAATACATACCATTGTAAACCTAGTGGAAATACCTAAACTAACGCACGTATACATAGTCATACATACATACTTCTACTCACGTCTATAAATCCCCGAAGAGGTAGGCAGAGGTGTATTGACACCCACGTTTCGCTTCTTTGTCTCTTTAGTATCGGATGGAAAAGAGCCCTATCCCTTAGTCACCTTTAATGACACCTACAGGAAAACCTCGGGTGGTCCTATTTTACTTCACCGGAAACCTTTGCAATGAACGGGAATCAAACTGTGACCTCTGATTACTTGAACTGTTTACAGTTACGCCACAGAGATAATTAAGTGCTGAATAATTTTGAATATGCCACACCTTAAAATACAGCATAGTAAGACTAATCCAATCCGAAATGCCAATGCGTTCGGGCCAAATTGAGGACCTTGACATAGCTACGTGCGTGGCTTCTAGATTTTATTACGATGTCCTTAATCTATTACTATCGTTAAAGTTTTTTTAGATATATCAAAGAATCAAAGAATCAATTTCATTTATTCAATTTAGGCACATAAAGAGCACATATGAACGTCAGAATTGTACAATGTCAGTCATATTAAAAATAAATCATTGGAAAATGATTATTTCGTTGGTTCGGTAGGTTGGTTCTACTGAGAAGATACCAGCAAGAAACTCAGTGAACTCGATTATCCTTCTTTTTTTAAATATGGTTTATTTATAACAAATTTATACAGTTCGAGCAAGAGATGAGATTACGATGTCCATGGATCTTTATCATTTAAATATTCGTCTAATTTATAAATAACCTTTTTCAATACCAATAACATAACAAAGAACCGCTTGTGAAATATTAAAACTATTAAAACCTTAATTCAGAATCACACATTTAAATAAAACTTTTTAACGGATTCTATCGCAATATACTTACTTTTATTAATTTCTATGAGTGACATTAGTGTAAACTTGAGAAAATATCAGTCATAATCACACAGTTCTCATTTAATTTTGATAACATCACCTCTTAAAATGAACCGTGAAAATAGTTTAACTAACTTGTATCTAGCGAGAAATTTTCGCAGGAAATTCCTGTAACTCGATTGCAGCTGACAACCTCCATTACCAGGCTCAATAATTGTATCATGCCTAACCTTCACCTTGACGCAAGTGCAGGCAATAAGTTGGCACAATAATCGATTGAACTATACGATAGAAATACAGATTTTTATGTTAGACTAGTGGCCTGGGTTCCGGCTTCGCACTAGAATATATTCGTAAAAAACATCATATGCAGACGCAAGTATTTTTTTTTTGAAAGAAAGTAAGCCCGTAGTACTTTTTTGAGCTTATAGCACAATCCTAGTAGGATCTTGCACACTTGGTTGTATGAAAGAAAACCTTTACTAGCCCGGCTACAAACTCAAAAGAGGTATTGCAAATTCTCTCGAGAATCGTAACGAATCCTAAATATTTTAAACTAGCTTTTGCCCGCGGCTCCGCCCACATGATCACTGCTTCGTTCTCTTGAGTAGTAGCGTAATGATACTGCGCCTATGTGTTATTCTGATGTATAAGCTATATTATTGTAAACGTTCATGAAAATCCATTCAGTAGTTTTTACGTGAAAGAGTAACAAACAAAAATAAAAAAAAGGATGCGAAAGTTTGTGAAGATTTCTGTGAAAATTTGTGATATTTTTAACACAATCACGCTTAAACAGCTGAATTGGTATGATGCTAATTTGCTACAGGGATAGATTATAGTCGGGAAAGGCAGTCGGTAAGCCAGTTTTATACTGGAATAGGTTTCCATAGGACGCGGAAACGTGGCAGAGCCGTGGGCAACAGCCAATATTATTATAGAAAACATCCATTAAATATTGTAATAATTTGTTAAAACCGAAACCGTAATACCAAATTTGGCCTAACACGCGTCGCTGAACGGTACACTTTCCCAATTTGCATATCATTCTCATTTCAGCAACATCAATTTGAATAATTGTTTAATACCATCCCGTTGTAGCAATTCATTCATTTGACTATATTCTGATTTATCACTGAGAGTAACTTTAAACGCAATTTTTGAACGAACGTGGTAAAAATATATTGTGACGTTATTTTTATCTACAAAATTATTGTCGAATCGTTCCACGAAATGGAAAAAGCCAGGTGCAACTGAATGTGTAGGTATCAGAATACGTTACTTCACTGCAGTTAAAGTTAATTGTTTAAGTAAATTTATTAAACGAAGAATAGTAACTATCCGTTATTATTTACGATCTTTTAATTCATTTACCTTAACAATAAATTGTATTTTTTCTCCTAGCACAGACTAACTAAATAGGTACTGTGCTCTTGATAAAATACTTTTTAAATTAATACACGCTTAAAACATATTATCTATTCTGTGCTTAAAACAAGCCCTTATGACGTTTCAAGAAAAGAAACTGATCTGAAGTTAATAGTCAACGCAACGTATTCTACTTTTGATAATATTGATATAATAATATAATATTGAATTTTGCACAGTAGTGGGAATTGAACCCGCAACCTCCGATTTAGCAGTAGAACTCTCTACCGCTACTCCACAAAGGTCGTCAGATACAAATTACCCGTCTAATTTATGAAATTATGACTACCATTAGCGTTATTAAAATGGGGTAAGTTAATAGGTTATTTTCATAACCACGGCATTTTTAATGAACGCATATTTTCAATTTACATTTCAAATTAATTAACAACCTAATTTGATATTCAAATATTTCAACAGCTGAACGAGCCGATATTTTTATACCGCTAAGGTTTGCTTTCATCTATACTATGAATAAAAACGCGTATCTATGAATACAAACGCGTTTAGTACATTTTAAACTACGTTAGCATTTTTAATTTATCGTCTTAACTGAATTTTTTTCTAAACCATTTAGGTAAACTAATTGTAATTTTTACCTTTTAGGGCTGTTTCACCAGTGATGATTAATAATTTACTAGTAAAATTCGGTCTAAAATGGTAAATACGGGTTTCTAGATGGCAAGGCTCGTTGTCGTGCTGGTAATCCGAGAGCTGGCACGATTTTAGGAGTACATGCTTGAGGCAAGTGGAAACCTTGTCACCCACCTCTCCATGTGGTCACCATAGTCCAAAAAAAATCGAATTCTTTTCTGATAAGTTAACGTATTTTTCGGAAAAGAATTATGATAAGCTCGCGTTTGACTTTGACCACGGCGTGTGTTCTCCGTCCATCATATTATTGTATTTTAGACAGCTCACTGACAGTGGTCGGTATAACTTTGTTCTAGCGTCAACACCTGAAAATCCGAACAAAAATTAGGCGCCAATACGTCATTTTTCATTGACAACGTCACGTCAACCAGAAAGCAATTTTAGGGATGTGGTTAGTCAATCGACTGTGTTTTTAACTTGGAAATGTCACCATCGATATCGACTACACAGAAAATACTTTTTATTTCAGATATTGCATAACTGGCGGTTTTAACAGATTTCTGAACAACAATTGGGATGTTTATAATTTTTTATATGTGTATGATTTTTACGGGAAAATTATTTTTGTAACTCCGTTATATTATATAGATAGACGAATTGTCAAAATTCTTTCTTTGTTTGAAAGAGGTATATTCCAAAATGGTCCAACAGAAATGACATATCTACTGCTTTATTATTATGTATAGAAATATTATAATTCCACATGAAATCATATATTTATCATAATATTTTAATTTATCGATTATTGATTTTTCTAATCGAGTTTTTTAACTTAGTCGATATTTTAAATTATCTTGCAATCACTACTTCCATCTGTCTAAAATACAATAATATAATGGACGGGGTATAGTTGAAACGTCAGTTGATCATGTTATTTATTACTGTACGAGTTGCTAGTTGTTGCCTAGATGTAACCTATCCACTCTAATCAAAAAAATGTTAAGTTATAATTTTATTTCATTTTACAATATTTGTTTCAAAAATGAAAGTACCGTCCATTAGGTAATACATAACTAAGTTGCAAGTATACGGTACCAAATCTAATTAAATTTATTATTATCATATTCCATTTTCTATATTACACTGCTAGTGACGTCATACCGAGACAGTCCAATCAAGTAGAGGTCACCGTGAAAAAATATCGCTATACATGTATTAGGAAAGTGGTCAGACTGTGACAATGTCACGAAGTCGTGGGGATAGAATCAATGCATGAATCATTTCTATGTATATAATACAAGACATTTTTTTTAAACAAAAGATAGTCACGGTTCTTGAGTGAGTTGGAAGTGAATTTCAAATTTGGAACAGGACGCAGAAATTAGAAAAATACGTTAGTGAATTTTGACACCTATCTGTATAACATAACGTGCCTATTTGTAATGTCATGAG
The DNA here is from genome assembly GCA_914829495.1 of Eilema sororculum. Taxonomy (NCBI): domain Eukaryota; kingdom Metazoa; phylum Arthropoda; class Insecta; order Lepidoptera; family Erebidae; genus Eilema; species Eilema sororculum. The sequence goes on from OU618550.1 coordinate 16,790,424, forward strand.
TATGACAGCTAAAAATAATCAATAGAATAGTGGCATTCTGGGAGTGCTGACGGAAGTGAATTGATTCTTGATACTTTGGTGTCGCGAGTTCAATGCTTCTTTCCTATCTTAAAAAGTTCAAGTTAGGTTAGGTTAGAAGTTAGATAGTTGCAGTGACGGCAAATAAACAGCTCGCCAAGAATTCAGATCGTGGTCTCTAGAGACAATTGCAGTACTTTTCGTTGCATAATGTACTGTTGTAATTATTCTCTGTTCATTTCAGCTTCAGTTTATCCCTCCTTACCTCAACACAGTTTCATACACTAGGGATATCATACCAGCCTATTAAAAGCTACGGTTTTCGAGAATAATATATAACGTTAAACTGAAACTAAATTACTTTATTACAATACTCCCACTTCTGAGAGTAATCTCAACATTTGTGTAATTTGATAGTATACATGTTGAGTTAATTAAAATCACTATTAGGTATACTCCTGTATAAACTAATTTTACATCTAAAGTTTTCCTTTGTTTCGTTACAGACAATGATCGTATACCGACTATTATTTTGGACAAGTACCTTAACTGTTGTAGTTACAGCAAAATGCTCATATGAGACCTTCCCTAACTTCTTGAGATATTTTGAATTCACAGATTTTGGAAAAATTGTACAGTCTGTAAGAAAAATGCTAAAAAAAGTTTAAGATGCCAATCGATTCTATTTCATTTGGGGATCAAAAGACTCGAACCTTTTTAGCTTTGAGTAATAGGAAAGAAGGAACTTGCCAAAAATGTTTAACTTGTGGCACACGACATTACTGCCCCTTTTCAAAAATACACCCTGTATAGATACAGATATTTTCTTTATACAATATACTTACTTAACTTGGCAATGCCCCCACTAAGATACTTAGGGTACAACAACCTCACCTAATGGTCGTTACACCAGATTAACAGATGGTGACCCTGGCATAGGCATTCCTCTCCAGGTTTTTGTGGGGGTTTCCTTTTTATAAGAATAAATGCAACCAAATTTACTATTATTCTCGTCAACCCAATTCAATAAAGTCGTTTGCGTTAGAAGTGGGAGTACTTCGGTAGTGTAATGACCAGAATTCAAACCCGAGACCTTAAGAACAGTGCTTTTGAAGAATACCAGACTCAAAAGCACTGAGAATTAAAAAAAAATAGAAACAAAAAGGATTTACATAGTACATTCCTGGAGCGCTTTGTGTTCTAAATTCAAACTAGATAAGAAAAAAAAATATTCATGGTACTTTTGTGGTACTCTGCTGCAACGTTTCTTTTTTATTCAAATTAGTGTTTTGCTTATCCAGCCAGTAAATGTGATATTTTGGGTATTCTTTTTGTGAATGTAATTTAAATATTTCCGCGCATATTTGAGGAAAATGTAATTTTTGTTGCTTGATAAGTTCACTTGCGATTACACAAAGACATAATCCCCTAAAAGAGAGCTTCAAAATATAGAAGGTTACGTCTATAATATTATGAATTCTGACAAAATCAGTATGTTACGCAAGTTTGTTGTTCAAGAAATCATATATCACATATCGATAGAATACATTAATGTCGTAATTTTAACCACTTAGCATACTTTTCATCCCCGTCGTGAGGGGTACAGAAACAAGGAAAGTACACCATGAGCGCGAAGTCGTGGGCATCATACAGTTGGTATATGTCTATACATATAGGAACTGAATTGATGATGATACTTCATCACCATTGATTACCCTTATTCCGTAGATTTCATTTCTAATTTATTTATCATCAGGCAAAGTGAAGTCATTTATGCTCAAAAAAATAATAATTAGATTATTTCTTATTCTAACATCTCAAAGATCCCTAAGAAAGTGATTACATTCTTCCAAGAACTGATTCTATAGAGATGCTACAATGTAGAAAGGTTCTTTGTGCAAACGACAAGTCTGATAACATTGTAAGGTTTAGACACTCAGTTGATTTTGATTTGGTACCAGTGATAAGCCTAAAGCGGTTACAGTTGGTATTCGACAAGGAAAATTCATATTATTCTGAATATACATAACGTACACGAGATTTGCCAGTCATATTTGGTCCCTTTTTTTCAATACCATCCCTGTCAGCTTTCGAGGGTTTTATATTGGATTCGAATCGACTAAAACTGTACGCAGTCTTCAGTCTTGAGATGCCAGGATATAAAATTGTCTAGAGCATATCCTGCGCGCTAATAATCCGACGTAACTTCCCTCACCGGTCTATCAGTGGGGGTTAAACCTTCTTGTCTACATTCCCGCAATTGCTGTGGGTTACGGGAACAGGATCAATAGCTCATGTGGAGAAAGACATAAAGCAACTTCTTCCTCTAAGCGTTAATCCTAGTCGCTTTCAGCTTGGAGTCTGGGGTCTGCGAATTTGGCCATCTGACTTTCTGACGTTCACAACTCAAAGGCGATATTGAAGCATTGTAGTTAGACCAGTTGTTGAACTTTTGAGGGATCCAACTACCATAACAACCCTTAAAACTAACCACTATTGATGTTCGTATGGCAACCGGGACTGACGGCTTAATGTGCTTCCCGAGGTACGACTAGACTAATTCAAATACCCATATTCATGCATATAAATGCACTGAGCGGGGAATGACCCCGAGCCTCCAGCGTAGCAGCCGCGTTTACTACCGCTACGCCACAAAGGCTGTCTAACGACACGGTTAACTATTCGTTGGTAAGATTTTTTAAACCCTTTAAATTATACGATTCTTTTATGACTTAAGTCATACCTACCGTGTGCATAGAGTAGCGGTGAGCGAGTCAACTCATTTAATTAAACTCTGCCCTTACTACGGTAATACGGGGTAATACAGACGTAATTAGATCGGACGACTTAGTATTCAATTATACGTCTATTATGATTTTATGCGAGTACTAGGCCTTATAATGGCAAGTAACAGGCTCTCGTTCTAATGTAATTAGGATAGTTTAGTTTGTAACTCATATAATTTTGCCTTGAAGGTGTTGGTAATGTATTTTGAATGACTTTAACTTAAAGGAAGTTTGTGGTAGTTTGAGATACAATTAGTAGTACGTGATAGTATATTGTAAGCTGTTGGTATCGTAGATACTCTTATCCATATTAATCTAATCCTACTAATAGGTATTATTTAAAAGTATGTGAAGATGTTTTGATATTTGTTACTCAATCAAGTTCAAACCGCTAATTAGACGGTAGAGTGGTAGATTATGGTCCAAATTAACATATGGGTTGGTATAATATACTATATACATAATATACATATTAATAGGTCCCATGGATTGTGATTAGAAATACTCATACGAACCCACGGGCCAAAGCCAGTATTTGTATACATAGTCTATAAGAAAAAAATAATCAATCGCAGACCAATATAGTTCCCAATTTTTTCAGACTACGTATACGACTTATACTTTTCCTTTGATATCCCAATTCTTAGAAAACTTTCACCAAGAATTGTAACACTAAATAAGGCTATTTAACATCACGCTACAACCTTTAGGAAGCAAGCAATAAGTAAAACATCACAAAGACGCGGTCACTCATTCAATAAAATTGAGTACGATAGGTGATCCCAAATTAAGTTTACGATATTATTCGCTATTTTTAAATTTTACCACATTCTGCAGCTTTTTTATAATGCAGCAATCCCCAGGGATAGACACCCTTCCTCTTCCCTCCGAGGCCAGCAAGCACATTCTGCACCTAATGCCAGCTATGGTTCTTGATACAAGATAAATATTATAATATAGATTCAGTTATGATTTATGATACACAAACCTTTCAAAACAATGGTCTTAGGACACAATTGTTTTGGATAGTTGCCAAATTTTGATAAACTGTATAATTTAAACGGTTATTCGGCTTGATACCAATAGTTCGCAAACACTAAGTACTACTGAGACACTTCTTAAATGAATATGCAATATCTGATCATTCTGTGAGAAAATATAGGAGAAGATACTACGGAGGAAATTCACGAGTTACGTGAATACTTAATTACAAAGATTTAAATGTCCTTAATTTTCGTGTGCATTGTGAAAACTTGAACTATATGGGGTGGAAACGATACAGCATAATGACAGTTAATCATATAAATATGTTGACGCTATCCATAGGGGATCGGGCTCTAGAGAAGGAATCATGTTCTGTTCTCTGTGACCTGGCAATAATGGTTATGTTGGTATAGGATCGACGCACATACTCGTAACAGCACTCAAATGCTATCTTCTGAATCATAGGATTCAACAAAAAGTTTCAAACACCGTGGATTTAGCTTTCGTAAGGCGTAATGTCTAATATTGTTCTTATCCATGTTTTGAACAGTGAAAACAGTTAGAGAGTTAATATAAAAACTTTGATTTCCAAACTTTGCGATAGGTATTTCACAAAGCAGCCATATTCAGCGATAAACGATATCTGGTGAAAAAACCCGACATCGTTGGTAAGATTTTTTAAACCCTTTAAATTATACGATTCTTTTATGACTTAAGTCATACCTACCGTGTGCATAGAGTAGCGGTGAGCGAGTCAACTCATTTAATTAAACTCTGCCCTTACTACGGTAATACGGGGTAATACAGACGTAATTAGATCGGACGACTTAGTATTCAATTATACGTCTATTATGATTTTATGCGAGTACTAGGCCTTATAATGGCAAGTAACAGGCTCTCGTTCTAATGTAATTAGGATAGTTTAGTTTGTAACTCATATAATTTTGCCTTGAAGGTGTTGGTAATGTATTTTGAATGACTTTAACTTAAAGGAAGTTTGTGGTAGTTTGAGATACAATTAGTAGTACGTGATAGTATATTGTAAGCTGTTGGTATCGTAGATACTCTTATCCATATTAATCTAATCCTACTAATAGGTATTATTTAAAAGTATGTGAAGATGTTTTGATATTTGTTACTCAATCAAGTTCAAACCGCTAATTAGACGGTAGAGTGGTAGATTATGGTCCAAATTAACATATGGGTTGGTATAATATACTATATACATAATATACATATTAATAGGTCCCATGGATTGTGATTAGAAATACTCATACGAACCCACGGGCCAAAGCCAGTATTTGTATACATAGTCTATAAGAAAAAAATAATCAATCGCAGACCAATATAGTTCCCAATTTTTTCAGACTACGTATACGACTTATACTTTTCCTTTGATATCCCAATTCTTAGAAAACTTTCACCAAGAATTGTAACACTAAATAAGGCTATTTAACATCACGCTACAACCTTTAGGAAGCAAGCAATAAGTAAAACATCACAAAGACGCGGTCACTCATTCAATAAAATTGAGTACGATAGGTGATCCCAAATTAAGTTTACGATATTATTCGCTATTTTTAAATTTTACCACATTCTGCAGCTTTTTTATAATGCAGCAATCCCCAGGGATAGACACCCTTCCTCTTCCCTCCGAGGCCAGCAAGCACATTCTGCACCTAATGCCAGCTATGGTTCTTGATACAAGATAAATATTATAATATAGATTCAGTTATGATTTATGATACACAAACCTTTCAAAACAATGGTCTTAGGACACAATTGTTTTGGATAGTTGCCAAATTTTGATAAACTGTATAATTTAAACGGTTATTCGGCTTGATACCAATAGTTCGCAAACACTAAGTACTACTGAGACACTTCTTAAATGAATATGCAATATCTGATCATTCTGTGAGAAAATATAGGAGAAGATACTACGGAGGAAATTCACGAGTTACGTGAATACTTAATTACAAAGATTTAAATGTCCTTAATTTTCGTGTGCATTGTGAAAACTTGAACTATATGGGGTGGAAACGATACAGCATAATGACAGTTAATCATATAAATATGTTGACGCTATCCATAGGGGATCGGGCTCTAGAGAAGGAATCATGTTCTGTTCTCTGTGACCTGGCAATAATGGTTATGTTGGTATAGGATCGACGCACATACTCGTAACAGCACTCAAATGCTATCTTCTGAATCATAGGATTCAACAAAAAGTTTCAAACACCGTGGATTTAGCTTTCGTAAGGCGTAATGTCTAATATTGTTCTTATCCATGTTTTGAACAGTGAAAACAGTTAGAGAGTTAATATAAAAACTTTGATTTCCAAACTTTGCGATAGGTATTTCACAAAGCAGCCATATTCAGCGATAAACGATATCTGGTGAAAAAACCCGACATCTTGTCTCATCAGCATTTTTAGACGGTTTTAAGACGAGTTCTGTTCACGATTGTGACGTGCCTTATCAATCATCTACTGTACGAGGATATAAAGTGAGCTTACGACATCGTTTGAAGCTTCATGAAAGTCAAAATAATATTCATAATATTATTCAAATTGAAACAGTTCCCATTCATTCTCCTTAACGCCGCCATTTATTATCTGTAAATTCAAACAATAATTCAATTAGTAGACAAGTTTAAACGAAGTGATGGCTTGGTACACATAAATTAGACCGCTAAGAACTACATGTAACTTGGGTTAACATTCGGACTATAAATCAGCCTACGGTTACATTAGGCTCCAGTGTAGTAGAAGTTACGGAATTATTTTTGGTTACGCATTGCTACATAATTGTTTGTTAATTTGTTTATGAGAATCTAGTAGGCTATTACAAAGTCATCAGTTCATTATTTTGTCAATTTGTCTTTTTGTTTGTGCTACTATAAAGCCGTTAAAATAAATTTATTGCAGCCGAATATATGAAGCTAACATCAAAATGGAGGAGGATAAAATATTTGGTAAATACGTGATATTTATCTGGTTTGTGAACTGAGTTTAATGATATTTTTATTTTTGAGTAAACAATTTTCGAGACTAGTTCTTAACTTTTGATGATGATGAGTTTCTAAATTTATTCCACGGCCCATTTTTATTTCAATAGGTCCTTTTGATAGGTAAAACGAATAAATACACAAAAATAAACGAATTTCTCGTATCAAATGTGTCTCCGACATACTGCCACACGTAAAGAAAATAATGACCCTATATCATACATTTGTTATGAAATATGTACTAAGAACAGATTGTGTGAGGCTGCTTGATAAATCTCCAAGTTAGGCACTCTAACTTGGAGCCTTGTCAAGCACGTAGTTACTTTAGTTAGTAAACGAAGAAAAAAGGACGTGATGAAATCTACAATTCAGCAGCTAACCCTATGGACAAAATTCTAGAAATGTTGCTTCAAGTTTGTTCAAGGAAATACCCGCGTCAAATAGTGTAACATAATACCCGCTTACAGTCTCTGACCGAAAGTGCTGATGGCAGAGATGGTAATTCACTGACAAATTGTGTAAATCGAATATATAGGGTAAAATAAACCTTCTCGGGCGGGATTTGAACCCGCAGTCTTTCCCTTACACTTATTTATATACTTAATGCTGTAAAATTTATTCAAGGAATTGTGTAAAGCTTTATTGGAAAGTAAAGTAATTGTGTATCTCGGACTCACTACTAGGTATCTCGGCAACTGACCTAAACATTTAGATGATATTTTTATTTAAATAAGGATCTGCTCTCAGTCCTGAAAAAACAAATAATCCAAGCGAAACTCGGACACCCAGATACCGTATATTATTTCATTCTCGTATGTATTTTTATCAGAATATTTCTCGTAGAAGTTCACATCATTAGGTATATCTTTAATTTTCTTTGTTCTCTGCTTATATTCTCGAAAGTTGTGTTACTTTCAGTAATTTGCATAATTTCAGGGATACAGTTATATCCATTTACTAAGCATTTAACTATACACTCTGGCATACATGGCGTACAGAAGTCAAATTGAGGTGTCCTATATAAAAAAACATACAACTTTAAATACGTCATCATCCCCCGAACCTTTTCTCACCTCAGTTGACGTGGGCTTTTCAGTTTAAACATGAATCGGTCGAACTTCGATATTTTCGTGACCCTCATACAAAGTGTAACAAAAAATAAAGGTTTACGAGGGCACCTCGTGGTACTGCAGTCGGTTTCGCTATAGTGTGAAAAATGTTAACAACCCCTAAGTGACCGATCTAAATTGATCGCAAGGTCAACTTGGTCAATAAACTTTATTCTCAATCCATTTGGCATGAAGTATAGGTTTAAGTATATAAAAAATAATTATGTCAGTAGTACATATTATTCTCATTAGTAAAGCGTCTAATATGTAACTTCCATTAGCATTAAGCCTCACCCAGGCTTATTACAAAGGTCTATGTTTAAGAGAAGTCATTAAGTCGCCTACCCTCCGAGAGAATATTTTTATTGTACGATGCAACTGAATCCAGCACTCAGTTAATTGATATTGGAGTGTGATGGAAATTGTATGAAATTTTAATTAAAGTCCTGCGGTTTTTTCTACTTGCATGTTGTATTCACTGTATTATTTATTAGATGATGATTTTACTATCTAATTTCATGGTCTTTAACTTTGTCTCAGACATTTTTATAAACAGTCTTACCGTTTTGATTTAAATCGGGAAATACTCGTTTTTGTGACGGAAAATATCGAGGTGTCGGATCGATGAGGACTTTTATAGGTGGAAGATGGGGTCGATGAGGAGGATATATACCATTTGTACGGTTTTGTGGGACAAAGTATTAGCTCATATATATAATCTATACATATAATAAATCTGTAAACGATCGATGTCTGTACATGGAAAGGAAATGAGAAAAATTGTTATAGGGGGACTATATAAACGTAATAGAAGCCAAATCAACGTTTTTTGGAATTTTTGTCTGTTTGTCTGTTTATCTGTTTATCTGTTTATCTGTTTCTCTGTTTGTCTGTGAGTTTGTGCACGCTAATCTCAGAATCGGCTGAACGGATTTGGTTGCAGTTTTCACTAATACATTGTGGTAGGCTTCACTTAACATTTAGTGTTTGTTTTATTGAAATCGGTTCATAAATAAAAAAGTTATGTCAATAATAGCATATCACGGCTAACAATTTGTGATTGTGTGAATAGATCGAACCAATAAAGAAGCAACAATGCTTACAAGAAGATATTATTTCGGTCATAGGAATCTGAAGAACTTCGAGAGGCCAGAGTTCTACATCTCAGCCAAGTCAGGTCAGGTTACTGCAGAATCTACGGCACAGCAAGTGTCTCGATAGAATTCACATTTTTCTCGAACGATTTTCTCTCGAATCCAACAAAATTGTGAGCAGCTGGTTCGGTAAAAAGACTCCTGGCTTTCATAATTAATATCATCACGCTATTATAATAAGGAATGGGACAGAATGTTTTTATGACATAATATGTAAACGTCTATTTCACACTATGATTTCATGGTAACTGTGGCTCAATACGTCTGCGGTGGACTTGTAACTTAGCTGAGTCGCGTTCGAATCCATCTAAAATGTAATTTTTCTTTTTTATGGTTTTTTATTTACCTTTTTTTAACTTTTTTATTTTATTGTGTATTTGTTGTATTTTATTGTATTTATATTTTTATTTGAAGTAAAATATAAATTCTATGCTTAGTATTCTATAGGTAGTACATAAAACTATGCTGTGTGACAGTAATAGTAGAACTGATATAATATTCTTAGATCTATACAAAATTCTTCATTTCGGAGAATGAAATAGTGGTCCCACCCGCCTGAGAAGTCATAAAACTGAAACTCCCCCATTGATACCGATTCCACCACATCGGGGCAAGCGCAATATTGGAATCAAACCGATTAAAATTTAAAAGAGGAATGGGGCATTGGGGGTATTCTGGGGTTAGGTACCCCAATATACCTGCCTTGGTTACCTATCATAAATAGGTGGTCTCAACATGAAGGGCAGGGATTGCTTCGGCTAGGGTGATGGGTAGCCTAAGCTGTCACCATCAAAGCCGCGCTCATGGAGGAAGTAAATCGTTGCACCTTCTCTGAAGCGCATTACGTATTCTGGGAGATAGTTGACCCTATCGTATTACCGTCTCTACCATGGTGAATGTTCTGATGAGCTATTCCAATTAGTTCCACCCTCTCCTTTCCTACACAGGACAACGCATGCAAGGCTCAGATGTCATGCACATACGGATCAGAATATTCCATCAAGAACCAAGCGGTTTGGTGACCCATTCCTATGTCACACCATTAAGACCTGAAATCCCTGCCAGCTCACGGTTTACTTCTTCCTACAGTCCCGGTTCCTTTAAGGGGGGCGTGAAAAGGCTTCTGATGATGCCATCAAGCTGAGTGCCACCATTGTTAAGATGGTACATGTTAATAATGGAGACCCTATTTCCGTGTCTTTGCCTTTAGCTTAGGATAGGATAGGATAGGGGACTCTTTTGTCCGCACTTAGCCTCTCTTTTGGGCCATTGTGCGTAGAGAGTGCTGGCTAGAGCAGCCAGCCTAGCTCCGCCCAGAAATGCAGAAGCTTACTGGGGGCTTCGCAGGCTTCGCGGAGCGACCTCACTGTGCCGAGGATTTGGGATCGTTGGGCGGCCACTGCCTCGCATTCCAGTATTACGTGGGCGGCCGTTTCCTCGGCGCTGAAGCACCCCCTGCAGAGGGGACTATCCGTGACGCCGATGGTATGTAGGTGCTTGTTGAGGGGGCAGTGGCCCGTTATTGTCCCCATAATTGTAGACTTAGACTTGTTTTGTCTAGTCTTAGGAGACGTTTCGTTAGCCGTTTATTTATCGACGGCACAGCCTGTTTTGATTGCCTGCAGTCGATGGTTTGTACCCATCTTTGGTTATGTAGTTCCACAGATCTCTGGCGTATCCAGGTACGGATCTGTGAAAAAGGGATCGGCAGTAGTGGTAGTGGGCCAGCAGTGGTCATATCGGAGCCCCTCCTCGCGAGTTCGTCCGCAGCATCGTTTCCGTAGGACCCACTGTGGCCTTTTATCCACTGTAGCTTTACTACATTATGGGTGGATAGCTGGTTCAAAGCAGTTTGGCATTCTGCCACTAGTGTGCTGTTGGTTGTTTGGTGGTTTAGCGCTTTTAGGACAGCTGTGCTGTCGGTTAGGAGCTTTATGTTAAAACCCTTAACCTGCTTTTCGCTTATTGCCGTCGCTGCTGTTGTTATGGCGACACACTCGCATTGGAAGATTGAGCTGTGTTCGCCTAGTGGAAGGTGGATATTCAAGCCAAGGTCCAAAGAGTGCACCCCGGCTCCTGAACCATTCTTTGTTTTGGAGCCGTCAGTGTAGACGCGCATCTCCTTAATACCAGAGTAGTCCTTTTCCTCGGCTTGCGTTGTTATCTGGTATTTTTTGTTGAAAAAGTGTTTTTTGAAGGTTTTATCACAGGGAGCAGCTATTAGTGTTTTGTATTCCATCGCCCGCCCAAGAATTGTGGTGTGGGGATTATTGTGGTTGTTTCCCCAGAGTCCCAGGTACCACATTCTAATGGCGGTGATGGTGGCTTCCTGTTGGATGTATAGGTCAAGCGGTGTTAGGTTCAGAGTTACCTCCATAGCTGCAGTTGGAGTGGTTTTCATGCATCCGCAGATTGATGAGCAGGCCAGCCTTTGGAAGGACTTTAATTTGGTAATCACGGTAGACAATTCCGTGCGGGTCCACCATACCAAAGCCCCGTAGGCTAGCATGGGCCTTATCACCGCTGTGTATAGCCACAGTGCTATTTTTGGCGATAGTCCCCATTTGTTTCCCATCATTCTTTTGCATTGGTAGAAAGCGATTGTGCACTTGTTCAGTTTGTAGTCAAGGTGCCTGTTCCAAAGCAGCTTGCTGTCGAGAATTATACCTAGGTATTTTACTTCTTCCTTAAGCGTTAATTCGGTTGCGAAGACTTTCGGGAGCTTGTATGGGCCCGGTGCTCTTCGGTTTCTGAACATTACTACTTCGGTTTTCTGGGGGTTGACCGAAAGTTCGTGCTTTGTGCACCAGGTTTCTATTATTTTGAAGGCCTGTCTCATTCGGTCGCAAATGGCACTTTCGAATAGTCCCGTTATTAAGATCGTGATGTCGTCCGCATAACCTATAGTAAAAAGGCTGTTTGCGTTCAGATCTGTTATAAGCTCATTTACCACCAGGTTCCATAGTAGGGGAGAGAGTACCCCACCTTGTGGGCATCCTCTGCCCACAATGCCCCGAGTTGTGGTGTTGACTGTGAGTTGCACGGCCCTCTGTCTGAGCATGTTATCTATCCATTCGATAAGTGTTGAGGGCACGTCGTGTTTGAGCAGTGCTTTGTTGATGCTGTCAAAGTTGGTTTTGTCAAAGGCACCCTCTGCCTTTAGCTTACCATCAGGCGAGGTGAAGTTAAATTGAAGTGTCCTATATAAAAACGCGGGATCTTAAAAAGAAGAAAACACATGTGTGGGTAGAGCAATACAGTTCTTAACCTCCTAATAAAGAAATAAAGTCCCCAACCGCTTGGTCCGACGTGGCATTATTTCTACCGTATATGAGTGCCGGAAGGAAGGAGAGATTAGTTAAAAGACTCCTAATAGGCTCTTTCAGTCGCCATGGTGCGGTAGAAATGGTAAGATACAGCCAGAGAGACGTCCCTATGCAACTGCAGACATTATACATATTGCGTCGCTGCGATCTTATCGATTCCGTCTAATAAGTATCTAATAGTAAATACGTACAAAAAAAAATTGTAAATGATAACAGTATGCCAGAAGAAGCCAACCTATGTATTAGGTATATAAAAGATTGCTTGCTCCTATTGCATGCTCCTATTATATAAAAGAGACCGAATGTGGGCAGAGAAACACGCAGTTCCGGTAAATTTAATCAGACAAAAAAATTTCGCCGCGTGGGCATCAACTCCAGTGTTACCTAATTTGGAAGTATCTACCTACATCATCTGTTGAACACAAGCTTACCAATACAAGGAATATATAGCAAAATGAGGCTATATGACCCCATCCCAGTCAATGCTGTATTTGCTCTCTTGCCCACTGCGCCCCTCTTCTCTACCTGAGTGTAAGGCAACGAACAACGATGTGACTGTGGTCGATGGAATTTATCATAAAACTGAAACCACCATTGGCTCGGCAAAGAAGAGGACCACTGCTCACTGCTCAGGGCGTGCAAGGCTTCGGGTTTTCTTGAAACTATTTTCTGTGATACTTGATGTATTTTTTAATATATTCAGTTCGTAAGTGGTGGCAGCATATTTTAAGAATGGGAGGAAGGTAGAATATTTAAACCATTAAAACTGTAGAACATTGCTTAGTCTACATTTAGCAATGTTCATCCACATACTTGATAATGATTTCGTCAGCAAAATATTGAATTTTACAAAATCCTTCCGCAATATTTGCCAAGCCCATATAGAAGAAGTCTGTCTATTTTCGTAGTTTTCAGTAGTTTCGCCACTCAAAAAAGACTGTTTTAATAATATGTAATTGCAAAATACAGGGTGGAAATTAAAAAAAATGAATTTCGAAATTATTTGAATACAATGTTGTTTCTTTTTTAAAATAAAGGAATGTTTCCTTTGTATAAAATGCACTAATTCCAGTATTTATAGTATTTCCGTTCCAGTTGGGATGAAAATCTTCCACCATGTATAATAATGAGTTTGAGCTATTCCGAACTTAACGCGGACGAAGTCGCGGGCAACAGCTAGTTTATATATATATATATATATATATATATATATATATATATATATATATTACTCTGTTAGGTTAATAAACAGTTTTCTTTAATATCAGTACTAAGCTAAGATATTCTTTTGAAATAAGGATACTTAAACCTTTCTGCTAATCTCATACTAAATGTATGGGAGTGTTTAATGTCAAAATTTTAGGTACCTCTCGTTTGATTTTTAAAAAGTTATTGTATTCATTTTACTCATTACGTAACGTACTTTCGATATCAGTTTAAAGTTTTTTGATATCTGTAATAGTTACGGAATAATCGCCTGGACACATTTAACGATTACACCCTGTATATATAATTTATTTCTCACCAACAACCAATTACATACAATGTTTGCACAAATTTAGGGTAATGCTCTTGTTGTTACAAGGACGCCCCTGGACACCAGTCTACCTCCTACGTAAGTGATGTAAAAAAAAAGAATAAGAAAACAAAATTCTGAATTTCATAAAGATAAACAAACGTCATTAATGTCTTTATTATTTTCGATTTCACAGATAATCTAGCTTTAACGACTGTTATTCACTGTTTAATTCTCAAAGGGTTAGTTTTATTCTCACATTTTATTGAATGCCTTCGTATAATCAGCACTGCTACATTGACCACATTTGTATGAGTACCCTTTTTTCAACGAGTGACTTTCATGTGACCTTCGGCACTCAAAGGGTTAACGATACTTTAAGGTCAGACCCTCAAAATGTCCTGACAAACTATCAGGACATTTGAGGGTATATATCAACTGTCACTGATTTCGGTGACAGTCGGAACCGATCTATTTATACGATCCCCAATTCTCTAGTAAATTATGTGACAATCTGTCTCCAATCAAGGCATGGAATCCAAGAAAGCCTAATTTTCTTAATATTTTTTGTGGCATTTACCTCTATTGAGGCTGCAAACTGAGTGCTACCATTGTAATATGGAACGTGTCAGTAATAGTGACCCCCTTTCGAGAAACATTATGTTCAGCTTACCATCAGGCGAGGTGAAGTAAAATTGACGTGTCTTATATAACGACAAAAAACTTAAGTATAGGTTAGTTAGTTAAGTATAAGTATACCTTTAAGTTCGAAAAAGTAACAGTAAAAAGTTTGCATAATAAATGCTATAAAAAATTCATTCAAATATAGGACCTTTACTTAAGTTTTTTGTAAGTTAATTTAGGATTTTTGAATTTTTACATGTTGGTTCAGATCCGATGACGACTCGATATTCAAATTTTTCCGTAAATAACTCTTTAGCGGTCAGCAACACGCATTAACTATTGTGTTAGCTTTTGAAGGAATTTTTATAGCATTAAGTATGCTAACTATACAAATCAAATACATTGGGAAAAAGAATCTTCTCGGGCGGGACTCGAACCCGCAGTCTTTCCCTTCCCTTACGCCTCAAAGACGTATAAGGTGGGAAATTTGAATCATATCGGGCGTGTCTCGGTAGCCGAATTGGTCAGGCATTCCCACTGTAAGGGAGAGACTGCGGGTTCGAGTCCCGCCCGAGAAGATTCTTTTTCCCAATGTATTTGATATTGTGTTAGCATCAGCAGTAATTTTTTTGTTTAGATATTCCATCAATAAATTTTTAATGTAGATAACCTAACCTAACTTAGTTACATTATGTTATTTGTAAACGATCGCGGCGTATATTCATGGTTTATAATAATTCGGGACTTCACGCGAAACATTTTTGGAAAGTATAGTTTGATTACTGTGTAAATAGCCCAAGTCTGTTGGTTTTAATTCTAAATTAATTCAGGTCTGCTTGTTGTTTATACTCTTATAGAGGACGAAGTGAAGTTAGTAAATTAAATATTAATGAAAATGTTCAATTAGAGCGTACTTAAATTGTAAATTGACTTTTCAGGTTACTAGTTTCATGGTAACATAGTAACTTGATTTATATAGTTATTATAGCAGTATTTAGTCTGAAAATATACCCCGTAGACGCTGTAATAGGCATTTTATAGTGGAATAAAAATATATTGAAATAGCATTGTAAGTTCAGCTTCATAAACAAAAAGGTATTAGAAGTAAACACGCCTATACAGGGTGTATTTTTGAAACGGGGCAGTAAAGGCAAGTACCTTAACCGTTGCAGTTACAGCAAAACGTTCTTAAAAGACCTTCCCTAACTTTTTGGGACATTTTGAACTGCATTCACAGATTTTGTAAAAAACTTACAGTTAGCAAAAAAAATGCAAAAAGTTCAAAATTTTGTTTTTATGCCAAACGATTCTATTTCATGTGGGGATCAAAAAACTCTATGGGACCATTTTAGCTTTCAGTACTAGAAAAGACAGAAATCGCCAAAAACGTTTCCCATACATTTCGTACGGAAATATGATAAATCAACTCGAAACTCATAGGTCAGGTAAAATTTTGAACTTTTTAAATAAAAAAAAATCATTTAAACATTTAAGAAATTGGTTTATGAAATAAATTGCTCAAAATGATTTCCATTTTCAGGAATACATAAGTCTATCCTTTTTTGCACTGAACGAATGGCGGCTAATAATGTTTGAGCCGCCTATTCGGTACACAGTGGATAGGTACACATGGTCCAACACAGTGGCCACCTCGTAGCCCCGATCTAACACCACTTGATTTTTTTTTATGGGGCTTCGTGAAAAACGAGGTGTATAAGACGACGTACGCCAGTGTTCAAGAGCTCAAGGATGTATTAATGACCATTTTACGTAATATTCATCCCAGAACATTACTAGCCACCATTCGTTCAGTGCAAAAAAGGATAGACTTATGTATTCGTGAAAATGGAAATCATTTTGAGCAATTTATTTCATAAACCAATTTCTTAAATGTTTAAATGATTTTTTTTATTTAAAAAGTTCAAAATTTTACCTGACCTATGAGTTTCGAGTTGATTTATCATATTTCCGTACGAAATGTATAGGAAACGTTTTTGGCGATTTCTGTCTTTTCTAGTACTGAAAGCTAAAATGGTCCCATAGAGTTTTTTGATCCCCACATGAAATAGAATCGATTGGCATAGAAAAAAAAATTGAACCTTTTGCATTTTTTTGCTAACTAAGTTTTTTACAAAATCTGTGAATGCAGTTCAAAATGTCCCAAAAAGTTAGGGAAGGTCTTTTAAGAACGTTTTGCTGTAACTGCAACGGTTAAGGTACTTGCCCTTACTGCCCCGTTTCAAAAATACACCCTGTATAAAGGTGTATACTATCTCCTTGGTGATGTGTACAGTACATCCTACTGGTACATTCGACTAAACGCGAGTAAAATTTATTCCTATAATAAACAGGCAATATCACCCACATATTGGCTGTTTATTCTAGGAATATACTTTACTCGAGTTAATGAAGATTGGCTTTAGTCGGTTAGTGAAGATGTTTGTATATTTGGATATTTGTGTTATTCAATCACGCTGACCGAATCTAGCAGAAGTTTAGTACCGGATTAGATTACAGTTTGGAATAACACATAGACTATTTTTATCCCGAGAATAGATTCCCAAGAAATGAAGCCGTGGGAAATATCTAGTGGTAAATAACACAATTAACACATTAAGAAGACAAATATATAAAGACGAGCCAAATTCGTCATATATTTACCTTCATTATGTTGTTCTCTTCCGACCTCATTTCACAACACCATCAACGGCTTTATGCCCCAATGAATCCTTCAGCAAACATATTGCAGTATTGCGGTAAACCTAAACTAAAATTGAACCTCAGCAATGAACATATACACGAACCTACTGGCTAAATTAAATTTATATATGTTATATTATGTGTGCATGTGTGTGACTTTATCTTACATTCATATAATATTATCTGTTATCTTGTTTCTCCAACTCATGGCCACCGATCTAGGGATAAAAAATAGCTAATGTGCTAAACCAGACTATTATATAATTTTGTACTAAAATTTAACCAGATCAATAGCCAGTATAAGTCGCCAAAGTTACGCCTTATACATTAGCTATCTGCCAGCAAAATCCGCCTAATTTTACCCAGCTGTTCCCAAGACTAGCCAAGTCAAATAAATAAATATTCAAAATCAAAAACGTTAAAAATATTGGATATTAATTTCACAAACAAACACATTAAACCCATTTAATTGTAAACATAATATTGTAGGATTGCAAACTATATTAGTTTCTATAATATTTATATATGCTACCAGTACTTACAGATACAACATAAGCTTTTAGATGCAATTCAACTCCAAATCCATCTTGCAATATCATCTTAGCTTTAGATGAGATTTCGTCCGCTTACGTTTATGCTACCGCTGGCTGGCGTTGTCAGAGATTGTTTTATAAGACGCCCATGGCTACTTTCTAGATATTACTTTATATACAACCAGCTATCAGGCATGGAGTTTTAACTGCATATTGTGGTCAAACTGAAATCTGTAAAATAGCTCTCTGGAGTAAAATACAAACTTATAAGACCGTTGGGTTTAAGTAGTGGTTCGTATTTCAAAAAAGTTGATGAAACAATATTGCATTGCGGTTTGTTTGAAAATATTTTCGTCTATTTTCAAATATGTTTTCGTCTATATTCGTAAGTTCGTCGACCTCTAGATAGCAAATATCATATGAATTGTCTGGCTTGGTTAACGTTTTTTCATTACAATTTATTGCTGCAAGCTGCAATTTCAGGATAATGCTCGCCAGCGTGTTCTATTATATCAAAGAACTATTATAAACTTAAAAAACGGGGCAAATATAGTAGTGTAAGTGGTAATTACATATTTGAGCCGTCCAAGTGCGCGTCTATTATTCAAAGAAATTTCAAAACGTTTAATAGACACTACCCATTACCTTTATTAGGTTTATTCCTTTATTCAACGTTTGCCGCCAGCCTTCTGACCACACTCCCCGCTGACGTCGATGGGGAGGAATTCTTTGACGCCTGAATCTGCAGTTTTGCTAAGTTAAAGTTAGTGGTGTTATTAAAACTAACTTGACATAGATTGGATTTCACCAATGATTAGGAACCGAGATAAATTCAAACTAATTTTATATTAAACATTGTGTACTTGTAGGTATACTTGGTAGACGTTTCAAAAGTTTTTACGTTTTTTTATTGAATCCGGGTCCTTGGGCACATTGTTTCTCTTTAGAATGAAGGGCATTTGGCCATGGTCCACCAATTCTACCTATTCCAGAACATTATAAAAACTCTCAGGTACCCGGTCTCTCATAATGTTTTCCTTAACCATTAAAGCTACTAATATTTTATTTTCCACTTTCTTTTCATTTAGAAAAGTTAGGTTCGTGACTGGGGTTTGAAATTACTACATTGCAGCCCTGGCGCGTAGCACCAATAATTAGAATACGCGAATATTTTTCTAAATTATCACTTTTGTTTACTCATGCTTTTAATAACTCAAAGGGTTAGGCAGAGGTTTTCATACCATATTTCCTTTTTTGGCGGTAAATTTCTATGACATTAGTCTGAAGAATAAGTAAATAAATAATAATAATATATATTCCAGAACATTCTACACAACTCTATATAGACTAACTAGCTTGAGTTATGGAATCTAGAATGCGAATAAACATATTTACTTGTGACGCAATTATACATAGAAACACCCAGACCAATGCATATAGCCATATTTATTTTATGCATACAAATATATGGACTGATCAAACCCGCGCCTCCTGCTTATCAGTCGAGTTCACTATCGCCACGCCAAAGAAGTTTTCTTTTGTTAGTATTGTTAAACTTTTGCCTAATGTGCAACTTGCCCTAAATAGTAATGTAAATCTATCTACTGATTTCACTCCTAATTTTCTTATGTTTGGTAGAGAATTAGTTATTGATGCTTCTCTATATCATATTAGTAATTCCATTTTGAAGTTGCCATGGAGATAATCAATGTGATAGTGTAACAGTGCCAAAATATCGGTTACTCGAACCAAATCAAAAATGGTATGGTAAGTAAATATTATTATCCCGGTGAGTGTTACACTATTAAAATTTTACTTTTACACTAGGAAAGTGTTACTATTCACACTGTGTCGATTTTGTCTCTATAACATTCTCGCTAGCCTGTACCAACAGCATTTTGATACGTATCCGAGTGCCACAACAAGGTTCCAATATTCAATGCATGTACAGCTCTCAGCTCGGTCACTTCACTAGTTTGGCATCCTACTTCATGTTGCTGCTACCGAATGACTGCAATCACAATTGCTATGCAGTACTGAATGTTCAGCGCTTACTAAGTACCTTTTGTGCTAAGCTATGTCAAATAGACTACATAAATGTAGGATAGGGAAATAAATCAAAATTCTAAAAATGTAAACAGTGATTACTATAAACATATACATACAGTATTATACCGTCTCTAACCATGGTGAATGTTCTGACGAGCTCTTCTAATTAGTCCCACCCTCCCCTTTCCTTCACAGGACGACACGTGCAGGGTTAAGATGCCATCCATTTACGGTGCAGAGTATACCTGCTAGAACCAAGCGTTTCAGTGACTCATTCCTATGCCGCACCACTAAGACCTGGAACTCCCTGCCAGCTCACGTGTTTCCTTCTTCCTACAGTCCCGGGTCCTTTAAGCGGGGCGTGAAAAGGCATCTAATGAGGCCGTCAAGCTGAGTGCCACCACTGTTAACATGGTAAATGTTTACGATGATAACCCTCTTTCCGAGACCTTGCCTTTAGCTTAACATCAGGCGAGGTGAAGTCAAATTGACGTGTCCAGTATAAAAAAAATATTTTTACGTACATATATTCACACCTATGAATCCGCCAAGGGGTGATCAGTAGTGACTTTTATTGGATAAAATACCTGTCATCCTCAGACTATTACAGTTTCTATAGTCTGACTAAGCTGTCATCATTTTCAAAATTTTGATAAAATGTTTTGCTCAACTGAAGGCACATTATAGCGCTAACCGTAATAAAATGTTTCCATATGAAGTTCTGAAGCGTCAGTAGCTTAGTGTTCAAGGAGTTGGTCTTACGATTGAGAGATCACAGGTCCGAATTCTGGCTATTACACTGCCATCGTAAATTCACGTTTGAATGAAATTTTTATAGCATTTATAATTGTGCTAACTTTTAAATGCGAAATACATCGGGAAAAGAAGCGCTCAAGTGGGACTTGAACCCACGACCTTAAGGGAAACCTTACAAAGGGAATGCTCTTCCAATCCTTCCAAAATTTCAAGTGATTCAGGTGTGTTTCAATAGTTCAGCTATTGAAACACACCTGAATCACTTGAAATTTCCCTTATCTTTATGTCCCTTCGAATGAATGATTAAATCTCTCTTTATTGTATGGTACACAATGAAAGAATACCATGGTAACAGTTTTGTTCTTTCTTCTATATGTATGTATCTTTGCTGACTAATATGCTGTTTTTTAATTTTCTTATTGAAGTTTATATCAAAACACCCCTAAGAGAGAAAACAACACTATAGACTTAGTTATATACATACGATATCTTTCATTGTAAACTACACACTGTGTGCTATAGTTGTTTTACTTCTAAACAACGGCCGGGAAGTGGAATATCGTGTAGGTTTTTGTTGTAAACATCTTCACACTTACAAAACACGCAATATTTTTATATGCCAAGCTTGAAATAGTGATATAATAATATGATCCAATATTAGCATACTTGACATGATAACACCAGTATTCGATTAAAAAAACTAAGGTAGACTGATAATGATGTGATTATTTCGTTCTTGCTTAGGTTTATTTGTTTGTTTTTCATATAATATGAGACATGCCAATATGAATTCACCCCACTTGGTAGGCTTGTACTTTTTTTTGCGTGTTATCGTAAGGTCCTCGTTTCGACTAATAGGTTGGAACTACCTGACCTGTTAATTGAATCTAGGGTTTTCTAGATCGCAATAGAATCTCGCTCTGTCACATGGGGTCAAATATGGGTGTAATATACATGTCTGCCAACTCCTCTGGAGGCATTTAACCTATTTTGTTCCACTACTGAGCAAAGACCTTTTCTAATTCCATCCATTCATCTCTCTCTTAGACAGTATTCCATCAATCACTGACAAAGTAGTCGTGATCGTCCCTACAGCATGTCCTCGGCCGACTCGGTCTTCACCATAAAATATAATGTATTATCTCAATATATTTTAATCTCGTATAAAATGTCAGCACTAAAAAATAAAAACAATATGGTAGTCTTTACGCACAGAGTATAAAAAAATTAAAAAACAAAAACCTTACGGTACATATCTTCTATGTGCAACCATATTGTATTTTTTTTTCTATTACGACACAGTTTTAGCTGGACCACAAATAACATAATAATAAAGATGCTGGACTCAAATAGACGTTAATGCATGTAGCGGCGTCGCGTCACAGACGCGATGACAGCAAATTCCTTGTCGGGCGGCGACGGAGCGCTCGCGCTCTGTGAAGCCAGTTCATACTGGAGGCTTGCTACAGTCAGCCACATATAAACTCGCTCCACTTATAGATATTCCTAGTTAGTATCAAGTGTTCTAGTGACTCTTATATAAGTTATATATTGTGAGACAATTTGTGTGACCGGCAATAAACGTTATAAGTGTACGCCATCTTTTATTAAGACACTCCCACGTAACCCTGTAGGAATAGCCTCTAAAGTGGTGACCCCGAACGTGAACGTGGGAGTTGTTATAGGTTATATAACCTATAACTTCGTGTACTTTTATGAACATTTGTGAATTTATTGAACTCGTGTGTGAACATTAGTAACGAAATGGCAAACGACGGCAGTGCGGGTATAGTGAAAGAAGAGCAGGTGATCACGAGCATCGCGGTTACGACGCGTATTCCAGACTTCTGGTGCGACGAGCCCGAGCTGTGGTTTATCCAGGCTGAAGCAGTACTGAACCCGCAAAAGGCGTCGGACGAATCAAGGTACCAGATAATTGTATCAAAATTAGGCAAAGATGTTCTGACCCAGGTCACGGACATTCTCAGAGACCCCCCGCAAACAGACAAGTACCCTATGCTAAAAAAGCGATTGTGCGAAATCTATGCGAGGACCAAGGAGCAACAGGTACACAGACTGATGAACGAAATGGAATTAGGAGAACAAGACAAATTATGTTCATCAGTGAATTCACGAACAAAATATTACATGTTCAAGGTAAAGAAAATGTCGTAGCGGATACGCTATCGCGTATTGAAACAATAACATGCCCAACGGGCATCAATTTAACAGAACTCGCCCAGGCACAGGAAGCAGATAAGGAACTCTCAGAATTTTTAGTTAACCATAACAATAGTAGTCTGTGCTTCGAAAAGGTACAACTAAGCGGTACCGGGCCGGAGGACAACATCCTCTGTGAGACCTCAACCGATAAGGCACGCCCGTACCTACCCATAGAATTTCGCAAGGCAGCATTCGAATCAATACACAACCTTAGCCACCCGGGTATTAGAACGTCCAGGCGCATGGTTACCGATAGATTTTTCTGGGCAGGCATGAACAAAGACATCGGTAGGTGGGCACGGTCATGCGTTAGGTGCCAAAAGGCTAAAGTCCACCGCCACACGACATCGGCTCTGGGAGAATTTCCCGAGTGCGATCGCTTTGAGCATATCCACATAGACCTAGTAGGACCACTCCCCAGCTCAAAGGAAGGCCACAGATTTCTGTTAACTATGATAGACAGGGCCACCGCCTGGCCGGAATGTATTCCAATCTCAGATATCTCAGCTAAATCAGTAGCCCGGGCAGTCTTCGAACACTGGATCACACGTTTCGGTTGTCCCTTAAGGTTAACGAGTGACCAGGGTAGGCAGTTTGAAAGCGAAATATTTAAGCATCTCATGAAATTTTTAGGCATAGAAAAGATTCGCACTACTGCCTACCACCCACAAGCAAACGGCGCGTGCGAAAGAATGCATAGATCATTAAAGGCCGCACTAAAAGCTAAATTAGACAATGAAAATTGGTTAGGGGAATTACCGACGGTATTATTGGGATTGCGAGCAGCACCAAGGTGCGACACTAATGTAAGCGCAGCGCAGCTAGTATATGGCTGCACCATTAGATTACCCGGTGAATTCTATGACAGCACGGACAGAAAGTTTTACGACTCACAGGAGTACGTACAACATCTAAAAGAAGTAATTAGTAGATTAAAACCAAAACCAGCCTCTCAAAGATCATCTAGACCTATCTTTGTACATCCAGAACTAAAAAAATGTACTCATGTATTTATTAGAAAAGAAATAAAAAAACACTCACTACAACCCCCGTATGAAGGTCCGTATAAGGTAATTACGCGTACGGACAAAACCCTCACAATCCAGTTGCCAGATAGAATTAGTAATGTATCCATTGATAGAGTTAAACCAGCATTCTTATTAAATACGGATAGTCAGGAAAACAGCAAAGCCATTAGCACACAATCAAACAGGCCTAACACACTATCAGAGTCAGAATCGGAGAGAGAAACCTCACAGAAAGGCATTTTAATCAAAGAATCCGCTTATGAAAACGCTAACACTCGCACCTCGCGCAGCGGTCGTGCCATCAAGCGGCCAGTAAGGTTTAACATATAACATGTGCGCAAATGTATTTACATAGATGTTACGAAATAATATGTTGTAATTGGATAGTGGAATTGCTTAATTTACTGACACTTTAGTTCAGAAAGCACTCATTCGCACTCTGTCACGGTTAAAAGATAGATGTATATAATCATGGGTAAAAATCAAAGTAAAGAACAGGTCATCATTGCCCAAGAAGGAGCAAACAACTCAGATATTCAGTACCAGATATCAAAATTCAATATAATGCTGTTCGTAATACTAGCAATAATAGGTGTATTGATAGCCTATTTTGCGTTCAAGAAATGTAACAAAAGAACAAAAAACTGGATAGGCAAACAGATGACAGTAGCAGCAGCAGTCAACGCCGGTCGAGCCCCCGAAGGGCCCAGAACAATTCCACTCTCCAAAGTCGTTGTCACCTAGGACATATATGTAAGTAAAATCACAGGAATGCTAGCGGGAGGTATGACGAGTAGTGATGAATGGAAGGAGTTGCAGGCGCTGTCGTGATGGACGCTGAGGATCCCCAGGGATGTAATTAAATATAGCAGAGCGGGTCTTCACGGCAGCTACCATTAAATAGGCATGAAGGTGTTTAGAATAAGTTTATTATATTTTATTGGTACAGGAGGTCTCTGCTGACCCATATTAAGTGGTCGTAATGTTAAAACATAATTATTGGAATGTTACAACAGGGCAGTGTTGCGACACCGGACGCGTTTCGTAAACACAGTAGCGGCGCCCGAGTGTGCAAGTCAGCAAATATCGCACGGAGACCGTAATCGATGCATAGTATAAGAACTTTGTAATGATGTACTGTTTTTGATGAAACTTTTGTTAGTTATAGATGTTTTTTCTTTAAAAATTTTTTTTACCTAAAATTTTTTTTCAAAATAAGGGGGGAATACTGTAGCGGCGTCGCGTCACAGACGCGATGTCAGCAAATTCCTTGTCGGGCGGCGACGGAGCGCTCGCGCTCTGTGAAGCCAGTTCATACTGGAGGCTTGCTACAGTCAGCCACATATAAACTCGCTCCACTTATAGATATTCCTAGTTAGTATCAAGTGTTCTAGTGACTCTTATATAAGTTATATATTGTGAGACAATTTGTGTGACCGGCAATAAACGTTATAAGTGTACGCCATCTTTTATTAAGACACTCCCACGTAACCCTGTAGGAATAGCCTCTAAAATGCATTTTTTCTCTACATAATCTGTAGACACGGCGCAACTCGTACTAAAGTAGTTTATCAAACTCCACACAATTTGGTCATAAAACACTGGTGTGATACTATTAAAAAAAGAGCCTAGTATTTTGAAGCCCTTATTATGCAACAGTTACATAAACTACTAACACACTATAAAGATATACCTGAAGAGTGTTCTAAAAACTGGGGACAGCAAATTTTACTGGAACCAAACAACGGTTTGTTGAAAAAAAAAACACATCTGCATTCAAATATTTTCGGCAAAAACGCTTCCCTTTTACTTACAGGCTAAAATCCGAGATAATACTCCTAACAATCTGGGTTTTTACAACGTCAATAGATAGGGTAATCATAAGAATCACATCTCTCAAATAAATAGAATAATTTATATAAAATGAAGTCCATGAAATCCAAACTTATGAATTAATGCGACAAGATAAAGGTAGATACTTATTAATAACACAGAGGCTATTTTTTATCCCTGCTATATATTTAAGAGCTAAACCAGAATTTCACGCGGGCAAAGCTGCGGACATCAGCTGATTACGTTGCAGACTTTTCACACAGACTTCGACACAGTTTGATACGGGAGCATCAGTAACGTCCGCATGATTGGTACCGAAACTTCGGGTCGTCTGATAGATGAGCAGATTAGGTGACCCTCGTACTCATGTGTCTTTCACGTTATCCGGTTAAAATTTGGAACCGATGTTACAGTGAAAGGTAAGAACGATGACCTACTTTTGGTTAGCACGTATTCACTTTTGTTTGAGTACATGAATATTACATGGAGTCCTATTAAAATGTGCTGGCGATAATATAATCTATGGGGTATAGCGTGTGTTGTTAAAGTTCAATTATATTAAAAAGTAGGTTATTTGACAAGTTCAAGTAAATCATTTAAGAGTTCAACTAATCATAAAACACGAACGTAACGTCTACCGAACGTAATTACAAATGTAAACCTTAAGAGAAGCTTGAAATTTTGAATGCGTATTGTTGCCCTAAGAAAGATGCGTTTTGTTATGCGTAATAAAAAAATGTGTGAGTTTGAGTGAGTAAGCGTTTATTAGACTTATAAATATAGCTACTAAATCAATCTGAATGAAATTTTTATAGCATTTATTATGCTAATTTTTAAAGGGTTTTAAAGTTTGAAGTTCCAGTTGAGCGCTTCTTTTCCCCGATTTATTTCGAATACTAAATCAAATTAAATATTCACAATGACGCAGCCAGCATAATATACATACATATTATTTGCCACCTTAATATACCAAAACCCGAAAAAAGTTATGGATTATAAACTTCTAAAAAATTTCAGTAAACTATTAGTCAAAGTGCCTTACAACAAACTTCACGTAGCTAAAAATACAGAAACTACTAGTGACGTAATAGCTATTACACAAATAGCCAACACCAGGGGATGAGGCGCTAACTGTATGGAAAATTAGCGGCGGCGCACGGTGGGACAGAACCGTGCGTACCGTCTCAAAAATAGGTTTTCGTAATGTTCTATATTGAATATTTTGTTAATGCATATGTCTAACTGAATGTTCAATGCATATTATAAAGCAGTTGAAATACACTATTTCTCATTTTTTTTATTGGAATAAGGCTTGCAAGTTGACGCTCAAAATTATGTCAAATATGTAGGACACATTCCACTAGTTTACATGGTCACATTTGCATTACTTTCCCAGCAAATTTGTAAGTGTGATATATGGTTAGAATGGTGATGAAGTACTCTATTTAAAAATAATTTAAGTGAACCATTATGTCAAACCTAGGGAGGTATAGAATTTTTATTTCAGGACCTAATATTTTATTCTTATTAGAAACTTTGCATAGACTTTTGACAGTTAGCGGTGTCTGCCCATGTCGTTATTTTGATAGTATCATATAGAGCAGCTAATATAAAAGTCAGGGCAAAAAAAATTAACTGCCCGAATCTGCCCGCCTTGAAATGAAACGAAAAATGGCTAATGGGGAAAAAATACAAAATATTCCAAAAATGATTTTAGTTGCGATTAATGAGATTTTTGGATATTTAGATTAGTTTTGACCTTTTCTCTTAAACAATTATTATCTATTTACTCAATCTTTAGGTAAAGTGGGAGTTTTGGGTAATGTATTAATTTTTTTTTATCGTTTGGTCAGTTGTGGTTAGTGTTTTGTTATCACTGTGTGAATTACATGTTTCTCTATCGCGGTGAAGGAAAAGGAAGCATGTGGTATCTAGTTATAGTTGTTAGTGTAAATTATATCAGTACCTACCTACTACTAACCACCTTCATAGATAGTGGTTAGGAACTTGATAATGACACTAGATAGTAATATTTTTTCACACGAAATTTCAGTATAAAAGTTATTGATTTACGTTGTCATTTACCAGTACTATAGTGTGCTTTAACATAACATAGTCTTCACCAACCTCGGTAAAAAAGTAGCAGTTAAAAGTAAAAACAATATGAGTGAATTTGTTGTGCCTCGACGAGTATTATGCGATTTTTTTATTGACCATGGAACAAAATCAGAAGATATTCAAAAATACTCAGAACAATACCACCATTTGTCGTCTGAAAAAAGTGAATTAATTGTGAAACGTATCCAAAAAACGCTTATAACAGCGTTTAACGATCGGTGGACCAAATCTAACCGAACTAAAGAACGTTTCTTTAGTAAAAATATATCGTGGTTAGACGGTGAATTTAAGGTACAATTCGAAGAAGCACCGATGGATATTACACCTACAACATCTGGAGAACGTGGACGTCCACCAAAGTCTTATGAAGATTTATCAGAGAAATCGAAAAAAAGAAAGCATATGGAATTGGTACAAGAATATGGACTCGAGTATATACATAATGCATACGTTCAAGGATTGCGGTCTGAAGGAGAATTAGAAGAAGCTACTGTTGTTTCAATGATGTGGAATTGTGAAAGAAATGCAAAAAGGATCATGAAGGAAAAATTATTGCATGAAAGTCGCAATGGAACAGATTTCACGGTGGATGAAGCTTTAAGTATGTTTGCAGATTTAGATCTTTCGAAATCACAATACGGATTACTTCGAGCAAGTCTGATTAACAAAAACTTCGACATATTGCCATCATATAATATACTGAGGAACGCCAAAAAACTGTGTTATCCTCCACTATCTAGCATTCAAATAACCGATATAAGTGCTAAAGTAAATCTACAAGATTTGCTGGATCACACTTGTGCTCGCATCTTAAAGATTGAAAATGTTTACAACCCAAGAAGAAAATCTCTTAAATTATTTACCAAGTGGGGATGTGATGGTTCATCGGGGCAAAGCGAATATAAACAAGTTTTAACAGATGAGAGTGACTTAGTCACAG
Source organism: Eilema sororculum (assembly GCA_914829495.1). Lineage (NCBI taxonomy): Eukaryota > Metazoa > Arthropoda > Insecta > Lepidoptera > Erebidae > Eilema > Eilema sororculum. Next base: position 16,819,128 of record OU618550.1, read on the forward strand.
ATACAAACTTATTTATAGCGTCTTTGGTACCAATAAAGCTGACTGACACAGAAACACATTTTTTTTTTTTTTTTTTTTATATAGGACACGTCAATTTGACTTCACCTCGCCTGATGTTAAGCTAAAGGCAAAGTCTCGGAAAGAGGGTCACCATCGTAAACATTTACCATGTTAACAGTGGTGGCACTCAGCTTGACGGCCTCATTAGATGCCTTTTCACGCCCCGCTTGAAGGACCCGGGACTGTAGGAAGAAGGAAACACGTGAGCTGGCAGGGAATTCCAGGTCTTAGTGGTGCGGCATAGGAATGAATCACTGAAACGCTTGGTTCTAGCAGGTATACTCTGCACCGTAAATGGATGACATCTAAGCCCTGCACGTGTCGTCCTGTGAAGGAAAGGGGAGGGTGGGACTAATTGGAAGAGCTCGTCAGAACATTCACCATGGTAGAGACGGTAGAAAACTGCCAAAGACGCAACATCTCTACGCATCTGCAAAGGCTCGAGGGTGTTCGTGACCTCAGGATCCCCAATAATGCGGACCGCACGTCGCTGCAACCTGTCGAGAGCATCTAATAAGTTCTTTGCGGAGCCGTCCCAGAGATGTGAGCAGTATTCCACGCAGGAACGAATTTGGGTCTTGACACATGAGATAATTTGGCAAAATCCGGCTTGTTCTTCTGTTCGTTATTGTCGACCAATCTTGATAGAACTTGAAAAAGAAACGCCCGAGAAAACCCGATCAGTGGTTGCTGATATTCGGGGTCAAATTAATAATTTGCAAACATCAAAGATACATAAGGAAACGCAGGTAATTGAAATAAGTCACGATCTATTTCTAACTATGGTAGATGGAAAAGTTACACAGGTTCTTACCGATACAAGTTCTGGAGCTGTATGTACAGTGTGTGGGGCTAAGCCAAGTGAAATGAATAACTTGGAGAAGATTTCATCAAAACCGGATAATATAAATGCTTACGAATACGGTTTGTCTACGTTACACGCGTGGATCAGGTGCATGGAGCTAATTTTACATATTTCGTATAACCTTTCATTTCAAAAATGGGCTGCGAGAACTTCGGAAGATAAAAAAAGTAAAGAAGACAAGAAAAAACTTGTACAAAGTTTGTTTCGAAGCCGGATGGGACTGCACGTTGATAAGCCCCGACAAGGAAGTGGCAACAGTAATGATGGCAATACAGCTCGGCGTTTTTTTGAGAACTACCATTGCGCTTCAGAAATTACAGGAGTTGACGAGGATCTTATTAAAAGGTTCTATGTTATTCTGCAAACCTTGGCATCCGGTATTGCTGTAAATCCAGAAAAATTTGGTGAATATACTCGTGCAACCGCACAACTGTACGTTTCAGTACATAAAATCTTAATACATGGGGAAAGTATAATAAGACATTTTGCTGTTCTGCCCATTGGTCATTTATCTGAGGATGCCCAAGAATAGCGTAATAAAGATTTAAAAAAAATTCAGATTGCATCATGCTAGAAAATGCTCTAGGTCCGCAACAAACGAAGACGTATTTCATAGTCTTCTATTTATGTCAGATCCTTATATATCAAGTATCAGAAAACCATCAGTCACTATATCCAAGAAATTGTTAGACGAAGCTAAGAACCTCTTAGCTATTTAAATCGAAATAATTTCGTACATTATTTGTAAAACATATTTTTGGAGTGGATTATTATATATTTGTCATTTATTTAAATGTAAGATTTATATACGTAATGTAAAATAACATAAAATAGGTTTAATATCATAAAAGTGAAAAATAATAATTCAATAAGTTAACCAAACCATGGTTTAATATTAAAGTTATACATTTTTATTTTGTTTTATTTTTTTATATTATTTATTAAACATTTGACAATAATACATTCATTATTAGATTGTATGTACTCTGGAGACACTATATGCCAGATTTCAGCAATTTACTTCCATCAACAAAAAAGTTATAGATTTTTGAGACGGTACGCACGGTTCTGTCCCACTGTGCGGCGTCTCGCCCTCGGGGAATACAACATGCTCCAGTTACATTGCAGCTGTAATTAGTGTCTCACTTGTACCCAACATAAATATTCCCGGCAGTGTACGTGGAAATTAGATAAAACCGCAATTTTGCCGTAGCTGTTGGAGTACCGTATCTAAATAGAATATTATTTGAGAAGATAATAATGCTGTCATCTGCATTTGTTTTGTTTGACGTGGGTGTAAATAATATTGAAAGACGGAGTCGATTTTACTCGCGTTATAATAAAGGGTTTGTTCTTTATTTTTAGGTAATTGTAGCCTTCAAGGAATACACAATAGAATTGTAAGAAAAGTATAAAATAAGAATATATTCTCAAATCCATACTAATATTATAAATGCGAAAGTAACTCTGTCTGTCTGTCTGTCTCTCTGTCTGTATATTACGCTTTCACGCCTAAACCACTGAACCGATTTTGATGAAATTTGGTATAGGGGTAGATTAGATCTTGAGAAAGGACATACACACATCAAAAAAAGTTTGCGATCACTTTAAAAAACTGAAATCTTTTTTGTTACTGTAGATTATATTATGATTTTTTCTTCTTTTTAGATTCTTTATTTAAAAATAAAGAATTAGAACACAAAACAATGACACCGTTCAATTGTTTTTCCTTACAAAAAGGCTTTCAGTCCTAGCTTACGCTCATTCAGAAATCTGATTTATTTATTTATTTATTTAAACCATTACACACACTTATAATCAAGAAAAAATATGCCGACATTACAATATTCATAGTGTTAATATTTGACTATAGGGGTTTTAGTCATTGCTTCCCAAAATAAAGCCTGAAGGCTCTGTGTTATGGGATAAGCAGCGCCATTCCCTCCGTGCTTAATGTCTTAATTCAAGGATCAAAAATGAGATGGGTGCCGTCTATTTGGTAGAAACTTGATACTCCGAAACCTATTTGGGATAACTCACTTCGCAGAAACTTCTTTAATCGATCATTTATTAGGCATTAAAAATATTTGACATAAATATTTTTAGGCATAATGTGCTTATGACCGAATTTAGAATGGCATACATTTAAGATAGTAGATAGTAGAATTTTATTTAGCATAATTACCTTTGACATAGTTAAAATTTAGTATAACTTCATTTAGCATAACGTTCATTTAGAGTACAGATTATTTGGCATAATTTGACTAGGCATACTATAAAGAGCATAGAATTTCAATTAGAATAATATAGATTGGGTTACTTTCTTCTTTAAAAATGGGTAGGTTAGGTTAGGTTAGAACTGTGACCACCAGAATAGATAGTTGTTTACACCCCGACACAGAGTACCCCGACTCGGATAGGTTAGGTTAGGTTAGAACTGTGACCCCAACAGCGCGAGCCGAGCGAGCGAAGCGAGCGTGCCGCGGTAGCGGCCGGCGAAGCGCCAGAATAGATAGCTGTTAACACCCCGACACAGAGTACCCCGACTCGGATAGGTTAGGTTATGCGAAATGATGGTTCTACTTTTAAATAGTTATGGATAAGAAATATATACCAAAAGATGAATCTGGTTTTGAACTTTCTGCGATGTGATGGTTATACATTGTGATTATTATGGATACAAAAATTATGCGTACAGATGATTCTGACTTACAAAATTATGGGTTTCAATGTATGCAAAATGAGTTTATGCCAAACGATATTCTGCGAAAAGAGGTTTATGCTATTAGTTGTTATGCAATATAAAATTATTACTTAAAAAGTTCTACTATATGAGGTGTACCCAAATGAGATAGGTATATTTGTTTGGCACATTAAATCACAAATTAAATAATGAGTGCGTGCGTGCGTGTATGTTTGTGTGTGTGTGTGTGTGTGTGTGTGTGTGTGTGTGTGTGGTGTGTGTGTATGTATGTATGTTATGATGGAACCGTCACTAACTCCTCTGTATCATCGTAAAATTTGGCAAGTAACCATTCCGTGACAGTTGCCTTACATTCTAGTTTATTTACTGGAAAAATAGATAATTCTCTATTTGCTTTATTATATAAATATGGACCCAAGAAGGCAAAGAACCTTTGAGTGAAGCTCAGTTTTATGGGTTGAGCATATTCGCAGACTTTATGTTTACGTCGCTTTCCTGCATTCATGTTAGGATCATAAGTGCATAAGGAGTGCTGCTTCAAGATGGTTATGAGTATAAAAAACTGTCTAACTGAGAGGACCTGGCAGTCCCTATATAATAATACAGTGGGGTATAACGATGTTTTGAAAGTACAGACTTTCAAAACGTATCGTTGCGCGACTTCCAAGGGAAGCAGTGATGTCTTGTGTGCACCACCCCAGCTGAGAATACAGTATGTGATTAATGGTTCACAAAGTGAACGATAAATTTGTTTCAAGAGCGATGGTTTAACTATATGCCGAAGAGTGGAAAAAATGTAAACTAGTTTGCGAATCCTTCCCTTTGTATAGGAAATGTGGAGATTGTAATTTAAATTATTATCTACAATTATTCCCAGATATTTAACATTTGTAGATCTCTCAATTTTTCTGCATGCACATAATGAGTCCGGTGCAATCTGGACAACAGATACAGCAACAACTATCTCCCTATGACGAATTTGAAATCCTTATCCCTTATAACAAATTTTAGGTAGCTTACCAAATAAATGTTGATCTCATGAACTATTGATGTAGTAAACTGTTGACAAAACGACCTGTTGATCTAATGAACAATTGAACTCGTAACTTATTGGTGTAGTAAGCCATTGACATTTTAAACTGCTGACCTCGTGGCGTTGACATATTGACTGTTGATCTTATGAACTGTTGATCCCGCGTATGTAACCCGTTGCAAAGATCGTTTAGATATGTCAGAAAAAGAGTAGGGCCGAGAATGCTTCCCTGCGGGACGCCATAATTAATGGGTAAGTTAGAGCTGGTATTGGTTAAGATTTGGACATACTGCTTTCTATCAGTTAAATAGCTTTTAAAAAGTTTCAGCTGAGTGCCCCTGATTCCCATATAATCGAGTTTGTTCAGAAGAATGGGAACAGAGACCGTGTCGAAAGCCTTTGCTAAGTCTAGGAATATCCCCACACATTTCCTGCCCTTGTTTATATGTTCTACAGTAAAATTAGTGAGTTCATGAACAGCGTCGCTTGTTGATTTTTTGCTCGAAAACCGAATTGATTTAGTGAATTATAACCGATTCAAGATATTTTTCGCGGAAAGTAGTGATTGAAAAAATGCCAAGAGGATTATCAGAGGTTTTACGAGCTAAAATAGTAACTTTGAGGGAAGAAGGATACACCACGAGAGTAATAGCACGCAGACTTGCTATATCCCAATCCTGTGTCGTGGCTACGTTGCAGAGGTACCACGGAATGGAGAATTTAGCTGACCGACCCCGCAGCGGTCGCCCAACTGTTTTGACAGCTGCCCAAAAGCACTATATTAGATTGCTGGCAGCCCGTGATCCCTCAATCAACGCCACTAAAATAAAAGCAGAAGTCAGGGCCGCCTGTGGGCTTGAAGTTAGCACGCAGACCGTTCGCAATTGCTTGCACCAGGCTGGATTACGAGCACGGAGGTCATGGCGAGCTCCGCTCAATTCCCGGCAACGTCTACAACGAAGATTGCAGTGGGCCAGACTTCGGCAAAATTAAGAAGGTGAGGAAGAAAACATTTGGCAAAACTGTCTCTTCGTTGACGAATCCCGAATCTCCACTCATCCAGATAACCGACGTGTCCGTGTCTGGAGAAGACCAAGCGACCGTGAAAGACAAAGAACTTCCACTGGAACAGTTCAGCAAGGCGGAAAATCGGTGTCTTTTTAGGGTGGCATTATGATTGGAGCTAGAACGCCTTTGATCCCGTATCGGGGCGTCATGACAGCAGACATGTACAAAGCAGTTGCTATTGATGATATAGTCAAACCATTCCGAGTAAACCATGGGCACCAATTTGTACTGGTCGATGATAATGCGCCCGCACATCGAGCTCAACGAGTCAATGCTGCTCTTCAAGAATACGATATCACACGATTAGACTGGCCTGCCGGCTCGCCCGACTTAAACCCAATAGAGCACGCGTGGGATGCTCTTAAACGAGCTCTTAAAGGACCCAGGAGGATCTCCGCATGTGTTCGAGCCAGGGGAGGAGTTATTTTATATTGAATTTACACCTTTTAATAATAAATTGTAGTTTAAGTTTAATTAAACAGTCTTTTTCTTTCTATGAAATTTTTATCACAATTGCATTATGATTAATGGCTCAATTTTTTGAAATAAATAATAAAAAATAGTTTTATATTTTAATTTCAAACAGGGTATTCCTATTTAAAGAAAGCACACAACATAGATTTTTTCTTAATAAAGTTAAATTTAGAGAATTCTAGGAGCTTATGCCATTGATCGCAAACTTTTTTTGATGTGTGTAGGCTATTTTTTGTCGCGATAACCGACATCCACGCGGGCAGAGCCGCAGGCAAAAGCTAGTATTAAATAAATATTAGCGTACCCAGAAAACTTTTCATACATGTCAATTTTATAGCAATTTGGTAGCAATTCGTTCCTGCGTGGAATACTGCTCACATCTCTGGGACGGCTCCACAAAGTACTTATTAGATGCTCTCGACAGGTTGCAGCGACGTGCGGTCCGCATTATTTGGGATCCTGGGGTCACGAACACCCTCGAGCCTCTGCAGATGCGTAGAGATGTTGCGTCTTTGGCAGTTTTCTACCGTCTCTACCATGGTGAATGTTCTGACGAGCTCTTCCAATTAGTCCCACCCTCCCCTTTCCTTCACAGGACGACACGTGCAGGGCTAAGATGTCATCCATTTACGGTGCAGAGTATACCTGCTAGAACCAAGCGTTTCAGTGATTCATTCCTATGCCGCACCACTAAGGCCTGGAATTCCCTGCCAGTTCACGTGTTTCCTTCTTCCTACAGTCCTGGGTCCTTTAAGCGGGGCGTGAAAAGGCATCTAATGAGGCCGTCAAGCTGAGTGCCACCACTGTTAACATGGTAAATGTTTACGATGGTGACCCTCTTTCCGAGACTTTGCCTTTAGCTTAACATCAGGCGAGGTGAAGTCAAATTGACGTGTCCAGAATAAAAAAAAAAAAAAAAGATAAATAGACTGATTAATATATGAGATTGACGAACTAATACGTTTATGACAGATGTAAACATAATTCACATGGAGTTGTTCGTAAATTTAAATCTAAATAAATCTTAATATTCACAAGTGTTACTTTGTGACTTACCTGAAATATATTTTCATGTCGATTAACATATCTCTTAACAAACAAAATGTCATAGTCACAAAGATAATTTTTATGATTTTTACCAGACACTTCTTCTGTAAACGGTCAGAAGGATCAGAGTTTCTTCCTTCCTCCGTGTTTGAAATTAATATTGCTACCGAAGCCTTTTCAATTCTACCCAAGTGCAGAAAATACTTGAGCTGGTAGGCCTTGAGTAGGAGGTGAGAATATCTAAGAATAGTATAAAAATATGGCGCTCTATTAGCACGCTTTGGTTCTACGTATGTAGTTTAACGGTTTTGTGAGCGTCTTAATCCCTTTTTAGTTCATTGTAATCTTAAACAGTTACGTACAGAGTGATAACCGTTTTAATGTTAGAATCACACAAACTTAAGTACGTGCCTATTCGAATTCCGAAGTTGTCGCTTTAATATATCACCCGCATAAATCATTAACACCGTTTCCCACGTGCAGAAAGAGAAAATAATTGGTCGCAGTTCAGACACAGCCCACAATTAATGTGCTGGCGGTACCACGGTTAACTACACTCATTATTGCTTAGCGGAGTACGGTTAGCAGTGGAGTCATATGCACAGTTTGTGAGCTACGAAGTTGTAATCTAACAAAGCTTTTAATGGTAGCATTTAGTTCAACTTTAGTATAATTTGCCGCTACTTAATCTACCAATACGAATGTCAGATTTCGGGGATTACCATGAAACATTCGAAACGTTGAGGAGGGCACGAAATACGAACGGAAGACGTTGACACATTTAGATACGTAAGTACAGTCAGCGTCATAAATATCTTGACAACGAAGTCTCAAAATGCTCTTAAAACTCTTGTATTTAGAGCAATTCAAACTGTTTTACATGATTGGTATTATTGTCCAAACTAAAAGTGTATACCAAATATCAGAAAAATCAGTCAACTGGAAGGAGGTAAAAAACGAAATTAGGATCATTTTGAGTGCTTTGTACGTCATCATCTTTCTTATGCTGACTGTACCATGAAGTCGCATCGATTTTCTTAAGTGTCTCGGATCATCTTCGAATCCGATTTCGGGGTTAATATGTTCTATAGAACCGATTGCTCTAAATTTCAATCTGCAATTGCAGATGTTTCATGGTTAGTCCACTGTTTCCAAAAACTTGAACGCGTTTCTGTCAGCGTAAGAAAAATCATGGCTATAAAGTTTCAAAATTATCTTAAAACAAACCAACTGTTTTATTGATTTAAATTATATTATTGTCCTAATTAAAGTTGTGCACCAAATATCACAACCAATCGTCAACATGAAGGGGAAGTATTTAATATCATTTTGAACACTTTGTACATCAAGACCGATCTAATGTTGACTGTACATATTTTCGAAAATGTTGAAACGGGCTTCATGTTTGTTATCAATGGCTTAAATTCTGTGTGCGTTCTAAGTAAAAGTTTTCAAGTATTTTACATATTTAGATGAGGGATTTTCAAGGAAACTTTTAAATACCTTGATCGGGTATAAAACAAACTTTCTTCCTGGTTTCATGTTAGTGGTTTCATTTCAGTAAATATTCTATACATAGCTGCATTTTTTACAATGAAGCCACCTTATTAAGAAGTATTATAAATATCATTTATTTGGCTCGTACTAAGAAATAGTACCTAACTATTAAGTAACCTTGCTTAAATTTTAACTTTTATAAAAAAACACACCCACTTTTTACCTATTTCATATAACATTAAAATTTTCACTAGCAAAAAGACCCATCTACAAAATTTAAACTCGCATCAATTTAAACTCGCACCACTTAAAAGACCGCTAACACCTCGAATTGATGTACAAGTGTAACTATTACATATAAAAAATAAAAAACCCGACTGCCACTGAAAAGACCAAAATAAGTTTGATATCAGGCGGTACCCATTAATTTTCTTTCGGTTTATGATTGGCAAATGGGTACCGCCTGCTATCAAACTTATTTTGGTCTTTTCAGTGGCAGTCGGGTTTTTTATTTTTTAATCATTTGTTTTATTTTATACTTTTTAGTTATGATATGACATGTTTATCTTTTTGTAACTTCCTTCATATCGTTTATACTTGAGATAAAAACTTAAATCAATAAGTAAGAAAATTAGCGAGAATGATTGTTTTGTTAAACAACTTTAAATCGTTATATATCCTAAACTATTATTTAAAATGAAAAATGTTAAAAGGAACCTAATGATGATTTTAAAATACCTATTCAACGACACCCCACTTGACATAGTTCATCGACTTTTTTTTTTTATTTTGACAATATGGCGTCTGGTTGTTGCTGTGGTGAATTTTGATTACTGTAATGTCTTTAGTGACACTTGCAAGGTTAAGACGAATCGATTGACGTAAGAATTATCAAAATCGGCCTACGCATTTGGTCTCTAGAACGCCACATAGAAACAAACATACATATATACATACATACATACATAGACTGATAAACACATTACCCTCCTTTGCGTCGCGCAGCCGGGTAATAAAGTCTGTTTCATTAAACTTATCACTTCATTCGCTAAAGCCTGAAAATCCTAGTCAACCTACAACATGCTGAGGTTAAATTTGGAAAATGTATGACTCAACACGTCTGCGAGTTTCAGAGCCTAATTAGAAGGTGGTTTACAAGCCAGTGATGAGAATGTATTACCTACTCGAGCCGAGAAGCCGCTTTTATGTCGGGAGAGATTTATGTCAAAATTTTCTTGGATTGAATTTGTCTATCTACGCCATTATGTGGACAGAGGACAGAATTACGTGCTCCATAGTTTTTTAAAGACTAGCTTTTGCCCGCGGCTCCGCCCGCGTGGATGTCGGTTATCGTGACCAAACATAGCCTATGTCCTTTCTCAAGGTCTAACCTATCCTTATACCAAATTTCATAAAAATCGGTTTAGTGGTTTAAGCGTGAAAGCGTAACATACAGACAGACAGACAGAGTTACTTTCGCATTTATAATATTAGTATGGATATGGATTAAGATATTCTAGTAGTAGTAGTCTAGATATTGAAACCAGCTACAACTGACTTAATGTATGAAGTATGACCAAGATTTTTTTGGATTAGTTCGTGCATGCAAAATTTCATGATCATTGGTAGAGTATTTAAGACATGAAAATGTAACAAAGAAACAAATAAGTAAAGCCTAGAATATCGAGGTTTAATCGAATTCACTTCTGGGAGCCTGCGCTAAAATTATGTATTTCATCGACACATCACCGTTACATGATAGATATTTGCCCTACAGTCCATCAAATCTAAGAGGTACCGTTTGACGTTTCATATTTTTCAAACCGAAACAACTTTGTTCATACGTACATTATTCAGTTTCGATAACCTTTTTCATAAAACCATGAATTTAGAAAGATTTCATTATTGTATCTAAAAATGTACAATTCTTAATATCTAAATGTAATTGAAAACTTTCAAACAAAGCAAAATAACACATATTTACACAGTAAATAATTTCTAATAGTTATATTCTTGACCTCATTACAAAGTTACGTAGTTAGGTCACTGCACGTAGTGTTGCGACTCTTCGGATACACTTGTATGCAAAAAAATCGTTTACATATACGAAAAATCGAATGTATTATTTACAAATTACACTTGACAACCAAACAAATATTTTTTCATGTGAATGGGATTTATCTCACATATTACGATTACATAACTAAATAGTTATGTAATCGTAAAATATGAGATAAAACCCATTCACCAAAAATACGTATTTATAAATCAAATATATTTGCTTCTTTAAAAAGTTGTCGAAAGCGATTTGTCGATTTTTGATTTTCGCGCCCAAATAAGTCGGGGTTTCTCGCGCTAACGCTGTCGAAATAGTAAATGGAGTCAGGGATAGTGTTTTTTACATTTATTTTTGTGTATGATAGTATGGGTTTGCATATTACAGAGAAATAAACAAATTTTTAACAAGCACATCCATTGATTTTACAATTACAATTTTTTCTTATAAGTCTTATTTCTACGTCTAAAACTAATAAAAATAAGGTATGTAGAACCCATTCACAAAAATGTTGTTGCCTGATGTTATAAATTAACGACGTTACTGCGCGACCGCATAATGCACTGAATGCACAGATACCCTAAAATAAATTAATTTAATTATTTTTAGGTCAATAGGCAAAATCGCAGGTGTCCAAGTCTCTACAATTTTTTTTTTCTGGCAACACTGCCAACTACAAGCGCACGCGGTCCGCTCGGTCGGTTCGGCGTCAGCAGTCTCTCGCCATCTTGGAAGCTGACTGTGCGCGTACTTGCTTTCTCGTTTGTGTTTTACAATTTGTGACTTGGCTATTACTTTTCTGGACTGATCATTCTTTATCCGTTTACCTTGGCAATATTTATACTGGACTCCGAACTAAGCAAGTGTTTATTAATAATGTCGAAAAGAGGACGTACTTTGAACAGCCAGGCTCGTGAATTGGTGGTGAAATTACACGAGTATTTTGAGCGTGAATCTCAAAATGGTGGACTTCTACTGCCAGTTACACAAGTTCGGGATCGCGTCGGTGAAGCTCTCGGTATTGGTAGCCGCACCGTTGGCAAAATATTAAGTGAAAAATATGGGCCTTCGGGGAGTGACAGTAACGTACTTCACACACCGAAAAAACGAAAAAGAAATAAACCTGTGACAGGCATCGATGAATTCGATAGTCATGCTATTAGAAACCATATATACGGGTATTTTACAAGAGGCGAATTTCCAACATTGGCAAAGTTATGTGCAACTTTAAAAGATGCCGGGCTGTATAAGGGAAGCATAGAGTCGTTGAGAACGGTAATAACAGGAATTGGCTTCAGATACAAAAAAGTTGACAAACGAAAAATTGTTATGGAGCGACATGACATAATTATGCAGCGACTAACATTCCTGCGCGAAGTTAAACAAATTATAAACTGGGATAATGTAATATTTTTGGACGAAACTTGGCTAAATTCCAACCATTCTGTGCCGAAAACATGGACTGATGATTCTGAAGCTTCGTGCTCGAAGGTGCCGATAGGAAAAGGTGGACGCCTCATAATATGCCATGCTGGGTCAGCGTCTACAGGCTTCGTGGAAAACTCTTTATTAGCTTTCCAATCCAAAAGCACTAAAGAGTATCATGAAGAAATGGACGCAGTAAGGTTCCGAGAGTGGTTCTTAAATTTATTACAGAATATCCCTCCTAACAGCACAATTATAATGGATAATGCCCCATACCACTCTGTGCAAATTGATAAAGCACCTACGTCAGCCAATAAGAAAGCAGATTTGGTGGCATGGCTGCAAAGAAAAGGAGTGGATGCCGACATGTCACTATTAAAAGCTGAATTATTACAGTTAGTGAAATTGCATAAACCACCAAAACCGACATATGTAATTGACCAATTGGCCGAAGAGCACGGGCACAAAGTCATACGACTTCCTCCGTACCATTGCCAATATAATGCCATTGAACTGATTTGGGCCCAAGTTAAAGGTAATATTTTATAATATTATAATAATAACACGAGTACTTCTAACATTTATAATTTAAACAATGGTTTTCGTCTGCTATCAAATAGTTACATTATTGTTTTACAGGTTATGCAGCAAGACACAACACAAAACCACCCTTCAGTGTCAAGAAAATGGAAGGTTTATTAAAGGAAGCATGTGCCCAAGTTACACAGGAAGATTGGAGTAAAGTAGTACAAAAAACAAAGAAAATAATAATGGACGACTTCGAAAGAGACGTACACTTTGATAATGTAATGGACAATCAACTGGTCATTAATTTAAATGACGATGATGACGAAGACGACGATACTAGTACTAGTAGTGAATAAAAAAATATCCTAAACATTTCTTTTATTTAATTATAACAATTGATTTCTTAAAATTCGGATATTATAGTAATCGATCTCTTAAAGTTCGGATATTATAGTAATCGATTTTTTCATCCCATCCCTATCATTCAATTGTCAGAACTGTCAAACGGTACTTCTTAGATTTGACGGACTGTAGTACAAAATATTTTGATAGGACATCCACTGTGTGTACTACTAAGGAGTGAAACTTCTTATTAGTACCACATAGTACTGTCCCCACTGTCACGCGGTATATAGTTACAGCTCAATCCCTTTTTTAGATTGTAAGTCGTGTATCTAGAATGTCGATTGTGGGTGAATAAGGCTGGTTGATAGAAAGAGGAATTCTGAGATTATAGATAGGTGTGGCCTGAGGGAGAATGTTGTGACGAGGATTGATAAGGGTATGCTAAGGTGGTTTGGGCACATTGAACGAATGAGCACGGAGCGAATGACACACCAGGTATATAAGGCACAGGTGAATGATATGAAATGATACACACATTGGCCAAATTAATAAAATTTTGAAAAAGAGCAGGTCAGAAGTACTCGAAACTGGCGGGCTTGCGTGAAAGGATTGATGACAGTGAAGGAAGCTCGGGAATTTTGTAAGAATAGTGTCAAATGGCGGACTGTTGTCAATGCCAACCCCGGAGGGAAATAGGCGTGAGCGTATGGCTGGATGAATCTTTTTAGCGAAGTGCAGAAGAGAAGAAGAAGGTGCAGAGTATACCTGATAGAACCAAGCTTTTCTGTGACTCATTCCTATGCCGCACCACTAAGACCGCAGGAAGCGGGTTCAGGGAGACCGCTGGAACTCCCTGCCAGCTCACGTGTTTCCTTCTTCCTACAGTCCCGGGTCCTATAAACGGGGCATGAAAGGCATCTAATGAGGTCGTCAAGCTGAGTGCCAACACTGTTAACATGGTACATGTTTACGATACTTTACTCTCTTTACGAGACTTTGCCTTAAGCTTAAAATCAGGCGAGTTGAAGTCAAATTGACGTTCCCTATATAAAAAAAGTCAAAACCAAAGGTATCAACAAATGAGATAGCCTAAAGGTAGAATAATATAAAAAACCTTCAGAATAACAATGATGTTATTGCCATGATGCATTATTCAATATCCAACCGCTGCGTATTCAATACCAAACATTTGTCGTCAAAGTATTGGCTTGTAAAGTTATTCTCCAATATGTGGGCAACGGAACTTATATCCGATGTAAGGTAGGATTTGCTCAACTTGCGTGAGTTGATCCTTCGGCATCGTGACGCTAGCCTGTTACTTGATTGTCACACATTCGATGTTGTGTTTTATATTCCATTTTCTCGTACAGAACTTTGGAATATTTTATACGTTTTATACACATTCAAGACACATTCCTATAATTTTTTAACACGCTTTTTTATTACTAGTTGTTGCCCCGGATCCGCCGGCGTGGATTTTGGTTATTGCGGCCAAACATATTCTATATCTTTAGCCAAGCTCTACAAAAAACCAAATTTCACCATCTTCAGTTATCTTAATAATTACGAAATTTCATACAAACTTTCAAACCCATTTGAACCCTTTCTCTCGATTCAAGTTAGCGTTATATCCTTTCCTAACCTCTCTTCTATCTCTGCACTACATCCAAATTGGTTCACCGGTTCAGGCTTGAAAGTGTAACAGACAGAGTTACGTTCGCATTTATAATACTAGTTTTAGTATGAATTGACTTTATTCCCCAAAAAAATTACATTATTTTTAATTTTGATTTATCTTTAAGCATGTTTTATTTATGCTCCGAATAATGCATGTAGACTTGTGCATTTGCTCGTGGGCAAGCAATCGAGGAGCAGCGTAAAGCGATCTCGACACTAAGCGTAACGAGCTCAAAGCCCGTCAGCTTGTTGCCATTCTCTATAATTACGTGCACGGCGTGCTCACGAGCTCGAGGGGTTCAATTAGGTTTACCGTCAAGATTGGTTATATTAGCCATCTACTATATTGCCTCCGGGCGCACGCCCGTAAGTGGTCGCCATGACCGGAATATTATCACATATACCTATTTAAGGCCATACTGCTACATTCATGACTTTCTATGTAGTAGACCACTACAGGCATTAGTTTATAGATAGGCAATTCAGTACGTAATTTTTTTATACCACTTACTTGATAGACAAACCCACCACCAACCTCATTGGAAGCAGTTACCGTGGCCTATGTACGAGTTTATGCAACACTAGGGGCGTCATAGTACACGCAGCAGGGACGACTTTGACTGTAATTTATTTTAAAGGACAGACTGGATGCTAAATGCAGTGTATCGGTAGATATGGTGCATATCTACCAATACTCTGCATTCAGCGGTAGCTTAGTGGTTAAGGAGTCGGCCTTACAATCGAGAGGTCCCGGGTTTGAATCCTGGCCATTACACTTCCGACGTGAACCCACTCCTAGCACAAGCAATTTAGCTTAGATGGAGGGGTTAGAAGCTATATTAGTAACTTCGGTTCTAAAAATCTTTAAAAAAAAATTGGAAGAAGCCTATGTTCAGCAATGGACTAGAATGGGCTAATCGATCATGATAATTATTATCATATTAAAACGATTTTTTATCACACATCTTTCAGCTGAAAGAAAACGTATGGTCAAGACCTTTTTTGGGGCAGCGCCTTACAGAAATTAGGCCGTAAATCATAGGACACTAAATATTAGAATTATTCACATACTTTTCTACTCTTAAGCATTTTCATGCCTTTTTAGGTATTAGGTATATCAGACTAACCGCTTCGTACAAGCTTATTACTAGCATAGTCTGAAGGAAAAGCCTCTCAGAACTTATTTATGCCGATGAGAATTAATGGCGAAATCTTACCTAGCTCAGAAACAACCCTGACAAGTAGGTAGTCTTGCCTTATATTTACGTCCTCCGCAGCGTATAAAAATCAGAAATAATTTATTGCTTTAGTGTCTCCAACAGTGTGTACAGTGTGTTATATAGCTTAGATAATAGAATAGATTATAATAATGTAAGATGCCAGAGCAAAATGCAGCAATTTTTCAAAACAATTTGTGTTGTACCGTACAGTCAGCGTCTGAGCGATCTTTTTTTTCTTGTATATATTATATATATACTATCAAGTACTCAAAATGGTCATAATACCTACTAATTATGTTAATACAAACTGTTTTATTGATGTTGCCTAGGAGAGCACGTTAAGCTATAAGTCGCGGTTGCCATACGAACGTCTAGGACAGTCGTTACGGGTAGTTGGAGCCCTCAAAAGTCCAAGAACTGGTCTAGCTGCAATGCTTCGATATCGCCTTTGGGTTGTGGGAGTCAGATGGCAGTCGCTTCACAGAAAATATCAAAGTTTAGCCAAATCCGCAGTTAGACTGGTAAAGTGGACTTCAAGTTGAAAAGCTTCGGATACGACTGGGATTAACATTAGGATGAAGGCTGTTATCGTCGGAACTAAAGGTGTGTGTTTTTTTTTTCTTTTTTTTACACTTTTACCAGAACACTTAGTCAACAGGAATTGGGGTAAACCACGGCATTAAGATCATTCTGAGTACTTTACTAGTCAAGATCGATGATACCTATGTAGATATTAAATTATTCAAACGTTGGTATTTTAAGTCATGGAGAAAATTAATTTCCAAATATAATGTAAATAGAAAGCATTTTTGAACTAGATTTTTTATCGTTTACATTTGACGTAAAAACTGCAACGTTAATGAAAATTCTCGTATGTGTAGTTAGATAAACCTTAGGAATGTAGTGCTTAATCCATACTAATATTATAAATGCGAAAGTAACTCAGTCTGTCTGTCTGTCTGTCGGTCTGTATATTACGCTTTCACGCCTAAACCACAGAACCGATTTTGATGAAATTTGGTATAGGGGTACATTAGACCTTGAGAAAGGACATAGGCTATGTTTTGTCGCGATAACCGACATCCAAGCGGGCGGAGCCGCGGGCAAAAGCTAGTAGGTTTTATAATTCTTGCATGTCATATAGATATTATTTAAATTGTGTGTCAGTTATTATTACAATAATCTGTATACAATATGTGGTAGGACATTGCGTACATAACATAGCTTATAATACCTAACCTATGATCCACAGAATAAATATGATTATGATTATGATTGGGAAAAACCTCATACAAAACAAAAATATTGAACCAAACATGTTCTAAGCATAACTTTATTTTATTTAAGCGGGGCGTGAAAAGGCATCTAATGAGGCCGTCAAGCTGAGTGCCACCACTGTTAACATGGTACATGTTTCCGATGGTGACCCTCTTTCCGAGACTTCGCCTTTAGCTTAACATCAGGCGAGGTGAAGTCAAATTGACGTGTCCTATATAAAAAAAAAAAACTTTTTGATTCTTGAAAATTTAGTTGTAAATTGAAACCGTGAATAAAACAATATCAAAATCATGTCAACGAATGTTACCTAATTTCAAAATGTATTCCACAGTTCACGTTAACGTGATCATTGAAAGGACAAAATTACATTTTCATTAACTAATCGGCCATGCCATTATCTAACTAATGTGCCTAATCTTCTGTTTACAGGTAATTTGTATTCACATAGAGATTTTGCTACGTCGCGTCATGGTGCTTTATAATTTATGGTAAGTATCACATTTAATATGTTTAAAAGAGCTTTGTGTGTAGACAAATGTAATAATGATTCAATCAATACACAAATGTCACTTCAACTAAGATTTGCTGTATTATATATATAATACATAATACAGCGAATCTTATTTAAGAAAAGATACTTATTAAATTTTGATTGACGTAAATACTGAGTACCAATAATAGTAAGACTTTTGTCTCCCAAATGAAAAGGAAACCAGGCAAATTCATTTTTATACATACATACATAAATACTCACGTCAGTAAATCCCCGAAGGGGTAGGTTGAGGTGTATTATCACGTTTCACCAGTTATGATTTTCGGTCCCAAGACATAATAGGGGGTGAGCATATTGACATCTAGCAGGCCCTTTGTCTTGGGCTGTATGTCTACTGTCAGATGGAGAATAGACCTATCCCTTAGTCGCCTTTTACGACACTCACGGGAAGAAAGGGGATGGAGTCTTATTCTGCTCCACTGAGAACCAACACGGCAAAATTTAAATAACATAAAAAAATATATTCAGATAATTCACAATGCTACATCCTCATTACACAATGATCGTCACTGACCTTTACCTTCCCGTTGGTCCCGGTCGTGAAATATATAGCTTGTTTGGTTGGTTTTTTCCCCGTGCTCACTTGACGTCAATAGGCTCGCCCCTCATTACATGGGACCGAAAATCATAATTGGCGAAATGCGGGTGTTAATACACCTCTGCCTATACCTTCGGGGATTTTCGACTTCATTGGGAGATCGGCAGTCCGGCAGCCTCCCAGTCTGATTTGTGATTAGTATTCAACCACTGACAGAGTTATTCATTTCAATGAATGGTAAAATAAGGTATTGTACACCTACGTTTGAAATAATATTAAAAGGGGATTGAAAGAGAACAGACGGATAAAATTGTTATTGAAAACAAAATGAAAGCAAACGTGAGTTCATTACATATGAATTGAAATGAATTGAGACTAAGCTCTCAACAGTTGACGCGCGATCGATGCAATTCAATCGCTGCCTCGCATAATGAAAAGGATCGTAACTTATAATTATTACTGGGATCAAATTTAAATTAATTGAATTAATCCAATTCAAAAATAATGTTTTTTTGTTCGTATTTATGTTATACCGATCATCCACTTGCTACCAAACCTTAATTAACTTGCATAAAAGGTATCAAACAAGGATTAAGACTTATTTTTTGTTATTTGCCCAATCAATTGCTGTCCTCGTTAAAGAACATTGTCTTCAAACTCTGATGGCCGTTGCCTCTCTCTGTCTTGGACAGATTTAAAATCTTACGTTTGTTTGATCATTAAGTAGAACCGGAGATATGATCATTAGTCGCGATACCCGACAGCCATTTGAGCGGAATCGCAGGTGGGAGGCTAGTTTTAAATAATGTTTATATTCTCTGTTATATTATTGAATTTGATAGGTGACGCATGATCGGAAAAGATCGAAGAAGAAGAAGAAGACAGAAAACAGATACCTACTCAAGTGACTACTATCCAGGCAATTATAATTACAAATAAATAAATATTTCACAACATTCTACACAACGCTATCCAGACCCATGGTAAGCATAGCTTAACTAGCTTGTGTTATTTAATCTAGAATGCGGATAAACATACTTAGACAATTTTTTTTTTAATTTAAAATACATATTCATAGAAACACCCAGACCAATGCAAATAGCCATATTCATGCATACAAATATTTGCACTGAGCGGGAATCGAACCCACGCCTCCTGCGTAGCAGTCGCATTCACTACCGCCACGCCACAGTGAGGCTGTCAAATATGCGCTATATTTGTAGTAAATGGGACGTTATAACGTAATGTTTAGATCTTTCGTTACGAATATTGTTTAGTGTATAAGAACCACTTTTTACTGACCTCAAAAATAGCGGTAGCTTAAACAAATGCTAGCGATGTCGAAATGATAGACAGTCTCTATGCACGCGATTGGCAACCAGAGAGCAGCTGAATCTTGCCAGTAGCTTAGAAAATTTCGATGTGAAAGGCTGAACTGACATGATACTGAAAATTGAACACGCAATTTTGCTGCATTTGTCATTTCATTCATCTTTGTCACAGTTTAAAATTACCGGTGACCATGGTTATTCCCGGTAAACTTGGTTCCCATCCAAGGATAACCCAGGGTCCATTCTCCTACATTTTCTCTTTGTGATATAGTTTTCTTGGAACTTACGGAAGTGACTGTCGCCTTATCCCCCAACCTCGAGAGCCTCATCTCTATCAGAATTGCATAACATTTATATTACATTTTGTAAATCATTGTGATAGAAAAAAGAGAATGCTCAAGATGGGAAGAATAGTTAGTATTCTCATTGCATCAAAATTTCATTAAAATTACATTTTTAATATCTTTACCCAATGATTGATTGTGTTTTGTTCTAGACAAACATTGAGTAGTCAGAAGAAATGTAGACACATTTATTATCCAACAAAACAGATAGAAGAAATATATTAGCATTTATTATGCTATCCAATAAAGTCTAACTCATAATAATATTATGAGCAAACACAGAGAATATGAAAATCGAACAGTATATTAATTCACGTAGACAATCGTGGAGTCGAGTGAGTAATAAGTTCAAGCACTCTGTATTATTGTACACAAATACGTAATCCATACTAATGTTATAAATGCTTAAGTAACTCTGTCTTTCTGTTTGTCTATCTGTCTGTATGTTACGCTTTCACGCCTAAACCACTGAACCGATTTGATGAAATTTGGTATAGGGGTAGATTAGACTATGAGAAAGGACATGTTGTCGTTGTTGACTATGTGACTATGTTTGGTCGCGATAACTGACAGCCACGCGGGTGGAGCCGCGGGCAATAGCTAGTACAAATTTATATTGTGGATGATGACGTTCAGATTTGTATTAGTTACGCTTTTAAATAAAAACACGGTGCTTATATGGGTTGATCATTATAGGTATCAGGCAACGCGATGTCCGTGCAGTACTGCAATCACTCGATATCCGGAAAGCCAGTGGTCCTGATGGTATTCCAGCGATTGTACTTAAAAAATGTGCAGCGGAGTTATCTCCTATGCTAACGCGGCTGTACCGACTGTCCTACAGTTCTGGTACAGTGCCTTCGGCTTGGAAGGAGGCGAATGTCCAGCCGATCCCCAAGAAGGGGGATCGCTCGGACCCAGCCAACTATCGACCCATAGCCGTCACCTCAGTGCTGTGTAAGGTGTTCGAGCACATAATTAACACACAGCTCATGCGCCACCTAGAGGATCACTCCTTGCTTAGTGACCGGCAATACGGTTTCAGACCGAAACGGTCAACGGGTGATCTTCTGGCGTACATGACCCACCTTTGGGGTGAGGCTATGGAGAAGCACGGTGAGTCACTGGCAATTAGTCTTGACATCGCCAAAGCTTTCGATAGGGTATGGCACAAATCGCTTCTTTCCAAGCTACCAGCCTTCGGCCTGCCTCCTAGACTGTGTAACTGGGTTGCAAGCTTCCTGCAGGGGCGCCGTATTCGCGTCCTTTGTGATGGACGAGCTTCGGAGTTCTTGCAGGTAAATGCTGGCGTGCCGCAGGGTTCCGTTTTATCTCCCACTCTCTTTCTTCTGCATATCAATGACATGCTCTGTAACGGAAACATTCACTGCTATGCAGACGACAGCACCTTACATGGGAGTTATCACGCACATCCTGCGGCCAAGCAGTCTGATATCGCGGAAAAAAGGCAGCTTCTTGTCACAGAGCTGGACCGGATCCTGGACCACATTTCTCAATGGGGCGCTAGGAACCTGGTCGAGTTCAATGCCAAGAAGACCCAGGCATGTGCGTTTACAGCTAAGGTATCTCCTTTCCTTCCCCTTCCCACTCTTCAGAGCACACCACTGCCACTGCAGGATCACCTCACTAACCTCGGTATGGATGTTCGCTGCAAACTGAATAACAAAAACTATATCGAGAGTATCATCAAATCAGCCTCGCGTAAACTCGGAGTCCTGAACAGAGTGAGACGTTTTTTCACGCCGGAGCAGCGGTGTCTTCTATACAAGACCCAAATTCGTTCCTGCGTGGAATACTGCTCACATCTCTGGGACGGCTCCGCAAAGTACTTATTAGATGCTCTCGACAGGTTGCAGCGACGTGCGGTCCGCATTATTGGGGATCCTGAGGTCACGAACACCCTCGAGCCTTTGCAGATGTGTAGAGATGTTGCGTCTTTGGCAGTTTTCTACCGTCTCTACCATGGTGAATGTTCTGACGAGCTCTTCCAATTAGTCCCACCCTCCCCTTTCCTTCACAGGACGACACGTGCAGGGCTAAGATGTCATCCATTTACGGTGCAGAGTATACCTGCTAGAACCAAGCGTTTCAGTGATTCATTCCTATGCCGCACCACTAAGACCTGGAATTCCCTGCCAGCTCACGTGTTTCCTTCTTCCTACAGTCCCGGGTCCTTTAAGCGGGGCGTGAAAAGGCATCTAATGAGGCCGTCAAGCTGAGTGCCACCACTGTTAACATGGTAAATGTTTACGATGGTGACCCTCTTTCCGAGACTTTGCCTTTAGCTTAACATCAGGCGAGGTGAAGTCAAATTGACGTGTCCTATATAAAAAAAAAAAAAAAAAAGGTAGGGCTGAAGCCAACCTCACTAGCTAGCTGTATCAAAGAATGAAGATCCAGAGAAGGCATCCCTTTCAGGGTGGGAAAGTCGTATAAGCCAAATCACAAAGAGGAAAACCGGATCTCTCGTTGAAAGAATTATAACATAAATTTAAAATTTAAAAACCCTCGACATTCTAAATCCCCACACCCCACAAAGTTATGGGAGTTAATCCCATAACTTTCGAACGGCTCAACAGATTTCCATGAAATATGCCCAAGAACACTTGCACATAATTCACCTTTAATTTAAAAAAAAACTAAATTTAAATCGCTTCATCTGTTCGGGAGCTATGATGCCACAGACAGACAGATACACACGTCAAACTTAAACAGCCTTCGCTTTGCGTCGAGGGTTAATAAAATGGAATACAGCCTTAATTATGTATTTGTTCTCATGATTTATTAATAGTATTCAAATGATACAATCTCATAATCTCATACGTACAGCACGCATAATTGCTATAAAAAGTTCGATAGACTAAAATTTTTATATTTTCTTACAAACCACAGACCTTAAAACACAAACAGCGAAGACTTAAAAAACGAACACGCTTATTACCTTCCCGCAAACCCTCACAAAGAGTATATGAGGCGTATTCTTTTCTGTTCTTTGCAACGTCACTGTGTATTGTTAAAAGTTGAGAATAGCAAAAGCGCCGAGAAAAGAAAAAGGCATACGCATTGTTGAAATAATTTCAATAAAAACGGAAGTCACTCAATTTATGTAGAATGGAAGTCAATATTAATTCATTGAAAAAGAATAATAGAGTGGATGGGAACTATTTTAAAGAAAGGATTAATTATTTATTTGTCACTTTATTTGTTAACTTAAGTGTCAAACAAAGGGTATTGAACTTGCTTAGTGATAAGCATAATTTTCTATTATTTATTAGTAGAAAGTTCGTGGCCAGGTGCGTCTAAACGATGAGTGGATTAAAATACTTATATAGTTGACATTTAGATGGACTAACTTGGTGGTGTTTCATCTAAGCTTCCATGCTTCGGAGGTAACGTTATAGTCTATCCCGGCTCTCAATAGTCGTTAGGTCAATACGGAGGCCTATATGAGTAACCTGTACAACCCTGTCAGTGGTTGGCCATTAACCACAGCTTAGGCTGAGAGGTTAGATGGTAGTAGCTCCGAATATAGACGAGAAAACCAAGCCACATCACATTTAAGAGGATCTTGGACTCCAAGGTCCGCCTGGTCAAAAACCGCCTGGTCGCATCCCAGGCCATCAGCCTGGGATGCGACCAGGCGGTTTTTTTCCATGCGGAAATCCCCTTCGATACCTCCCCCTCTGGAGCCGGAAGGGGAGGTTACTTTAGACTCGAACTGACTAAAACCGCACGCCGACTGAGGGGTCGTGATGCTAGGCCGGAGGTGAGGTACTCTGCGACATATCCCTTGCACCCCGGCTGACCCAGAGCCATCACTTACGGTCTCGCCCTCCTTGGGAGGGGGGACAACAGTGTCCCTGATTCGCCCTCGGAATGAGAAGGTGCGCTTCTTAGCACGCCGCCGCCATGGACGACCAGTAAAGTAAATTCTTGAATATTTGATATAGTACAATCTGAACTCAAACTTATAGCTTTAGTATAGGTTCAAGAAAGCCTTATCTTGAGCTTAGATGAAACTGAGTGATTACATCATTGTAAAGCATTTTCTTTGCAAGCACGAAATATCAAGTAGCCTCTAATGGTAGATAACGCAGCGCTACCGATTCAAACGTTCGATTTCATCAGATCTTTAACAGACAAAGAGAAAGATTTATGGAATTTTCCATAGGCTATTTCTGATGTACTTATCTAAAAATCATCTACTACAACTACTTAGTTTTATCATTCACATTCCGTATACCAAAATGATACCTACTCAGGTCTGAGGACAGATTGTATTCTAGACGACAGTTCTAATGTCATTGTGAGAGTCGATTTAGAACTGAGCGTTGTTCTAGAATACGGATCATAATATACACTTTCTTACATTATTCTCACTTTATTGAAATAAAACGACTTTTTAACGCATTCTATCATGGTTTCTTTGTTACTAGCTGAGCCAGCGAACTTCGTACCGTCAATTTTTTTCCGCTCGCGTGGCGTCCGATCCCGTTCCCGCTGCACCCTCTACTATATTCCATAACCTTCTTCTTGCATTACTCTATCTATTAAAAGAAACCGTATCAAAAGCGATTGCTGGAGTGATTATTCACTTTTCATCCATTTCAGTCACTTTTCAGCAGAGACAGAAGCGTTAAAAAGTAGTTTAATTTCAATGAATGACATTCGCGTAAACTTCAGAAAATATATTTCTGACTTTAACTAAAAATAGGCACGAAAAGTGTGGACGTATTTCACAATGAAAATGGGAAGATAATTTCGACGTTCCCAACTACAATACAAAGGGAACAGGTCAAACAGATAGTGAATAAACTTTATTGGAGGCATTCGTCCATACAGTGAATTGCTGACCGCTTCTCACGATGTCTGCGTGGAATTTGCTAATGTAATTTATTAGGGTGCCAATAAAACTGTCGCCATTACAATTTATAACCATTGTCTTTCACCCGAAGTGAAACGTTTACTTAGTTTCCATCAGTTTTGTTAGCCCGTGAAAATATTAAGTGAACACCTCGATTAAACGACGTGACACAGAATTGATAAAAATACTCGACTGTGACTTTATTGTCGATTTTAAGTCAGATATTTTAATTATAATCAATCATAGTTTCGCATAATTAACACAGATAAAGAGTTTATCATATTGTTAAATACAGATGGAACTCAAGATAATGCTTGTGAGATTTGAGGTAAGTATTCACCATTAATGTAGGGAGTATATGTAATGAGTATGACTATATCTCAGCACTCTCAGGTGTGAATTGTACAGAGAAAGCAATCAAAGCATAATCGTACGTATCGACGCGATTATATTCTACGAGCGATTACATTTATTATGAGTTAAGACATTATTATTATTATCAATGTAATAGGTGGCGAGCCTATTGCCATTAACCGGGCACTCATAAACCAGCGATAAATAAACATAAACTGGCGAAACGTGGGTGCTAGCACCTCTGCCTACCCCTTCGGGGAATACGGGCGTGAGTTTATGTTATGTTATGTTATTATTATCATTTTGGCTCCAAAGCGACTTTATAACCACGATATATTTTAATTTAATTAGACTAAACAAACGAAAAGCTATATCAATTTATTCCAACGAGACCAGCATTTTTGTAAGCAACTTCGTTACTAAAAGCGTGGTGTTCAAACATTGATACAAATTAATAGAGATTCCCTAAATATCATCTCCGGTGAATTTAGCGCAACTTTTCGTGTAGCAACTTCTGATATTTTAAGCCTCGTTTACCAGCCTAATGGACTTAGACATAATAAATTTTATAGCCCTCTTATTCCGAAGCAAAGTCTATAAAAAGGCATTCTGTATAAATATTTTTGATAAATATGAAAGGCTTAGTAGCTAACGGAATCTGTAGGCTGTTGATAAAAATAAAGAAGTGAGTGCTAATTCGACTTGGCGCCCAGAATAGCTCTTAATAAGCTTATCAACGTCTACAACGCGGCATTTCGACACCTCGAATAGTGAATTTTCGGGCTTTATGCTTTTTGATGATAAAACTGTAGGCTTATTGGGTAACAATTGCGGATTATTTTATGTAGGTTTATGTAGGTTTTTACAACCTTGGGTCTTTGGGTTGTGGAGGTAAGATCACAGTCACTTCAAGGAAAATATCGAAGGTAAGTCAAATTCGCAGTTAGACTAGTAAAAGCGAACCGCAGCCACCAAGTTGAAAGCTTTGGAAATGACTGGGATTAACGCTAGGATGAAGAATAAGATACATGTTTACATCTACATAAATATACACATACATAAACATTCATTTGTTTCCTCCAGCTAATCTGGTGGTAGAGACAACCGCCTGTTATTCAATTTATTACAGCATCTACCAAAAATGTTGATAAGTGCCTTTCGCGAACTGGGTTAGGTGATATTCGCCTTCTTTGTACAGTCCTGGCTCCTTTAAGCGGGGTGGGAAACCGAGGCCATCAAGTTGATTACCATTGTAACATTTTTGGTGTTTGGAATAATAGCTTCAGCTTATCATCCGGTGAAGTAAAGTCATGTTGAGAAGTTTTATGTCGTTTTTTTTTTTTACCGTGGGGGAAATCCTTCATGGATGTTATGCCGGACTCCTACCGACTAAAACCCCCACGGTATCGCCCAGCAGCCTATAGTTGGGAGCCCCGGGTAAGCCCTCGGAAGGATGTCCCAGGGCTCCCAACAGACCCACGGCTTTAATGCGGCCTCGTCTAGGGGGTGGTTCGGGTGCTATCCCGCGGGGGTTTTCGGGTATCATCCCGCTTCATAGGAGGGGGGAGGCGTGCGTGAGTCCGTCACGTCACGCTGCCGTCATGGGCCTGCTTCTGTAAGGACGATGAGCAGCCAACTCACCGTCCTCAGGCCAGTCTCTTATAAACCTTACGTCGATCATCTACTATCATAGAACCTCCCTTATTCATCGGTTTTGGGTACCAATATTATGTCTAATAATATTAATTTATCAACCTTGTTAAATTACAATAGAATACTTAACACGAATAATTATGTAGATTTCGGTTATCGATTTTGATATTACCATCATGCTTGTTTCAGAATTACATATTCATACATGAGCATCGATATTAGTACTCATTAGGCACCTTGTTTGTTTGCACTCGATTTCGGATATTGTTTTACCTAAGGAAGGAACTAGAGATTCTAGGAGAGAGATTTTAGCAATATATGTATTTTTAAACATACATACATTTATAATCATCGCGGCGGAGCGGCGCAAATTGCGCCTCCCAATACCCGGGGCTAGATGGGGACACTATGGTCCCCACAACCCGAAGGGGGCTATCTCGAAAGAGATGGTCCTGGGTCTACCGGGGTGCGAGAGATATGTTCCTTGCATTCTCACCTCCGGCAACCAAATACCCAAAGATGGCGTGCGTTTTAGTCGGTTCGAGTCCGATATAACCACCTCCACCGGCTCCGGTTGGGGGGATACCCGTGCGAACTGTTCGCACGATAAAAAAAACATATAATAACGCCTTTATCCCCGGAGGGTTAGGTTAGTTAGAGATCTATTCGGTCCCACGTAATAGAGGCTGAACCTCCGGCCACTATTTTGACGCGAGCCATGCATCTGAGGCTGAGCCTAGGCTGTTTTATATCTGTCTGATGTTAAACAGCCCTATCCCTTACTCACCTTGTACGACACCACATGGGAAGGCCGGCCCAAATTCTACTCTGCTGGGAACCATATGTATTTTTACACATCTATCTTATATTATCTGCGGTAGCCTAGTGGTATGGGTAATGGACTGCTGAGACGAGGTCTCGGGTTAGATCTCAGGTTTACCATGGCACACACCAATGACTTTTCGATGCTTTTCGAAGTTATGTGTGTATTTATCGCAGGTTTATAAGTGCCCGGTTAATGGCAATAGGCTCGCCATTGGGACCTAAACATAAACTGGCGAAATGTGGGTGCTAGCACCTCTGCCTACCCC
The DNA here is from genome assembly GCA_914829495.1 of Eilema sororculum. Lineage (NCBI taxonomy): Eukaryota > Metazoa > Arthropoda > Insecta > Lepidoptera > Erebidae > Eilema > Eilema sororculum. The sequence continues at coordinate 16,847,154 of OU618550.1, forward strand.
TTTGGGGAATACAGTCGTGAGTTTATGTATGTTATGTATCTTATATAATAACATTCTCTTGTTACAGTATTTGTAACCGAACTCCTCTGAAACTTCTAGACCGCTTTTTTGTATATTTCGTTTTGGTAGGTCTGATAACAGATGGCAGGCTATTTTAAGGTTCCGTACCTAATAGGAAAAAACGGAACCCTTATAAGATCACTTTGTTGTCCGTCCGTCTATCTATCTGTCTGTTTGACCTTTTTCTCAAAAATGGGTATAAGTATCAAGTTGAACTGTCCAAAAATCGAATTTCTAAGTCAATGCACTCGAAATATATTGCGGTTTATGTAGCTAAAGTTAAGGAACCTTCGGTGCACGAGTCCAACTCCCACTTGGCCGACTTTTTTATCCTAGATGAAGGGTATTAGAATTTTATGTGGACAGAGTCGTAGTTAGCAGCTAGTTATTGATTACATAACCGCAATCAGTTAAAGCCGCTATTAACACCAGATCACAAATTTACTTTCTATTAACCGACTCCGAAGCCCAAACGCGATTAAATAAGTGTTATCACGAAACTTCATTTAATCCGAAACTGCACGAAATTAGATCCACCTACTCATTGAGGATTGATCTGAATCTGGCCTCGTAAGGAATATTAATGCACAAACGCCCCAACGTATAACGTTTAGAAATGGTAATATCACCGTCTAACGGGCGATAGTATAATAATATGATAATGAAAGTTAATTAATTTATACTTAGCTATACAATGGAAACATTGACTTGGATATGAAATTATTGGGGCCGATACACTTTGTGAAACTTGGTCCTTATTAGGTTTTAGCACCCTTTCGCCCCGTGAAATAATTTGGAATACCCATACGCCCGGTTTTTAAAGTACATTAAAATACTGTCGACACAAAAATCCAATTATTTATTCCAAATTAATATTTAGACTATGCTTTGTTGGGACATGCTTTATGCTCTGATCTAGGTTCTACATAATATATTCTAGAATTTATAATGTTCGGGAATTCACGCGATATATTTTGGAAAAACTTACTTTTGTCGACGTTTCGGATGCGTTACAGCACCCGTGGTCACGACTGGACTGGCTCACGAAGTCCCGAACATTACAAACTAGAATCTAGAATGTTCCTTTTTCGTAATTATTTATTTAACAAAAATTAACTAAATAACTGGCTGCCGAAATAACGTTTTGACTGCGGCCTTTATCTAAATCTGCCAACAAACTCGCGAAGTCACGATCGATCATTCCGTTCGTTATTTCTTCCCTGTTGTGCCCGCTTGGTACTCCACCTGCCATAAATATTTATTAGCTAAATCTCTTGTGGGTTTCCTTAAAAATATCATTCCTTTTTAGCTACTTGGATTTCATAAATATTTAGTTTACTTATCTAACAGTATGACTTCGTAATAAACAGAATTGAAGTAGAACTAATAGTGAATTACATCAAAGTATATTAATTATGCTTTGATGTCTTACGTCCAAATGCCTGTGCAATTATAATTAATACACCCTCTTGAATTTCCTAAGGGATAGGTAGAATGAAGATTTCTCACGTAACTCAAACTTTCAAACTACCCCCAGTTTAAAAAAAATCATACTTCGAAAGCCAATGCTGCTACTGCGAATGTATTGACATACAACTGAGAATTTGTTGACAGAAAAATCCAAAAAAAATTAGCTCTAACCAGCTATCTATCGCCTGGGGGTGACCGGTGGAGCCGCCTGTCACCCTAGCAGAAGCAGGCCGCGGCGGCGGCGCAAAATGCGCCTCCCCGTAACCGAGGCTAGATGGGGACATTGTGGTCCCCACAACCCGAAGGAAGCCATCTCGAAAGAGATGGTCCTGGGTCTGCCGGGGTGCGGGAGATATGCTTTTGGCAATCTCACCTCCGGCAACCAAGGACCCAAGACGGCGTGCGTTTTAGTCGGTCACACGATAAAAAAAAACCAGCTATCTAAGCAACCAGTATCTAATCAAATTTATATCATAGGCTCAACGAGACCCTAAGCTTAATAAAGTGTTGTAATAATTAGGTGTTATTGGAGCCATACACAAAAGTGGCATTTAATGTGTACACACCTTAGTGCCTAGAAAATGCTTATTGGCAAGAGGTGCTATGAAGCATTTCCTCAATGTGCCTTAGCACACACAGCAAATACTGCTTTGTTGTGCAGCCTCTTATAAGAACAGAACAAAAACTACGATGCGGAAATGTTTCTATTTCAAAAATTCACAAATTTATAAACAAACATCTAGCAAATAAACAAGGGACAGATCGTATCCACCGGACGTATACGGGACGCAATCAATAACTTCAACACAAAATGACACATAGCTACTCGTAAGTAGGGCAAAAATATGTTTTACCGTCGACGGAGCGGAATATTCTATGGGTAAAGGAAACAGCGTTCGCCGAATCGCTTTTAGACACCCGGACGGGTCCTTCATCAGACGTGGGTCCTCCGATAAGACTCGACTTTAGGTTCGAACTTTCGAATAAATCTTTCACGGTCGAATGTCACACGATTGGGGGATATTAAATGATTTGAGTATAAATTATAAGAGTTTTAGGTACTATTGATATTCATATAATAAACGATTGCGATTGTGGATAAGAATTTATTAACTCGAGTTAATGTAGTATAACGTTCATTGGAGGTAAAAGATTAATCATAGTTTTATTCAAGTTGTTTGTTTTGAAGTATCAGTAATAAAATAAATACTGATATAACAAAATTTAACTATCTCAATAATAATAAAATTTATAATAATAAAAGTTATCTATAATAAAAAATTATCAGTATACTTTACTGGAAATTTTTGATAACATATTTCAGTGAACGTTCTCAAGTTTCCGTGGTGTAGCGGTTATCACATCTGCCTAACACGCAGAAGGTCCCCGGTTCGATCCCGGGCGGAAACATATCTTTTTGGCTATTATCTTTCCCTTCAGTCTCTTGAATATAATTCATATGACACAGTCTAGATTCCAAAGTACCGCATTTTAGGTGCTGTAGCATTTCTCAATGTCATTTGTCAACAATTTCAAAACAGATAAATATTTATTAATGAGTTTTCTGGATTTGTATTCGAGCCAAAAAAGCACTATATCAATCGACTACCAATAGCATACTTAAATATTCTCTAGGTACTGAATTTTTACCCGACTGCCGAAGAAAGGAGGGTAATGTTTTTGAATGAATTTCACGTTCACGTTCATAGTACCAGTCTGAAAGTAAAGATGATTATATTATTATGTATCACATTTTGGAAATTTATCTTTGAGCAAAGTAATTCTGTCCTACTTCTTCACAATTTTTTACATTTGTATTATAAGATATAAATCGAATACATAGGGAGAAATAAGTCCACCAACCCTGTTATTTAAGTTTGAAATGTAATATACATAATCTGTTGATGTGCCTAATAAAATAAATAAATAAATATTAGTAGGATAGGCCTACTAATATTATAAATGTAAAAAATTGTGAAGATGTTTATTTTCCAATCAATCAAATTTAGCCCACCGCAATCCACTGCTGGACTTAGGCTGGCATTTGTATATTCTAATGTTTGTTCTTCAATCACGCTCTAAGGGCTGGATGAATCTGGCTGAAATTTAGCGCAGGGATAGATTATAATATAAATTACTAGCTTTTGCCCGCGGCTTCTCCCGCGTGGACGTCGGTTATCGCGACCAAATAGCCTATGTCCTTTCTCATGGTATAATCTAACCCTATACCAAATTTCATCAAAATTGGTTCAGTGGGTTAGGTGTGAAAGCGTAACATATAGACAGACAGACAAAGTTACTTTCGCATTTCTAATATTATAGTATGGATAGTCTGGAATAACACATAGACTACTGTTTATCCTGAAAACAGGTTCCCGTGGGCTGCGGGGATAGGATTGAAATTCAATGAAAATACGGTTTAGTTTCTAAGTTTTATTAAAAAAATTCGTGCCAAGTAGCACATGAATCATAAATTAAACGATATACAAACGAAAATGAATGGTTGCTTTCAATTTGATTGTTTTTGGATTTTTACACTCTGCCGGGGTTTCTGATATACGTGTTCGAAAACCTTTTACTTTACAACTCTGACGTCAGCATCGGTACGTACCGACCAATTAATTGACCAATAATTTGTCGAATGCTGGACAGTCCTGATTTATTTGAATAATAATAATAATAATAATAATAATAATTTATTTATTAAATCAGTGTACAATAAATTACAAAGGTTCTTAACTTGTAACGTGGATTATTATATTATGGTTATTGCATATGTAGGTTTTCTATCTAGGAATGTAAACTTATATATATATGATTATTTATATATAACTATACAAACCCATATTAAGTTAAAATTAAATGTGGGCATTCAGGGATTTTAAATAGGAATTTACTAATATTACAAAATTTCTGCCTGAACTAGGTAATCCTGTGCTTCAGGCATCAAGTGCAGTTTAATAATGGTTATATAATCTACATAATATTACAGGTTCAACGATTTACTAAGAATAATACAATGCTAAAGTGGTTCATTTCTACTATCTAAAATAATGTCTTAATTAAACAACTTAATACTATTTATTTGACAACTGTCATTAATTCCTCTGTTTCATCGTAGGACATTCGTTGGAGGGCCTTCTTTACTGCTTGCTTGCAGCATATATAATTAAGAGAGTAAATGTCTGATAAAGCGTTTATCCTATTATAGAGGAGCGGTCCTAAAAACATATGAAATTTGCCTGTGTATTGGCGTTTTATTGCAACTCTGTCGGTGCATACAATATCTTTCCGCCTTTTGTTAGTAATTTCGGTGCTGTAGGGAAGCGATGCGTGCTGTTTTAGTATTGCGCTTAATATAAATAGCTGGCGGACTGTTAGCACTTCACAGGACTTGTATAGAAGGTCAGTCGGATATAGGAAAGAGCGAAACGTCGCTACCTTGAGGATCGCTCTCTGAGCTCGCTCGACAGGCAGTAGCAACGTCTTACCCATTCCCCCCCAAGACGTTATGCAATATGTTAATATAGACTGACAAAGGGCATAGTAGATGTTTCTAATCAGTTTTGGGTCACTAATGTATCTTAGTTTTTTGAATACGAATATCAACTTGCGTAGTCGCATAACTAGTGCTTCGCAATGGTCTTTAAACGATAAGTTTTCATCTATTATGATACCTAGGTACTTTATCTTATTTGTTGTGGTTATAACCGGGCAAGTGCACTTGCTGTCGTCATGATTAGGTTCTTTACAACAATGCGCATACAGTAAGTAATTGGGTTGGTTCGTAGCTGATTTTTTACGCATAGAGAATGAAACGTATTTGGTTTTATCTGCATTTAGCGTTAGTAGGTTATATTGAAGCCATTTATTTACAAAATTAAATCCTCGTTGTGCAAGCCTGTACACTTCTATATCTGAATCAGCAGAAAAAAGGAGGGCAGTGTCGTCAGCGTAAGATATGATTTTACCGTGTTCTAGATTTATACTACATAACTCATTTATATATATTAAGAACAAGGTGCTTCCCAACACGCTTCCTTGAGGAATGCCAAATGACGTGTTGTCCATGTCCTCACTGAGAACGCTGCCGATCTTTACACATTGGGTACGCTCTTTTAAGTAGCTCTTGAGGAGTTCTAACTGTACGCCTCTTATTCCCATGTTGTCAAGCTTGTTCAACAGCTTAGGGATATAGACCGTATCATACGCTTTAGCAAGGTCCAAAAAGATTCCCACTGTACGCTTACCCTTATCAAGTTGTTGTACTATATAATCCGTCAGATGATGTACGGCATCGGCTGTAGACCTATTAGCTCTAAATCCAAATTGTGTATTTGATAAAAGCGCATTATCCTCCAAATATTTCATCAGCCTATTATTCACAATTTTCTCGAGTATTTTTGAGATTGCTGGTAGTAAGGAAATAGGTCTGTAATTAGTTACTTGGTCTTTTGCTCCAGATTTATATACAGGGACTACTACCGCCTTTTTTAGGCACTTAGGGAAAACGCCTGTCGCTAGACATTTTCGGAAAATGTAAGTTAACGGTGGCACCAGTATATGTCTGTATTTTTTCAGTATTTTATTTGATATGAGGTCCCAGCCAACAGCACAATCATCTTTTGAATTCAAGATTATCCGCTCTACCTCCTCTTCGTCAGTATCCAATAGCACAAGAGATGATAGGGTAGTCGCACTCGGGAATAGTGGGTTTATTGTATTTGCTTGCGTTTGCTGTGCAAGTCGCTTACCGACATCTATAAAGAACTTATTTACTATGTTAGCGGATGTTACATGTGATGTGTGGGTGTTCAATAAACTTGAAGGCGATTCATTTTGCTTCGTAGTGTAAGTTATATTCTTAATATGCTGCCAGATCTTTTTACTATTCGACCCCGCACTTTCCAGTTTTATTTTGTCATGATTTATTTTTACTTTTCTTAATAAATCATTGCAAAAGTTCCTGTATCTTTTGTACGACAACTGTAGCGTTAAATTATTGGGGTTTTGTCTACATTTCAGGTGAAGTTGATCCCTGTGTCTCATGCAGCGGATTAGGCCTGGTGTAATCCAAGGTTTCAAATTATGATTTATTTTATGCAATCGTATTAATTTTGTGTTTTTATGTATTGCATTTTTAATATTATCAGTCATGTATTGCATACTAAATTGCACGTCATCAGAAAAATAAACTGGGTCAAAGTCGATGTCGCGTAAATCGTCTTCAAGTTTGTTCATGTTTAATTTGCTGACTAAGCGTGTTTTGTCTAGTTTGGGTAACATGCAACTCAGATTTAGTAAGGCAGCGCTATGATCGGTAATTGTGGAATTGATGACAAGTGCGTGTGCTGGGTATTGTGTTTTTAGCATGATGTGGTCGAGGCAAGACCCACTTGCCTGACGCGTAATAAAAGAGTGCGCGGGGAGCAAGCCGTGAAATGAGCAGAGGTTGAGATAGTGTAAGGCATCCTCCTTTAGGTCTTGTTGTCCTTTTAGGATGTTTATATTTATGTCTCCAATTAAGATTATATTTTTGTAGGAAGACAGGTTTTGCAAGGTGTCATTTAATGAATCAATAAATTTATACTTATCATTAAAGGCGTGCGGCCTGTATATTGCTAGTATGGCCAAGTCTGTTCCTATTTTTATCAATAATCTATTACACTCTTGCATATTTGGCTCCTCTACAGTTGCATTTATATTATTTCTTATATAAACTACTACACCATCGTTCTGATTATATATTGTATTACTACTGTGCATGTTATAGCCCGGTATTAGTGGTATGTTGTATGGTAAGGATAGCCTACATTCCGTTAATACGATGACATCAAGATTCATATTTATTCTATGCTGCAATGTTAGAAAACTATCTAAATTCTTGAAGACACTACGTATGTTCTGGGTTATTATGTTTAATGGGTTAATGCACTGGGTCAGATATTGTTTGCACTCCTCCGCCTCACATGTCCTGGACTCTGATACAGAGAAGTAATCTATATCATTTATTAAATTATGAATCATTATTCTATAACTAAAAGATAATTTAAAGCTATAACGGCTTAAGGTCAATACAATAACTTGGTTAAGGGCGCTCTTAGGCGCCTTCATAATCAATGGAATTAATATACCTTCTTTCTGCCATTGTTTTTGCTGGACATTCAGGCGCTCCCGTGGTGTGATTGCTGGGCTTCTTGAACTTTGAGCAAGTCGCACATTTTGCTTCTTCTGCTTTCTTTGTACAGTCCTTTTTCGAGTGTCCCAGTTCTCCGCACTGTCCGCAGGTGTATGTGGTCTCCCTACAAGTCTTTGCCGCATGGCCATACTGCTGGCACTTGAAGCATCGAGTAACCAGCGTGAAGTCTCTGACGGGGCAAGACGACCAGTTCACAAATACTCTCTCGTTGGTAATCAGGGCTTTACGAATATTTGGAGGTACCTCAATCACGTAATTACAGGTCTCTGCATCCTTCTTGCCCGATTTATGGCTTAGCCTGATCGAAGCCAGAAACGTTTCGAGGCTGTAATCCTGTATCTTGTCCTCCAGGTTCTGGTTGTATATGCAGGTAAAAACATCCTTTTCTTGCATAGACGCTGGTACTCCGATTACTATAATCCTCGGCTTTCTTTTGAGCTGGTCGTCTACTATAAGGCCTGAGTTTGTTAGCTGGGCTGATCGTTTTAGCTTTTCGATGTCTCCCTTTGTGTCAGTGCTAATAATGACGCCACCGTTCTTTGTCTTACGCAGACCTCTTACTTGCAGTTTCATTTGCTCAGGGCAGATAATTTTTTGGACTAGGGACTTGGTATCTTCACTAGATTTGGCCTTGTCATTGGGATAGATCGCTAACGAACTGAAACGAGTTGTAGGTAAAAACTCGTTAGTCCCCTTTTTTACCATATCTGCAAAAGAGGTCCCGGCTTTGTGCTTTGTGGATTCCTCAATGGCATGTTTTAGGTCGTTGAGTTGTTGCGATAGGTTAAGGTCATCCTGGAGGGCTCGGCCAGCTGTGGTGGCTTGAACAGTTTTTGCTTTGAGGGCCTGATATTGCACTGCCATTTGGGACGTGCCGTGACTCACTTTACGGCACAGTGAGCTAATGCGTAGCTTCTGCTCTGAGTTTAATTTTCCCTCTGCAGCTATATTACATACCTCATTAAGGTATTGCTCGATGGAGGTCATCCAGTTCTGGATCTCCGGGGTTGGGATGGTATCCACATAGGTCACAATTTGAGCCTGCACATTTGAGTGAGTAGCAGGTGAAGGAGTTGGTGGCGGCGTGCGGCAGGTCCGGCTACCCTTACTAAACGGGCTGCTTTCCATTCTATCGGGTTATAATCCGATCTAATTATATACTTATATTATCTACTTACAGCACATTATTGTCACAGTGGTTTCACTTTGCATTATATTTTACACACTCTTTATTACCGGCTATTGGTATAAAGTAGGTCACAATTCAGCAATTTAATATTATTTAATTATAATTGTTGTAAACACGTCTGTTTGCACTGAAGCCAAATGCGAGTATCCATCCGATACCAAATGTACGAGCTGCTACTCGTACCGAGATGATAAATAAAAGATGAAGTTAATATCAACTGTATATTGACTCAACTTAATCCAAAATGATATGCTATGATTGCTAGTGATAGAATAGTGAGTGCACCCGAACTGATTGATTGTCGTAATGATACTGAATGAATGTAATGGTGAAATAGCGCGGATCGGCATTCGAATGTTACAGTTCAATTATTATAGATCTTAGGGTCCTCGCTTATTGCAATTGCATATCCGAATAAATATTATTATTTAATCACGCCAGTAGGTGAATATTTTGAATGATTTATATAATTGATATGATTTTTTTTTTTGTACAGGACACGTCAATTTGACTTCACCTCGCCTGATGTTAAGCTAAAGGCAAAGTCTCGGAAAGAGGGTCAGCATCGTAAACATTTACCATCTCAACAGTGGTGGCACTCAGCTTGACGGCCTCATTAGATGCCTTTTCACGCCCCGCTTAAAGGACCCGGGACTGTAGGAAGAAGGAAACACGTGAGCTGGCAGGGAATTCCAGGTCTTAGTGGTGCGGCATAGGAATGAATCACTGAAACGCTTGGTTCTAGCAGGTATACTCTGCACCGTAAATGGATGACATCTTAGCCCTGCACGTGTCGTCCTGTGAAGGAAAGGGGAGGGTGGGACTAATTGGAAGAGCTCGTCAGAACATTCATTTATATTCATTTATATTTTATTTATATAATTTAAAAAATGATTGATTTTTGACTAGATTTTTGGCTAAAACAAGAGCATTCTAAGAGCGTTCTTTCTTAATATTTTAGTGTAAATGAAACCTTATTTTCAAAGAACGCATATTCTCTCACTTTTAGAATGACATTCAGCCTGAATCGCGATTTTTCTGAGAAATATGCAATACTAGCTTTTGCCCGCGGCTCCGCCCGCGTGGATGTCGGTTATCGCGACCAAACATAGCCTATGTCCTTCCTCAAGGTCTAATCTACCCCTATACCAAAATTCATCAAAATCGGTTCAGTGGTTTAGGCGTGAAAGCGTAACATACCGACAGACAGACAGAGTTACTTTCGCATTTATAATATTAGTATGGATGTCAAACTATCAGTCTATACAATCTGTCTTCAAATAAATCGCGATTCAGGCTAAGTTTCATTCTAAAATACGGACCTAAAAGTATTTTACAGTTATGGGATAGAATATGTATTAGCTCGTTGGATGTAAATCAACTTTAATGACGGATTTAGATTGAACAACAAAACAACGTTTACTTTAGACTAAAATATTAAGAAATAATGCTTTATGACTGATTTTATTCTAGCTTATGTTCGTTTAGTCTGAATGCACCTTAAGAGTTCATATAGCTCATTTGCTAAGAGCATTCCCTCTATAAGGGGCTGGAGGCTGTTTCAAGCCCCATCTTAGACATTCACTTTTTCATTCTAAATCGATAGGAATTGAAATTTCATGACATAAATTGGTGGGTACCTACTATTAATAAGTAACCTACAACTGAAATCTGAAATATATTGAACGGGTTATACTAAAATAGGAATTAGGGCAGAAAACTGACCCATTTAAAGAATATCGTTAACAAATTTGCATTTTAGATTTGCATTTGTATTTTTGGTGTAGAATAAAGAATATTTTATCGTTTGATATCTATCTACGACTATATAGTGAAGGAATGTTATTGATTTCAATTAAACCGAACGAGTTTGGTTCTTTTAATCACCAACAAAAGTAATATTTTCAATTGTCCGACGTCTCGCTAAGCCATGGACATAAATCCAATGCCTACGTAAACAAACCACAGCGCGGTAACGGATTACGTTTTCAACAAATTTACATTTTGCTTCGGATGAAAGGGGAGCGATAGAAAAAAAAGTGACTTTTACGTAATCGAAAGTGAAATACTGTTAAATGTGAGAATTGGATTTCAAATATTCGTTATGAAATTAGATATTCTGTATTCTAACCTGCTTCAAAAATTGAGGTTATTAATTCGATACGTAGGTATGTACAATATGAATATTGAAGTAATCGAGCCTTTGCAGATGCGTAGAGATGTTGCGTCTTTGGCAGTTTTCTACCGTCTCTACCATGGTGAATGTTCTGACGAATTCTTCCAATTAGTCACACCCTCTCCTTTCCTATACAGGACGACACGTGCAGGGCTAAGATGCCATTCATTTACGGTGCAGAGTATACCTGCTAGAACCAATCGTTTCAGTGACTCATTCCTATGTCGCACCATTAAGACCTGGAACTCCCTGCCAGCTCACGTGTTTCCCTCTTCCTACAGTCCCGGGTCCTTTAAGCGGGGCGTGAAAAGGCATCTAATGAGGCCGTCAAGCTGAGTGCCACCACTGTTAACACGGTACATGTTTCCGATGGTGACCCTCTTTCCGACGCCTTTAACTTAACATCAGGCGAGGTGAAGTCGAATTGACGTGTCCTATATAAAAAAAAATAAAAAATAAAAATCTAGATGTCAGGGCTTGGTGCTAAGCTTGACTGATATGTTGAAGAAGATGTAGAAACATATATGATGTGGCTGTACTTTGGTATACTATTTTGCGTAGTGGACTAAAATGTTGAGGTAGGTATATTGGTATATCGGTTTCACAATATACAGTAGTTTTGAAGTATTATAATAGTTTAAAAATAACACTACAATATTAAATTAATCATCATATTATGTATTAAAAAAAAAGTATATAAGTATGTTTATCCGCAGTCTAGATTCCATAACACAAGCTATAAAAGCTTACCATGGGTCTAGATAGCGTTGTGTAGAATGTTGTGAAATCATAATCTATGCGTTAGTTTTATTTTCAGCCGGGACCTTCTCCTCAGAGCCCTCGGGGTCCGCTTATTGTTTATCTTGTGACTATTTGGGATTTTGTAGAACTGAGTCACTGCCGTCTCTCCTCTCAATCATGAAAAGAAAGTCCGCGTCAGAGCTCAGCAGTTGTACCGACTTACAAGGTAGGGATCTCTTGGGTCTGGGACATCTTTCCGAGGGCTTACCCGGGGCTCCCAACCATAGGCTGCTGGGCGTTACCGTGGGGGTTTTTAGTCGGTAGGAGTCCGGCATAACATCCATAATGGATTTTCCCCCACGGTTAAAAAAAAAGGAATGGCTTGGGTGATGAAACACCAATAATATTTAAGTGATCGTTAATTAAACTTGGTTTTGGTGTGAGTTAAGTTTACGTGGGTTGAAATTAGAGTCACTCATTATTTCTTGACCCATTTTAATCATAACACATTCCAACAACAAAAGTGTACACACACATCTCCCCGGGTCCATATAAAGTGCTTAATTTAAGACCCAACCTTTTATTACTCACCCGAAACTGATATAAAAGTCTTGCATTATTGTGTGAGGAACACAATGGCATGGAATTAACTCGTACATTCATACAACTGACTTGGTGACCCCAATACGATATGAATGACTGGTTATAAGTATAGTGTATGTAGATATGCCGCATATATTGCGGCTTATAATAATTTGGCTTTGCTATTGTTTGGTAAAAAGGGGTTTTATATTAAGTTGTGAAGCCTTAAAACTATGCTTTATGTTAAGAGTGGGTTCATACTGGTGAATTTTAATCCGTAATTGTTCAATAACGAGGTTAATTTTAGTGTGATGGTGATAGGACATGACGATATTTCCTTCCCTATTGAGCAGTACTTCTGGGAAAGTATCCTACAGAATACCGCGGTCATAATAACCTCGTATTGTGTTCCTGGCGGTGAATAGGGTAGCCAGAGTTCATTACGGAGTTTTAGTATTATCAGTGGGGAGAAAAACGATTTGTCCTGCTTTGTCTTCTGCACTGACAGCAAAGAAACTCACTTTGCTTATAGGGTCAGCAGCACGAGTGTGCCCCATCTAGTCATACACACGCCCATAGGTCTAGGTAACAACTTGCAATCAGAGGGGCCGAGTGTTCTGTAGTTGCGATCGTCATTGTCTAAAGATCTGGGGACAACATGACGTAAAGAAGATGCGGCTGGCTACCGACGACTTCGACCTTTTTTAATCGGGCATGGATTTTGTTACATGTTGCACAAGTGTATGCAAATAGATTATAAATACCCATTTACACACCACGTTCAGATATACTTAGGTAGGTACATGTTCTATTATTGTATTGCCACACTTCATTGTGATTTCGCTATGTTGTTCTATCGGCGTTCTCTCCTCTTATTTGCTTTGTTTTGTGATGCCGTTAGTTTGTTAGTGCGACAATATTAGTACAAGCACGCTTGGGTTAGCGTTGACGCAGGGCTAGGATTGTGGGTTATATGGCGATGGGGTTTCAACATGACGTCAATGACTCGTCACCGATGACATCATTCATTGATGGTCGTCGAACCGCGATCTAGTAGAACCAAACTATATTATCACGTTAGGTATAGTAAACGGATTCACGTCTCTTTTAAGTTATGGAGACCCCATCAACAACCTTATAGTATTAGCTAGAGAGATGGGCGGGATATAAATAAAATTTATAAAAAAAATAAAACCGACTTCAAGAAACAAAAGAGAGGCACTGAAAAGGGAATATTAACGGAACTTAGGTACAGATTTACTGATCTGTTAGAAGTCAGTGCCTAGTTTGTTTACTGTGCCTGAACTACTTATAAAGCAAAACAATGGAAATATTTATGGCCTCTTGCGCTAGGCACAACTTATATTTATTAATACGTCTGTGCTCTAAAATCCATTCTTAATATTATAAATGCGAAAGTAACTCTGTCTGTCTGTCTGTATCGCATATATTCGCATTTATAATATTAGTATGGATAAATTTTCAAAATACTATAATTTTTACCCGACTACGGCGAAGCCAAAAGGAGGGTTATGATTTTGACAGGCTATGTATGTATGTATGTATGTATGTATGTATGTATGTATGTATGTATGTATGTATGTATGTATGTTCATTTGTTCCCTCATAGCTCCTCAACTACTTATTAGAACTGGACAAATGAGGTATCGTTACAAGCGCCTTGATCGTCCGATGGTTATAGGCTATATGACGTGTCACTCAATCTTGTGTGGCGCCCTCTAGCGCTCATAAGGTACTGTGTTAAAAAATAAATTTGAGATAAATATGCCGTGTTTGGTATCAAATGAAAGGGCTTATTAAGCACGTTTCAAATATGTATAAATTGTTAGCTTTACTTTGCCCCAAAATAATATAAATAAAAAATAAAGTTTAAAACTAAAACCCGACTACCGGAAAATCACGCTCTAAAAAGTAATAAACTAGAAATTATCAAGGATAGCCGTGGTCGTATGCCACTTAAGTACTCTAACAAAACAATATGTTCTAGGGAAAAGTGGCATACGACCACGGCTATCCTTGATAATTTCTAGTTTATTACTTTTTAGAGCGTGATTTTCCGGTAGTCGGGTTTTATAATAGCAACGCCTATGGGCATTAGTTTTTTGAAATCGAGACGACATTATACAAATGATTGCTAGCAGAAGCTAGTAGGCGGGTAGAATCGTTTTCTTGCAATTTCTTGAGAATCTCAGCATCAGATCTGGAGTTCTTGGATATGGGACCACTCTGAAACTCTCTCCTTATACAGCGCCACAAGAATAATAAAATTTCGTTCATAACTGGCTTTGATATCACGTAACAAATATACAATTCGAACTGTCAAGTCGAATTGAGAACTTTCTCCTTTTTTGAAGTCAGATACAAAGAGCTATAGTAGTGAGTTAAATAGTTTTATTTAAGGGTAGTTTTAGGAATAGGTCTAATGCACAAAGAATAAAGTCTGTTTTTATGGAATAGGGAGGCAAACGAGTAGCCCATTTACACCCGCGACACCAGAAGAGTCACAAGTGCGTTACTTTCCTTGACTGAGTAAAAGTATAATGTACAATTTTGAATGAACTTTTTCTAAAAATTTAAAAAATCAAAATTTTTATTTGAAGCACTTTTTATTCATATAATTTCGATGTACCTTATACTTCGTTATGAACAACGATCTGACAGATCTTTACAAATTATTTAAATCTATAGCACAGAACAGATAATAGTACAAGTCTATAGAGAGTTTTGTAATATTCAAATCGGTGCCAATATTAGAGTCCGGGGTCCGCTTATTGCAGTAGTGTTAGAATATCAAAATAAAGGTATAATTTCCTGCATTCACAGCCACAGTTGACACGTGCGGTTGATGTGACAATAGGCAGAGAATGAGAGCACGTGTGGCACCCTTTCCCGGATTTGCGACTCACGTGTCGATGCCTGTCGTCACCACAATGCATGGAATTGTACCTTTAAATAGAAATTGTCTTTAGATTACATAATAAACGCCGTCGTAACATAATTTTAAAGCATAATAAACTACTAAGAAGGTAATAAAGCTAGTTTTATTTCACTAATAACTTTTAAGTTATTGTCGAGACAACTATCACGGATCTTGTTATAAAAGTAGGCTACATTCGTATTTGGGTTCCGCTATCTTTCTAACACTTCCTTTTATGATTCCATAAAATTATAAGTAACTAGCGGTTTGAATCGCGGCTTTGCTCCGGGATACATTTGTGAAAGAAAAAACATAAAACCGAGTGTAGATTATTCTAATAAAAAGATATAGCCAGAAATCATCTCGGAAATGGGTTATGTATATCATAATATGTATATGTATATGAGTATAAGTATATCAAAGTATGAGCCCAACGTTGCGAAACTTTTTAAAACATGCACAACACTTATACACATAAACACAACACTTATAAAGATCTGTAAATCCCAGAAGTGGTACGCAACAACACCTACATTTCGTCAACTAAAACTAAATAATATATTACAATATATTGCAATATTTTTCTTCACGTCAGTTCTTAACTATCAATGAACTAAGTCATAAATAAGTACGATACACTTGCCAAAGATATCAATTACTGGTGCCAGCAACAGGAAACACTCAACTAAACACCAACAAGGAAAACAGGCCAGAAAGCCTTCCGTGGTAATTTGCACGTGGCTCTTTAAGATTCAATCGTGTTATACTGGTAATTAGTCTTAGGCTTATGTAGGCATTCAACGAGTCTAAATGTATAGTTCTGATCATGATACTGTCAGAAGTTTATGGGATTGTCACTCATATAAAAAAACCCCCGTCACAAAAACAAATCTAAAAAGTTGAAAATAAATGATTAAATTTTGATTCAACGGTTGCTATGTCGGGGGACCCTAACTGGTTAAGCACTCCGTTATATTGTCGGCACAATTCAAGGTCCCCCCGACATGGCAACCGTTGAATCAAAATTTAATCATTTATTTTCAACTTTTTAGATTTGTTTTTGTGACGGGGGTTTTTTAAATTTTTAATTTAATTTTTATTTCACACTTTTTAAATCGATCTACTAGTCAAGCTCTATCATTTGATACCCATATTGAGGGATTTATGAAGAAATATGTATTTCGACATGTTGTAGTGGCGGCCATCTTGGACCGATTTTTTTCAAACATAGCTAAGAACACTCCCGACTAATATACCTTTCAAACAAAAAAAACTAAATCCAAATCGGTTCATTCGTTTGGGTGCTACGATGCCACAGACAGACACACACACACACACACACACACACACACACACACACACACACAGACACGTCAAACTTATAACACCCCGTCGTTTTTGAGTCGGGGGTTAATGAGTCGGGGGTTAAAAATACAATCACTTTTTAACGTAGCTTTGTAACAAACTGTAGAATGAACTCCCTGCCGTGGATTTTGCCCCTGGGTAAGCCGGCCTAGCACTACGACCCGCAGTCGGCGTGCGGTTTTAGTCGGTTCGAGTCCGACATAACCTCCCCTTCCCGCTCCGGCGGGGGAGGTATCCGAGGGGATTTCCACACGAAAAGAAAAAAAGCCATGGTTTTTCTAAGTGACTACATTCATCAGCCATTGTCGTAGGGTAGCAAACGATGGTGGCACTGCAAAAAATTGGATGAAACATAATAGAACTGTTTTATATGCAACTACGGCAAAGTTTAGAAGTTCGTTCGACCTATATGTATGGTCGATCTTGTGTCCGTTCGTAACTACTCAACGGTTCAATTGTTTTGGTGACCTCAATTAAATTTGTCAACCTAATTTAATAAACATTACGTCATTACAATCTACTTCATGGCTGAATATTAATATCTATATGTTCGAATAAACTACTCTGAGTACTAGAGAGACTGTTATCTGGGTACTATCACTATTTCGTTTTTGCACGGTATCAAGTCAAATCTAATAAATAGGTAGTAGTAAACCTCGTGATACTTGACATTTTAATGCTGTCATACATTTCTAATTGACGGTACTGGCTTTATATGGTTCGTATGGTTACATATCAAAATCTTGAAGCTCATAATACTGAATTTCATAATACCATGTACGAAAGACCGAAATTCAAAATCCCGAATGCTCGTTTGACCGAATGTTCAAAATACCAAAAGTACGAAATACTGAAAGTACAAAGTACATAAAGTACAAAATCCCAAAGTACAATATCTCGAAGTACAAAATCCCGAAGCTCAAATTCCTGCAAACTAGATTTTGGGATGGTTTTGTTTGGATGTTTATAAAAAAAAACATAACTAACCTAATCTATCCAAGTCGAATTGCGCGGGGAAACATTGCGTGCTTCGACACGGATACGTGTAGGTTACAAGGGTATGTGGACAATCTCCGCCATACCCTTGCTGTTAGGTTACTTGAGATAATAAAATGAAGAGATAGGAGCTACATTAATAAAAACTTACCTACGTTGTAAAAGGTAACTATAAAAATTAAACAAGAACGCCATCCGTAACGTATCAAAATCGTAATTTTTAACTTCGGGATTTTCTGCGGTAGCCTAGTGGTATAGGTAATGGACTGCAGAGACGAGGTCTCGGGTTTGATCCCAGGTTTACCATGGCACACACCAATGACTTATCGATGCTTTTCGCAGTTATGTGTGTATTTATCGCAGGTTTATAAGTGCCCAGTTAATGGCAATAGGCTTGCCACCTATTACATTGGGACCTAAACATAAACTGGTGAAATGTGGGTACCTCTGCCTACCCCTTCGGGGAATACAGGCGTGAGTTTATGTTATGTAATGGGATTTTGAAATTTCGAAATTCTGAACTTTGGGATTTTGAACTTCGGTATATTCTACTTCGGTATTTTGTACATTCGGGATTTTGATATTCACGATTTTGTCATTCGAGATTTTGAATTTCGGTATAATACGTAACCGTTCGTATAATTTAAATGTGTTTACCGTACATCCTCCTAAAACAGCAATACTTTCTCGAAATAATGTTACGAGCGTTCAGATAGCTTTATTATAGTTTGCTGCCAAGATAAAACGACCGTCAACAAAAGTGGCACTAACTACAAGAGGGCCAAGAGGTTAAGAAGCTAGGCTTCTGAACGAGAGGTCCGGGCTTAAAATCCTGGTCTTTAAACTCAGACACTTAGTTTCGCGATTACCTTCTGTTTTTTTTAAAGAATATTAGAACCGAAATTACTAATATTCCCTCTAACCCCTCCAGCTAAGCTAAATCGCTTGTGTTAGGAGTGGGTTCACGTCGGTAGAGTAATGGCCAGGAGTCGAACCCGGGACCTTTGTATCGTAAGGCTGAATTAGAATTTTTGATTAGTATTAAAAGAAATTCAATGTTCTAAATATATGTATATTATAACATGCTTCGCGAATGTTACATAAAATCGTTAAAAGTTTATTCACAAGATAACTCTGGAGCGTCAGTGAAAAGTGATACATCTCGAGTTATATTACTTATTATATTTTTTCATATAGAAGATCTATAAAAAAATATCTATCTTTGACTCTTATCCCCGTATCTCTAGGGTTTAAAATAAGCGAGTTGATTTGGTGCATAATGATATAACTGAACGTTTTTTACCATTTCAATAGTGTAATAATTGAACTGAACAATGTTTTTTATTTCTGTATTGTATAATGATACAAATTGAATTAACGAGTTTAACACAATGTAGATGTATAGATGAGAATTAGTGCATTGTAATATAAGTACACTTCCATTAATATACTTTTTAAATTTACTCCTACATTCGTTCGTGAAAAGTGATACAATTATATTTATGACGTAAAAAAACAAATAAATTTTAATAAAGTTATGTGTAAAATAATACAATTCTTAGAGAATCAATTAACACCATGATATTATTACAATCGTTAAATGTGTCGAGTGATATAACTAAATTAGTATCAATATAAACACAATGTCGGTATAAGTGTCTAATAATACAATTATAGTTGTACTAAAAACACAAGCTTATTGAAATATTTTCATCACCTAAAATTTAGTGAAAAGTAATACAAATCCTCAGCGAACACCTCCCGCGATCCCCTTCCCGCGTTGAACTATCTGAACGAGATGGTAATATTATGATACAAGAAGGAATACCCAAGTGAAAGAGCAATAACGTTGTTTAGTGATGCGACCGACTCGCCAGTCTTGCTTCGACGTTCTTCACGGCGCATAATGCTTATGGTATGTAAGTTGTATCATTATACACAAAATACGTAATATTTTTATTGGAATTATTTTATTAGTATTTGATACAAGTTTTATGCAAATGAATAATAATATCAAATATAAGTAAAGTAAATTAATGTAGCATTCAATTATAAAGATCATAAGCTTTTTTATAAGGGACAAGCCAATTTAACTTCACCTCGCCTGATGGTAAAGTGAGGGCTGAGGGCAAAGTCTCGGAAAGAGGGTCACCGTCGTAACCATGTACCATGTCAACAGTAGTGGCACTCAGCTTGATGGCCTCATCAGATGCCTTTTTCACGCTCCGCTTAAAGGACCCGGGACTGTAGGAAGAAGGAAGGAAACACGTGAGCTGGCAGGGAATTCCAGGTCTTAATGGTGCGGCATAGCAATGAGTTGCCAAAACGCTTGGTTCTAAAAGTTATATTCTGCGCCGGATACGGATACGGATGGCATCTTAGTCCTGTATGTGTTGTCTTGTGAAGGAAAGGAGAGGGTGGGACTAATTGGAAGAGCTCATCAGAACATTCACCATGGTATATACGGTAGAATACTGCCAAAGACGCAACATCTCTACTCATCTGCAAAGGCTCGATGGTGTTCGTTACCTCAGGATTCCCAATAATGCGGACCCACGTCGCTGCAACGCGTCGAGAGCATCTAGTAAATTGTACTTTGCGGAGCCACCCCAAAGATGCGAGGAGTATTCCACGCAGGAAAGAATTTGAGTCTTGTACAGAAGACTCCGATGCTCCAGCGTGAAAAAATGTCTCACTCTGTTCAGGACTCCGAGTTTACGCGAGGCTATTTTGATGATGCTCTCGATATAGCTTTTGTTATTCAGTTTGCAGCGAACACCCTTACCGAGGAAATTGTGGTTATCCTGCAGTGGCAGTGGCGTGCTCTGAAGAGTGGGAAGGGGAAGCAAAAGAAGATACCTTTGCTGTAACCGCACATGCCTGCGTCTTCTTGACATTGAAGTCGACCAGTTTCTCAACGCCCCATTGAGAAATGTAGTTCAGGATCCGGTCCAGCTCAGTGACAAGCAGCTGCCTTTTTTCCGCGATATCTTGGCCGCAGTATGTGCGTAATAACTCCCGTGTAAAGCTGCTTTCGTCTGCATAGCAATGAATGCTACCGTTAGAAAGCATGTCATTGATATGCAGAAAAAAGAGAGTGGGAGATATAACAGAATCCTGTTTTTTTTTTTTTTTTTTACGTGGTGGAATGCTTTTAAGCACTTCGCTCAACCCCCACGGGGGCAGAGGGTGGGCTTCGTGTGGGACTCCAGACTACCCACTAAACCACCACGGTGTCCGTCGTCACCACATATCGACGATGGCGGGAACAACATCTTCCGCCATCGTCGTGTGGGTCGCCCGCCGCTGACCTACGGCAGGCCCGTCTCTGGTGCGGCAGAAGAGGCAGGCACACGCGACACGACGTGCGCCTTCAACCTCGAGGCCTATGTAAGGGCAGCAGACGCCCCCGCGTCTACTGCCCGGCCCGGTTAGGGGGGGAGGAGTTGGTGGTACCGCCTCCTCCGAGCCCCGGTTCTCTTGCGGCGCTGTGGGAGGTAAAGGGGGTCACATTCCCTCTCCCTCTCCGCAGACGGTTATCTCGCAGAAGGTCTGAACCGCTGCCCACGCCTCATCGCCGCCGTCGACCATAGACAGAACTACGGCCGGCAGCGAGAGGTCCGTCCCCACTTCGGCGATGAGAGCACGGCGCTCCCCAGCCCACGCGGGGCACTCCTCTAGGGTGTGCTGCGCCGTGTCATCATCGCCGCCACAGTGGTGGCACCCACTGGTCGGCTCTCGTCCCACCCGGCACAGGTAGCTTCCGAAGCATCCATACCCCGAAAGGACCTGCGCCATGCGGAACGTTACCGACCCCCGCGATCTGTCCATCCAGTCTCTGAGGACAGGACGGATCGCCTCGACGGTCCTTCTGCCAGCCGTGGGATTGGCCAGCCGCCGCTCCCACTCCAGGAGCATGGACCGTCTCACCAGGAGCCTCCGCTCTCCCACCTCCGAAGGTGCCGGGAACTCGCCCCGGCTCCGGGCCTCCTCGCGCCAATATAACAGAACCCTGCGTCAACCCAGCATTTACCTTCAAGAACTCCGAAGCTCGTCCGTCACGCGAATACGGTGCCCCTGCAGTAAGCTTGCAACCCATTTGCACAGTCCGGGAGGCAGGCCAAAAACTGGTAGCTTGGAAAGAAGGGATTTGTGCTATGTTTGTATGATTTTCTCGACGCGTCGGCCTTCAGTGGAAACTTGGATAAAAGCAAGATAATTTTCAACGAACACGTTGCACCGAAACCGAACGTACGATTTAATTGTATAAAACTGGTAAGATCGTTGCCGTATTGGTTTGTACTGTAAGGGTGATGTATCTAAATATATAAAACAAATAAATAAATAAAATAAATAAAAAAGCTTCAAGAAAGAACTACCAAGAAAATTATCCAGCTGGGTTGGGCAGCATTTCGCAAACTACGTCGAGTCTTCTCTTCTCCCCTACCGCAATGCCTGAAAACAAAGGTCTTTGACCAGTGCGTCCTACCTGTTATGACTTACGGTGCCGAAACGTGGACACGTTTGTATTTTGACGGTAGGGCTAGTCTATAACCTAAAAGTTGCGCAGCGGGCTATGGAGCGAACTATGCTTGGAGTTTCTTTGAAGGATAGAATTCGAAAAGAGGTCACCCGACACAGAACCAAAGTTACCGACATATCTTGCAGAATAAGCAAGCTCAAGTGGCAATGGGCTGGCCACATCTGTCGAAGGACCGATGGCCGTTGGAGCAGACGAGTCCTAAAGTGGAGACCGAGAGAAGGCAAACGCAAGGTAGGACACCCCCTAGCCAGATGGACTGACAACCTGAAAAAGGTGGCTGGGATAGACGGAAGCGGAAGGGGGAGGATCGGATGAAATGGCGCACATTGGGACAGGCCTATGTCCAGCAGTGGACAGCAGTGGGCTAGTTGATTGATTGATTGTACATCATCACTAGTAGCTTTCAACGATTCTACGCAACTGGGTAACATAGAACATATTATTTCACTAGTAGTACTACCTATATACTTAAGTAATATCAATATACACGCTGATATGTTCAGTTGTATCATCTTAACCACACTTTGTATCAAAGTACACATCATATTTTTACAGACTCTAGAGGTGTCTAATGATATGAATGTGTTTTTTCTGACAAATTTATAATTAAACGCTCAATACAACTCACTATTACTTAAATGAATAATATTTATTTCAACACTTTCTATTTTTTCATTTGTCTAGAGCACAACAACAGAATGTAAAAAACTTGTACCATTTGTCATGAAACCAATAGACGGGTGAATTTCAACATCTATGAATTTTTAGCTAATTTTGGTGTTTTTTTTTATTTCTAGGTATTTAGGTAATCTCTTTCAATATTTAGCTAGAAATACATATTTTATGCCTATTATGTTTGAATAGTCTAATTAGCCCTGGGAATTACTTGTTTATTTTATACACCTGAATTTTCAATACACCGAAATTGGTGTCTAACACCAAAATTGCATATCAACTAATTTTTATTTTTTATTTATTATTACTTATACTATTTCTTTGTTTTTTTTTCTAGAATTTGGCACTTAATAGTTACATATAACCCTTAATTTTTACCCTTTTATCACCAACTTCATTTTTATATGGCAAAACCACTGTAGTTGTTAGTAGTATCAGTATAAAAGCAAAACATTTGATTGTTCTATCTATCCTTGCTTCTAGCAAGGATTATATTTTACTCTAATGGCGCCAATTATCGACGAACTTATTCAAGATTGCTGGGAAAAGATTTAGGCAGTTATTCTAAAAGTGGGAGAGGTGGTACTCGGTATGCCTAAGGGTGGACGGAAGATATGCCATGCACACTTGGTAGAGACAAGACAAGTTGGTAGAGTGATGTCTATTCCTGAACTTACAGGAGTCCTTCAACTAAGTTTCTCACGCGGTGAGCTGATGGGCATTGCGGTTCAAAAGGGTTCCAGAGGTTTACACCATCCGAGACATGTACCACGATTCTGATTCCGTTGTTCGAACCGCTGTTGGCAATATGAGAATCTTCCTTATCACTGTCTCTGTGATCTGTGATCTGTCCTTTGTCCATTCCCAATCAGCGTGGTATTTTGGTCGGATAGCATCAGACAATCACTCCATAACTGCCCATGTATGCTGTTAATATCGGTGGTGGACGCCGATAGATTGGTGCAACATGTGAGGATGTGGATGTAGGAGCTTGAGGACGGTAGAGGTCAGAAGCCTTCTGTGGAGAAGATTGAGTACCTTTTACACGATAGTAAAGTGCTAGCTGCTGGAGCAACATAATATGGTACTCGGTATGCCTAAGGGTGGACGGAAGATATGCCATGGACACTTGGTAGTGGCAAGACAAGTTGGTAGTGTGATGTCTATTTCTGAACTTACAGGAGTCCTTCAACTAAGTATCTCACGCGGTGAGCTGATGGGCATTGCGGTTCAAAAGGGTTCCAGAGGTTTACACCATCCGATACATGTACCACGATTCTGATTCCGTTGTTCGAACCGCTGTTGGCAATATGAGAATCTTCCTTATCACTGTCTCTGTGATCTGTGATCTGTCCTTAGTCTATTCCCAATTAGCGTGGTATTTTGGTCGGATAGCATCAGACAATCACTCCATAACGGCCCATGTATGCTGTTAATATCGGTGGTGGACGCCGATAGATTGGTGCAACATGTGAGGATGTGGATGTAGGAGCTTGAGGACGGTAGAGGTCAGAAGCCTTCTGTGGAGAAGATTGAGTACCTTTTACACGATAGCAAAGTGCTAGCTGCTGGAGCAACATAAGCAGAAGTTGCGTGTCACCTACATCTTCGACTTCATCGCTTTGTTGCGTGGAGTCACGTGCAAAAGATTGCATGAGGCACTCTTGCATCCACGGTAGCTTTCATGTAAGTGAGAAAGCAGAGGAAGAAAAGCCAAATGATGTTGACAGTGTAGAGGAGGGAAGAAGGGTGGGCAGGTTTTAACGGCGTAGGCTTAGTAGTAAAGAGTGAGGCCGCCTTTCACGCCAGTAGAAGCAGGTGACGGAAAAAGCGCACGATGCTCCACCACACCGGCCTGTCCCTACTGCGGCATCAGCTGACTTCACCCAACTACTCGCCCGTCTTTTGTATGTGTAGTTCATATGCTGATGGTTAATCTGAGAGAAAATTAGGAAAGCTTCCGAACAACCCTCAACTGCCAACAACCTCTTTACCACCTAGGGAGAGAGGCGGTGCTTTCTCCATTGCCCAGGGTATACTACGTAGAGGTCACCTGACCTAGTAGCCCGTCGGACTACGTAGGAGCTTAATCAAATAACTATGAAAACAAATTTTGGTGTAAATATACAATTTTGATGATTAGTAAAACCCCACCAAATTCACCAAAATTGCTCCACCAAAATTAGTTTCACGTCTAAAAAAATTATTTATAAAAATACTATTTAGAATATAGTGGTTACATTACCAAAATTTAATACACATACTGAACCTGTACACTATACTTAAATATTAAAACATACAATGAGAATAAACCGTTTTAAATAATCAACACAAAAATTACAATATTTTTGTCCGATGCTTATGAAACGACCTACTTACGTGTTTGGCAGAAAAACGAAACGGGACTGGGGACAACTGGCACTGGTGCTCAATAACACCCAACTGAACGTTTCCAATGATGATAGTGTCGTCCTTATAGGTACTTTCAATACGACTCCTTCGATGATTTTATAAATCCCACCAAAATTTTACATTTGCCGCGGACGCATCTTATAAATTATTTTTAAGATAAAGTATAGTACTAAATACTACGAATGACAGTATCGAAGATAGCTAAAATAATGCCGAATCGAATTATTATTAAGTATACTCAGTAAACTAATGAAGTTTCGATTAAACTGTGATCATTCCCAAGAAAACAGGTTGTGGACGCGCCACCAAGCTTAGAATTTAGGTGAAAAGACATTTTTTACACACTCACAAAAATAGTTTCAATAATATAATTTATACGTGCATATAGAGAAAAACGATATCTTTCTTACAAAAAATAATCATTACTATATGTTAACTTTAAGGTATGATTTTCAGTCACGCCGCGAAAATTTTACGTTTGAGAAATTCACCCAGACAATGTGTAAAGTAAGTCAAGTTAATTTGTATTAATGGTCACAAATTTGTTTAGTAAATGTTTGATGTGTTTATTGATATAACTGTATATTTTCATAAATTAAAAAAAAACTATACATATAAATCCTCCAATTCGGCCATAAAAACCTTCGCTATTATTGTGTCTATTAATCGCAGTAGCATGTTTTTATTTTATTTCACTGTAAAATGAGTGACAATTTTTTTTAACTTTAAACTGGATTTTCTCAAAACTATGATTTTCGAGATAAATCACTTTTCACTGACACTCCAGAACTTTCACTAACTTTTCCTATGAAATTCACTTCAGTAAGCAGTACCTTTAAAAAACACAGGTGGTAGAAATTTGATGGCACAAATTTGACACTTATTTCGACCGGGTTGGTACCACCGTGCACAAGTGCGAAAAACCCTCCATAGTAATCCAATCTCGGTTGGATTGCGTTCAGGGATCAGCAAGTGCATAGCCGGGCCGAGGTGATGGTAGTCGCAGCACTAGTGGGACCGGTGGGTTTTGGCGTAGTCTAGTGGGGTGTGACGCGGGGCGCCGCGCCGGGCAGGGAGACCCGTAGAAACGGTGGTGCCGCTGGCCGCCCGCGGCATAGTACAGGGGCCCAACTGGGACTAACCACCCTGGGAGGCTGCCCCACCAGGTCGCGCATAATCCCGATATGCCACGTCGTGCCGGTTGGCGACCGGACGGGAGCCCGGCGACCATATTCGGGAGGGTACGGGGGCCCTTCCGTTCGGCGCGTCGGCTCTCGTCACGCCTCACATTCATAGATAAAACCAATCTCCCATGTTTTGTCACGCGGTGCTGCGGCGACAATCACCTCTTTTTCACGCCTTCCCTTACCCTTCACCTCATGGCAGCGCACAATACAGTATCTGTTGAAACAGCGGCTAGGGACTCTCCCACAAAAACTCTATTTGAGGTGGAGTCCACGAACATCTGTGGGCTCCATAAAAACCTCAACGCCGTCCACCAACACCTGGAGACGGCGAAACCAGCTATGCTGTTTCTAACGGAGACACAAATACGCCGCCCTGACGACACGACCTACCTGCTTTACCCCGGCTATGTTATCGAGGAAAATTTCCGAGCAAAAGCCGAGGTGTGCGTGTTTGTTAGGGCGGATATTTGTTGTCGCCATTTGCGCTGTCTAGAGGACCCATCCTTTTCCATCCTTTGGGTACACGTAGACCATGGCTCCACGAGTCAGATCTATGTGTGCCTTTACCGTTCCCATACAGGAGATGCGGAGATAACTCGACTAACTGAGTCGAGGTATTCGAAATACCTGAGTCAGGCGGCAGATGATGCGCAGGAGCGGTTTCCGAACGCCGAATTGGTGTTTTTGGGGGACTTTAACGCCCACCACAAGATCTGGTTGGGCTCCGCCATAACAAACCATGCGGGAAGAGCCACTCACGCATTTGCCCTGGCGCATGACTTGACTCAATTGGTGCACAAGGTCACGAGGATACCAAGAGAGTCCGGCCTAGAGCCCTCTCTGCTAGACCTTCTGTTGACGAGTCACCCGGACCAGTACAGTGTCTCGGTGATTGCTGCTTTAGGTAACTCCGACCACTGTCTGGTCCGCTCCACCGTGCCCATTGTAGCGCCCCCACGACCCGTGCAGGGGAAGAGGCGGCTATGGCACTACTCGTCAGCGGACTGGGATGGATTGCGCGATTATTATGCGTCCATCCCGTGGGTTGAACGCTGCTTTGAGGGTAAGAACCCATCTGAGAGCGCTACTGCCGTCGCCGGTGAGATCGGTCTAGGTATGGAATATTATATCCCATACACCGATGTCACCGGAGTCCGCGGAGCGCGTCCGTGGTTCGGGCGCGAGTGCGCGGAGGCTGTTGAGCATAAACAGTTTGCGTACCGCGCCTGGGTGCGGGCGCGCGCCACGCGCGATCCCAACGTGGGTCACTTCAAGGCGGCGTACAACAGAGCCACAAAGGTCTGCAAGAGGGCATGCATCCGGGCGGATGCCCAGCGCATAGCACGGCTGGGCCAAGAGCTAGTGGCGCATCCCACGGGTAGCCGTGGCTACTGGCAACTGGCCAAAGCCGTGCAAGCCAACTTCTGCCAGCCCTCGCTGCCCCCGCTGAGCAATCCCGATGGATCTCTGGCCCATGAGCCGCAAGAGAAAGCAAATTTGCTGGTCAATCTCTTCGCGGCCAACTCCCGAGTCGATGATTGTGGTATGCAACCACGGACAATGCCCACTGGTGACCACGCAATGCCTGATATACGTATCAGGCAACGCGATGTCCGTGCAGTACTGCAATCACTCGATGTCCGGAAAGCCAGTGGTCCTGATGGTATTCCAGCGGTTGTACTTAAAAAATGTGCAGCGGAGTTATCTCCTATGCTAACGCGACTGTACCGACTGTCCTACAGTTCGGGTACAGTGCCCTCGGCTTGGAAGGAGGCGAATGTCCAGCCGATCCCCAAGAAGGGGGATCACTCGGACCCAGCCAACTATCGACCCATAGCCGTCACCTCAGTGCTGTGCAAGGTGTTCGAGCACATAATTAACACACAGCTCATGCGCCACCTAGAGGATCACTCCTTGCTTAGTGACCGGCAATACGGTTTCAGACCGAAACGGTCAACGGGTGATCTTCTGGCGTATATGACCCACTTTTGGGGTGAGGCTATGGAGAAGCACGGTGAGTCACTGGCAATTAGTCTTGACATCGCCAAAGCTTTCGATAGGGTATGGCACAAATCGCTTCTTTCCAAGCTACCAGCCTTCGGCCTGCCTCCTAGACTGTGTAACTGGGTTGCAAGCTTCCTGCAGGGGCGCCGTATTCGCGTCCTATGTGATGGACGAGCTTCGGAGTTCTTGCAGGTAAATGCTGGCGTGCCGCAGGGTTCCGTTTTATCTCCCACTCTCTTTCTTCTGCATATCAATGACATGCTCTGTAACGGAAACATTCACTGCTATGCAGACGACAGCACCTTACACGGGAGTTATTACGCACATCCTGCGGCCAAGCAGTCTGATATCGCGGAAAAAAGGCAGCTTCTTGTCACTGAGCTGGACCGGATCCTGGACCACATTTCTCAATGGGGCGCTAGGAACCTGGTCGAGTTCAATGCCAAGAAGACCCAGGCATGTGCGTTTACAGCTAAGGTATCTCCTTTCCTTCCCCTTCCCACTCTTCAGAGCACACCACTGCCACTGCAGGATCACCTCACTATCCTCGGTATGGATGTTCGCTGCAAACTGAATAACAAAAACTATATCGAGAGTATCATCAAATCAGCCTCGCGTAAACTCGGAGTCCTGAACAGAGTGAGACGTTTTTTCACGCCGGAGCAGCGGTGTCTTCTATACAAGACCCAAATTCGTTCCTGCGTGGAATACTGCTCACATCTCTGGGACGGCTCCGCAAAGTACTTATTAGATGCTCTCGACAGGTTGCAGCGACGTGCGGTCCGCATTATTGGGGATCCTGAGGTCACGAACACCCTCGAGCCTTTGCAGATGCGTAGAGATGTTGCGTCTTTGGCAGTTTTCTACCGTCTCTACCATGGTGAATGTTCTGACGAGCTCTTCCAATTAGTCCCACCCTCCCCTTTCCTTCACAGGACGACACGTGCAGGGCTAAGATGTCATCCATTTACGGTGCAGAGTATACCTGCTAGAACCAAGCGTTTCAGTGATTCATTCCTATGCCGCACCACTAAGACCTGGAATTCCCTGCCAGCTCACGTGTTTCCTTCTTCCTACAGTCCCGGGTCCTTTAAGCGGGGCGTGAAAAGGCATCTAATGAGGCCGTCAAGCTGAGTGCCACCACTGTTAACATGGTAAATGTTTGCGATGGTGGCCCTCTTTCCGAGACTTTGCCTTTAGCTTAACATCAGGCGAGGTGAAGTCAAATTGACGTGTACTGTGTAAAAAAAAAAAAAAAAAATCTTCAAATCTCCTGGTGTATCCTACAACTTGCAGAATTCGTTTTCCAACTATTACACTTGAGTTATAAGTCTTTTTATAGCCTTGCAATGGTGTTCGCGTATAAAAACACGGCTATAATATTTTAATAGTTTTAAAACTTTTTCAAAGAGCCAAGAACAAGAACACTACTTTGAAGATGTCGGTGAAGCAACGTTTATTTAATACTTTAACGACTTATTTATTCTCTTTGGCAGTAGGTATTAGTAGTTAGCGAAGGAAGTTAGCCTGGTTAGTAGTTATTAGTAGGTATAAGTAGGCCTTAGCCTTTGTCAAAATTAAAGTCGAAGTCTAAATCTATCTGACGATAAGAGTCTACTCTAGTTTATGTGTGAGTACATCAACTACAGTGGACTCTACCAATACACACACTGCACCAAAAAGAGAGACAGAGAAAGATGGGATAAAAAGAATAAAAGTCAGAATGCGTGTGACTAATAACCGTATCTGCCACCACTGTAGAACATATCACACATTGCGATCTAAAAGGAACTGCACAAACTATGGAATGAACCAATACTGTGGTTTTTAAACCGACTGCAAGAAGGGGTTCTTGAAGAAGAGCGTTAAAAGGTTCCTACAGGGTTAGTGGCATGACTATGACACCCTTGGTGGTGCACATGCTCATAAGCCACGATAACCACTGTCCATCAGTGGGAAATGTGTAGTCTGCCACAGTTATAAATATTGAATCCAGAGACAAATACTACTATTTCAAAAGTCTAAACAAATACTTTTTTTTCACACCTACACTACAAACAATCTGTGCGTTACGAAAGTAAATATACCATTTCATATAATACTAGCTGTCCCGGCGAACTTCGTACCGCCAATTTTTTAGATCCCGTTCCCGCTGCACCATTTAGGGGGATGAAAAATAGATGTTGACCGATTCTCAGACCTACTCAATATGCTCACAAAATTTCATGAGAATCGGTCAAGCCGTTTCGGAGGAGTATGGCAACGAAAACTGTGACACGAGAATTTTATATATTAGATTTCATAACACGTAGCAGTGACGAAGCCACACAGTATTCTTTGTAACGTAAATTATTGCTACGCGTGCTACGAAATCGCTACGAAAGACATTTTCGTAGCTCTACGAGACCTTTTGATTGTTTACACTTTGTACTGCCTACGCTGAACGGAGTTAGTGTAAAGGTCAATGTTAATTTCGATCCGTTTTACTATCATCTCTAAAGTATTACTTGAAATATATAATTGGTTATCGACCACTTTCACTTCCAAGTTATATCTTGGCAAGTAAATTATTTAATGGATGCTGAATTAACTTTCTAAATACTGTACTTAACTTCTAAGAAAATTATATTTAAAGTGGTGGTAGTGGTAGCTATGTGATGTCATGGATTTGAACTCTTTATGTATAGTAATTCAATATTTACGCTAATTTTTATATTTTTAAGTCTAATAAGTCTAGTTTCATTGGATTGTTTGTTTGTAATAATAAATCAATTAGCCTATTGCAATCCACTACTGGACATAGGCCTCTTCCAATGTACACGATTGCTCCTGATCCTTCGCCTTCTACATCCAGGCAAACTAGCCACCTTTAAGGCAATAACTTAATTTTTTTTAATAAAAAGCAAACCTACTTTAATTTCTTTTTTTTTAAATCACACGCGATATTTTTCAATTCAATCAAACAAAGTACCTATTCAGTTTTATTATGTATATAGATATACTTCCATTAGCACCATAAAACCCTATTAAACTCAACAGTACTGTGAAGGGCTATAGTTATTCAGGACAAAGACATCATTCCCCAACAATATAGACAAGTCTGGAGTCTGACATTAGTGATATTTATTCCATTCATGCCTTTTGTTAGTGCCCTACCTTACACAGGGTGTGGCGTTATTTAATACACGCTTAAAAGGAAGTGCCATCACCCAGCTGTCACGTATTGAATTTCAAAGGGACGTAAAAGGCAAATTGGTATGACCAGCGTCTCGTGATGGTCGAAGGTTTGACAAAGTACTTAAAAGAAAGTTACGAAGGTGGTCACGAATAATACGTACTGAAGTTTCAAAATCAGGTGTATCGTGACCATGTACCTGATTCTGGTCGGTTCATAATTATTGTTGTTGGTTTTTTAATAAACGGCATAAAAAACAAAACTTTTTTTTTAAAGAATATTAGAACCCCTCCAACTTAGCTAAATTGCTTGTGCTAGGTGTAGGTTCACGTCGGTAGTGTTATTCGGTAGGTTAGTGTTAGTCGGTAGGGCTATTGCCAGGATTTGAATCCGGGACCTCTCGGTCGTAAGGCTGACTCCTTAACCACTAAGCTACCGATGCGTAATGGTGAATTCCGGTGATTCACGGGAATACTGATGTAGGAAATGTGTAGAATATGGTATCGAGCTATCTGACAGTCTGTGTTTGGTCGCGATAAAGCTAGTAATAAATATGCGGAATAGTAAGAGTGGTTTATTTCAATATTACTAATACCCTAAATAAATCTTACTTCTTCGTCACATAACGTCATTATCTAGATCCTTTTCCCCATATTTCAAAATGTAAGTTTTTAACTTATCCTTGAAAAGTTACACTTTGAATTATGGGTAAACGGCTCCAAGCTCTCGCACCCTCACGATTTTATTTACCCCCGAAAATCTAGGCGTGGCTCTATACACCTGGTGTGAAGGACATTACTTTTTATTTAGTAACAAATAAAGACAAAAACTACGGTGGTATTACCAAAACGCCTACACCTTATATTTGCATAGATCCAATCAGTGCTTACTTGATAAAAGACAGTGATTACTCACTGCTAAATAAAAACCAAAAAAGCTTATCGAATTTCACAATTAAGGCAACCGAACCAATTTATTGTACCGTATAGTACACGGGCCGAATACTAATGAATATATTCAGTTAATGTACTTTACGGAGAGTACATACTAAAAAAAGGATATTATGTACAATATATTCTAACGCCTGTATACCCTTGATGGTCTAAGCAGAGATGTAGGTATAACATGTACATTTTTCCTACCATGTTTTTCGCTAATATTACCTATTTCATTGCGGGTATGTTCTATTTTTTATAAAGGACACGTCAATTTGACTTCACCTCGCCTTATGGTAAGCTAAATGTAAAGTCTCGGAAAGAGGGTCACCATCGTAAATATGTACCATGTTAACAGTGGTAGCACTCAGCTTAACAGCCTCATCAGATGCCTTTTCACGACCCACTTAAAGGACCCGGGACTGTAGGAAGAAGGAAACACGTGAGCTGGCAGGAAGTTCCAGGTCCTAATGGTGCGGCGTAGGAATGTTCTTTGAGAATAGGGTATTTTTTACATGGAATGAATACAAAATTACAGATACGTGAATACGTAACATTAATCTAGTCAATGCTTTGAAAATAAAAATTAATCATAAGTCCAAGTGCGTTCCTTATTTAAAAAAAACCTCTAAGTACATCGATATTTTGAAAAACGCCTTCAGCGTATTCAAAAATGAATTAATGGAAACCTGTAAAATAATTACACATATTGAAAATGCACTTGTACTCTTCCACGATATTCATTATGATAAAAATCATGACGAATATCGGCTTTTGCCAGCGGCTTCGCCCACGTGGATGTCGGTTATCGCAACCAAACATAACCTATATCCTTTCTCATGGTCTAATCTACCCCCATACCAAATTTCATCAAAATCGGTTCAGTAGTTTAGGCGTGAAAGTTTAACATACAGACAGACAGACAGAGCTACTTTCGCATTTATAATATTAGCTGTGATATTAGTATGGAAGTATGCATGACAAAAAAAAAGCTTTTCCTAGTACTGAACCCGTAGCCCGCGAATCCTTC
Organism: Eilema sororculum; assembly: GCA_914829495.1. NCBI lineage: Eukaryota > Metazoa > Arthropoda > Insecta > Lepidoptera > Erebidae > Eilema > Eilema sororculum. The sequence goes on from OU618550.1 coordinate 16,880,831, forward strand.
GACCTATTCTTAGAATACAAAAGTTAAAGTAGTGATATAAATAAAGCGCGCTGTTATCAAAGGTTTCGTGTCGACACCGCGGTAACACTTCGGTACAAGTCTGTTTTGGCAATCAATTCCCGTAGTTTAAACGAATAACGTAGTCGTCTGACAAGTGAAGATAATGTCCCTTTAAGTTTTGATTTGAGTCTCTATTTTCAATCTTAAGTTTACTGCAATAGAGCTTTGTTTACAATACACGTAATTTTCTCCTTTTCGAATTTAGTTTTGAATTTGGAAGTTTTAAATTTTGTTCATAAATAAAGTCTGGAATTTTTATGTGATATGATTTCTGTAATTATTACTTTAGAACGGTGTCATTTACAAGTGTAGTTAGGCTAAAATGCTTAACAAACCTTGCTGATAGAAGGAATGAGAAATTCAAGGATGAGGCCCAAGGTCTGATGCAACCAAAAAATACGTCAACACCTCATTTTTCAATTATCTGGAGTACCGGTTGCAAAAATCCCAATAGCTTAAGGATTAAAAATATAGGTATACTAACTTATGCATGCAGCTTCGCCCGCGTGGATGTCGGTTATCGCGACAAAATATTTCTCAAATACGTAGGTGTACGAAGTTTCATGCTTCTAACTTTCAAAAATAACTAACTTTCCATTTATAAGTTTATCACCTATTTTACGCTCTTAGTAGTTAAATTTTGAAAAACGCTGATACACGTGTTTATTTCAAAAATCCTTTCTTAGTGGATGCTTACATCATAAAATGCATCTAATGTCAAAATATCGAGTTTGTAGGTCCAGCGGTTCAGGCTCTGCGTTGATGAATCAGTCAGTCAGTCGGGATCGGGACAAGTAATTTTATATATTTATAGGTAGATACTGTAAATGTAACCTTATGGAAAGTATCTATTCCTCTTATAAGAGGAGTCTAATAATATACAGTAACCGTGACTGTATTGGATTTATATAATTACGTAAACATTTTCACGTGCAACATGCAAAACTGAAGCCTTACCAACGCGAACCCTGTTATGCTAAGCCGAGGACAACCGAACGGCTTGAATAGAAATATTATATACATTTTTAGATAGAAGGTCGGCTTTAACATTATTTCAGTATTTACAGTATAGTCTAAATGAGCAAATGGTCTTTGGGTTTGGAATTTTTCCACAACATTCTACACAACGCTATCTAGACCCATGGTAAGCTTAAATAGCTTGTGTTATGGAATGTAGAATGCGGATGAACATACTCAGATTCTTTTTTTTTGTAAATACATACATAACATAAATAGAAATACAAATAGGGATATTCCTGCATACAAATATTTGCACTGAACGGGGATCGAACCCGTGCATCCTGCGTGGCAAGCGCGTTCTCTACCGCCACGCCACAGAGGCTGTCTTGGTTGGCGAATTTACCTTCAGCTTACCATCAACTAACAAGAGGTCACATGTCGGTTACCACGACCAAACATAGCCTATGACCTTTCTCATGGTCTAATCTACCCCTATACCAAATTTTATTCAAAATCGGCGTGAAAGCGTAACATGCAGACACACAGAGTTACTTTCGCATTTGTAATATTAGTATGGATTAGTATGGATAATGTTTTGCAATAAAACTATTTTTTTGTCATATTTGTGCCATACTTCTTTCATATAGTGCTATATTTGCACCACTTTCGTACAATATTCGTGATATATTTGTACCATATGCGTGAGATAATCGTGCCATTTCCGTGCCGTATCGTATCTGTATAATTCACACCTTGACAATACCACATATGTCACTCAAACGTTACGAAAATCAAATATCAATCTTCAAAATATTCACCCTTTATCCCTTATTATTTCAGAAGGGAGATATACGAGTATGTACTATGTTGCCTTGGTATCACGTAGCAAAATATGGCTGAAGTGTCGTGGGTGAGGGTTACTTAAGCCCTTAAGATACCCGAAATGCTTCAAATCACACAATTACATTAGGCGTGGGAGTAAATGATGCCTAAATTGTATACAGGCAACTAATGTAATTATGTAATATGGAGTGTTAGGTTATATTAACTTAGAACGAAGAAGAAAAAGTGGCAAATTATACCTACTTGTAATGGGTGGCATACGTAAATTCCTGCATTTTTAAAATGCTAAATTTCTACGATTGATAAATGTAGACTTCCTATTACTACTAATATTAGATTTTTTTTCTCTATGTATTTCGAATACTAGAAATCTTAAAGTTTGTGAATATGTCTTCTTTTTATAAATTCTAAGACCTCCGATTGTTATATTTTCGTGTTCTTATTATGGAGATGTTTGTATGTTACGGCTTAGCTGATTTATGGTAATATTGGGTGTTTATTCTAGGAATAAGCATCACTCGCGTTTGGTTGAAATTTGACGAAGGGATAAATTATAGTCTATAATAACATAGGGTGTTAATTCCTATCGGAGCTGTGAATAGCTACTAGCAAAGTCTCGAACACATATTATTATGCCAACAATGGTGGCTCTCAGTTTGACGGCCTCATCAGATGCTTTTTTACGCCATGCGGGCTTAAATGCCCACATCAGCTTTAACTCGTTAATTTTTATTTTTATTTCGAACTCTGTCGTATAGATACCTCATTTTTTCTTTTCGCGTGTGACACTAACAGCCCTTTAATGCCTTTCGCACGAAATATTTCTAAAGGGCGACATTTATCATTTAACCCTTGCTCACTGTAATTAGCTATATTTAGTGCGTTACACGTAAATTTAATATAAAAAGGGAAGTTATGAAAAAATTGCGTTATATTAAGGCAATCGTGACCAGGGAGCTAATTTAACTACGCATATTAGTCTTATAAAAGGGTTTTGGAAGGGTCCATCTCATTCGTTGGTGTGAGGCTCTATAGGTAGCCGTAAAAGAGATTTTATTTATGCGAATGAAATAGATGGGAAAGTATGTTTTTATAAAAAGGTATAATTTGAATGTTTTTCGCTTCGTTGAATTCTCTTTTGTCTCACTGATTTTATCGTGAATGTGTAATATTTAACACTTTTAAAGTTGAAATCGGGTGAAAATTTTGGATAAAACATATTTTTGTTATAATTCAATTACGGATTAAAGTAATTTAGAAATAACGAATTATACTCCCCGAAATTTACATCCTCTATTATAGAGGATGTAAATTTTTGTTCTTTGTTAGTTTCGACTGCTTTTCAGCAGCCATGATCGTCAGTTTAAAAATAAATAATAACAAATAATATGTTGCGATAGAATCCGTAAAAGTGGTCTTATTTCAAATAGAAAATATCAAGAGGATGTCAGTTTGTAACTCCTGAATGGGGAAGCTCAACAACACTTTTGCTCCAACCGGTTTTCTTCTTATTTTATCGTGTCGATGGCAATATTTGTGGTGTTAGTGATGACCAGCCCAAAACCTTTAGTGCTGCTTCATTGGCTGCGTTGAGGTCTTCTATTGTGTTGGGGCACAGCGAGCACGACAATTAGGTGGTCCATTATTTACAGAGGTGCACCGTATTCACAGGTATCCCCATTTGACTCGATTTTCCCTGCAGCTGCCAACCCGGGACCTTGGTCTATTAAGAGACTTCCAGGTCGCCCATTGCAGTTCATGCTCTAGAGGAAGATTTTCGGCAGTTTGGATGTGACCTAAAGAGGGAGGGTTTTCTGTAAGCCACCTCTGGAACACTTTCGGGTTGGCCTGGCACAGCAGCAGTGCATCTCAGGAAACTTTTTCTACTTTTAAAACGTAAGTTAGGCATGTCATATTGATACAGTGGGTGTCGTGCGTCAGTTTCCTGCTTTCTCGCTTGCAACTTGCCTCCGTACATTTGGTGGAGCAATACTGGCGAGTGGATACAGCTTGTTCAGGGGGTGGGTTTGGCAACCAATTATAGTACGACATGTCTCATTTAGTGCGACATCAACTTCCCTTGTACACACTGGGCATGCAAAGTCACCCGCTGAGAAAGAAAGTGATAACGCCCCCTACCGCCCCACATCTATAACGTGTGTGTGCAGAACAGGGAAATAAATGAATAAATATTTCCCAACATTCTACACAACGCTATCTAGACCCATGATAAGCATAGCTTTACTAGTTTGTGTTATGGAAATGGGCTATATGTTTTGGGGTCGTTCGAGCTCTTGCCTTATTTGAGTAGTGCTATGACCTTTGCTCTGCGCTACAGTTTTGGAATCCTAAAGGTGAGCAGGCAGTTGTTGAAAAGAGAGAGAACCCAGCACACCGCTCCGGGCCCAAAGTGTTCAATTTGCTTAACAGTGATATCATCCAAGCAAGCAGTTTTGCTCACTTTTTGCACTTTTATGTGAAAAGCGCTCGCACAGTCGGTTTCCGTATTGCGATGATTGTTGAATTTTTTGGGTCTTAAGTAAGCGGTGTTGTGGCTCAGTATGTGGCCAGGTGTCATTTGACCAGGGTTAGCAGGTGCTGGTGAATCGTCAGTGAGTCTCTTTATAGCTCTTCATGCCTTTTTGCTGTTATGCGTTACATCAACGCTAGTAACCAATTATATCCATTTCTCTCTACGTTTCTCGGCTGCGGCCTGCATGAGCTGCTCTCCCTTCTGAATTGTGTCTTCCGAGAAGGGATTTTCTATGACTGGTATTTGTCAAGCAGCCCTATGCTTTCGATTCTAAGACCTCAGACCTCTAAGGAGGCTTCTCTCGTGCACCCAACCGGTAATCAAACAGGAGAATTCGTATGTCACAATGCTCATTTTCCATTAAGTCATAATATTCTAAAATCTGCAACCAATTCACACCCAATACCGTTAACTTGAGACTAATAAACATTAAAGAAATACCCAAACTAAATGGCCCCAAAGTAAATTAATAATAATTATTTCAAACGAAAATAATATTAACAACCGGAGTCGGCAAGCCAATTTAAAGACCAAATAATGCTGTCCAAACGATTCGACCGAAGCACATTCAGTATTCGACCATCCACAAAAGAAACCATAAAATTTAAGACAGTAGTAAAAAGTGGCTTTGTAAGTACTCTCACCCCTATTTCTGTTCTATAAAACAAATTTGGGGTAAAAGTAATAAAAACAGATAAAAGATACTAACGAATATATTGAAAAAGTTAGTTCGGCCAGTTTCTTTCGATCGAGATTCGCGTCACGTACTTCGCCGTACATTCTCTTCGGCGCCAAACGAAGGCACCTCAGTAATCTTCAACCACCGATGGTGTGAAATTACTGCAAATTCGGTTCCGATTGAAAGCGAATCTCGGTAGTTACAAGAAAATGGAAATGTTTAAGAAAAAAAGTAAAGTAAAAGGTAGATACGAAAACTTTCCTAGTTATTTTGTTCGTACCATAGACGGGTAAATTAGGTAGCAAAATTATTACGAACATTAAAGCCTCTTTCATTAAGGCAGTTTTAAACTTATAATATCCTGTACTCAATTGGTACTGTCTTTTTTTTTTTTTTTTTTTTTTTTTTTTTTTTTTTTTTTTTAACCGTGGGGGAAAATCCTTCATGGATGTTATGCCGGACTCCTACCGACTAAAAACCCCCACGGTAACGCCCAGAAGCCTATGGATGGGAGCCCCGGGTAAGCCCTCGGAAGGATGTCCCAGGACTCCCATCAGACCTACGGCTACAATTGCGGCCTCGTCTCGGGGGTGGTTCGGGTGCTATCCCGCGTCTATGGGGGGGTTTTCGGGTGTTATCCCGCTTCTTGGGGGGGGGAGGGGGGGGCGTGCGTGAATCCCTCACGTCACGCTGCCGTCATGGGCCTGCTTCTGTAAAGACGGTGAGCAGCCAACTCACCGTCCTCAGGCCCCCGGTCATGGAGGCCGATGGTCTTCGGCGAAGACACGTCGGCGGTGCCCAAGCCGCCGACTGCGGAACTCGGGTGGGAGAGTACCACTGTCTCATTTAATACCTGTTTTAAAAGTAGCAGTATTAGTATTCACTGATCTTTCATTTCTCGCCTTTATTCTTTCTAGTCTATACCTCTCTTTTGACATCAGCATTTAGCTATACACGAGAGATACCTCCGGTATGGATATATGCACAGTAAGCGTTTACTGTCAAGTAGTAAGCTACCTTTGTTAACGATCTCAATATTAAGTTATCAAATTTATTTTTCAACTACCTTAATCCAAATTTCAACACCGAATTTACCTACTCGGTACGAAGACAACAAAAATTCGATTCTGCAAAATCCATACTAATATTATCAATGCGAAAGTAACTCTGTCTGTCTGTCTGTCTGTATGTTACGCTTTCACGCCTAAACCACTGAACCGATTTTGATGAAATTTGGTATAGGGGTAGATTAGACCTTGAGCTATGTTTTGTCGCGATAACCGACATCCACGCGGGTGGAGCCGCGGGCAAAAGCTAGTAGGTAATAATACTTTAATTTTATTTGCCAAGCTTCCTCTAAGAAAGCACAACTGCCGTTAATAAGTTATTCAAATTAAAGAACTTTCCTCTTTAAGTTGAAAAATGTACTCGAAAGACATTTGAATACTTTCAGTTTCAGGCGCCAATTAAGGCAATTCTGAAAGTTAATTAGACCAACAAAATTCACATTAATCAGCCGATTCACGGTAAACTAAGTGAATGTTATGTGATCTTCATTGATGTTCACCAGTAGGTACTTAAATACATTTATGGAAGGATTCTTGTCATTTTAATTTCACTGGCTGATAAAAAAATTACACTCGGAATTTGCTGTCCAAAAGTGCTTTGAAAATAATGATACACTAGAAAAATGTCGCCGATCTGAGACAGTGATATTTTATCCTACTTGATACATCGAGTGGGGAGAACTAGCATCAGTCAGCATACGACAAACATTTGTCACAGTGATGGACGCTTAGGTCAAGATTTTTGGCTACCTGCCAAAACAATGGGAGCATTTAATAAAAGGCAGTATATTTTCTATTGAAACTTGAGATTGATGTGACTTATGAAACGCTACAGTATAGTATGGTTTAAATTTACTATAAATTTGATATTGACTATGAAACTTGCAATGCCTTCTTGAATCAAGTGCTTGGTACTTTCTTTGTCGCTTGATAAAGAATTGGAATAATCTACCCATGAAATTGTAACCCTAACCCTATTAGCGAATAAAAAAGATCTTACTAGAATAAATCTAAAAATTGTAGTCCTATATGTCTTCTGATGATATTAGCAGAAAATGAAAACAACTGATTCTTACATTGTTTGTGACGTTGTAACAGAAAGTAAAGATAAACATTAAACGTTAAATTTCGGCGCGACATGTTCTGTTATAACTTTTTCGCTCTACAGGAGCTCTTAATTTTATGACCAGTATTTTTTTTTTTTTTTTTTTTACACAGGACACGTCAATTTGACTTCACCTCGCCTGATGTTAAGCTAAAGGCAAAGTCTCGGAAAGAGGGTCACCATCGTAAACATTTACCATGTTAACAGTGGTGGCACTCAGCTTGACGGCCTCATTAGATGCCTTTTCACGCCCCGCTTAAAGGACCCGGGACTGTAGGAAGAAGGAAACACGTGAGCTGGCAGGGAATTCCAGGTCTTAGTGGTGCGGCATAGGAATGAATCACTGAAACGCTTGGTTCTAGCAGGTATACTCTGCACCGTAAATGGATGACATCTTAGCCCTGCACGTGTCGTCCTGTGAAGGAAAGGGGAGGGTGGGACTAATTGGAAGAGCTCGTCAGAACATTCACCATGGTAGAGACGGTAGAAAACTGCCAAAGACGCAACATCTCTACGCATCTGCAAAGGCTCGAGGGTGTTCGTGACCTCAGGATCCCCAATAATGCGGACCGCACGTCGCTGCAACCTGTCGAGAGCATCTAATAAGTACTTTGCGGAGCCGTCCCAGAGATGTGAGCAGTATTCCACGCAGGAACGAATTTGGGTCTTGTATAGAAGACACCGCTGCTCCGGCGTGAAAAAGCGTCTCACTCTGTTCAGGGCTCCGAGTTTACGCGAGGCTGATTTGATGATACACTCGATATAGTTTTTGTTGTTCAGTTTGCAGCGAACATCCATACCGAGGATAGTGAGGTGATCCTGCAGTGGCAGTGGTGTGCTCTGAAGAGTGGGAAGGGGAAGGGGAAGACCAGTATTTTTATAATGTCTTGTTTTTACGGACGAATTCATGTCTGTACTTGTTTTAGACAGATTAACGAATCTTTTATATTAGTGTTAACGGAAATTAATAGTAGTTACATTATGAGAACAGCTAACCTTAGATGCAAATAATAACAACGCTAAGATTATTTATGAAATGGATATCCAAAAAAAACATTGAATTAGTTCAAGTAAAGTAAAATATTTGTCACGAAATTCTCAAAGAGACAACTTGCAGTCGAACATTAATCTTTGGAACTCAGTAAAGCCTTTAATACATCTGATATTGGTTGATCCGTAGCGGACACCGATAAGAATGGATAAAATTCTTTGTTCCAAAGACATTCGTTGTTACTTTATTAGTTGGGGATTTTAGTTCGACAAGCTGATTAGAACTTTGGACTGTTTGGGCAAAAGGTTCGATATAAGATTTTCACATAGGTTACTACTACTATTGGTTAAAGGACTTTTTGGAGACATAAGAGGAGGAAAAAGGGAAGAGGTGCTTACAGCGGCCAAGCACACTTTCGATCAATCAATTAGCATACCGCAGTCCACTACTGGACATAGGCCTCTCCCAATGTGCACCATTACACCCGATCCTCCGCCTTCCGCATCCAGTCTGTCCCAGCCACCTTTTTCAGGTCGTCAACCATCTGGCTAGGGGTGTACTACCTTACATTTGCCTTCTCGCTGTCTCCAGTCTAGGACTCGTCCGCTCCAACGGCCATCGGTCGTTCGGAAGACGTGGCCAGCCCAATGCCACTTGAGCTTGATTATTCTGCGAGTTATATCGGTAAAAAAATTATCTAACTACAGATGGCAATCGCTTCACAGAAAATATCGAAAATATCGATATAGCCATTTCGTAGTTAGACTGAAAAACCGACCCCAACTGATTTCGAAAAAGGCTGATAGAGTAACTACAACTATAATAATAAAACTGAATTAAGCTATGTTAAGAATATCAAATTTATTGCTGTGTTACGATTTCAAATATTCATACAAGCTAAAATGCTAAATTTTAGAGCACGAACTATTTTACTCAGGGACCGCAAGTTTGCATAGGTAAAGCATAATTGGTCATAATAAAGTAACATAATGCTGAAAAATCAGGTGAAAATAAAACTACAGATTTAATATAGAATAACAAAACGTTAATGTGTGTGTGTGTGTGTGTGTGTGTGTGTGTGTGTGTGTGTGTGTGTGTGTGTGTGTGTGTGTGTGTGTGTGTGTGTGTGTGTGTGTGTGTGAGTGTGTGTTTGTGTGTGTGTGTGTTTGTGTGTGTGTTTGTGTGTGTGTGTGTGTGTGTGTGTTAATAACAACATAATAATATAATGAAGCTTTGCCATTTAGATATGTAAATACGTATAATCTGAACCTTTTAAGTTTGTTCATTGTCTCAACGATTACACTTTAGTCCCCTTAATAATATTTTCGTCCTCTATTGTTCAAAGTTTTGCTAGAGACGAACTTATTGCGTTGAGCTCGCCTTTGTACATAATTGGTGCACTATCTGTATAAGTCTTTATATTATTTTATTAGCTTCTATATAATAAAATACTGAAGATTTTCTGTAGATATTATAAATGCTATTGTTTTATAAATGCCAAAATAGATTGGTTTATTCTTTGTTTTTTACTAATAATGTCTTTTGGTGTTTTTTCACAAATGTAAATAAACTAAAAACTACTATTTTATCCTGGATACAGGTTCCTATGGATCGTAGAATTATAACAGTATGTTACGTGGAAGAAGACACAGTCAAAAGCTTCAAAGAAAAAAGATTCACCAACCATTTTTTAACCATTAAATCTGCAAACTATTTCACGGTCTACTGTTCGATGGGCATTGGTTACTGGTGCGTATAGACGATTGGAACACTGGTATTGACATTTTATAGACCTTATCTATAAGCTGTAATGGCCCTGTATAGGTTTTGATGATCGTAAATGGTTTTAATTTTTTTTTATTGACCATTATTGAACAGACTGAAGTACCTATCTATTACTTGTAGTTGGGCTTTTTCAATTGGTGATGGAAATCAAAAAACTGATATTTCTTAGATCCAAACAACTTTGAGCGGGGCGTGAAAAGGCATCTAATGAGGCCGTCAAGCTGAGTGCCACCACTGTTAACATGGTACATGTTTGCGATGGTGACCCACTCTCCGAGACTTTGCCTTTAGCTTAACATCAGGCGAGGTGAAGTCAAATTGACATTTCTTAGATAAAAAAAAACCGTGTTGCACCGGCTAATAAATGGACGAGGATCTGGCGAATATAGTCAGTCCCCGGAAACGTCAATAGGCTCGCTAACTATGTGCGGTTAACGAAGTGACTGGCGAAACGTGGGCGTAATATGCACCTCTGTCTACCACTTTGGAGATAAAGACGTCATATATGTCTCGGCCAAATCAACTTAAACTAAATATTTTTACTGTAGCATACCAAACAACTAGAATTTTCACAATGTAACTAAATCTGTATACTTTTAGAACAACCGCAATGAATGTTGTTCACACATACATTTACACTACAGAAGTTTTACACACAAACATTGATAATGTTTACAAGCCACAGTTCCAAAGGTAATAAACAAACGGAAACGATATATTTCGACACGTCTCGATTTTTACATCGATTCTTCACATCGGTCGCGCTCATCAGTTCGGACCTCATCGATCCTCTACACGGTTCAGTTTCTGAGTATTTTGTTTGAAAATCGTGTTGTGGTGTTTCGCGGTTCTATCGATTACGGTAAGCGTGAATTTATTGATGCTAAGTGCCTTGAAATGTCTCATGACTGAAATAGATTTGAGTGTCGAGTAGGGAATGCAAATAATCGGTCGTTTCGTACACAAATCGAGGACGAACAATGACAGCGTTTATGTGTTACATATAAAACCTTTTTACAGCTTGCCTTCATTTTGATTTATTGTTTTAATTCTATAAATTTTATGTGTGTCGTAATTTATGTTTTGGTGGAAGTATCGCTAAGATTTATTCACGCTTCCAGTATAACTATATATTATTTTAACACTGCAAAATTTAAATAAAAAATTAAGTTTAAAACTAAAACCCGACTACCGAAAAATCACGCTCTAAAAAGTAACAAACAGGAAAATATCAAGGATAGCCGTGGTCGTATGCAACTTTTCCCTAGAATATATTGTTTTGTTAGAGTAAGTGGACCATCGGACGATAAAGCCGCTTGTAACGATACCTCATTTGTCCAGTTCTAATAAGTAGTTGAGGAGCCATGAGGGAACAAATGAACATACATACATACATAGCCTGTCGAAGTCATAACCCTCCTCTTGGCTTCGCCGTAGTCGGGTAAAAAATAAGATCATAAGCTATAATATTTAATTGAGAGAACAAGTTACAGAAGAAACAAGCAGAATCAGGTATGCCAAAATTTCAAGTCAAATAGTGTTAGGTTAGGTTAGGTCTCTTGCGGGAGTAAGTGGGACTGCGCCGCCTCTTTCTGTGAGCAGGTCATGCTCGTGAAAGAGGCGGCGGGGCGAGAGCGGGAGAAAACTCTCCCACCCGAGTTCCGCAGTCGGCGGTTTGGGCGCTGCCGACGTGTCTTCGCCGAAGACCATCGGCCTCCATGACCGGGGGCCTGAGGACGGTGAGTTGGCTGCTCTCCGTCTTGCAGGCCCATGGCGGCAGCGTGACGTGAGGGATTCACGCACGCCCCCCCCCCCCCACCCCTAAGAAGCGGGATAACACCCGAAAACCCCCCCATAGACGCGGGATAGCACCCGAACCACCCCCAAGGCGAGGCCGCAATTGTAGTCGTAGGTCTGATGGGAGTCCTGGGACATCCTTCCGAGGGCTTACCCGGGGCTCCCATCCATAGGCTTCTGGGCGTTACCGTGGGGGTTTTTAGTCGGTAGGAGTCCGGCATAACATCCATGAAGGATTTTCCCCCACGGTTATAAAAAAAAAATAGTGTTAGGAATGAACTCTAGCAGTTGGTATCTTTTTTCTTTTTTCTTTCTTTTTTGAAAAAGAATATTAGAACCGAAGTTACTAATATTCCCTCTAACCCCTCCAACTAAGCTAACTAAGTGGGTTCACGTCGGTAGTGTAATGGCCAGGATCGAACCCGGGACCTCTCGATCGTAAGGCCGCCTCCTTAACCACTAAGCTACCGACGCTTCTTTATATAAAACTACAAAACGAATCACTCATACCTACTTACTAAATTCTTCTTCCTTCTTAGTGTAAAAATTAAAAATATAAATTGTTGTCAAGTCAAGTGTCCAAGTGTGTTGAGCTTCTTGTGTGTTCGCTTATGTAATATACATACTTATATATTACTGTTCACAATTTAGCTTTCTAAGCTAAATTGCGTTAAGAGTTAGTTCAAATTTATTAGTGAACTTGTAAGCCTTGCCAGCACGGCTAAATTGTGTTAGAACTTTGTTCTTCTTTAGTACTATCTTTTTAAAATACAATTAATGAAATCTTCCTTGAGTAAACACGCTTGCTAAGTTTGTCACGATCATAAAACCAATTTTACAACAAACACGTAGACTTCACCTTCAGCTCATCGGTTAACTGTCGGTAATGCTATCAATATTTGTTTGACGACAGCTTTCAAAAGCTCCTTGAAAGTTGCAGTACTGTTTACTTTTGATCTATTCAAAACAGTTTGTATGCCAACCCATTTGTCAGACACAGAAGCTCGAACTCATAAAATACAGAATTTCTTCGCTGCAGTTTTATGGACTTTAAAATGACTTTCGAAGCGTGTAAGAATGGGATTCTATGAATGTGTTATTACGCTTCAGATATGAGAATATATGAGGTATGACACATCGTATATTACTATTTATTATGAAAATGTATTTATTTAATTATTTATTTATTGGGACAAAAAACAGATATACATTCAATGTTCTTAACCTAAGGAATGGTTTACATAATTATTTCTTAATGTATATCCCACAACATTGCCCTCGTGTTACTAAAAAAAATATGATTGATCGTATTTATTATTATCTATTATTCGTTTATTATTATTATTTAATAGCCATGCATGTAATGTAGGTTAATTATTAATATATATTTTTTTATATCTAATATTATTATTATTATATCTATCACTATACAATTAAATTAAATTAAATTGATACATTATTTTGTGCAGGTAATATATGAGGTGCAATGACGCTTACTATAGATTTTTTAAATTTATGTGGCGTCAGCGCAAATATGTCGATGTCCTCAAATTGCTCATTATAGTTGGAAAGCCTTATTGACGATTTTATCTATATGGGTGTCAAGCTGAAGTTTTGAGTCTAAATGAATACCAAGATCTTTAATTTCATTAACTTTTGCTAGTTTAGTATTGCATAGGGTAAAGTTTGTTTTCATTATGTTTTTCTTCTTAGTGAAGTCAATATAGAAACATTACGTGGTATTCAAAAATAACTTGTTACGAGTACAATAACTGGAGAAGCGATCTAGGTCTTCCTGAAAAAGTTGTATGTCAATGTTGGTCTTGAAAGTTTTAAAAAATTTTAGGTCGTCAGCATAAAGTAAAAATTTTGAATTTAGAAAACACTCGTTAATGTCATTTATGAATAAAATGAATAGAAGAAGTCCTAGTAGGGAACCTTGCTGAACTCCAGAAGTGATTGCTATTGTGCTTGATTGATACCCATTTTGTGTAGTTGTGGGTAAACAGCGGTTTGTAAAACCCTAAAACAGTGGCTGTCAATTGTTTATTAACCGTTAAACGGTTCGGGTTCGTTCCCTGGTTACTTATCAGACTTTTTGTAGTTTGTGAACGGTAAAGGTGGCACAAAAAACCTGATATGCTGCCGTAGATACAGATGATGGGCTGTTTTCTGTATCTACCGAAATTGTCGTGAGTATATAATATATTTAACATATTTAATCATTTCATAAAAGGAAAAATAAATATTCAAAATTTTATACGCCTAAAACTCTCTTAAAAACTTTTTATCTGACCGTTTCGCATCAATCTAACCCTGTCAAAGCGGGTGTCCTTTAAAATGAACCGCAATGTTTTGTCAGTAAAATTTTGTCATGCAAGTTTAGTTTTGAAAGCTTTTCATACTTCGTGTGACAAGTGACAGTTAATTTGTGCCCAAGGCTGTGCAGTGACATCAATCAACCGCGGCGGCAGCGGCGCGATGCGGTTCAGATACCGCTATGTTACTTTAATCAAACCACATCACATGGATATTTTATCTTTACTTCTTTTGCTTTTACTTTTTAAAAGTTGAGCGTATTATTTCTCCCACACCCCTCCCACACCCGTCGACATTAATCAAAAGGCGTTACTTCATCTATCGAGTTGACCCTTGTCATTAAGTCACTCATACATAATTTTGCTCACGTCTATAAATCAATAATATTATTTTATATCTAGTATTGAGTTATAGGCGTCTATTAATGTTATTGTTTGGAACGCACATAGAGACGAGCCGATAGTTAAAAGGCACCTTTGCCCTATCCTTTAGCCCTTTGGCCCTATCGTTTAGTCCTCGTATACGGATATTAGAGAAGATATAAGTTGGAGCTCAAATTTTTTCTTTGCCGAAAATCACTCAACCAATTTAATACGAGAATGAATATTTAATCATTTGGAAATTTCCTGACATAAACTATACCCAGTAAAGGAATCAAATATACGTATGATTTTATACCACGACCCAATATGTCAGTCAAACATGAGCAAGATAGTGTTAAGTCAGTCAAACATGAGCAAGAATGTATGAAACATATAAAATCAATTAATTTATTAATCAAACGATGTATATTATTTAATAAAATTTCATTCAAATATAATTTAAATCAACCCCAACTTTAAGTCTACTTTCGCAGGAAAATATTTGTCTAATGCCAGCAGGCCACCGCAAAGCACTTAACATTATTGCACGATCGATACGAAGCGGGTGTTATATCGACAATAGGTACGCGGTCACATCTTGGGTTGACATTCCGGTCCATTGTACCGTCCCATATCAAGTCCTAATTATAATTTACCCGCAGTAATGAAGGGGTAATCTCTGCCTCTAGATCAGATTTAATATGTACTGTACAGAGGTTGAGTAGTTAACGCGTTGGGGTAATTGAAATTAGTTGCTTGATAATGGATTAACTAGATGAAAGGAAACATTTGAATGAGATGAGAGTAGTGATTGACTTACTTGATTTGGCTTAGTGACTTGACAGATGAAAGTGCCTACAGTTTCAATTACTACAGCATACAGTAATAGAAATACCACCAAAGTAATGCGAAAAGCAAATACAAACAGAATTATAATGTTTGTTTTAAAAATTGTTAACCACAAATAATAATTATGTTCAGTAATTAATTAGGTTGTTTTTATTATGCACTAATTATTCCAAGGTCATAGAATACGTGCCAGTGTTAATCCCAAAAGACCTAACCTAAAAATAACTTTCAGACAAAACCTTGTCAGTAAATTAATCGTCAACTCGGACATTCAAGGGTTAATAAACGATAAGTAATTACGGTCAGGTTATCATTAGAGCTCGCGATAAATTGCCTGTTGAGATCTGACCCACATAAAGAAGGTTGGGTGAGGTCACGAAAATATTACGGGTATCTTTTATAGACTTAAATTATGGAGCTACGGTGAGTAGTACTCTTTATGGTTAAGGTTTAATTACTTCAATTCAGAAGATAGATGTCCCTAGCAAGATACTCGGAGCTGGTCGAACGGCAGCCACTTCTGTAAAAGCAAAGCAAATTATACAGAGATAATAATACCTCATTGTTATTTTATGCAAGTTCGGGACTTCACGCGATAAAAACTTCCACTTACTTTTTGCCGACGTTTCTGGTGCGATGCTGCACCCGTGGTCACGACTTGACTGG
Organism: Eilema sororculum; assembly: GCA_914829495.1. Lineage (NCBI taxonomy): Eukaryota > Metazoa > Arthropoda > Insecta > Lepidoptera > Erebidae > Eilema > Eilema sororculum. The sequence continues at coordinate 16,896,847 of OU618550.1, forward strand.
CCGGCGAGGGTCGCGCGGTATGCGCGGAACACTTTTTTGTGCGTCTACCCTCCGTTACTTTCAGAATGAAAGTAAGGCTGGCGACACACTACACTCACTACGTCAGTTTTGGACAGCACAATGTTGTTGGGTTTTAGTGTTTTTATCACTGGATTCCACGTCCCGGATAGTTTGAATCCATCTTCCCTATTGAAATTTTTACACTTTTTAATTTCAATGGCTTCACGCACAATCTTAGAATAGTAGTGGCGATCAGTGGAGAGGACTTCGGGTTGATGAAGCTCAATCCAGTGATTGGTACCCGACTCAAGGTGTTCTGCAACTGCCGATTTATTAAACTGGCGATTTTTCACAGCTGCGATATGTTCTCTAACCCTCTCCGCGATAGCTCGCTTGGTTTGGCCTATGTAGGAACTACCGCAGCTGCAATCCAATTAAAAAGTGTAAAAATTTCAATAGGGAAGATGGATTCAAACTATCCGGGACGTGAAATCCAGTGATAAAAACACTAAAACCCAACAACATTGTGCTGTCCAAAACTGACGTAGTGAGTGTAGTGTGTCGCCAGCCTTACTTTCATTCTGAAAGTAACGGAGGGTAGACGCACAAAAAAAATGTTCCGCGCATACCGCGCGACCCTCGCCGGCCAGTCAAGTCGTGACCACGGGTGCAGCATCGCACCCGAAACGTCGGCAAAAAGTAAGTGGAAGTTTTTAACGCGTGAAGTCTTGAACTTGCATAAAATAACAATAATAATACCTAACTATAATAACTAAAATGAATTCTAAAGAGCAAGGTTTGTATGCATCCGGTATTGACGCTCAAATAAAGAGGGTAGTATTTGATTTTTCTTTGAATGCCTGGCGTTTATGTTATATTTTTTATGCCCAATAGATGGCAGACAAGCTCACGGCTCACCTGGTGAAAAGTGGGACAACCCTTTGGTCTTCCCACTGACAGTACAAAAACTCTCCAGTGATCTCAAAAAAGCCTTAGTTTTAAGATGATTTTGAGACTTTATGGTCAAGACATTTCTGACGCTGTTTGTACTTCCCCATTTGGACATGTCCATCGATTGTCGTATGTTATTAACCAAATATATCTGACATTTAAATGATTATTAAAAAAACTGATTAAAAATAAACTAAAGTTTCCAATTTAAAAACTTTTTAAAATAAGACACTTTGTCAGGCGTCAGTCAATTGCGGCGCTCGGTTCTATACGTTTACGTCGACCGTGGTAAATGTCTCACATTTTAAAGTTAACCTAGCTGGTGAAAAATTCACTAACTTCAATATTTTTCCGCTCGTAAGTCTGAAAAAGACAGTCCAATTTATTTTCTTCGCCTTAATTTTCCTAGAGCCATAATGGATTGCTTTGTAGTTACATTGGAAGCGGTAGACTTTTTTTTCTGAACGACTTCTCTGTGAGGGCCCATAAACTCAAAAATCGTTTTAAAATCTGTTTATATTTCGGTACTAGCTTTTGCCCGTGGCTCCACACGCGTGAATGTTGGTTATCGCGACCAAACATAGCCTATGTCCTTTCTCATGGTCTAATCTACCCCTATACCAAATTTCATCAAAATCGGGTCAGTGGTTTAGGCGTGAAAGCGTAACATACAGACAGACAGACAGAACTCTCGCATTTACAATATTAGTATGGATTAACAACAGTAATTTATATACTCGAGGACGGTGTTTATACATAATTCCAGTCCAGTATCAAGCGAATCAATCCAATCCAGTGTTGGACTGGATTATAGTGTTCACATTATCCAGTGTTTTAAACGCGCTTGAACTAACTGAAAATCCAGTGATTGGACTGGATTAATCACTGGAATGGACACATTCTGGTGATGGTACCCATTATTAGGCATTCAAGCACTGGATTCGCTCGCTGGATTGGAATGATACTGGAATAATGTAAGTGAGGTATAAAGAGTAACTTACCATATTTTTTTGCAAAGGACACCTCATCTTGACTTCACCTCGCCTGATGGTACGCTAAAAGCAAAGTCTCGGAAAGACGGTCACCATCGTAAACATGTACCATGTTAACAGGTAGAAGGGAACACGTGAGCTGGCAGGGAGTTCCAGGTCTTAATGGTCCGGCATAAGTCACTGAAACGCTTGGTTCTAGCAGTTATATTCTACACCGTATACGGATGGCATCTTAGTCCTGTACGTGTTGTCCTGTGAAGAAAATGAGAGGGTGGGATTAATTGGAAGAGCTCATCAGAACATTCAGTCCAAACCATACTTTACAAAGAATAAAAAATGCACAAAATCTCGTCGACGCTCCTAATTCTTCATATTCATGTTTCATTACTATTCTCGCAGTATTATAATATCTGTATTCACATTATGCTTACTTGTATCGCTGCCAGTATAGGTCTTTATGTTCAGGTATTGAAGTGCACGTTGGTACATTGTGTCATTGTCTGCTATCGCCAGCGATTACCTCCCTATTGTGGTAAGGTCAATTCCCTATTGTTAGACCTCGCTCTATGTACTGAGCTAACGAACATAGGCAATTATAGTATGTGTCGAATTCCAATAGATTATTAACTCAACATACAAGGTAGATAGATTGTTTCATTAAAAAGATCGCTTATATTCAATTGTGATAGGGTTTCGATTATATAGATTATAGTTTTGGCCCGCGGCTCCGCCCGCGTTGATGTCGGTTATCGTGACCAAACATAGCCTATGTCCTTCCTCATAGTCTAATCTACCCGTATACCAAATTTCATCAAAATGGGTTCAGTGGTTTTGGCGTGAAAGCGTAATATACAGACAGACAGACAGACAGACTGAGTTACTTTCGCATTTATAATATTAGTATGGATAGTATGGATTTAAAGCCACAAAAATACAGTTTTTTTTTATTAACATCATATTGAGATTGAATGAATACTACAGCATTAAGTATGCTAACTATACAAATCGAATAGATAGGGAAGGGAAAGATCGCGGGTTCGAGTCCCGCCCGAGAAGATTCTTTTTCCCTATGTATTCGAATCATATTGAGAGTTAGTCAGCTTTATTTTTTTATCCCACGTAACAGGAGTCAAGTCAAGTATTGCGTTGTAGTTGTTCAACTGGGCGACCCAAATTGTTTTAGCTAAAACGTACAAAAACACAACCCAAATCTTTAACTGCCGATTACACTACCGACGTGAACCCACTCCTAACACAAGCAATTTAGCTTAGCTGGAGGGGTTAGAGGGAATATTAGTAACTACGGTTCTAATATTCTTTAAAAAAATAAAAATAATAATAATAATAATATATATATATATATTGGGTCATACCAGTCTTAACCTACTCCTTTGGAATACTCAGATGGACTCAAACTGAGTTGGAAGCCCTGGATAGAAGAGTTCAAACACTGCTTACTGCATATCGAATGCACCATCCACGTTCCTCAGTAATGAGGTTGTATATCCCGCCGAAGTTTGGAGGTCGTGGTTTTTTAAACATTAAGACTCTACACAACCGCGAGATATGCAACCTTAGAGAATATTTTCTCAAGGTGAATGTGGATGTCCATCGAGATGTAGTGGCAGTGGACCGCGGACTTACCCCGCTCGCTCTTGCGAAAGAGAACTGGCGCAAGCCTGCAATACTCAGTATCAATGATCGCAAGGAAGTATGGAAGAGTAAAGAACTGCATGGACGATTTCATCGGGCCTTATATGGGCCCGATGTAGATTTAAAACCATCTGTATCCTGGTTACGCTTCGGTGATCTCTTTGGAGAAACCGAAGGTTTTGTCTGTGCAATTACTTATGAAGTTGTAATGACGAACAACTATCGGAGATATATCCTTAAGGATGGTACGGTTGATATCTGTCGGGCATGTCACCGTCCCGGAGAATCCCTCAGACATATAATCTCTGGTTGTTCTCGTCTAGCCAATGGCGAGTATTTGCATAGACACAACCAAGTAGCCAGGATTGTCCATCAGCAACTTGCTCTTAAATATAAACTTGTAGATTCGGAGGTGCCGTATTACAGGTACGTGCCCGACCCAGTTCTTGACGATGGTCGTGTCACATTGTACTGGGATCGATCTGTCATCACTGACAGGACTATTGTAGCCAATAAGCCTGATATAGTGGTGATAGATCGATTAGAGTGCCGCGCAATAATTATTAATGTCACCATTCCGCATGATGAGAATCTCGTGAAAGCCGAAAAAGATAAACAAATAAAATATTTGGACCTGGCTCACGAGGTTGTCGACATGTGGAATGTGGATTCGGCGATTATTGTCACGGACTGATTGCCAAGAGCCTCGACCAACACCTCAAGAGGCTCGCGTTAGACAGTTGGGTCAAGGGCCTGATGCAGAAGGCGGTACTCCTCGACACGGCACGCATTGTGAGGAGGTTCCTCTCCTTGGAGCCCTAACCACCGGTAGCTTGGTCCCTGTACCCGATGCCGGTGGGGTACCTACTATTTTTTATATTTTTAAATAGATGTTTTTTTATATATGTATTTAAAAATAAAATTTATAAGTTTTGTTAAATGAATAAAGGAGATAATAATAATAATAATTAACTACATGTTCTCATTTAATACGTGTGCCCAATTCGACTGCAATAAAACTTTGTCAACAATATTAACATAGTACATATTACATTCAAACTATTATCGACACCCTTGCGCCTTCACATCTTCCAAGCACAGCCAGGCTGTGCCGGCGCTGCTGCTGCATCTGCGGAGAACCTCAAACGGCGCAAATACTGTAACTTAACAGGTGATTATGTTTTGAGCCGTTTGGGGTTGAAACGTTGGGGACATGGGGCCCAAGTGCCCGTTTTCTTTACAAAGATGTAGCAAAGCGGCTGATCGACGCTTCACGTGGCCAGAAGGCTGGTTATTACCTTGCACATAGGTTAAGCATTGCCATTCAACGTGGCAATGCAGCCAGCCTTCTGGGTACGTTACCGGTCAGTGACGATGCTGAGGAATTCCACGACGCATTATGTATGTAAATATTTTATTAATATTTCAATTTCAATTCAATTTATTTAATATTTGCAATAACTTGCTCGCATTATCTATCTTATAGTAAAATTACATTACACTGTGTTAGATTTACAATCATTAGTCTCTTTATTTTCTTTAGTTTATTTTGTCTTTGTCAACTTGTATGTTTGAATAAATATTATTATAATTTTAGGACTAGATTTATAGAAATTATGTTTGTCACTGCGAACGTATTATAGGACTTATTCAAATCAATTTAATGCCGGAATGGGACAACTAGACCATCCCGGTTTCGTACAGAAAAATTTGATTTAATAATAAAATATAACTGCTTTCGGAATCTACGCGTAATTTTTTCTTACGTTTCCCTAACCTGAGTCAAGATTAACACATACACAGACATGACAGTAATTTGTCTTTCTATACAACATCGAACAGAGCAATCATAACGAATTGACTTACCACCGGAGGGACGAACGAAATAAGAGAGAAATCAATGAAGGCTCCAATCTCTATTTTATCTTTCCTAGAAAATCATTGACATAAATCTTATTCGAGGAAAAATTGTACTGCGTTTTATTATTGCTTTAGGGGATTGCTTGATTATTTTTGCTTCGATCCTTGTCTATATTATTCAAAAATTAAAAGGACCAACGTGCCATATTTACATTATTATGATGCAATTGCTGATGCATGCTATTATCACCAATTTTTACTATGTATAAATTTAAGTATCTGTTTCATAAAAGGTATCTTAATATGTATGTATATCCCCATTTTGGAATTAATTTTCAACAGAAGCTACTTAAGTTAAGCTTATTCTTAAGTAAATAGGTTGCAGCGACGTGCGGTCCGCATTATTGGGAATCTCTCGAGCCTTTGCAGATGCGTAGAGATGTTGCATCTTTGGCAGTATTCTACCGTCTCTACCATGGTGAATGTTCTGATGAGCTCTTTCAATTAGTCCCACCCTCTCCTTTCCTTCATAGAACAACAAGTGCAGGGCTAAGATGCCATCCGTATACAGCGCAGAATATACCCGCTAGAACCAAGCATTTCAGTGACTCATTACTATGCCGCACCATTAAGACCTGGAATTCCCAGCCAGAACTGCCCACTCACGTGTTTCCTTCTTCCTACAGTCCCGGGTCCTTTAAGAGGGGCGTGAAAAGGCATCTGGTGAGGCCGTCAAGCTGAGTGCCACCACTATTAACATAGTACATGCTTACGATGGTGACCCTCTTTCCGAGACCTTGCCTTTAGCTTACCATCAGGCGAGGTGAAGTCAAATTAACGTGTCCTATACAAAAAAATACGAGAGACTCCGTAAAAAAATATTTCAATGATTGACATTCGCGTAAGCTTTAGAAAATATCAAGTTAAGCTTAATTTGAGATAGCACTCTGCAGAATGTATTAAAATCCTTTTTTATTCATACCTTAACTTGAAAATCGAAGGTTTCTTTTTCTATCATCTGATCATAAGGACATAAAAAATAAAGTTACTCAATACGTCAGCAATTTTTGTATTGGCAGGAAAAACAGGCAAGAAACCAATAAAAGGGTTTCTTACCAGCATCCCATATAAACATTATACTTATATGAGTCTACCCAACTTACATTAAGAGATAATGATTTCTGAAAACCGTTTTGAAACTTTCCGAAAAGTGGTCAAAGTTATCTGAGATTGCAAACAAGTCTCGAACAAATTTCAAACAAACATGATACTGTGTTAAGTTATACACCTACCGCATAAATAAGTGTAAAGTGGGTACTAACTAAATATCAAAAGAGAAAGAACAAAGTTCCCCAGAATTATAAAATTTATTTTCGTTTAAGTACACAAATTTTTTTGATAGCCGTAGCGTAGCACCTGGCCTTATATTCGATCAAAAATTATAATTATGAGTAGAGTTGTTCAAAAAGGGAATGTTTCAAATTCTTTCAAAGTATAATCTTTGTTTTTGAATTATCATATAACTAACTGTTACCCGCTGTTAATATAATCAACAGGTGTACTAATTTGCAGGTGAGATTCCCTTGGCCCCAAAGACTTTGTGTTGTGGAGTATCATACACCAAATATACAACATGATATTACCAAACAGTTTATATCGACTCGCTTAACAAGGGTATATTGATATACCAGTTCTCAAGGATGGTTAACTCACATTATAATTATCTACCCATCTGCAAGCTGATCATTGACTTCCCTCATGATGACAATCTCGTAAAACACAAAAAATAACTTAAGTATTTGGACAATTTCGATGCGGAAAATCCTGATTCGTGATACGGCACGGATACTGAGGAGGTTTTACCTTCGTGTTCTAACTACCTTCATCTCGACTTCAGTGAAATCTCGTTGTTAATTGTATATTTAAACGTTTATAGGTACTTTTATTGTGTATCATGATAAGCTGATGATGTAGAATCGAATCCCGTTCGGGGCAGTTTGGGTGATAAAATATATTATACATTGTATCAATTATAATGTTCAAGTCTAAGCCGACTCCCACATTAAACTCACTGTATTATACTTGCCCAAAAGATAATCACACTCAGCAATATCCGACACAATGTTCAACTAATAGTCATATCCATTCTGGATATTGAAGGGCGACCTTCACCGCGTGTTAGCCATCAGTGTGACCGTAAAACCTCCCAAGGGTCCAACGAGTGTGAAACGGTAAATATTTTATTCATGAACACCTGAAATACTTCAAACAACGCCGATAAAGAAAAAAGGCTTACGTGCTAATCCCGGTTTTAACTTTTGTTGTTGAAAAATCTTTTATGCCTTGCATTAAGTGGGTTAAAGTCAGTCTTTGGAATAACAACCTTGTTACGAAAATAAAATGGGTACATTGTTAATTGAATTAATTCTAAGCTTCTGAACAGATCTACAAAAATATATTTATAAAAAAGAACAAATACTTGATTTAAATAGACTGAACACCGTGTGAAATGAAGAAGGAAAAGGTGTATCCATGCTTTGAGGTGAATTCAAGTGCCTCGAGCAAGCCCTAGATGCAATTGGGACACAATATTGTTATGATGATGATGAAGTAATGAGTTATCAACAAACTTTTGACTTGCCAGCTTGACTTGACTTTAGACTTTTTAGAAGACGTAAACCTTCAGAATATTAGGGCCAATCTGGAGGCATTAAATACATTTAGCGCTATAATTTGTATACCACCAATTTAAAAAAAAACATAAACATAACATAAACTCACGCCTATATTCCCCGAAGGGGTAGGCAGAGGTGCTAGAACCCACAATTTTCGAATCACATCTAATTTAGATTTTTCAACGAACATATCAGTATTTTAAATTTTGATCTGTGTATTAGACGAAAAAAAAAATTAGGGTTTAGGATTCGGTACATACCAATTATTTATTAACACCAAAACGTTTGCGGCTGGACCGACACGTCCACGTGAAATAGTCGCCGAACGGTCGGGATAGAGGGTAACCGCTTGCGGTGGAGCTCTATTCCTAAAGCTTCACGCGAATCGACCACAATTCAAAACCGTTATAGTCCCGTAACAAATTTCATGCTGTTAAGGTACCGTCTGTTGCAACCTTATCGTATACGTCATAATTATAAAGCGATTACCTGTACTGTGGACGCTGCTAGGCAGCGTCCACAGTAAAGTGAATCTCAGTTAAAGCTTATGGAGCGACCATTTTTTGAAGTGATAATTTCTTTTTAGGTGGCCTCTTGACGGTATACTGCCTGAATGGTTTGAAAAAAAAAAGGTGACCGTTACCTCTTGGGCCGTCACCGATTGCGTTACGCTACACGATACAATTCATAAGTTACTTCACTTCTATCGGTGGACCTGTTTTTTTTATGCTTTCGGTACCCAAATCAATGTTAGAAAATCGAAAAGAAGTTCTTTGAAGTGAGCAAGAAAGCATTGAATTCAGAAAAGTCGCGAAATGTTTGTCGTTGGTGTGGTGATCGCTGTCTTATCTAAAGAAGAAAATTCCCTATGCCAACACTTTTAACCAGTTCAATTCCAAACCGGTGTTTTCACCCGCAAGCCAAGATTTAAAGTTTTATTTGTTTGCTCTAGTCGTTGAGATTTTATGTCTAGTTTAAATTTACTTTCAGTGTTGTACGTACGTGTTGTGCCTTGGTAAAGTAAATTTAAGATGAAATTTAACCACACAATTTCATATACATTGTTCCAATATTAATATTATCACTATGAAGATTATGTTTCATTTAAAAATATAATATATATTTATACGTACGATACAGTACAGTAATGTAGTAATAGGAAATTGAGCCCTGCTTTGCATTTCTACAGACAAGATTTTTTTTTCTCTGTAGGTATGAATATAAATTGAAGAGAATGAACAAATTACCAGTTTTTTTAAATGGGTAGGTATGGATTGTGGATAAAAATGTTGTATGTATTAAAAATAAGCTTTCATGTTTCACTTCAGGTAACATTCAATTAAGAGATGTATATTGATTGATGTGTACTTTTCCCCGCGGATCCAAGCCGAACGGTCCATTTATCACAGATAAGAGATGATCATTTATTAAGCTTCTGACGTCAATTACTCGCTCACAATCGTTCTGTTGAGAGTTACTATACCTAAAGAGGTGAAGTATAGATATAATATACTTTTTTTTTTAACCATGGGGCATACTAGCTGATGCCCGCAGCTTCGCCTGCTAACAAAAACACTATCGCTCGATAATCCGTAATCGAAAAAACCGTACTAACAATGCAAGAAATAGATCACATACATACAGCTATTTGTACGGAAAAGAAAAAGCCGAAAGTGGACCCCAAACTTCAAGGCTGTAATATAAAGCTGTAATAGGGACACAACAATATAAGAAGAAAGAAAGAAAGAAAGAAAGAAAGAAAAAAGATTTATTCACTGACGTTTAAGGTACACTGTATAAAATAATTGATAGGCACTTAAATAGAGCATTCATTGCGTTATTTGTGCACCTCACACGCCAGCCGAAAAATTTTCAACCAGACCCAAATTGGTGAAGCACGGGTGCAAACCAGCCACACATATAAAAAAATTAAATAATTAAAACCCATGCTTAAATTAAAAAACCTTAAACTCTAAAATGTCCTGTACCACGCCATCACCCACACAATAACCTTGCACAGGCATCAAATGTGATTGAGAGTTTTTGCCAACCCACCGCAGCCAAAATATTATTGAATAAATATATTACATAATAAGATAGATAAAGTTGATAAAAAAAGTGACTTGCGAAACACAATTATACCTCTCAAACAATATTTATATATGGGATACATGCGCATTTGTCATGGCAAACTCCCTTTGTGCATCGAGTAGGTACAGCCGTAACTTTTTCCTAAAAGTGTTCACGTTCTTTAGTGACCTCATCGGCGGGGGGATGTTATTCCAGACTTTGCTTGCAGCGTAACGGAAGCTACCCCTAAAAGCAGCCGTTTTGTGACGGGGGATAGACAGCTGCTGAGAGCACTGTCTGTTTCCACAATTGCGTTTGGTGGACACCCAGTTTATCTTTTTATAGAGGTAGATTGGTTCCTGGTGCTTAATTATCCCAAACATTAGGCATGCGAGATGAAGTTTCCGCCTTGTCTTCATTTTAAGCAAGGAGTGGCTGTTGAGAAACGGGGTCACGTGGCTCCTGGGGGCTACTGAGAAACAAAAACGCGTACAAGCATTTTGCACCCTTTGGACTTATTATACTACCTATAGTTATTGATATATGGATTCCTATAAACATCTTCGGGACCTTAGTCATAAACCAAATTATGCAAAGAACGAACAGAAAAACGGACCCAAAATACAAGCAGATGATAATAAACATCCATTCAGTCAGTTCCAATTTCTGATGCTACTGTACCAATATTTATACCTTACCTTAACCAAAAACAGAGTATTTTGGCATTAAAACAAAATACGCTAAAGGTCGTTCGATTATTAAGGAAAACATATCGAGTAGATGAAATGAATGATAAGACTGAAAACATAACAACTCAATACAGTACACTTGGTAATTTGTTTGAAAATCGAATAGGGTTCAATCGATATCTAATTACGAGTACAACATGCGAGACGGTGTATGCCTGTACTCGTTATTTCTGTTCATAGAGTTGGAAATACGTCGTAGTAATGATTCAACAACCGCGGAGATTTCATTCAATATGGCTTGTAAGGCGTTCTGTCTTTGTTTTATGGGAACATAAATCCTTCTAGGTCGCTGATTGTGTTTATCTAGCAAGGATTTGTTTATCCTATAACATTGTTGGTTTCATAGGCACGTTTTATTCATGTGTTTATTCCTCTAAGATTTGTGGAATTAATAAATATGTGAACTGTAGGATTGTCCTGTATTCATCCCCCTAAACTCATATCTTATTTAAATCATCCTAAAAGCGTATTTCTAAGTTCATTCTTAACTCATACCAATATCCATTCTTAGGTCTTCCCAACTTAAAAAGTACAAAATAGTACGCGTAGTACGATCATGCATTTAAGAAATGGGACAAAAAGTAAAAACTAGTTAGAAAGAGTTATAGGAAAAGCTAGTAATTTCGCTAAGAAATATCCTTTAAAAAAATTACAAAACATCATTATTATGAGCATTATTACTTAATTTTAAACAAAGAACGAAGAGATGTCTCACGCACAAAACATTGAATCAATAACTTCCATTTGCGCAATATTACAACACGAATTACTCACACATACACATCTCAATTAAGCCCTCCTCAAAATCGTACCACCATTATAGAAATAATTGTTTTAGAACATTTTCACCCACATACGGTACGAACAATACCGCCCACACCGAACGGTATCCTTTCTCTGTCACTCCATATAAATTGGAGTGTTCGCTCTGTATACACGTAATTCCTTCTTCTAATAATTCCGGGATCTATAAGCGGGGCGTGAAACAGTATTTGTCAAAGCCGTGAAGGTAGGAATCATTATGAACTCTTGAGAATGCCGTGAAGCGAAACCGGTCAGGTTGAAAAATAAAATGCTGTGGAAAAGTACAAGCGTGTTATTCAATATGTGTAGTAAGTTCCACTAAGTGCCATGAATTAACAGTGTATACTACTGTTTCTTTATCGACAGCATGTGGAATGGAGGCCGTATCTTGTAGACTTTTTCCTGAGTTGTTACTAAAAAGTGGAGTGCAGTTAACAGCCCCAAAATTATCAATTAATCTACATATTGTAGTAAACACATACAATATATCTACGTTAAAGCCTTGCCAGCTCACCAGATAGTGCAAAGTGGAGGAGGAAGAGGAAGAAGAGCCGGAAGTCAGACCCTGAGCTCCAAGGGCACCGGGGCCTCGGATGCAATCAGGACTAACGTCTTTATGTAGATGATGAAAGCCTTGCCAGCTCACGTGTTTCCTTCTTCCTGCAGTCCTGGGTCCTTTAAGTGGGGCGTGAAAAAGCATCTGATGAAGCCGTCAAGCTGAGTGCCACCATTGTTAACATGATACGTGTTTGTAATGGTGACCCTCTTTCCTAAGAATTTGTCTTCAGCTTACCACCAGGCGAATTGAGGTCAAATTGAAGTGCCCTAAAGTAAAAAAAAAACCTACAGTTCGCAGGTTTCATGACGTAGGTACGCTACATTTTTATCTCAATTCTCAAAAATATGTTTATTCATCGACGCCACGAGGTTAACAACGCGATCATAATAAGCATAATCTCATGAATTTTCATTCGGTATTAATCTGTGTTTGGTCTATTACCAGTTTTTTTTTTTTTTTATACCACTTAGGTGGCAGACAAGCACACGGCCCACCTGATGGAAAGTGGTTACCGTGGCCTATGGACGTATGCAACACCAGGGGCGTTACACTCGCGCTGCCTACCCTGAAGAAACCTTCTAATGCCCCTCTTGAAGAACCCCATATTGTAGTCGCTTGGGAAAACCGTGGCAGGGAGTTCATTCCACAGCTTGAGCGTACGTGGGATGAAGTTCCTTTCATACCGCACGGTGCGTACCGTATTCGGATGCAATGTGTGGGGATGAATTCCCTGTCTATGGCGAGCGGTGCGATGATAGAATGTAGCTGTGGGCATCATGTCAAATAATTCATCTGAGCACAAACCATTATATAGGCGGTAGAAAACACACAGTGAGGCAAAGTCCCTCCTGAGGCTGAGAGGTTCCACATCGCCTGCGAGTATGGGACTGTCGACGAGCCTCAACGCACGTCTTTGCACCGAGTCGAAAGGGTTAAGCTGGCGTGCGGGCGCCCCGGCAAAAAGATGACAGCAGTACTCCATGTGGGGTCGAACCTGTGCCTTATAAAGAAGGAGTCGCTGCCCCGCAGTGAAGAACTGCTTCGCCCTGTTAAGAACTCCAAGTTTCTTTGATGCCAGCTTAACAAGATTATATCTTTAGTAGTGAGTAAACTTCATCTCTTGGTATAAGCCAATTAAGGAACCGGATAGTGAGCTGAATAGATTTCGAATATCTATAGGATAGTACTGAATGAGGCCACGAAGCCTTGGGGTTGTAAAACAAGCAGATTGGAGAGGTAAAAGGAGGAAACCAACTTTAAGACACTCAAGATGTGACTCGGTAGCTCAGTGGTCAAGTCAAGGTTCAAGTGCCATCTGAATCGTTTTACTTTTTTCCAGTTTTAATATATTTATATTCAAGTTTGTAAGGATGGATGTATGTTTTTAAGTGTGTTTGTTATTCTTTCATGTAAAAACGGAACGGATGTGAATGGAGTAGGAGTAAGAATGGACCTCGAACTCCAATGTTCAATAATAACCAGGATTATTTCTCGGATGATAACGGTTAAAATTAACGTGTTATTCTAGACTATAATTTATCTCTGTGCCTCTTCACCCAGATTCAGTCAATCTGGCGCTATTGAATAACATATTCATCCATCCATACAAATTTCGTATTTAATATTTTCCCTAGTAATATTTTCATATCAATGAACCGATCGTCTTTAGTAGTAAATTGATACATTCATTCAACTAGATGAAGATGTTATGCTTCATTAATCACAGATATAATGTCTCTTTGATGAATATTCATCTGTATACCTACGTAATAGTGAGATCTGGGCCTCGATTCTAGTAGAATCAAATGCCAAACCATTGCCACTGCCACTACAAAAAACGGCATTTAATAATAGACTTTAAAGTGAGGCGTTTAAAGTTCAAAATTTGACTTTTTGCAGAGTAATTGAAAAAGTGTAATGAAACTGTTTTCATTCCATTTTGGACTTTAGGCGTATAGAAATAAAATCTAAAATGTAATGTAATTTTCCGCTGACATTTTTGGTTTAGCTTTAGTAGAATCGAGGGCCAGTGCTACCATTTGAAAGTGGCCATGGATCCGATGGACCTTGTGTTCGAGTTATCCCCTAAACCGAATATATATTTGGGGCATTTCCTTTGCCGGAAAAGTAGTATTTAGCTAAACCTGAGCAGAATCATCATACCATCGTTAATCCCAGATATATCTAAGGTTTCTTTCGGATCCCAGGGTCCACTTTTCATCTAACAGGGCCCCAACCTCAAAACAAAAACCAGTAGCAGAGCCTCGTCCGCTATCGACAGATGTACAGACTGATAGATGAGATAACATACACACCCAGCTCTTAGCAAAATCTCGCCACCATTTACGACAATCCAGTTTTTTTTCTAGAGAAAAGATATTCTTTTTTATCTACCTCCAAAGCAGAACACTAGCGTTCCATATTATAGAGCCTTTTAATCAATAATAATTGAAGTGCTTTGTTATAAAATATTTAAAGGACGGTAAAGTTTAAAGTCATCTTGATCTAATTAAGTAATTGGAAATTTCCTGTCTCAAAGCAATCTTGAAAGTTTGCGGTTTCAAAGTGAATTATATTTGACAGTGATACAAAGTGAAGTTTTATTTACTGGATACAATATTATTATACTATAATCGGTTCCTATCACCTAAATGCAACTGATAAATCGCAATCTATTTTTGACCTTACGCTGTAAGTTATAGAGTATACTGTCCGTTGACAAATTATACCCAACCCGTCACAATAGATATATTTTAAGAGTATTTGACGAGCTTTTAGAGATAACTGCCTTGAAACGTTTCCTTTGTAGTATTATTCATTGTTTTACTGAGTAAACTGTGAATAGGAACTGACACTTTTGTTTTTATTTCGAAAAATAGCGATCTTCTTTTGTCTCAGGTGTTGGTATGTGGATGGAAGTACAGTATATGTGTTAACCCTTAACTAACTGTCCGGGCATGTATGCCTTGTAGACAATGAAGAATGAGCGTTTATATAAATAAATATAACTGAGAAAAGCGATGGAACGTGCAAGTGACAGACTCACGTTAGCTGAAAATATCAATCATTTCAACGCTTTGTTTTTTTTTCGTGCGCAAAATTGCCACAGAAAGGGAATTTGTCGTCACACGTTGCGACCAGAGAGAGAGAGAGAGAGAACTTCATCCCACACAAGTTCAAACTGAGGAATGAACTCCCTACTGAGGTTTATCCAAGCGACTACAATAAGCAGTTCCTCAAGAAGGCTATCAGAAAGTTCTTACAGAGTCAGAAGCACGAGTGACGCCCCTATTGTGCAACGTGTTGCATTCGATTGTGCTCAAACAAAATAAGGACTGAGGAGATACTATGCTATAGAAAAAACATTAACTTTACAGCTCGCCTCACAAAATTCCGTTTCATGTCATATTACTCTCATATAATATCTACACATCTCTTTCTATAAACTAATTTTACTCCATACATACTGTGCAGTGAGCACATCTAAATCGCACTGATATGTCTGTACTAAACAAAACAAAATATAATTCTTCTCTTTACTCTGCCTATTCTGAATGAACTACCTGTTTATCATACAAAAACCACACCCATCCAGTTTAGTCATTTGTATGATAATCTCTCACAATACGCTCAACTTATGTTAGTCCTCATTATCATATAAATGGTACACGAGAGTTGTAAAGTGTTCATTGCTCTTTGCGTTAAATACTCTCATCGTTTAAACTAAAATATTATTGCTTACGCTGCGATGTACATTTAATTTATTAATTAGAAAACAAACGCTGCGAATAAAATGAATTATTTATATTATATTTGTCAAACATTACTGATTAATGAAGTCTAGTGCTCTGACCGTAGGTACTTCAGTAACGACGCACATCAAAAGACCTCCATTTTTATCCGACTACGGTAAAACCAAAGAAGGTAATTATAGGTGGTATACTAATAAAGTACTTATGAATATTTAGTGTGAAACTTAATCTGAGACATAATAAAACCTGATTTCATTTTTAGCAATTTCTCAGCTAATTAAACTGTCGTTAACAAAGATTGGACGGACTAATGGCGCAGTTTGTAGACTTAATATATTAAAATCAAACTTATGTATACCATCTTACTACTAGAGGGGTCTGCCTTGTAACAAAATACCCTCTCAAAATCTTAAGAATATACTCTGTTAGTGTTAAAATATATTTTGAGAGTAGCTGCACAATATACACACCTAAATGTTATATGTAGGTGCAGGTATATCTAACGAAAACAGTTACCGATACCGATATACAATGTTAGGCACTACTACGAGTACATTGGGAACTTCTGCACACTGCTTCTAATAAACTTAATTTAATTTTACATTGATCTTCATATGTGCAAACATTTCGAAAACGCTTTTGTTTTCAGCTTCGATTTCTTCAAGCATCAGATCGCAATGAAGGGTCTCTAACCTACCAGTAGGTATATTGTTTGTACATTAATAATACTAATATAGTTATTGAAAGAAACAAACAAACAAACATGATTCGTCCTGACACCGAATTGACTTGTCTAATGATTAAATTAGGTGCATGTATGATCATGCTTTCCATACTTTTTACTACCTCTTGCATTGGGGACAGTTAAGAATGGATTTTAGGATCAATTAAAAATTTAAAATAATATTTAAAGTGGAAGTAGTGTAGTGGATTAATAAGTAATACGCATTTGGGGTCAATTAAGAATGGGATCAATCTTCGTGGGATCAATACGGAACAACCCATTGCGTCAATACAATAAAAACGAAACACATTCTCATAATAAATATAAACATCTCTCACAAGAAAAGTTGAACCATATTCTCACGATTATTTACCCTAATAAAGAATGCTAACTCTAAGAGGCTTATCAATCATCACTCAAAGGAACATGAAACATGGCGAAACATATCACCAAATCACAATACACCACTTACAGAGTTAGAGGAAGGCATCATTATTTGCATATACATACTTTTGATGTGAACCCCTATATTATGTTAAGTAAGGTAACTTATTACAATACTAGCTGCAGCCCTCGGCTTTGCTCGTGTTGAACTTGATTTCGTTCTCATAACCCAAAGGAACCTATTCACGGGATAAAAAGCCTATGTTTTTTTTTGTTTTTTTTTTCGTGCGGTAATCCCCTCGGATATCCCCCCCCCCCCCTGCTGGAGCCAGAAGGGGAGGTTATGTCGACTCGAACCGACTAAAACCGCACGCCGACTGTGGGTCGTGGTGCTAGGCCGGAGGTGAGGTTGTCATCGACATATCCCTCCCACCACGGCAGACTCAGGGCCATCCCTTACGGTTTGGCCCTCCTGGGAAGGGGGGACAACGGTGTCCCCGACTCGCCCCCGCAATGGGGCCTGCTTCTGCTGGGGTGACAGGCGGCTCCACCCGTCACCCCCAGGCCCGCGCTCATGGGGGACGGAGGTCAGTCAGTGCCCTCCGATCAGTCAGTGCCCTCCGAATATCTGCGGTAGCCTAGTGATATGGCTAATGGACTGCTGAGACGAGGTCTCGGGTTCGATCCCAGGTTTACCATGGCACACACCAATGACTTTTCGATGCTTTTCGAAGTTATGTGTGTATTTATCGTAGGTTTATAAGTGCCCGGTTAATGGCAATAGGCTCGCCACCTATTACATAGGGGACCTAAACATAAACTGGCGAAATGTGGGTGCTAGCACCTTTGCCTACCCCTTCGGGGAATACAGGCGTGAGTTTATGTTATGTTATATTTATCTTACATTATTTTAATACGAATATGTATGGTATGACATTACCCTTATATGATAAGTACGAATATTTATTACTCTATTGAAATACTAAAAGGGTCGTAACATCTGAGTGCACTTTTGAAAGCGTTACTGAATGGCGTTATCAACATAAAATGCGGATATTATTTTTATGGTTCCGTTTCCAATTCCAGTTTTGATTTAGATTTACCCACCAATAATTTATAGAAGAAACTCTTTTAGAACTAGTTGTAGTGGTACAAATTCTGTTGTAACTTGTGTTAAAAAACAAAGGCGTTATATTTAAAATACGCAAATTCCTTATTATTAAACAATAATAATTATGGTCCATAAAATAACATAGGGGACAGTTAACCTGTGCTAATCAAAGAACCCGCCCCTGATCGCTCTTGGTGCAAAAGTGTCTATCAGACTTGCTGCGTTGGTCGTGACGCAGAAAGTCTCTTTCGCAAAATGTCATCGTGAAAAATTTGGTCAGTTTATCAGAATGTCACTTTCGCAAAAAAGTTACTTGGCCCGTTGCCACGCTGGATGGCGATGGCCAGCCTTTGCAACAGGAACGATCCGGAACGAGAGTCACCGGTCGCCTCGGTGAGCCTCTGTCCAATCTCCTTGATAAAGCCTTTAGCTTCCTTGCCCTAGCTCCCCGGGGTCTCCACATTTTACTTTGAACTTTCATGGCTATTCACAACGATATTAGAGCTGTCGGGATATTTTACCAAGTATTGGTAAGATTTGCCGCTATTTCAACGCTGTTGTAAGTACCACCACTGTTGCAAGCACGATTGTCTCCACAAAAATCTTCGTGAGGCCTCATAGACCTTTTTTTTTCGTGCGGAAATCCCCTCGGATTGCCGGAGCCAGCTGGAAGGGCAGGTTATGTCGGACTCGAACCGACTAAAACCGCACGCCGACTGTAGGCCGTGGTGCTAGGCCGGAGGTGAGGTTGTCATCGACATATCCCTCGCACCCCGGCTGACCCAGGGCCATCACTTCCGGTTTGGCCCTCCTCGGGAGGGGGGACAACGGCCTCATGGACCCTACAATCCCCAATATTCTTATTGCGAAAAATAAACTTTATTCATCACAATGCTCGAGATTCAAAGCACGTTTCCTCTGCACCTAGGCATCGTATTATTATTCCGACTGCATTTCTAAGATATGATGAACAGTCTCGAACTCATAAGTAGGTGCTATTAAATAATATTATCTTCAAGGTTTCAGTTAAAGATAAAAACAAACAGTGGTAGTTTTCTCTAGCATTTCTGTTTTAAAATCACCAGAAAACGTTGATATACTTAGAGTAAAAACTTTAAACTTAAATACTTACTTAGGATATTATTTATACTGTTGATTGATGGCACTTGGTGTAATTAATTGTTACACATATTGACAATACTTGTACTCTTCCAAGTGTCCTCAATAATAATTATGTGTTACTTAGCCTAGTTCATGTATGTTACGACTGTTTATGTGGAGGTGTTGGAGTTCGCGGGATTGATTCCTGTTCAGTGAATGCATGAATATGATTATTGGAATTAGTTTGGGGGTTTTTATGTTAAATATGTAGTATTTACAAAAAAAATAGGTATGTATATCTGCATTCTAGGACTTCTAACATAATATAGTTAAGCTATGTGTAGACTAGACTTTGGGTCTAGAAGCGTTGTATGGAATTCAAGAGAATATTTAATATTATTTATTACACCAATTTCGATCCTTTAAAATGATAATGACATCCAATTTATAACGTGTAAGTAGATGCACACCAAAAGAAACAACTTAAAATAAACGATAAATCGAATGCCAGCAGTCAACTCTCAGATCAAATCCGATCTCAAAAATCAGTGTCAATAAAGTGGAAAGCTTCGGCTCTTAAGCTATCGCCTCACATGCTATTCAAATCTCCTCGAACGAAACTCGCCGAAGTGAATCTGCGAAGTTAAATTGATAGTGAGAGTCCGTCGGTCCCGATTGATGAGTTGGCAATTTCAGTTTACACTACTCAATTCCTCACGTCCGCATTGCCTCTTTAAGTTACGACCTTATTGACACAGCATATATTTGAATAACTATGTTTTGAAGTTATTTACATTAGAACGTTAATGAGTGTTGGGTTGGCAGATATAATAATAATAATAAATATTCCACAACATTCTACACAACGCTATCTAGACCCATGATAAGCTTATATAGCTTGTGTTATGGAATCTAGAATGCGGATAAACATACTTATATACTTTTTTTTCGTAAATACATACATATTAATTAGCGTTGAATTTAGGACCGGTGGCGCCGCTAAATAGATGAATATCATATACTAACTTCTCCTGCTACTATTTGCCATATTATCTATCCGTATAGATGGACCATTTTAAATAGTAATTTAAAAGTGATGTGATGCATAAAAAATAATTATCTATTCTGTGACAAGACACAATTAATTTTTAACTGTGACGTCACCGGTTATCCGTATCCATACTAATATCATAAATGCAAAAGTAACTCTGTCTGTCTGTCTGTCTGTCTGTATGTTACGCTTTCACACCTAAACTACTGAACCGATTTTCATAAAAATTGGGATAGAGGTAGATTAGGCCTAAAGAAAGGACATAGGCTATATTTGGTCGCGATAACCGACATCCACGCGAGTGGAGCCGCGGGCAAAAGCTAATATGTTATAAAATAACTTATATGAAAGTCAAAGTCTGTATTTTCCGTTTCGCACCGTGTTGGTAACACTATAAATAGCACAGCCGTGAGAAAAGTACACGGCAGTAAAAATTGTGAACCTTTTCCATTTGCCAAGTAATAAAGTTTGAGTTTACAGTGGTGTAAGGTGCAAGGTGCAGAAGGTACTATAGATACCCAAGTAATAAGGTGAAATGATGCTTTATTTATGAATAGAGACGTAGTATTATCAAACTCTAGTGTTATTAGTATATTAAGATAATACACCATTGTTTACATTGATTTAAATATGTAAAACTAACGGCAATTTAACTGATTTGTCGCTCGTTCCGCGCTCTCGCTTGCACTTCAAGCCTTAAATGGAACGCCTCAGAGCGAGGTAACGCTGCATGACGTCATGTTTTTTCGTGCGTGCAGCCGGCTCCATCGAATTAATTATAACACGTTGTCACGTCAAAAAAAAATTAAAGCACATTAAAGATAACATTGCAAATCTAAACAAATAACATGTTAACTGGATTTAAAATGAAATCTTAGTTCTCAGAGAAAAAATAACAACCCTTCGTCAAGAGTGACACAATTTATATTTTTAAGCCACAGACTAAAAACCTAAATGAAAATTTGTCTCTTGGTTTTATTGTTAGTTTTCCTGTTTAAGTTGCATATTTAGCTCTTGCTAACGAACGCAATTTAAATGCAAAATGAGGCTTCAGGGCGCGTTTATTTTCGTTAGTGTTCGTCATATTTTAATGTACGTCTTAAGCTCCTACGACACCTCGAGCTTTACAGCTAATTCAGGACTGTTTACAAGGAAATATCAAATGAGGCTTAAAGAATGAAGCTACTAATTTTAATTGATGCTGTATATTTTTTATTGTTACTATCGTTTATTTAAATTTTCAGCACTGGTAGAATATAAATATTGTTATTGTTCTGTCGAGTCAACGGCATATCGTGTCATATTTTGATAGCCTAGTGTGCAGCCACCTTGATAGCGTTCTCAGAGTCGTTCATGATTTTCTCCAGTGTTTGGGCAAGAAGCACACGTCAGTAGATGGGTCAGAATCTGCGACGTAGCTCCGCGGTTGGGTCCACCTTGTTTGAGAAATCCACCTAATCCAGTTTTTGATATATCGGCTGACCTTCATCCGAAGTCTATTTAAAGACTTCCAGGTGGTTTATGCAAGATCTCAAGGGATATTATTATTAATATTCAACCACTGAGAATAAGAAAGTGTGAAAAAAGTTTTGTTTTTATTATACTTTCTTGTTCTTCATTATGATATCCTATTACATCCAAAGCTTTTATTCTCGGTGTCTAGTCTCCTACACCTATTTAGGTGTAGGTCTGGTGCCCCTTTGATTTATTTGTATTCTCCAATCATCAGAGTTCCGTAAAAAGCATACAAATCAATTATATCAGTTCAATTTGTATCTGTTCGTCTATTGCAAGAAACAGGAATGTCGCTCGCAAAACGTCAAGCATTGACATTTTGCCATTTGTCAAATTGACGACGGCGATTGTTGCGCTGACATTTGAGGGCGGACATGTCAAAACCCAGGAATCACAATAACAAGTTATTATAAAAAGATATTCATTGTTGTGCTCAAGATGTCTTTTTAAAAAAAAGTTTTATATATTCTGTGCTGTATTTTTCTTATAAAGGACACGTCAATTTGACTTCGCCAGCCTGATGTTAAGCTAAAGGCAAAGTCTCGAAAAGAGGGTCACCATCGTAAACATGTACCATATTAACAGTGGTGGCACTCAGTTTGACAGCCTCATCAGATGCGTTTTCACGCCCTGCTTAAAGGACCCGGGACTGTAGGAAGGACGAAACACGGGGAAAATGAAATAATAGATTTGTTTTTGATTTCTACTAAAATGGAAATGTAATTGTAAGGTGAATTTACAGTATTACAGAAAGAAGATGAATTATATTTGAATCAACATTATAAAATATTTTATTAGAGGTGAAAATGTTAACAGAATTATTGTCACTAAAAGGTATATAAAGATCTTATTCACAAATATTTTTTTTATATCTGAAAATGATCATCTGCTTTTCGCGCTGACTATACGCTTAATTTAATATGTAATTAGTAAAGAAGCTTATTTCCATTACGGCAATTTGCTGTTTATACAATATACAAATCCAATCCGTATACAAACATGACACGAAAATTGTTTTGATGAGGCCAGCGGAGAGTAAATTGCCCATACAAATCTAATACAAAATTCATTTGCAATTCTAACATGTTAACACCACATTACGTTTGTATTCGAATTTAGACTGAAAACCTCAACATTATATTGTGTAAACTTTACCAGCGTATTACTAGTAATATCGAATTAATTTTTACAGTGTAAATAGTGTCTGGTAATACTATAATGGGATATTAATGCAGAGATTAAATTCAAAGTCCTTTTTTAAATTTGTAACTAACTTAGTAAACTAAAATATGTCTGGTAAGTTTACTTTAATAATAACGGAAATTAACGCGATCATGGTAAAGGTACATACGTACCTTTGATTTGCCTAACGGTTCGACCAGGTTACACCGGCCGTGATCACAGGCTGATCGCGTTAATTCCCGCTATTAATAATGTAGATCATGGAACACGAGAGTTTAAAAGTTAGTTTAAATTTAATTTAATCATAGTCATAGTATATAAGCAGTCCGTCTGGGAAAGTACCTCCACCCTACAGAATACCGCGGCCATAATAACCTTGTGTTGTGTTCCCGGCGGTGAGTAAGGTAGTCAGAGCACTTAAGTTGCAGTCAAACACATGGTCTACCTGATGGAAAGTGGTTAACTTGGACTATGGATGTGACCAACACCAGCACTGATGGCACAGAAACTCTCTGTTATTACAGGGTCATCAGCACGAGCGTGACTCCCCTGGTGTTGGACACGTTCATAGGATACAGTAACCACTTTCCAACAGGTGGACCATGTGCTTGTCTGCTACCTAAGGGATAAAAAAAACTTCTCCTTTCAAATTCAAAACAACAGTTGTTGGACAGAGATGTCACTCCTACACAAAATCTATGAAATATGAAATGTAAAGTGGTATTCCTTTTAACAATTTAGATGTATATCTACAATATGATAACCCATTTATGTTACTTGCTTGCAAAAGTAATATTCAAAATTGGAATTCCCTTCTTTTCATACATAAATTTTAAATAAAATCTCGTTACCGGTGACGTCGAGACACGGGTTGAAGAATAAATCATTGTCTGCAGCAAGGACGCATTACATGACACGTACTTACACGACCCAAGACACAGACTATGTCTACTAATACGAGTATATACTTATGGGTGGAGAACGAAGAGACATAATTTATAGGGAGGACCAATGTTATACTATTCTTGGTATACGATAATTTATAGAGATGAAGATTGTGTAACTTGAGAGCTTTAAAAGTTTTGTGTTACATGAAAATTTATTCTAATATTTGTATCTATTCCCGCCCTTCAGGTTACTTTGCAGCGGTCAATGAGCTATTTAAACTCAATTGAAAAGAATCGAATCTGCTACCACTGTGGTCCAGAATTCAAAAAATTACATCCATTACAACATCTAGTCAATTTAAAACAAAATAAACTTCATAACCTCGTTCTAAAATTAAAGTGACTATTATTTCCAATCATCAGATACGGTGAATATATTTTTTAAATAATTCAAATAGAGAATTTCAAAAAAGAAAAATTCTATAATTTGTGATTGGACAAAGCCATCGAATACAAACTTCAAACAAAATGTATTTTATTTATCATTGCTTACAATAGACTACATCTTATGGACTGAAGACGGATTTTAATGAAGCTATCTGGTATTTCGGGTGGAGGGTTGTAAGCGAGAAGCCGCGTAGCTAACAAGGCGTCGAGTTGCACCGTCACTCTGTAGTTTGAAGTTTCTTTGTGAGACAGATGTCTCGCTATGAGAACTTCGCGGCGTAATTTCTTATATTATACTTTATGAGTATAGTTTGACATTTAAATTACTTTTATGAAATAAGGCTTTTTTTGGCTTAAGTATTACGAACAAGAAGCATTGACTCTTAGATTCTATGTTCCCAGTGTGCCACCACCTGAATTGCATTCTCGGAGGCGCTCATAAGTTCCTCTGGTGTACAAATGGATGGGCATGCAGCACTCGTTAGCAGGTGGGACATGTCATGGTCTGTGGAGTAACTCCACTCTCACACCGCAGGTTCATTCAGTCAGTTAAAGGGATACTTCAGTACGTGTTGATGTACCTATATAATATATTATTATCTGTTGCTCACGGTTGCATTCGGGTAGATGTTGATTATCGCAACCAAACATCGATTAGTTCTTTTCCAAGCTCTAATCTATTTGAGTACCAAATGTCCTAAATGTTATCTTCGAAAAAAAACGAACTTTCGTACAAACTTTCATCCTCTATTTTCACCTCTTGCAGTCTTTTCATCTAACTAGTCCATCTTTTATCAAATTTCATCAAGATCGATTTCTTGTTTTCGGCACAAAAGTGTAATACAAAGTTAGAAACTGAGTTACTTTTGCATTTAAAATATTAGTAAGTAAGGATATTAACACCAATTAATCAATTAGCCTATCGCAGTCCACTTCTGGACATAGGCGTCTCCCAATGTTGAGAGGCTTTGGCCCGCTGTTTCCATGCGTTCCAGACGGGTTCGTAAAGTGTTTTGTTTCGAGTTTTCCTTCTCTCGCTGTGATATCGTCTGTGTATTTTTCCTGTAGTAGCCTATTACGACACCCTCCCGTGAGATGGGTACTTCGTTGATTCACACCACAAGCTGTTCGCACCACGGTGTGAATCGCACAAGGCCCCTTTTTGAATTCACCAGTGGTGTGAATCGACGAAGTAAAAAATAGACATTCGTCGATTCACACCACTGGTCCGAAACGACGAATTCAAAAAAGGGCCTTATGCGATTCACACCGTTGTACGAACAGCTTGTGGTGTGAATCGACAAAGTACCCGAGGGTGGGTAATGATTTAGCGATACGAATACTCCTAATTTATTTAACCCTGTAAATTCACTAACCTATACACATAGTAATACATACCAGTAGACTATTCTACGCTCGAGATCTCTCATACATAACTTAGGCAAGCAATTAGAATGGACCAATACTCTCAGCAATAACTAATATTGTCTCACTGCATTGCTTCATTACAATCATACATTTATGCAACAATATTACTCAAGCACTAGTTCCGAATCTCCATTCAGTTTCCAAGATGTAGCTTTGTGCCTAAACAAATATTCGTCAACTGATATGTTACAAATGATCTGTGCGTACGAGTATTTTTAAGCATTCGTCGGTATTCTTAGATTAGAATCAAAGGATTCTAATCTAAGAATACCGACGAATCCGCATCCATATCAGAATAAGTATGTAGGTAAAGACCTACATACTTATTCTGATGAATACGGATGCATACCGTGCAGAATGTACCTTCTAGAACTAAGCGATTCGGTGAATCATTCCTATGCCGCACCATTAAGACCTGGAACTCCATGCTAGCGCACGTTTTTCCTTATTCCTACAGTCCCGGGTCCTTCATGCGGGGCGTGAAAAGGCATCTGATGAGGCCGTCAAGCTGAATGTCTATTTTTTTTTTTAATTGTTTGTTAACATGGGACATGTTTACGATGGTGACCCTCTTTCCGAGACTTTGCTCTTTACCATCAGGCGCGGCGAAGTCAAATGAATGTGTCCTTTTATAAAAATAAATACACTGATGTAAATATGCACACCTCTAGAGAATTCAATGAATGTAATAATTGCTTGAATGGAAGAAAATCTCCACTTTCTCAACACAAAAACCATTAAATACACTTGTTAGCAGATATATATTATGAAACCAATTATTATACTTAATATGAGCTCTGGAATTCCAATAATAATGAGAATATTATGAAAATATACATCACCAGCTTTTGCCCGCGTCTCCGCCCGCGTGAATGTCGGTTATCGCAACCAAACATTACCTATGTGTTTTTTATTAAAACATTTTATTAAAATCAGTCTACTCGTTTAGACGAGAAAGAGTAACTAACATCCATCCATACTTACAAACTTTCTTCTTATCTTCATCTAGTTTTACCTTTCCTACATACCTACCAATTGCAAAAATGCAAGCTATTATATATTGAATAACACACTTGTACTTTTCCACTGACTTTATTTCTAGACCTGACCGGTTTCGCCGTCAGTTGTAGTTGTAGTGTTTCCGAATTATAATTTTTGAAACATCAATGTGAACCTTTGAGAATGCCGTAAGGCGAAACCGGTCAGGTCTAGAAATAAAGTCAGTGGAAAAGTACAATTGTGTTATTCAATATGTGTAGCAGATTCCACCAAGCGCCATCAATCTCCAGTATAAACAGCAAGCTATTATCTGTACATACACCTTAACATAAATAAAGGCTTTAACATACATGGAGCAGGCTGAATATCAAAGCAGATCTAATTCAGCCAGGGATGCCAATTAGCCCTTAATAAATGGGTTCACGAGCGAGCTTTGCTCTCAGTTAACATGCATCGGATATCGTAATTATAATGGTCGGATCATGATTTACCGTCGATATATTTACGTATGGATAAAGCTGGCTGGTATTTATCAAATTGGGTGTGATGAAAATTTTAATTAAGTAATAAATTCTAACATTTATACTTGTTATTACACCGTAAATTCAATATGATGACACCTTAATGATGGACTCCGTGGATAATGTATAAAATCAAGCGAAATAATAACTTTTTGCTGTATTACAATTAGAAACATTACATTTTCCCTTAGTTAAAGACCAGAAAAAGTGAACACCCAAGACACAACTTGTGCACTTTTTTTCGAAGTTATATAGTATAATTAGATGAGTCATTCATCAACTCGCGGGCAATAAACTTGCGGGAAACCGCGAGTTGGCAACTTTCAATTTTTGATTATTTTCCTTTCGTCAACTCGCGCGATTGTCAAAATTGACGTATTTATGTACAGTCAGTTACGAAAACTTTGTAATAAATTTAATATACTTTGGTACCTATTTAAAATGTAGGTACTTTATAAGATATTTTAGGCTATGTTATAGAATATAGTATAATAGAAGAAGTTTGTAAGTGGTATCAAGGAATGAAAAAAGAAAAGCGAGTGACTGTCGTGGTATGGACATACTACGAAAAAGGATCAAAGTAATATCACAGAATAGGTTTTAGTACTAGCGTACAGAATGGAAGCTCACACCCCAGCGCAGATTTCATTACCTCACCCCGCACGTTCGAATCAGAAAAATCCATGTCTAATTATTATGTTATCGATTAGAATAATTAATAGATCAGTTACAAAGTTTTGCAGAGGTACCATTTTTTGATCGATTTGAACATTTTCAAATGTTAGTTCAATATAATAACATAACAGTCAACGTTCGATCTTGAAAAGTGTGTACCGAGAATACCATTGTAGACATTTGGGAGATTAGATCGGGATTAGATTTTGAACAGATTTTTGTTACGAGAATTACCTTTCAACTAATAACAATAAAAATCCTCTCAAAATCAACTAAGTCACTTTACTTAGCAAACAAATATCAGACCGACAGATTGACAAAATTTCCGACGACACGCTGGTGACTGCGTGCTGGGCTTCATACTGCGAAGTGACCCTGAAGGCCACGACCGCGGTTGCCCAAGTTGTGGAGCGGATCCGGCAGCTGGGTCTCGAGGTGACTCTGCATAAAACCGAGGCCATGTCCTTTCATGGGCTTCGGAGCATGCCACCGAAGGATTCCAGCCTCATAGTGGGAGACATTTCCATCGGCCTCAAGCCCCAGATGAACTACTAGTCACCACAAGAAAAGACGATATTCCTACGACGTTTCATTCACATGACATCGTTTTCATAACCATAACAAATACATGTTTCATGCATCATTGGCCGTCTCCCCCTCACCTCATTTTGCACGTCTATATCGAAATCGAAGATAAATTAATATAAAAAAAGTAAACAGTTACTTTAACCAATGCGGGTGTATAAATACGCGAGTATAAAAGTTGGTTTTATATTTAATTTTTGGTTTCGATCCATTTTTCTGACTGTACTTTAATATGCACGCGAGTTGACGACAGCAAAATTAAATAAAATTCAAAAATGCCAACCCGCGGTTTCCCGCAAGTTAATTGCCCGCGAGTTGATGAATGACCCAATTAGATTAACTTTTAAACTCTCGCGTTCCATGATATACAATAAAAATCAGCGTTTTTTTTTTTTTCGTGCGGTAATCCCCTCGGATACCCCCCCTGCCGGAGCCGGAAGGGGAGGTTATGTCGGACTCGAACCGACTAAAACCGCACGCCGACTGTGGGTCTTGGTGCTAGGCCGCTGGTGAGGTTGTCATCGACATATCCCTCGCACCCCGGCTGACCCAGGGCCGTCCCTTACGGTCTGGCCCTCCTCAGGAGGGGGGACAACGGAGGTCAGTCAGTGAATAAAAATCAGCCTGTGACTATGGCCGGTGAAAACGTCAGGAAAATCAAAGGTAATATAACGCGTTAATTCCCGTTATTATTCTTATATTTAATCAGGTTATTGTACAACCAGCATATAAATAGGCTAGTTACTTTTATTTCAAACTTTTCTAGTCATCGAGAGAAATTCAGGATCAGAATTTGAGTCTTATTCAATCCAACACGATCCCGGAATAACTCGAAGCTGGATAAACAAAACAATGTTTTCGCTTACATTGTGTTCAACTTTATCATTCTTCTTTTGTTTACGGAAACTTTAGTTATGCTGTCAAACAATAGCTTTAGTTTACATACTTGAACGCCTTTGTATCTATACTTCTGATCTTTTTATTATTCTCCTTCATCTTTGCGTTAATCCCAGTTGCATCCGAAGCTCAACTTGGAGTCTGGGGTCCACTTTACCAGTCTAACTGCGGATTTGGCTGAATTTCGATATTTTCCGTGAAACGACGCCTATCTGACTTCTACAGCGCAAAGGCGATATCGAAGTCTTGCAGATAAGGTGTCTTAACTGCAATTCTTCGATATCACCTTTGTCTTTTAAGGCTCCAACAACTTATAACGACTGCCTTAGATGTCCTAGTGACCACTGGGACCGTCGGCTTAGCGTGCTCTCCGATGCACGGAAACACACAGACCAATGCAAGTAGACATATTCATGCATATAAATATTAGAACTGAGCGGGAATGGAACCCGTGCACCGTGCTTAGCAGTCCTTTATGTCAAGTAGGACGTCAAACTGAGTGCTATCACTGTTAACATGGTACATGTTTACGATGGTGACCCTCTTTGCGAGACTTTGCCTTTAGCTTACCATCAGGCTAGGTGAAGTCAAATTGACGTGTCCTTTATAAAAAAAAAAACCTACAGAATTCCACAGCCTTACATCATACTCGTTACAATACGTATTTATTTTTTTATATTTGTTCCGTCAATATACTGCACCCCGCTGGATGTTGTTGTACGTAATAATTTTATTGTAACTATATCAAAAAATACATTAGAAGTACTTGTTGATAATATATAACATATAGCAACTACTTTGCTTAAAACGTGTAACCTTTTCACCAACCCAACATAATGCTCCAACTTCTGACAAACTTTGATATATTTAGAAACAAGTTTAAGTATAATGCTTAGAGAACTGTTCGCACAGGTGTAAAGAATTTTGTATGGCTTTGAAGTTGAAACAGTCTTTTGTGAACTGTATTGAGTTTAGGTTATTATATTTCTCGCTTGCACGACTGATGCATGAGTTCTAGAGTACTTTAATAATTACTACTTTATTTTTTACTACTATTTTGTCGCTGGTCACTATAATAGTATTGGTGAGATAGTGGTCCGAAACTCCCAAGACCGATTGGGCGTTATGGATTGGTATCCTTAACGTCCAATCGGTCTTGGGAGTTTCCTAAAGAAGGTTCTCTAGGATATATCTCGTTCCCCGAATGCACAGGTAAATGTACGGTTTTAGCATTATCTATTCTCTGGCTTTAGTTAGTACGACTCCGACATGTCCACTTAGCCGGGGTTTCTGCAAAAGAAGTATTAGTTCCCGATGAAGTAGAATAGAGCCAACCCATCTTTTCTCGTGAATATCGTTAAAGGCAACTAGGGATAGGGTTGTTCTCAATCTTACAGTTAACAAACCTTCGTGTTTTTTGGCAATAAATTATATTTTATTTATTTTATTCATGACAAAGTTCCTACTTGACGGTAATAAACTCTCTATTATTTCGGATCGGAAATCATTGTTGAGGAAATTTGGTTGCTAAAAACCCTTGCCTACCTCTTGGGGATTAATAAGCGTGAATATAATATGTTATATTATATTGTTCTGATATTTGGTACATACCTTTATTTTATTTCGGACAGTAATAACATTTATATCAAATAAACCGTGATTTGCTTTTCATATGAGAGTTTTTTTATTGGAATAGGGAGGCAAATGACCAGACGGATCACCGCCGCCCATGGACACCTGCAACACCAGAGGAGTCACAAGTGCGTTGCCTTCCTTTCAAAAGAGAATACGCTCTTTTCTAGGAGGTTTGAAGGTTGTATTGGTTTGAAAATACCGCTGGCGATAGTTCATTCCACAGTTTAGTTGTGCGAGGAAGAAAATTTCTCGAGAAACGCACAGTTGTGGACCGCCAACCGTCCAGATGTTGAGTGTGGAACTGCAGTCGCGTGAAACAATCGCGGAAAAAGACGGCGGGGATCAATCCGAACAATTCCTCTGGGCACTAAGATCATTTTGAGACTTCGTCGTTGAGATATTTATGACGCTGACTGTACATAAAATGGTACATAAATAAATAAATAAATAAATAAATATTCCACAACATTCTACACAACGCCATCTAGACCCATGGTAAGCTTTTATAGCTTGTGTTATGGAATCTAGAATGCGGATAAACATACTTATATACTTTTTTTTTTGTAAATACATACATATTATACATAGAAACACCCAGACCAATGCAAATAGCCATATTCATGCATACAAATATTTGCACTGAGCGGGAATCGAACCCGCGCCTCCTGCGTGGCAGTCGCGTGCACTACCGCCACGCCACGGAGGCTGTCAAGACATAAGATACATAATGTGTAAGCGCTAAGTGCATTAGCGGTACTATACATGAATAATACATAAACACTGAGAGATTGCTATCTCATCAAGCACGAACACCGCGGTGCCCAAACGGTTAGCTTTATTGGACAGAATTGGCAGGATAATGCGGAAGGCAGAGGATCCGGTGAAATGGTGCACATTGGGAGAGGTCTTTGTGCAGCAGTGGACTGCGGTGGGCTAATTGGTTGATTGAAGCAATAATAAACGCTAAGACTATTCAAATGAAAACTTAATAAATGCGGTATGATCTACCAAATGAATACAGTGATCTACAATTTTATTATACAGTGCAATCAATTCCAATTAATATCAAACTGTTCAACAAATCCTTTCGTTGTCGCACCATAAAGGCTTGGAATGTTTTAACAACACACGTGCTTCAGACTACCCTGTCTACAATTCTGAATCCCTTAAACGAGGGATGAAAAAATATACAATCTATTTAACGAGGGATGAAAAACTGTCCTCTTTTTTTGTGCGGAAGTCCCCACGGATACCTCCTTCGCTGGAGCCGGAAGGGGAGGTTATGTCGCACTCGAACTGACTGAAACCGCACGCCGACTGAGGGACGTGGTGCTAGGCCGGAGGTGAGGTTGTCTTCGACATACACCTTGCACCCCGGCTGACCCAGGGCCATCCCTTACGGTCTGGCTCCTCTCAGCAGGGGGGACAATGGGGAGGCGCGCTTCTTAGCGTGCCGCCGCCGTAGCGTGCTTCTGCTGGGGTGACAGGCAGCTCCACCCGTCACCCCCAGACTCGCGCACATGGGAGGACAGAGGTCAGTCTGTGGAAAAACTGTCCTCAAAGTAAATATAGATTTTAAAATTGAGCATTCTTGATACTTATAATGGTGGCCAACATCCAGTTCTGCTTAGTCGTTTTTACATGAAAGAGTAATATCTATCCTCATAAATATAATGGTAGTTTACCTCAGTACATAACCTAGGTGCAATGTGTTCTATACTGTAGGTACACGTTTCTTAAAATACCGTATATCGTACAAATTCATAAATACTAGTAGCATAGATCATGAATTAATCATCAATAAGCATAGATCATTACAAATCAATCAAAGGACGGCTTCGCTAGTCTCGCCACTTAGGTTCAAGATAATATGTGGCTCGAGGAAAGCGTCACTGGCTCCCGTGATTTACTCAAACATAAACCTCGTATGTCGAACGCCTCTTCGAGTATTGAAGCGGTATGCAGTCAAGTGCATTCCTTTAGCGGCTTGAGTTCAATTATAAGATTCCTCCAACCCGTTCCATTTAACTCTAAGCAAGTGTTTGTTAATGAATAGGCGTCCTACATGACCAAGACGTCTGATATTGCAATTTTACAGTGTTTGATGCACCTAAAACACAGAACCTACACATAAGTTCCTAATCTCTAAGGAGCCACTAGAAATATAAATAATACTGACTTTTGCCCGCGGCTTCGCCCGCGTGTATTCCTTTCTCGAGATCTAATCTATCCCTGTACCAAATTTTATCAAAATCGGTTCAGGGGTTTAACCGTGACTTTCACATTTATAATATTAGTATGGATTTATTTACAACTAAGAATATCTCACTGGAGACTAGAGAACCTACTTGGTAAGACGTAATTATGTTATTTACAATTATAATTTTTTACCGTTTTCGTCATGGTAGTGACATGCTATTTTTAGATTAACTTTTCATAAACCTTAGAACACGAAACATCGTATTATATCATATGTGACACAAGAAACAAAGAAACAAGTAAACTAACGAAAGTTAATAGTCAAGAGTTATGTTTGTAACAACGAATATTTTAAAATTTATAAGCCCGTGAATAAAAATTTTTTATACTCTTTGTCGCAAACATATAAAACTTTACACCATTATATCATACAGTCGCGGTAAGTGTAGGGCGAGATCTATGTCAAGCAACTCCGCGCTTTAAGTGGTCGGCCTGCCAATTACAGAGAGAGCGATTCCGAGCATTCAAGTGAAAACTCGCTATATTTGTGTAAAAAATGGACCGAGAATACTGAACTTTTAATAATAAGATGAGAAGAATTCTAAGAAAAATGTTTGAATTTGCTTGAGTCTCGGGGAAAATTGTTTATTTGGAAACTTATAAATAGCAAGTAAACTTTCATTATATATTCATATTTTATATTTGTTTCGTCTGTTGTCTGACTTGCAGATTGAATGAATAACTGCAATAAAACTATTTTTCATTTAATTTTGGACATCAGACGTATACAAATGAAATTTAAAATTTAATGTCATTTTTGCAGTTTTTTTTGGTGCAGTGGTTATACGACATTGGTTTGGCTTTAATAGAATCGAGGGTCGGGTCATCATTCTGCTTGACAGTCAATTTCAATCGCACTCGTCACATGAGTCGATTTCGGATTTCAATGGTTTAACAAAAAAGATAAAACTGGCGTGAAAGTTAACCAACTTAAAGGCGTCGGTTAATGCATACGCATTTAGTTATGACATCATTGGTCAAGCAGCTGTAGTTTTTGTTCTATCGCAAAAATGTAGACGGAGCTCCGTAGATTATATTATACTGCGGCGCCATACTGGGAGTACCTGTCCTGTAAGTGTCAGATACAGTTTAAACTTAGTGAAATATTGTTTACTCAGGCGACATCAAACTTTTCTGCCTAGTTCTCATAGTGTCTTTCTAATTTAGTTTCGGATTGTTTTAGATAGTATTTACTGTTCGGGTTACACTACTAGCAATATAGCTAGTAGTGTAACCCGCACAGTAGATAGAGGAAAAAAGGAAGATACCTTGTCAATAAACACGTATGCTTTAGTTGTTCTTGGTACGTGAAGTCCATTATGATCACTTAATCAGTGTGTTTCAGTGACTCATTCCTATGCCGCATCATTAAGACCTAGAACTCCCTGCCAGCTCACGTGTTTCCTTCTTCCTACAATCCCAGGTCCTTTAAGCGGGGCGTGAAAAGGCATCTGATGAGGCCGTCAAGCTGAGTGCCACGACTGTTAACATGGTACATGTTTACGATGGTCACCCTCTTTCCGAGACTTTGCCTTTAGTTTACTATCAGGCGAAAACGATTGGAATACCTATCCAGTATTCTATATTTCTAATATTACTGAGCATATACATCTTGAACCTAAAATGTGCTCAATACGCGTAGCACACATTAATTGGGTGTGTTTTGAGAATAGCACGGGGTGCTACGGCGATGGACGAGCTCAAATTAACCAAGCACAGGCGTCTATTAACCGGTAGGTTTCGCTGTCAGTTTTACCACAATCACGGCCGTGATTGACGAATAACGGATCGTCTAATGCGGTGACTGATGGTTGAATGAAGTATTTTTATTCTAACCATCATTCGAACGTAATTCATAAATGATGGCGTGATTGACACTTGCATAAGCATCGATCATGCCATCAGTCAAACAATCCGAGCGCGCCAGGGCCTCGTATTTCTTGCGATTTAGGTCCAAGATATACCATATGTACTTGAGGTATTTCTTTGCGTACCTACTCATATTTTACATTGCTTAAAAATAATACTGTAATGCATTATCACTTCTACTTAGAACTTTTTCTCATTTTACTTTGAATCCACTTTTTATCTATTGTGGAATATGATCAAATATTTTTGCTACGTTCGCGCAAACATAAAATATTATTGAAGTAGTTTTTACTACGCTCCTGCAGAAAAATACGACTGATGTAGTTTTTGGGACAGATATTTTTACCGATCTGTTCAATGATTTATGTTTGTTACTACAAGAGTACGAAAATAAACACATATTAAAACACATCTTACGCTCTGGGGTAGGTGGAGACAACAGTTTGCCATCTACAACTGATCTGACGAACTTCTGACGAACTTTGAACCGGAGGACTTGCATGAAAGTTATGCAAGCTAGTTTCGAGTAATTCTAACCTGCCATTGACAACTTGCACTAAAATGCTAAAGCTAATCCAATACGAGATAATTATGCCATTCAGTAAGGAGTTCGGTATTTGTATTCTTTTTTGCTATTTATGCCATATGCCAATAATTTCCTAATAATCATCTACTTAAATTTAACCCCGATCTGTCAAAATGAAATGAAATGAAAATATTGTGTTGAACTTTTGGGTACCTACTAAACACAATTTTGAATCAAAATTAATAGAATTTTTTAATATATATTATTATGAATTGGCACTCTTTTCATTGAAACCTTGATCGTTTATTTTATATTTGGGCGATTGAAAGTATAAGATATAAGACGGATAAGACTGAATTTTTATTACCAAAATTGGCCTCCAGGTCACAAGCTATCTCTTAGGTCTCGTCATAGTTTACATTGACACACAACAAAACAAAGAAAACAATTTATCATTAAATATGTATGCAACTTCATAGAAACCAATATAAAGTCATTATTGTACCCATTGTACTGGGAAGTAATCAAATGTAATGTTTGTATCGCATGACCAGCTTTATAGGAATACACAAACAACTTCATACATTTCATTCACTGAAATTGGTTTTGACAGGAGCCTTACCGATTTTACGTTTTATGCCCGTTCTACACTTTGGCGAACACAGTGGTAAGCGCGTTTGCCAACACCCGTCGCGCTGACCAACATTCGTCGCCTTGGAGAACGTGCAGAGCCGGGGTTTGTGCCATTCTTGAGTGTGACGGGGTGTCGTTTAGGTGTGTTGGCCAATGCGTTCGCCACAAAGTTCGCCAACGTGATGAGCTGACATTATTCAAGTTACTTACAAGTGAAGGCTACATTTGAATGTTTTCAAAATTATTTTCGCTAATGTTACATTGCGGGAGTTTTAGATGCAACTGAGATTGTTTGGGACAGACCGGGGCGCTCAGATGATGAAGGATACTCTCCTTTTTCTTTTTTAAAAACCCCTCAGAAGGTCTACTATGTTGGACTCGAACCGCACTCTAACTGACCTAGTGTTCTCCATTTTCAAAGAAGATCCTAAAATATACTTTTAGAAAGTGTAGTGTTATTTACGATGATATAAACTTCAACAGATAAAAAATTCCAACACATTCTTATTTTAAATTTAGATAAAAAAATAACAAAGGATGGGCTCGTAAACATTCGTACCTTATAACCGTCATAATAATATATGGTCGTTACGTGCCGTGAGAGTAACGATCTGATTTTAATTGCATACGGAACACGTAAAATATATATGTAGCATTAATGAAATTTTCGTTTACACAGGTTACGTCATGCTTTTGTTGTCATGATACCATAATGTGTAATGGTGAAATTATTCAATTAAGACCTTTGACAAACACAACCACTTTTCACATAGCGTGTGTTCTATAGACAGTAAAAGATGTTTCAATTCATGTAATGAATATTTAAATTTATTGAAAGCTTTTAAACATCGTATTTTATTCCTTGATAAGGAATTTAGCCAATGTTAGAATCGATACTCTGATGTATTGAAATATAAGTATAACTGATCAGAAAATTGAGGTACTATCTTCGAGAGTTGATTTCCCTGATGTGGCCACGTTTTGCACTGTCCACCAGTTTACGTGGGTAACAAAAGCCTGGCTATACAACTTTTGTCGAGCGTGGCAAGAGAGATAATTCTCTAGGAAAATCATTCAATCGCCAAACGCAGTAACTAACAAAATAATTAGACTTTGCCATCCCGTTCAAATAGATGCATAAAAAGAAAACATTATTTCATGTTAGAAAAGAAGTTTATTTATCAGAAAATTTATATCTGAAAATAAATCTTAGCAATAAATCGAACTTTAGCGAAACTAAATATTTAGCCCAAATATTAAGAATGTAATATCGTTTGATTTCTTTCATGAAAATATTACTAAAATGAATAAAGAACCGAAATTCCTGAGCGAGCGGTCTCCTTGAACCATAACCTATCAAAAGAGTCACTGATCCCGAAATAGCTGAACATAAGTTCGTCGCTTTGGATCAAGCTGAACAGAAAGCAATAAGGCAATAACCGCAAAGGTTATATGCAATAACGAGCGTTGGTTCGACCTCCGAGAGCGGCCGAAGTGGCCCGAATCCGCTTGACACCGATACTTGAACTGCTTTCGAAGTAAAAAAAATCCATAGATATTTATGCGATTGTTGAGTTTTGTTAAAATGAACAAAATTTACAGCAAGTCTGTTTAAAAGTATTGCTTAAAATTTGAATAATTCGCTTTAATTGAATAAACTGGATTAGTATTAAGCAAAAATAAATGTAAAAAAACACTTAAAGGTAGATGGGGAGGAACTTATCCTACCGTACGTTTTGGGATTGTTTTGTACGTATTACGCCAATAGTGGAGAAATGAAGACTAGTCAGTTTAACTAGAAAGAAGGGTGTATAATTTGTCATCGATTTTAATGTATGCGCCAAAGTTCTATTGCATTTCGGCAGATTGGAGAAACATAAAAAGTCTTAGTATTATAGGGTCATTTTTGTATTATATTCCTTCTAATATTATATTATGATGGCATTGAAACATCTGATAATAAAATAAACATGAAGAATCTATAGTTTTTACCATTTCTTGTTAATGACGTTTAATATTCTTTTGTTACAGGAACACTAAGCTCTACAAATGAGTCAAGACTATCTAGATTGTGAGTACAAATTACATTGTTTCCATTAATTTGAATGAATTTTTATAGCATTAAGTATTAGGTATAATATGATATTGCTAACTATACAAATCGAATAACATCAGGAATAAGTACTCTTCTCGGGCGGGACTCTGGCTCACATCGGGCGTGTCTCAGTGGCCTAGTTGGTTAAGGCATTCCCCCTGTAAGGAAAAGATCGCGTGTTCGGGAGAAAAACACCCGAGAAGATTAATTTTTCATGATGAATTCGATTTGTTTCAATTAAATTAAATTAAATAAAGGCTCCTTGGAACTGCAACCCATAATATACTAGGTATAGTTCCGATAATTTTTAGAAAATCACGAGTTGAAGGATTTTTGTTAATATTGAAATTATTTATCTTGAATTAGTTCTAAAGCAAATTTGGAATTAGCTGAACCTGCTTGATTGGGTACCTACCAATTCGACCCTACTGCTTACTTTCCTTATCATAAATAGTTTTTTATACTGCGGTAGCCTAATAGTATGGGTAATGGACTGCTGAGACGAGGTCTCGGGTTCGATCCCAGGCTTACCATTGCACAAACCCATGAATTTTCGATTCTTTTCGAAGTTATGTGTGTATTTATCGCAGGTTTATAAGTGCCCGGTTAATGGCAATAGGCTCGCCACCTATTACATTGGGACCTAAATATAAACTGGCGAAATGTGGGTGCTAGCACCTCTGTCTACCCCTTCGAGGAATACAGGCGTGAGTTTATGTTATGTTTATGTAAATAGTTTTTTGGTTTTCACCCTTTAATTTTGGCTTAGTTGTTTTTGCTCTTAGGTTATTTCCGCTGACGAATGTAAGGTGTTCCAAATTTCCTTGGGGATTTCATCCCAACCTTGCATTTTAGTAGGTACCTGAGATCTACTCTTTTACTTTTTTCTCCCCCAATTTAATTTATACGTTTATACAGGAGAAAGTTTTGTCTGACACTACAACTCCAATAGGAAAACCTACACCAGAGCAGCGTCCGTCAACTAGCAGGTGTACCGGCCAGCGTGATAACTTGGCCCATCTTGGTGGGATCCCATAAACCCAGCTCGTTATTAAGTCAACCAATATTAGGTCAAATGACTAATGAGTTAATTTCATTGTACGTTTCAAATTCAATAATATTTATAATGAGCGCAATTTTCATCTGTGCCTCAAATAAAATGATGAACACACAACATGGCGGTTGAGGATATTTGGGTGAATTTCTCAAACGTAAAATTTTCGCGGCGTGACTGAAAATCATACCTTAAAGTTAACATATAGTAATGATTATTTTTTGTAAGAAAGATATCGTTTTTCTCTTTAAGCACGTATAAATTATATTATTGAAAATATTTTTGTGAGTGTGTAAAAAATGTCTTTTCACCTAAATTCTAAGCTTGGTGGCGCGTCCACGACCTGTTTTCTTGGGAATGATCACAGTTTAATCAAAACTTTATTAGTTTACTGAGTATCCTTTATAATAATTCGATTCGGCATTATTTTACCTATATTCGATACTATGGGTGCTAGCACCTCTGCCTACCCCTTCGGGGAATACAGGCGTGAGTTTATGTTATGTTATGTTATGTTATTCGATACTGTCATTCGTAGTTCGTTTAGTACTATACTTTATCTTAAAAATAATTTATAAGATGCGTCCGCGGCAAATGTAAAATTTTGGTGGGATTTATAAAATCATCGAAGGAGTCGTATTGAAAGTACCTATAAGGACCACACTATCATCATTGGAAACGTTCAGTTGTCCCCAATGAGCACCAGTGCCAGTTGTCCCCAGTCCCGTTTCGTTTTTCTGCCAAACACGTAAGTAGGTCGTTTCATAAGCCTCGGACAAAAATATTGTAATTTTTGTGTTGATTATTTAACACGGTTTAGTCTCATTGTATGTTTTAATATTTAAGTATAGTGTGAAGGTTCAGTATTTGTAATAAGTTTTGGTAATGTAACCACTATATTCTAAATAGTATTTTTATAAATATTTTTTTTAGACGTGAAACTAATTTTGGTGGAGCAATTTTGGTGAATTTGGTGGGGTTTTACTAATCATCAAAATTGTATATTTACACCAAAGTTGGTTTTCATAGTTATTTGATTAAGCTCCTTCGTAGTCCGATAGGCTACTAGGTCAGGTGGCCTCTACGTGGTATACCCTGGGCAATGGAGAAAGCACCGCCTCTCTCCAAGAGGTTGTTGGCTGTTGAGGGTTGTTCGGAAGCTTTCCTAATTTTCTCTCAGATTAACCATTAGCATATGAACTACCCATACAGAAGACAGGCGAGTAGTTGGGTGAAGTCAGCTGACGCAGCTGACACGCAACTCCTGCTTATGTTGCTCCAGCAGCTAGCACTTTGCTATCGTGTAAAAAGTACTCAATCTTCTCCACAGAAGGCTTCTGACCTCTACCGTCCTCAAGCTCCTACATCCACATCCTCACATGTTGCACCAATCTATCGGCGTCCACCACTGATATTAACAGCACACATGGGCAGTTATGGCGTGATTGTCTGATGCTATCCGACCAAAATACCACGCTGATTGGGAATGGGGAATGGACTAAGGACAGATCCTAGATTGCCAACAGCGGTTCGAACAATGGAATCAGAATCGTGGTACATGTCCCGAATGGTGTAAACCTCTGGAACCCTTTTGAACCGCAATTCCCATCAGCTCACCGCGTGAGAAACTTAGTTGAAGGACTCTTATAAGTTCAGAAATAGACATCACACTACTAACTTGTCTTGCCACTACCAAGTGTCCATGGCCTATCTTCCGTCCACCCTTAGGCATACCGAGTACTACCTCTCCCACTTTGAGAATATCTGCCTAAATCTTTTCCCAGCAATCTTGAATAAGTTCGTCGATAATATTGGCGCCATTAGAGTAAAACATAATCCTTGCTTCTAAACAATCAAATTTTTTGCTTTTATACTGATACTACTAACAACTAAAGTGGTTTTGCCATATAAAAATGAAGTTGGTGATAAAAGGGTGAAAATTAAGGGTTATATGTACCTACCTATTAAGTGCCAAATTCTAAAAAAAAACAAAGAAATAGTATAAGTAATAATAAATAAAAAATAAAAATAAGTTGATTTGCAATAATTAGACTATTCAAGGATAATAGGCATCTAAATATGTATTTCTAGCTAAATATTGAAAGAGATTACCTAAATACCTAGAAATAAAAAAAATCACCAAAATTAGCTAAAAATTCATAGATGTTGAA
The DNA here is from genome assembly GCA_914829495.1 of Eilema sororculum. Taxonomy (NCBI): domain Eukaryota; kingdom Metazoa; phylum Arthropoda; class Insecta; order Lepidoptera; family Erebidae; genus Eilema; species Eilema sororculum. The sequence goes on from OU618550.1 coordinate 16,938,661, forward strand.
ATTCACCCATTTACATTTTTATTTAAAACAAAAGATAATGTCAAACCATTTTCTCGTCTCATACATTATGTATTACAGTTATTTGAATAGTTTAGTCATGCTTTTGAAATTCAAATTGTGAAGGATAATACCATAGGTTTTACTCTGGACTACTTTTTAATAATATAGAAAACCTTATAAAGTTTCAGACGCAGATTTATTGAGAAATTTTGCTAGAGTTTTTAACTCATAAACTACGGAAACTTTAGCAAAAACGTTTTGGTTAAACACACTGTAATAAAGATTTCTCTGTTATTATTTTGTCTAGTTTTCAGTACTGGTGCATTGCATTCCATTTTGCATATTATACATTTCCATGTACAGTCGGCAAAGGAAATAAGTATAAAGTTGTGTGTTAATTTTCTTGTCTCATTTACACTCCGACTCTATCAACATCTTCGGGGTCCAAGTCAATCTTGCCTATAATACCTACTTTTATTACCTAGTTTTGCTGTCGATGCATCTGGTACACAAAGAAGCTTAAGTCTAGGGATTAGGAGTCCTGCAAAAGCCAAACATTCAACAAATGAGAAAAAGTAGAAAGATCCTGAGCTACACCTTATAAATCTAGCATTGGTACTTACAGATCATGATAAAAATCTCAAAATCTTAAACACATTTGTTTTCTAGACCACAGATATAAAAGCAGTGCAATTAAATGAACAAAGCTGTTTTATACCGTCCAAGGAGGAGATTAAAACTCCACTTTCTAAAGACCTGAATCATAAATTCGATGGTAACAGGGGTTCACTCTGTGCGCAGAAGCCATTGTATAACAGTTCGTAATTAAGCCAGTAACATTTGGTGCTCGTACCTTATATTAATTTTAATTAAAAGTCCTAAAACGTTTTATCTTCGGGTGAAGAATGAAATGGGACATTACATTGGGTGATTATGCTAAGTGGGGTTATATTTTAAGGAAGTCAATAATTCACTTCCTTAAAATACTCGATAATTATTATCGAGTATTTTAAATAGTGGTGTTTTTTGACATAAATTGAAATTTTCTAAAGTTTACGCGAATGTCACTCATTGAAATAAAACCACTTTTTACGGATTCTATCGCGATATATTTGTTATTATTTACTTTTTAAACCGACGTTTCAGCTGCTTTGCGCGAGCAGCCATGATCGCGGTGTGATCGCACCGCGACCACAAATATATCGCGATAGAAGCCGTAAAGAGTGGTTTTATTACAATAAATTGAAATTACTAAAAAAGATTTTCAGATATTATATATCACTCAATCGGAGTCCACTGCTGGACATAGAGCGCTCTCAGTTTGGCAGGCTTTGGCCTACTGTTTCTACGCTGCTGTCCAGACGAGTTGGTAACTTGTGTCAGGGTTTTAATTCGAATTTTCCTTCTCTCGCAGTGATATAGTCAGCGTATTTTTTATCTTTTATTTAAATACACTTTGACCAAATTATATTTTTATAGATGCATAGCTAGATTAAAATATAATTGAGTCAAAGTAAAGTTTCAATTTATTTTTATGTTTCTAACTGACATTGTATAAACTGTAAAAAAGAAAATATTTTTAGTAACGGCACGATAGTGAAGTTTTAAACCAAATTACTTTAGAAATGGGATTTGTGTAGATTATTGCCTTTCTTTGAATATTTTTACGTTATTTGAATGTAAATTGCTACATATATTACAATTACCACTAAAATCTACTATATAAAAATAAGTCGGGTTTTCCTTCCTGACGATATAACTCCAGAGCGCCTTTACCGATTTGGCTAATTTTAGTCTTGAATTATTCGTGGAAGTCTAGGGAAGGTTTTTACGGCGAGAAAAATTCGAATAATTGCCGGGAACCCGCCGCGGGCAAAAGCTAGTTATAGATATAAAAGAATCTAGTACGTACAATTAAGACAGATTGTTAAATTACTGCTCAATTTTAGTGACGGGAAAATCACCTCTAATACATACATACATATAATCATGCCTTTATCCCCGGTAGGTTAGGCATAGGTGACTTAACACCGACATTTCTCCAATCAATGTATTCGGTACTACGTAATAGGGGGTGAGCCTATTGCCCTATTCCTAGCACTATTGTTGACTCGAGCCATGCATATGAGGCTGAGTCTGGGCTGTATATATCTGTCTGATGTTAAACAGCCCTATCCCTTAGTTGCCTTGTACGACATTGCATGGGAAGAGATGGGGTGGCCCAAATTCTATTCTGCTGGGAACCACGCACCTCTAATGCCTACTTAATTAACTTAAATTCTCTTTGCTTCCGAAAAACAGACACAGGTAATAAAATCAACTTTATTTGAATCTCCGTCCCTAGAGAAACCTTCATCTTTGCATAGAGGACTACTTTCCATAATTTTATACAATTCACTATCTTTTCAGGAGATTTATGGCATTCTATTTTTTCTCAGTGTTATCTTTTCTTTTCCTTTGGAATGATAAAAGAGCGGCGGTTTACGTATACTTTACGTTTAGTAAAAACAGGTAGCTTCACTACTGCATAATGTGGAACATTCTGGAGCTTTCTTTTTGTTTCTTTGAGCTAGAAATACAAGAATATGGTGCGTGAAGTTTATATGAAGTTTATTCGTTGTAATGAAATATTGTCCTTGATGTTATGAAAAAGAGCTCGACGTACAGACTTTATGATCATTTTATGAAACATTTTATTACTGATCTTACTAATGTGTGGCATAAAAATATATTCTGAAATAAGATCCTTTTTTATTTTCAGTTTTAGCCTTTTCTTGAGTATATGGCGAATTAGTGATGTTTTGTATTGTTATAGTCTTAACAAATTAAAATATAAAACTTTGTGAAAAAATTATATAGTCATATATAGTCATAGTCTTAACAAATTAAAATAAAAACTTGTGAAGAAGGACTTTATATGGAGAGGCAAGTAATGTAAAAAAAATTGCTGATATTAGTTTTTTTTTGTTTAAAAAATTAAATTAATTAAATAGATAAAATTTAGTTTTAAACTACTAATTACAAATAAAAATGAAGGAAACCAATAAAAAATAAATGAAATAAATATATAAATAAAAATTAAAAAAATAAGTCCCTTTTTATAGCTTTTTTAAAGTCACCTAAGTTATTTTCATCAGTCTTTGAGGTGATCAAACATATTTGTTGATAGCACAGCTTTTACCATCAGAACTTCAGAATTATTTCAAAATTTTGTCCCTTTGTAAACTAATATATCTACTGAGCATGAAAACTAATTAACATCTTATCAGCATTCCTCAAGACAACAAATGATATTCACGGTTTACTAAACACTATCACGCCAATTTAACCTAATTCCAACTTTGTTTTCCCCCACAAAGACACCAAATAATATCAAGTATAATATAAACAATAATGTACCCCCGCATAAAGTCGAGTATAATTTTATACATCATGTTTACTTGTATCTGTCAACTTTATGGGTGTTTGTGAATAAGGGAGGTCTTTCCCCTTTCTACGCATACTTTGCAAGTCTCATAACTGTTACTTGGGGACAACTTGGACTTTTGGAGTAACTGCATCTATAAGGAGATTAATTTTCGGAGACTTAAAGTTTCACTATGTAAAGTTACAAGGTTCTTAGTCAAAAAAAAGAAAAAACAACTCTCATATATGGGACGTCGAAACCCACATGTATGTTAACCTTATTCGGTACTATTCTTATTTTTATATAGCCTAGTATTATAGGTATCTATTGTACGTGTCGTTCAAATATCTTCACACATATTGAAATAACAACAACTTCTGTTCAAAACAGAGAAACTCATTCAACGTAGTTTGAGATAAAGATAAAGAGTCTATGACTTTCTCGGCTCAAATTTTTCTAGCGCATGTTAAATATTCAGAGAAAATTATTTCATGTCCCAAAATATATTTCAGTACTTCCTTCTTTACAGGATGTGCACGACCCTAATATTGAATCAATCAATTACCCTATCGCAGTTCCCTGCTGAACATAGGTCTCTCGCAAAGTTGGGAGGCTTTGGCCTTCTGTTTCCACGCTGGCCAGACGCGTTGGTTTTATTTAGAGATTTCCTTCTCTCCCAGTGATAACGTCTGCATATCGTGTAGTTGCTTCGCACGACACCCCTCGGATGAGTTGGAGTGGTGATACTTGTATTCTTTCTCCGTCATCTCACAGATATCACGACCACACGACCAAAATATTCCAAAAATCTATAGACTTCAGATAGGCTTCGGTAACCGCTTTCCATTAGCCGGTTATTTGCTAATTTAGAATGAAGAATGAACGTCACAAACAAAGCCGATCTAATTTTCGTTCTTTGTTCTCTGTACAAAACTTTCCACTTTGCTGTGAGTACTAACTACAGTCAACATAATGGACAAAAACACAACCACTCCATTATGTCTGAGCGTAAGAGCTGTTAAACAAAATTATAATCCGTTTAAATAATCAGTGAAACACGCAGTTGTCTTATGAAACATTAATTTCATGGGAGTGTTTCATTTATATTTATTATGAAGCAAATAAAAAGCACTCTCAGTCAATTGTTTGTAGATAATTAAATTTATTATCTCTGTGATAGGCATTGGGAGAAATATTATTTTTTACTGATTATTTGCGTAGTAATCAACATGAGCCAAATAGATCCTACATTAAAGCACTAGGTTTTGCTCTCAATTTCAATTGTTTGGACTTCATTTCGTACATTTTTAAATGTAAATCCAATGTTTTAACCATTACGATATCATAATGCTCCTGGCTACTTCATAAATAAACTTAAATGAGCTATTAAGAAGAAGTGTATCTACTTAAAAAAATTGCAAACTAACAAAGAACTCCTAAATTAATCAACAAGCTTAATTACCAGTGATTTACCAAAGCACGCAATTATTCGGACGAGTCGCTGGCTATAGTCTGCTGGCAAGTGGTCATCAAATGTTCATTTCACAGGTTATTACGAGCCATCCTTTCGTTTGCCGCCGCTCCTTGACAGTGACGCATGGTCTAATTTATACACTAACAATGTTTACAAGCTCATTCGAAACAATCTTATTCAAACCGAATAAAGTTTAAAATGCCATGCTTAAACAGCATGAATAAGATTGCTGAATTTTGTATGGCGCTCTCGAAAAACCCATTGTCCCTGTAGATATAAAAGTGCGACGGTCTGCTAGTTGAGTGAGTTCTTCACGCCGTGATTTATATTAAGCCACATGTGTGGATAATTCCATTTTTTATGGAATGTGAACATAAATCACTCAGTCTGTTCGAATGTGTTGGTATGGAAATTGCAGTTTGTAAATCTAAAATGGTTTTTTTCTTCCGTTATTTACACTGACTCATCTTGTTTGGTACAAATAACATAGAATGTAGAACCTCCTCAATTTCTTAAAAAAACGAGCTTACTACGGCGTAGAGGCCCTCTACGCCGTAGTAAGCTCGTAGCAGAATATCATGCGATAGTGTAGCAGAGAAGCGAAGTGTGTTTATCAGTGGTTTGCACATTTTTCACATAGTAGGGTAGTAAAAAGTACCATGCACTTGCGAGTAGCCGCGGAGTAACCTGCCGAGTTAGACAGAAACTATATCATTGTCCCATTACATTTATAGTTTCAGGTTTCTGCTGACATAAACACGCAATAGTCATATACAATTAATGTAAATACTTTAAAATAAAAATAATTGGTAGAGGCTTATCATGTATTTATTTTTTATACCTTATCCGAACACAATGGTCCTTCGAGCCGTGTGGAGGTTTACGTGATTTATATTAATAGGTATAGGAAATATTTTGAATAGAAACAAACAACACTCCAACTTTGCTATCGATCATCTAAAACGGGAAATTAGGTTGAAAACTTATCCTGCTACTGCTTAAATATTAATTCAGGTCGGAACGGAACGTAACTGTGCATTAACAGAAGTATTCGGGTGCTAGCACCATTTTCATAATTGGCATATTTTCATCAACTTGAACTGCAGCGGTTTTCATACGTTTTATTAATTTAGTACAGCTTCAAAAATAATATTTCAAGAGGTCAAGGTAATTATTTTTTTAAATTAGAGAAGTCCTTGCCCTTGTAAACTTTAGTCGGTTCAAGTCCGACATAGCCTCCCCTCCCGGCTTCGGCAGTGGAGGTATCCGTGGGGATTTCCGCACGAAAAAAAGCCCTTGTAAATGTTTGATGTTTTTGGTTTTCTTTCTCATATCACCAAACTATGTCATCTTTCCGTAAAAATTTATCAGAGAGTTCTTCAACATATTCTACGCAGTCCTTTTATCTTTCTGGGACCCATATAACGGCATAACCTTATTTTGTAGTAGTTTCTCCGCAGTGTAGTTTCTCCAGTAGATTTTTTTTATTATTTACTAATGTATTAAACCCAATAGTTAAATTCTCACACACAGTGACCGCTGTCCCATACTCGTCACAAGTACCTACTTAAGCAGTTAAATATTTGCATTCGCTTGCATTTGCTACACGACTTCATCAACGAATAAAACTATCTGGTGAACTTTATGACTCCATTCAAACATAACTTTAGTCTGATACTGTATGAATAATTTAAGGAATTCTCTTCCAAGTCAGGGTGCATTGCGGGTCAATCTTAGACGACATAACTGCTTATGCCCGCCATAAATGAAACGTATAAAGCGTAATGGCAAGGCATTGAATTTGCATGCAAGACGTTGCAGATCAGATTCGCTCCTAAAACATTTTAAAGTTACTCGGTAGTAAGGTATAATGACTTAAGGTTTAGGAATATATGACATAAAATTATGTTCTATGATACTAAATGTCGCACGGGTAGAGTTTTGATCCCGTTCCCGCCACACTAGAAGCCTTCTCCCGGAATAAATATTAGGCTATGTATTATTTCAAACTGTAATCTATACATTTACCGATTTCAACCAGATCCTTTGGGCCGTTAGAGCGTGACTGAATAAAAAAAATCTAATCATCTTCACAAAATTTCACATTTATAATATTAATAAGATTAATAGAATTAGTAGGATTAGGAGAATAAATAAGTGATATTTTCTAAAGTTTAAATAACTTGTAAGTTGAGATAACTTATACTTCAAACTATGTGATAACTACCATCATGAGTCGCAGCGCGATCATGGCTGCTGCAAAGCAGCCGAAAAGTAAATAATAACAAATATATGGCGATAGAATCCGTAAAAAGTGGTTTTATTTCACAGAATAAATAGGATTAGTAGGAATGATACTATTAGTACGATTAGTATGATTAGTAGGATTAGTAGGAGTAGTAGGATTACTACGTACAATTATTAGGTAATGTCTGCACAAAAGATTTAATATTAAGTACTGCTTATTATGCTTACCTATAGCTGAAAGGAAGTCACGTTGGATTTGTTATACATACTGTTTTTCATCGTGAATTTCGTATTACGATTATTCATTTTTAAAACGACAGAATGGACTCGCTCTATTAAACGCAAATAGTTATATTCAAGTTGAAACTACTGCAGCATAATTAAATTCAATCAAGTTTGTGTTCAAGTTACAACTTCGTTCTTAAAGTTCGAAGTTGAAAGTCAAAGTTCTAATAAAGGTCGTTGTATATCATCGCGTAAAATTTATTCATACATTAAACTCTTGGCTGACTTTGATAGTTTGTTGTAGAACAGTCTTAAAGTTTATTATTTAAAAAGAATGTAATTACAAAAAATATACGGTTTTACTTTCGTATGTACTTCAGAGTTATATACTGGGCTTCTTTATTAAGAACTAAAGCCACAGATTAGTATCAGTAAATATTTAAAAAAAGCATCTTGACACATCAGATGCTGGTTCATTTGGCTACGTTCTCGTACGACCTCCAAGTTTGGGCCCACGGCCGCGTACGACAATCTATTAAACATCGTATCTACCTAATATTGTTTTCATACACAGAAAACAATATTAGGTAGATACATGGATAGTAGAGCGTAATTTGTGATAGAGAGATCCGGTTCTTAGCATTCCATGGATTCACCGTGCGGTCGCCGGGTCCATGGCGTGGTACAGAGAGGAACACTGTGACGGCGCCTGGGACTTGCGACCCAGGTGTAGGTTTAGGGTGGCCACCTTGTGATGCATCAGCGCTCACCTCCACCGTCAGTCGTGTTCCCCCCTCTACCTATCCAAATTTGGTAAGATCCTATCAACGCCGTTTTAGATATTCGTTTGAGTAAAGAGCTTACTGAAGCTCTTGGCAATCCGAGGTCTTTAAATAAGTTATACAGGGATTTAGCTGGAATTCCCCTTGCTCCTACTTCCACGGCGTAGAGTTTAACCACATAGCCATTTTTGGTTAACTCGTTGGTCAGGTCAAAGTATTTGTTTATTTTTATAGCGTGGTCTTTAGGTATGTTAGTTTCCCACGGTACTGTGAGTTCTACTAGTACTGCACGCTTTTGCTGTTTTGAAAATAGGAATATATCGGGTCTGGATGACGAGGCACAAACATCCTCCGGTATTTTATAGTGTTTCTCATACGAATCTGCGAGTAATGTCCAATCAGCGGCTGCTATCAAAATTGAGTACGGCTTTTGATTTGTCTTTTTTGAGCAGCCTTCCTTTACAAACGCGACGTCATTTCATTGGTTTGTGGTTAAACCCTTTTTCGCTCTAGCTACCGCCAAACTTACCGCCTCACGTACGATTTCTAATACCTTATCATGTCGGCGCGAGTAATGACCCCGGTCTAATAGCGTCCTACAACCCACCAGTAGGTGCCTAGCAGTACCAATTGCTTCATTTATTCATAATATTTTTAGTAAAATATAGAATTTCAGAGTAGATTTGTTCGATTAGAATATTCGATTTGTAGATATTCTTTTCTCACAAGTGATTCCGTCTTTCTACAATATAAAGTCTTTTAAAAAGGGTGTGAAAGGCATCAACCGAGGTCGCCAACTTGTCTTTTTTATAAAGGATACGTCAATTTGACTTCAACTCACCTGATGGTAAGCTAAAGGCAAAGTCTCGGAAAGAGGATCACCATCGTGAACATGTACCATGTTAACAGTGGTGACACTGAGCTTGACAGCCTCATCAGATGCCTTTTCACGCCCGCTTAAAGAACCCAGTGTGTCTTCTTTCTCTAGACTTAGACAGTGTAGATAATAATTATTAAGTTGTAAGTTATCACAATATACTTAGGCGTAGTGTAGTCACAATGACCTTTCTAAGTAACAAAAAAGATACACAACACAACAATCGCTGATAGGATTCGATTCATGTTTCACAAAATATGTATGTACAAAATTTGTAAGAACAAAACCGCTGGATAAAATCTCATTGTATCAATACATAATATATGCTTTCCATCATTCAAATGGCCGACCTCAGAAAACCGATACAATAAGTGTAAACAGAAAAGGTCGGGCCTGAGATTTGCGATGTCTCTTCAATTTCCTTATTAGACCCAAACGGTACCAAAGCCTGGAACTAATGAAACTGTGACAGAAAAAGCGAGTTTTCCTAACAAGAACTAATTCCAACGTCACTGCCCACTAACAAGACTAACTATTTGTCGTTTCTTTGTCCACAGATCGAGCTTTCTAACGCTTCAAGTAAAAGGAAACTTAACAAAGTTAAAAATAACAACCCTGGGAACTGTTACTAATTATTTTTAATTAACTTCAGTTGTGAGTTTGTATAAGTCAAAGAACTTCCAAACATTCGACGTCTGCCGACATATGAAATAAACATTAAGCTTTCAACCGCTATAGTGGTTATTTTTGAATTATAAAATCAGTTTCAATCTTAAATTTTCCGATATTTTGGATCATACTAATGGAATTAAGTCGACTATTATAATAAAGAAAATCAAAAAGTGATCAGTGTGAACAGTGCTTGTGTAGTTTGAAATGCATGTGTGTGTTTCGTGCGTGTTAAGAGTGCGGTTACATTAGCGAAGAGCGATTTGTTCGTGTAAAGCTGGGTGCGCAACGCCACGGCGTCATCGGTGGAGGGTCGAGGGGGTGCGGGCGGGGTGGCAGAGCCCGCGCCCTCGCCTGCGCCCGACGCGGAGGCGCCCGTCCGCCGTCGCCGCCATCGCCCGCTGTACCGCCGACTGTTCCACTATGTCCGCACCGCATGGACTGGCGTGAAGTTTGCACTAGGTAATATTTTCTTACTAATCTTTACTCATACACCCAGTGACCATCTACCTTCATATTATAAATTCAAGTCACAAGTCAATATTAGACTTAAACTTTTGGACTGCTCTGGTATCTCACGTAATAGTCTAGAAACTCCATATCGTACAGCAAGTTTCAAACTCATCTAAGGGAAATCTTATGAATTACGAAACTAATAAATCAATCAAATCCGGGAGAGTGTGCCATGACGTACTTATATCCGAAACTTCGGAACTGCATGACATACGAACGAAATTTATAGCATTTCACTGTCATTTTCTTGCTAAATAAATTAGGCGAACGATATGTCGCATGCAGTCTTCGGGTCCGATTGTGAGATAATGCATTTTTTGGTACAATCAGCGTCAGAAATATCTTGACTAGAAAGTCTCAAAATGGTCTTAAAACTAAGATATCAAGAGCAAATCAAACTATTTTATTTATTTAAATTGTATTGTAGTCCGAACTAAAAGTGTGTACCAAATATCAGAACAATCTGTCAACAGGAATGAGGCAAAACCAAGGAATTTAGATTATTTGGTTTTTTTTTAAACTATCGCGGCATTTACTCATAGTTTATAGTGTTCGGGACTTCACGCGATATATTTTTGAAAAACTTACTTTTGCCGACGTTTCGGGTGCGATGCAGTTGCAGCACCCGTGGTCACGACTTGACCACGTGACCACGGGTGTTGCAAAAGTAAGTTTTTCAAAAATATATCGCGTGAAGTTCCGAATATTATAAACTATTTAGAGTGCTTTGTTCATCAAGATATTACTGACGCAGACTGTATAATTTTTTTCGAAGCATCGTTCCACAATTTCTGAAATATGTTTTATGGTTAGAAATTACACCATATTTTGCTTTTTGTTTTGATAAAGTATGTATTAATGATTTATTGAAAAGGTTTTATGTTCCTCAATCGCAGAGCATTTCACTAATATTGAGACTGTCACGGAGTCCAATCTCATTTTGATTGCTCAGATGGGTTAAGAACTTGCAATTTTTTACTGAGTATATAAGATGTAGAATATGGCATATAAAATGCAAATAAGTTTGAAGTACAATAACGCTGACAAGTTTTAACATACCTATTCGTTACATATTTCAAACAAACCTAAAAAACTTTGCCAAACAATTTATTTCCTAAATGAGAACCAAAATCGCTGTATAGTCAGAAGAATGACGAAAGATATAAATCAGATACAACAGTTTGTTATGGATGGGAGATTTCGGTAACAAATGTTTCATAAATCATTTATATCGGCCGTTGCTCCGAATACAGTTAACTGTAAGTAACTATCTAAGTGGAAGTAATAAAGACAGTAATAGGGCACAACTGACATTCGTAGTTATTTCATAATATGTTGTTGTTGTTAAACATACTTTAAAAGTGGACGAGGATTATGCAAAAATTTTGGTAAAGCTGTACCTAACGTTACGTGCCTTTTTGTACATGACTCGTTTTTAGGATCGGGCTACGTGTAGTTTTACTCTTCTTCCAGTGACAGTATTGAGTCTAGGAACGTGCCCGACAGACAAAAATAAATATACATAACGTATTACGTCATTGGGTAATGGACTGCTGAGACGAGGTCTCGGGTTTGATCCCAGGTTTACCATGGCACACACCAATGACCTTTCGATGCTTTTCGAAGTTATGTGTGTATTTATCGCAGGTTTATAAGTGCCCGGTTAATGGCAATAAGCCCGCCACCTATTACATTGGGACCTAAACATAAACTGGCGAAATTTGGGAGCTAGCACCTCTGCCTACCCCTTCGGGGAATACAGGCGTGAGTTTATGTTATGTTATGTATGTTATGTCATTTACGTTAAGGTGCACACTGTGTACAGGGTCCAACTAACATCTAACATCTTGTAATGTGTTGCTAATACCGATGGCTACTATACCTTACTTAAAAAAAAACATTTTGTCACAAAAAATGCTCAACAAATGACGTAACTTGTGAATTGTATCGTTACGTAACTGACGTGATGACCCAATTTCCATTAGTTCATACAAAACAGTTCTAAGAACCGCCTAAAAGTTTTTACATCAAAAATAAAAACACTTTCATGTAGATACGGAGACAAAATCTCTAGTAACTAAGTACACTTGAGTAAGTCAATATTGAGTAACCCATTTTCGACCACCGTAGGTAGAAAATCATATTGCCTACATTCACTTCAGCAAAAATAAAGAAGATAAAGCTATAAGTCAATGACCTGAGCTCGACTTGAACAAATCAATGTTATTGTTACTGTCTGAGTAACAAAAGAAAATATATGAGAATGTTTCGAAAAAACTTCATAAATCTAATATATTATTAACTCCGTTTGAATTATTTTTAGCATTAAGTATGCTCATTACTATATAATCGAAAACATTGAAAAAAGTGAATCCCTAGGGCGGGATCAACTCTGTCTCGGTGGCCTAGTTGGTCAAACCATACCCCTTGTAAGGGAAAGATTGCGGGTTCGAGTCCCACCCGACTTTTTCGATTGTTTTCGATTGTTAACTCCAAATAAAATATGATTTATTGGTGGTAGATTGCCTTTCGAGTCTTAGTTCCCTTTCGAGTAGAATAGGGTCACCTTAACTGCGGGTATAAGGCTACTAAGGGATAGGATTGCTCTCCATTCGACGATAAACTTACAGCCTATGAAAATACGAGTACTTACTAAATATTACGATGTCGGAATGAGTCCACCTTCCTATTCGGGGATTTACCGGCGTGAATATACTTATGTATGTAATAGAGATAGGATAGGATAAACATAGGAGAGGATCAAGTGGTCCAAAGCACAAACTGTGGATGCTGCTGAGACTAAAGCCATTGATGATGAAACCGATGAGCTTGGCATTTCTTTGAACAGTTTTACCTCTTCTTTGACCGCATATGTTTCTCATCATCGACATTATCATCATATCAGTCACACATAGTCCACTGCTGAACATAGGCTGCTCCCATAGACCTCCAGAATGACCGATCTAAAGCAGCCCGCAGCGCTTCCCGGCGACCTTGATGAGGTCGTCCTTCCATATGTTTCTAATTTAAATTAATTTTACATTTTATACACTTAGGCCTCAATAACTCATACCTCCATTGACAAAATATTCCAGCAGCCCCCATTATAAAGTGACATGTGTGAATTAGTCCTTAAAGCTTACGAACAAAAGTTAGTCAAGCCTCTGTAAGTTACAAACAAAGCCAAGCATTTGCTCGACTTTCCTGAAATGAATTTTCAAGTTTTCACTTGGCTGAATATTCGTAAGGTCGGCTCGCACATTAACGCAGAACGTCGGCCGCCTTTGATGTTCACTGCGAACCATTTTCTTACTGACTGTACGTTAAAACACATTAGGGAAGTAAGTTCTAGAGAAAATTTTGAGTTTTTGTTTAGCAATGTTTTCGTATTGTGCTGCGTTATTATTTCTTTTCGTATTTTTGCCTTGTTCGTGTTGAGAGCGTGTGAGCTTTAGAGTGATTTAACTGGAAAGTGGAATATTTCTATTCCATTTTCCAGTGTTTTTGTCCAGGGTTGTTCATGAAAAAGAAATAATTTTGATTTAATGACAGTTTTATTACAAACAATTGGGATTATTCCAGAAATCCCCACCGATAAATCCCTACCAGTGGGGATTGATACTTTTTTCCAGTAATCCCCAATAGTTAAACTCAGACTAGTGGGGATTTTTGGAAAAATAAGTAACAATCCCCACCAGATGTTGTTGGAAAGATAAATATATGTATAGTATATAAGGGAAGAGTGCAGGTTAAGCCGTCCATCTCGGTCCCTGGTTGCCAGAGTATCGTAAAGTTTTATATAAAGTCAGTAATATGAGCGACACCTCGGAAGAGTTCATACGCATAGGTAACCAGTTATCATCAAACGAGTCAGAAGATTCTTCCTTTCTTTTACAAGGCATTTTTTCCTAATACCTTACTTTTCATCAATCAAGTTATATACTCATTGAAGTTAATCGGTTAAGAAAATTTATCATCTGTGATAGGAAATGGTTTGTTCAATGCTCCGAGAACAGAGATAACGTTAATCAAAAGTCAAGTCTGCTTTTCTCTGCTATTAATATATATCTAATAATATTTTATCATTATAATAAGAAGACTGGGTACGGGATACACCCATCACAATCCCACCCTAACTACTATGACTTAAGTCCAGAAAAATATATAACACTAGCTTTTGGCCGCGGCTCCGCCCGCGTGGATGTCGGTTATCATGGTCTAATCTACCCCTATACAAAATTTCATCAAAATCGGTTCCGTGGTTCAAGCGTGAAAGCGTAACATACAGATAACAGACAGACAGAGTTACTTTCGCATTTATAATATTAGTATGGATATGGATTTTAGCGAAAAAAATAAACCTACTTCAAGAAACAAAAGAGAGACACTGAAAAGTCAAAAATAACTGAATTTACAGATTTTCTGAGCTGCCAGAAGTCGGTGCCTAGCCCAACAGACAATACTCCGGCACTGGCACCGACTTCCAGTCTCAGCCCCCCTAGGCAATTTTTTGGCCGGCGTGTTGTAGAAGACTGACTTATATGACAGCCGTCAATGTATTACCACTTTTCTAGATTAGCTGATCAGTAAATCTGTGATTTCCTATATTTTGTAATAACAATCGCGTAATAAACATACAGAAAAGTACTAATAGACTTAAGAACCTCCTCCTTTTTTGAAGACGGTTAATAATTTAACTTTAAGTATAGGTTTAAGCAAAGAATATAAACATTGGAACCAATATATATTTACAAATATATTAAACCGTAAGAAATTAAAGAACAAAACACAAATACAGTGACTCTATACGTTCTATAAGAGACAGATATAGCCCTCTATTACTTACGATTGGGTCTCTTGTTATCGGCAACGGACCTACCCTTTATTATACAAGAGCACAATAAAACGGGCACAGATACGGTATTTTTTTTTTCAAAGAATAAACTTGCCAAGATATTGCCATGTATAAAAATATATACAGCCTATGAATGGTGACCCTCTGTGAAAAACCTCATGAGACCATCTGGCGAGTTTTAAGGACAAGATCTATATGAAAAAGTAATAAAAAAAATTTTAGTAAATGTCATTGGGCGCCTGTCAAGATCTTCAGGGCCATTTCTTAGCTGGTGCATCAGCTGACACACAAAGCTTTGACGGAGGTGTCCTTTCCAGGGTTGAAAAGTCAGATGGCTTTTTTTCGTGCGGAAATACCGCCGGAGCCGGGAGGGGAGGTTAGGTTGGACTCGAATCGACGAAAACCGCACGCCGACTGAGGGTCGTAGTGCTAAGCCGGAGGTGAGGTTGTCTTCGACATATCCCTCGCACCCCGGCTGACCCAGGGCCGTCCCTTACGGTCCGGCAAAACATAAATCTAATAACACGCGGTCCCCGAACTCCTATATTAAAAGTCTCTGATACAACCCGTTTCAACTCTAGGTTGATGATAACAATAAGATTTTTTTTTCTTGTAGTACAGTAAGTATAGTTGGATTTAAACTCGTAGCAACTAATGCTATCTTCAACAGACACCCAAAAAACGCTGCACATGTAGAGTACATTTTGTGGTCAAGACACATGCCGGTAACTATATGGTGTAAAGGTACGTGAAATTCGAAATGACAGTATCACCACCTGTTACATGGAACGTGAACTATCGGCATAAGGCGCAGCCACCTCGAATGCCAAACGTTTAAGCCTGATAACGGTTATTACATTGTGGAACCGTAACGCGTTATTGATATACAGGATTTTGTATAGTTATACTTACCAACAGAATGACTTAGCTCGTTCACTTTTCTGGAATTTGGTATTTAAGTTACCGGCAAAGTGTATAATCCGGTGTTCTATACAATGCCGAGTGCGCAGCAGGCCATGTATGAAATGGTATCAAAGAACATTGATAGTGGTTATAAAAAATACAACCACTTAGGCTAATGCTGGAGCTTCGCTTTCGCTTCAGTCTTCTAACCTATAATATATCCAGGTCGGGGCGCAGTGTCCACACCACACAATTAAACTAGGATAGATTAGGTTAGAAGATCTTCTCCGCTCCGCTCCCGCATTAATCTTCGTGGTAATTTGTTTTATTCATTCAAAATATAAAATTTCCACAAAATCATTTATTTCACACATTGCCGGTGGAACTGCAGGCATTCTATGTATTAACACACATTGCCTAGGCATTGTATAGAATACCTGCATTATACACATTGCCGATAACATATATTTTACATACATACATACAGCCACGCCTTTTTCCCAATGAGGTAGGCAGACTACAGTTTTCCACTTGCTACGATCCTGGCATCTTTCGCTTCTTCTACTTTCATAATTGGATAATCTACTGACTAGTCAAATTAATTACTTATTACTAAACGTCAAAACGATAAATTAAAAGGTAACTTTTATGAAAAAATATTTAGTGACGTCATAAAATTTAATGGTCAAATCAGTTACTATTTATTATAGGTTGGGTGGATGGTTAAAAATAAATAAAGACTAGGGTCGTGGTGCTAGGCCGGAGGTGAGGTTGTGCTCGACATATCCCTTGCACCCCGGCTGGCCCAGGGCCATCCCTTACGGTCTGGCCCTCCCCGGGACTTTTGTACTTGACTTCTCGTCATCGTCGTTCGGATCGCTGTCAAAGGCGGTAATGTTACTGTGTGCTCAAGCATATTTATTGTAGTAAACTAGTAAAAAGTTCGTCATTCTGTGCAAAACTTATACCAATGTGTAGACCGTGACATCATACATTCAACAGTGCTATTATAAATTAGTTTCTACAAATATTCGCAAAATTATTAGCATTTAAGTGTTCAAAATATTCCATCGAAAGTGATTAGTGCGGTGTCATTGACTTTGAAAGTCAAAAGACAAGGTCAAAATATACCTATCACATCTTTGCGAAGCTTAGAAACTATTTACAAATTTCAAGTCTAATCGCAACAAGCCCGGTGGCGCAGCGTGCAACCGTGCGACTTAAGCGCAAGTTGAGCCCGAAAGTTGTGGATTCGAATCTGAGTTCGCCTAAATTCTTTTTGTACTTTTTTGTGTTTGTAGAATAAAAGTTTTATAAGTAAAATCCTTTTCTGCGACAAAATGAAGTGTTTTGGGTGTATGAAGAATACAAAAGACGCAAAAAATACTATAAAATGCACTTCTTCCATGTGTGACAAAAGCTTTTGCTTTCTATGCCTTAACATAGCTACTATGTCCGCTGAGAAGAAAAAATCTTGGAAATGTCCGGATTGCTGCGCAACTCAAAGAAAGGGGGGAGACAATAGCTCCACACCTGTACGACCCATCGAAGAAAATATCACCGTGAGGAAGAAAACAGATACAACTGTGGATGTCAGCCTAAATACTGACGTGAAAGAGCTCACGGAAGAAGTACGCTGCCTCACACGTGAGATATCCTCACTCAAACAACGCCTAGAAGACGCTACAACATCGCTATCCAACTGTCAAAGTAAACTTGAGGAACTGAGCTGTACTATAGCCTCAAATGGTGCGCGCATCAAGTACCTGGAAGGTCGCGATCGTGAGGCCAAGATGTTAGAGTTAAGGGTTACGGAGCTTCAACAGGAAGTAAACACACAAGCGCAGAATCACCTGCGGAATGAACTTGAACTAGCCGGTATTCCGGAAGACAACATGGAAAGCCTGCACCACATAGCACTTCTGGCCGCCAGAAAGGTGGGGGTTGGTCTGGAAGACAGTGACATCGATTGGGTGACCAGAGCCGGTCCACGGGTGATCTCAGCCATTTCCACTAGGAATAATGCGAAGTTTCCAAGGCCTATAGTGGTACGTCTCCTTCGGCGAAGCAAGCGAGACGAAATAATAAAAGCTGCGAAATCCAGAAGAGACATCACTACATCAGACCTCAACTTAAATGTACCGGGCTCTCCACAAAAAGTATACTACAACGAACGGCTGACTAAAGAAAGGAGGCTGCTTTTTCGAGCTACACGTGCGAAGGCCAAAGAGAATGGCTACGCCTACTGTTGGGTTACCCAGGGTAACATATTCCTCAAGCAACGAGAGGGTAAGCCATCCATACCCATCCGCACGAGTGATGATCTGTCGCGCACGTTCAACCCTCCCGATGGCAACGACGGCAACGCACTGGGCAACGGCAACTGAACTCTTCACACGAAATTACAAAATTGTGCACGAATTAGACTTAAGTATTACCAACTTTATAACTGTGTTATACATACATTTTCCTATAATATTTTATATATTTACACAATATTTTGCGATAGTATACGTATATTACCATTATAATATAATAAATTACAGTTCATACATTGAAATGCATATCCAGTGCTTCATAACTTCTGTACAGGCAATCTCACTAAAGATTTCATCATTATTATTATTGCATTATTATTTATATACAGTCTACAATCCATTTTTTACACAACTATTATGTGGCACGGTTCTCAATATACATAAAACAGGAAAGTTTATTTTGAATCAGAGTCTTGGAATTTGCGAGATATTGCTCGAACTTGAATCAAGTAACTATCAATCAAGTAACTATCAATGAAGTAACTATCAATTAAGCGGAAATCTTATAACCAATTAGTAAATAACACCCTAAACATTATCAGTGATAAATATTGACAACACAGGAGAAGAGTTAGACACGTTACGCATAAACTGTCATTTGATTGAAACGCCTGAGCAATGTCGAACAGCATTTGTGACAAATCAGAATTTTAAAGTGATTTCGTATAATATTAGGAGCATTAACAAAAACTTCGACCGTTTTATTGTCACCCTGAATAGAATGAAAACTACTTTCGATGTTATTATTTTGACAGAATGCTGGCTCGATAAAAATTCTGTAATTCCTCACCTGCCATCCTACACGAGTTATTACACTAAGAAAATAATCAATCAAAACACTGGCGTGGTGGCATATGTGAGAGACACACTGAGCGTCTGCGTGTCAGAACCCGATCTGCAGGACGCCAACTGTCTACAGCTGAAAGTATGTGGCAACATAACAATTATTGGAGTGTACCGCCCCCCATCTTTCCCACACTTCTATAATTTTTTCTGTTCCCTGGATCACATTCTCAAAACGAACCCAAACAAAAATAGCACTTTGATACTGGTAGGTGATATAAATATTAACTTGCTAGAGGCAAAAAGTTCACAAGATTTGGAATATCAGTGCCTCACTGCGGAACACGGTCTCTTTCCTGCTATAATGAAGCCGACAAGAGGCCGAAGATGTCTCGACCACATTTTTGTGAACACAACGCGGGAAGCCACAGGAGTGGTATGTTGCTCTGATATAACGGACCACAACATAATAATACTCGGCTTGGCTACTAAGAAAATAAAGCACATCAATAGAACAGTACTGAAACGGGACATAGAAGCAATTGAAAATGATCTCTCACAGATAAACTGGTCATTATTACTTGATAACGCGGACACAAATCGGGCAGTCAGCACCTTCTGCGATCTAGTCACTGAGAGTCTAAACAAGCATACGAAAAAAACCCCTATAAGTCACTCGAAGTTTAACATTAAGCCTTGGATAACTCCAGGACTTATACGCTGTATGAAACATCGGGACCAACTACATATGCGGGCACGCAAGTATCCAGACGATCAGTGTTTGCATCTTATCTATTGCCGTTACAGAAATTTCTGTAATGAATTGCTGCATAAACTGAAAATAGAATATGAGAACCAAGAACTTTCTAACAGCACAAACAATACTAAAAAGCTGTGGAAAACAATAAAATCCATATGTCATCTGTCCAAACCAAACATAGAACCAAGGGAACTCCTGTCGCTGCATGGTAGTTCGGATGCCGAGGAGTCTTTGGACCTATGCAATGCCTATTTTTCTTCTGTGGGTGAAAAGTTGGCGGAAGATACCCTACGTGAGCTGGACTCAAGCCAGGAGAAACTTGCCGCTGAAGTGAAAAATAAACAAATTAAAAACTCGTTCTTTTTGCTACCTACGAACGAACAAGAGGTCGAGTCTCTAATACTCTCGTTAACCAATGATAAGGCACCTGGCATCGACGGTCTTACGAACGCGATTCTGAAACGTATTCGAGGTATAGTTCTGCAACCACTTACTGCTATTCTAAATTTAAGTTTACAATCCGGCATCTTTCCAGACTCGTGGAAGACCGCTACAATAACACCGATTCACAAGGATGGGCCCAGGGATTGTATGGAGAATTATCGCCCAATTTCTCTTCTTACTACCTTCTCCAAACTACTGGAGAAAATAGTTAACAAGAGGCTTGTCGGCTATCTCGAATCCAACAACCTTATCTCCAACAGGCAGTTCGGTTTTAGGCGAGGGAAATCGACGGAGGATGCAGTAGGGTTGCTCACATCGAAAATAGCGTCTCATCTAGACAGAGGGAAGGCTAGCATAGGTATCTTCTTGGATTTGGCGAAAGCCTTTGATACCGTATCAATACCAATCTTACTGCGGAAATTGGAGGTACACTTTGGTGTGAGGGGCTTGGCCCTAAACTGGTTCAAGACATACCTGACCGAGCGAAAAATATGTCTCAAAGTCGGAAAGCACGAGAGTGGCTTGAACACTGTCAATTTCGGAGTTCCGCAGGGAAGCATCTTGGGCCCAACACTGTTCATCATGTATATAAACGATATACACGACAGTACAAATGCAGAAATTATCTGTTATGCAGATGACACGGTGTTGGTTTACGAGAGTCGCACTTGGGACGAGGCTTTCCTGAAAGCTGAAATAGACATGACTCGGGTGACAGCATGGTTGAAGCACAATCTGTTAACCTTAAATGCTAAGAAGACGAAATATATGTGCTTTCATAAAACCGCGATGACAGCTCCAAAGGCCAGCTATAAAATACACTCGCATGTGTGCACGGACCAGGTGTGCTGCAACTGTGATGAACTCTTGAGGACGGACACCATAAGGTACCTCGGTGTGGTGCTTGATGAGAAGCTCAGTTTTAAAGCGCACATAACCCACGTCTCCACTCGAGTTAGAAAAACGGCTAACGTCATGAAACTACTACGTTGCTCGGCATCAACAAAGGTCTTAAAACAAGTTTACTTTGCCCTCACTCAGTCCCTCATAACGTACTGTATAACGTGTTGGGGTTGTGCGCTAAAAACTTTTATGAAGAAAGCTGAAATTGCCCAACGTTCGGTTTTGAAAACAATGCTTAACAAACCCTTTAGATACCCAACAACGAGTCTATACAAGGAATGTAAAGTTTTGAATGTACGTCAGCTATTCCTGCGGAGTACGTCTCTAAAGTCGCACCGAACGGTCCTTAGGTCTGATGAGTACCCTAAATTACTTAAGCGTCGTGTCTACAAATTACCTGTACCACAGATAAACACTAGCTTTGCCAGACGGTTCAGTCCATATAAAGACGCCTACATTTACAACAAGGTGGTCAAGTGCTGCGACATAAAACAGTGCTCAGTAAGGGAGGCCAAACTAAAAGTCACGGACTGGCTAGGTTCCTTGACGTACCACCTGACAGAGGGTCTACTGATGCACCTGGTGTGAGACCCACCTCAAAATACCTTAATACCTTAAATAACAACGCATTGAAACTTACAAAATACATACATTATATTATCTTTATTATATTATATTACATACTTATAATATATTACATACTTATAATATATTACATACTTATATTATATATACCTACCTATATTATATATATATTGTATTATCTTTGAATTATATGTACATTATACTTTCTATTACCTACTACCCACCTCGTTTTTTGTATAATAATGTATCCTTGCTACCAATGACAGTGTAAACCGAACCATATTATATAATTTGTTAACCAAGATTGTGACAGGCACCCACAGGACAGGCTTAGACCTAGTGTGGGGCCACCGGCAATGTAACTATGTATGTTTCTTTGTTAATAAACGATTTATTATTATTTTATTATTATTATTATTATACTTCAAATCGAAAAGTAAACAAAACTTAATAGCCAAGTTACATGCATATATATCGCACTAAAATCAAATCATGCCCATATCTGAAAAGCTATGTAAATACGTATATCGTAATCCATATATCGGATATTATACCGAACAGATTTACTTCATCCTTATATACCAGTATTCACGTAGGGCGGTTTACTGAGTATCGGCATAAAAGAAGTATTAAAATAACGCTATATATTCGGGGTTCGTAGCCTTCTTTCATCATTGTTACATTAGGCCATCATAACCGTAAAAAATCCAGAAATAGTAAACTGCGGCTTACCTAGTCGTAAGTTCCAGAGATATTGGCTGTTATATTAATAATAATATACTTCGTCTGAACTTAATCAAATAAGGATTTTCGGAAGGTATGCACAGTACTGTAAAATAATAGTACATTATGATATAAGTGCGGTAAGTTGAAAATTACAGCCGAGGCGATATTACTAGCCCGAGCCATCGGCGAGGGCTATAAGGAAGCAGAGGCTGTAATTTTCAAAGCTCACGTATGTCATACGACGTTTTATAACATATTTACGAGGAAATTAATAATTAATACAGCGAAAAGAAAAAGCGCGCGGAATTATTTTTACTTGTCCACAAATAAGCGATGCGCGCGCATCAACGTTTTTTTTTTTAGGCAAAGGTACAAAAACAGCCAGTATTACTAATAAAGTAAATTAATATTTTTGTGTTTTTGTTACAGATTAATGGTTGTAATTTATTGTTAAAATTAATTAAATTAAAGAATTAAATGTTTATTTGTTATATTTTATTTCCCAAAGTTAATTTTATTCATAAAATATTGACCACTTTCTTGACATAAAACCTCTTTGCTAAGGTTTTTAAAAGTATCGTTCACGGAGTATCTTAAAACTTTATTAAAAAAAAAACACGTGCCTTTTACATTACATTATCGCACAAGTACGTAATGAGATACATTACGATATTGAAATTAGTGTAATTACAACCACTTTACGAGCAAATATGTTATAAAGGATATTGACTTAGATTTTATTGAAAAAAGTTTATGAGAATATGGATAAGATAATAATCTTTTTCGAAATACATCGGGAAAATTGAAGCGCTTAAGTGGGACTTGAACCTACGACTTTTCCCTTACAGGGGGAATGCTCTTCCAACTGAGCTATGGAGACACCCCTGAATCACTTCAAATTTCCCTTCTCTTTATATCCGTCTTTCCCACTAAAGTTCAAGTTCCACTTGAGCGCTTCTTTTTTCCCAATGTATTTCGAATTTAAAAGTTACTATAAAAAAATCATTCAAATAATCTTTTTGTTATTGGTTTCTCTCAATAGCAAAAAGTGTTATAAAGTTTTATGTCAGGTTCAGCAAACGAGAATAGGATGTAACATGTCGATTGCGCGTTGCCGATCTTGTACAAATCTCTTGATGCTCTTTTTCAAGAAGTCATATTAAAGCCCCGTAGAAAAGTGTGACTCTGTGTTGCCTCAGTGTTGTTGACGTCAATAGGCCTTATTAACCACTTTCCATCAAGTGGGCCGTGCCCGTGCGCTTCTCTACCACCTAAGTGGTATAAAAAAAGTAGCGAAGAGAGTGACCGAAACATTAAAGTTGAATATTAGGCAAAACAGCACATATCAGAACTCGTTTAGAACTCGAAAAGTGCATTAAAGACCCATAGTTTATTATAGTTCGGGGCTTCACGCAATAAATTTTGGAAAACTACTTTTGCTGACGTTCCGGGTGCGTTACGTGTATCGTCACGACTATGAGTATACGCCGCGATAGTTTAAAAATTACATTAAAGACCATTAAAACGAGTTCAATACTTTACACTATGTATTAATATACCATTTCCAACCATATAATATATGTATAATATACCATATATTTGATAAATCGTATAACAATCTTTACAAAGGCAGTATCGTGAATGATGAAAGTACGGCAATACAATTTCACGGAGTATTCGATAAAAGGTGGAGTAATAAATATCACGTCGGCATATCGATGACAAATGTCAATGACTATGAAACGAAGTTTACGAGTGCACAAATTGCTAACCGATACACTTCATCATTCTCGTGGTTCGTATTTTTGCAATTTGATGGTATTTACTTTCCATTGGTTAGCACTGATTTTATTTAAATCTACTTATATTATAAGGCAGAAAGATTAAATCATAAATCATTTTATTTCTTGCAAATATGGGTTACATAGGGTGTTATACTCGTAGGTTAACAAGTCTCGCCATATTCTACCATAATAGGCATGCAATTCTCTTAGCTAAATCAGGAGCAAAAATATGATACAGTAAATTTATATAATCTTAGGTAGGCACTTCTGGAAATCTTTCAGTGTTAATTATTTTATCATAACATAGATACTTAATCATTAATAAAAATATACAAATTGTAATAATGATTACATTGTATGTTTGTGTAATTTTGTTTAAATATACCAATCAACTTTTTAAAGGAGGAGCATATTATTATCAAAAATATGATATTATATAAACTGACACTGGCTAGAGTAAAAAATTGTAAAAACCAGGTGCTATTCGAATGGTTTTGACGCATAAAACGATTTACGCAAAACACCACCTTTACACAGAACGCCTAATTCGTAAAATACAACTTACGCAAAATACCGTCTACTCTACGCATACAGTTTTCATTGCGTTGACTAAGAAATATGATTTTTGTATAGTTTCAAGACGTTATAGACCTGAATATGTTGTATGAATATCAACTTGATACCTTGATACCACGCATACCTGAGAAAAAGGTCTTGACAGGTAGACGGACAACGAAGTGAACCCATTAGGTTCGATTACATCAAGAGAAATGAATTAGGTGGGGCCCCTGTAAGGGAAAGGTCGTGAGTTCAAGCCCCGCCTGTGTAAGTAATTTTTCCTGATGTAATCGATTTGTATAGTAAGCATAATCCATACTAATATTATAGTTGCGAAAGTAACCCTGTCTGTCTGTCTTTTAAGTTACGCTTTCACGCCTAATAAAGCACTGAACCCATTTTCATGAAATTTGGTATAAGGGTAGATTAGACCTTGAGAAAGAACAAAGGCTATGTTTGGTTACGATAACCGACGTCCACGCGGGTGGAGCCACGGGCAAAAGCTAGTAAATGCTATAAAATTCAATTAAAATGATCCTATCCTGGATTTGGTTTTTTTCTTTTAAGATACGGTCCTCTAAAAATGATCTCATGCTATTCATCAAAATGTAAGATATTGGATTTAACGATGACACCGCCATTTTGCACATAATTACGTTATGTAATTGTGTTTCCAATAAAGTTTATTTCTATTCCATTCTTAACAAATTATATCATAAAGTCAGGTGGATATTATCTGCCGCCTAGTCTTGATACTTGCAAAGTGTAGTCTCAATTTGGCAACTTTATTACTCCGAGCGCCTTTGAGAAGTTTGCGCAAGTTTCGGCCAGTGATAAATTACTTTCATATAGAAGCAATACTGTCATTGTCCCGTAATTTACATTCAAAGTGCCTACGTCGGACCTGAATTGACTATCGAATTTTGCTAAGATACTTAAAATGCTTTCAACTTCTTATCTCTGGATGGGAATTTGAAAGCTTTTAAGTAAAACAATTGAAGTATTAAATTAGATAAACTCGTACATTTTCTGTAAAGTATTTTATTAGTTACCTATTTTATGATCAGCCAAGAACTAAATGTCAATAAAAGTAATGATTTTATACGTTGTAATTGATTTTGTTTTAGCTTTTTTATGGTATAATTTTATTTTACTTTGCAGACTTGAAATAAAATTTTGTTTTACCTTACCTACTATAACGTTCAAATTCATTAAAGGGGGAGAAATAAATTAAAGTGTGACCGAAAATATTAATTGGTGAAACGTGGGTGCTAAGACACCTCTGCCTACTCCTTCGGATGGATGGAAATTCATTAATTTCATTAATGAAAATCGGTTTCATTACTTACTTGCTATAAGGGACAAAATCACGTACGTACATATAGGTCATATACAATACCCTTCTTTATTGGCCTCAGAGTAAAGTTACAAATAGGGTATTAAAGATGCAAACAGTTACAATTTTTACCTTTTTTATATTGATTGCCCAAAATATTTCAGAAAACAGCCTATAATAAAAGAGATAACCTTTTGAGAAATAATTTGAAAGTAAAGATATTTTATAGGTACGTCTAGCGCCTCAACCTGTTCTTTAAGAGCTCTTTTAGTCAATATAGACGGTGAAAACCTTCCCAAATGTTCACCGTTATATAAAGCAAATTGTTTCTTTGCAAAATGCCGATTCGCTCCCTTTCAATTCGTAAAAGATTTCCATGCAAAAAGTACTTTTATCGCAACTAAGAATCTTCGAGCAACGAAAGTTATTAAATACTTGAGTTTTTTCCGCATTTCTGTCAATTACACGAATTTCTTTGCCGAGTATTCACTCGTGTTTAATTAGTTTTTTTATCGAGAAACTCATTTAGGTTTTCATTTATATTTTACGTTGAGCATTGCATGGACTTCTTCTTGTATCGTGTCGATGACGTTTTGGCGCTCCAATTATGCTTTCCTAGTGTGCTGCTGGATAATGTTCTCAGAGGTGGTCATGAGTTCCTCCATTGTGTATGGTAAATTAAAGACTCAAAAATCAAATATTTCAACTACATTGACTTACAAAATGTATTACTTTTGTTCATTCATATAAACAAATTTTTTGAACTAATAATAAAATTATAATGTCCAAACATGTTTTGCACATGCACATCTAATTTTGTTTACACATAACTAAATGTGTTGCATGACAATTTCATCTAGTTATTATTGGATCGCATCTGAATTGTCTGTTAATAAATGCTGGCATTAAACCAAATCTACCAGTCTCACCTTAAACTGTATTTCTTTCGACTAAAATGTCAAAAGTTGGTGACAAATTGAAGGAACTGTAAACCGTTTAACTTGAAGTCCATTAGTCATGTTCAAGAGTGATATGCTTCAGATATTTTGGATATACGGATTATTCTAATGGTTTCATAGATACAAATTGAACCAAAGCCAAGTGTAATGTCGTGTAGGAGCGTCATTTAGAATCACACGCGTTATATCTATAGGTACTCTCAATGGCGAAGCGTGTCGCATCAATAATTCGTCGCGGTTAGTAAAATATAAATACGGAATTGATACAACGAAACGAAAGGTGCGATGTTAGCGCAAGACCGCTGGAAATCGCACCCCACATGTTTAAACTTAATACTGATAGAGATAGTGATAATGAGACAACTGCGGGTTCCAGTGTTGTGATTCTAAATGAAGTGAAAATTAAATCGAGCTTAGTGAAACATAAAAAGTCGTGGAGAGCAAAAGGCAAGCGCATAAAGAAAAGGGTTCGGTTTTCAGACAGTGACCCATCTCCGGCGGTAGAGATCTCGCTGTGTGCACGGTTCGCAAGATTTTTTCATTTCCTTTGGAAGTACACGAGGAGTTCAGTGAGAAATGTTTTAAGTAAGTTTCCCTTTATTGTGTTTCACCCACCTTTTATGATATCCTGTTTTTGCGGTTTTTGTCATTGTTTGTTTTTGTTAACAACTGTTTTGCTGTTTTCTCTTTTATACTTTATTCTGTAGAGTTAATCTATTACAATTAGTGAATACAAAGATTTCTTTCACCTTTTACGAACTACCTTTGGATTTCTTTACCGTTTTGTAAAGAAGATGAATTTTCATTGTACTCTTTCACCTCATGTTTCAACAATATTTAATACTAGCTTTTGCCCGCGGCTCCGCCCGCGTGGAAGTCGGTTATCGCGTCTAAACATAGCCTATGTCCTTTCTCAAGGTCTAATCTACCGCTACACCAAATTACATCAAAATCGGTTCAGTGGTTTAGGCGTGAAAGCGTAACATACAGACAGACAGACGGACAGAGTTACTTTCACATTGATAATATTAGTATGAATATGGATATATATATCTTATTTATTATTCAAGAGTCCTTCCAAACAACTTGAACTCAATGCTCTAATAACAACAAATAGAGAACAATGTTTCTTGATAATTTAGACATAAATTATATATTACGCAGTTCTAAGAATTAATAATTACACTTCCATTATTTACGATACTTTCATTAAAGGCATATTATAATTAATTCATAGAAGCTCGGAAAGACAGAACTGTCTTGTTTAAATTGCCAAGAAATTGTTAATACTTCTTCAAGAATCCTCTTTAAACATTTAGTGTAACATTTTCACTACAAGACAAAGTTTTGCAGAAACATTTAGTGCTTCAAAATCGTGGGTAACGATATCAGTATGGATTTCATGAATATCGCTAAGAGTCAAACTTGGTCTACTAAAGTTATCCATAGTATGCAGGTCCAAATATTTCATCAACTAAGTTAGTCCAATAGTATGTTTCTCGTGTTTTGGATAAGCGTCATTTTAACTACATACACTTTTGTAATTATGCCTTTTTACCATCATGCACTGACTGAATCAATCATCGATATCATTTGCTGCATTTTGTAATCCTACGATATTAGGATTTGTTAACACTTGGTATATGCAACGATTGTGTGTTTGGTAATCATTATCCACTTCATTATTAACGAATCATTATTATGAATTAATGATTTTATTGTATTAATTTTAACAAGATTTACCTTTCAAACGGGACAGTACATGCAATGTAATTGTACAAACAAAAGAAAACACTACATTTGTAATTTCCTTATTTGCACTTGATATTACATCTGTTAGATAAATGAAGTAAATTAATGTTTTTCCTCTTCCTGCCCATCACATTTATTTGCTCGTTCATCATATTATTTATTCGGACATACTACATATATTTACGGTTACTTACACAAATTGTTTATTAAAAAAGGTAAAGGTAAAAGAAATTGTATTATTCTCGATTTCTCGAATTCTCAAGATGTCGAATGTATAATGTAAAAGGTTATTACCCTTGTGGATCTTACAAATAGATACGTTGAGTGTACGTAAACACTTATCTATTGTTAGTGCATAATTTCGTTATTGTTTTCTTATGGTAGTTAAAAGGAATGATGTTACCGCATCATTTGCGGATTTCCTTTTCAAAGGAGGGATGAATTTGCAAGCATTCACGGTGCTCAGTAGAAACAACATTTTTGTCTCTTTACATTATCTGAGGGTCTCTTCCTCCTTCACAATTTCAAACTTTTCTAAGTGCAGTGGTATCGAAAACGTTTGAAAAATAAAGGTTCTCATTTTCTAGTCAAGTCAAGTTAATGTCAATATCATTAGAACTTTTCTATCTCTTGATAGAAAAGTTCTGATCCTGAGATACAAGTTTATAATAAACTTAGTTCAGGTGCAATGCAATTAATATTAGATACCCATGTAAGATCAATTGAGTGATGTATTTAAAAATGTACTTTATGATGATGATGAAATAAATAAATAAATAAAAATTATCCCACCGCAGTCCACTACTTGCTAGACATAGGCCTCTCTCAATTTAAATGCTATCAATTCAAATATTGACATCCATTAAGTGTACTTTATAAAATGGAAAAATTCAATAGGAAGAAATAAGGTCCAACACTGAATTCTTATTATTATAATGACGTTCATTATCATCTGCATCTTTGCGTAAAATTCGGCTGCTTCTGAGGCATTCAC
The DNA here is from genome assembly GCA_914829495.1 of Eilema sororculum. Lineage (NCBI taxonomy): Eukaryota > Metazoa > Arthropoda > Insecta > Lepidoptera > Erebidae > Eilema > Eilema sororculum. The sequence goes on from OU618550.1 coordinate 16,968,514, forward strand.
CTCTGAGCTCGGGATTCACTTTTTGGCTTTGCTGCCTGTCGATACTTATTATGACCGTGTTGGTTCTTAGTGGAGTAGGACCACCCCATCACTTATTGTGAGTGTCGTAGAAGGTGACTAAGGGATAGGGCTGTTCTCCATCCGACAATAAACATACAACACATGACCAACTGCCCATTTGACAACAATAGACTCGCCCTTGGGACCGAAAATCATATTTAGCGAAATATGACTGTTAATACACCTCTACCTACCCCTTCAGGGATTTATAATATTATATATACTAATTTCGATTCTGTATATAAAATATGCGTAGTAAATAATCGTATATACCTCTGAGTACGTATAACGAATACCCGTCTCATTTTTCACGTTCGAATTGAGCCGTTTCAATTCCCCAAGCTTGTCTTCGACGTAAAATTACCGTCGACTTCATTTCATAGCCTTTTCTGTACATAGTAGGTATGTTTAGCTTTAATATATATTTAAGTTGGGATTGAAAGGTTGGTGAAGTAAGGATAAGAGCAGATGGGCTAGCTGTTGAAATGTGACTGAAATATCTTGTGACCATCGCCATAAAGCCATAAAGTCAAACAAAAAGGATTAAAGGTATAATGCCAAATCCGATCCCATACGACAACTGGAGACGCATATAGTAGATACAGAGCATATATTACTTAATAAACTTCAATACTGATAAAGTGGACAATTAAGAAGCCGCAACGAATTACGCACGTCTGCTGCGTGGGTCTGCATTTATTGTATGACTTCAGACTACCCAGCAATTAATCGAAAACAACTTTAAGATGAAGATGACTCTTACACAAGTTTAGTTCTCTATACCAATGTAAATCCATACTAATAATATAAATGCTAAAGTAACTCTGTCTGTCTGTCTGTTTATCTATCTTTATGTTACGCTTTCACACCTAAACTACCGAACCGATTTTGATGAATGATGATTTGATATAGGGGCAGAATAGACCTTGAGGAAGGATAGGCTATGTTTGGTCGCGATAACCAACATCCACGCGGGTGGAGTTGCGGGTAAAAGCTAGTATGTTATAAAATCTCGCAAATACGTGGAAAATAATCGTATTGAACGTGTATTTTGTAAATTGTTCCAATCTCAATTTTATGTAAAATATTTTTTACCTTCACGTGTGATATTAAACTCATATCCTGGTATAACCTTGCTTACAACAGCATAGTCGCAACTGGTATAATTAAATTTCCGCACGTATAGAATTAATTATGTATTTTGAGATTACGTCAGCCATTTCACGTGATGGGTGTGATCATGTGAATTCCTTTCAAGTTTGATTAGTCTGTGTAAAGTAACTTCAGACCTCTTCTGGTAATTGTCTTACTGCCATATTGGCTATAATAAAGTACTTTTAGCCAGAGTTTTCTGCGATTGAGTTTTTTTTTAAGAATATTAGAACCGAAATTACTAATATTGCCTCTAACCCTCCGGCTAAGCTAAATTGCTTGTGTTAGGAATGGGTTCACGTCGATAGCGTAATGGCCAGGATTCGAACCCGGGACCTTTCGATCTTAAGGCCAACTCCTTAACCATTAAGCTACCGATGCTTATTTTTGGCGTGGAATAGCGACAGGTCTTGATAGTGAAAAATCTCGCTCATGGATTGTCCTGCTCACGCACTGTTTGTTGAAAATGTCACATATCGAGTATTCATCTGCCAACTGAGACCAGTGGTTTGCTCCATAACCTGCACAATTAAGCAAATTTGCTTGTGTTAAGAGAACGTTCACGGTAATACTTGTACTTTTTTGACGTTTTGTAAGTGCCGATTTAATGGTCCATGCAGAATAAAAGATTTTTGAATTTGAATTTGAACTGTGAAGTTTATAAGATATATATATATATACGTTTTCAGATGTGTTCTTCACGGCCTAGATAAAATAGGTGCCTTTTCACGCCCCGGTCAATGAACCCTGAATTGTAAGAAAGACACATGTGTGCGGGTAGAACATTCCAGTTCTTTACCATTCGAAATGAAGTCCCAAACCGCTTTCCTCCCTACAGCAGTACATAAGATACAACTATACATAATACAAATTAGTACAATGTCTCATAACGTAAAATATTTCCCTCTAACTTTCTTTCAACTTTGACCTTATCTACTAGTACAGCTACTGCGGATGACATCGGTCTTCGTTAACTGATACGTAACCGTGTCAACATCGGTCAATCCAATAACGGCGTACAGTTGGAATATTTACCTAAAACTCGATTCAGTAAAAGTCCTTTTTGAAAACGTGTGATGTCAAAACTTACGAAAACTTTTAACATTAAATTTCGAGACCTACATTTTGCCAGTGGATCTACTATTTTGTTGACAAACCCTATTGTTTCGACAGTAAATGAATGGTCTCCTTCTACAATCTAAAGAAAAACAAATCGAAATATGAGAGGTATACAATAATATCAATGGTATTAAACGCGATCATGGACAAAAACAAAGAAACTATGAAAGATTTTAAAAGTTTAATAACCTCACGAAATAGTAGGTAGATTCTGTTTTGAGAGATCTACGGAATACCAAAGCTAATCAAAAGAAGAATACACGTTCAATATGACGTCACTGAACTATTCTTTCCATTACCTTAATCTTCTTCTTCTATCGTGGCGATGGCGCTTAGGCCCTCAAATTATCTCAAATTGTCCTATTTCACGAAAGTGCGGTGTTGTACAAGGCGACTTAGGGATAGGGTTGTTTAACATCAGACAGATATATACAGACTCAGGCTAAAATGTATAGGCATGACTTCTGTCAACAATTGTTTCCGGAAAGTGGCAGAGGCTCATCCCCTATTACGTGGGACCGAATGCAATGATTGGTGAAATTTGGGTGTTACTTCTCCTCTGCCTAACCCTCCGGGAACAAAGGCGCGATTATAAGTATGTATGTATGTAGATATATATTTGTAATTCAACTTACAAATTACTAATACCTACTCGAATAACTTAGTCGGTATTTAGAGTAATACTTCAGGCATTGTATTCGTTGTACAACTTGAATAGAAGTACGAAACTTAATTTAGACTAACGCTCTAAAGCCCTAGGGACGGGTATACCTAAGTTAACAGAGAAATTGCTACGTTGTAAAATTTCTACTGACTATGTAACTTGTCTGAACTAGATCAAATGAATAAAGTTGTACAACTTTATTCATTTGATCTAGTTCGTAGAATATTGTGTAATGAAAAATAGGAACTGTATCGTAACTGCCCCTAGTCAAGTGTCGACAGTCTTTTACGATTGTCACTTGTCAGTGATTTATGACAGTCGTCAACTTAGGTCAATACGTACAGTCGACAAAGGGGATACGGTCGCACTTTTTCATACAAAGTTATATATATTTACAAAGGTGCAACCTTATCTCCTTTGTCGACTGTACATTGGTAAATTTATTCTATCCTATTCTTGAAACGTATTTCCACTAGTCTAAAGGGGCTTGACACTGTAGCCACATATGCTTTTGAGCACAACGATAGTGGATCCATGGCTGAGCCTGTTTTTTGTTAATCTCAACAATTGTTAGTCAAGTGTCGACAGTCTTTTACGATTGTCACTTGTCAGTGATTTATGACAGTCGTCAACTTAAGCCAATACGTACAGTCGACAAAGGAGATACGGTCGCACTCTTTCATACAAAGTTATATATATTTACAAAGGTGCAACCTTATCTCCTTTGTCGACTGTACATCATTGATAAAGTTATTCTATCCTATTCTTGAAACGTATTTCCACTAGTCTAAAGGGACTTGACACTGTTGCCACATATGCTTTTAATCACAACGATAGTGGATCCTGTTTGTTTGTTTTTTGTTAATCTCAACAATTTTTCATTGTGTTCATTTCATTATTTTGTGTAATATATACCTATAAATATCTATACTGGATAATGAAATGTAAATATTATGAATAGCTTGAACGTTAAATGTTAGCCACCGTAACATTTACCCGCCCACAGGTTGAACTTTTACTTACAGGAAAATTATACTTACGGCATACTGTACCGCCTCAGGGAGTCGTCAGAATGTGTACCATACTCATGGAACCATCGTATTAAAACTAGGTACATTAACAGTTTATCTGTTAACATCATCGCAGAAATATGCCTAAGATTCTAAAACTAACCTATGGTTATTACTAATTTATTAATGCCTAATGCTTACTCTGTAATGTTGTACCACTGAGTAGATACTATATATGCAGACCAGTCTCTTTCTCAGGATCTATTCTCAGATCTGAGTTCACAAGTTGGGATCATCTTGTGTCGCACCCAAGCTCCAGTAGCTTTGTTAGTACGCCTACGTACATTTAGGTTGAAGTATTGCAAGTAGAAGTTTTTTAGTAAAATGAAATAAGACTCGCAGAATCTCCTATTGTGTTAGAGAAACATCTACTCCATATCTCAGTAAGTAGTTACATAAATAAATTCATATTCATTTATTTCACGAAGAAATTTCGCTCGTCAGGTCTCAGCGAATATTAAAACCATTAGCCAAAGGTCATGAATTCCTAAATTGCTCTCAATTTTCCAACTCTATAATTTCAAACGTTATTCCAACAATCCTGACATCGCCTCAACAATACTTCTAAATTAGCTGAGCATAATGTCCGTATTAAATCATTTTTACATCGCCCTGCAAATTAAACATAATTTATTATTACGAGTGTCTTCCACCGCCGTTTTGCTGAATTAGGGGAAATTAGAACTGTGCCGTAATTGTTGTTTAATGTAATGGAAGAGAAATAGTATAGCCCTTTTACGAAAGGCTTGTTTTTCGACTTGGTTATCATTAACTTGCGTAATATAGTAATGATTTTAGGTTGCTTTGGAGTCGTACCGCGCAATGGAGTGGAAGAAATTAAGTGTAACAGTTTTATTCAAATATTTTATGGTTCTTTTATAATAATATAATTTTCACTATCATAGAATCACATTTTTTATTGATTGCTATGGTGACGTATTAGTACTGAGTTAGATTACACTACATTTATAAGACAGGCCCATGATTGATATGATTCGTTCTTGAATGGCTTGAGTAGGTAATTGTATCCTAAAATGTTTAATTTAAGAAGAAACTAGACGTAAGTACTGCAATTTCAAATTATATCTTGCTAGTTCAGGTCTAAGCAAAGAAAAATTCTCATTAAAAATTTTGTAGTAAGCAATAACTGATGATAATATTAAATTTATCAATTTTCAGTTCAATTTCAATAACATCGTTCGCGTTCTAATTTTGATACGAATAAGATTGTGGCCCGGTGTGTTAAAGGATGCGGCAAAATAATTGCAAACGTAATTGCTTCACACAAAAGTATAGACTTAAATGGAATAATGTGTGAAACGGGAAATTCGTCATGCGAACGAAGTAAATACTCGTGAAGCTGACAAACACAATATTTGCGTATTTGTATTCTGTTTAACTTATCCAAATACAATTTATGTGTAGGTACGTTGATAATTATATACTTGAATTGTTAGAGAATACATGGATCCAACGCACGCTATGGAATTCATTACGTCGCTCTGTATCGTTTAAACTGCAAATAGATACGAATTTGCTTAAAAAAATCTAAATAAACTGTATAATTTCAATTACAAATGTAGTACGATCGTAACGATTTCTCGTAGCACAAGTGATTATACAACTAATTTTCAAGCTCAACATGATTTCTTTTCAACTGAGCGACAAACCAATTGCATCCAATGCTTGCACTTTGGAATCCGGGGTCTCTAGCATAAGTTATTTACACATATAACAATCTACCCACATCACAAATCAAATCTAATTTAGTATCCCCAGTTTGTATACCTAATCAAATGCAAGCTCGCTCTTGATATATCAAGATCTCAAGTTCACTGTCAGTTTCAGGAGTAATGCAAGCAACTGGGAGTAATTACTGCACAGCTTAATCACTACATGTTTGAACAATGTTGTATTTCTGTCACAAATCGAACACAAAATGATCAAAAAATCTACAAAATGTGATTTTATTTCTGTCTCCTCATTGTATTCTATCTTCATTGTATTTACTTCAGACAACAGATGCTGACTAAACGCTCAATTTATTGCCACATCTTTATTTTTAATCATATTTAACCAAGGAAGCTACACAAATTAGGTCCGAATTCATGCATTTTTAACCAGTCATCGTTTCAATAAAGACAAATAGTCTCACTTGAGCATTTCATTTTTTCCGATGTTTTTCGAACTTTAAAGATAGGATAATAAATGCTATAAAGATTCATTCAAACAAAAAGTTTTAACAAAATTTTCTATTCACCATAGCCCAAACACTGACTAAAGACATTTTGAATTAAATAAACATTGACCATTGATTGGATTTAAAGCACAATGAACTAAAGAAGTCACGAAAAATGAGGTCACCGTTGACTTCCAGCTGAATCCTAACTTTTCTGACTTCAACTTTACTTATTGTACACTTGTATACTTTTTCTTTTGACATATGGCGGTATCTATATATCAATTCGGAAACTTTGGGTGTCCTATTAAGAATACTGCGTGAATGGAGGAGTTTGACTTCTGGCATAGTTAAAGTTTGTAAGGAGCTCCCAAAACGACAAAATTTAGTACAAAGATTATGTTGAACCTAGTTGAGATCTTGCACTAATTTTTATCTTGGGTGTAAGATCATGTGAGTGCAGAAACAGGATCAGTATTTCGCACCAGTTCTTTCGCGATTGACAACTAGTAATATTATATTCATTACTCTCATAGCAGTTTCTCAGACTCATTAAAAGCAGCAAAAGCCCAGTGCAGTGCAGTACAGTCAGCGTCAGAACGATATTGACGACAAAATCTCAAAATGATCCTAACACTAAGGTTTTAAGAGCAAATTCCCACTGTTTTCTTGATTTCAATTGTATTTTTACCCAACTGCGCGACGCAAAGGAGGGTAATGTATTTATCAGTCTATGTATGTATGTATGTATGTTTGTTTCTATGTGGCGTTCTAGAGACCAAATGCTAGGCCGATTTTGACAATTCTTACGTCAATCGATTCGTCTTAACCTTGCAAGTGTCACTAAAGACATGACAGTAATCAAAATTCATCACAACGACAACCAAACGCCATATTGTCAAAATGAAAAAAAAATGTTGATGAACTATATCAAGTGGGGTGTCGTTGAATAGGTATTTTAAAATCATCTTCAGGTTTCTTTTATCATTTTTCATTTTAAATAATAGTTTAGGATATATAACGATTTAAAGTTGTTTAACAAAACAATAATTCTCGCTTATTTTCTTACATAATGATTTAAGTTTTTATTTCAAGTATAAACGATATCAAGGAAATTACAAAAAGATATACATGTCATATTATACCTAAAAAGTATAAAATAAAACAAATGATTTGTTTAATTGTTTTTAGCCCGACTGCGCGACGCAAAGGAGGGTAATGTGTTTATCAGTCTATGTATGTATGTATGTATGTATGTATGTATGTATGTATGTATGTATGTATGTATGTATATAGGTTTGTTTCTATGTGGCGTTCTAGATACTAAATGCATAGACCTATTTTGATAATTCTTACGTCAATCGATTCGTCTTAACCTTGCGAGTGTCACTAAAGACATGACAGTGATCAAAATTCACTACAGCGATAACCAGACGCCATATTGTCAAAATGAAAAAAATAAAAGTCGATGAACTATGTCAAGTGGGGTGTCGTTGAATAGGTATTTTAAAATCATCTTTCGGTTCCTTTTATCATTTTTCATTTTAAATAATAGTTTAGGATATAAACCGATTTAAAGTTGTTTAACAAAACAATCATTCTCGCTTATTTTCTAACATAAGTTTTTATTTCAAGTATAAACGATATGTAAATTACAAAAAGATATACATGTCATATCATAACTAAAAAGTATAAAATAATACAAATGATTAAAAAATTAAAAAACCCCGACTGCCACTGAAAAGACCGAAATAAGTTTGATAGCAGGCGCTACCCATATGGGTAGCGCCTGCTATCAAACTTATTTCGGTTTATAATTGGCATATGCCAATTATAAACCGAAAGAAAGTTAATGGGTACCGCCTGCTATCAAACTTATTTCAGTCTTTTCAGTGGCAGTCGGGGTTTTTTATTTTTTAATCATTTGTTTAATCATTTGTTTTATTGTCCGAATTAAATGCGTGTACCAAATATCAGAATAATTAAATAATAAATAAATAAATAAATAAATATTCTACAACATTCTACACAACGCTATCTAGACCCATGGTAAGCTTTTATAGCTTGTGTTACGGAATCTAGAATGCGGATAAACATACTTATATACTTTTTTTTTTGTAAATACATACATATTATACATAGAATCACCCAGACCAATGCAAATAGCCATATTCATGCATACAAATATTTGCACTGTGCGGGAATCGAACACGCGCCTCCTGCGTGGCAGTCGCGTGCACTACCGCCACGCCACGGAGGCTGTCTCTAATTAGTCAACAGGAAGTCCCCCCTTCCTGTTGACTAATTGTTCTGATATTTGGTACATGCCTTTAGTTCCAACCAATGCATTAAGATCATTTTGAGCACTTTGTTCGTGAAAATTGATCTGATGCTGACTGTACCTATAGCAGTTCCTATAGCAGTATGTACTTATAGCAGTAGATATTCAAAATTCAACGTGGTGTGAGTATGTGTAGTTGTTTTATTCATAGTTACTACAAATTCTGCACGGATGTGGCTTGCTTTGGTGAATATTATTTATTAATTTGATTAGTGCATCATGGTTAAATATGCTGTGAAGCTTTCCTTCATCTATCAAATATCACGTCTAACTGAAAATCAGTTGCATTACGTTGCACGTGACTAATTAATACAGGGTGTATTAAATAGTTACGTGATAGTTTCTCCTCGATGTTTCCTAGTATAATACGGTACCTACAACTTATTCTCTTTCAAATCCATATCCATAGTAATATTATAAATGCGAAAGTAACTCTGTTTGTCTGTCTGTCTGTATGTTACGCTTTCGATGATTAGGGATTTAGAGGTTTAGGGGTAGATTAGACCATCAGAAAGGTTCAATATAAAACGAGAGAAATTTGAACGAGTTTATACGCTCAAGATGAAAATCATTAGTTTTATTTTTGATTTACAATAGTTAGTAAATAGCCTCGGTGTTTCCTTGTATATTACGGTAAGTGCCTATAACTTGTTCTCTTTCAATGCAGATATAAAACCAAAGGAAACTTAAACGAGTTTAAACGCTGAAGATTAGAAACACATTAATTTTAAATAGTTAGCATCGGTGTTTCCTAGTATAATACGGTACCTATAACTTATTCTCTTTCAAAGCAGATATAAAAACAAAGGAAATGGAATCGAATTTAAACGCTGAAGATTTTTTTATACCGGACACGTCATTTACTTCACCTCGCATGATGTTAAGCTAAAGGTAAAGTCTCGGAAAGAGGGTCACCATATTAATATTAAAAAGCAGAGTCTCAAAAGAACAGTATTTAATACTTAAAGTAATAATGTACTTGTATGTAGTAGGTAGTACTTGTACTGTGTAGCAATAATGTATCCTTTCGTCCTCTTCAAAAGACAGAATGGTAACCGGTAAATAAGTTGATCGAAAAATCAGGTAGGTAACATCAAAAAAGCATAAAAACTACCCAATATTTGTCACATTTACTACACAAAACCACTTAATTTCCTTATGGCAACCCGAAAATGTAAATACATATTATAATCACATTACGATAGGCAAATCGAGTCTTCCAATTTCCCCTCTTTGATATTATAGGAAATCGGAATACCGAGTCATTTTATGATTGTGCCTCCGTTTAGATTGTGTTTGTACGAATATAATGAAGCCCGACAATGCTGATTGTAGTGCTCTACAAATATGGGACATACGTGGATATGTTGACATTACATTTTTGGAAATTGAATACTTTATTTGTATTAATATCTACTAGTTAAAATATTCCGTTTCCATATATCTCTCATATATGGAAATTGATAAAAATTGCCATTTCAATCTATAATACAACATAAACACTAGAAATATTTTTACCGCTGTTAAACAGACGTAATAATATATTTTTAGCAGCATTTTTGTCATACGTAAAATTATTCCTATTTGCGGTACGAGAAAACCTTTCAGCTTCTACCTACGCTATTATTACCGAATGCGAACGCTACGTCCAAAATAGATATATCCATTAAACCCTAAATCTGTCCATTATGCCAGTATTAGATTCCCATCGCGAAAATACGGTTAGAATTATCTAAAGCCGTCTGAAACCCGACGTAGAAAATTTGACAATATTAAGCTGGACTATAATGGGACTATTGTTTAGAGGTACAAGTCTCACTGTTCTAGAATAGCGAGTTGTGTGACCGTAACTTTCAACCATTTTGGCGTAATTAGTTCCATCCCATATATCCCACCATCCAGATTTTCAGTTTATACTTATAAAATATGAATATTAATAGAAGAAAATCTTTGTTATAAATAACCTTTAAGAGTGATAAGATAGTTAACATAGCATTAACTTTGAAATGTGTATGTCATGGGATAAAAACGCTAGTAGTGGGACAAATGCCGATGAGAGCAATATAGTTAGTAACCATTTTGGACAATGGTGCATACATGGTTCCATTTTGGACAGTGTACTTTAGTTACATAAAAGTACATTTCATTTATTTTACCAGACTATATATTATATGTATAGTATACAGTCTGAGCTTCCGCAGACAAGAAAAAGTGCTCGGTAAACGACAATAGGCTTAGAATTAGGCTAGAATTAACATAATCATTCACATTAGTTATAGTAATATAACACTCACTGGGATACTTACTATGTTCTATAATTGTTTTTTTTTTTGTTGTCTGGCTTTCAGTGATCCATATGTTCACCTAAAAATAATATGTTTACCTCCTTTTTCATGGAACTGAATATAAAGATTGATTTTTCACTTCTGCCTAATCCTTCTGGGATAGCAGACTAATGATATGTGCCTATGCATTTTTCATTTACAATCCTGAGGACCTTAGAATGCGCAAATATTCGAATATCAGTGGTAACTATGAATTCGCACCTATAGTTTGGAATCGAGACATAAGGATAAAATGGGTCTTGTAACTCTTAAGGTTCTGGGTATTTTCTACCGTAATCAAACACCTATCTAACAAATGCATTTCACGCAGGAGCTTAAGGCAATTTCATTATTCATCCAATCGAAATGTAATACTGGAAACATAATAAAAGGTGATGAACCAAAATTGCAAACCGCGTCCCAAGAGCAACGAGTCGAAAAGTTGCAACGTAAATAGGTTTACAGACCATTAACATGCAGTTGAATTTATACCTCAGAATTACCCCACAGTTCCTCTCATCAATCATTTTCATGATATCGCAATCGAATTTCAACTTAACGTCTAACAGATAAGGTTGATTTTCAAAATGTCAAAGCGTTTACCTCTAAATAATATGCAATTCCCACAAATTTCATATTAGCTCATTGTGACACAAAATAGTCATTATTCATGCAGATTTGTGTCCAAGGTAGATGTTTAAGCGATCCTGTTAACGTTTAATATCGTAAATAAAAACAAATTTAGCTTTGAGTGAGCAAGTACTTATTGTGCTTCTATTACTTACTTATCAAATTCATGTTTGGCCTAAAGTACCTACTTTGATTATATAAATATAAAACATTGTACTCACACGTGTTTAGTATTATATATAACGTATATAACAGTATGGGTAACGTTATGTTTAATAAGTATTAGTTTTATCGGTATGTTTTACCCAAAGTACGAGTATTTAAAAATATAAGACGCCCAAATTTTATGAAATCATTTGAAAAACATCAAGCAAACATGCAATTGATATGACACCATCACAATTTCTTAATGGCGTTTTTAAATGATTTATTGAAGTGGAATCAAATCAGAACACAATACTCAAAAGTAAGAAGCAAATAAAAAAAATATCTGCCTTATAACAGTGAATTTAAAAGACATATTTCATTGTACAATAATACAAAGCAAATTTCACAAAATAAATCAAACGAAAAGAAATTGACGACAATTACGATGAAGATAAAATATTTGAGAGAAAAATAACAATCTAAACCTTAATGAAAGTAAAGGAATGAACAATGAAGATTTAGAAATAACAGTAAATATAGTCTCGTAACGTAATATTCTTGTGATATTTGCCTATTGAAATTTATAATGAACTCTGAAAATAAATAGCTGTAACTACACACCAATAAATTTTAAAGAGCCTATACATTGGTTTGTATTCAGAGGAATTGTTTGACATGATGCCCAAAGTTACATTCTATGATCATACCTCGAAGTTCTGGGCAATATATACAAATCTGGACGATGTGGGACATGATGTTCATAGTTATAGATATTTGTAATGTAAAAACACAAAAATAATTTTCATAGATATTTTGTAAATTTCACAAATACTCGAAGTATTTTATACGGCTTTTCGTTATTAGCCAAACAAGAATCTTGTAATCCATTGCATCATAAAACCTCATTCGCATTGTTCTCATCGATACGAGTTCTCATAAAATCGTCGTTTGTTAATGAACCCGATCGCTACCGGCTGTCTGATACAAGAATAGAAGTTGTTTACCACACGCTGGCTTGTGTATACAATCTGCAGTACACACGTCCCGCGAAAATTGGTCTAAGATTTATCAGGTGTTAATATGATTATGAATCTGGAAGGACTTGAGCTGGGCTAATGTTGATATGATTAGTAAGGCCGCTAACTGAAAAATTGTATTTGAGCCAATAAAATTGGAGTAGTAGTTAAAATGTTAACGGAGTAGCTAATTTGTTTTGTTTTGAGGGAAGCTTACTAGATTTCTATTGGAATTATTCTTTTTTTTTCATAATTCAGTTTTGTTATCGATGACTGCATTATGTCATTAAAATTCAACCACTTTTTAATGGATTCCATCAAATTCACCGAATCCAATAAATCCGTTAAAAAGGAGTTTTAATTTATTTGTGAAAACTTCCCTCAGTTTCACTGCATTATCTGCTACATTTTACTTAGCCAGAATTTTTTAAGTGCGTAGGTAGGTGCTAATTGGCGTAACATTGTGTAATATAATTTAGTTTCAAAGTGAATATTCGAGCAGTCTGCACGGAGCGATGAACCACTCGGACCCGGTTTTGGATTTGACACTTAGGGAAAAATAGCAAGAGTACTAAACTTCCAAATAGGCTTTGTGTGTCAGTAACCTTGTTCATGGATTCTCTGATCTGGACACCACATGCGACAGTTAGCTACTTCACATCTTCCAAGACCAAAACGTTTCTTCATTATTTTCTACCCTTTCTCCAATAAGTGGTTTAATAAGTGGTCCAATAACTCCTATAAGAGAGTCAAAGGTACAAATACAATCTAATAAACTCGAATATGACGTCAATAGTTCTACGACAATAAACAAAACGGCACGCGTTTGGCATAGAAACGACATAATCTTAAGAATAGTACCGATAATGAGCACAGCCGTTACAATTTCGTCTCCATATATTCCACTGTTCGCTGTTAAGACTTCAGAATTCGCGGTTGTACTGACTGTTACTGATATGCATTTACGCGCAGTATATTCTGGGCTTCCGAAACAAAAGGTGTTCAGTGCGCGGTAGTGTAATAAAACATTAGAAAATCGTATCTATCTGAATAGAAATACAGTATACAAAAAATGTCGGTGAATTTAGATATGGAAAACTTCTCGAGGAAGAAAAATTTACGGCGACGTACACTGAACACAATCAAATCAGCCGTGACAGCGCTAAAACAAATCGCTAGTAAGTGTTTCTCGATTGTATTACCCGTGGTGAATAACTTTAAACATACTATGCAGTCAGTCTTTCAAACAGGCCATATTTTACTGTCCACGAGGCAGATGCAAGTCGTTGCTTAAGATTTAGAATGATTCTCAATAGATATTGTAACGTATTGTTTTTTAAATCTGTTGTCACACAGCTATGCATGTACACCTAATTTATAAACTTTATTTTGGGTTTACCGATATCAAATTAAATTTTAACTTAAACACATATTATTCAAACTCCAATATCGTAAGCTAAATATTTACAAATTTGATAACTTTCAACGATGAAAACCGACTTGAAAGGCCATTAGAGTTTCCAGTATACTTTTCAAAGCACTTGAGAAGCGGCGTTAAGAATTCGTAGAGTATTTGCGAAACGTCAGCATCTTTAATGAAGGTATCATTCAAGGGCTTAGGAAAGCTATTGTGTTTGTCAAGTCAGCTCCCAAATAGGCTTGTCACTCCTCCGAAAAGCTCTCCAGCACATTGTTTGTCACTACCAGCGAGGGCTCCGAACCCGGGTAGCACTTTACAAATTCGTTACGGTTTTTTGACACACCTGCGTTTCTGTAAGTAGGGCAAATCTCGACGTTAATGGATGGATAAAGATGGCTCACTATTGTCTCTTCACAATGATTTGATGTAACAAAAGTCCATTGCTGGATAAATTTATTGCATGAATTTACATAAATAAACCTTCCTTGCTAAAAGCTTCTACCAAATTTTCTTACATAATTTAATAGATATTTTAATCGAACTGATATTTCGTTCTCAGTGTCATTTCAATTAAGGGTAAGTAAAGGAAATTTCGTATAAATTATATAGCAAAAATCAATAACCGGATGGCGGTTGTCGTAAAGTTTGAAGTAATTACAAAAGTGTAAACAGAGTTTTGATTAAGCTACCCACAAACTTTGTTTAACAAATACTGGCGCCCACCATGGGACTCCTGGCAATTAAATTATAAACGTACTTACAAGCTGAAATTACATACATATTCATGTATTTCATTTATGCTATAATGTTTGCATGTAAGCCGAAGAACGGATTTTAATTAAATAAGACAAGTTTACACTTTAAGATATGAAAAATAAATCAATAAATATTCTGAAACAAACTATGCAGTGTTATTTAAACTCAAACTAAGCTTAGTTCGTAAAACGGGTTCTGGAATGCGAACAAACACACATAAGAACAGTTTTTTACACCATCTTATTCTCCTTGTGACTATGGCTTCTGAAAAGCAGGAAAGCGTCGGTAGCGAGAGGTCCCGGGTTCGAATCCTGGCCACTGCACTACCGACGTGAACCCACTCCTAGCACAAGCAATTTAGCTTAGTTGGAGGGGTTAGAGGGAAGATTAGTAACTTCGGTTCTAATATTCTTTAAAAAAAAGCAATACAAAAAAAAAAACACAATATAAAACACGTTGAAATCGATTAAGTATACTTTTATTACACAAAAACGTCACTAATTTAGAAGAAATTTAATGAGTTTGCATTAATGATATTTATAAATTTATCTATATGTATGAGAGAGCTTTATCAACAATTTTAACTATATGTGAAACCAATAAACAGATAATTATGGAATCGTTAATAGCTGCTGATAGTTCTACATTTTATCGTCGCATATTTCAACCTCTATAATATTAATTGGTAATTATCGAAAATGTAATTTACGCCGGTGTTGACGCCTGGAATTCAGAGGGCATTGATATTTAAAGCAATTATAATATACTATTATGCCCACAGTTCCATTTCCGTGGTATAGTTTTACCGTGCCCATGTGCCATGAGAACCAGTTTTCGGAATGAAATCCAGGAAATAGTAATTTCATTAATTTCTGTCAACTGTTTCGGCGTTAGCCTGCGGTAGCCTAGTGGTTTGGGTAATGGACTGCTGAGACGAGTTCTCGGGTTCAATCCCAGCTTTACCATGGCACACACTTATGACTTTTCGAAAGTTATGTGTGTATTTATCGCAGGTTTATAAGTGCCCGATTAATGGCAATAGGCTCGCCACCTATTACATTTGAACCTAAACATAAACTGGCGAAATGTGGGTGCTAGCACCTCTGCCTACCCCTTCGGGGAATACAGGCGTGAGTTTATGTTATGTTATGTTTCGGCGTAATAGGTTAAGAAATATTCAAACATCTTCACCTTCACTTTGAACAAGTATCAAAGTATTACTTTGTTTGCGGACGGTGCGTACTGATGAACATCATAAACAATTGCTTAGCTACAATAAGTCTGGGTAGAATTTGGAATGAACTTATGCAGGAGGAAGAAGATGGAATAATTATTATTCTTTTAGCTTGTGGGTACAGTTTTGTGGGTACAAAATGGAAGCAATCCTTTCACATTTATAATATTAGTAGGAAGCAGAATTCTCAACTTATTTATTTTTTAGTTATAATTGAGGTTTGAATGAATGTAAGAATCTACTTATTTTGCATGCAGTGTATTTCATGAAAGAAAATGCCTTTCATGATGTTAACTGATTTTTATCAAGCTCAAAAGATGGCCACTAATGGCAACTTAAATGACGTAGTTACCAGTATTTGAATACCTTTTTAATTAAAAGAGAATCTTTTAAAAGTAGATTCTCCAGAACTTCTTACATTATTTTGTTGAGACTAAGTTATAAATTTTTACTATCAAGTAATATCTTGTAAATCCCCGAAGGGGTATGCAGAGGTAAATTGACACCCAAATTTCGTCAACTATGATTTTCGGTTCCACGTACATATAATCACGCTTTTATCCCTGGTAGGTAGGCAGGGGTGAAATAACACCCACAGTTAACCAAACATTATATTTAATCCCACGTAATAGGGGGTGATCCTATTGCCGTTTTCGGGGTATAGTAGTCAAACCCGTTACTACTGCGCTATCCAATCACTTATATCTCTTCCGTGAATAAAGTCTCTTTCTAACTGCCCTGAACTTTATTATTCGAGTTCAATACAATCATTAGGGGACGTAAATAGACAAAGTTTCCCCCTTTTTCCTTCAAGAACCCCAAGTGCCCTTTATTAAGGCACGTGCAAACCGCCATTTTTTCGATTTAGAGGTCAAATACCTCGATTACTGTTGTAGTTTTATACATAGTGATTTACGATTTGTCTGAGTCGAAAGTTAAGTGAAGAAAGAATTCGCTCGCTTTTAACTAACTAATGGGAGGTCGACTTCCCCCCTTTTTTGTGATGGCAGGCAACAATTATGTTTTGGATAGCAAATAAGTACAAAGTCTGCCTGAAGATGCGAATTCGACGCAACTGGTGTATAAAATATTTTTTCAGGCAGGATACGACGGTATATCCGTCCCAATTGAGTAGACCGACTGGGGAAGTACCTCCGCCCCACAGAATACCGCGGCAATAATAACCTTGTGTTGTGTTCCCGAGGGTGAGTAAGGTAGCCATGTCATTGTGAAAGCCAAAGGCTTGTCCTGCTTTGTTTTCTACACTGATGGCACAGAAACTGCCACCTAAGTGGTAAAAAATGGTATTCTGAAAGACCACTATTAGACCAGATATTAGGTAGAATACATAGAAATCAACGGAACATATTTAGTCTTTGTAGCTGTCAAAATAATTGACCTGCTCCACACCTAAAATTAATAAATACCTACCTGACCGTGTTTTAATACATTCAATTCGTAAGTAACGCAGAAATCCACGGGAATACTAACGGAATTTAAATGACATTCGGCTCGCTTCAGGGGATTACCGTACCTTCTCTATAAAACGAACAACTTTTGTGATGCGAACTCCGGCTTTGCGAAAAGTATTCGACTTTCGCAATCCTTAATGCGATCCTTAAATATTTTCATTTACACTGAATGCAATTTTATTTAAGTATTGTTCTTAATTTTACTTGCGAAATGGTTTTATTTTGTAAACAACTTTATTTGGATTGATCGAATTTATGTGACAGTCATTGGGACTCACATCAATTTAGAATTTGTTATTAAATATTCATAGGCAAATATTCATAACTAGCTTTTTCCCACGGCTCCATCTGCGTGGATATCGGTTATCCCGACCAAACAGCCTATTTCTCAAGGTCTAATCTACCTTTATACTAATTTTCATCAAAATCGGTTCAGTGGTTTAGGCTTGAAAGCGTAACATACAGACAGACAGACAGAGTTACTTTCGAATTTATAATATTAGTATGGAAGTATGGATGGATGATAAGCAGGTCACACGACAAATTATTCTAATTTATTTGACAGAGTTGTCAATCATATTTTAAAACAATTTCAATAACTGCATCATTAACGATTTGCAAACAAATTTTGAAAAACAAATTACACAAACTTCTGCATCGTATCCATTTGAAAAAACTTTTAAGAGTAAGTTGGTGTGAAGCTGATGTTGAAGCGAAAATCAAAACTCTTTAACGTTTATGTGGGCTTAACGAACGCAGTGTGTTTTTAGTTTGTTGAAAAAGATTTTAGGAAAATCGACCAGATAATGACTTGCGACTTTATTCACACTTGCAAAAAAGTGCCATCTGACCACCGAACCCCGAGAGGTGATCCAGTACCACATTGGCGAGAACTCTCTATAACCCGTTTTGTGAAGGCTTTCAAATAGGTCACATGGTGCATGACAAACTAGATCGAGATGTCATATTTTCACCGGGTTTTCCCTTGAAAATTTTCACCGTTCGCCAGTGTTGCACCAGAGCCTCGTTCGTTAATCAGAAGATGTACCGAGTAGCAGATCTGTAGACTTGAGCTCAGAGCATCTTGCCCCACAATAAAGATAATAAATTACCACAACATTTTGCAACAGAAAATACTACCACTTCTACTAATTAATGTTACTAGAATAATATTACGCTTTCATGCAGTTATATTAACTGGAAAAGTTTGTCTTTCATTACAGACAGCTTAACCTAAAAAATCTGTTCGCAGCCCGCTACACAAACTTTTTCATAACACAAAAAGTGAAAAACAGTAACAAACCAGCTACAAAAATTGTAACCTTCACAGAGTTGCATCATGTAAAACCTCTTTTTGTAAAAAAAACATATTTGCAACAGAATTGTAACTTTAGCGGCCAGTAAGCAAAATTAAAATGCACGAAAAGCTCGCTTACAGTTTCGCATATACGCCTTTTGTACAATTTTTAATCTAACATCGGATCTGTAACACGAGTAGAAAAACTCAGAAACAGGTCATCGAGTTCCATCGGAGAACGCGTATCAAACCAATTTAAAACTAGGCGAGTCCCAACGAAGGACACGCCGGCCAATTTTCGGACGCCTCACACTTATTTTTCGCTTTACGCTCCTGTATGGACCGCCATTTCGATTACGGGTGAGTGGAGTTTGACTATAGGTATTTTAGGCTATTTTCAACCACCTTAAAACCCCTTTAACGAACCACTGACGCGCTATAATCATCTACGGTGCAACGTAGACATATCGATTTGTATTTAAACCATGTTCTATACGGGCTATAAGATTGATTTTATTGTAGTAATAAAAGTTCAAAGATATTCTAATTTTAAAAGTTTCTGTTAATCTGTATGCTGATTTGTGTTCCGGAGAGTGATACAATGTTGTTTACAGATCTGCATTATATGATGTAATGTAACATTCGCAGCGTGCAGCGAATATGTGTATTGAAAATCTTACAAGCGGCCCGATGCTCGCTTGCTTCCATTTAGAAAAAGCTGCTGCCACCAGACATCCCAACATAATTCGTACCTTACCAGGTAAGGTAAGGTACCGGGTAACATGCCGTCACCGATCAGAGTGCCTACTGCAATTTTTTGTCACTTTCACCGGGGACGAGAACACAGTTACTTGTATGCGCAAAAGGTGTTTTATATATTTTACCACTAGCTGGCGCTCTTCCCTCTTCCCTCGTCATCGATGAATGTAAGAAAATACTTGCAATAGGCACTCAGTACACACACAAAGTGAATAATCTTATCAAAGTGTTGTGTACATTTAGTGGAGGCCTTCTTTCTACTAGAAGCCTTTATGGCGTGTTCACAAATAACAAATGAAACGCACCTTTACATCGCCCATCTCAAGGATAGAAAGAGGGAAGAAGCGCCTTTATTAATTTTCATCTGCTTTACTTAAATCACTCTGAATTAGGGATTATTTACTTGTGTATCACTGTCTACGTACTACCTCCCCAGTGGGAATATTTGAGCATCATGACTGGGGGACTACTATGAAACTATAATCGAAAATTACGAGCCCGCTCAAAATACGGACGGTATACTATATTACTAGATGCTCTCGACAGGTTGCAGCGACGTGCGGTCCGCATTATTGGGAATCCTGAGGTCACGAACACCCTCGAGCCTTTGCAGCTGCGTAGAGATGTTGCGTCTTTGGCAGTATTCCACCGTCTCTACCATGGTGAATGTTCTGACGAGCGCTTCCAATTAGTCCCATCCTCTCCTTTCCTACACAGGACGACACGTGCAGGGCTAAGATGCCATCCATATACGGTGCAGAGTATACCAGCTAGAACCAAGTGTTTCAGTGACTCATTCCTATGCCGCACCATTAAGACCTGGAACTCCCTGCCAGCTCACGTATTTACTTCTCCCTACAGTCCCGGTTCCTTTAAGCGGGGCGTGAAAAGGCATCTAATGAGGCCGTCAAGCTGAGTGCCACCACTGTTAACATGGTACATGTTTCCGATGGTGACCCTCTTTCCGAGACTTTGCCTTTAGCTTAACAGCAGGCGAGGTGAAGTCAAATCGACGTGTCCTAAATTTAAAAAAAAATACGCAGTAGTGACGTACCTGCCATGAAGTTAGTTTAATTTTCTTTCATTAGTGTTTAGGCCAAACGAAGTATTCACGGGACGGTTTTTTTAGGAATACTTCAGACATTTGCCATTGGTGTATTAGTTCGTTTCGGCTCACACTTTTATTAGTTGGTTTTGGCTCACACTTAGGAAAGTGCCACAGCTACTCAGGTACCTACTACTGGGATTAGCACTCCCGTTCCCGACTCCCCACTAAGCAATAGACGCTATTCTTTTATTGCCGTTCCCAATTACATACCTACTACAGTTAACTGTAGATCACACCTCCAGATAAACAGTCAAGTTTAAAGTCTATCTATGACTGCTTTCCCAATATTATAATTACTATATTAATATTTGTTTCATGGGACAGTCCCTACAATCGATAGACAGTAAAATTACAGATCAATGGTACAATATTGGGACACTAAAATCAGATATTGATGACGTTTTCTATCTTTACTATCCCGAAAGTGACAGTAGATACGTTTCTAGGAACGTCCGTTTGTTAAGTAAATTTAGCTTACAATAAAAAAGCTTAAATGACTTTCTTTATAATCGAACAACAGTATTATCCCCATTACTCCGAATAAAGGGAATAAAGAATTCTGTTTATAATGCACAGTTGAAACAATCTTTTGAACCGACCCCGTCAGTTATAGTTAAATAGGAACGTCACAGTGAGATCAGTCAACCAAGCCCTTTCGTTTTCCTCAAAAACTGCGTCAAATTTTCCTTCTGTTATTTGCCGCAGTTTTGAGGAAACTGTACGTTTATTTGTCATTGGTTCGTCATTTTGGTTGTCTGTATCAGGTTGGTACTTGTCATTTTCTTTGCAACAATCGGGTACTCTACTGACTAGTCAAATTAGTTAGGTACTTTTTACTAAACGTCAAAACGATAAGTTGAGAGAAGATGAGAAAGATTTAGTGACGTCATAAAATTGAACAGTCTAATCAGTTGCTATTAGGTTGCGTGGACGATTAAAAATATATAAAAACTATAAAATAAGAACCGACACAATTTTTACCGCTTTTCTACCATTCTTAATTTAATAAGCCCGGTTAGATAGTTTATAAAATGAAACCCAGTTATGAAATGCGATGGTAATATTATGAAGTAGATAAATGTAAACGTGAATAGGTGGGTTTATGAATATAGAGATCCGGTTCTCAGCATTCCATGGATTCACTGTGCGGTCGCCGGGTCCATGGCGTGGTACAGAGAGGAACACTGTGACGGAGATTTTCTTTGTAGATATGAAAATCTATTGCATATCGTAGTTAAAATGGTGTCCTACAATTAAAAATGCTTGTGGTGTATCATATAATATCGTAAAGTAATACATAATATAAGTACAAGAATAATTATTACATTCCAAGTTGATAATATCCGAGTCATGCTCCTTTTTTCTGTCACTTATTTAGAATGACAAGACTTTCATGGTAGCAATTACCATCTGATCCCTCAACCTCAAAAAGAATTCATACTCTAGAATCTTCTCCGTCTTTCTGGTAAGGTTGGCTGACCAGTTCTGTATATACCTACACTTATATCTGATCTTATGAGGCTGATATCATAAATTTATATTAACACTAGCTGTCCCGGCGAACTTCGTACCGCCAATTTTTTCCCGCCCCGCGATCCGCGTCAGATCCCGTTCCCGCTGCACCATTTAGGGGGACGAAAAATAGATGTTGGCCGATTCTCATAGATACCGGATAAGCACAAAAAATTTCATCAAAATCGGTCAAGCCGTTTCGGAGGAGTATGGTAACGAAAACTGTGACACGAGAATTTTATATATTAGATAGGCATTTCTGAGCTTTTGCCGTCAAATTTATATTAAGTAACATTAATAATCCAGTATTATATCTCATTTCCAAAAGATAAACATACCCTCATTACAGAAAATGTGTCATTTTCTTTTTCACCCATTTTTCATAGGTAATTACCCCCCGTGAGCGCTGTGACGTCACCATGATTGATAACATGCCCTGATTAATATGTCATGATGTAATCTAATAAAACTGAGTCTCTTACACTTAGTGCGGCCTTCACGAGAAGATTTTGTGGGCCATCAAGGATTTAGGTAAATTGATTCTATTTTTAACTTTCGGCTATGAAAATATATCTATATCAAAAAAAAATATTTTGCCAATAAATATCCACATTTCCCCAGTATTTCAAAGTTTCGTCGCTAAAAAGGCAGTATACGGAGCCCTTATAGGACCACTTGGTTGTATCACTAGCTGGTGTAGAGCCCTACAGAGCCTCTGTGGCGTGGCGGTAGTGCACGCGACTGCCACGCAGGAGGCGCGGGTTCGATTCCCGCTCAGTGCAAATATTTGTATGCATGAATATAGCTATTTGCATTGATCTGGGTGTTCCTATGTATAATATGTATGTATTTACAAAAAAAAAGTATGTAAGTATGTTTATCCGCATTCTAGATTCTATAACACAAGCTATAAAAGCTTACCATGGGCACAGAATAGATAATAGTACTAGCGTACAGAATGGAAGCTACCACCCCCCCGCAGATTTCATTTCCTCACCCCGCACGTTCGAATCAGAGGTACGATTAAAGGCACATAATACAAGGGATGTGCCTTTCAAAGGTGCATAGTACGATACGTCGAGGAGAAGAGTGAGAAGATCGGCTTACTTCGATTTTGTAAAGCTTCCTATCTATCGCACAACCCACAGTTTGATTTAACCCTGAAATGCATGATTTCTATTTAAATAATTACCGCAGCCCGTGTACCGGTTTAGTCCGGGATTAAATTCGTTAAAAGTCCTACAAAACTGATTGCAGTCGTGAATTGAGAGATGATCAAGTCGGAGTGCATTACCAATTACCCTTCGTTTACATCAAAAAATACAATAAGAAAGTCAAAAGACAATTATTTATCTTAACATACGCTGCATTTCAGACATTCACTGTAACATACTGACTGGATGCAGAAGGCGGAGGCTCGGGAGAAATAGCGCACATTGGGAGACTACATGTTCATGAAACAGAAAATTTAAAAAAATAGAAAATATTACCTATTTCTGTGTGTTTCTGGGTCTGTGTGTGTGTATTTCTGGGATAATATATCTTATGTGCAGATGTAGATTTTAATGAATTCTAAAATAGATAAATTATAACACAATATCACAATTCAATCTAACTATTTGTTATTGAAATTACAAACATGTAGGCACAATAATGGGTTTTGCAAAAATATTTTGATGGGTGAGTGTTTAGTGAATTATTGTAGCTTCTGCCAGCGACTTCGCCCGCTTTGATTGTATTCAAAGTCAACGTCAAAAATCATTTATTATGTATATACCATTAAAACGGATTTTACAAAACGTTGAAAAGTTGCAACATACATACGTTCATTTGACATTGGATATTTCACTCCTTGATGTAAACACGGAGCCAAATTTCCCCCGACACGGTGACGCTTGGCTCAAAATATTACGAAGTACTTACTTTTATCAAAGTTGCAGGGCTAACCAACAAGACGTATTTTTACTTTATGTAGGTATTTTTTCGGTATTTTTGTAAATTTTATTAAGCATTAAACCCACATTGGAAGAAAATATAATTCAAATAGTGTGCGAATAATGAAAATTCATTAAAAATGATAATATATAGTTTCGTTTCGTTAACATTTATAAATAAATACCTACTGCAATTCCACGTCAGTAAATGAGTGTGCATTGAAGGGTTATATTACCCGTCAATAAAGTACGACATTATCTGTAATACATTTGTGCCAAAATAAATACGAAACTTTATAGCCGTGAGTTTTGCAAGGTATAGAGTAGTTAAAACCGTTTGTATCAATAAAAAATTTAAATAAATATACGGTTTTAGAATGTAGCACATTATCCCACAGTCAAGAAGCGTTTTGTTTTTCGCGTGAAACTTGTGTGTATGCATGTATATAGGTATGTTTGTAATATTCCTTATTACCATAATATTATCTTCAGAACCATTTTACGGATTTCAATTATTGATGTTTGAATGAATTTTTTATAGCATTTATTATGCTAACTTTTAAGTTCGAAAAATATCGGAAAAAATCCACCCTTAAAGACGGATATAAAAAGAAAGAAGGAAATTTGAAATGATTCAGGTGTGGCTCAACAGCTCAGTTCAAAATTCAAAAATTCAAAATTCAAAAATAATTTATTTTGCATAGACCATTAAATCGGCACTTACAAAACGTCAACATAAAGTAAATATTAAATACTAACTAATACTAGTAAATGGACCACCGGTTCGAAACGCGGCCCAGACCTGAGAAGACTCCGGCAAGAAACTCAGCGGGCTTTTTTTTTTTTTGGTCTATTTACAAAACATTTACTTAGCCTAAAACTTATGGTCTAGATACAATGTTTTGCTTGAGTAGCACAGCAGAGCGAACAGCTCATTTCCAAGCTTGTTTATCATTTAAATATTCTTGGATTTTATAATAGGCTTTCTGGCACAGTTTGCTCTTTACTGTATTTTTAAATTTATTAACAGGTAAATCTCTGATTTCATTAGGAAGCTTGTTAAAAAAGCGTATACAGTTGCCCTGGAAAGAATTACTTATTTTATGGAGTCTACTATGACAAACTTCAAGATTGCTTTTATTTCTAGTATTTATATTGTGCCTGTCACAAAGTCTTGGAAATTTTGCAATATTTTTCCTGACATACATTAAGTTTTCGAAAATGTATTGTGACACTACGGTTAGAATATTCATCTCTTTAAACTTATCTCGGAGGGAGACTCTTGGGCCCAAATTATAAATAGCTCGCACAGCCCGCTTTTGCAAGACAAATATTGTGTTTAAATCTGCGGAATTACCCCAAAGGAGAATTCCGTAGCTCATAATACTATGAAAATAGCTGAAATAAACTATTCTAGCCGTATCCACATCTGTTAAAGTCCTAATCTTTTTTACAGCATAGGAAGCTTAATCTACTAGCTATTTTTTCTATATGTGAACCCCACTGAAGTTTAGCGTCAATACTCAAACCTAAGAACACTGTCGATTCCGCAAGGCTCAACAATTGTCCATTGAGTTGTACATTGGTTTCTACCTGTGCAACATTAGGCAGAGTAAATTTAATACATTTAGTTTTATTCTCATTAAGGCAAAGATTATTTATATTAAACCAATGGACCACTCTTTTGATTGCACCATTCACTTCGTCATAATTATCGTGTTGCCTTTTAATTTTGAAAATTAACGAAGTATCGTCAGCAAATAAAATAATACTATTATTGTCCCTTACATAGTAGGGAAGGTCATTTATGTAAATTAGAAATAAAAATGGTCCAAGTATCGAACCCTGCGGAACGCCCAATGAAACCACAGATCCTGCTGAACATGTACCGTTAACATCGACCCTCTGAATTCTATTGTTCAAATATAAAGTCAGAAGCTCGAGAGCCTTGTTCCTTATTCCGTAATGTTCTAATTTCCTGATTAATGTGTCATGGTGAACGCAATCGAAGGCCTTGGATAGATCACAAAAGACACCTAGAGCATCATGCTTATCCTCCCAGGCTTCGTAAATACAATTTAACAGTTCTACACCAGCATCAGTAGTCGAACGTCCCTTAGTAAACCCAAACTGTTTATCATGAAACAATTTGTTTTCACCAAAATGGGTCAGCAACTGTCCTAGAATTAGTTTCTCAAATACTTTACTCAAGGTTGGCAACACAGAAACGGGTCGGAAATTCGAAGGATCTGTGGCGCTGCCGGCCTTGAACAAAGGTATGACTTTGCTATATTTCATTAAATCAGGAAATGTACCACTGTTGACACAGTCATTAAACACAGTTGCTAGATGGGGAGCAATGACATCAATTATACTTGCCACAGTTTTGACTGATAATCCCCATAGATCCGCGGTCTTTTTAACATCAATTGTTTTAAACGCTTTAACGATGTCCTTGCTATTAACAACCGTGAATACGAACGTGTTCTGACACCTGTTTGTTGATTCTACAAGCAATGCCTCAGCGGAAATGGAAGACGACTGAAGAGTTTTGGTTGTAGTGGAAGCTATATTTGCGAAGAAATGTTCAAACTCTGTCGCAACCTCCAAATCCTCCGTGACATGGCGATCTTCTATTTTTAAATGGAAATCTCTTACAGTTGATGAAGATTTCCCACATTCGGAATTTATTATATTCCAAGTAGTCTTAATTTTATTAACAGAATTGGTTATTTTCTTCCTAATGAAGTTTGATTTCGCAAAGGAACAGGCTCGCTTAAATACTTTTGAGTAATTTTTAACATAGTTCTGAAAAGCAGGGTTGAAATTGTATGACTTTTCAGAATACAGCTCATACAATCTCCTCCTGCTCCTATAAATCCCCGATGTTGCCCAGTCACTGAATACAGGGCGGCCGCCAACCGATAATGTTTTTGAGGTAAAAAATCTCCCAAACTCAGTATCGATCAGGTTGGTTAGTTCTGCGTAAGATTCTTCTACACAAGTGTACAAGGGCAAATCAGGTATTTTACTCACAATACTTTCCCTGAAAGCGTCTACACGGTACTGGTTAATCGGTACAAATTTAATTTCTTTTTTAACATTTTTACAATTATTTCTTTCAATGGTTATTAATTGGCCACGGTGATCCGAGTTACAGTTACATCCGAGTACAGCATCCACAAGACATTTGTTGATTGGATTAATATTCGTGTAAATATTATCAATACCAGTGGCACTATGTGCAGTTATGCGAGTAGCTTCTGAAAACATATTAATAAGATTTAAGGACTTGAACAGATTTAACATTTTTTTTCTCTCTGCTGGCACTTTAGTGTTTTCTAAAATATTTACATTGAAATCTCCACAAACTATTATTGCCTTATTGGAGGAACGGCATTTAAAAAACGCTTCTTCCATCGTTTCTTCAAATCTTGCAAAGGGCGCAGCCGGGGGACTGTATACGCTTAATACAATGAACTGCTCAAACTCAATACTAGCTATCTCAATAACTCGCTCAATAGAGAGGCTTACTAAGTCTTTACGCTCTTTAAATTTTATATTCTTATTAATAATAATTAGGGAGCCTCCACGATCCAATTTTTTTCTACTGAACGAGCTAGCCACCTGGTGATTTTTGAAGTTGAACATGACCTGATGGTCTTTCAACCAATGTTCAGTTACACAGAAAATATCAATATTATTCAGGGTCATGTGCAACTCCAATTCCAATTCTTTACCATTTATCAATCCTTCCACATTTTGATGCACCAGGTTTAATCTACTAGTTTTAAAATTTAAATTACATATAGGAGACTGAACTGTCTCAAAAGCCGTATGGCTATGGCCGCTAAAGTCGGACATAATGTGAGAAACTTTGCTAGATTTATTATCTGTTGTCGAATGTTTTAGTTTTTTTTTTGGATAACATTATCCACTGTGTCAGTAATGTCAGTATTGTTCAACTCAATAAGAGTTTTGTTAATAGCCAGTTTGGCTAATGTATTATTTAAAAAGTTTCCTAATAGGAGCGCAACCTGTCGTTGCAAATATTTTGATAGTGAAAAACTATCTATTGTCAAAATAAAATTGTTCTGTAATACAAAATTACAGTCAAATAAATCTATGGTCCTACTGTATGTAGTCAAGGTATGTAATTTTCTATTTATATTATATCTAATGTTGTTTTCACTAGCTGTGAATGATTTACTGTAAGGTAATGCACAAAATATTACCTGTTTAATTTGTAACTTTGTTAATTGATTGTAAAAGTGTATGAAATTATTTATATTTGCATTAGCTCTTCTACCAATAAGAAACACTAGTGTAGATTGTGGACAGTGTGTACTACATAGTGCTCTATTAATTATTTGAGAATAGGAGGCCCCAGGAAATGAATGAGTTATGACCGAGTGACCCAATTGATTAATTAAATGACAACCCAAACCCTTACCAATTTCATCACAGTACACAAATGTTTTCCCTGAATTTAAAGCTTGCGTTACTGTTGTTACAGGGACATCATTCATGGACATACTTGGTTTTGTAAAATTATCACTGCCCACAGAGTCAACTGATAGAGGGGTCGACCCTTCCCGAGATGTTATGGACATTTGCAAGTTCAAGACAGTTGCAAGAGCATTCCCCCTGTAAGGGAAAGGTCGTGAGTTCAAGTCTCACTTGAGCGTTTCATCTATTCCGATGTTTTTATTAATTATTGATGTCTCAAATTAAAGTTATTCAGCACACAAGTTATTTTTATCCATGCAATAATAATAAAAAAAATTACCTAAAAACGTACATAAAATGTGAAAATGTGGTAGCTAATAGGAATGTACATGTAAATACCCTTATGAATTGAATGAAAAAAAATTACTACCGTGTGTTATCAAACTTGTTTCAATCGGCAGTTGTGCTTTTATTTTTTAATAATTAAATTTATATAAAACTTTTGAATTATGATTCGATAGCATAAAACGTAATTGTTTTAAGTACCAGATGTCAAACTTTTCAGAAGAGCCGAAATCTTTTGAAAAATCTAAAAAAAATCATTACTCATTAACTATTAATCGCAGGTAGATGATGGATCTTATCCTTCAAATGGAATTATCAAATAATTGCTAAAGTTGTTATTAACAGAATATTGGTCACATATAGCAATTCAGTTTTTATTTTCGGAACGTAAAAATGTCATAAGCTGTGAACAGGTGTATGGCGAGGCCTAACATCGATGGTTTTACGCTATTAAATACAAGAAACAGAATATTAAATGCTATAAGTTTATGAGGTAGAAAAGAAGTCCAAGACGAGATTATTGCACAGCAAATGGACAGGGGTAATGGTCTTAACAGTGACAACGCGATGTAAGTATTTTTTTAAGATATCGAAATGAGACCCACATTATTTGACGCAGTATTTTTTTTCTGATTCTAATGGTATTTTAAACCCATTTTGGCTACTAATAGAAATTACGTTTTCTGCCATCAAATTACGACATATATTTTTTAGTGTAAAGTGATTAGTGCCCCTGATATAACATAGGCTATGTGTTATCCCAGAAATAAAATTGTGGGTCATAAGATCAGATCTCAGTCCGATGAAAATTTTATGCATCTGAAGTCGCGAGCAATAGTTAGTCTTTCATGGACACAATCGGTTTTAACTACTCTATAAAGATATCATTGTAGTAGTGTTTTGTTATTGGTGCTGATTCTGTGGTTTGAGGGGACTAAAATGTATCGCCATCAATTTTTTTTCGAATTGAAGACAAAGATGGAATACGTTTGTGACAACAGGATTGGCACCGTTGTCGGATGTGACGTAAGTCATGACATTAAGGGATAGAGCGAGAAAAATCATGCTAGCTCGCTCAAATATTGGTTACGATTTCATATAATGCCAACCCTCACATTTTGAAGTCTCCCACACATCAACACTACCGTGCATGTGCACGATCTATGAATGTTGTAATTACAATTCAAATTTTTCATACATTTTGTCGAGAGCTTCCGACGGGTGCCATGGGTCTAGATAGCGTTGTGTAGAATATTGTGGAATATTTATTATTAATATTTATTATTATTACTTTAACCAAATCTCGGTTAGTACTCTTAGGCTGGTTTGTGGCCATCAGCAGATGTGGCCAGCTCATTGTCATTTCAGATCAGTTATTGTGCGAGCTTATATGTAACAATAGTTTTCTAATAGCAATGTTAAAATATGTTCCTCAATTCAGTATTTTACGGATGCAGAGTGTTATTATGGTTTCAGCCTGTTATTCTCTCAATGACTAACACGCGTAGTATAACTATAACCAAATATAACTTCATACTGCAAACTGCAATATTTTATACAAGTTTAACAGTTTAATAAAAATAAACAAACTTAACAGTAAGACAGTCTATTGGCAAGGTGACCACGAAAACTGATACGCCAATCGAATAGAATGAACCATCAATAATTCATGATGCCCAAAATATCCACACAGGAGCTACGTCAAAGCCTTCGACAGGCACTATAAGAGATGATCAAATGCGGTGGATTGATGAATAAATTATTTCAGCTCTCCAATTTCGCCCCGTTTAAAATTAAAGTTTGCTGTTTCTGCGGTGGGAATGTATTTTTAAGATAAGCGCAATATTTTATGGCTAATTGATAAATTGGTAATACAACGGCAGCTGTTGTAATAAGTTGGGAACGTTAATGAATAATGATGTTTAAAAAAGTTAAATTTTAATTTTGGTGGCATATTTTTTTTAACTTTAACTATTTTTATACCACTTAGGTGGTTAAAGTTACCGTGTTCTATGGATGTGTGCAATATCAGGGACGCCACACTCTTGCTGCTGACCTAGTAGAAATATGAGGTTTTTGAAGAATCACATATTGCAGTCGCTTAGAAAAACTACAGCAGGAAGTTTATTTCTTTGCTCTCTTTCTTTTCCTTGTGATTTTTCTTCTTTCTTCTACTATGTTATACGGTCAAAGATGTTGAACTCTACCATTCCTAGGGTATTAATCTTCTAAAGGTAGAAAACATTTGCCTTGTAGCGTTTTTTGTTTGCTTTGCTATCACCATGGGTACTTTTTTTCTTAGTGCCATCTCAATTACATAATTTTCTTTGGTAAATAATTCAACTGATGAGCTTCAGTGTAGAAAGAAACATTTATTATATTACGAGCACCTAACGTAATGGGAAGGAATTTTACCACTTAAATATGTAATAACAGTTATATGTAATACAGGGTTCTTATATTCAACTTTACCGAACATATGAATATACTTTTTAAAGGTCACAGGTGAATAACTTTGAGATTGAATACGTACAACGTACCTACTCGTACTTATATGTATTTAACCGATCAAACGAAGCGTCTTCATTTCAGAAGTACCCGAATTCACTTTCATCTTTCAATCAGTTTGTACTTAGTGAATTTTAAATTATGAGTAAAGGTTTAAGAATTTTAACACACCATCTAAATGTTAATATTACTAGAGAAGTGTCACCCCCTCGGTTTAGCCAACTGAACGAATTGAAAATGCAGGGAAAAGTAAATTTTCTCAGCCTATGATGACCTGAGCTACGACCTATAGACCGGTGGAGTAGAATAGGGCCACCCCATCTCTTCCCATGGGGACAGCAGAAGTACGACAGTAGAAGGTGACAAGGGATAGTGCTCTTCTCCTTCCGATAGTAAACATACAGCCCATGACAACTCAGCCCCTAGGCTTGCCGCCTTTTACACCTCAGCCTACCCCTACAGGGATTTACAGCCGTGGGTCTTAGGTATTTATATTATTTGTAAATAACTTATTAACTTTATAGTTATAACATATTGAATTATACACTTGTACTTTTCCACAGAGTTGACTTACATCAATGTAAACCTTCGAGAATGTTTGAAAAGTGCTGTCTCAATTACATAATACTATGGAAAAATAAAGCGTTGGTAGCTTAGTGGTTAAGGTAGCTTAGTGGCCTTACTACGATCGAGAGGTCCCTGGTTCGATGGCCATTACACTACCGACGCGACGTGAGCCCACTCCTAGCACAAGCTATTTAGCTTAATTGGAGGGGTTAGCGGGAATATTGGTAATTTCGATTGCTAATATTCATTTCAAAAAAAATTCAGTATGCGTAGTAGATTCCACCAAGTGCCATCAATCTCCAGTATAAATGGTATGTAGTTATAAGTTACTTATAGTAACGACTAGTTTATAAATAAAATAAGAAACATCAGCTTATCACATCTAAACTCATAGCTAACGACTTAAAGGCTTAATGTTTTTAACAAATAAAAACATTCATGCTCCCATTCATTAATTACTTTCTGAAACATTTTAATAAGGATCCCGGGAGACAATTTTGCTGTCCGTTGCAAAATTAAAAATTAAGTGTAAAAGTAAGCCGTATAAGTTAATTAACTCCGTAAATAAAACGTACTTCACTGTCCTTTTCGTCCTCATAAAAGGACATGCGCAATTAAAACTGACACGCTTACGTTACTTGGATACGTTCTCATTCATGAGCCGGTGTCAAATCTATAACATTTATTTCAGGGAACGAATAAGTAGCTTAAAATAAATTAATTTAACTGGTCTCATGCTAGGGAATGATTCGAAACCTGCATGGGGTACAAAATGGTCACCTAAATTGACTACGGTACGAATTGGCTTCTACTTGGGGTGCAGGGGACGAATGTACAACTTTTAGTCCAGGATATGAATTTTAGAGGATCAGTGGGCTCATCGCCTCATTTATATTACAAAGTTGATTTTCGAATGTTCAAGTTTTTGAAGAGGAATCTTTCGTACATTTTCTACGATGCTGAATGACAGTTATTGTTTGAAACTGTCAAAGTGTTCAATAACGATTGCTTCGGTGGTGCTTAGTGTCATTCAAATGGTTATAACGACTTGTCTTTTGAACGTGCGAAAGTAACCATTATGACACTAAATTAATTTGTTTTATGAGCGAACGCTCGATGTTATTTACTATGTATTCCAACTAACCCTAGGGTGTATGTTTTAGATGACAATTAATTATACATGCAAATACATTGCTGGCGCAAAGCTAATATCTACGTTATATACTGTAGCAATAACGTAATGGAATGCATATTCCGAACTTTGGTTTCGTAATGCTAATGAAAAGACACATTTGGATATTATCTACACTAATATTATAAAGAGGAAAGATTTGTATGTTTGTAATGAATAGGCTCAAAAATTACTGGGCCGATTAAAAAAATTCTCTCACCAATAGAATGCTACATTCTTCCAATTTGACATAGGCTACATTTAATTTTGAATAAAATTAGGGATCCTTGGTAAAATTTGAACAATGTAACCGAAGGTGTAGAAAAATGAGTCTTAAAATGTCTTTCGTCGAATGCGCTGCCGAAACTATAAATAATTGTCTACCCCGTGCGAAGCCGGGACGGGCTGCTAGTGTAAAATAAAATAATTGAATTTACTTCGAAATAATCATCACATACTTCGAATACATCGGGAAAATTTAAATGCTCAAGTTGGACTTTAATCCACGACCTTTCCCTTACAGGGGGAATGCTCTTCCAACTGAATTATTGAGCCACACCTGAATCACTTCAAATTTCCCTTTTCTTTATATCCGTCTTTATGGGCGACAGTGGAGCCATCCCACTTCATATACATACTTAGTTAGTATTTATTTAGATCGCTTTTAGCTACTCCTCGAAGGAGAACCTGAGCCAGACCCTCTCCCATCGATCCACAGCTTTACCCTATTTGCAGGCAAGTTTGCCTTGGACCCCCACGATTTTGGAGTAGAGGTGCGGGAAATCCATACTAAGTAATATTATAAATGCGAAAGTAACTCTGTCTGTATGTTACGCTTTCACGCCTAACCTTTGATCAATTTTGATGAAATTTGGTATAGGTATATCAGACCTTGAGAAAGGACATATTTTAGATACCTGTAACAATCTATATCAAAGCAGTGGTGATTTACCCGTAAAAAAGTAACAGACAGAGTGACAGACATCTTCAAAATGCCTACTCAGTATGGATTCTATCGTGACTTCAATCTTGGCACACTTGCCAGATGTTCAGGGGGATGAAACCCACCAAGGTGTTGTACCAGACCATCCTGTGTCCAGGAATGTTGCTGTAGTCCCACAAATTTTACTTAAGTTTTTGTAAACTGTCGAGAATGTTTTTGTAATAAAAGTGTGAAGAGTTAAAAGTAACTCTATAATAGTTTAGAAGTATAGATATATATTTCATAGTTATATTCGTTTGTAGTGTCCATACAATTGTAAAATAATATCTTCTGACACTGCATAGTAACAAAAATGTTGCTCACATATTCTCTTGAAGCCAACAAAACCCATTGTTACCGATAGCTCGATATATTCCCAAGTAAATGCAAGGATGCACCGAGCTTAGCTCAGAGGAGCTTTCCAGTAGCAATACGAAGAGCTTCTTATATATATTGCCCGCAACCGTGTCTTTCCATTAAGCTCGACTTCGTTGAAAATGTTGAGACAAATCCTAAAAGGTACAGTCAGTGACAAAGGTAACTTAAAAATATTCAATTCATAGATCACATTAACTCTTAACTCTAAAATCTTTTTGAAATAAAACCACTTTTTAACGAATTCTATCGCGATAACTTATCGCGTGCCCATTTTTAACTAAACTTATTCATGAGTATGTCATGTCTACTTGCATTATTTTTGGTGTTTCTATGCAAAATTATACTCGTATATTATCTGCATTCCAAAGCCTGCCATGTACTAGGTTTATAAGCAAGCTTAGCGATATGCTATTTCTTTTTAGATAGCTTTTATAGGTAAGTAGGATAGGATTTAAATTTATTTGTTAAGCTACTTACGATTTAACTAATTTGTTAATTACTGCTTGTTGAACAAATATTTCTGTAGAAACCCTTATGAGTGAATTAAAATTATCTAACTTTCAGTTCTGTATCATCATCAAACCCATGTTCTTGTCAACAGATTTTCGCCTTCATTTGCATGCAGAAAATTTTGTCATTGACTGCACTTTCATTGTGCTTCGTATCCTGGAGAATACCCTAAGGGATAGAGAGATGTAACTATTAAGTATTAACCTTCAGGTTACCTATTCTTCTGCTTTAAAGGAGAAAATTGCTTCCCAATGACAATGTCGTGAGCTTTTTAAACGTCTAACTTACGTAGATACCTTATTTTAAACCCGGGCTAAAGCGAGAAAAGTATAACTAGTAGGTCCTTTTGGTGAACCTGGAAGTATGTTAAAAAAGGTTTAATGGATTAGAGAAACATGTGATTGACCAAACATTCAAGTTGACGAATGAGTCTAAACAGTTTCAATAAGCGGTAAGCCGCGTTCTGTATTTTTTAGCAACTGGTAGTCACTCCGAGGTCTAGTACTATTATATATTGTGTGCCGAGGTATAACCTCGAACCACGCTAAGATGATGATCACTAGAGACAGTGAAAGAATTAGAGATAGTGAAGATAGTAATAATTATTAGAACAAAAAAAAAGAATCTTTAAAAAAACATTTATATGAGTCATATACCTATAATCAAAGTTATTTTGTAAACTACAGATATGTTGTGAAGCTAGTAAAAAAATACTAAAAATGGTCACAAGTGGTTGACATAATAGAACAATGAGTGACTCAATGTTTGGCATTTATTAAATAACTACAGAATGGCGGAATATTTATTCTCTACCTTTGGACGAATATAGGAAAATATGTAGCTAGCAGACCTGAGTCATGAACAATACATTTTAAATGAAACTATATCAACTGATTCATATTAATTACTTCTTAAAGTTCTTTCATAATGTCTATATTATGCACAAAATATGAAAGTCAGTGAGTAACAATATTAGCATTTCAGCTAAGCAAAAATTTCAAAGTTAAAAGTTTCTTAGACTGTAATATAAAAACTTAACCCAGCCATCGCAGGTGACAACAAAATATGTTTTAATACTTTTAATTATGTCGTTACAAGTCACGAACAGTTCAGAAGTTAACATTTTACATAGGCATCAGGGTAACGGAATGTTTTACTAATAGATTAGGGTATGATTCCGAGGGAGGCATAATTCATTGCGGCTTCTCAACGGACTCCTTTATCAATATCGAAGTTTAACAAGTAATGTATGTGCTGCATTCCTCTGCAGTTGTTGTATGATCCGTATGCGGTCGGCTTCGGAATCGTTCCTAAATTTGAAAACAGTTGAACTTTCCTGCGTAACTAAAAATAACATGATATCCTGTCCAAAGACTCGGTTATAATACATCAGTCTTTCAGAAGATACCCTCATTATACCTATTAGCTACCTTTCCCTCATTTACCCTCATTTTACCTATTATTTACTAAGTGACTTCACTATTTCACAAGAAATCTCGCATCAAATTCGCAAAACTGTCTCTGAAAGATACAATCGGGTATCAACCCTGGTAAGCCATGAACATTATATGAAAATTCGAGAGATTCTCATCCCATTCGTGACATTTAAATGAACCCCCGATGGCTCTATCAGCTTTTTACACGTCATCAGTTTTAGAGTGGAGCACCCTTCATTTTCCCTTGAATGGAGATTTTTCCAAAGCGCACATTGGCCCCGCCCTCTGTCTATATTTGTCGACAAAGCGTTTCGTTTTACTTAAATTTTAGCAGCGATTTAAAATGAGGCGTAGACGTTTTGTGTAATGAATTAATTATAGTCAGACTCGATGACTTGGAAAGTGTAAATGCTGTAGTAATGTTACAATAAATTGAATTTCGATACTTGATAAATTCTGTTAGCGGGACGTAAAATAGCAAGTTAGAGACACCATATGGATATACTCTTATTTGCTGTAAATACACTGTTTAAGGTACTTGCCCTTACTGCCCCGTTTCAAAAATACATCCTTATATAAAAACTAAGAAATTAAAATATTTTTACCAGCTTTTATTGATATGAAAATGTTGGTTTTTAAAGTCTTTCATCGGGATTTATTTTGTATTATTTTATTAGATAAACTGTTCCTGATATTTTGTTTGCGTTTTCAGCAGCCATGGTCACGGCCACGGGATGACTTTTATCGCTATTTTGTGTTAATTTATCACTTACGCTACCCGGTGTTTTGGTTGCTATTGTGCAAGTCATGGGCAAATAGTTGAATGTATTTAAATAAAACACGGCACGGAGATAGTTTATAGTTTAAAATAGTATATTGTTTGGTGGGACACTGAAACTGAACATAATAAATAAAAAATAAATATTCCACAACATTCTACACAACGCTATTTAAACCCATGGTAAGTTTAACTAGCTTGTGTTATGGAATCTAGAATGCGGACAAACATACTTAGACACCTTTTTTTTGTAATTACATACATATTATTCATAGAAACACCCAGACCATATTCATACATAGGTACAAATATTTGCATTGAGCGGAGATCGATACTTTTGTAATAAGTCCGTGTTTAAATTGAATCAAGCTAAAACACAAAAACTTCTCTCCAGTTCAAAGTACAAGTCAAATAAAGGCATTTCATCTCATAAATTGAAAACCAGAATCAAATATCTGTCGGAAACTTCAGTAAGTCAAATAGTCACTTCATACTCGTTAGATTGCCCCCAAAGTGAGTATTTCATCTCGAAGCCGTTTGGGCGATTTCAGCTTTGAAACTTTAGCTAATAATATATGAGTAAATATTATCATCATCATCCTCAGCAGTTTCCCAGTTTCGTCCAAAGCTTTTACTTGTAACCGGAGGTTCGTTTATTATTTTTGATTGTTAGATTTTATACTAGTTATTGCCCCCGGCTCCACCCGCGTGGATGTCGGTTATCGCGACCAAACATAGCCTATGTCCTTTCTCTTGGTTTAATCTACCCCTATACCAAATTTCATCAAAATTGGTTCAGTGGTTTATGCCTGAAAACGTAACATACAGACAGACAGTCGGTCGATATAATATTAGTATAGATTATACCTACCACTTAGGTGGCAGACAAGCACACGGCTCATCTGATAAAAAGTGGTTACCGTGACCTATGGACGTATGTACCACAAGAGGAATCACACTCGTGCTGCCGACCCCTGTAAGAACCCCATATTGTGGTTGCCTGGAAAAATCCACGGCTGGTAGTTTCTTCCACAGCTTAAGCGTGGGGGGGATGAAGATCCTATCACACCTGACTGCGCGTATTGATTTTTCTGGTAACTACTGCCGTTGGACCTCCCAACCCTGAGAGAACAGCATGCGCCAGAATCGCGTCCATTGTTTCGTTAAATAGGTGCCCCGAATAACAAGTGTTTCGACAGAAAAGGGCCAAGGTAGCCTGTTTTTTTTGATAAGATTGGGCGCTCAAGAGAAGAGAAGAAGAAAGAAATATGACCGGGTAGCAGGAATGGGACTAAAAACTTACGCGAGCGGAGACGCGGGTGACTTGACTTAAGGTCCTTTGGCCCTTAGCTAGGGCAGAGGGCGTCCACAGTGACTTTCCATCCCGTACGGTCTCGAGCCTCGCGTTTGACTTCGCTCAGGGTTTTTGCAATGGCTTCCGGTTCGCCAATGATAGTCCGCCGCCAGGTCTGTTTTGGATGACCACGTTTGCGCTTTCGTTTATTGCCCGCGAGTTGATTAATGACCCGGGGATTCCAGTCTCGGGCTTGCCTCGGTATGTGATTTGAATCCCTTCGGAGAGTGTGGCCTATCCAACTCCATTTACGGCGTTTATCTACTGGTCGATCCGGACTTCATCACAATGTTCCCAAAACTGCTCGTTGGTTTTCTCTGGCCAGTCAATACCCAGGATTCTGCGAAGACATCGCTTGATGAAGACCTGGAGTCCTTTGTGACCTTCCACGTCTCACATCCGTACAGCAATACAGATATCACGTGGAGGCTCAGGAATCATCTAATAAATAAATCCAGTACTAATCCAGGTTGGCATTTTCATTCAATGGGGCAATGCCGCCAGCCTTTCGCGTCGACATCGATGGGGAGAAATTTTAGGTTACTAAGTTAGTTTTAGTTTAAAAGTTAGTTTTAAAAAAAACCTTGTAAATTATACTCTGAATAAAAGTTTTCTTTTGGTATAAAAAATTACTTTTCAGTTTTAGTCCAAACCTAAAAAAGTCCAATATAGTCAGAATTAGTAGACACATTAATTGAAATATAAAAAATGTTCAAAAATAACACACGCTCCGATATGCGTATTTACGAAATGAAAACCAATATCCGTTATTGGTTTTCATTTCATAGAAGTTGCATTGAACGAACTGAAATAAAATAGAAATAATATTTCTTTGTAGCATCTAAACGATTCATGCTATCACATAAATGTACAATAGTAAAGACTTTTATTACCTACTTTCAAGCGTAATCCATTCTAATATTATAAATGCGAAAGTAACTCTGTCGGTCTGTCTGTCTGTTTGTCTGTATGTTATGCTTTCACGCCTTAACCACTGAACCGATTTTGATGAAATTTGGTATAGGGGTAGATTAGACCATGAGAAAGGATATAGGCTATGTTTGGTCGCGATAACCGACACCCACGATTGATAACTCTTTACTCTGTATTATATCACACATCATTGCCCGATGGCAAGTATCTGCACCAAGAACTATCCGACGCAAGGGTTGCTTTGCTAGTAGCCTCTAGGAGCCTATGCTCAATCGCCTTTTTATATTTTACAATTACCATTCACTCAATTTTGTGTGACCTAAAATAAACTGACTCATTTTTACGATACTCCCTATTTCTAACCGAAACAAATTCGTAGAACACAAAATTGAAATTAAATATTGCTTTACATGATTTTACCAATTAAACTCCTTTCTTCGAAGTCGAATAAAAACAAAAAAAAAGAAAAACAAAATAAACATAACAAAAAATAAAAAAGCATCACCCCAGGGGATAAACGGGTAATATGCACATAGTTGCTAAAATACGCACAAACTTTGTAAGATACGCAACGTTAAAATAACTTCGTACAGTTAACGTGCGTAGTATATTTACACGTACATAGCTATAAGTGCCACTTTCACCCCTCTCGATATTTCCATACAAAGCTCGCTGAAATTTATTCAAAGTTCCCGTGAACTCAATATTTCTCTTATAAACCTTATAAGTAAGTGAGGCAGTTTGCACGGCTTTATTTGCTTCACGAGTTTAATTAAACGACTGTAACACCAAACATTATTGTGTTCCTAACTATAATGTTCTGAACAATTCGTTTGATGTATTAAAATTATGTATGCTTTACTATAACTACTTTGAAAATAGGTTTTCGATTCGTAGGTATAGATAAATAAACATTCTACTACATCTTTAATATTCGATTTGCATAGTTAGCATACTTAATGCTATGAAAATTCATTGAAATGTTTGGGTAAAGTTACCAAAAATCTACGTTTAAAAATTATTCTAAAGTTATTCTTTGGTGCTGAAAGTTCGTAAGATCATCGGTGGATGACTCCACCGTCGCTTTAAAGACGGTTAAAAATAGAAGGGAAATTTTGATCACCTCGGGTGTATCTCGGTGGCATAGTTAGTTACGGCATTCCCCCTGTAAGGGAAAGGTTGCGAGTCTAAATCCTACTAATAATCCTATAACTTTCAAAAACCTTTATAAAACACTAAAAACAAAATAACTAACCAGCAATATAGATAACTGCACAAATAATATTAATTTTATTTATTTTCAGTTGGTATGAACCCACTTACAATATTAAAAACTGATACGGCAGTTCCAGAAAAAGTATTCCTCTATTACATACATAAACGTACCGTACTGCAGCATTTACTTAGAAGCAATACCAGTAATTGTATGAAAAAGTAACCGACCGTTGTTCTAGCCTCGTGTTCTAAGATGTTCTTACATCCTAATTGAACAAAACGAGATAAGACCGTTCCACATTACCCCAATCCCCTTTATTTTTACTTCTTAGGGTATTTTTTGTAAGGTAATTGGTTTGCAATTCACTGCTAGCTTATTTACTGTTTAAGAATTGTTTACTTGAAAAGGTAATGTAATAAGATGGTTGAGTAAATAAATAACAATAAAAAACTAACTCGGAAAAGTAGTCTTAATAAAAACAACAGATATTTTTTGAAGCTCCGTTTTTAGAGGAGGTAAGGCCATCTTGATCATCACGCGAGTATCAATCCTAGTTGCATTCAAACCTTGCAATTTAGAATCTGGGGGGGCCTCTCCTAATCCTTGCCTCTTTAGGGTTCTATTGGTTTTATGAGAATGCGATTCCTGCTCAAATATTGATAAACATGACTATGTCTATTGTATGTACGTAAACCTAGAAAGGGTTGCCCTGCCTGATTTGTGTGAACAGTTACAGTCGAAACCACCATTAAGCTTCCCTAACACATCGCCGTTTAATTTGCGGAGTGAAGCAAATATATTGAGTGTTGATAACAACTATAACGGGCGACAAAATAGATAAATTCATCTAGTCTAATGAGCGCTACATTTTGATAGTATAACTAATGAACCATAGTGCAGCTATTTGGTAAGGTTTACAACATTCACTGTTTAAGTTTTTTTTTTTTTACACAGGACACGTCAATTTGACTTCACCTCGCCTGATGTTAAGCTAAAGGCAAAGTCTCGGAAAGAGGGTCACCATCGTAAACATTTATTACCTGTATATAACATAACTATATATAATAATACTAACTTTTGCCCGCGGCTCCGCCAGCATGGATGTCGGTTATCGCGACCAAACTTAGCCTATGTGCTTTCCCAACGTCTAATCTACGCCTATGCCAAATTTCATCAAAATTGGTTCAGTGGTTTAGGCGTGAAAGTGTAACATACAGACAGACAGACAGCGTTACTTTCTCATTTATAATATTAGGTACTAGCCAAGATCGGTATCATAAAACGGGGTAAATATAAATCAATGAGTGAATGGAGATAAAATGGTCGTAAGATTTATAATTTATTTTTTAACATATTAAGTACCTAACCAAATATTTGTTAAACCTGTTCATTGTTACATTGTCCTATCCTTAATTCCATTTAAAAGAAAATAACTACATAATTTAACTGACCATTGTATTATATTTCTATTCACCCTGTTTTACCCGGTACAGCTGCTGATTTGATAATAACTTTTACCCGACTACGGCGAAGAAAAGAGGGTTATAGGAATTCAGTATCTGCTGCTATAAATGAAATATACATTTCTCATCAATCTAGATCGTGTAAACACTGCTCTTCAAATTGTGTTAGATCTAACTTTGTTGCAGTTCGACAATGTACTTAATGTATAACTAAAAGCTTTCATTAGACAAACTATAAAGTCGGGTGTTCACTGGACCAGTATTGCACAATATTCATCAAACACACTGCAAAGTTTTATAATAAGTGTTCTGTTTTTCTTCATCATTATTTATTGTTCTCTGTTCCTGTACGCAACGCCTTCACTTCGGTGCCCAGGATCAGCACTTTACTTCTCCTCCTTTTGCTTCAGCCTTTATTACTATAATGAAAGCAACTACCGTCGTAGCTTCCACACCCGAGAGCTCGAGAGGACCTGCAACAAAACCTCGTTCATCAATCAGCGATATTTATAGGCTTCCAAGTGAGGCTAACATGGGTATCAAAAACCTTAGTCCTTAAACACAAATTCTAACACAAAACTGATCAATCACTAAAGCATAATATTTATTGACAGTTAGTATACACTAGAGTATACAGCGGTTTTTCAAGAGTTAGGTAAGTAAAACATAAAATAAGTAATAGTCAAATACTATTACTTAGTATAATAAGCTAATAAGCAAAAATATGCAAGCGACTTGACAACAGCCAAATAAAATAAAATCGAAAAATGCCATCTCGCGGACGTCCGCGAGTTTATGAATGACCCATACTGTTTAGCTATATTTGCCTGTGAGTATTATTTCTGTACTTCTACGTACAAACCGTAGCTAGTAATGGTTTGCAGTTTTGTATACGCAAATTTTTGAAGTACAATCTCGTGTAGCACTAATCTAGTGTACATTAGGCTTTATTATGAAATACATAGTTGCATGCAATATAAACTGATACTATGTTGTAGCTATTGTGTTTGCGAGTCGTATACCTACTTTTACGATCTGTTTTGGTTTGCTATATAGATGATAAAGCTCTGATTTGATATTGTGATGCAACTTTGTATAGTAGATCTTTCGTGCATTTTCATAACAAAATAATGAATTATAGTAATTTTCCAGTTTTCGTTTGATTATAGATGGCATGACGACTATTAGTCCATATTAAAATAGAAGTAAAGAATTCAAAAATAGTTTTTGATCTCAATTCCAAAGTACCGATGCTACCTTTTATCGCAAACGGTGCCTTTGTGCCTCACAAATAGGGAATGTAATTTTGTATGAAGGTACGTCATTTTCGATGAAATTTGGAACACTAATAGATTAGAGCTTAGGAAAAGACTTAATCTATGTTTGGTCGTGATAACGGACATCCACGCGGGTGGAATCGTGGGCAAGGATCAAGCTGCATGTTTTATCGGTATCTTGATGAGGCTGCCTGTGGTGGGTACCTACCTACTTTCTTTAACATTTATTTAATTTTAATCCTGTTGTTACTAACATAGTTTTTTTTTAATTATTATTATATACCTATCAAAACCAAGACTATTTCAGATCTAAACCGAAAACTACTGGGCGCTCAAACAATGATAATTATTAAAACAAAAACAAAAGTAAGGGCACTACCGCTATGTTTCAACACTTGGCTGGACCCGGGGCTGCTGCCAAAACAATTATTTGAGTTTAATTGAGGAAATTGCGAAATTATTACGCCGGTTCGGACATCCCAATTTTCCAAGCCCAACGGCTATTCCTTTCTTTGATGATATCTACCATAATTAATATCTTGTGAAAAGGGGATTTTGAAAAAAGAAATAATGTATTTTAAAAAGTTTAAGACTTTTTGGCATTGTTGATATACT
The DNA here is from genome assembly GCA_914829495.1 of Eilema sororculum. Classification (NCBI taxonomy): domain Eukaryota; kingdom Metazoa; phylum Arthropoda; class Insecta; order Lepidoptera; family Erebidae; genus Eilema; species Eilema sororculum. Next base: position 17,012,690 of record OU618550.1, read on the forward strand.
ACCCTTCTATATTTAAAAAGGACGCTTTCACAGATATTATGGTTTTAGGGTGGGACTTGAATAAAGGACGTATGTATCCATATTATATGATACTAGATGGATAGAAGGTTTAGGCATTATCGTGCTGCACTTATGAATTAGCGTCTGATGGTAGGTACTCAATGGCACATAGCTGATGTTATTATAAGACGTAACTTGGACTACAACCACAACACCTTGATCAACAACAACTTGAGTTCTACTCATAAAAGTTAAATCCTAAATCGAAGTCCACAAGGACGAAGTCATCGGCATCATTGTAAGCAAACAAACATGAGTAAACACGCCTTTATATTTCAAAAATCACGCATCAAATTGTGAAACTTTTGTTTGTAAGTTATAGTCTTAAAAAAAGGTTTCACAATTTGCCGCGTGAACTTTTTTTTGTAAGACTATAAAAGTGAAATAATGACTTCGCACGCTATCATAAACTTTGTACGGATACTCATAAGCTTTAAATTCAATAAAATTCTGTAGTAGTCGTTTCCTATCCCACAATTCCTTCCTCTAGCAGTTATCACCCCGTCGCTCGTCTGGATAAACTTTATCTCCTCTTTATGTTCCATGGATAGGAAATCCCGCTTTTATTACTATAACAACTTTGTTCGAAGGTGCCATATTATTATATGGATCGTGTAAAATTCTCTCATAAATTAATTAAAAGCGTGCACTTTAAAACATAATTTATTTAATTCTTTGGTAAATATGAATAGTTTAATTAATTTAAAAATAGCTTATCAGATTTTTCCAATATTTATATTGTCACGTTGTTGCTGTGATGTACATTGGGATAGGCCTATATTTAGTAGTATGCAATAGGATTCATTGATTGATTATAACTCCTCAATTACTAAAAGAAAGCGTATGCCAAAGCCACATTCAACAATAGGCAGGTGTATTGACTTGCAGGTAAGGTTGGTTTGGGTTCCAAAGATCTTAATGCGTCCCCATGCCATAGTATAATATAACATCATAACATAACATAAACTCACGCTTGTATTCCCCGAAGGGGTAGGCAGAGGTGCTAGCGAGCCTATTGCCATTAACCGGGCACTTATAAACCTGCGATAAATACACACATAACTTCGAAAAGCAAAAGTTATTGGTGTGTGCCATGGTAAACCTGGGATTGAACCCGAGACCTCGTCTCAGCAGTCCATTACTGCTACCACTAGGCTACCTAGTATAATTATACTGTGCTCATACACCCTGGTGACCACAGTGATTCACGGTTTTCTGTCAAGAACAGGTGATTCATCAGGTTATCAGATGGCTCATAAATTAATGTTCTGATATTAACTCAGCAGAGGACGTAGGAATAAAAAAATACAAATTTTGCATAAGAAGGGTTGGATAAAAAGAAACATGTTATGGAACATAGAACAATACAGTCCGACAGGGTTACTTAATATTAAGGTTTCTAATAGGGACTTCTCAGCAAACAATCTCAAGTTCAAGCGTTTATTTGTTTCGCTTAGGATCCATTGTACCCCGTACGATATGTTGAGAATGCTTCATAATTACATTTCTGAACGCATTTCTCTCCGTCTAGAATTTGGTAGGTACTAAAATATCTTACAGTGAACAATTAGATAGCAGTAGTTGCAAATATACTGAATTAATAACTTATACCATCGAAAAACATCGGAAAAAATGAAATGCTCAAGTGAGACTTGAACTCACGACAGGGAAAGGTCTTCCAACTGAGCTATTGAGCCATTCCATTCAATCAAAAATTCAATGTTGTAATGAAAAAAAATCATTCAAATATTTGGGCGGAGTCATCAAAATTCAATTTTTAAAAATGGTTGAAAAATCATTCATTGTTTCCAACAGTTCGTAAGAATGTTGGTAGATGGCTCCACCGTCGCCCTTAAAAACGGATATAAAGAGAAGGAAAATTTGACATGATTCAGGTGTGGCTCAATAGCTCAGTTGGAAGAGCATTCTCCCTGTAAGGGAAAGATCGTGAGTTCAAGTCTCACTTGAGCATTTCATTTTTTCCGATGTTTTTCAAACTTAAAAGTTAGCATAAAAAATGCTACAAAAAATTCATTTTAATTATACTATCGAATACGTGTATCAGAAATACGTGTCCACGCCGAGTAAATTTCGATCCCTAATTTCTCCGGACAGAAAATCAGTAATACAGACGATGTAACAATGGTGGCCCTCAACTTGACGGCCTTATAGGACCTGGGACTGTAGGGAGAAGGAAACAGCGTCAAATAAAAGAGTCACTGAACCGCTTGGTTCTTGATGCAATATCCTACACCGTATGTGAGTGATATCTAAGCCCTGTACATGAAAGGAGACGGTGGCACTAAAGCACATCTTTCACGTATCACGATATTAGGAGTAGTTAACAGTCTGGTAGAAAAATATAGCGTGTGTGAAGCACCCTTACTTGCCTAAGCTACCTTCAATAAATATTCGCACCCAATAAAAAATTCGGAACGAGTATTAAGGTACGTCATTCCACTCACACGTCATTGCAAGTCTGACAATGACAGGCATAGATGAAAAATGTGCGCGTTAGTACCAACCCATGCGTCAATCGTGGTTCACCGTGAAATGTATGCTCTGACATTTATTCCTGTCAGGTCCAGGACACACTCGTGCCGTGATAATGTGTGAATTAACCTTTAGATGAGCAACTCACCTTTATCTTGCAGTTAGGAATCTTTTTCTTTCGGGTTTTTAGTGTGGAAGATTATCAATTCAAATTTAGTTTTTCCTTTGTGTTTCTGATTGATATTAAAATACTAGTTTTTGCATGTGTCTCCATCCGCTAAGAAAGCAAAAACACACTCAACGGCTAAATGGATTTTGGCTAACTGTACAGGTATAAATTACAGTCTGGCATCACACATAGGTTTTACTACCCCATGAATGAGTTCCCATAGGTTGCGGGAACGGGCTCAAATTACACGCAGGCAAATTAATAAACAAACTAAAAATATCTTGTAGTTCATCAAAGAAATTACACTATCCAATATATTGTTATCTGAAATTTCGTTGCCATCAAAAAACTTGCCAGACGAAATACTTTCAATATTCTCTCTCCAATATTTTTATACGTGGCTTTGTAGAAAAACTATAAATATTCTATTGAAGGTTTACTCGTAAATTGTACACAAAGAAGGAAATACGTTTAAAGGCAAGGCAAAATGTGATAAGTCACGTTGGGCCACAAAGGGCTGGCCTACTCGTACAGATGGAGCTTTCTCACATATATAATCGTGTTTTATGCGAGTCAAGGGTCAGCTCAAGTTGATTCTGCCGTCCTTATCATAAACAGAACAATCTACATTTTTCCGAAATTGAGTTCTTAACATGTTTGCTATCAATTTCTTTGCTTTGATGTGTAATATCTCCTTATATTTTTCAGAAATATTCTTGTAAATTTTTAATTAAGTATCTTTGAATTTTTTGAAGTCAGTGTTGCGCTTATAAATTCTCTTTTTTTATATACAGTATGGGAGCGTTAAGTGGGACATATTTTATTTCGTAAGTTTGGAGCTGAATAAAAATCTGTTGTCATTCATAATTCAATCTTTATCCAAGACATTTATGTGTACATTGAAGACATTGAAGATACATGTATGAAAAGATATAACGTTTTCACTCTACATATATACCGATATATAAACGTTACTGTGTCTGCAAGTACCTCTGTAGGTACATTCTGGACGATTTTCCAAAAGCAGTGCAAAACATTACAGGAAAACTCATTTCTCAACGATATCAATAAAACTATTTCAAATATAAAATTCAATATATCGAGGTGCCTATCACTCCGCGGCAACTTCGCTAAATAAACTGCAACATTTCCTTTGAAAATAGTTTCTGCTAAAATGTCTACTGCAAGACCATGTTAAGTTACAAAATTCAAAAGAAAATTTTACAGTGATTTATGTTTGTGAATGAATCTGTGGTGACGGTGGGAGGTCGCCTTAAAGACGTATACACTAAAAAAAAATATCTCGGACTGAAATGGACTTAACCTATACAATTAACGCGCATTCAACAAAACCATAAAATAGGCCCAAACTAAGGACATTTAGTAACTGTGGTTTCCACTTAACCACGGAGGAGAGAAATTTCCTTCTCCGTGCACTTAACCCACTGCACCATACGTCCGCTTCCAACCTATATTTAAAACAAACTATCCAACAGAAACAACAATGTTATTCTATCATTTAGTGTCGTATGGACCAAACAAGCCCAATTTAATTACTCCGACAAAGCAAACAGTAGAAACAATTTAAATAGTTACAATGGCCCGCTTCATACAATAATTGGAAACTCATGGTACCTATATGAGTGATAATCACACAGGAGATAAGTATGAATCTGTTCATATAAAATTGTATGCAAAAGTGTGTATCTCCTTTGCTGACTGTACTTACTCGTATTTACGTATGTATCACCAAATCATGGAAACTTATCGGTGATTGAAATGAATCAAGATCGTCACCCATACTCCATACTAATATTATAAATGCGAAAGTAACTCTGTCTGTCTGTCTGCCTGTCTGTAGTTACGCTTTCACGCCTAAACCACAGAATCGATTTTGATGAAATTTGGTATAGGGGTAGATTAGACCTTGAGAAAGGACATAGGCTATGTTTGGTCGCGATAATCGACATCCACGCGGACGGAGCCACGAGCAAAAGCTGATAAGTTAATTAGGGATTTATTCTTTGTGTTTGTTACATCAGCTCACCGTCACTTCACACAAGTATTTATTTATATGATACTGTCCCGAGTGACATTTAAAAGAAACTCACTAATTCATTGAAAAAATATTTCATGTTTCATGTCAGTACATTAAAAATAAGTACATATTGAAATACATACATTTAACCTATCAAACACCAACCGAGTCTATTGTTTACCTATCTATAGTTCTATTTGTTGCGTGGCTTGACAGGTTCAAAACATAATAAAAAGAACTGTCAAACTTTTCAAACGTTTTTCCTGACACTAATTTGAAGTTCCTCATTCTTTTGTAATGTAAGTAAGGAGGTAGGCAGAGAAAGATCTAAGAAAAGACGTAGCGATTAATTTAAGGGGACACGCCAAAACGCGAATGATAATTTGACATCTGACAGGTTTTGAGGAAAAATATTGTGAGAATCCAAGTAATTGTAACAAGGGTAGAAGAATGTTGTCAGGCAACGAACTGCATACTTTTTACATCGGAATGAGAAGATGTCTTCTGGCTTGTGAGGGGCTACCATGAAACAGTGAAATAGTATTAAAAGTGAGTATCAATATTCTTCTACTTTGTCGTTTACACTGTTTTGGAAGGACTAAACAAAATCTTAGCCAGTTTAAATGTTTTTTTTTTCATAGCATGAATTTTTTTTTGTCGCATTTATAATGCTAACTTTAAGTGAGTGCAAGTCTTACTTGAGCTTTTCATTTTTTCCAATGTTTTTCGAATCTTAGCCAGTTTTAAGAGTTATGTAACAGCAAAATTGTCACCTATAAACAGATGATAATAATCAGTAATTGGTAGTAATTTTGAGGTCTGGTCGAACCAAAAATTCTCTGAACTGTAGGAGACCGCCACTGTCCCTTCAATATTCTAAGGTAGTCTATTCAAATTTTGCTTAATTGCCATTGATGTGCAATAAAACAATCCATTTTACAGAATTGCGATTGATAAACGTAGTTCCGATGAATCAGTTTTAACCCTTATAATCTATATGTATATATTTCTCAAGTCACTGTTATACAAAGTAACAGTGACCCATGCTGTCACTGCACAAGATATTTGTTACATCAACATTTTAGCGTTTATGATAGTAACAAATTCGTTTTAATTAATATAGAAAATTACTGCAGCAGACAGTTCTTTCCTGTCTTCGGAAGTACGTACCGTGATAAATGGATGACCGATGGAAACATGCCGTGCCAGGTGACATTGACAGATGAGATAGACAGATTAGAAATAATAACACTTTGTGGGTAGATTTTTTTGGTTTAACCTCTTTAGTGGAGCTTTTGTTACACCCTTCAACCTACATAAGGGTATGATCTATGGTATAGAGTGGCTGAATTACAGGTAGTGCCGTTCTTTTTATTTAACTTGGTAACTTCACTATTACAATTTTCTTATGCCATAATCAAGGGATCGAAGTTTGGTGTTAGGCCACCCAAAAGAATTGCAGCTGCCCAGCAGCAGCATCAGTAGCTTAGTGGTTAAGGAGTCGGTCTTACGATCGAAAGGTCCCGGGTTCGAATCCTGGCCATTACACGACTTGAACCCACTCCTAGCATAAGCAATTTAGCTTAGTTGGAGGGATTGGAGGGAATATTAGTAATTTCGGTTCTAATGTTTATATTAAAGAAAAAAGAAAAGCTAAAGAAGAATCATTCTTCTTACCAATGTCTGCAAGATCTTGAGCGGTATTTATAGCATTATGAACATATTCTTCGATAGTATTGAACTCATCAAGACAATATAGATTACATATATTTTAGATATACATATATATAGTTTTATTAATTAGTTAAAATTTATCAAAATTACTCTAACGAATATTTAATTCTATAAATTGACTAATGTGTTTGAAGTATCTTACGAGTTCATGTTATTTCTGACTATCTTGAATACTTATCATTATTCTTTTTAATTTCCTTAATCGTATAATTAAGAAAAAAATATAAAAATATATTTGTAATACTACTTAGGTGGCAGACAAGTACATGGCCCACCTGATGGGAAGTGGTTACCGTGGCCTATGGACGTATGCAACACCAGGGGCGTTACACTCGTGCTGCCTACCCTGAACAAACTTTCTAATGCCCTTCTTGAAGAACCCCATATTGTATTTCCGGCAGGGAGTTCGTTCCACAGCTTGAGCGTGCATGGGATGAAGTTCCTTTCATACCGCACGATGCGCATAGTAATATTATGAACTACTTATGAAAAAAATTATGATCATTATGACTAAAATAATTTTCGGACTTAAATTTATGTGAAAATACATCAGATAATTGTTGTAGCTGGCCTCTATACAACTATTACTCACTATTAGGTTTATATATAAGATGTCTTACTGAGCTTGGTTAGGTTACCTAGGTTTTATCTTACTTAAGTTTTAAGATTTTGTCCTGAACGGAGCCAGATTAATAGCAAAAGTAAGAAGTTTGTCCCCAACGTTGGTCTTTAGCGTTGAACGAGCTCGTTTCTTTCCCTTTTTTAGATACTTTAAGTCGTTAAGACTTTCTAGACTTCTAAAATAAATCTGTTGGAATCTCTAGAGTATTAAACCGTTATATTTTGAAATAAAATATGTATATATATATATATACATATAATCACGCTTTTAATGAATTCACACCCACATTTCACCAATTAGTCCAGTACTCGGTCTCACGTAATAGGGTATGATCCTATTGCCGCAAGTCAATAATGATTCGAGCCATGCATCTGAGGCTAAATCTGTCTGATGTTAAACTGCCCTAGGGTTAGGGGCCTTGTAGGGCACCACATAGGAAGAGAACAAAATATATTGTTATACGAATGCCATAAAACCAAGATGGGGTACATTTGGAGCTCCTAAAGATTCCCGGAACCCAAGGCAATCTCACCTGCTAGCTAATAGGCACACCCAACTGATTAACGGACGTGTTGGTGTAAGACGGCAGTCACTTCCGCAGCGGCCATCAATAAATCAAATAAAAACAGAGAGAGTACAATTGCAAAACACCGAGCTCCAAAATATAGGTTTGAAAAAATAACACTATTTTTGGTGATATCATTTCGACTATTTGAATGTGAAACCCTCTCAGTTATTTCATAAGGCAACCCTTTATACAGCAAAACCCTAATTCGTCGGTGTCATCATTTCAAGCACATGATTAATTAACAAAATCACAAATATTTCACGTATTTGTACAGCGTAGGACATCCGTGATGGATTGTGTATGTATAGGTACAATCAGCAACAAAAGCGTAAGAAAATAATTATATCAGTGTGGTTTTAACAACCGAAATTATCTATATTTCTGTTTATTTCTTTAGCTAAACTAATTAGTTTATGTTAGAAACGGGTTCACGTCAGCAGTCTAATAACTAGGATTCAAACCCAGAAGTTTCATGCTATCACGTATGAGTAGAATTTTACATGAAAAACAACTAAAATTAATATCCGTCTCGTTGATTCTTTGGTAAATTTATATTTTTGGGATTAACACGGACAAATTTTAACTGTGTTTTCGTCAGTAGCAGGAGTTTGGAAGACGCCAATCAGGCTCATGTCTCGTTAGCATAGGACCATGAAAACACACCATTACTTGCCTCTTCAAAAAGTACGTAAAAATATTCAAAATATATATTCATAGAAATCTACATTTATTGTCATACTTGCATTCTATGTTCAACCTACAAAATTTGACACTCATATTTTTCATATGTTTGAGCAATTAATTCCGCTCACTAGCCTCTCTGCTACCATTTATGTTGATAAATGGCGTTTGTTCGTCACTGTACATGGGCATTCCCGCGTTCGCTGTCTAACCGTCATATTTTATTGTTGTGACCCGTTGATCTACCGCGGAAACGTAACAGGCGAAACGTAAATTATGATTTCATATATTCCCGATATCAGAAGCTTCTAACTCCTAACCAATTTGATAGATATTTTTTTAATCGCTAATGTTTCATTTTGGTTAATCACACAGTAATAGTTAATAAGCAAAATAGTAACATATAAAATAGTAACATTAACTAATAAGGAAATAAAAAAAATAAAAAGGTATGTGTTAAGCTAATTTTGATGCCGACTGTACTTGGGAGAAGGTTCCAGAATGAACCCTAGTTATCTGGGTATGCGAAGAAGAACATAATTATAAGAAATCATCCTGCTGGCCAGGTCATCACCAGGTTCAAAAATTCAAAAATTCAAAATTCAAAATTCAAAAATAATTTATTTTGCATAGACCATTATATCGGCACTTACAAAACGTCAACATAAAGTAAATATTAAATACTAACTAATACTAGCAAATGGACCACCGGTTCGAAACGCGGCCCAGACCTGAGAAGACTCCGGCAAGAAACTCAGCGGGCTTTTTTTTTGGTCTATTTACAAAACATTTACTTAGCCTAAAACTTATGGTCTAGATACAATGTTTTGCTTGAGTAGCACAGCAGAGCGAACAGCTCATTTCCAAGCTTGTTTATCATTTAAATATTCTTGGATTTAATAATAGCCTTTCTGGCACAGTTTGCTCTTTACTGTATTTTTAAATTAATAACAGGTAAATCTCTGATTTCATTAGGAAGCTTGTTAAAAAAGCGAATACAGTTGCCCTGGAAAGAATTACTTATTTTATGGAGTCTGCTATGACAAACTACAAGATTGCTTTTATTTCTAGTATTTATATTGTGCCTGTCACAAAGTCTTGGAAATTTTGCAATATTTTTCCTGATGTACCTCAAAGCTTTACATGGTGGTGCGAACACTTTACATGTTACTACCCAGCATTTTATTCAACACATATTAGAAGATGAAGTTATTATATTATATTTGACACATATTGGAAGATGAAGTTATAGTTATAATCTGGTGAAAACCTGCTTCGGCTTTTTTTAATGTTCTTTTTTCACACAAAGTAGACAAACGTAAAGCTGGAAGGCCAGTCTACGAAAATGAAAGCTCGTACACAGCTCTGTTGTGATGATAGTTGAATCCGAAGCAAGCCAATAATAGACTCTTTTTTCAAAAGAATAAGAAACCGGCCATTGTACCAATAGTGTTAATATTATATGTATCATTCTACTATTTTCTTGTATCACAAGCACGATTAATATTTGTATTCGTAAAGTAAACGTATCGAGAGAAAGGAGCATTCCGATTGGTAGACTTCGCGCACACACACAGGTTTACAGTAAGCAGGCGGCCAATCGCAGTGCTCCGTTCCTGCGATACGTTTACGTTACGAATTCAAATGTTTTTCGTGCTCGGAGCACTGATATTACTTTACATGCTATACCTTTTATACAACATTTAATCAAACATGTCGTCTCTCGTTCAATACTAACGCATTGCTATATTTCCCAGGTCTCACAGCGGAGTCAGAAAGTAAGCCAGACTCCGGACTAAGCATGTACTCGTAGATTTGAACCATTCACACAACGTACTATGTCATTTGATTGTCTTTGAATAAGCGGCTCTTTTTGTTTCGTATTCTGAGCAGATGAATAAAATTTATGTTATAAACACGTAAGTGTTAAGAGTTTTGTTATAAACAGTTTTATCAGAATAAATTGTAAGCTAAATGATGTGTTTATCATCATAAATATTTAGTGGGATAATGATAAACTATGATAATCGAATGTTTATGATGATCGAATTCTGGAAGCTTAACTTTTTAGATTCGATATCGATGCGATTTCGAATAAAATTCCTGATTAAAAAATATTTTTAATTGGTATAATAAAATGAACTTATAAGAATAAATACATTGATTAAATTATGAAAAACTTTTGGCATATAGTTATTTGTATGGAATACGAAACAAAATGTCGTTGAATCCTTTGCAAAGATAAGTTGAAATCATAGTAGTACTTCACACCAAATATTTTTGAATTCATTATTTAGAATATCACACATTCAACGAACTGTAGCGAACAAATAGTAGACCACATTATCCGAACCTATTTATTTATAATACACTTACTTGCAAATCTATACTGCAGTTCCCAGTTCTTTTAATTTGGGACATCTGGAAGAAGAGCGAGAATAAATAAAGAAAAGTTCGGTTTATTTCAGTTTTGTGAATGCTATAATCTATCGGGGCACTGTGGTTCCCATACTCGAGAAAGCCATCTCGAAAGTGGAGATATCCCAGGGTCAGCCGGGGTGTGTGGAAATGCCGTAATGGACCATCTTGTATTTGAATCCCGAGACGGCGTACAGTTTGAATCGGTTAGATTCCGACGTAACCATACGTTGGTGTAGTCCCCTTAGAGCACCCAGCTGAATAGCACCTAGCCATGTTCACGAAGAGCACCTGTCAAGATTTTTGGCAGGTGCTATACGTTCACTGGTTAGTTAAAGCCGATAAAGAAGAAACTGAACAGAGCTCTACAAAACCGAAGCAAACCGGTCATAACTGAGCTAACTCTACTTCTGGATGTGCCAATATAAAGTTCGCGTACTGTACAGATATACGTATTTTTGAAATATTGGTTAATACATTTTACACCGGTATGTGCAAGCAAGTGTAACGTTCAGACGACATTTCTTTGATTTTATGTACTATTTTACCCCTATACCCACTTACTCGCATGATGTTATACTCGAAAATAGATTTTATTTTGTTTTTCCGTATAATAGGTACTTGCAAGAAACATGACCTAGACGATATAAAATTAGTTTAAAAGTACTAAGATAAAACTTACATAAAGGAAGATTTTAATTCCCAAAGGTATGTAAAAAATAAAAAACTTAGTAACACAGCGTACCCAGTCACACTTTGGAATTATCGGATCAAGGCTTTGTAAAGTAAAGCCAACGAGACGAGAGAAAAAAGCTAAACAAAGCGACCATTACTGAGTTACGTTGCGATAACTAGCGATTATTTTCTCTGTCCTTGTCGCACATATCACACGTACGTGACAATATCCGAGCGACAGCTGTCGTTGCGTGTTTCGTAGTACAGGAAAGATATCAGTACAGCGGTTCTTAACTGTCAGATTCGCCATCATATGAGCAATTTCATTCCTGTCTGGAATGCGCTTGAAGTGATACGTAATAATTTTCGAATAAAAATGTTTGGCACCGCTGAAACTTTGTTTACCTTTTTTCTCTCGCTTCGTTGGCTTTACTTGAGATTATTATCCTGTCAGAAGGTGCTACTTACATATTATTACAAGTATTATTAGTCGTAATAACTATAAATCGGACTAAAATATATCTATCCTTTATCTAGTTTTATCATAAGAGTAGTATGATCAAACAAAGTTCACCGAAGCATCAACGTTCTATATTCTATATTCTGTTCAAAGAGCCCTTTTGTTAAATAAAATACCTGGCACAAATTTAGTGCCGGGTGTAAAAGATAAAATAATTAGAAAGCTACCTTTTCGATCATCACTTAGCGTTTATTCACATATCAAAACTATCAATTTTAGTTTTCAATTACTATTCTAGACATTATATATAAATTTATTCAAAAATTATCTGAAAGCTAAACATCTTTACAACTTTCAAAATATTTAAAACATCTGTAAAAATTCTGTCTAAATATGAAAACTTTCAAGATATGACATGATTTATTAAAAATAATGATATTTTTTCTTTTAATTCGCTTTTATTAAAAACTTTTTGAACAGAATATAATTACATATTATAAGTAAATTACATGATTCTAATTAATGAGAGTGCTTCACAGCTCAGCGAATGAGATATTCAATATACACGAACGCGAGGTAAGTGAATATAATTAACACAGCGTCGATGAAACAATTACGGCAATGGTTAATCAATTTTATGAAGTGTAATTTATTATCTACATATATTACATAATACTTCTATATTATGCACATAATATATGAGTAACGTGGAACAAAGTAAAAGTCGGCCAAAAAGCATCCGCAAGTGAAAATGCTCTTTACGATGGATTATACATAAGTGAATGAACGGACACCGTTCCATTGCTGAATTGGGTCTTCTACTGACTATTCAAATTAGTTAATTTTTACTAAACGTCAAAACGGCAAGTTATAAGGTAACTAGTATGAAAAAAAATTTAGTGACGTCATAAAATTTTATAGTCAAATCATTTACTATTATAGGTGGGGTGAATTATTAAAAATAAATAAAAACGATAAAATAAGAACCGAAGCAACTTTTACCACTCTTTTACAATTCTTAATTTAATGAGCTCGGGTAGATAATTTATTTTAACTACAGGAAAATACCCAATTAGGTTCAATACTACAAAAAGGCCCCTAGACATCTATGCGTGGAATCCGCGGTGCGAAGGAATGGTGGGGATGGATTTCCCTACTATTGTTTAATAAATTACTACTTCTTATAACCTCCCCTTAATTTCTACAACTTCTTTCGAACCGATAGTGGTGAGATTTTATTGTTGATTATTACATAATAATGTAAATAGAACAAGTTTAGTTTCTGCGAGGGAAGAATTTGTCAGTAGCATTAATCCATCAAAAGTTTTAAGTTAGACATAAGCAAATTGCTCTCAGCTGGCGATACTTGAATCAGTAATCTTATAGTCATGACGTGTTGAGGCACACTTTATAAGGCAGATTTAGTCTGTTCTGTCCCTCTTTTTTTCCAGCGGAAATCCCCTCGGATACCTAGGTTATTTCGGACACTAACCGACTAAAACCGCACGCCGACTGTGGGTCGTGGTGCTAGGCCGGAGGTGAGGTTGTCATCGACATATCCCTCGCACCCCGGCTGACCCAGGAGGGGTGTCCTATCCCACTAGACAAGTGGCAACTCGCTGGCCAGCGTGTCGTAGAATAGAAAGACGGATGTATAGGCTTTGACATAAGTATATGACATTCGTTGACGACTGTCATATACGTCAAATCCAACACATTTTCAAGATACGCTGGCCAGATAATGTATTTAAATATCTGATCGTTTTCCCGATATTGACTTTTCAATGAGGAAATTATTGCCAACAGTTTTACCTCCACGAGTAAATTGTAATATTAAAAGCGTAGTATTATTCCCCTTTAAGGTCAAGAAGTTCTTAAGTACAGTTCCGAAGAACGTTCTCGAATGCTGGCATGGACAAATTAAACTTGGGTAAGTTCCATTGAATTACATTGTCTAGAAATGGTCGGCCGTTTCCGCGAATGATGGCACGATTTGCTCAAATTTTATGACTGGGACTGATGGCCGTATTAAATTAACTATCCTTTATGTACAAACATCCTAAAAGTTACGTTTCTCTGACAAATACTATAAGATCATTTATATACATACTATAAGATAATATAAGTTCATTTTATTATATCAAAAACTTCGAGCTATATTTGAAGTCGTAAAATTCAATTTACTGACACTTGATAATAATATCCCATGACAAAATAAGCATAACTTAACTACCTTGTATAGGTTCTTGAGATATAAATTACATAAATACCTATATAATTTGTACTATGCGAGAGAACATATTTACATACATTTATTTTAATGCTCACATTTTGTAGGCATGTATACATGAAAACACCCAAACCAAATACAAATACATATTTGCACTGAACGGAAATCGAACTTTCAACTCCTAACTGCCAGTCAAATGCTATACTAGACACAGGGACAATACAAAACCATTAATCAAAAACTCGACACAATGTTTGAAATTGAGAAATTCAATCCGACGGCAAATAAAACGTTTTCTATTTTTATTAAAAAGTTTCTAATGTTCAACCACTCAAAGTTACGTCATAAAGAGAGTTGGAATTGGAGTGGAAATGGAAATAAAGACTTCAAAACTCAAAGATCTTGTATTTTGAAGCAACTTCGGAAGACTCTCTCTCTGAACTTCGTTATTTGTGAAAAAGCGAATAGCCCTCAGCCTTTGTTGAAGAAAAAAATATCAAATAGAGTACTTTGCACATCTTTATTAAATGTTCTGCGCACAGAACATTGACGAAAATGTACATACCGACAACAGTTTATTAAGTAAATTCATGATGGGTAGCAAAAGTAACATAATCCTGAGGAGTTTATGAAATATTCACATTTTTCTTCAGGAGTTTGTTTAGGCGGTGTTGTCTGTCCTTATTCACTCTTTGTTTAAAACATTTCAGACATTTCATACTTCGCTAACAATTTAGGTTACAAAAACAAATTACGAAAAGTCAGTTTCGTTTCAAAAATTGTAAAATATGAGATGTTATTCTCACTAACAATCAAAATGAGTTTGTTTCATGGGTGAATTTTATTGATGAAACTAAAAATGATTAGCTAATTACTGACATAACTATAAAAAATAGGCTAGTCCTATGTGCAGCAGTGGACTGCGGTGGACCAATTGATTGATTGATTGTTAGGTTATCCAAATTATGGATATGTTACCGGCAATGTGTATAATGCAGGCATTGTATAGAATACGGGGCGTGATCAAGCAATGTATGAAATATAATGAAAATTATTGTTCATTACATACTTTGCCTAGGCAATGTATAAAATGCCGTGGCATTGTGTAGAATGCCTGCCGTTCTACCGGTAATGTGTAAAATAATAAATAGATTTAGATCTAAATCATCGGCCTATTTTCAAGACAACTTTGCTGAACTTCTCTTTCTGGATGGTCATATAAAAATAACCACAAGGTCCCAATCTAATAAACCGTCTAACCTAATCTATCCAAGTCAAATTGCGCGGAATGACCAATGTTTTATAACCGCCAAGTATGTTTTAGATAACATTTCATACATTGCCGGATGCGCACTCGGTAAAGTATGGAATGCCTAGGCAAAGTATAAAATAAATTATATCTCATACATTGCCTACACGTTTTAGACATTCTATACATTGCCTAGGCATTGCATAGAATACTGGATTATACACATTGCCGGTAACAGATATAAATACAAATTTTCGAACCAAAAATTTCATTATTACCTATCCTACTAATACCAGTAGCGATCTAATAATAATGATAACGAGCATTGACGCGTTCATGGTAAGTAAACATACAAACCTTTGATTTGCCTGACGTTTCGAATAGTTTTCACCGACCGTGGTCACAAGAAAACAACCAAAACAACTCAAAAATCTTTATTGTCACGTATCATATTAGTCTGGCAACACAGTGTTTCGGAACAAAATCGTAGGTACCAAGGGGATAAAGAGGAAATGTCAGAAACATGAGTGGGGATTAACGTTTTAGACTGGGCAATGTTTACGGTGCACAGGTAGGCAGGCAGTTTGTCATTAGGGAGATATTCAAGAGCTTACCATGGTTGACAGTGTGAGCCTAGCTGGGTTCGACTCTTAGAGAATGATAGATTAGGTGTTCATGACTGGCTAAGATTGTAGACAAAATATCACCTGCAGCTGCACCCGCGTGGATTTTGTATGAATAAAAGATGAAACGTAGCCTATATGCTGCACCAGAATATAATCTATGCACTATATACGGTCAGCAGTTTCAGCATGATCGAGTAACAAACACTCATTCACAATTATGGTATTAGTGCAGTATTAGTATGAAGGAACTAGGTTTTATTACACAAACTGGAACAAATATATATTTAGTTTCTTCAAAAAAATACGTAAAAGCGTGAATTATCTAAAAAAAGATGAAAAGTTATTCAAAACAGAACGGTGGAAGAAATATGTAGAACAGTTACCTGTCGGTTTTAATTTTCACAACATATTTATGTATATGGCAAGCTTTCAAACAAAAGTCTTTGATATTATGGTTTTACTGATTCAGCCACAAAATTTATCTTTGGCTATAACTCTCTTTCAATACAAACAATCGTTTGATATACGTATACACTGATTAATATTTCAAAATTTGGAAGGCGGAGGATCGGCAGAAAGGCCGCATATTGGGAGAGGCCTATGGCAAAAAGTGAACTGCAATAGGCTAATTGATTGATATTTCTAAATAACCTCTATCATCATGTGGCACAGCAGTGTACCATTCAACCGCTATATCAGAGCTCACAGTATGTATAACCTGTGGTATAACACAAGTTAGTTAAATTATGCTTACTTTGGGGTTTAAATTTAAACAGCGCTGTGTAGATTGTCGAAAAATTAAGAGTACGAGTAACCCAAATTTTAAGTTTTCCCGTTAACACCTCGAGCTAGCTTGATTGCTTGTGTTAGGAGTGGGTTCCTGTAAATGCACTGTATGCACCCCATACCGGGGGCGAGTTGGGAACACCGTTGTCCTAAAATGACATTAGTCCTGAAATTTTGCTCTTATTTAATATTTAAACAATTAAAAAAGTTTTTCGGGTCGTAAGAATGAAAGAAATATTGTAAACAATATAGCAGATCTTCGCTACTAATCGTAAATAACGATAAATACATAATAATGTTGGTATACACCTAATGAATATTGACGATCGATCTCGTACCTACTTTGGAGGGGGAATGTTGGAATTTAATCAGAATCGTTAAGCCGTTCGGATTTGCGATACCAGTGACCTTAATAATTTGAAACGCATTTCAAGGAATAGCAATTTAAAAAGTGATTAGAAATAATAGGACCTCGTTTTGAACTGCCTCGGTGGTGCCACGGAAGCAACTGTGACTAGGTTGCAAGGGGTACCAGATTCGGATACCGTGTCGGTCTAAAAGTTTCAAATGCATACTAATATTACAAATGCGAAAGTAACTATGTCTGTTTGTCTGTTACGCTTTCACACTAGAACCACTGAACCGATTCTAATGATATTTGGGACAGAAATAGATTAGACCTTGGGAAAGAATATACGAGTATGTCGCCTGTTACAAATATTCGTGCGGGTGGAGTCACGCGCAACAGATAATAAAATATATGATACTGAATATAATATTTTGATTATGTTTTGAAATGCATTTCATTTGATAAACTAAATTATTAAGAATAAAAAAACCCAACTGCAAAGTAAAAATACAACTGACAAGCAAATAAATAAATTGATACTTGATTCAATTTATCAAAAATCAATGCTTAAAAATTCATTGGTTCCGATAGTTCGTAAGAATATCAGTAGATGACTCCACCGTCTCAAAGACGGATAAAAATCGAAGGGAAATTTGAATCACATCGGGCGTGTCTCGGTAGCCGAGTTTGTCAAGGCATTCCCACTGTAAAGTTTAATTTATCCCTATGTATTCGATTTGTATAGTTAGCATACTAAATGCTGTAAAATTCATTCAAACATTCTCCATGTCAATTCGTGTACCTACAGTATTTCAATCAACTACCACGGAATTACAAGTCAGGGAAAAGAACAAAGGTATTCGTTACCAAATTCAATTGAACTCTGTAAAGTACTGCTCCAAATTATCCGCCCCTACAAATTCTCTTGCGAACTATTCCTGTAAAGGTTAGTCGGAACTCTGTTGTGGCAAAACTTCGCCGTGAGTAAAATAGAGGCTAATAATTGTTTAACCACATTATTAGGTGTATTCCGTATTGTATTATTATCTACTTGATAGAAAAATACATATATTTTACATGTATATTTCTTAGTGATTTTTTGTTAATTCAGGAGTTCAGGACCCAGTTTCATGTGGTATTTTTAAATGTTTCGAGGAGAATAAACGTTACCAAAATGCATAAAAAGCTATTCGATAATCTATCTCTTTTTTGCAAAGGAACAATAATATTTGAAACAATTTTTAAACTTTCGCGGTGTACATTCATGGCTTTTTATGACAATATGGAACTTCACGCGATAAACAATTTTGACTTACTTTTGCCGACGTTTTGGGGGCGATGCTGCACCCGTGGTCACGACCTGACTGTCCGGCCCGTATCGATTTGCTAATGTTATTTTTAAACTATCGCGGTATATAAACTCGAGGTTTTTTACGACAATTCGGGACTTCACGCTAAAAAAAAATTTTCTTACTTTTGCCGACGGCGACGTTTCGGGTGCGGTGCTGCAGCAGTGAAGTCCCGAATTGTCATAAAAACCACTTGAGAACAAGTCCGAATAGGTGTGTCTTGGTAATGTGTTTATCTTATTCTATCCTTGTGCGAATACGGTGTAAATATCATCATCGTCCTAGCGTGTATCCCGCTTTCATAACGGTGATATAAAATTTTAAATTATAAAAGCATCAGGTATTCCAGACTTACGTTCTGAAACTGAAATATTCAAACGAGGCTTTAGTTTCCCGAAAGTAAATCCTAGTATGGATTCACTTTGACTCCATCAAAGCCTTGTTTTATAATTTACATACGTTTTAATTCAACTGAGCCCAAAACTGAGCCGAAACGGAAAATATTAAAGCTTCAGTGTTTTTAAATGGAATTTTAACACATTTGCGCGAAAGTAATTAATTTTGTTCTAAATTATTGTAGTCTTAAGTAATTATAATAATAATTGACAGAGCGAGCAAGAGTCTCCATTTCAACATGATGGCCGATTTTTCTTTCATCCGTATCTAAAAAGTCTGTGTATGTATTGTTCAGTTCCTGTCAAAACTACATAGAAGGCGAAATTCATGCATGATTTTTTAACACACAAAGAGATTTAAAAAACATCTTTAGCCGAGATATTTTTATAAGAGTCCCCCCAGGGGGCGGAGGGAAGTTTACTGGCGCGTTATTTATGAACAGATATTGATGACTTTATTTACTATAGTTAGTAGTACTTTACATATTCTGTGGTTTAAGGATACAACAACAACAACATACTGAGGGCCCCAAGTCCCAATTGCTGAAATAAATACAAGCAGGTGTAAACTGTTGACCACTGCAGGGACTAAATAATCAACAGCACCGATAGCCTCGATCTTTCTCTGTTTTACCAAACCGAATATTCTTCTAGGACTTAGCAATACAGTTGAATCTAATAGATTTTCGACACTATTTCTGTGGTCCTAGTAATTAAATGTAGTTTTAGAACGAATTTCTCACAATTTTCGACATATTAAATCTGCAAATATTTTAATCGCATTTCATTTATTTTGGTAATTTTAGTAAAATCACACTAGTGTTTGTCTAACAGCTCTACTATAAGGCGAAGTAAGCTATGTTACCTGCTGGATTTTACTCATTTAATTCAATTAATTAGAGCTGAATTTCGTCAATGAATATAAACACGTTTAATTCAATCAAAAAGGAGCTTTTTTTTTATTCTATCATTTTCATTTAAGTGAGTCTTGAATTTTCACCGTTCAAATTCAGCTTAAAACGTGAGACCTCAATCTAGTTTCAAAAAAATAGTTAAAAAGATTCACTATAGCAAACATGCATAAAAAGGAAAGAAAATATTCTTCAATATTGAACTTACCAAAAATTCAAATGTTGAAATACAAGAAGCTTTTTGTAAAAAAGAGAACAAAATTAAAATTAATGTTAAACAAAAGCAATTCAACGAGTAATTAATTAATCACCCCAATAATTACAAATGAAGAAATAATTCACCAAAAATCCGGACATTTAACTTTTTTGCCTAATTTGTACTGCTCAAATGGCCGTAAACATCGTTTCTAAATACGTTTCACCCATAAAAGGGAACAAACGGAAGCATTTTTCGAGTCATTACATCAATAACTAAATTAGAGTGACACAAATTAAGCCTAAATGTCTTTATAATAAAGTCCTGAATGGAAGTAAACCCATATACGGAAAACCGCAGAGCATTGGCAGTATTTTTACTTATTTTAAACAGTGCATGGGAAGGTTCACGCTCTTAACAATATCGTCCGCAGGGCCTTTATATAGGCGTACGTACCCTGCGTGCTTGAGCCTCCGTTTCTGAGCTGGTAGGACGGTAAGAGGCCAGACGGGCTGCCTTTGGTGCCCTGTAAGAACGGCAAGTGCCTGCTGGGGGACGCAACTTGTGTCAGCAATGTAGCCGCCAGCCACCTTGGTTGCACAATCTACTCCCTGTCGGTCGCCGCGGAAGACGCCAGCTCGAGGAAGAGACTCAAGTACGCTGAGTTGAAGCCGCAGTAGTACTTCGTGCCGGTAGCGGTGGAGACCCTGGGGAGCTGGGGCAGAGACGCCAGAAGCCAAATAAAGGTGATTGGGCAGAGGCTCCCGTTCCGCTTCGTTCCAGAGGATGGCCGTTGCAATTCGTGAAAACGCTGCTAGTGTGATGGACGCTTTTACACCGGAAGCGATCACGCCAGAATGGCTGAACGGATCTGGATGGGACTTAGTACAGGGATAGATTACAGTCTGGAATAACAGATGTTGCATACGTCCATAGGCCACGGTTACCACTTTCCGTCAGGTGGGCCGTGGTATAAAAACAACATAGGCTACGTTTTATCCCGGGCAAATATTCCCATGGGTTGCGGAAGTAGGAACTAGAATGCCAAGCGGGCGACGCCCCAGGCATATTTATATAACTTTTAGCTGCATCCCTAACTTCCCAACAGCCCGAGTTATAAAACTTTCTACTGTTTGTCTTCTAGGATAAAGTTGTTTGTAATTGTTGACTAATGAGGTGAGAACAGGAGACATCGGTAGTGCTTCTAGAATGAAGAATATAGGAACTTCCCTTCTTTATTCGACTGCGGCCAAAATGAAAAGTAGGACTATGTGACCTTTATACACGTTCCTATGTTGACTTGAATATTCTAAACGCTTGAATCGAGTTACACAAATAATATACATTCGTGATCATATACTAACCCCTCAAAAATAATATTGAGGCAGTTTTTATTGGTCTTTCAAATATTAAAGCAGTTATTATAGCTGTTTAAAATTCTAAGCTAGTTTTTATTGATGGAGGTTTTATAGCTATATTTAATATTGAGGCAATTTTTGTAGATGTTTACTAAGGCAGTTTTTATAATATTAAGGTAGTTTTTGTAAGGCAAGTTATAAGGCAAACTATACATCTATAACTATTACAATCGTAGTGATTTTCGATTTTGGCCCCTCTGGTAGATTTACGACGCATTTTCCCGTCCCTATAGTTCCTTATCACGACGGGAAGCAGTGTAGATTTATTGATAGCAAACTTGCAACAGGATGTCTGTTCACTGAATACATAAATCCTGTTTCAGGATTGTGTTCTTAGTTTATTTCACTAGACAGCAAATTTTTCACTATGGGATATAGTGTAACACTCATTTCAATTAAGTACTATTTAAAAAAAAAATATCAGGCTAGACATAGTAGGTATATACACTTTCACATATTGGTTTATAAAAAATGGAACATAAATATATTTCGAATTTGAATATTTGAATTCGAATTTGATTTGTGATAAAATATTTTATGAAAAATGTAGATTTAGTAGTTGTAGATTTTGAATATTTTACTCAAAAAGGTATAAAAATCTATAATTAGAACATTATTTTGACCTCAGCCTTTTGACATTTATAACTCATTATGAGTTTTCTTTCGCAGTTCTTAAAATAAGTGCTATTGTAAATCTATTATCCAATTGGCTATGATGCATAATGCGCAGTTTCACTAAATATCCCATAAAATCGCCTGAAAAATTCGTATTAACGGTAAAAACAGATGCCAAGTCAATATTTATCACCTCTATAGAGTGAAATATAAAAATTCGCAGGATTCCGGATGATATCCAAGACATACCGAAGGTAACCTGACATGAATCGCTGGGTTCTGAAGACTTTTCAGTTATTTTTATTATCCTTCTTCTGTCCAAAATACTCGTAGTTTATTAGAAGTGATCCCAGTAGTATTTATGATGGTGCAAACCGCAATGTCTTTATGATAGTCAATTTTTTGTTATGATTAGATTCGTAAGTAATTTGCTATTTGGGGAACTAGGACAGGCCAAACAAAGAAACTCACGTTGCTCAGATTAATAAAACAAAAACTTTAAGTAGCTGCGGTAACCTAGTGGTATGGGTAATGGACTGCTGAGATGAGGTCTCGGGTTCGATCCCAGGTTTACCATGGCACACACCAATGACTTTTCGATGCTTTTCGAAGTTATGTGTGTATTTATCGCAGGTTTATAAGTGCCCGGTTAATGGCAATAGACTCGCCATCTATTACATTGGGACCTAAACATAAACTGGCGAAATGTGGGTGCTAGCACCTCTGCCTACCCCTTCGGGGAATACAGGTGTGAGTTTATGTTATGTTTCGGCGTAATAGGTTAAGAAATATTCAAACATCTTCACCTACTATACTTTGAACAAGTATCAAAGTATTAAATGAAATTAATTGTCATCATTTATACACTAAACAGCGGAAAACTAGCTGAAGCAGTAAAATTAAAAAATATATATATTTTAAGGCATACCGTAGACTTAGCACACTACCCCACATCGTATAGCGCGTGAGTGCGTGTTTTTCCTATGAAAAACTGCGCATGAATAAATCTTCAGTGCACGCGTAGTGCAAGACACTGAAGATTTTGTATTCAATATAAAGAGAACTACTTAGAAGCTACATGAGTACAGTCAGCTTCATAAATATCTTGATGATGAAGTTTGAAAATTATTATAAAAGAGAGTTTTAAGATTATATTAAGAGCAAATTATTAGAGAAATTAAGTGTACTTTATACGTCAACATCTTTCTGATGTTGACACACTCTCGCGCTGTAAGTATGATGGGGGTAGTATGCCAACCGGCTTATATGAATAAAAGGCTTTGTGCTCCACCAGAAATAATTCTCATTTAAACAGGGCTTCTAAAAAACAAATGCCTTGGATGAACATTCGTGATTCGTCGGTCGGTACTACATTCGTTACTGCTGCGCTAAGCTTCGGGTTTCGCATATTTGAATCTCACAAACGGGCGCAAGACGAAATTTATTCAACTTTAGAGGCTGTAGTCATTCTTTTGTTCGGTTTTATTTTTAGTACATAGGTACTTATTTTACTTTCAAATCCTTCGAGCCTTTTATCGACTCTGTTCGAGTCAGCAGTAGTACGAAATGGCCGAACTTTGATACTTTCCATGAAGTGACTGTATTTTACGTATGTGAAACTCCAGACTAAAGTCTACCTCTGTGTCAAATTTTATACAGTTATGTTTAGCCATTCTAGATGGTCTCTCCAATCCCCGTTCAGCGCAAATATTTGTATGCATTAGTCATTTGCATGGGTCTGATCGTTCGCTCGGAGATCACATTAAGCCATTGGTCCCTGTTGCCATACGAACATGTATGACAGTCGTTATATAGGGGAAATGGGTGCAATGGCCCACAAAGAAGTGCTAATAATGATCACCTGTTCGATCAATGGCGTCCCCACTAAGCAGTAGTAGTAGTAGTTAGCCATTTTAGCGTGATTGAAAAACGAACATCTGTACATAAATCCATCCAACCAAATTTTCACACAATAATAAATATAATATTACTTACTAGCTTTTGCCCGCGGCTCCGCCCGCGTTCATGGCAGTTATTGCGACCAAACATAGCCTAAGTCCTTTCTCTAGGTCTAACCTATCCGTATACCATCATCAAAATCGGTTCAGTGGTTTAGGCGTGAAAGCGTTACATACAGACAGACAGACAGAGTTACTTTCGCATTTATAAGATTAGTAGGGAAATGGAATATGGATTTTGCTTAACAGTTCAGTTATTCCCGCCTCACTCAGGGACGGTGACCAATTTTTTTAACGGCTTTTCCAGTGGTATACCTACATAGAAATCATTGCATAGTTTTACATTCTGAAACAATTTATATCGTGACATCATAGCCTGTACTCTGTAGGCAGTCGTTGTCACCTAACAAAACCCAGTCCTTATTGTTCAACTTCCTCGCTTCGTTCCACTTCCGATCAACGCGTCCGTATTTTGGTACGCTTTCCCTTTCCCACACGCTATTTCTGCATTACCTTTCTTTGTCGCACTTTTGCGGTTTTGAACGTTAAACTGCATACGTCGTCGTGCGGTTGACTTGCTGAATTTCAGGCTATTTCAAATATTTTGAATTGTTCTGTAGTAGTGCGAAGTAGAGAAATAACATTTTAGAATAATTATACTATTCTACCTCAGTAGCAGAGCAGTTGTAAACGTAACTACTATGCATGAAGTTCAGAGATATTATTCTCATACAAACTTACATATAATCACAGCTTTTTCCCTCTGGGATAGGCGGAAACAATATCATATTTACCTTACATATTTCACAATCTTCCTGTACTGTCATACTCGGAAGCTTTCAATATGATCAGTTTATATTCTAAGAGGTTGATCCTAACCTACCCCCTCACAGTAATTCTACGTGCTAAAATCTATTCAAAGAACACTCATAAATCCCACAAGAAAATGTCCACTTCTTGTATCACCAATATAACGCGCACACCAGATTCAAAAAAAGAAAATGTAGTTGAAAACGGATTTGAAATAAAAGCCTACATACGAAACGGCAACTTGACTTTAACATTTCCGTCGTACAATGCTGAAAACACTCAACCTTGTAGTATGTTTTATTCAGCAGTTGAGGACTCGCACCGACGTGGCAAAGCGGACAAGTCGAGGGTTTATTCCCCGGGCAAATGTAGGAGACACGGGACTTCGTCTTAGTGTAACCATTGGTTTAAGTCGGAAACACTCCCCGACAGATACGTGTTCTAAATTTGAAATTTTCCCGCGTAGACAAAAGTAAAGATAAATAAGAAAAAATATTGTTTTTAAGTTTACTGTAGAGGAGTTGGCGGGCAGGCACAAGAGAACACATAGTAGTATTATTTTATTTTTCAAAATTCGTGTTTGAGTTTGTATGTTTAAAAATGGTGGATTTTTAGACATAACGTCTTTTGTGTGCGTTATCCATCCACGCACACAAATGTAGGAAAGTGGCTTTTTACAGTGAATTGTGACTTTTCATGATTGGCGCCAATTCTCCCTAGTGAGCTTCCAGTGAAGTCCTGACAACTTTACTGAGACAGCAATACTCATTCATCGTCATCGTCATCAACTAAATGAAACAAATTTTTTAATCGGGAAATTTCCCACTCCACACTGGCAAAATTGTCCTCTAAATGGGGTTGATATGTTGCCATCTAAGAAAAAAGGAGAAGAAGAAAGTTTCTGTACAAGATGGTTAGAGAAAGAATTGCAACAAGCACAAGTAATGCGATAAAAATAAAAAATAGTAAAAAATTTATGAAAATTGATCACTTAACAACATAAATCCAATTTTCAGAAAGTGTTTTCAATATTTTTGCAATTTAATTACTTGGTTTGTACAAAGTATACACTTTTTTTTAAAACGTCTATAATCATTATCGCGCCTTTATAGATGACAGCTAAAGAAAATTAAAATGAGGTTTAAAAAATAAGCGTAACCACAGATTATAGAATACAATTTTTTGACTGTACCGTAGGACTGGTAGTGCATTTAGAAGACTTTGGTTGAAACAAATTAAAGTTTTAAAGTTAGAAACCAACTTCGACGTCGATCAATGAATCTAATAATAAACCTGAATAAGGATTCTCTACAAGAAAATTAAGAACATGGTCGAATAAAAAAAGCAATACCAAGTGTTTCACGAACTACATTACTTTTGCCACAAAGCGTCGTTAGTTTTTACGTTTACAACATAAAAACTTTTTCAAGTATGCCCAAACACTGGCTCACTGACTTTGTCAAAGTCCTATAAAAAATCGCGTTCATCCAAAGACGTGGTATTAAATGCGCTCACTTCAACGAACCGTGTTTTCATTTTTATGTAAGTCGCGAAAAGTACATTTATTTATTTAATGTTCAGTTCGGAATACGGCAGTTTATGCATTGGAACCATCGTTCCCTTTTTATTCTGTTGGAGAATAAATTACTACATTTGTTTACGTCTTTCTTTACTACATTTTACACCAAAAACGTGTTTCTTTTTATACTGGACACGTTAATTTGACTTCATCTCGCCTGATGGTAAGCTAAAGGCAAAGTATCGGAAAGAGGGTCACCATCGTAAATATGTACCATGTTAACATGAGGATGACATCCGTGCCAATAGTCTCATGGATATGGTTGGATACCATGGATACCCAAGAACGTGCGAAGTGGAGATGAAGTAAAAGTCGGAAAGTGGACCCGGACCCCGAAGTGAAACTCTCCGATGCAACTGGAACTAACGCCAAGTTGATGATGATTATTAATTGCAAGGCTTTTAAGGTTTGAGCTAAAAACTGGAAATTTTAGTGATGATAAATGGTTGTAATGGGTGTAATACCTGACTTCGAAAAGTGTAACACCGAATACCACGACCTGTAAGTTTACTAATACGAATCACTTAACAACGAATGCACGCCACCACGAAAAACGTAGCACCGAATGCACGCCACCACGAAAAACTTAGCACCGAAGTCATTATGATTGAAATAATGTTTTTTTTTTGGAAATTTTAACCCCTAAGGAAGTAAAATAAGGTATGAACGGTTTTATGGAAGTTCGTCAAAGTACCGACTTCCGTTTCTACCTACACCTGTTTCTGTTTAGAGGATGAAGGTATATGAATATCGGCGTCTTTGTCATAACATTAACATCTTTATGGAACGGTAATAACAAATTGACCTAAATAATCTACATCCGATATCTCCACATAAAACCAACCCTACAGCTCGCAAATTAAACCATACGAAAAAACGTGGACAAAAGGTCCCTCAGGAAATAAAGTCCTTACAGCAAATTACGAACATCGTATCGCCCGTCATCAGATGGGTTAAATGTTTTATTCAGACCGCTAAAGGGAGGAAAGTGGGGTGGTTAGGCTCAACAGGCCAGATAAGAAAGGATTTGTGGACTACGTCTGCAGGGGATTATTAAATAGAAATTCTCTTGTGACTGCAGAGTGCACAGAGCAAGTAATTTTCTTTTCATCAAAATTTTTATTTTTTAATTTAGATGGAACGCGATATTTGAATGTAGATTTCCAGAAAATTCAAGAGAAAAGAGTACTGGCTGGTTTCGTGGAACTAGCTGATACCTGCTGGCTGTTTTATGTGCGAACATTAAAGAAAAGCTTAATGGTTAAGGAGTCGGCCTTACGATCGAGAGGTCCCGGGTTCGAATCCTGGCCATTACACTACCGACGTGAACCCACTCCTAGCACAAGCAATTTAGCTTAGTTGGAGGGGTTAGAGGGAATATTAGTAACTTCGGTTCTAATATTCTTTTAAAAAAAAAAAAAAAAAAACATTCCACAATATACAGTCGGATTTTCTTTTTCAAGTTTAAACTTGTTGTTAAAAAAAAGAAGCTTCTTAATTAGAGGAGTATAAAATATACACTGTGAATATTGTAGTTACCTAATTTTTATGACATTAACTGAATTGTATGAACTTAGATCTCACCATGTTAGTCATTTAATAATTACATATTTGTGAAGTGATTCAGGTGTCAATACCTCAGTTGGAAGAGCATTCTCCATGTAAGGGAAAGGTTGTGGGTTCAACATGAGCATTTCATTTTTCGCGATGTATTCAAATGTTAAAGTTAACATAATAAATGCTATAAAAAATTCATTCCAATGAGTGAAGTTATACTCTAGTTCAAAAATCATATTTGCAAATGGACATCTGGAAAATGCCGCAGTGAAATTTGCAGCGCCATTTTTTCTTCACTAGCGCCTAGGAGGCGGTGGTACACTCACTTAGGTTAACTAAATACAATTGATGGCAATAATTATACCTAATATGTTATATTATACTGAAAGTAAATAAATATAATTGAATATGTTTCATATATTTTTAACATACTTTCTCCAAAATCCCTGAAAGGACTCACATTTTTCATTTGGCACAAGAATTTGTAGAATCGTTTTTCTGAACATGCCTATAATAAATCTATAGCAAGGGTCGAAACAATGATTTATTTTTAAGAAACCATTTACAGAAGGCCATGGAACGAATAAAGATGGCGGAATTATTTATATTTTCAGTCAGCAAAATGTTTGTTACGAAAACCGTTTTGTATTTTTCTTCGTTAGGTCTCAATTGAATAATTTCTTTCGTGTACTTGAATGTTATTCTAAACCCTACGGCGCGAGTGATTTATATTCGTTTTATTCAACTTAGAAAGCCGCAGTTCTTAAGCTTTAAAAATAAACGTAGATATAAGATTGGGTAGCAATGCACCTGACCATTTTCATCTCTTCGAAGATTTATTGCCCGCAACCATGGGTTACGCTAGGGATCAAAAGTAACCTATTATTTCAGAAAATAATCTATCCTTAAACCAAACCGTTCAAAAGCCTCATCCGTTTGAACGTTATTAACAAACACATAATTTTTTCTAAAGTTGCCGCGAATGTCACTCTTTGAAATAAAAC
This sequence comes from Eilema sororculum, assembly GCA_914829495.1. Taxonomy (NCBI): domain Eukaryota; kingdom Metazoa; phylum Arthropoda; class Insecta; order Lepidoptera; family Erebidae; genus Eilema; species Eilema sororculum. Next base: position 17,041,640 of record OU618550.1, read on the forward strand.
CATAAAATAAAAAGATATTGGTCAAACCAAGCGAAGCATTGGCACTGTTAAATAATACATAGCTGACATAAAACACCAACGCTCAACAAAGTCAGCAAAAAATACGTGTTAAATAAGTGAAAAGTTTAGAAATTTTGTATCTTGAAAACTTAGAATCCATCCATACTGATATTATAAATGTGAAAGTAACTCTGTCTGTCCGTCTTTCCGTCTGTCTGTCTGTCTGTATGTTACGCTTTTACGCCTAAACCACTGAACCGATTTTGATGAAATTCGTTATATCTACTTTGACCTTGAGAAAGGACATAGGCTATGTTTGGTCGCGATAACCGACATCCACGCGGGCGTAGCCGCGGCCAAAAGCTAGTATACAATATTTGTAGGTACTGTTTTCACAGAATTATTAAAAAAACATAGTATTAACAAAAGTATAAAATATTGTATGTACCTGAATATAAATACTCAAATATTCAGTCAGTACCTACAAGTTTAAAATGGCCACAATATAAAATCCATTTCAAGCTATCACCATTTCCACAGCATGTTACCTTTCACATTCATTACATCCCACATCAAATAACGCAAGTGAATAAAAATCTATGAATGGGTATCCAATGAAAAAAGGTTTTGCAAAAAACCCGCTCTTTCACATGAGCGCTGTCGGTGCAACTCGATGCACCGACCGTTCGATTCTCTACATCCGTTCGAATCGTGAAATAAATTGGTACAGCCGCATACAAATGTGATATAGTCTTATGACGTCATTCTTTCGATTCTGTGGGACGTGAAAAGGAATGGAAACATTTTAAAATGTTCTGAATTTGAAATTTTGCTTTTTCAGGTTACCAGTTTGCTTGTAATCAGTATTTGGAGAACACTTATCCGCGATGATGTGCCTTTATAACAGTAGAGTCATAGCATTCATAGCAATGATTGTTATCTCTCTATTTCCTTAAAAGAGAAGAAAGGATTATTTGGATGTTTGATAAATGCCAGTTTAATGACCTACAGGAATTTTTAGGGTATGAACAAATGAAATATCTGTTTACGTGTATTCTCATACTTATGAAAAGCTAGTCCCTATCACAAAAAAGAAATTCCATTTAACAAGATCAGAAAATAATAAAAAACTAGCACATTCATAAAGAAACTGACGCACTTTCGTTGCAAAACAACATATAATTTTATTAGAAAACACACAAGCGATAAACAATAGCGGCCATAATCCTTAACGCTAACATCGTTGTGCGCGCTTGTACGCAATATGTACGCCATTACCGTAACGTTCGTTATAAACAGCTGGATAAAAACGGCTGAAAGTATTTTGTAATGAAATTGGAATTATGATAGATTTATATTATTATAATATACTTTTATCATCATCTTCCAAGTTATTCCAGGCTGCGATCAAAATTGATTGTATACCTATATTATTATTTTTCAATGGGTTTTATGTGAGCGACTGCCATCTGACCTTCAAAGCCTGAAATGAAAGCCTGCACTAGCGTCTCGTTCGCTGTTGAGTATGGCGCATCGATAAGCTGGTGTCTGTGTGCTCAGGTCTCCTCTTTTCTATAATTCACTTTTGTATACTGTTACGTTCCGGGGGCGAGTCGGGGACACCGTTTTCCCCCCCTGAGGAGGGTCAGACCGTATGGGATGGCCCTGGGTCAGCCGGGGTGCGAGGTATGTCTAAGACAACCTCACCTCCGGCCTAGCACCACGACCCTCAGTTGGCGTGTGGTTTTAGTCAGTTCGAGTCCGGTATAACCTCCCCTTCCGGCGGGTCCAGCGGGGGAGGTATCCGAGAGGATTTCTGCACGAAAAAGAAGGTATACTGTTGCAATGGCGACTGCGTCTGATCCAAAATACCAAGAAAAAATACTATTCTATGTAGACCCAAATCTGTTATATTCATTAAATCAATAATCACTTTGGTTAGATTTCATAAAACATCGACAAATTATTAAATAGTCATCTTCATTATATATTGGTCGCATCCGAAACCTGAAGGCGACTAATATCCGAAACCTTCACTTGGGAGACCAGAGTCGGAAATTCAAAAATAGTGTGAGAAGGTATCTAAGTAACTGGCTTCTTTAATATCCATTAAATCCCTAACTCAATGTAGTAACTTTTTATGGACAATAATTTTCTACACAATGACCCTACTACGGTAAATTTACATAAATTGAATCGTTAAAAGTACCGAAGTACTTATATACTAATCTTTAACTAGGTAGGTATCGTAAATATTCTTCCGTCTAAGACGTTTTCATTATAAGTTTATGAATAGGTACGGAAAAAACGGATATTAAAATGCTGCAAAATGTTTAGCCAACCGACTTTAATGATTGCAATGACTTCTCAGCCTGCTATCATACTAGATTGGAAAAGAAAACTATCGCGAAAAATCATAACCTGACTGACCATATGGTTTTGCTAGCTGTCCCATAGATGTGATAGATGACGTCAATGATGTGATGACAGCAACTCGTCATTGATTGACATAACAAAAGAGCGCGCTATATCTACTTAAAACGATCTCGTCTGTGAAGAATAGCACAGAGCCTTTCAAGAAGAATTGAATTGAATTGAGAATTAATTTTGAATTTCGAATTTGGAACGGAGCGCAAAAATTTTTTGATGTATTTTCTACGTTCCGTTCCAAATTCGAAATTCAAAATTTATTGGGAGGAGGATGGGAACAGGAATATTAATATAGAAATCATTGTTGCCACAGAGTATATACGTAATATACAGGGTATAAGTAATACTGTGTCGCAGTAAATAGGGAGCTATTACTCAGCAATTACCTTGCACCAGTACTTAATTGACCGGCAAATTGAATTTACTTTAATGAAGAAATCTTCTTAGACATTTCATTGTCCACCTGGGGCTAAAGATTTGTGGGATTAGTCTACCACCATCGGCTTGCAGATGTTGTTTCTAAATTCAAAATGATTGTGTTGGTATGGAATACGCACAGATAACCTCTAGTTTCATTTGTTTTGTAATGTAAGTTGCCATTATCTGCATGTGATTGTAGTTTTGCAAGCAACAAGTAAATTATTACCTTAATGAAAATTTTAAGTTTCAAATTATGTTGTCAAATACTTAATGCACATAATTACTTTGTATTTTTTTATGTGTTTCTGGCCGTAGAAGCAATCTGTTCCACTAACAAACAGAAATGGAACTTCCTTTAACCGCAAGAAGTATAAATATTTTGTCGAACTTGCAGAGAATGAAAACAAAGTTACTAAAAACAACACAACAGATATCAGGTGTTCTCCATTTTAAAAATACACACCAACGTCAAAACATCAATTTATCACTGCAGTTCCCTAGCAATTTTGGTTCACAGTCCACTGCTTCGTCACAATAAAATTCAAAATAAAACCGTGAGCGTAAACACACAGTGTACCGGAGACAAAATTGTAAAGCGGAGTGTACAAGGACGGTCTATGCAAACGAAGCGTGCATCTGCATTCAAATTATCAACTATAGGGAAGCTTCGAGTATCACACGGACTATTGAATCAGTATACTTTGTAAAGGCGCATGTATGGACACAAAGGTGCATGACCAGTAAAGCCCAATTTTTTGGTGAATTAGAGATGTTCCATTTGTTTTTGCAAATCGAGCTTACACAAAATTTACTTACAGGTCAATTTATTTCTTGTTGCAAAGGTATTTTTTATTTTCACGTATTCATGAGTGAAATTAGTTTCAAACAAATTATCTTGGGTTTGTATGTTCTGTTCTATACCATATGTTGTTATGATGATGAGAAAGCAACTTATAGCTAGTATAAAATAAATTGCTATGATATAATCTATCAATACAAGACTGATAACTCACTTAGAGTACCCACAAGGTATGTTGTGCCTCTAGTAATCGCAGTAAACTCTACATAATATCTACACTATACTTTTTAACACATTTTATTGTCAAACCTTTCACTCTATATAGTACACTAAAACTAGAAAATGATAAACTATAAAGATCATTAAAAATCTATAAGAAATTTAACAAGCAAAAGTTTTCACTAGCTACTTCTTACAAGTTCTAATTGCGCGGAACAAGTCTAGAAGTTCGTCAAAGTCATTTTGCATAGTAACTAAAAGCAAAACTTCGTTGCACTAAGTTGTTAGATGATGCAAAATCAGGAGCATTCATTCTTCGATCCTTTACATAACTCAGCTGGAATCGGCTTTTAGTCTGCAATATCATCTTAGCGTTGTTCACAGTTGTATACGAGGCTTTCACTGTGAAATCCAGGGTCCGTTTACTACTTCTCCTCTTTCTTCGACTTATACGCCTTCTATGAAAGCTACCTGACCTCTCAACACCTGAGACTTTATTTGTGATGTACGGAAATCCCCTCGGATACCTCCCCCGCCCGAGCCGGAAGGGTTATGTTGGACTCGAACCGACTAAAACCGCACGCCGACTAAGGTTCTTGGTGCTGGAGGTGAGGTTGTCTTCGACATATCCCACGCGCCCCGTCAGACCCAGGGCCATCACTTACGGTATGGTTCTCTTTAGGAGGGGAAACAACGGTGTCCCCGACTCCAACACTGAGAGCAAAGCCTGTGGCACAGCCTAAACCGTCAATTGGCATGTACGTCATAAATATCTTGACGACGAAGTCTCAAAATGATCTTAAACCTCTCCTATTAAGAGCAAATCAGACTGTTTTATTGCTTTAAATTGTATTTGAATGAATTTTTTATGGCATATTTCATAGCTAACTTAATTTATTGGTGTACAATAAAGAATATATCTATCTATCTAACTTCATCTCATCAAAAATCATTCATTGGTTCTAACAGTTCGCAAGAAAGTTAAAGTTAGTTACGTCGCCCTTAAAGACGGATATAAAAAGAAGGGAAATTTGAAGTGATTCAGTTGTGGCTCAGTTGTCAGAGCATTCCCCCTGTAAGGGAAAGGTCGTGGGTTCAAGTCCCACTTGAGCATTTCATTTTTTTTGTAAAGGACACGGCAATTTGACTTCACCGCGCCTGATGGTAAGCTAAAGGCAATGTCTCGAAAAGAGGGTCACCATGTTAACAGTTGTGGCACTCAGCTTGACACGAGCCTTTTCACGCCCTGTTTAAAGGACCCGGGACTGTAGGAAGAAGGAAACACGTGAGCTGGCAGAGAGTTGCAGGTCTTAATGGTGCGGCATAGGAATGATCACTGAAACGCTTGGTTCTAGAAGTTCGAATTTAATTTTATTATTGTCCGATCGTGTGTACCAAATATCAGAACAATCCATCAACAGGAAGGGGGGTAAAAAAAATACAATCATTTTGAGCACTTTGTTCATCCACATCTTTCTGATGCTGATAACGGCTTGCAAGTGAGGTTGGCTTGACCCCGAACGTCTGAACACCCACTATTTCATCAAAACAACATCATCCACATAAAGACGTTAGTCCTGATTGCATCCGAGGCCACGGTGCCCTCGGAGCTCAGGGTCCGCCTTCCGGCTCTTCCCTCCACTTCGCACGATCTTGGGCGTCCAAGGTAGTGAGACCGTTTTCACGCATGTCACCCTCCACGACGCCAAGCCAGCACTTCTTGGGCCTACCCCTTCTACCTGGACCGGGTGGGGGCGCCATTGCCAGGCATTTGTTACCCATATTTCATCAAAACAACACTTCTACCAATTCTACAAAACATTAACAATAGCCACAATGCTCGATAGTCTGCAAGCACTACGAAATAATAACTCAAGCAAACATCCTGAAAAGAGTTATTTTTCCACACCTATTGTTACGGAACCAACAGGAAACTTTCCGATATCCTATGATTCTTACAATACACACGTACGATAATAGCTTAAGTTCGTTTATTGTACCGAATATAAACACCTTATATATTGACTTTGATTGGTAGCTTATTTTATTTTTTTTGAAATGAATTTTAGAACCGATATTACTAATATTCCCTTTAACCCCTCCAACTAAGCTAAATAGCTTGTGCTAGGAGTGGGTTCACGTCGGTAGTGTAATGGCCAAGATCGAACCCGGGTCCTCTCGATCGTAAGGCCGATTCCTTAACCACTAAGCTACCGACGCTTAAGTAGGATATCTTAAAGTTATGTTTTGTTCTAATACGATATACAGGGTGTATTTTTCAAACGGGGCAGTAAAGGCAGTCTTTTTTTGCTGACTGTAAAATTTTTCCAAAATCTGTGAATGCAGTTCTAAATATCTCGAAAAGTTAGGGAAGGTCTCCTAAGAACAATTTGCAGTAACTACGACGGTTAAGATACCTTCCTGTACTACCCCGTTTCAAAAATACACTGTAAAAATACCTAATAGTTAATTGAAACAGTAATAGTATGGTTACCGAGTAGGTTACCACAATACCATGATCCAACAATATCGTTTAGGGACTGGAGAGTCAACAGGAACAATTGTTCATATCATTATTCATTATTCTGAGCGACATCAAATTTCAACCGCTGGTAACTTAAAAAGATATGACTTAATGCTAGACCAACTTGATCGACATTTGTGTCAGTTTTTACAAAAAAAGGAGGCAGGAGGCCTTTTTGTCACTCAGAAAAAGGAGGCAGGCCTCAAAAATGATAAACGGTGAATGTCGATGTACAGGGTGTTATTTTAAATCACATTGCAATTACATTTTTTTGGAGAAATTAAAGTTTGGAGGTGTAACAACAGAATTGGGAGCAATATGATTGAATTTAATTTACATTAAGTTGTGATGATATGTTACGAATGTAATGATCATATTCCACCAAAAATTTTTTGATGTGGATATTTCATGTTTTGTTTCACTGTAAGTATCAGAATTAATATAATATTATTCTAAATAGCTGTGATTTTTCTCAAATAATAACTAAGCTAAACGGGAGGGCGTTGGTTTCTGTCAAACAGTTCACACTAGCACAGACACCGTCGTTTACTCTATCTTGTTTTCATCTAAATTTAATAATAATTGTTCCAATAATAAATACAATTACTAATTATTGTAAATCTAACACAGTGTAATGTAATTTTACTATAAGATAGATAATGTGAGCAAGTTATTGTAAATATTAAATAAATTGAATTCAATTGTTAAGCCCAGAACGTATCCAAGTAGCTCTGTTAGTCAAAGTATTCTCTTTAGAAAGGTACAGGTCACGGGTTCATGTCCCGGCCTGTGTGTTGACTTTTTCTGAATTAGATTTATAGGCATAAATGGCATACTAATTGTTTTAAAAGTTCATATAGTTCAGGCGTCGAAAATTCCTCCCCAATATTCCTGTTAATATTTTAGTTTATTAAGTTAGATTCCTTAGATTAGATTAGAGTTAGATCTGCGATAGCCTAGTGGTATGGGTAATGGACTACTGAGACGAGGTCTCGGGTTCGATCCCAGGTTTACCATGGCACGCACCAATGACTTTTCGATGCTTTTCGAAGTTATGTGTGTACTAGCTTTTGCCCGCGGCTCCGCCCGCGTGGATGTCGATATCGCGACCAAACATAGCTTTTGTCTTTTCTCATGGTCTAATCTACCCCTGTACCAAATTTCTTCAAAATCAGTTCAGTAGTTTAGGCGTGGAAGCGTAACATACAGACAGACAGACGGACAGACAGACAGAGCTACTTTCGTATTTATAATATTAGTATGGATTTATCGCAGGTTTATAAGTGCCCGGTTAATGGCAATAGGCTCGCCACCTATTACATTGGGACCTAAACATAAACTGGTTAAATGTGGATGTTAGTACCTACCTCTGCCTACCTCTTCGAGGAATACAGGCGTGAGTTTATGTTAAGTTAGATTTAAAGTTCATTAAATGTAGTAATTAAGTTGAAATGTTATTGCATTACAATAGACTGGCTAACAATCTTCTTGGTCTATGCGATCCCCATTAATTCACTTGAAATGGAGTCCGTCATAATATTTATTATTTACATTATTCGTCTGGACCGCAGCCCTAATGAAACGACAGGTGATCAGCTCTTTTGTGTAGGGCCATTTGACCCATTTCCCCTATAACGACTGACATATATGTTCGTATGGCAACCGGGACCGATGGCTTAACGTGCTCTCCGAGGCACGACCAGACCAATGCAAATACTCATATTCATGCATAGAAATATTTCCACTGAGCGGGGATCGAACCCGCGGCTTCTGCGTAGCGGTTGCGTTCACTACCACCACGCCACGAAGGCTGTCGGCCTGTGAAAGATAAGGAATTAGAGATCGTACTTCGGGCTACAAATTACAAGCTTTTGTTGCAACTGGAACTAACAATATGATAATAAGGATGAGATAAACAAAGATCTAGGGGCACGGCAGTGTCCCCCCCAAGTCGAGCAAACAAAAAAGTGCTGCATGGTCGTACCATCCTTTGCTCGAAGCAATTTAGGCCATTTAGTGTAATATTTTTCAATTTCATATCGATGTTGTTAGGTTAGATAATTACTTAACAACTTAAGACAGAAGGTAGGGACTGAATAAATTAAAACCGACTTGGTATTAGGTAGGTTGGTATTAGGTTTCACGGTAGAACCAATGAATCACGAAGACTTGGTATTTTTGAGAAGTATTGTTGTTTTTATGGGATAATTACTTCGAGGCAGCACAGTTATGTTCGATTTTTTATTTTCTATTTTTGCTTTTACGGAAACTGCTTGTACCGGGTATACCTCTTGAATTCGATATGTAGGCCTTGAACTTTCCAAAAAACTTAACTTTGTTTATATTGCGGTAGGTTTATAAATTTTTCCTACTACACAAAGGTGCTAAATCAGACACCCACGCTTAACGCTTTACCTATCACATTTATACAATGTAATTAAAGGGCTAACTACATTTGAACTGAACGCACACTTTTATACATCTTCCTATAAACGGAGTGCGAAAAAGCATCTGATAACGACGCTAAGCAGAGAACCGTTGCAACATTATTGGTGTCTGTATTGGTGCGATGCGGGTATGTCTAGGGCTCCAGCCTATAGTCCGAGGCGCCGGGTCTACTGGTGGACTGCGGAGATCGCGAGGCTGCGTCAAGCCTGCGTGATCGCGCACCGCCGGTGGGCCAGGCTCCGTAGGAGGCGTAGCCGCCCCGCAGACACAGATCCCCTAGTGGCGGAGTTGCAAGAGGGATACAGGGAGGCCAGGAATGCCCTCCGAGCGGAGATCAAGCGGTCCAAGGCAGCTTCCTATAGGGAGCTGCTGGAGACACTGGAGCGGGACCCATGGGGGCGGCCTTACCGCTTGGTAAGAGGAAAGCTGCGCCCCTGGGCCCCTCCCCTGACCCAGGTTCTCGAGCCGGCTCTGCTTGGAGGAGTGGTGGCATCCCTGTTCCCGGCGCGGGCGGAACACGTTCCGCCGCAGATGACTCCGCCACCTCGGTCGCCTGATGCGCCCGGCGTGGTTATTGACGACGACGTGCCCGAGGTCACTTGGGTAGAACTAGAGCTGGCGGTGCGACGGCTTAGAGCCAAGAAGAACACCGCCCCGGGACCCGACGGCATTCCAGGCCGTGCGTGGGTCCTAGCTCTAGGAGAAGACGGTCTCGAACCCCGACTGCGAGGGTTCCTCAGCGCATGCTTGGAGCGGGGCCAGTTTCCGAAGATGTGGAAGACGGGGAAACTGGTCCTCATCCGCAAGGACGGACGCCCGGTGGACGAGCCGTCCGGGTACCGGCCCATAGTGTTGCTCGACGAGGTGGGCAAGCTCTTCGAAAGAGTCATTGCCAAGCGCCTCATCGAGCACCTCTCTAGAGTGGGGCCGGACCTAGCGGACACTCAGTACGGCTTCCGCCGGTGGCGTTCCACTGTGGATGCCATCATGCGCGTGAGGACTCTGGCGGAGGATGCGGTCGCCCGGGGCGAGGTGACGTTGGCGGTGTCCTTGGACATCTCCAACGCGTTCAACACCTTGCCCTGGAGTTGCATCAGGGAGGCGCTCGTGTACCACGATGTGCCTCTCTACCTCCGCCGCATAGTCGGGGCGTACCTGACGGAGAGGGCCGTCATCTACCCAAGTGCGACCGGCGTCGGTAGGCGTGAGATGTCGTGCGGTGTCCCACAGGGATCGGTCCTGGGGCCGCTCCTGTGGAACATCGGATACGACTGGGTGCTTCGCGGTGAGCTCGCGTTCGGTGCCACCGTCACGTGCTACGCGGACGACACGCTAGTGACGGTGAGTGGCGCTACTCACCGCGAGGCGACCCAGAGGGCCACGACCGCTGTTGCTCAAGTCGTGGATCGGATCCGGCGGCTGGGTCTCGAGGTGGCTCTGCACAAATCCGAGGCCTTGTTCTTTCATGGTCCTCGGCGCAGGCCACCCTCGTGATCCAGCTTGATAGTAGGAGGTACTCCCATCGACATCAAGCCCCGGCTGAAATACCTGGGGCTCGTACTCGACGGTCGGTGGGACTTCGGAGAGCACTTCCGAAGTCTGCGCCCCAAACTGTTGGTGTCAGCTAACGCGCTGATGCGGCTGCTGCCCAACTTGAGGGGCCCAGAGGACTCCTGCAGGAGACTCTACGCGGGTGTCGTGCGGTCCATGGCCCTGTACGGGTGCCCCGTGTGGGCGGACGCCCTGCAGGCCAGGTTCGTGCAACTGCTGCATGCTCCGCAGCAGACGATGGCCTGCAGGGCCATTAGGGGGTACCGCACGATATCCTTTGAAGCGGCGAGTCTCCTAGCCGGATCGCCACCGTGGATCCTGGAAGCGAGATCCCTTGCGGCACTGTATCGGTTCCGTAAGGAGGCGCGGGAGCGGGGATTCGATCCCGAGCCCGAAGACATTCGGGCCGAGAGGTCCCGGCTCCACGGGATCATGGTGGCGGAGTGGGAGCGACGACTTGAGCAACGACGCGCAGGGCATGCCGTCATAGAGGCGGTAAGGCCCATCATGGGGGAATGGCTCGAGAGGCCACATGGCAGCCTCTCGTATCGACTGACGCAGATTATCACCGGGCACGGGTGCTTCGGGAGATATCTGTGTCGGATCGAAAAGGAGCCAACGTCCGAGTGCCATCACTGCGACGCGAGCGAGGACACGGGGCTGCACACGCTCACCGAGTGCCCGGCATGGGCTGAACCGAGGCGGGAGCTAGTGGCGGCCCTGGGAGTGAGAGTTCTCACCCTCGCCACCCTGCTCACAGCAATAGTCCGCTGCGCGGACGCGTGGGCGGCCGGCGTCTCCTTCAGCGAGCAGGTAATGGTCGTGAAGGAGACGGCGGAGCGGGAGAGGCGGCGCGAGCGAGGAAGACTCGCGGATCGCACCGCCCGCGCGCGCAGGCAACTCGGGCGTCGGAGGGCACTGACTGACCTCCGTCCCCCATGAGCGCGGGCCTGGGGGTGACGGGTGGAGCCGCCTGTCACCCCAGCAGAAGCAGGCCACGGCGGCGGCGCGCTGAACAGCGCGTCTCCCCATTCCGGGGGCGAGTTGGGGACACCGTTGTCCCCCCTCCTGAGGAGGGCCAGACCGTAAGGGATGGCCCTGGGTCAGCCGGGGTGCGAGGGATATGTCTTTGACAACCTCACCTCCGGCCTAGCACCAAGACCCACAGTCGGCGTGCGGTTTTAGTCGGTTCGAGTCCGACATAACCTCCCCTTCCGGCTCCGGCAGGGGGGGTATCCGAGGGGATTTCCGCACGAAAAAAAAAAAAAAAAAAAAAGGTGTCTGTATTGGTGAATACCTGCAGGCTTAAAAAGGCCACATTGTATTTTTCATCTGATTTTATATTTGTAATAATAATATTTGACAATTTTGTATGAAAATACGTAAAATGATCCTGAAATTGATATGAATTAAGAAATATTAATAGCGTCAAATTAATGAATTAATTCATGAATTCTACGACGCGTTCTAATTTTTAGGGTTCCGTACCTCAAGAGGAAAGATCCAAAACTTTATAGGATCACTTCAATGTCCGTCTGTCTGTCCGTGTGTCTATCTGTCTGTCCATCTCTCTGTCAAAACCTTTTTATCAAGGACACGTGGAGGTATAAAATTGAAATTCATACCACATACTCAGGTCTATAACGTCCTGAAGCTGTGCAAAAATCAAACTTCTAAGTCAACGCTATCAAAATATATTGTGGTTTATGTAGCTTAAGTTACTTTGCCTTGCTTTGCCCTTGCTGCGCGAGCCCGACTCACACTTGGCCGGCTTATATACTTAAAATTTTAGGTATATTATAGTATATCTTTAATTTGGACTGTAAAATGTGGCCTCTTTGGACCTGCAGTTTATTGCGAGAACTGAATAGAGAGAATAGACGCTGAAAGCTGGATGCGTACGCATTTCTCGGTCCTCCGGCCGTACAGTCAACTACAAAAGTAGCTTAACAAATTCTAATTTATTGAACACTGTGGACTCTAAACCTTACATAAAATTGTGAAAAAAAACATAGAATATGTAAATTAAGTTTGTCTTCTGGGAATCATAACACTACATTTACTATAGACAGATGCATTCCAATATAAAAAGCTTCGTAAAATATTTTAGTGTTAATCAACTCTGCCTTAATACACCGTTAATTCTAAATGTCAGGCGAATATTGTAATAATATTAAAAGCATGCGCTTCATAAACGTTTAATTAAAGAATGGGTTTACGGCTCACGGCTCGTTCGTTCTCAGTCTTTGATATTTAATATAATGTGTCATTATGGCGAGTAAAGCCTTGTTGTCTCTCATTATTATGGCAGTCTCATTATAATCTCCATTATTACGCTTCATAAATCTTTGTGTTTTGATTTACTGTGTGCATTTTACGGACTCATTGTATACTTTTAAAACATTGTAATAATAAACTCCACTTTGGAGTTGGAGACAGTCTCCTCCTTTCCTAATCGATTGGTTTATCATAGCTCTTATTGAGACCGACTGTAAGCCCAATGTTGTACCGACTTGTGAGGTTGAAGATCTAGGCGGCGCCATATATGTTTTAAGACGCTGATTAACAGACGAAGCTCTAGCGAAGGTTTTAGCCTCGTCACCGGGGTTCCGTTATCGGACGGCAGTGGTCGCTTCCATGAAAGTCAAAACAAATCTAGTTCTAATATCCTTTTAAAAATTAAAATTAAAATTCATGATTAAGAGCAGGGGAATGAACTCCACACTTCATAAAACAAGTTTTGGATGTAACCGAATAACGCTATCATGATGATTAATCGAAAGTTATTTATCACTCTTAACTCCAATATCTAATATTCATATTGTTTTCTTTATATGAAACGTGACCACGCATACATAACGCGACTAAGAAAATAAGCAATAACGTGACTAATTTATTTTGAACTTTGCGCGGCATTTCGGTAAATACACAAAGTTTATACAATTTTAGAAGGTTTCACTTGGAATTTTGAAGTTGGAACAATAACCAGAGTTTCGAATTTTGAAGGAAAATGGAAAGAGTTTCGGGGGGAACAAACTTATTTATTCCTTCAAGTAAAGGTTACAAAACTTGATGTTGAAGTTAGCTGTGGCAATGTTTGGGTGTGGTGGTTAGAAATGAGGGCGTAGTCAGCGCCCCACATAGTCCAAACACCTACTACAGAAAATATTCCTGTCTGATCTCAAGAAAAAATAACTTTCATTCCGGAGAAAACACACATACCCCTCGCGAATCCTTCAAATCCATCCTCCTGTATTAGTAACTGGACTTATTTACTTTATGAAAATGACTGTCAATTAACCTTCCAACCCCGAAAGACAAGTCAGCCGGGTGAAGTTGGTTAGGGCCCCGAAGACCACAATTTTCTTCACACCACAATTTTCATTATTAATTGAAACTATTACATTAACAAAACATGCATTATACGGTATAACATAAGCATTAAAATATAATTTCAAAGCCCGACCGTAATATCTAAGGGCCCTTATAACCCATCCTTTAATAGGGACGACACTTGAAAACGGTACGTTTAGCCTCTTCATTTATTATCCACAATGTAACACTTTGAAACCTCCATTTAAATATGTATGACATCACACATAACCTCTTTCATAGTTATGTGCACTTAAAAGGGAACTTTTAGGTGAACAACGGTCTATTAGACCATGTATCTTGTAGGTTCATATAATTTTCAGTATAAGATTCCTGTTTGTAATTATAGTACTGTTATTAGTCATAGTTCCCGATCTAGTCATTTTAGTACAGGTTCTTCATCATTGTCAGAACGAATAGGTAAATGGTCAAATCATTTTTTTTTGCTAGTCTTAGCTTCTGCGGGAGCTTAGATAGAAATGCACCCATGGGAAAAGTCTACGCCAAACCCTTGTCCGTAAATCGGCAAATGTAAATTGGATCCTGAAAATAGTGATGCTCCGCATACACCCTTTTTCATTATGTACTAATAGAAACTAATATGAAATTTTTTTTGTAGAATGGTTTAAAATAATGAGACAGGAAGTTTTAAATTCATAGAAATTTAAAAATCAAATTCTTTATAGAAGAATAAATCAAAAATTTGTTCATAAATCGAAAGTTTGCGATTATTTTATGATTCACCAACTTTCAAAAAAACTCAACATTCAGCTACAACATTTCCTTCATTTTGAAACGACTGCTGTCAAGTTTCATCGTAAATTTGCTCCAGATTTTGTCACAAAGGTTTTTAAATATATTATGAAGACCAGGCGAAAGGTGTACTTAACCCATCGCTGCCTCTTAATCACGTTTATGCTACACCGTCACAATACCCTTCCTGAAAGCACTGTAAACAAGGGAATTGCTTTATCATAGTGGATAAAACATCCTCAACGATACTTTAGTTGTAAGCTGCTTTTAATACAAGAGGATTTTCAACGAAATTGAAGTTTGAGTTAGTTAATTTTGAACTTGTGATGATAGAAACTGTTTAAACACATAGATCGTTTTATATATGTTTTCAAATCCTTGGCCCAGTTTCAGTAGATTTACTTTACGTCTCTTCATACCTATTAGCTTTAAACCGTGGCTTCACTAGATTTTGACTCTCTCTTGAATTTAAAATTACTTCGAGTGCGGATTTTAAATTATTTACACGATTTTTTCAGCTACTCGTAGGTATGTGTTTGTGTGTTAACGGAATGTTTGAACTCGATTTTTGAGCACTTTAAAATGTCGGATTGATTTGAAATTTTGCACAATTATGAAGGACTGATATCTAATATTTAAATAATTTTAATACATTAAAAATAATAAATTAAAAAAATACGCTTTAACAACAGAACAAACAAAGTACAAAATGACTTTCTGAGATTAGGAAATAGAGTGAAATATTCGATTTGGGGTGTCGACAACAAAACGTAGGTATTTTTTTTCCTTTTCTTTTTGCTTCAATAGATAAGAGGAGTGATTAGGGGAACGACGTCAGATATCTATCATAAACCTTACTAACGGCCGTTCCCAATAACATACTTACAGTTATAGATAGATCGCAACAGTCAAATTTGACGTATCGGCTGTTTAAATTCAAAACATGGTAACAGATTTTTTTTGCGGGAAAGCGCATCGTGGTATAATTTTATTTTCCGAAATTGGTGTGAAATAGGAGTTACTATGTTTTGAATTTAAACAGTCGAGCACTTTATCCGTAGATGCGATCTATCTTTAACTGTAAGTATATTATTGGGAACGGCTGTAAGTATATGTAGGTAACACAGTTACACATAACATAGTTCGAAATAAAGTTCTTACTAAAAATATTGAAATAAGTACAGAATATTGGGGTAATCCTATAATATTAGGTAATCAATCTCGAATGGCTTTCATTATCCCATTAACTATTAGTGGGTTAATAAAAAATGTGGTGTGCAATAACGAAGAGTGATTGAATAGTGTTGGATGGAGGAAGCACGACCCTCGTCAAAGAGGCGACGAGAAAGCCTCCAGCCGGCGGTTTTCCACTGTTTAATTTAAGTAGTGATCAATTAGTTCCCGTCGGTCGTATAACAATTTGAGGTCATTGATTGGAAGTGAAGCGTAAACTTAGTTTTAGTTGATTAAAAATTATTTGAACAATTTTTATATCAAATCATACTAGAGATGTTTGCTTAACATTGCTACTCAAATAAATTATTGTATTTGGACTAATTAAACATGTTTAGAAATATCCAGTGCACGGAATTTCTTGCCGGGGATTTCCCAGGTCGGGGCCACATTTCAAATCTGTAGTCCGTTTTCTAAACAAGTTACATTTTTCAAGTGCCTTTTTATTGGTCTATACAGAATAAATGATCTTTAAATTTAACAAATATTGTAAATGTGAAAGTTTTTTGTGGACTGAGTATGTGTACTGACAACGGCTGAAACTTTGAGTGCTTCCATTTTGTACCCACAAAACTTTACCCACATATTATAAGAATAATAATTATTCCATCTACTACCTCCTGAAAAAGTTCATTCCAAATTCTACCCAGACGTATTGTAGCTAGGTAGCTGTTTATGAAGTTCATCAGTACGCACCGCCAGCAAACAAAGTAATACCACGTAATACTTTGATGCTGAAACTTTGATCACACGCATAGAACTCTGAACATAACAATACATAACATAACATAAACATAACATAAACTCACGCCTGTATTCCCCGAAGGGGTAGGCAGAGGTGCTAGAACCCACATTTCGCCAGTTTATGTTTTTTAGGTCCCAATGTAATAGGTGGCGAGCCTATTGCCATTAACCGGACACTTATAAACCTGCGATAAATACACACATAACTTCGAAAAGCATCGAAAAGTCATTGGTGTGTGCCATGGTAAACCTGGGATCGAACCGGAGACCTCCTCTCAGCAGTCCATTACCCACACCACTAGGCTACCGCAGATTTAGACATAACAATACATGTTCCATATCTATAAAACATGGCGGCACAAGATACAATCTTTGTTTCTGATTTACATAAGTTTCTAATTGCCTTACCTCCCTTTTACGACTTGTTTGAGTTATGAATATGAATGGACGTTTAGATTGGCTTGAATTTGAATGAATACTAAAAAGTTTTACTTATTTTATTTTATAAATAGAAAACACGAAAATCACGTTCGTAGCTCGCTCTGTGCAAGTGTTTGTAAGTATTAATACCTGTGTGCTTTGGATTTGGTATTTCTATATACAATTTGTATTTACTTAGAAAAATGTATGCTATGTATAACTTAATATTTATTGCAATATTTATTTATTACATAATTCTCCAATAGACGTAACATATAATTACAGCGCATAGTCAAAAACGGTTTAGATGGTGTTGTTGCGTATATTTATTTTTTTATAATAATAGGTACTCAAAACAAAACACACGCTCACACTCTACATCATGTTGCATACATAAAATAAGTGCTGATGCTGCATTCAATACGCTAGTAAAAATGTCGTGAAAAAATATTTTTCTGTCCTTGTTACAAACACATTGTTTTATCTGTTGCGAGCACATCCCCAAATATAAAGTAACGCCTGCTATACACGGACCAAAATATCATGACGATTTCTGTGTACAACTTTATGATCACATACACCCTCACACATACGCACACATACGCCACACATACGCACATACATACACCCTCACAAATAAGACCTTCGGACCGAAACCAAACTCATCCACAAACTAATTTATACTACTCAGTAGAATGCCGAGCCTCGGACAAGCTTTCCTGCCGAAGTTACTAGTCAGACGACAGTCGCTTCTACAGAAGCTTACATACATACATATACTCACGTCTGCAAATCCCCGAAGGGGTAGGCAGTATTTTTTGCACCCAAGTTTCGCAAAATTATGATTTTCGGACCCACGACGTAATAGGGGGCGAGCATATTGCCGTCTAGCGGGGCCTTTGTCTTGGGCTGTATGTTTACTATCGGGTGGAGAACAGCCCTATCCCTTAGTCAACTTTTGCGCCACCCACAGGAAGAGCTGGGGTCCTATTCTACTCCACCGGGAACCAACACGGCAAAACAAAAGCTTAGATAAGCTAAATCAAGAGATAGAACGGAAGAGCCAACCCCAGGCTTCAAAGTGCAAGCTGATGATGATAGATAGACAACTCTTTATTGTACACCAATAAAAAATACAGTAATACAAGTAGGTAGCATGTATACAATTCAATGTACAATGGGAGGCAATACCGTAGGGTAGGCAGCGCGAGTGTAACGCCCCTGGTGTTGCATACATCCATAGGCCGCGGTAACCACTTTCCATCAGGTGGGCCGTGTGCTTATCTGCCACCTAAGTGGTATAAAAAAATTAAAAAAAATATCGCTGGAAGTTGTAACTCTGTTGCAAGGCGCATGTCTCATCAATAAACAAAACCGAAGTATATGTTATGCATACATATACTTCATGCATGCATGTATTTATTACACATATGACTAAAGCAAGAGGCAACTCTCACTCTCGTTCCCGACTTGACATATCATTTGATATGTCACGTGCCGGGTCTACAACAACTTTTACCATTTACCACAAACCGTATAAAATCCGTGAGAATCAAATTATTCATTTATAAGCACCACGTGCAAACATCATCCCCCCACGCGGTGTGTCATATAACGTTAATCCTGTTAGCTAGAAGGGCGTATTCCTCTCACGTATCACACATTTTGGTTAAACGTGACCAAAGCGAGACCTTTATGCAACATTGGGCATTGTAATTGATATTGGCGTTTCGATCACATCTCTACGTTTGAGCAAATACGGTGGATTCATATAATCGTCCTGTTATATGCACAGGTACCAATATATAATACTAGCTTTTGCCCGCGGCTCCGCCCGCGTGGATGTCGGTTATCGCGACCAAACATATCCTATGTCCTTTCTCATAGTCTAATCTACCCCTATACCAAATTTCATCAAAATCGGTTCAGTGGTTTAGGCGTGAAAGCGTAACATACAGACAGACAGACAGAGTTACTTTCGCATTTATAATATTAGTATGGATTTGTACCGTACAGACTACAGTTGTAAAGGTTAAGTTAAGATGGTTAATTCGTCAAAAGTTGTTTTAACAGATTTTTTAATGTCAGTTGCACCATTGATGGCACGTTATGTCACTTGTACCATGAATGGTAGGTACTGCAAGAGAAATCATAAATAGTCATCCGAGAATAATTTGATCAAAAAATCATTGGTGAGTAGTAATTTTAACTAAATATAGATAAATCGTGTGATAATATATATATTTCAGTTCTTATCAGTAATATGAAGCTTAGTGCTTTTGTTACGTCTTATTTTATACGTCGTTAATGTAGGATGTGACCAATTCCACATGTCATGCGGACTTTAATCAGATAGCATTGTTCTTTCAAATTTAACAACATTGAACGAATAATTTTTCAGAATATTAATTTCTAATATTAAAATAATTTAATATACCTAATTTGAGAAACGAGTTTAATGTCTTTCCTAAAATACAAGAACATCATGAACTTATCTACATCATAGCTATATAGGTCTGTCTTCAAATGCAGTAAAATAATGAGATAGTCTATAATAAACCAAACTTTACCACTACAAATATAAGTGAAATAAAAGATACATATAATTACTTAGAGCATTAAAGCTCATGAGATTAAAAAACAGAATGATTTAGCTCCTTAGAGAACTTTTCTGCGAGTAAAGAATAAATATTTAAATGCATAAAAGTATTTCTTAAGCGGAAAGAAGTCGAGCTTTCTGACTTGCATTAAATTTTGTTATGAATTATTACCAGCACACAGTAAAATACGAAGCGTAAAACTAAATGCTGTTATTTTTACCCGACTTCGACAATACTAAAAAGTGAGGTCATGAGGTTAACCTGTTTGTATATTGTGTCCATCTCTGTATTCCTTCATGACCATTAAACGGATGAACTGATTCTGATCAATAATGCTATTATTTATCATAATAAATGTTACTAAATATGTCAAAAATTTGCAACTCACAGGTGCAATTGTTGAGACTTGATATTCTTCTTAAACATACGTGTTCTTTTTCTTACAATTTTCCTCCATTTCTCCGTTATTCATGCAAATTCGTCTTGATTACAAAAATTTTACTAATTAAGTCAAAAACGTAACCCTCCTTCCTTCAGCAGTCGGGTACAAACGTGCAACTCGCCGGTGCAATTGTTGAGACTTGATATTCGTCATATACATAAGTGATCTTTTTCTTATAATTTTTCTCCATTTCTCCGTTTTTCATGCTCGAAGAACCCCATATAGCGTAGTATAAAATATGTGTTTTTAAATATTAGTTTAAAAATAAGTAAGACCCCTATAAGCACATGGTACTTCAGACTTCAGTGGCATTAAAAACGAATAAGCAGCGAAAATAACTCAATTTGAATTTGACTGAGCACTTTTGCTCTAAAACCTTTCATCAACATAAATAAAACATAAAAGACGGAATAAATTAACTTTGTCCTTTGAGGAGCACAAAAATCTTTAAACATTTATTCATTTATTGATGTATTTTAGTTTTCCTTTTTAGCTAACCTTATTTTACGACTTTTTTTACTGACTGTACTTGATAGTAATTCAGAACATTTTTTTTTTGTTATTATTAAAACCTTCTGCTTTTGTATTTCTTTTTAGCTCTACACATCACTAATGCCTGTTTATAAGGGAAATATAATTTTTGTAAAGAAAGTTTACATTTAGTCGTCACTCGAGACTATTTATGGGACTGTTTGTCCGTAAAAATCTGTACAACAAGGTAGGTACTATATGGTGGAAAACCCCCATAATTTTGGCGATGGCTAATATTGCACTTATAAACCTGTGACATTCCATCAGCTGTTTTAATCACTAATAGTTTTGTATTGTCCTTAACCGGGCACTCTCTACATTACTAAAGAGAAATCTTTAAATTACTATATTCCTGCGTAATCCCTCTCGGAAATGTCACTGTGAAAACTGTTAACCCAATGAAAACGTGTTCAGTGTTAAATTTCCTAGATGAGATTGACTTTTGGTTCCATTTAGTTGTGTCAATTATGAGCGACCTGTACGCGTTGTCGAAATCTGGTTGCATTCAATCATTTACAAACATAATGACGTAACGGATATGACACTGAATAGGGTACATGACTATCAAGTCAAATCAGTGTCTCTTTAGTAAACGTCAAAATAGCATATAAAGGAAACTTGTATGAAATACACCAGTATGACGTCATACTTTGTTGTTCTGAAATAAATTTATTATTTTAGTAGTGGGATGTATGATTAAAAAAACGATACTGTAACTAAAATGAACAGTCAATCAATGTCTGTTCAAATTAAAACTAAATAAACTGATTAAACTTTAAGTAGAAAATAGCTGCAGCTATTTTTCTATGTAACATACTTACCCTTCATTTTTGCTATCCACTTTTATTATTCATAACTCCCAAATTTAAATAGATTTTTCACCGCGTTAAAAACATACCTAAATTCTGCCTTCAAATTAGTCCTGAATTTTTATACAAATCTTAGAAGCGCCACTCAGTGCCACTAGCTTATGCTAGGCCTAAATAACGCGCCACTTCGTGTTTACTTTGAAGACACCCTTAAAGTTAAGAAGCTAACCAACAATTTGTTTTTTCAGGTTCTTTTTTTGTTTATTTTTAATTTTTTATCAATATTTAATCTGTAATCATCACATACCCAAAGGTATAAACCATCCAAAACCTTACTAAATGGTTGTACAACGTCATCAAATTTCAGTGCAATAAATAGAAGGAAAAACTGTAAAATGTTATCTTTGGAAACTGCCTCACGCCTAGTTCCGCCTATTTGCCCATTCAACACGAATCTGCACTCATCATTTCACGCCAGCGCTTTTACTGCGGAACTATAACTAGTTCTCATCGCCAACTCTCTTCACGATTGGGTATTAAATTTGACTGACAGGTCAACTTAGTTTCTTTTAAATAAACTACAAAACACTAAGCTATAAGGGAAGAAAAAATTATTGTGACGTCATAATATTTAATAGTTAAATCATATTACTATTAAATATGTTATTATAATATATTACAGTTTGGTTGGATATAAAAACGACAAAATAAGAACCGACGCAATTTTTGCCGCTCTTTTACCATTCTTAGCTCATGACTTGCACTTCTCCTGGATTCTTCTCCCAGCGAAAGCGGCAAAATCAGCAAAATCCAGCTTGACAGGACCAAATGTTTGTTTGTTACAGGGATCTTCGGGGTCTATAATTGATTGTGACTAACGTTTATTTTAATTCAATTACAATGACAAAGTGAGTTCTTAAAGCAAAGTGTGATAGTTAAATTTTCGGTAAAAAAAAAATTGTCCTTCTGTCCTCCGATTCAAGAATCAATCAAAGAATCAAAGAATCAATTTCATTTATTCAGTTTAGGCACATAAAGAGCACATATGAACGTCAGAATTTTACAAGTAGGTAATGTCAATCACAGAAAAAATAAATAAAATAAATCATTAGAAAATGATTCTTTCGCGATTGGTCAGTCGTTCGGTTCTGTTTACCGACCCGCTACTACCTTATCGACGTGAGTGTATGATGCACTTTGTAGTTTACCGGTGGCTCAGGAGATGGCATCGGTAGCCCGTCATCGATAAACTCTATTAAATAATTTATTGTAAACTGCAGGAGAATACATGATTAGTATAGTTTTCATTCGCCCTTGCAGCTTTCCGTGCCAGTAATTTTAACCCAGCCACTTATGTGCAGCATGTTATAAAAATGTGAGAGTTGATGGAGAAGTTTGGATATTTGGTACTCAATCACGCTCACACATCTGAACGGATCTGACTGAGTATAGGCAGAGATTGTAGTCTGAAATTGATACTTTTATCCCTTGAATGTCTCTTTTATCGAAACGAGTGCCACCATTGTAAACATGGTACATGTTTGTAATGGTGATACTCTTTCCTGAGACTTTGCCTTCAGCTTGTAACATTAGATTTTATCTACTGTAATTTGATTACTACTAGCGCCACCTATGGCAGTCTCAGTGGTACTCACATCAGTTAGTCGATGCCTCGGTGTAGGAACTTTTGTACTAGCTAAGCACTAGATGGCGTTCGATTTCTTTTATGTTTTAATTATATGAAATTAGAAATACTCATAGCACCTAAATGGGAAAATTAATTGTTTAATTATAGGCTATCTCATTTAGGTTAAAATTAAATTTCCTCAGTTAAATTAAACAGGTTCAAATTCTGCGTGCTCAGAACCATTGTATTCAAGGAAAGAATGTGAGTATGAACCAACCAAGTCAAAAGGTTGCTGTACTTTGTTTGATTCCTACTTAGCTGGGTGATATTAAAGTTGTTAGGATTTCGACCGTGATTTGGTGTTTTTGATCATCGTTCGCACTAATTTAACTTAAAAAAAAAGTGTGTTCGAGAACCTTCGAATGATAGGGGTATAAAACTGCGGCCCCGGCTAAATATAAATCCTTTTTACTCTCTGAATTGTGACTGGAACGTTTGTATTGCTGTGTCTTGGAAAATACTTTATACTTAACTAAATTCTTTGTTGCCCAGTTTTTGGTAAGTGTTTTTACTTGTATTTATCGACAGCCTTCTGCAATCTAGACGATTCTTAGTGTTATTTCGTTCTTAGGGTTCCTAGTACGGGATTAGAGGACACCTTGGTCCTCAAACCCCTTCTCAGCGTGTTCTGTGGTCGAGTTCCCAACCGCTGTCGGCGCAAGCCTGTAACCTCGACGTGAAGCACCTTGGCTGGTCGAGAGTGCGGCAAGAGAAGTGCGCAGACGCCGAGCAGGCCGACAACCGGGGTCACGTATTCTTTTTTTTCTCTATTAAATTTATGTAACTTTACTATATATCTATATCACTTCACCCTGCAAGAAATAACTGTGTCAACGGTGGGTTGACCGAGGTGTACTACACCTACTAGCCATAACACTCTGGCTACCTACTGCAAGCAGGTCACCGTGGTGCAGCTGGTGAAGACATACTCATTTTTGTATTTCTATATGTAACTCTATTGTCTGTAATCCTCTTTTGTATAATTTTATCTCTTAGTAATATATGTATGTACAACAGAGGTAATAGTTGTTTTCTCTGAAGTCTCCCTGGTCTCCCACACGCACGCACACTTTTCTCCTCTGACAAAAGGCGCCCTGGGATCCCATAGAGCTCGTGCATCTCTCTGCTGGGTCAGCCGGTGAGTAGTCCGTCTGACACGTTCAGCGGTTACAAATTGGCGCCCAACGTGGGGCGCCAATTTGTAACCAGCGCACCACACTTTCTTGGAATTAGGGTTTGAGCTTGGAAGCATCAGCCCTAACTTTAGTTTAACTACAGCAGATGGCTCTCATTTGCCATGTCTGGGCTGTATCTCTCTGCCTATTGAATATAATTCTGCTGTCAGAGTTATTAAATTCTATGTTGTTCCAGAAATCACTACTGCTATGATATTTGGAGTAGACTTCTGGCAACAATTTCAATTAGGGGATAGATTGATCTCTCAGAATATCAATCTTTCCAACTTTAGTGACTGTAATCCGGTAGAATCTCTGTCTCTTAACAGTGGTCTAGAGGATTACAACAATTTAACCGCTGATCAGAAGCGGGTAATTAACAGCATTATTGAGAAATTTGATACCATCAACACGGACAAGGTGGGTCTAGGTCGAACATCTCTGGCGCATCATACTATAGATACGGGCGATAGTAAGCCAATCAAGCAACGGTATTACCCGCTCTCTCCCCTGAAGTTGTTTTCTCTGAAGTCTCCCTGGTCTCCCACACGCACGCACACTTTTCTCCTCTGACAAAAGGCGCCCTGGGATCCCATAGAGCTCGTGCATCTCTCTGCTGGGTCAGCAGGTGAGTAGTCCGTCTGACACGTTCAGCGGTTACAAATTGGCGCCCAACGTGGGGCGCCAATTTGTAACCAGCGCACCACACTTTCTTGGAATTAGGGTTTGAGCTTGGAAGCATCAGCCCTAACTTTAGTTTAACTACAGCAGATGGCTCTCATTTGCCATGTCTGGGCTGTATCTCTCTGCCTATTGAATATAATTCTGCTGTCAGAGTTATTAAATTCTATGTTGTTCCAGAAATCACTACTGCTATGATATTTGGAGTAGACTTCTGGCAACAATTTCAATTAGGGGATAGATTGATCTCTCAGAATATCAATCTTTCCAACTTTAGTGACTGTAATCCGGTAGAATCTCTGTCTCTTAACAGTGGTCTAGAGGATTACAACAATTTAACCGCTGATCAGAAGCGGGTAATTAACAGCATTATTGAGAAATTTGATACCATCAACACGGACAAGGTGGGTCTAGGTCGAACATCTCTGGCGCATCATACTATAGATACGGGCGATAGTAAGCCAATCAAGCAACGGTATTACCCGCTCTCTCCCCTGAAGCAGAAAGCCCTGGAAGAGGAACTAGATCGGATGCTGGAGATGGGAGTAGTGACCCCGTCTCAGTCCGCATGGAACTCACCAGTGGTGATGGTGGAGAAAGCGAACGGAGACCTGAGATTGTGCCTTGATTCTCGGAAGCTCAATTCTGTTTCTAAAAGCGATGCGTATCCGTTACCTTACATCAACCAAATTTTAGACCATCTCAATAATGCAAAATATTTGTCTTCTATTGACTTAAGTGCGGCGTATTGGCAGATTCCGTTTGATTCGCCCCAATCCGCCGAGAAGACCGCCTTCACTGTCCCCAGGCGAGGCCTTTTTCACTACAACGTGATGTGCTTCGGACTTGTAGGTGCTTCCGCCTCGATGCAACGCCTCATGGACCGTCTATTTGGCCCAGAGTTCGATAACCGAGTGTTCTCCTTTCAAGACGACATAATCGTTGTGGCCAGCACCTTTGAGGAGCATGTGGACCTCTTAAATAGAGTCTATCAGCGCCTTAAGGATGCGGGTCTCACGATCAACATGCGAAAATCGCAGTTCTGTCGTAGCGAATTGAAGTACCTCGGGTATTTTGTCGACAAGCATGGCCTGCGGACAGACCCAGGTAAAGTTGATGTCATTCTCAACTATCCTACACCTTCCAACGCTAAGGAGGTGAAAAGATTCCTGGGTATGGCTGGGTGGTATCGGCGTTTCGTGAATAATTTTTCTAAGATTAGTAAACCCTTATGTAAATTAACTTCTAAGAATATAAATTTTGAGTGGTCGCGTGAAGCTGAAGAGTCTTTCAATCTGCTGAAAGCCGCTTTGGTCACCGCTCCTATTTTGAAAATGCCTGATTACTCACTACCTTTTAGGATTCTCAGCGACGCGTCATCCTTCTCTGTGGCTGCTGTACTGACGCAGACACATGAGGGAGTGGAGCACCCTGTCGCATATTGTAGTCGTTCACTCAACAAGAACGAAGTCAACTACAGTACCACTGAGCGAGAACTCCTGGCAGTGATCTTTGCTTTGGAACAGTTCAGGCAGTACGTGGAAGGACAGAAATGCACTGTGGTTACTGACCACGCCTCACTCCTGTGGTTCCACAAACTGAAGAATCCGACAGGCCGCCTTGCGCGCTGGAGCATGAGGTTGAGTCAGTTTGACTTCGAGATAGAACATCGAAAGGGTAAGGACCATGTGGTACCTAATGCTCTTTCACGAATTCAGATTGACACAATCGACACCAGCGTTACTAAGGACTCTTGGTATCTCCACACTCTGAACAGTGTGAAAAAGAACCCTAGGCATTTTCCCAACTTTGATATACGTGATAACCATCTTTTCAGATTATCAAAAAATAAATACTCTCTGACCTCTGATTTTGATTGGAAGCTGGTGGTACCGTTGGAGGACAGGTTGCCCCTGCTCACCAAGTACCATGACGACATACTCAGTGCCCATGGTGGCGTATGGAAAACCCATAAACGCCTCGCTCTCAACTATTATTGGCCTAAGATGTACGAGAGCGTTAAGGAATATGTAGGCAAATGCGAGACATGTAAGCAGTACAAACCTGTGAACACATCTCGCCCTGGCCTCATGGGTAATCCAAAGCGGGTGTCTAGACCGTTTGAGGCCATCTCTGTTGACTTACTGGGTCCATTTCCTACTTCCAGCAAGGGAAATGTTCACTTGATTGTGGTCTCGGACTACTTTAGCAAATTTGTCATGTTGAGTCCTATACGGATGGCTACAGGCGTTGCAGTCGCGAGATTCATAGAAAAGAATGTTTTCCTAGTCCACGGGGTATGCAAAACCATTTATATGGATAATGGCCCACAATTTGTGAGTAAACAATTTAAGGACTTACTACTTAAGTACAATGTGCCTAACATTTATTATAACCCCAGATACCACGCGCAGACCAACCAGGCAGAACGAGCTATTCGCAACGTGGTTCAGGGAATTTCTTGCTACGTGAAGTCGCACCACAAGAAATGGGACGAGAATCTCGTAG
Source organism: Eilema sororculum (assembly GCA_914829495.1). Lineage (NCBI taxonomy): Eukaryota > Metazoa > Arthropoda > Insecta > Lepidoptera > Erebidae > Eilema > Eilema sororculum. The sequence continues at coordinate 17,068,986 of OU618550.1, forward strand.
AACTCCAGTGTGCTCTAAACACTGCTGTGAGCGAAGCCACTCATTTCAGTCCGTATTTTCTTGTTCACGGTAGGGAATTCATTGGGGATGGAGTTCTTTATAGGCAGGAAGAGATTCCTTGCCATCCTAACACTGTCTCCATTGATAGTCCAGTGTCCTTTGGTGAGAGGTTGAAGGAATTACATCGTATCTACGACCAGGTGAGAAAACACTTAGATGTTGCTCACCGGCGTAACGAAAAATACTACAACCTCAGAAAAAGGCATGTGGAACTGAAAGTGGGACAGATTGTGTACAAAAGAACCTTCTATTTGTCTAACAAGGCCAAGAACTTTACTGCGAAGCTGGCGCCTAAATTTATGAAATGCATTGTAACCGCCAAACGCTCGCCTTTAGTATATGAACTGTCGGATTTGGATGGTAAGGATCTGGGAGTTTATCACATTAAGGATATTTTGAAGTACAGTGAGGAGGAACAGCCTTCTGATCCTTCTCCTTCTTCTGTCGGTGCCGTCTCTCTGTCACTCGGCTGATCGTGGGAGTGCCACTGTGTTTCGATCGGTATCTTTCCACCCTAAGCCTACTCACTAACCTATATGAAGGGCATACAGTGATCCGGGCAGTTAATAGGGTGACACTTCTAGAGTGCTTGGCTTAGTAATGTGATTTTGTTTGGTTTCTTTAGTTAGCTGTTAGGTTCGTGGTTGTTTGTTTGGAGTTCGTGGTCTTCACAACTAGTGTGGTCATCGCGAGTTTTGGAATTTATTTTGATATCTCTCAGTTGAGATCCTGTCGCTGATATTCCCTGCGCATACTACGCAGGGAATACTGTGAGGGAAGGGGTGGTGTAACATTAGATTTTATCTACTGTAATTTGATTACTACTAGCGCCACCTATGGCAGTCTCAGTGGTACTCACATCAGTTAGTCGGTGCCTCGGTGTAGGAACTTTTGTACTAGCTAAGCACTAGATGGCGTTCGATTTCTTTTATGTTTTAATTATATGAAATTAGAAATACTCATAGCACCTAAATGGGAAAATTAATTGTTTAATTATTGGCTATCTCATTTAGGTTAAAATTAAATTTCCTCAGTTAAATTAAACAGGTTCAAATTCTGCGTGCTCAGAACCATTGTATTCAAGGAAAGAATGTGAGTATGAACCAACCAAGTCAAAAGGTTGCTGTACTTTGTTTGATTCCTACTTAGCTGGGTGATATTAAAGTTGTTAGGATTTCGACCGTGATTTGGTGTTTTTGATCATCGTTCGCACTAATTTAACTTAAAAAAAAAGTGTGTTCGAGAACCTTCGAATGATAGGGGTATAAAACTGCGGCCCCGGCTAAATATAAATCCTTTTTACTCTCTGAATTGTGACTGGAACGTTTGTATTGCTGTGTCTTGGAAAATACTTTATACTTAACTAAATTCTTTGTTGCCCAGTTTTTGGTAAGTGTTTTTACTTGTATTTATCGACAGCCTTCTGCAATCTAGACGATTCTTAGTGTTATTTCGTTCTTAGGGTTCCTAGTACGGGATTAGAGGACACCTTGGTCCTCAAACCCCTTCTCAGCGTGTTCTGTGGTCGAGTTCCCAACCGCTGTCGGCGCAAGCCTGTAACCTCGACGTGAAGCACCTTGGCTGGTCGAGAGTGCGGCAAGAGAAGTGCGCAGACGCCGAGCAGGCCGACAACCGGGGTCACGTATTCTTTTTTTTCTCTATTAAATTTATGTAACTTTACTATATATCTATATCACTTCACCCTGCAAGAAATAACTGTGTCAACGGTGGGTTGACCGAGGTGTACTACACCTACTAGCCATAACACTCTGGCTACCTATTGCAAGCAGGTCACCGTGGTGCAGCTGGTGAAGACATACTCATTTTTGTATTTCTATATGTAACTCTATTGTCTGTAATCCTCTTTTGTATAATTTTATCTCTTAGTAATATATGTATGTACAACAGAGGTAATAGTTGTTTTCTCTGAAGTCTCCCTGGTCTCCCACACGCACGCACACTTTTCTCCTCTGACAAAAGGCGCCCTGGGATCCCATAGAGCTCGTGCATCTCTCTGCTGGGTCAGCCGGTGAGTAGTCCGTCTGACACGTTCAGCGGTTACAAGCTTACTATCACGCTACGTGACGCCAAAATGACGTGTCCAATATTTAAAAAAACTAGTTTCGAAAAAATAAATATTATCCTTATTTGGAAACTGGTTTTGAAACGTGATTTTGAAGGTGGTTAAAGGGGTCTTTCCCCGGAGGGCGGGTTTTTTGATTAAAAAGAAAGAATTTGACATTTAACTTTTATTATTCTTTGTAAATAAATTTCTGTGGTCTAGTGAATAAATATTAGTTAACAATTACCTCGAGAAGTCGCGAATAAAAGCTTGTTAGGTACTCATGAAATTGTACTGATAAAAATATAATTTTGAAACCATTTTGCATTGGGGCTTTTTTTTGCCTGCAGCATTGTATTGGACTGGAACAATAATTTACCTAATATTACATCAGAGAAACTGGATCGAGAACACGTAGTAGCTTACGACAAATCTCCATAGAGTATCATGACTGGGCTTTAATATTCATTTGCATTCAACATTCGAGCTCTTTCTGTGACATAAGACAATGGAACGTGCCACCTGGCACACTGCTCTATACTTAGGAACTATATAAACACATATAGTATCAGGCTATTGAAAGAATAACGTATCAAAAACAGTTTATACCTAGTAAAACAGCAGTACAACTATTAGTACAAATTCGAGCCTTCTTTCGTAGCTGGTTTGGAAACTTGGTTACGTAAACGACAATTTTATTCCCATTTCGTAGCTGGTTGTGAAAGTGAGAAAAAATCCATGTTCGTAGCTGGATGATAAAGATCAGTTACGAACGTGGACGAACCCGGTCAAATATGTCAGAATTTTTGATGCTCATGTCTTGCTGATCAAACTTTTTCTTAGAAAGTTTGATTACAGTACTATCAAAATAAGTTATCTCCACTGGTTATACTTTTCCTCAAATTACTTATGCCCGAATCAATCCAAGCGATCCCTTCCTGGACAAAATCCCTAAGGACAAACAAACTAGGAAAATCAATCTTTCACTCAACGTCTCGATTGATGGGACTGACTATTCCATTACCTCCTGATACGTACATATTACCTATAAGAAAAATAATCTGAAAGAGATATTCTAGCACGACGACCCACAGACGGCGTACGGTTTTAGTCGGTTCGAGTCCGACATAACCTCCCCCTCTGGCCCCGGCGGAGAAAAAAAAGAAGGTATATAATATAGGTAAGTTTTTGATTGTTATCATTATAAATATTTGTTTTTGCAAGTTTACTCCGGATCAAAAAACGATTCAGATAGGTGTAACCGTTTGGTCATAACGAGCGTAAATCACACAAATGGCGAACACATAAGTAATTTGGTTAAACGCAATACAAGCAACATCACTTGTTGCTACAAACAAATATTATCCATACATTAAGCCTCATTTACATGTCTTTGTTCGTAATTAAGCCAAATCGGTAACGTTATAACCGGTGAGTTCGCTAAATCGGTTACGTAATAACCGGTTTAGCATATTAACCGATTACAGTGATGATCGAACATAATCTACGTATCTGTGTAGTGTGTACAAAATACGATCTTCAATTTCGAATGTAGTTAATTTGTCAAATGGTTCCAATTGACTATTGAAATTCAATAGAAGGGTTGTTTCCTTTGTTCGCGTTAGGACAGATTCGCCTTATGACAGATTCGCTTTATGACAGATTCACTGTACAACAGAATCGCTTTATGACAGATTCGCTTTATGGCAGAAATTGTACAATTAAGTACACTAAAGATTGAACAGCATTTATATAGTGTTGTTTTAATAACTTTTTATTCTAATACCATCTCATTGTTCGCGATTGCATCAAGCTTTTACCTCAGAGCCCGTGATCCGTTCACTCCTTCATATATACGTAAATATATATTTATACTGAGCGTGAATCGTACTCGCCAACTCTAGCGTAGCAGTCTAGCGCTCTACGGCTATACTCCATAGTTCATTCAAAAGAAATGAGTATTTATCAACATTCATGTTCATACTATCTTCACCAGGTTAAATTTTATGTTAATTTTATCTGATAACGATTATCAGAAAGGAAAACATAATAGTGTTAAGTGTGTATTAAGAGCTATCCTTTGAGAGTTGAACATTAAACAAGCTTCATACCGTAGAGTTTTGAAAGCATAGCAAGAAGCTAGGGATTAGTTTGCATTCATTTAATAAGGAAGTATGAAACATACCGTCATTACAGACCTTTCCTTTCCTTTTAAGCTCTATTTAAATGCATATTAGTTGTACAAAGATAAACAAAGATTAAAGTATTGTTATTATATATAACTATTACTGTAGGAAAAAGTTTCGCTTAATCTTTTAACTGGACTCTTTTTCTATATATTAAAACAATACCTGTACTAGAGCCAGGTCTAACGATTTTATAGGTGAGGTCCGTTTAGCCCCATAAGTCGTAGTAGGACCCCATACACCGAAAGAATCCATTACTAATATTATAAATGCGAAAGTAACTCTGTCTGTCTGTCTGTCTGTCTGTATGTTACGCTTTCACGCCTCAACCACTGAACCTATTTTGATGAAATTTGGTATAGGGGTAGATTAGACCTTGAGAAAGAACATAGGCTATGTTTTGTCGCGATAACTGACATCCACGCGGGCGGAGCCACGGGCAAGAGCTAATATTCTTTTTCATTAACTTTTTGAATCTACGCTAACTCTAATTGGTTCCGAGTATGTTTTAATTTTAAATTGCCGCCAAATTGACAGATGGCTCCCCCACCAAATGTCCTATGGTTGTCATCAGTATTCATAAGCAACAGAGGCACGTGGCCCCCTGGTGGATGGTGACCTACTTCCACAGAATCGATTCTCTTTTATTGGTTTGCAATAAACATCCTTTGCATCTTGTTTGATGGCTACAGAAAAATAATTTGAAGATCTCAATTGCCAATTTAAATTTCGAGCGGAAAAAAGAATGACAACACTTTTGTCAAGGAGACAATCTGTGGAGACAATGATGACATTAGGTCGCCATCTCAGTACCTAATATAATAGCTTATTCCCATGTGCTCCAAATACATGATTTTTCAAAAAAAATTGTTACATATATTCATTTCCAGGGGTTCTAAGAATTTGTATGTTAAAATAATTAATTTTCAATTACTTCACAACAGCTGCAAAATATATGTCGCATATCACATACCGAAGCTAGTGGCATGAGGATGCACCTCACGCCTCGCTGCTTTTCTGGCATCATGTGCAAAAGATTTCTGTCTGAGATGTTGAATTCATTTAAGTTTTTAATAATAGCCAGTACGCAAAGCTATTTGGAATTAAAATAAAGGAGGGTATACATCGACGTAGTCAATATTTTTTTCAGAAGACGGACTTTAAATTCGTCGTACGTCATCGTCGACGTCTGGTCATATCGTGACCTACCAGATTCTGGTACGGCCCTGAACAATATTACAACATCGGTTATAATAAAACCTGTAAAAGAATAACCTTTTGTTTTAAGAGTTCAGAGAGTTCCATTAATAATAATAAAAGTATTAATATGTAGTAGACCTTTGAGAACGTTCAGAGATATCTTCATAAATTGTACCTTCTTAAATAAGAGCCTCTTCTGACAATGGTAACTAATGATGTACTCAGGCATTATTAAACGAAATGAGAAAGAATAACAGAAATCATATGATAAAATGTCATGAAGCTAAGAAATATATTTAGGCATATTATTTATTTCGTTTCATAGGCTGTAAGCGCGATATGAACTATGCCAATCAATCTAATTAAACTCATCTTCATACATTTATTCAGTGGTACGTGGGAAGATTAAAAAAATCATGTAGTTTCGAAAGGTACAGTTATTACCTAAGGTACCCAGATGCACTTACTAAAAGTCCCCGAGGGTGGAACATGAGCCGGGGGTGGGGGAGGGGAGGAAAGGTCCCTTTTTAGTCTTTTGCATGTATATTGAAAACGATTAACACTATCTCTTTAGTTACTTCTACAAAAATTATCTACATTAAATATCCTATAAATTATGTCTTGACATTATTACTATGGGATCAATACTTTATTAAATACGAGAGGTCGTCAAATGTCAGAGAGTTTAAAATCTATACTAATATAATTATAAATGCGAAAATAACTCTGCCTGTGTGTCTGTCTGTAAGTTACGCTTTCACGCCTGAACCACTGAACCGATTTTGATGAAATTTGGTATAGGACCATGAGAAAGGATATAGGCTATGTTTGGTTGCGATAACCGACATCCACGCGGGCGGAGCCGCGGGCAAAAGCTAGTTCGTGATAAATTCAACTCAACTTGGCCACAGATAGACTGGTGGCGTCTGTTCCATTGCTATTTTGGAAAATAGATGATCCTTCAGGTATACCGAGCACCCGATATAGTAAAAGAACTGATAGACATTTCTGTATAAATATTTGAGGCCTATTTATCCCCTTAATTCATTCGCCGTTCATTGCCTATTTTACCCTTTAGTAGTGAAATCTTGACAATAGCTGAATTTTTGTTGCTACTTACTTTAAGAATTACGGACCTCCATACAAACTTTCATCCCCTATTTTGCCACATTAGCAGTAAAATTTCTGTTCGTTTTGGGATCACATTAATTTAAATGTGCTATGCGAAATTAAAAACAATAACCATGAAACAAATTTCGAAAGAGCACCAACACAAAAATACGAGCATAATAAAAAAAATATTGTAAGGTTTCTGAGGAAGTTTGCGATTCTTTCCTTGAAAAGTTTACTCAACCCTTTATAAAAATATTAAGAAGCCGTTCGCCATATTTTCAGAGTTTTATAAAAGTTCACCCCTTCAAATTTTCACACAACTTCTCCTCATTATTTTTAATAAAAATTAAAGGAGTCCTTGGCACGTTATTTCAAAACAAAACGCAATACTTAAAGAATAAATTAACCTTTTTTACTGTAGCATAATGTTTTCAATTTATAACATTTAAAATAAGCACATAGTACCTTTAATGTTTTCTTTTTCATAGTTACTTATTTATGTACAACTAACTTTGTGTATCATAACCTGCTAATTAATGAAAGTCCTTCCTCTCGTGGTAGGGAGATCAATCGTCAGGCACTCCCGCAAAAGGCAAGATAAGGTTAATCAAGAACAAGGTTAGAAGAGCGAAAAAAACAAGCTTTGACTGACACCTGCCACTCACCAAATCAGCAATTACTGGGCACACAGCAAAGTGCCAAGAGTAGGTTCCCTGACAAGAGATTTCAAGCAGCATTTGCTGCGTAAATGTAAGGCACCACAAAACAGCATTTGCTGTTGTGATCTGCTATAGTGTGAGCCCCCCTTATTACATAATAATCCTTTGACAGCTTATATTTCACTAGCATAACATGAGTGAAATTACAGTAGGTTGTCTACAAAAGGCATAAAGCAACTATGTAGCAACTTCAATTAAAACATATCTAAATGTAAATTCAAAGCTATCAGACTACAGCCATTTATTTTATGGACTCAGTAATCCAGTAGGGATGTGAGGAAAAGCCATAAACAATTTTACGAGTCCATCCTTCTTGACCAAAGACTCGTGACTAGAATTCTTATTGAGAATGTCTATACAATGTGTTAGAAATTAAGTATGATGGAGATCTCGCCAGAAAAAACTGTAGTATATTTTTTTTATTTGTAGGGTTCTGCCTATAAATACAAAAGTGTTATAATCCAGTTTCTTCAATGTTTTTAAGTTAAATCTTCTTTAGGGACATTGGGAAGTTGTCATTGAAAAAATTAGGTGAACTGAAATTGTAGAACTAAAGTCAACGTATGTCCGATAGAAGTTGTGACGTTAGAATGGGCCATTAATCACTTTAGTGTACCGCAATAGAAATAAACTAAATATACTTACATACTTAGAGGTGTAATAAGAGATTCGCCACCTATTACATTGGGACCTAAACATAAACTGGTGAAATGTGGGTGCTACCCCTTCGGGGAATATAGGCGTGAGTTTATGTTATGTATGTATGTTATGTATATACCGTCAATTTTACTTAACACAATAATGGCAATAGGCTCATACCACCTAAAAGCGTCAACAGGGTACTGCAGGATACATCCCTATCAGAAGCGGCGTAAGGCGTGGGCGACGTGGGCCACCGCCTACGGCCTCGCGGTACAAGGGGCCTCGCGCCTCAAAAAATTTTAAAGCGATAATAAAACAAAAAAAAAAAAAATTTTGTTGTGAAACATGTTTTCATAGTATGGCAACATTTGCCGCCGACCAGAGTGCGGGGAATCCCCGGTTTTATTTGTTTACTTTCTTTACTAGGAAGTCAACCAATCAAATCAAAGTACGCAACGCAGTCGCTAGGCGCATAACAATAGAAACGTATAATTGTGTTATTCAATATTGTTTATTTTTATGACTGTACGTACTTATTTTGATAAGAATAGTGTGTTCAATGTTTTAATAATATTTAGTGAATAAATAGAAAGTGTTTAGGTATATTAATTGCTCCTGTAAACTGACCCAAAATTTTAAAACAGTGACTTTTTTAATTGTTTTTTGTTTTCTTTGTGATTTGTAACACACCGGTACCTGTATTCGTCTATTTTACATAAGGTAAGAAATATTTAATTGGTAATAAGTATATAACGCAGTAATTACTTGTATATAAAATACGCTTTATGATATCTTTTGAAGGAAACCAAAAAAGCTTTAAGGTAAAAAACGTATCGAATTTTTAGGTTTTTAAAACTAGCAGTTATAGTAAGAGCTATCTTAAAGATTTTTATTTGAAAACTAATTTAAATTTTACAATATTATGTAGATAAAACTGCAAAAAATTTTAACTATTGCTTTCTTTTACAGTTTATAGATACGACGTTATCGACATGTCCGGCCGAGATAGAGATATTGGAAGAAAATGGGAGTCTGGATCAGCAAAAAGAAAAAGAAAAGCTGAAAGAACTGCAACCAACCAGGATTTGAGTTTAAATATGATGAAGTTCCTCAACCAAACTGCATCTGGTAGTACAGAACCTTTTGAATCGATAGCTTCGACTTCTACACAACAAACGTCCGAGATACCGTTGGAAAATGCTCCAGATGCACTGAATACCGAGAGCGAACGTCAGTTAGACGTAGAGCTTGGATCATGTTCTAGCCAATCAAAATTTGACGCTGAAACTCTTGTGCTGTCATCAAGCAGTCAAGAAGAACAGATTGACATAGATTCTCCAATTCGCAGCGACGACGCCACCGCCATAGTTCAGCAAGTACTTGTTAATTCGGATCCGGGATTGTGGACGTTTCCCATAACTGATACACAGCGTCGTGACATAGTTCGAAGCGGGCCCACACAGCAATTAAATAGCGGTGATGAATATTATCCCAAAGGTGATGAAAACAGACACTTTTCCAATTTCTATTTCTCGAGAAAACTAAATAATGGTGAAACTCAACATCGTCGCTGGTTAGTTTATTCCAATTCTCAAAATAAAGTTTACTGTTTTCCATGCAGACTATTTAGCAATTCACAAACTCAGGTGGTGCAAGGAGGGTGTTGTGACTGGAAACATTTAAGTAGCATTTTACATAGACAAGAGAATACCATAGAATATATGGCACATATGTTCCAATGGTTAATTTTAGAGAAAGGAATAAATCAAGGCAAAACAATAGACCAAGAAAACGAAAGGCTAATACGTGAATCACAAAAACATTGGCACAACTTGTTAGAGAGAATAATTGACATAATAAATTTTTTGGCCTCTCATAATCTTGCATTTAGAGGTCACAGAGAATCTCTCAAGACAGGTGACGGTATTAAGAATTCCGGTAATTTCATAGATTTATTTAAACTGATATCAAAATTTGATCCTACTTTACGTGAACATATGAAACGCATTAGTGACAAACAACTTTCACACCATTATTTAAGTCACGATATTCAAAATGAATTGATCATATTGATGTCAAAAACAGTTGTCAATGAAATTATTCGTAAGGTTAAAGAAGCAAAGTATTATTCTTTTTTGCTCGATTGCACTAGAGATTGTAGTAGAGTTGAACAAATGTCGGTTATCTTAAGATTTTGTGATACGTCAACTGGTACAATAGTCGAACATTTTATGGGATTTCTAGCTGTTACTCAGACAACTGGAGAATATTTAGCCAATGCTATACTGGAAAACCTAGAAAAATATGACTTAAATATTCAAGACTGCCGTGGCCAGGGATACGACAATGGTGCAAATATGGTAGGTGTAAATAGTGGAGTTAAAACTCGAATACTGAATATTAACCCTAGGGCATTTTTCACACCTTGTGGCTGTCATAGTTGGAATCTACTGTTGGTAGATGCAGCGAACTCATCTATGGCAGCAAAAACTTTTTTGGTTTCATACAAAAAAATTATTTGCTATTTTCAAGTTCAAGCAAGCGCTGGGATTTTATAAAAGGCAAATTAAAACTTACTATAAAACCTTTATCAGACACAAGATGGGAAAGTAGAGTCGAAGCAGTAAAGGCCGTATTATTGCAATTCGATGAAGTGATTGAATGCATCGAAAACTTAAAAAATCAAACGGAGCAATCAGACACTCTCAGTGATTGCGATTCAATACTAAATGAAATGTTAAGTTTAGAATTTATCGTATCTTTACATGTGTGGTATGAGATATTATCGCGTGTTAATATAATAAGTAAATTATGGCAATCAGTACAAATTCATTTAAGCATTGCTCTTGAACATTTACACACATTTTGTGAATGGATAAAAGAGTATCGGGAAACTGGATTTGAGAAATCCCTGTCTGATGTTCGGAAATTTACTGAGCGAAGCTGTTATGACCTGCCAAAAGAGTTTAGGAATAAAAGAGTAGCCAAAAAGAAAAAGATGTTCGATTATGAAAGCAGCGATGAACCTATACAGTCTCCCAAAATCCGGTATCTAAAAGTTTTTTTTTACGCCATGATTGATTCTATAATAACCAATATGGAATTAAGATTTACGTCTTTAAATCAACCTTTTGAAAATTTTGGTTTTCTCTATGATTTAAGCGCGCTAAAAAATATGCCACAGGAGCTAATATTAAAACACTGTAACGATCTACATAACGTCCTGCGTGTGGATGAGAGCAGTGACTTCCAACCATTTGAATTATATGAAGAATTAAATACAATGATCCCGAATTTACCCAACTTCATTAAAGACGTGAAACAGCTGCTGTCATACATAACAGAAAATAGCTTGAAAGAAATTTACCCAAATATTTACATTGCCATCCGAATTTTATTAACAATTCCGGTAAGTACAGCCTCTGCTGAAAGAAGTTTTTCTAAATTAAAATTAATAAAAAAATATTTGAGAAACACAATGAGCCAAGAAAGACTTTCAGCTTTGGGTGTTTTATCAATTGAATCAGATTTGGCATCTAGGCTGAATTACGATACCATAATTAAGGAATTTAGTAACGTTAAAAGCAGAACATTTCTGTTCCTTTAATAAAGAAATCTAATGATTTTTAAGTATACACTTTAAGAAATGTATATCTCCACCTTTATATTAACGATTTGTAATTTTTCATTAATACTTATTAATCTAATTTGTATTTTTATGAATAAAAACTTGGCAGTGTTAATTGTTTTGTTTGTTTTTATCTATAATATAAAAATGAATCGCAAAATGTGTTGGTAAGCGCATAACTCACCAACGGCTGGACCGATTTCACTAATTCTTTTTTTGTTGTGTTTGTTATTATCGGAAGAAGGTTCTTACGAAAAAAAAAAACAGTTGTACAGAAAATTTCAGAAAGTAACTTTTCTTTTTCTCATACAAACTTTTTCTATTATGTGAGAGAAGTTTATGTTTACGTTACGGGATTAGTATTTAGTAGTAGTAAGTAGTAGTAGGAATGGAAATGGGAATGGGAATGGGAATAGAAATAGGAATGGGAATAGTAATGGGAATGGGAACGGGAACAGGAATGGGAACGGAATTGCACGCGGGTGGAAAATATGGCGGTACGAAGTTCGCCGAGACAGCTAGTTATTTTATAAAATCCGTCTTCAGGTCGCCATAGAACAGGGCCTCGCGAAATCTGTCTTGCCCACATCAAATTTAGGTCTTGCCCCGCCACTGATCCCTATTTAGTCATTTCATACAAAACTTACACATGTAGGCACTATAAAGTTGCCCTTAAAGTCACAGTTGAACAGCAATGAAACGAATAAAATCCATCACAAATATGGCCGTACCTAGGTAAGTCACCCGAACATAACTTCGCTAGTGTAAGCTCGGACCGAAGTAGTTCTTACTATCTTCCACTTGGTTGAGAATATTTTCCAAGAAATCTTACCCGCGTTTTAGGGCTCAAGGTCCCTGTAAGATATGAATAACAGGATCATATTTTTATTCATGTTATTCTTATATGAATACCATAAGTAGACACTTGAATTGTAAGTCAATGGTATTGGGGAACTTTCTATAGAGGTCGAACTATTTTTGTACCTGCCCTTCAATTGATGTGAGTTTGTAAGTTGCGAAATAGATGACTATAACCGAGTGAAACAATGAATATGAATGGAAAAAAAAATTATGGAGAAAATCTGTAAATCCCCGAAGGGGTAGACAGAGGTGTATCAACCAACACTCACATTTGGCAAACGATTATTTCGGTCTGACATAATGGAGGGAACTTTGTCTTGGGCTGTATGTGTACGGTTGAATCGAGAACAGCTTTAGTTATTTACTTTATTCCATTTGGTATTTTCCCTTATTTCGTTTTATCTTAACGCTAACTAAACATATCTTATAATGTTAATAAACATGCTTTGTCTTTTTTTGTAAACGATGCATTATATTTGCATTGCAGCCAATAATTCGCCCCAAAATAAAAATTGTAAAACTACATACAGTGAACAGTAAAGTGCGTCTATGGCAGTATTCTACCGTCTCTACCAAGGTGAATGTTCTGATGAGCTCTTCCAATTAGTCCCACCCTCTCCTTTCCTTCACAGGACGACACGTGCAGGTCTAAAATGCCATCCCTATACGGTGCAGAGTATAACTGCTAGAACCAAGCGTTTTAGTGACTCATTCCTGTGCCGCACCACTAAGACCTGGAACTCCCTGCCAGCTCATGTGTTTGCTTCTTCCTACAGTCCCGGGTCCTTTAAGCGGGGCGTGAAAAGGCATCTGATGAGGCCGTCAAGCTGATTGCCACCACTGTTTACGATGGTGACCCTCTTTAGCAACAGGCGAGATAAGAGAAAATGGACGTTCATAAAAACTCCTGTAAGAAAGAGGCAAAGACACACTAATATGACGTCATAACATATTAGAACTACCAAGATTAACGGTGGTGTCAGAAAAATTAAGTGGTGAAGCGGGCCACAATACAGTACCGCTAAAAACTTTTAGTTTGGAACTTGACAACTTTTCTGTTAGATACATACGAGTACATTGTACCAAGTGTTACGATGTTATTTCCTGTTTCGAGATGTTTCTTTCTTTGTACCGTTATCCTCCTTTCTTCTCTTATAAATTAAATGGAGAACCCGACTTCAATTGAGTTTTTGTCTTTCTTCTAAATGGAGAATTCGACTTATTCGACTTCAATTGAGGTTTTGTCTTCCTTCACAATACTTGTACTTATCACTTGTTTGTCTCACTTCAGTGAACCTATTGTATTTAATAAAGCTTTTGCCCGTGGCTCTGCCTAGGTGGAATTCTGATTCTGTCCCGTAATCCATGGATAGTTATTAATGGTATAAAAGCAACATTAAAACATTAAAAGCAACAACCCGAGTACACGACGCAAAGGAGGCAAAGGATGAAATTGTGTATTATCCTATAGTTAAAATAAATTATCTAACCGATCTTATTAAATTAAGAATGGTAAGTAAAAGAGCGGTAAAAAATGCGTTGGTTCTTATTTTATAGTTTTTATTTATATTTAATCATCCACCCAAACTATAATAGTAACTTATTTGGCTTTTAAATTTTATGATGTCACTAAATCTTTTTTCATACATGTTACCTTATAAGTAATCTTTTTGACGTTTAGTAAAAAAAGTGACTTATTTGACTAGTCAGTAGAATACCCAATTCCAATCCAATATTCGATCTCGGGACCTTTCAACCGTAAGTCTGATTCCTTAGTTACCAAGCCTAGGGATCTTTAAGCTATATCAACCCACCCGAAAATATAGTCATTTCTCCTAGAAACAATTTCCTCTCCCAACACCAATTCAATACACGTACGTATTTAGTACTAAAACCGCTCCAATCGGGCTTATGTTCCATATTAGTATGGTTTAATCAAAGAGGTTTTAATTTCCCGTGCGGATGTCGCCAGGGCACCGTCGAACGGACAGGTGGCGACGGGTTGACAACGCGATGAGCCCGGCTTGGGAATTCAGGACAAAGCAACCTGGCTGAACATTGTGAAAGCACTATGACAAATATGTTGTTTTTTAATCTTCGAAGTGGTAAATTGGATATTTTCCTGTAGTTAAAATTAATTATTTAACTGAAAATTAAGGATGTTAAAAGAGCTGTAAAAGTTGCGTATTATCTTATTTTATCTTTTTCACTTATTTTTAATCATCCACCCAACCTATGTCTAATAGTAAATGATTTGACTATTAAATATTAAATATACAACAGTTTATTTTCATACAAGTTTTCATTATAATTTACCGTTCTGACGTTTAGTAAAAATACGCAATTCTGCGAAATTTTGAATTAAAGAACAGGGTGTGACGTCATAGATTGTTAATCAAAATAGTCTATGTTGATATTTTTTTAAATACGAGGTAACTGAAGATAGACAGAGCTTTTTTTTTTTTTCATGAGTCCCGTCATAAAATATATTTACCATTAATCTTTAAAGTAACTTCACCTCTAATTGTTCTACACCATGAAAAAACTAAATTACATACCTACTAACTATATTTATTTAAGTATCTAATATTAGACAGAACGGTAGCTACCATTAGTCTACCTTATAACAAGACAGACATAGATTAAACAAAAGGGAACACAAAAGTGTTAGTTGCACACACTAATTGGGTTGGCTCCGCGAAGCTGCTGTTCTCGTTTGTTCCCTGTGTACGGCAATTTGTTTTCACTATATGCTTTTGGAGAATATCAACTGCATTTTCATAGTATATTTTAAACTAGGTATATTTCAACCATGTATAATAAAATAATAATGTATTTTCGTTAGTTTAAAGAGGTTACATCGAGTTAAATATTATGTTCGAATACGTAGGGAAAAGAAATCTTCTCGGGCGGGACTCGAACCCGTGATCTTTCCCTTACAGGGGAAATGTCTTGACCAACTCGGCTACCGAGACACGCCCGATGTTATTCAAATTTCCTGTCTTATCCGTCTTTAAGTTCCGGTTCGAGTCTCGCCCGAGAAGATTCTTTTTCCCTATGTATTCGATTTGTATAGTTCGCATACTTAATGCTGTGAAAGTCATTCAAATATTATGTTATAATCTTTAAAGTATATACAATACAATATGTCATAATCAGTTTTATTTCAACGTATAATTTTCACATAAACATTGGAAAATATTAATTAATTTATGGCGGGAAATACATGCTTCAGAGTAAATAAAAACGCCTTCACGAAACAATCAATGTATGAAAAGATATAAGTTTTTTTTTGTTCAAATTTAACAACTAAAATTACTACCAATTCCCTTTACATAAGTTAAATTCCTTGACCCAATAAGATGAATAAAATTACTTCAACATCTACAATTCCTTGCCACGACCTCATCCAGTAATTATTACTCCGCGGTGCAAAGTTAAGTTAATTCTTAGCAAGGAAACAAACTCACTGCTTGCATTTTGGGTTGCGAAAATTACACTTTGCAGACATACACTTGGCAAAGAAACTGCTAATTCTGCAGCAGTGGGGAAAAGTACGTCTCACGTGCAATAAAATAAAACTGTTGACCGTTGGGATAACAGTTTATCGAGCAATTTAGGCTTTAGCAAAGTAGGACAAAGTCGTTTAATGGAGACCTATCTATTGGACGAGGGGATTGCTTGATCTTGCGATAAATCTCTAAGCTGTAGTTGGGGACAACTTTATACTAACTGATCAGGCCTACCATGAGGGATAAGCGATCGTGTGTCATGCCTCAATCTTGGCTGGTTTGGCAACAAGCAACTTTCTACCTCTCTCTCTCTTTCGCTCTTTGCATCTCTTACTATCCATTAACTCGTACAGTACCTAAAAACCCATGTTAACATTTTATATGTGTTAACAGTTTCAATAGATTAACCGTTTCAAAAGGTTATCAAAACACATCATTATTTTAACCGGTTAATAAATTAACCTTTTCAAAGATTCATCAGTATTGACATGTAACCGTTTTAAAAGGTTACCGATTGAAGAATTGAAGGGAACCGTTTATTTAGGTTAACCTTTTATATGGGTTTTCCGATCACTGCTCGATCCAGAGAAAGAGAGATGAAGTTACATGAAATATGTGTAGAGTTTTACTCGAAACAGTGTGCAATGTCAATTTTGGAGTACCTACTTATTCCTCCTCCTGTAGGGGGATAGAGTAATACGGAATTTCTGTAGAATTTCACAAGAGGCAGTGTGTGGAGATTGATAATGATTATGCGATACCACTTCGTATTGGTATACATAGAAGAGTATAGAAAAGTTACACAGCGACGATAAACGTATCTCATATAAATCATTTCCCAACTGATTTTCCGGACACGTAACTCTGAATGCCTTCACCGAACCGCGCTAACATTCGAAACGTCCAGTTTTATTCCCATTTCATTGTCACCTTGATGGCGGACCTATTGACCTTTTGAGACCTTTTATTGATACCTTCGTATAATAATGGACAGGTCTTTATGGCATTGATAATTGGGTGAAACTCCACACAGACACTTTGCTGTAGAATTGATGTACTATTTTGATATTCTATGGGCTTATTATTGGCAAGTAGTCCAAAGGATACGTTTCTTATCCGTTCATTATATTCTTTTGTTATCTAAAAAGGCATAATAAAAATACTGCAAACAAAGCCCCATTTCTTTGGTTGGCATATCTTTGGTTTTTACTCTATATTTTGTTGAGATAAGTAGGTACTTATGCAAAGTTATCGATTGGATAATGTACAAAGACGAGCTAGAAAGTAGCTCAGTGTCTTCTCTGGTACCATTATATTTACGTGCACTGTGATGTAAAAAAAATATGCACATGTTCCATTTTCAAATATTTTATTTTTAAACCTTTCCTGTGGCGCAACATTTTTTTGCGCAAAGAGATTCATCACCATCAATCAGCCTATTTACGCGATAGCACTCAGTCCCCGACTTCCGCATCCAATCTATCCCAACCACCATCTACAGGTCGTCACAGAGATTAAATGAAAAAGAAAAGTAGAAACTTCTGAATCTGATCGCCTTTGCCAACATTTTTAAACATGAAGTAGAAGTAGAATTTATATTTTTACAATTCTAATTTCAAAAAAACTCGAACTAACGATAGGTATTTTGTTCAAATTAATTTTGAAGCAATTATAAACACAAGGATAATTCTTTTCAGATATTAATTTGATATTTAGATTTTTTTTAAATAAGAATAAGGTTAGTTTGTATTGACAGTCCGATGCCGAATTCTGTCGAAGAATAACAATATAAAAAAAAGAAACTGTCTAAAATTTCAATTACGCTCGCTTTATTATTAAAACACTTTGCTAGTTGAATTTCTTTTTAACGTAGAACGAAACGTTATTACTAAAGTCACTTGTCTTTACATAAGCTGTAAACACAAAACTGTTGTATTTTATTAATAAACTTGTTAAGTATATAGTATATATATAAACCGATGGGCTTATGTGAAAGGTTTATTTACTATAAAGGAAACTCAAGAAGTAAAGAAACTAAGAACAAAGTCAGATGCCGGGAGGTGGAGGATAAGGAGAAATGGTCCGCATTAGGAGAGGCCTATGTTCAGCAGTGCGCTGCCATAGACTAATTGATTTACATACTCACATCTAGAATGTTCTTATATTAACATATTGTTTAGTGAATAAATGCTAGATAAGTTCATGTTTTCTGAAACACTAAACAAATAGTCGTACGTTTGGATAGTGAAAATAGAGTGAAAACTATGTGCGGACACATCAGACGTTTTATAGCAGTCATGAAACGGACCCGGTTTGAAAGTGTTCGTAAATTCGATCGTTTACGACCAAATCGAATGGTGAATTAGATATATGAAAGTTGTTCTAGCATTTGGACCTGGCTAAGAAATGTATAGTTAGCGGCATCATATTTTGACCCCAGTCACGTGTCACGAAACATAAGGACACTATATGCGCAGTACACAGTTTAAGAGAAGTATTAAGAGAAGGTTCTTATGAAAGAAAAAATGAAGAAAATTGCGCGGAAAATTAGAAAATTTAAGAATACATAACCACCATATAAAATAGCTGATCCGAGATACGCCATGTCTAAATTTTGAATTTGGAATACGAATTGGAAAAAAAGTGTTTATTATTCTAATACTGCTGTATGATATTCTTCTATGTTAGTAGACATTCTTCTGAATGAACAAATGCCCGTTGCTTGGGCCGCGAAAATATTTATGGTGGCTATTTTTTTTATTTAGGTCGAAAAATTGATGGTTTATGGTAGTATGAACGCCCTTGAGCTTAGAGGTATATGATTGTATGGGTCCCATAGGTATATAGGCTCCGTAGGTGTAAGTATGGACCCCGGTGACCTATTAGTATCGGGAGTTCCGTGGGCATATGGGGCCCGAATCGAAATGCTTTCCGTTGTTAAAATAATTAGGAGAAATTGATACAGCTAATTGATTCTAATTTCTAAGGCGAAACGAAGTTTGCTGGGACAGCTAGTTGAAGATAAAACACAAACGTTGATGGGCTTTAAAAGGGGGAAAACTCGTGAGTTTCACTCCGTATGGCGAAATTTTGAAAATGGAAGTTCCGAGTTTGCGCGGTGTCACTTGTGACTTTGACATAGGTAGCTTACGGGGTGAATAGAAATTGAAAGGTCAAATAGAAATAAAATGGAGAAATAAATTATGCAGCTATTTTCTTTTAAGTACCTACCTAAAACTTATGTTTTGGTTTAATAATGTACAAAATTGTCCTATATCTGGTAAGTTAGTAAGTAGTGTAAGTGCTTGGAATTTTGTAGTTTGAAAAAGTTTTTTCTATGAATTTCATTTTTGTCTTTTTTATCCACAAGATTTAGATTTATTTGCAATCCATTACTGGACAACCTTTCCCAATATGCGCCATAGCACCCAATCTTCAACCTTCTGCAGTAATAAAGTAGGTACACATTAATTGCAAATAATCTCGAAATAACCTCAAAATAAGCCGTACTAAAACATAAAATACATTTCGGTCTATATACATACATCAAGAGCCTCAAATAACATGTATACCGCAATAAAACAAGTGAAGTACTCGAAACAAGTCACATTGCAGGCTCCATGTAATTTGGGCAACGCAGTAAACTTCCTCTATCGTCTATGAAAGCTACCCGTGGCTGTACGCAATAAATGCCTTTGCCTTTTCAACTCACGACCCACCGACATTATGCTTTTTATTTACGATAGTTTGCGTGGAATGAACCGAAATAGAGAAATAAAAAGTTGGCGGGATGATATTGTGTTGTTATTGACTGTGAGTGAAGTTTTCTGAGTAAGTAAACAGTGTTCCAAGTGATTTATTATACGGAATACAAAATAGAGGAGAGTGGGACTTATATGGTACTCCTTCAAGATTTTTGAAACCCAAGTGTTGCTCGACGAGGTGTGCAAGCTCTTTGAGCGCATTATTGCACAACGCCTCGTCAAGCATCTCATACGCGTGGGGCCTGATCTGTCGGATAGCCAGTTTGGCTTCCGTCAGGGGCGCTCCACCGTAGACGCGATCATGCGCATTAGAGGCCTGACGGAGGAAGCAGTCTCACAGGGTGAGGTGGTGGTGGCGGTGTCTCTTGACATCGCCAACGCCTTCAACACCCTGCCCTGGAGTTGCATTAGGGAGGCGCTTATCTACCATGGAGTGCCTCCCTACCTCCGTCGTATTGTCGGGGCCTATCTCTCCGAGAGGGCCATTACTTACCCGAGTTGGCTAGGGCCGGGTCGGCGGGATGTGTCGTGCGGTGTTCCGCAGGGATCGGTATTAGGGCCACTCCTGTGGAACATCGGCTACGATTGGGTGCTGCGTGGTCCGTTGCTCAGAGGGGTCACCGTAACGTGTTACGCCGATGACACCCTCGTTACGGCGCGGGGAGCAACGCACCGAGACGCAGCACTAAAGGCCACGGCAGGGGTTGCTCAAGTCGTGGGTCGGATACGGCGGCTGGGTCTCGAGGTCGCCCTTCACAAGTCCGAGGCTCTGTGCTTCCACGGACCTCGGATGGGGCCACCTGCGGGATCCAGCCTACAGGTAGGGGGCGTCAACAACGGCATCGAGCCCTCGATGAAGTATCTGGGACTCGTGCTCGATGGCCGGTGGAACTTCGGACATCACTTCCGAAGTTTGGTCCCAAAACTGAGGGGGGCGTCAGCCGCACTCGCGCGGCTGATGCCCAATATCAGGGGACCCAACGCCCCCTGCAGGAGACTGTACCTGGGGATCGTGCGAAGTATGGCCCTATACGGGGCCCCCGTATGGCCGGAGAACCTGACGGCCAGTAATGTGGCTAGATTGCTGAGCCCACAGAGGGCGATGGCCGTCAGGGTGATAAGGGGATACCGCACGATCTCTGGTGAGGCGGCATGCCTCCTAGCCGGGACCCCTCCATGGGACCTGGAAGCGAGAGCCCTTGCGTCTCTATTTATATGGCGCAAGGAGGCGCTGGAGCGGGGCCAATGGCCTGCGTCTCGAGAAATCGAGGCCCAGCGGTCCCAGCTCTACCAGGAAACCGTGGAGACATGGAAGGTGCGACTTGAGCAACCAAAGGGGGGATTCGCGACAATTGCGGCCGTCAGACCGGTCATGGACGAGTGGCAGGAGAGGAGACACGGTGCTCTCTCCTACCGGTTGTCACAGATACTTACCGGGCATGGTAGCTTCGGTAGGTGTGACGTGAGGGATTCACGCACGCCCCCCCCCCCCCTAAGAAGCGGGATAACACCCGAAAACCCCCCCATAGACGCGGGATAGCACCCGAACCACCCCCGAGACGAGGCCGCAATTGTAGCCGTAGGTCTGATGGGAGTCCTGGGACATCCTTCCGAGGGCTTACCCGGGGCTCCCATCCATAGGCTTCTGGGCCTTGGGGTTTACCGTGGGGGTTTTTAGTCGGTAGGAGTCCGGCATAACATCCATGAAGGATTTTCCCCCACGGTTAAAAAAAAAATAAAAAAAAATCATTTACGAAGATATTCTCCCTACAAAAGATTTTTTTATCACTGTTCTCTTCACTGGTGGGGATCACTAGGGTCCAAATTCCCTTTTCATGGATATTCTTTGAATAGGGAAATATGTTTTTGGTACCTACTCAAAATTACCAATCAGAATCTACCGGTGATAGAGACTACATAGCACAAACCCTAGTATTTTGGCGACAACTTAAATCATAACCCTTTTTAAGGAAAAATATTTTTTTTGCTATTTTTTTCGTGCGGAACTCCTCTCGCCGGAAGGGGAGTTTATGTCGGACTCGAACCGACTAAAACCGCACGCCGAGTGTGCGTCGTAGTGCTAGGCCGGAGGTGAGGTTGTCTTCGACATATCCCTCGCACCCCGGCTGGCCCAGGGCCATCCCTTACGGTCTGGCTTTCCTCGGGGGTTTTACAGGAAAAGCAAGTATATTTAATAAACTCAAGGTGAATATTTAACTAAATGAACGAGTGGAATGATAAATATTATACGCATTAATTCAAATTCGACAGTAGTACCTAATTAATATACTGACAAATAAATCGGCGCTAATTACCATAAAAACAATTTGGAAGGAGCTCGGGAAGGCAACAAATGACACAATTTAGCAATTCTAATCAGTTTGTTTGAGTCGAATGTCAATTCAGGATAAAGTTCCGAACACGTATACCATTTGACCTAAATATAAGCCAGTGAAATGAGGTCTCATAACAATCATGGCACTTTTGTTTGTTGTTGACCGCCATAAAAGAAACTTGTTTATTCCTCGGAGGAATTTTAACGGCAGGGTGTAGTAACACTAACTATAAACTTACTTAATTTGAATTTTCTAACTGGGCAACACAGTGACTAAATTGCAATATCACTGTTCTTACTGTAATGATTATAAGCCTTAGTTTTTAACGTACATTTGTCAAACTAACGCTAACTGTAAAAGTACAATTTGAATTTTGTAACAGGGCAACACAGTGACCAATATAGCAATATGATTCTAAATTTGCTATTAGTTTTCTAACCCCATGTTTAGCATTAGTTTTTCAAACGTGTATCAACTTAACCCACCAAATGCTGAACGCTCCATCCTTACCTGTTAATCGTCAATCATCTTCAATCACTGAGCAAAAAATGTCATAGCAAGTTTCTGAATTCTGAATTTGAAATCTAATTTCTCAGAATTTGAGTTCCATCAACGCTTATTTAGTTACGCACCGTACAGTCAGTATCAGAAAGATGTCGACGAACAAGTTACTTACTCAAAATTATCTTAATTTACATTTTTGCCCCCAAGTGGACCGATTGTTCTTATTTTTGGTACACACCTAAGTTGGGTAAGTACAGCATTGTCGAGACTACTTTAATTTTTTTATTCAAAAATCGGCTAAATGTGTACAAAAAATTTATTAACATGTAAGGTTTAGTTATTAGGCATAATAAAAATAAATAAATAGAATTATAAAAATAGTTTATAGTGTAATTGTGACATTTTGTAAAATGTATTTCTTGTGCTGGCCGGAAACACTGACAACAGAGTTGTCGGTGGAGCCGGCTGAAAAAAAAAAGTGGAGATAGGCTCGGTGGACGTTTTTGGCGGGAATTGGGGATTGAGCCGTCGATGGTAAAAGTTAGATGATAATCAGTTTTTCAATACTTGTACCCGAAGAGAATTAATTGTAATAGACATAGTACCTAATATATGAACTGACAACATACTCTGCTGTTTTATTACAGTTCAGAAGTGGTAAGTACACGCCTTTTAAATTTATGTCTATGTTTCCGATACATTTATGTAAGATTCATGCAAAGTACCATAATGCAAGTAGGTATAGTGTATGTAATTGCCAAAGCATTCATTTAGCAACAATGGTGGGATTTAGCTTTGCACTTTAATAGGATACCAACTCAGGTTTGAATTCAAACTCAAATCAACATAGGTCTGTGGCATATAGCAAAAGAATACATATAGTCGTGGTCTTTTGCCATGGGTATTTGCATACAATATTTTGAAAAACTGTTAGGTATGTGGTACATTAATGAGAGCTTACCTAGGTATATTTATTTTACATAGTAGGTACTATTATTATTACTGGACAGTTAGGTACAAACTACTATTTCATAGTTTGTTAAGCAATTATAACTTCTTTTATTAACTTTTGCGATGATCTCAAAAAGAAACCAGTTGTCTAAAAGGGGGATGAATATTTGGTTATTTTTGAGCTACGACTCAGTTTCCGAGATATTTTGATTATTCTTGTAATTTTTTTAGTTCAACTAATAGTTTTATACGGCAGGTTCTAATATATTTTTTTTATATACCGAGTTTCCAGATCATGCCGCGCGACGATGAGATCACATCCCGGCGATTACGGACGCCCGTTGATCGTCGATCACATCATGTGGATGATGTGAGAAGTAGCAGTGTGAGGCAGAGCCGCCACCATAGCCGTAGTCGTCTGCGTAGTCACCATCGCAGCTCCGTTCACCTCGTAGAAGATATGAGAATTAGCAGCGCGAGGCAGAGCCGCCACCACAGCCGTAGTCGTCTGTGTAGCCAACATCGCAGCTCAAGTCGCCGCCAAACACACCACGTAGAAGATATAGCAGCGCGAGGCATAGCCGCCATCGCAGCCGTAGCCGTCTGCGCAGCCGCAATAATGACCGCGTTCGCAACCGTAGCCGCAGCAGGCTGTCATCGAGGGTGTCAGCAGTCTCGAGAGCGTCGTGCTTCGAGCATACATGAGCGTCTCCGAATTATGGAAAGTGAGGTGAGAAAAGCACGCGGATACCTTTCGTCTCAACGTCGAGTTTCGCACACACCACCAATCTCGCCGCATCTGCCGCAGCATGCAGTATCTATAGCACCTAGCAACCATCGTAGAGGTGTGCGCAACACCAATAATAATATCACCGACGAAGGATATCAACCTAGGAGATCAAAAAGCGTTTCTTTTTGTACTAGGGACATAGTTGGTTTGTTGAGTTCTATGAAACAACTTGCATCACAGCCATCTACAGCTGCAATTGCACCAACAACAGCTCGTAATGACTTTAAAAATATATTACCGGACTTTAATCCCTCTTTGAAAAATCAACGTATTGACATTTGGATAAAGAAGGTAAATGAGTGTTCTGCTATATATGGCTGGGACGAAAGAACCACCGTACATTTTGCTTTTCAAAAACTGCAGGGCCTGGCCAAAACCTGGTACGAAAGTTTAAACTCTATTTTATTTACTTGGTCCGACTGGCAAGAAAAGCTCTTAAGTGCGTTCCCATGTGAGCTGAACTATGGCCAAGCCCTGGAGGAGATGTTGAAGCGCAAAAGTATATACAATGAACCCATAGAAAACTACTTCTATGAGAAACTTGCTCTATTAAGTCAGTGCGACATCAAAGATAAACGCGCTGTAGATTGTATAATCCATGGTATTACTGATAAAACAATGAAATCTAGTGCTCTAGCACTACGGTGTACTCACCCCGATCAATTATTACAATTTTTAATGAGTAATAAAGAGGGTCCTGCTTTTTCAGAGCATTCAATAATTTCTTAAAATAGATCAGGAGATAATTTACACATAAACACTAACACCAATTACACGTCGTCGGACCGAATGAACATGCCTTATCATTGTTTCAATTGTAAGGAGGAAGGGCATACTTTCTTAAAATGTCCGAAGCCTCTCAAAAGGTGTACTAAGTGTAATAAGGTAGGGCATAATACTGAGGACTGTGCCTATAATACAAAATCTGAAGAAGTGAGTAAGACTATGTGTATGTCAGCGTTCAGATCGAATTCAAAGTAAGTAGTATATTAAGGAAATTAGAATTTGCATACAAGTCCTAGTACGGTCCTTCGTAGACTTCGGTAGCAAAGTTTCACCCGTTAGGGAGTCGCTTATAAATGAGCTAGGACTTCAGCATAATGGCACAGTGACGAAATTGAAGGGTTTTGGTAATGAATAGGTGCGTTCACTAGGAAATGTTAACGTGAATATATCTGTTGACGTTGTACCAGCAAACATCTTTTCCGCGTAGTCGATGATATTCTTAGACGTTCCAGTTCTGATCGGTCAAAACTTCACTGAACAGCTTCATGTTATCGTACACAAAACTGCCACAACTTTAGACTTTTTGAATGTTAATAGCGAAATGCCCATATTCACAAGTTCATACGGATATGAATAGCGTGGTTAGTTTGATTGTACCCAATGACGTGATCCTAAGCGGAAGGGCTTCAGTGATGGGCTTGGTAGAACCGCTTCTAATCAAAGCTAGTTTTTTTTAATAAATTTGATGCTAAATATAATGATTTCTATGAAATATTGTCAGAAAATTATTATTATTTATTTATTTATTTGAAGTTATACGAGCTAGGAATGTGGTTTGCTTCAATTGCTTTCTTTCAATGTTAGAAGAATTGACAAATCTCTATAATGCGTCTATTCTTAGCAAATAAATTTATAGATATAATGTAAAAGTATATATAACCAACAATGACTCGTAATAAATAATGTCCAAAAGTAGGAGACTCCAAAAGTTGGAGCTACAAAAAATACTCCAAAAGTTGGAGCAGTTAAGAGACTCCAAAAGTTGGAGCAGCTAGGAGATTCCAAAAGTTGGAGAAACTAGAAGTCTCCAAAAGTTGGAGCAAGTAGGAGACTCCAAAAGTTGGAGCAAGTAGAAGTCTCCAAAAGTTGGAGCAAGTAGCAGACTCCAAAAGTTGGAGCAAGTAGAAGACTCCAAAAGTTGGAGCAAGTAGAAGACTCCAAAAGTTTGATCAAGTAGAAGTCTCCAAAAGTTGGAGCAAGTAGGAGACTCCAAAAGTTGGAGCAAGTAGAAGTCTCCAAAAGTTGGAGCAGCTAGGAGATTCCAAAAGTTGGAGCAACTAAAAGTCTCCAAAAGTTGGAGTAAGTAGCAGACTCCAAAAGTTGGAGCAAGTAGAAGTCTCTAAAATTTGGAGCAAGTAGGAGACTCCAAAAGTTGGAGCAAGTAGAAGTCTCCAAAAGTTGGAGCAAGTAGGAGACTCCAAAAGTTGGTGCAAGTAGAAGTCTCCAAAAGTTGGAGCAAGTAGCAGACTCCAAAAGTTGGAGCAAGTAGAAGTCTCCAAAAGTTGGAGCAAGTAGGAGACTCCAAAAGTTGGAGCAAGTAGAAGTCTCCAAAAGTTGGAGCAAGCACTAGACTCCAAAAGTTGGAGCAAGTAGAAGTCTCCAAAAGTTGGAGCAAGTAAGAGACCCTAAAAGTAGGAGCAAGTAGGTTATTCCAAAAATGTCAAAGGGACTTCTAAGTTTATTTATATCTGGAAAACTATAATATATTTCAGGAAATAAGAACATGTTTAGTTTTAAGTTTAAACTTGTATTCATTCTAACATTGTACAAACAAGTCTATGACACCATAATTTGTGAATAACATCGTTTAATTACACTATACAACGTTTGATTATGTAAGTATAACTAAGTAATGAGGCCGAGTGTAAGGTAAGATGGGTACTTTCCTGTAGTAAAAATAACTTTTTATTTCATATCAGTTTTTAGAACTTATTAATTTGAGGTTTAATAGGAATTGACTAATGTGACTGAACAGGGAAGTGCCCAATTGGGTGCGCGTATGAGGACATACACGCTGTCAGGATGGACGAGTGTAAGGTTTAGTTATTAGGCATAATAAAAATAAATAAATAGAATTATAAAAATAGTTTATAGTGTAATTGTGACATTTTGTAAAATGTATTTCTTGTGCTGGCCGGAAACACTGACAACAGAGTTGTCGGTGGAGCCGGCTGAAAAAAAAAAGTGGAGATAGGCTCGGTGGACGTTTTTGGCGGGAATTGGGGATTGAGCCGTCGATGGTAAAAGTTAGATGATAATCAGTTTTTCAATACTTGTACCCGAAGAGAATTAATTGTAATAGACATAGTACCTAATATATGAACTGACAACATACTCTGCTGTTTTATTACAAACATCTTCACAGTATTTTGGCACACAAGCAATAACTCGGGCACTATAAGTGGGATGTAACACCCGTGGCTGAACCAGATGTCAAGGCTGGAAGTTCAGACGGTGCTTTACGCAGCCGTTGACCCAGACATAAAAATACCATGAATAGAAAATTCGACATACTTGGCAAAGCTGATCAGTATTGTTTGACTGGAGCACAATGTCAAGGGCCAGCCTGCGGCACGCCACACGCGATCGCGTGATTCTAGTGCCAATTTTATTGCGGCTTGCGGCGCCTCCATCTTGTTGCTGTCTGTTCGAAATTCGATATAAGGATTTCGAATTTTGAAACCGCAACTGTACTCCGAGTATACTTTGTTTGGACTTGCTTTGTTTGTACGTTACAAACGATATTTTTATTTCAACAAAATATGAAATTACCTACTGAAAAGGCCCGCGAAATTTAATCCTGTTCCTGTAACCTAAGGGAACCTATTCTCGGGATAATAACTAGCCTATGTACTATTGCACTCCATAATTTATCGTCCCGAAGATCAACCAAATCCCAGGAATCAGAATGTCACGCGAACTTTACCGCGGGGAATAGCTACAATGATTAAATATAGATCACTTACCTACATATAGATATCAAAAGGGTTGTCTACTAAAATAACGTACCCTATAAATATCACATTTTAGTCGTTGTATCCACGCCGTATGCGGTTACTTAGCAAGTAAACACTTAACGTACTTGACTCCCTGCCAACACACAGGCTTTTAGGAATCATAAAGATAATATCAAAATTGCCTCCTAAATATACCGACTCATATTTGTGGAATTGCGTCGTTTTAGAATATATATTGCGGTTTATGTACGACATTTTTGCGTTAATGAGATTATAAGAAGGGAAAATTATTAATCTGGATATTTTTTTATACCAGTTAGGTGGCAGACAAGTACAAGTTCCACCTGATGGAAAGTGGTTACCGTGGCCCACAGACCGACCCTGTAGGAAGGTTCCTACAGGGACGTTAGGAGGTCCTAACGTCCTTCTTGAATCAAATCAAATCTTCTAATGTTTCCTAGACCCAAAGAACGGTAAATTTGTCTATTTAGAAAAATGTTCCATTTTTTAGTATGTACCTAAGTAGTATCTACTACCATATATATCCAAATTAACATGTTAATGTAATTTTAATATAGCCATAAATTTTACTTATAATTTTACTTCACTTAAACAACTGCTACTTGTGGATAAAAATGTAATTTCTGGCTTTCCATCCTACCTTATTAAAGTTATTTACAAAGATAAAACTGATTCATTTTATTTATAAAATTTACTGTGCTGTCAAAATTTTACGAAGACTATGATTTAACTACCATTATTTTATTAATAACTCTTTGATTCATTTTTTACAGTTATTAAATAAAGAGACGACATTCAACTAATAAATATTTTATATGCATGAATAAGTATACCTAGTTGCATCCGTCTAGACGTTTTCTAAATATAATTTGTATATATTATATGACCTCTTCGCGGCTAATTCCCGGGTTGACAACTGTAGTGTGCAGGCGCCCACATTGCCAAGTTGCGGTCACTCAATGCCTGATATCCGTATCAGGCACTGCGACGTCCGCAAAACCCTGCAATCACTCGACATCCGGAAAGCCAGTGGCCCCGATGGTATTCCGCCGGTAGTCCTGAAAAAATGCGCAGCGGAGTTGACGCCGGCGCTTACGCGAATGTACCGATTGTCGTATGCTTCGGGAGTAGTGCCGCGGGCTTGGAAGGAGGCGAACATACAGCCGGTCCCCAAAAAGGGGGATCGCTCGGACCCGGCGAACTACCGACCCATAGCTATCACCTCAGTCCTCTGTAAAGTGTTTGAGCATATCATTAACGCACAGCTCATGCGTTACCTAGAAGATCACTCCCTAATTAATGACCGACAGTACGGGTTCAGACCGAAACGGTCAACGGGTGATCTTTTGGCTTACGTCACACACCTCTGGGGTGAGGCTATGGACAGGCATGGCGAATTATTGGCTATCAGTTTTGATATCGCCAAAGCCTTTGATAGAGTCTGGCACAGTTCGCTACTTTCCAAGCTTTCGGCCTATGGTCTGCCTGTTCGACTATGCGACTGGGTTGCCAGCTTCCTGCATGAGCGTAGTATCCGAGTTCTCTGTGACGGCCGGGCCTCAGAGTTCATGCAGGTTAATGCTGGCGTGCCCCAGGGGTCCGTCTTATCGCCCACTCTCTTTCTTCTGCATATAAATGATATGCTAGCAGTAGGCAGTATCCATTGCTATGCAGATGATAGCACTCTACATGGGCGATACTTCGGGCACCCCGCGGCCAAGCGGGCTGACACTGACGCAAATAGACAGCGGCTTGTCGTTGAGCTCGACCGGGTCCTGACTTGCATCTCCCAATGGGGATCAGAGAATCTGGTCGAGTTCAATGCCAAAAAAACACAAGCGTGCGCGTTCACAGCCAAGACCTCCCCCTTCCTTCCTCTCCCTACTCTCCAGAATACACCGCTGGCTCTACAGGACCACATTGACATGCTCGGAATGGATGTTCGCTGCAACCTGAACAACAAGAATTACATCGAGAGCCTCATCAAAACAGCGTCGCCCAAACTCGGGATCTTGAACAGGGCGAAGCGGTTTTTCACGCTGGAGCAGCGATGTCTTCTGTACAAGACACAGATTCGCTCTTGTGTGGAATACTGTTCTCATCTCTGGGATGGTTCCGCGCAATACCAGTTAGACGCTCTTGACAGAATGCAGCGACGTGCAGTTCGTATCATAGGTGATCCTGAGGTTACCAACACCTTGGAACCTCTGCAGTTGCGTAGAGACGTTGCCTCCCTGGCCGTTTTCTACCGCCTCTACCACGGCGAGTGTTCTGAGGAGTTATTTCAACTGATCCCACCCTCTCCCTTCCTATCCAGAACAACACGTGCTGGTCTGCGGTGCCATCCACACACGGTGGAATCCATACCATCTCGCACTAAACGGTTTGGGGGCTCTTTCCTCTGCCGCACGATAAAGAGCTGGAATGCTCTGCCCGCATACGTGTTTCCCTCCTCTTACAGTCCCGGGTTCTTCAAGCGGGGCGTGAAAAGGCATCTATCAAGGCCGTCAAGTTAGGGACCACCATTTTACGTCCAATGGCACCGGGAATGGTGGTCTGTATCTTCTGGGCTGCACTTCAGCTTTGTTGCCATCTAGCGGCGTGCAGTCAATTGACGGACTAAATATAAAAAATAAAAATAAAATACATTTACAAACTAAAAATTATGTGACGTAGAATAATACTGAATTGTAAAAAGTATTTCCATAATGTTTATTCGCATTCTAAAACATAAAAACTATGTTCGGTTCTAGGTCTAATTGGATATTATCCTATAGTTAAAATAAATAAATTATCTAACCGAGCTTATTAAATTAAGAATGATAAAAGAGCGGTAAAAATTGCGTCGGTTCTTATTTTATAGTTTTTATTTATTTTTAATCATCCACCTAACCTATAATAGTAACTGATAACTAGTTATGTAAATCAGTTATGAAAATGGACTAAAGGGATTTGACTATTAAATTTTATGACGTCACTAACTCTTTTTTCATACAAGTTACCTTATAACTTATCGTTTTGACGTTTAGTAGTAAGTAACATTATGTAGATAGACATACGCATACATATAATCATAATAAATCTCCCCCTTGGAGTATCAATTCCATGGAGTATCAGTTCCACACTCACCATCTGGACGGTTGGCGGTCCACAACTGTGCGTTTCTCGATAAACTTTCTGCCTCGCACAACTAAACTGTGGAATGACCTGTCACCAGCGGTATTTCCGAACCAATACGACCTTCAAACCTTCAAGAAAAGAGCATACTCTCTTTTAAAAGGAAGGCAACTGGTTCCTCTGGTGTTGCGGGTGTCCATGGGCGGTGGTGATCGCTTACCATCAGGCGATCCGTCTACTCGTTTGCCTCCCTATTCGATAAAAAAAACACTCAATCAGCCTTTTGCAGTTCATTTATTGGCGTCTCACAGTGCCACATAACACCATGCTCACAACGCCCATTACTCCCGATCCTCCGCCTTTCCCATTCAATTTATCCCAGCCACCTTCTTCAAGTCGTTGCCGGGTATTTGGACAAATATAGAATTAATTGAACAACAAAACAACTTTCGCAATCACGTTCGGCTCGGTTAATTTAGCGGAAATTGTTCAGGACACACGAGAAAATTATTGAGATAATTTTTCTATTATCTTTAGTAACATAAACATTTTCCTTATGAGCGGGAAGTGGATAAGAAAACTCGGAGGAGGTGCGATAAGGAAGCTTGTCGTTCACACAAATCATGGAGGTTCACTTACTTTGCCGCCACTATGTGTACGACTGTACGTTTTACGATAATGATAGTACTGAGTGTAAAATATCAACGTCAGATAGTTCTAAAATATGTACATTCAACGACAAAAGTAGCTAAATCTAATTTTTTGATCACTATGCATCCTAAAATAATCCTTAAATGATGAACAAAACATAAAATAGGTACAATAACTTCATCATCTGGGCATTTTAACACTACTTAATTACTAATTATTGATACAAGGAATTCCCCTCGACGTTGGAAGGTCAGACAGCAGTCGCTCCCATGACAATCATAAAAAAAAAGCTAAAAGGAAAAGAAGGAGTAAGCGAACCCTGGACTTCGAGAAAAGACACCAAAATGATGATGACGATGTTCCACTAGATCAATACCTAACACGCTCGCTGAGCCGCAAGGACCAGTAAATGAGAATCTACATACATATTTACCTACCTGTTATCCGATACAATAACTTTGGTATAATTATTCTGATAACCTTCTGTATTACACGAAAGCAAATAACAAGTTTGTACACAAAGCAAATAAAATTGTTAGTGTAATCCACTAATAATATGTTCCTTTAGTGCACTAGGCCGTATAACGGAAGTACATATTACGCCTTTAGGGCGTAAACTGTTTTGCCTATTCACAGTACACGATAATTATACACACGTCTTACTAATAGTCCACAAATATTACACAACATTCTACACAACGTTATCTAGACCCATGGTAAGCTTAACTAGCTTGTGTTAAGGAATCTAGAATGCGGATAAACATACTTAGATAGGTACTTTTTTTTGTAAATCCATACTAATATTATAAATGCGAAAGTAACTCTGTCTGTCTGTCTATCTGTCTGTCCGTCTGTCTGTCTGTCTGTCTGTCTGTCTGTATGTTACGCTTTCACGCCTAAACCACTGAACCGATTTTGATGAAATTTGGTATAGGGGTAGATTAGACCATGAGAACATCCACGCGGGCGGAGCCGCGGGCAAAAGCTAGTACATACATAAAAACTAATGCAAATAGCCATATTCATGCATACAAATATTTGCACTGAGCGGTGATTGAACCCGCACCTCCTGCGTGGCAGTCGCGTTGACTACCGTCACGTCACAGAGGCTGTAATAGAAATTACAATTACACATTACAATTTACCATGTTTCTTAGACAGATTTGATCCTTATGATTGCGACTATCGATTGAAGCCATAAAAATCTGCGGTAGTCTAGTGGTATGGGTAATGGACTGCTGAGACGAGGTCTCGGGTTCGATCCCAGGTTTACCATGGCACACACCAATGACTTTACGATGCTTTTCGAAGTTATGTGTGTATTTATCGCAGGTTTATAAGTGCCCGGTTAATGGCAATAGGCTCGCCACCTATTACATTGGGACCTAAACATAAACTGGCGAAATGTGGGTGCTAGCACCTCTGCCTACCCCTTCGGGGAATACAGGCGTGAGTTTATGTTATGTATGTTATGTTATGTAATTTTTTGGGTTTTAGTCGGATCGATTACCGGGTGTGTCAAGCGAGTTTTCGAAAATTTAGGATTGCAGCTTTGTTTCTTTTTAAAAAATAAAGGAATGTTTCCTTTGAGCGAAATTCTCTATCTCCAGTATTTCGAGTACTTTCCCTTTAGGGGGCATGAAAATCTTCCACCCTGTTATAACTAACTAGCTTTTGCCCGCGGCTCTGCTCGCGTGGATTTCAGTTCCCGGCAATTACTCGAATTTTTCTCAACGTACAAACCTTCCCTGGACTTCCACAAATAATTCAAGACCAAAATTAGCCAAATCGGTTCGTGCGTTCTGGAGTTATAGCGTCAGGAAGGAAAACCCGACTTATTTTTATATAGTAGAGAAGATATGGTTTGAAAGTTTAGACCAGCTGTCAATTTTTTTGCCTTAATTTGGATCACGTTTGTATGAGATACGATAAGTCCTGTTGGCACTGTATGCCTTCAACTCGGAGTCTATGGTCTGTTTAAATAAAGAACCGAGTGACCGACACCACATACATAAATGCCGTTATGCCGTGAGATCCGGTACCTACGACATTCTTTACGAGCAGTTAAAGCCTTAAACCCATAAAAAGTCCCACCAACCCCATTGACCAACCCGATTTATTTTGAGATCGCCGGTGAGTATATGTGATGGTAATCGCTTGACGGAAAAAAATATCGAAGTTAGGTCGTTTCATAGTTAGACTGACAGCTAACTGTGACATAAAATAAAAAGGTGTTTTGTTTAGGCTCGTCAAACTTATATTAATTTCACTCACCTATAAAATAACTATAATAAAGACCTTGTATGAAACGATGGTTTCTAAAAAATATGAACATCGTTTCAAAAAAGAAGTAAACTTAATTAATTGACGAGCGTCTTATATCAGGCTACATTATTAATTATTAATTATGAAAATATATACAAGTCTGAGGGTTATAATTGATAATGTAGTTTCCAATTAAGGCTTCAATTGGAAACAAGGCACCGAACAATTAATCAACAGAGCAAGCTCATCCGTCTATGCCTTGTATTAATTTGCTCCAGTTATTAATAATGACGCTCTTAAAACAGTATGTAATTATTAATCAGAGGGCTCCGTTTTGAGGTTAGAAATAGTTTTCGGGGAAATTTCACTAACAAGGCTATGATTAGTATTCCAATTTTAAAATATGATAGGGAAACACAGTGTCATATAACATATTCAAGTCATTGTGACTTTATTTTGAGTTTTAACCGAAAACTTTCGCTAGAGTCTGTCGACACGTGCAAGCCTTCGGCCGGAGTGCGAGAGATATGCTTTCGGCAATCTCACCTCCGGCAACTAAGGACCCAAGACGGCGTGCGTTTTGGTCGGTTCGAGTCCGACATAACCGCCTCCGTGGGGGATCCTCCGGGATTTTGCGCACGATAAGAAAAAAACGTGCAAGCCTGGATTTAGATGAGTTTGTCGCTAGCGTCTATCATAACGTACATAACCAAACTCATGGTAGAACTAGTAAGCAATGACTTAAGTCCCTACGGATCGGAGCGGAAACGGCATCAGCGTTCAATACTAACAAAATCGTGGGTAACAGCAGACGAGTATTTCATAATACAGCTACTAACATTCATGCCCTTGGTTCGAAAGCTTAAAAAGTGTTGCAAAAAGAACTCATACGAATAGCAATTGGCGCCCTAAACCGTTAGTAATGGATAAAGTTGTATACATAAACAATAAGTAGGCAAACAAAAACGCTCAAATAGAGGAAAGGTAAATAATGGCAGGAATAGCTGCCGGGGGAAAACTCTTTGCTGTAAATCAAGATAAATTTTCTTTGCTTACCTCCACATAACTTCTATTTAGATATCCTCACATGTCAGGGGCCCATTTTGCTCCTAATTCGAGAAGAAATAGAGGCTGAAGGTAAAGGGTAATCGGATTAACTTCCTTTTTTTGGAAATGGAGTTAATGAATTAGTAAGTGGATTACTTGATGGGGTGCGATTTATTAGGTTAGGGGTTTCGATATATGTAGAGAAAAATGCAGGGAGTAGAACTAGACAAAGTATCCGTATCTAGATTATCTATATGGAATAAAAAATGGTTAGGTTTACCATGGCACACACCAATGCCTTTTCGATGCTTTTCGAAGTTATGTGTGTATTTATCGCAGGTTTATAAGTGCCCGGTTAATGGCAATAGACTCACCACCTATTACATTGGGACCTAAACATAAAACTGGCGAAATGTGGGTGCTAGCACCTCTGCCTACCCCTTCGGGGAATACAGGCGTGAGTTTATGAGTATGATGATGAATAAAAAATGTTATCGCAACCGACTATCAAAAACGCGTAACTTTTTGTAGCTGACAGACGATAATTATGAAACGGTACTCTTTTTTTTCGTGTGGAAGTCCCCTCGAATACCTTCCCCGCCGGAGCCGGAAGGGGAGGTTATGTCGCATTCGAACCGACTAAAACCGCACGCCGACTAAGGGGCGTGGTGCTAGGCTGGATGAGGTTGTCTTCAACCCTTTCCCTCGCACCCCGTAAGGTCTGGCCCTCCTCGGAAGGGGGGACAACGGTGTCCCTGACTTGCCCCTGGGAAAAGGTAATCTATGCCTTTACCAAAAGCACAGCCAAAAGTCAAAATGAACTAATTTAAAATATAAAATATTTAAATTTAAATATAAAAATGTCCTAAAAAATTAGGATCCCGTTTTATTTTGCTACCCATATAGTAATGCCAACTTCAATCTTTGAACACAAAAGCTAACGAAATTCGGGGAATACTGAACATAATTCTAAAACAGCCGATTTAATCCACATGCGTTTGCCTAAGCTGGCTTTAGTCCAAACTACTGTCGATTGAACAAATACCCTAGGGGTTAGGCGCGAGAAATATTCTCTAGAAATGTTTTCGACGATGTGTCGTACCATCTTTATAATAAGTACCTGTCCCATTTCATCCTGGATCAAGACAAGTACATTATTGAGTAAACCTTCCGTCTATCTTATCAAAATTAAGGGTTTACACGGTTCGCCTTTCAACGTTTGGCTAGCCGGCTTACCGAATTCTAAGCCGGTTAGCCAAACTAAGTAATAATTGCCATTTAGACAGTCGATTTCCACTGTGCAGCAAAATTGTGCTGTTTTAGTCACCCGTATCAGCCCTACATTAGGTGGAAGCTATAATAGTAATGTCGCCAAACATAGCGATAGCATTGTTGATAGCTCAATTTATGGACAAAGCATAAAACTTGCTCGTAGTGAAAGAAAACTCAGAAATGCGAATTAAATATTAAAATAGTATTCACCAGCTTGGATAAAAGCCAGTGAGATTACCAACCAGTATGTTATAGCAGTCTTAAAATCCGTTTGCTTGTGCTGCATGTGGTCGGATATTGCTTGCAGACTCACACTGAATAACTAATGTATTGCAATTAGTTTACTGCCATTTTTGTATGTTTTTCTGCCCATGCTTTGTTTATTGAACTGTGCATTGTATACGCCAAACAAAATTGAATGCAAATTGATCTGCACGTTTTTGCTAACAATATGAAGGATAAATATATTTTTTTAACGAACGTAACCAAATATTCTTCTGCACGTTTTTGCTAACAATATGGAGGATATAATTATTTTTTTAACGAACGTAACCAAATAATATAATATTTAGTTATGTTCATGAATATTCTTTCGTAAATATTCTTTTACGAATATTTTTTGCATTTTGGATTGCCTAATACAACAAAATCTCTATCTCGTCGTCATCTAAGTGTCAACAGATCATATCCAATTTGAGGCATCCGCAGCTGGCACTTTGGAGTCAGGAGTTCTTTACCATTTAGTTTATTTTGGCTTTAACGACACTGCCGTCTGACTATCCAACCTCAAGAGGAAAGCCTGAAATAAAGTCTAGTTCGTTAGTAAGTAGGTGCCTTTTTTATTGTGAAGTCAGCTTGGGCTTGGGCACCAAAAATCTTGACAGGGCCCCATTCATGGTAGATAATATATGCAATAACTTTAAAAAAAAACATTTTTCTTCGAGATCCAAAGCAATTTATTAAAATAAGCCTGAAATACTAACAAAACAGAACAATGCCTCGAACCGACTTTCTTGGAAACAACCACAAACCCTTTTGTTTAAGTACTAAAACATAGCTGTAAAATTTAGTTCAGACATTTCAAAGATCTCAAAGCCACATCTGAACTAGTAAAACATAGCGGCGACAGTCAAAGCGAAACCTGAGCAATATTCTAAGTTTTAGCTAGAAATTCATAGATTAAGACAAACTTTATTTCGAAATCCATCTAAGCGGTAGTAGAGAGGCGACGAGACTTGTCTGTGGGAGTTGCCAAACTGGATTGGTGGCAGGACTCCGTCGAAATTGAATTCCACCCAAATCTCAATATCGGATAATCGGCTTTAGCAATCGTGTCGACGTGAATGCAATCTTCAAACTACTCCGATTAGATTTGCTACTTTTCAGACAGTCATTCTGGTTCAATTTTAAATGATATTCAAACGCTGTGAGTCAAAAAGTGAAGAGAAGCGGGTGATCATGGTACTTGAAACAGCGCCTAAATATCGGTTCCTCAATGAAAATAAAAAACATGGTAAATATTCCGGTGAGTGTTATACTACTAACTCCATTAACGGCCGTTCCCTATAACAATACTTACAGTTAAAGATAGATCGCAACAGTCAAATTTAACGTATCGGCTGTTTAACTTCAAATAGTAACTGGGGTTTTTGCGGGAAAGCGTAGAGGACATAATA
This sequence comes from Eilema sororculum, assembly GCA_914829495.1. Taxonomy (NCBI): domain Eukaryota; kingdom Metazoa; phylum Arthropoda; class Insecta; order Lepidoptera; family Erebidae; genus Eilema; species Eilema sororculum. The sequence continues at coordinate 17,107,106 of OU618550.1, forward strand.
ATAATATTATAATTATCATCGCGGTATAATTTTATTTTCCGAAATTGGTGTGAATTCGAGTTTTTATGTTTAAAACGGTGGATTTTTAGCCTTAACGTCTTGGACAACGCACACACGTGTAGGAAAGTGGCTTATTACAGTGAATTGTGACTCTACGTGTTCATCAAAATCTCCCCAGGGAGCTTTTAGTAAAGTCCCCACAACTTTACTGAGGCAGCAATCATCTCATTCATCGTCGTCAACATCATTAACATTTTGGTTGGAAGGAGTTACTATGTTTTGCATTTAAACAGCCGAGCACTTTATCCGTAGATGCGATCTATCTTTAACTGTCAGTATGTTATTGGGAACGGCGGTAAATCCTCTGTGGTCAAAGTAACCTTAACTGCAAGCGCGGTACATCTTCAGGCTTTCTACCGATTGTGAGATTGATTTCGCAGATTTTATTCCCGATTAGTGTAATTATTTATAAATATGAATCGTTGACACGAAAAGAAGAACCGATTGTGAGTAATCCCATAAAAACCAAAAAAGTAAAATTTATAGGAGGATAAGAAGTTAGGGAACTCTTCAAAGTGAAAGCTGGATGCAACTAGGAATAACAAGTTGATGAGACATTGACAGGCTCTGTGACGTGGCGGTGGTGCACGCGACTGCCACGCAGGAAGGGCGAGTTCGATCCCCGCTCAGTGCAAATATTTGTATGCATGAATATGGCTATTTGCATTGGTCTGGGTGTTTCTATGTATAATATGTGTGTTTTACAAAAAAAAAGTATCTAATCATGTATAACAGCATTCTAGATTCCATAACACAAGCTAATTGAGCTTACCATGGGTCTAGATAGCGTTGTGTAAAATTTTATTTATCATGATGATGATGACCAATTCTAATTGTGTTTATTCACACAAAATATCACTCTACCCTAACACACTAACACTCTAACCTACTTATGAAAATAAAAGAGCTTCATTTCAAAGAATATTATATATCTGCAGACATCATATTAGACTGACATCCACGACAGCCTTATTAACCAACCAGTACAATAGAACAGGCAGCCAGCCAACTCCAGTAGAATGATAAATGAAACTCCTCACGATGTCGTGACGTATGAAAGCCTGACACACGACTTATTTCTATAGTTCCTACTAGCTGACCTAGTGACGACAAACGGTCACTACGCAAAATTTCCGTTCTAAGCCCAGCAAAAGCAATTTCCTTAGCACAGTTTAGTCTCCATATATTATTATGTCTGTCATATTCCTGCAGCAGTATTCTGAATATTTTTCCAATTGTATTTTCAACGTAGAAATAGAACGTAAATCAACTAAACAGCTGATGCAATTCGCTGTCATTTTGGTATAAAACTTTTAAAAATATCGCCGCCTTTTGTTGGGACGTTTGTTCTTTATTTCGAGATGATATTAAAACTGAAAAATTCCACTGATTACACCAGTGTAGTGAAACTTTAAGGTTATTTTAGCAAAGTGATGAAACTAGTAATTTGTAAGCAAATGAAAGAAACAAAACAGTGATATAATTTAATTTATACTCGTACTGTAAAAGAAATACGATCATTGTTTGTGGCAATATACTCGTAAATTGAAAAAATCTGAGCACAAGATTTCAATCCACTCCTTAAAACAAATGACTACAAAAAACGTGCACATACAAAGTGCAGCCAGCTAGTTAACGGCCACTCGGGGATACCGTTGTCCCCTCTCCCGAGGAGAGCCAAATCGAAAGAGATGGCCCTGGGTCAGCCGGGATGCGAGAGGTATGCCGATGACAACCTCACCTCCGGCCTAGCACCTCGACCCACAGTCGGGGTGTGGTTTGAGTCGGTTCGAGTTGGACATAACCTCCCCTTCCGGCTCCGGCAGTGGAGGTATCCGAGGGGATTTCCGCATGAAAAAAAAGGGGTGTATTGACAGTTAACACCCACAATTCACCAACTATGGTTCCGCTGGTTCCGTACAAAATTGGATTCAAGAATGAAGTTATGCTACAAAAACTACAATATACATGTTGATTGCGTTGACTTAGAACATTTTTAAGCTGTTATAAACCTGAGCTCATGGTGTATATTTCAACTTAACACCCCCATTGTATCCCTGAGAAAAATGTCTTGATTCCGTTTATTTTTTCTTTTGAGGAAAATTGAGTATTTTTTGCAGTCAGTTTCATTAAAAAGGGCTCATAATCTGGCTGAAATAAAACAACCCTTAAACATAAACCGAAAACCTTTAACTCATCGTAAAACATCAAAAGTTTGAAGAGCTTTTTCTACCCGATAACAGGAACCAACCTCAGAGTCATTAAAATAAAAATCCACTTAAACAAACCCGCTATAAATCTACTTGCAAATGACGTATTAACTCATTCGTTTGATAAAAGCGCGGGAAATCTTGGTAGGAGTCGTTGAGAAATGGCGGGAAAAGTTAGCACAATGCAGGCGTCTGAAAGATCAAATCGAGGCATTATTCAACGCGATATAAGACGTCAAGATGAATCTCTTACTAACGGGCGCTCTTTAATTATTTGCTTGCCTAATAGTGGGAATTTTGCCACGCGGTTTTATTTGCGTGGCAAAACCAAGCATAATTTAAGTTAATTGAATTAATGATTTAGTTTCATACATACGTAAAGATATTCAAATCTGTAAATCCCCGAAGGGGTAGGCAGAGGTGTATTAACGCTCATATTGCGCCAACCATATTTTTGGGCTCATGTACCTATACATGAGCCCAAAGCCTGTTGCCTTAAAGCAGACACTTTGTCATAGGCTGTATGTTTACTGACGGGTGAACAACAGCCCTATCCTCAGTCGTCTTCTACGACACCCACAGGAAGAGTGACCCCATCGGCAAACGCACTCCATCAAAAAACAACCCGGGATCATTATTATAACGTTATTTAAAAAATATGAGTAAAAAAAAACATTCATTGTTTCCAACAGTTCGTAAGAATGTTGGTAGATGGCTGCACTGTCGCCCTTATAGACGGATATAAAGAGAAGGAAAATTTGGAATGATTCAAGTGTGGCTCAATAGCTCAGTCTCACTTGAGCATTTCATTTTTCCAATGTTTTTCGAACTTAAAAAGTTAGCATAATAAATGCTATAAAAAATTCATTCAAATATGAGTTTATGATATGATTTATAAACATTGACAAAAATAATAAAAGAAATTTACTATTACATACTTAATAATATTGCACTGGTCGGGACACACACCAAGACCTTCGAAGACAGCCAACCTCACCTGCAGAACGAGCCTTATGCCTTGCTCACACGCAGCGAGTGGACTGGCCAGACAGTGCACGGGGCCGAGTACTTGTACTTGTAAACATAGCGCCGAGTACTTCACACCTACCGAGCACTCGGTCGCCTGCACTGTCCACTCCACTGGGTGCGATCGACTTTATTACGTTATGCTGCATCATGGTTTATTCGAGTAGAGTACGGTGGCGAAAGCCTTGCGTTTCTCGTTACTTTTAAATATTTATTATTATTATTTTTTGTAGTGTCCATTATTATTTATAACTAGCTTTTGCCCGCGGCTCTGCTCGCATGGATGTCGGTTATCGCAACCAAACATAGCCTAAGTCCTTTCTCAAGGTCTAACCTATCCCTATAGGTAATTAATTTAATCAAAATCGGTTCAGTGGTTTAGGCGTGAAAGCGTAACAGACAGACAGACAGAGTTACTTTTACATTTATTATATTAGTATGGATGACTTTGCAAGGTGGTGCGTTATGATTGATTACGTTCTTTCCCATTCCAAATTCGAAAAATGAGGTGTCGTGACACATTTTTTTTCTCAACAGCTTGTCTACTTTAACCAAAGATTGGATATAATATAGATTGCTATGTTTTAGGTAATAATACAGAAGTCAAAGATGTAAATAAAAAACATTTCCTATGGTTTATTCTCAAGATTCTCTCTTCTATCTTTATCTAGTGTTACAAGCGCACAAATCACAATAACTGCGAGAATTGGGTATTATCCTATAGTTAAAATAAATTATCTAACCGAGCTTATTATATTAAGAAGGATAAAAGAGCGGTAAAAATTGCGTTGGGTTTTATTTTATAGTTTTTATTTATTTTTAATCATCCACCCAACCTATAATAGTAATTGATTTGACTATTAAATTTTATGACGTCACTAAAACTTTATTCATACACGCTACTTTATAACTTAACGTTTTGACGTTTAGTAAAAAGTAACTAATTAGTCAGTAAATGCCCAATTATATATAGGTCAACCCTGTACTAGTTTACTGCCTAAGTAGTTTATAAAAACCGATGTAGAAATATCGATCACATTAATCCATCGACCATTTCTCCTTCTCTGACAGTAATACTGAGCTCTTAATCCCTGAAGGAACATTCGTTGTCTAAACTGACCCATTTCATTTCAACCATTCCTTTCCGATAAACTAAATACGCAGGGTTGGGCTCGACAGATATTTATGGGATATCCAATTGATCTATATCATTTAATCAATTAATCTGAGAAACTTTCCCTTTGGTATTCTAAATTGGTTAAATTGAATTTGGAAGATATTAAAAAGGGTATGCCAGGAGAAATTGGAACCGGCGGGATTTGCATTTAAGATTTTATACCAGTAAAGGAAACTCGGGAAATTTGTAAAGGCGAGCAAATTGCAAGAAAGTTGGTTAATTTGATTTCTTTTTTTTTTCATTATGTTGTACTCGTTATTAAACGGGTACTCATACCTTGGATATAAATATCTCTGCATCACCCTAAAGTTGACTGATAGAAAATGTCCATGGCATTAAGTCCGCCTTTGTACCTTTTTTTTTATAACTGTTTCTTTTGTAACTGTGCAAAAAGATTAAATAAATAAATACAATCTAGGCTAGTAAATAATTTAATTTTAACTTAATTTGCCAACACAAGTAGTTAAGAATGTGTCCATTGGCGCATTTCTTATAGTCTCTATTGAAATTGAAAGACATTTTGATCTTGTGTTCTTTAAGCGTAGCACTCACTGCACTTCGTAACACTAACTTCAATAATCTAACTCAAAAGCTATTAGTTCTTTTTAATCTTCTCACTATGTCCGTGTTATCTAGTATCTGGATTGCTCCGACGTTCACATGATGAAGAAGCCTTTGTTGCTGTAATTTTTTTGACTTAATTGAACTGAATTTGACTTCTAAACGACTACATTATGGAATTCTACAAGAAAGGTACTAGAACATTCCTACAGGTTTGACAGCACGAGTATGCACGCCCCTGGCGTTGCACATGTTTATATGCCACGGTAACCACTTCCCATCAGGTGGCTCGTCTGCTTATCTGCCACCTAAGTTGGATAAAAAAGGATATATCCATATGACTTCACTTCGCTTGATAGCTACAGTTAAAGTCTCAAAAAGAGGGTCACCATTCCAGACACCAACAATCTAACAATCGTGGCACTCAGCTCGATGACCTTATTAGATGCTTTTTTACACTCGTTTAAAGGACCCGGAACTGTAAGCTGAAGTCAAACTCTCAAGAAAGAGGGTCACCATTACAAACACCAACAATGTAACAATCGTGGCACTCAGCTTGACGACCTCATTAGATGCTTTTTCATACCCGCTTAGAAGACCCGGAACTGTAAGCTGAAGTCAAAGTCTCAGGAAGGAGGGTCACCATTACAAAAACCAACAATGTTACAATCGTGGCACTCAGCTTGACGACCTCATTAGATGCTTTTTCATACCCGCTTAGAGGACCCGGAACTGTAAGCTGAAGTCAAAGTCTCAGGAAAGAGGGTCACCATTACAAAAACCAACAATGTTACAATCGTGGCACTCTGCTTGAAGACCTCATTAGATGCTTTTTCATACCCGCTTAGAGGACCCGGAACTGTAAGCTGAAGTTAAAGTCTCAAGAAAGAGGGTCACCCTTACAAACACCAACGATGTTCAGTGACTCATTCCTATACCGCACCACTAAGACCTGGAACTCCATGCCAGCTCACGTGTTTCCTTCTTCCTGCAGTGCCGGGTCCTTTAAGCGGGGCGTGAAAAGGCATCTGATGAGGCCGTCAAGATGAGTGCCACCACTGTTAACATGATACATGTTTACGATGGTGACCCTCTTTCCGAGACTTTGCCTTTAGCTTAACATCAGGCGAGGTGAAGTCAAATTGACGTGTCCTTTATAAAAATAAAAGGATACAATCGTGGCACTCAGCTTGACGGCCTCATTAGATGCTTCTTCACGCCCCGTTTAAAGAACCGTCCGGGTTTTTAGGATACTCTGCTATAGTTAAAATATTTCTTTTAACTGAGGTTAGCACAGCCTGAGCCTTGTCCATCAATCAGCAGTTCTACCGGCTTGCAGGTGACGTCAGCTTGAAGCACGTAGATAAATTCCATTTTACGGTTCAAGTAATATTTGAACGCTAGCCAATATTTTGATGGAGTAATTTAGTACCTATTGAAAATACCTGATCGGTGCCAGCTCCGGTATTTTATCAATAGACTTCTTCCGGCTTTTTCCGAATCTTTAATAATGAGGTGCAATGCGGTATCAATTTGACGACCGAAATATAAAAAAATATACGGACTATTACAGAGAGTTCTCATAATGCGAAATAGGCTGATTGCTAAGTAGGAAATTTGCGAAGTTATCTCCACGAACAGTAGTCAAAATGAGAAATAGACAGTTTGATAAGTAGACCCTTAGCGCCTGAGTGATTTTTTATACCAGTTAGTCGGTCGCCAAGCACAGGGTCCACTTGATGGAAAGTTGTGGTCTATGGATGTAGGTATTCTTAATGTAGAACAGAGCCAAGATGAAAAAAAACTTAATCCCTAATATATCTTTATCTTTTCACACTTCCTTATACCGAACCCAAAATCATAATTGGTGAAACGTGGGTATCAATACACCTCTGCCTACCCCTTCGGGAATTTCCAGACGTGAATATATGTATGTGTATGTATGTACTTCCCTATAGTTCCTTTCTACCCAAATGATTCACAAACACCTATTGACAAACCCAATTCTTCCTAACATCCTCTCAACACATAAACTTTATAGTAACTTCATAATTTAAGGGTTACCAACAAAAATTCCGAGCCCAACGAATGCATAAATTGAACGCGTGTGCCGTAACCAACCCTTACGCCGCCGTACGCAAGTCACTTACAGCCATTTTGACGGTTTCTGAAGTGTCAAACGCAAGTACTTGATATTCATAGCAGCGGTTGGCACGCGTCACACGTCTTTCCATCATAATCCTGTGTCCCACACTGTGCTCCGATATTATCTACGCATATGTGAGCACACAGATTGCAGGCCTTCAATTGTGTCATGTTCCGACATAATTTTTTTACGATACGGAACTATACCGTTAAATCATTGAGATATATTACTCAGTTTGCGAGATTTATGTGGTAACTTAATAAAATGTACAAATGGTTTCTGCGCACGTATCTGAAACTTTAAAGCCTAGGGAAGAATTTTAAATGTGTACTATATTTTATCAAAAGTTTATACCTGGGTAGATATATACCTAACATAACTTTTACGAAACATTTTATTATTCAGTTTTTACGAAGGTTATTGAGCATAAAAAACATACGAACATCTCATTCTCAAGTTCAACATGGAATCGATTTTTGTTTAATGTGATACACATAAGCCAGAGGTAGAAATTAAAATGTATAATTCCCTAGCAGTAAATTTTGCGTTCCGACATAATGCGATTTTTGTTGCGCGATTAATGCTTGCTGCTGATTTAAAAAAAATTGTAGGCTTCAGCCTAATTACAGTTACTAGGCTAGGCCTTCTTACTAGGCTTAGGCTAAACTGCCACAAGTTTTGAAAATACTTTTATTACAAATTTGACAAAGATAAAATAAAGAAAAGAAAATAAAGAATAAATAAAATATTTACAAAGGAAATATACGATATTATAATCAAGTCTAAAGTATTCCTTTAATAAATATTGAAAGTTTATCTACTACCTGACACTTAATGTTATTCTCCTTCTGCCATTATATTAGGTATATGTACCTGTAATGATGGTTGCAAATATATTATGTGAATAAATAAAATATTACGCTGGTTCTCTGCTTTGTATGGTGAAAATACTAGTATGTGAAAGTTTAGCAACGCCAGTTTCCATTATAAAAACTTTTAATCGTTTTTTTTTTCTATAAAACAAAACGAATATCTGTCAATGCAAATTAATCTAATGTGTAAAGAATATCACGAATATCATATTTGCCGATCCTCATTTTGTACATGTCCTCGTTAAATAAAAAAACCTATTTAACAAATAATCACGAAGTACCGAAATTATACACCATGGTCTAAAAACAAATAATATTAGCATAAAATAGCACACATTTACGCTATAATTATACTGTAGAATCAAGTAAATAGGTCAGGTGGAATGCAAAATTAAGCAATTTTCCGCAGGACCTCGTTCAGGCGACACGCGCGAAAGCCTCTGCCGGTAACGAAATTTAATTTTATACCCATTTCTATTAAAGACCCAAATCCCGGCATCCGATTACAATAGGTAGGCTTATCTGTACATTTACATTTTCATATTGTTTTCAATCTTTTGATTTGGTAAAAGATGTTACTTTATTGAGTGTTAAGTGGATAACTGGTTCATTAACCCCCTTAACTCTGTGACTTCTTTGACAGTTTGAGAACCCTAAACTAAACCCTAAGTTTTTTATCTTTAAAATTTGAAACAAAGAACATTCTATTTGATATCAGATTAAGTTTAAACTTTTGGATAATATAAATTTTGGAGCAATTAGTACGATTTTTCTTTAACCTCATATTTGAAAACTTATTATTGCGTGGTAATCTTGGATATTTCAGAAACAAAGGCTAGCAAGACTAAATATGATCGGTAAGTCTTGTCTTATGGAGATAGCGGAGCATCGGGAAAAATGGCATGTATTGGGAGATACCTTTAGCCAGCAGTGTATTGCGATAGGATGATTGATGGGTTTTAGAACCCAAAACACATTTACCAACCATGAAGTCAAATTTTACCCTTTTATCAGCCAGACCAGCATTTCGCAGAAAACTCAATATACGTATAAATATTTTAACAAATAACAAGATTCAACAAGGAACAACCCCCTAGAGACTTTTTCTGAGAAATTATCCGACTCTGTAACATTTTTGACAGAATAATTTGCTGTTCATTATCCGGTTACACAGAAAGAGTGGGTGGGTTGCCAAGTGCACACATTATGTAGTATACATAAACGTGTTTATCCTTGTTCGAATTAAGAATGTTTGATAACCTACCGTGATGAATTAAATTTTAGAACCCCTACGGCATGGTAAGGGTTAAAAAATGTAATACAGGCATTACAATTTAGAGGTACTAGGTTCGAATCCAGTTCAATCCAACCAACGTGAATCTATACCTAACACCACAAATTAATTTAGATGGAGGGGTTACCGGGAATACCTACTAGTTTTCGATTACTATAGTACTTAGAAAGACAGTTACATACAACAACAACGAAAAACTAATTTAGTTAAATGAAGTATCGTTTGTGGTAGATACAGGTTAAGTTTAACTTTATGATCACTATTTTACCAATGATAGATTGTGAAACTACTACAAAAATATTATAGATGCCTACGGAAAGTTCGTAGACGTCTACGTAGGCTACGAAACATTTGAGTTACTGGGGGATAATAGATTTTTTCATCTTGCAATCCCCAATGACACATTGCTCTTCAGCAATACTTTTTTTGGGGATATCTCAGTCACCAATGTTAGCAACATGATGTTGTAAACTTCTATTACCTCTTTTTTCGATCTTGTAGAAATGTCTCCCACGTGTATTATACGGAATGGATTTTCAATGGGGTTTCACTTATTTTTTTGAACAGAGCTACCCAAAATAAAAAGTTTAACCAGTGTAGTTTGACTTTCTTACCGGAATGTGTCAAAATTCATTAAGTACTTTAACTAATCTGCGCCACGTGTTATCAAGTCACCTATATAGTTCTCTGCCTTGACGTAACGACTATTTATAGCCAGGACTGACATTGACCTGTTTTTTCCTGCGGAAATCCCCTCAGATACCTCCCCTGCCGGAGCCGACTGTGGGTCGTGGTGCTAGGCCGGAGGTGAGGTTGTCTTCGACATATTTCTTGCACCCCGGCTGTCCCAGGGCCATCCCTTACGGTCTGACCCTCCTCGGGCCTAGGCCACCAACGCTGTTTCATTCTAATAAAACATCTTGTGAATTATACATGTCATTGCTAATAACATTGAAAATTTCATAAATTCTAATTAACCTGAGTGAAAATCACGTCCTTTGTAAAATTTAATGGGACACATATTAAATGAATGACTCGCAATAAATTACGCATTATCAGCCGTAATCGCAGGAGAAATTCAATGAGAATTCCAGTCGAAATTGGAACTCAGCAATTAGTACCAAGACACGCCAATTTCTGACGATTTGCCGCTCACGAGCGAACTCTCATTCATTAAAGTAAACGTGATGGAAAAGCACAGATGTTAGTGTTCAGCCAATTGGCTTTCAAATTTAGATTAGTTCGTTTCGATTCGTGGTTCATTCGGTGGGTTTGAAATTTGAAATTCTTAGATATTTTTAACCTATTTCAAACAAAGAATGAGATGTTTTTCTGAATCGGTATAATAGGAATCCAAATCCAGTATTATTTGCATACAACTGACTTGAAACCCACGTGACCTCTGAACTGAATATAATTTATTCACATTCAGACTAATTATAATATACTGGACGGGCCGAATGCAAAAAAAAAATAGTTTACTTGCCTTTAGTTAAATTGCATTGGATTGCTGTGGGATTGGGGTAAGGTTATCGGGGCCCCCGAGGAGGGCCAAACCGTAAGGGATGGCCCTGGGTCAGCCGGGGTGCGAGGGATATGTCGATGACAACCTCACCTCCGGCCTAGCACCACGATCCACAGTCGGCGTGCGGTTTTAATCGGTTCGAGTCCGACATAACCTCCCCTTCCGGCTCCGGCGGGGGGGACATCCGAGGGGATTTCCGCACGAAAAAAAAAATGTTATCGGGGCCAAAACAATCTCAACTATATGGTACACCTAGGTACTGAAACTAAGTACTAAATACCGTGCAGTTTTACTCGGTACGAATCCAAAATACTCACCTCGTAACTAGATACTATAAGAGTATTCCGAAGGGCTACTCTATTAGTACAAGCTGAAGTTTTAAATTAATCATAAAAATTCGAGAAGCCCAAGTACTTAGGTACTAACTGTACTAAGTACATTCCCGGTCAATTACTACTTTCTGCAGTAATATTTCAACGCCACAGGCATCTGAGTGCATGAAATATGATTAGTCTTAAACAATGAAGAATGATTGAAACGCTTATTCATTTTGAAAAAGGAATGTCTCATTTTTTTTTCTCAGTGACGAAATTCGCGACTAATTAAAGGATGCATCGCGGTATCATTTTATTTTCTGTAATTGATGTGAATTCGAGTTTTTATGTATAAAATCGTGGATTTTTACACATAACGTCATGGACAACACACACAAGTGTAGGAAATTGGCATACTACAGTGAATTGTGACTTTTCGTGTTGATTTCAAATCACCATATGAAGCTTCTGGTAAACGTGCAGTTCTCACAATTTTACTGTGGTAGCAATCATCATTCATCGTCAATGTTATTATTATCATCATCAACAATTAAGATAATACATAATCATACAAATTAAGACATGGCTTAAAGGTCTTCTAACCAATCCAAAAATAGCCATTAAAAAAACCTGCTTATCACTATAATACTACTACAAATTCTTGCTAAACGCGAACTCACCCTAAGAAACATTCGGAGGGCGAACTCTGCCGCCATCGCAAGTTTGCAAGAGATTATCACATTAGACTTGCATATTAGTTGGCTGTAGTTTATTCCTCACTGTTTGCTCCCCACTTCATTATTAATGTGCTTACTATTGTGTACATTATGTTGAACGTGATTTCCGTTTCAGGACTCGAATAGTTTCGAAGCTTGATAATTTTAAGGGCTTATTCGCATCTGTCGTAGAATTGGCGCCGGGGACATTTACAATTTATTTTTCAAGTAGGTACAGTCAATATCAGAAAGATGTTGACTAACAGAGTACTCAAAATGATCTTAATTTCGTTTTTTGACCCCCTTCCAGTTAACAGATTGTTCTGATATTAGGTATACAACTTTAGTTCGGTCAATTATACCATACAAATCAATAAAACAGTTTTTATTGATTTGTATGGTATAATATTTTAAAATTATGTATTGAATTAAATACGTAGATATGAGTTTTATTATGTATTTACACGGTCGCTTAATTAAATTATATTATATTATGTTATGTTATGTTATGTTATGTTATGTTATGTTATGTTATGTTATGTTATGTTATGTTATGTTATGTTATGTTATGTTATGTTATGTTATGTTATGTTATGTTATGTTATGTTATGTTATGTTATGTTATGTTATGTTATGTTATGTTATGTTATGTTATGTTATGTTATGTTATGTTATGTTATGTTATGTTATGTTATGTTATGTTATGTTATGTTATGTTATGTTATGTTATGTTATGTTATGTTATGTTATGTTATGTTATGTTATGTTATGTTATGTTATGTTATGTTATGTTATGTTATGTTATGTTATGTTATGTTATGTTATGTTATGTTATGTTATGTTATGTTATGTTATGTTATGTTATGTTATGTTATATTATATTATATTATATTATATTATATTATATTATATTATATTATATTATATTAGTGGTTTAAAAAAAGATTTTTTTCACAAGTTTACACTTGGTATTTTCCTAATTCCCGCCCTGAGACCCTCAGGGAAGAGGAAGTTCGGATTCTCTTGAATTTACAAATACTGTGTCCCCTAAAACTTTACTGAGTATTGTGGAAGTGTGAATGGCAGCTTGTTTTTGTAATATATGTATGTTAATGTTTGCGTTTAGTTTATCTATATATCTATGTATGCTTTTAGCTACTATTCCTGTTGTGCCTATTACTATGGGAATGGTTTCTGTGTGTGTGTTCCATAAGCGGGTGATTTCTACTTTAAGTGCGTGATATTTACTTAGTTTCTCTATTTCTTTTGGTCCTATATTATAATCTGATGGAACAGTTACGTCGATTAAGTACGTTTTATTTTCGATTTTGTCAATATATATAATATCCGGTCTATTGTGTGCTATGGTAACATCTGTCTGAACAGGCATCTCCCACATTAGTTTCGCAGTGTCGTTCTCTTTTATTTGCGGCTGATTTAAAACTTCTTTCCACCAAAGTTCTGCTACTTCAAATTTGTGTTTCTTAGCTAATGCCCACCAGACGTACTTCACAATATTGTTATGTCTTGCCGTATAGTAAGTGCCAGCCAGCTTTTCACAGCCCGAGACAATGTGTTGTGTCGTCTCGTCTTTGGTCAAACATAGCCTGCACTTACCATCGACAGACATCTTTAAGATATCCCGTTCTATTTGTTTAGTAATTATTGCTTGGTCTTGTATTGCGAATACTGTCGATTCTAATGAGGGAGAAACCTGTTGTTTTTTAAGCCAACGAAATGAATACGCCCTATCTATATTCTCCTTCTCCATGATGGACCTGTAAAATTGGCCATGTAACGGTTTAACTTTCCATCTACTGATACCTGTTTTAGTTGCTGCTTTCTTTATTTCCCTATCGGTGTAGTTTTGTTCCTGTACTAGTCCTATTTTTACTGCATTACTTCTGCCCTCCTTGCATATTGAGTATTTATCTTTATGTATATCATGTGTGACTATTGCCTTTATGATATCATCATGACCTGTATTTAAGTATTGCCTATATTTTATCATTTGTGTATTATATAACATTTCTATATTTGTAAGCCCTCTCCCTCCCTCTTCTATAGGTAAATATAGCCTTTCTATGTCTGCTTTCTGTTTTTGTGCTTTATTCATTGCTAGTAGTTTACGTGTTTTTATATCTATTCTATTTAAATCTTTACTTTTGTAATTAACTACTCCAAAAGTATACAGCAAAACGGGTACGGCATAAACATTGATCGCTGTAATGAGGTTTCTTGCATTGAGATTTGTGGTACTAATGCATTTTATTCTTCTAAAATATTCCTTTTTAACCAGCTCTCTAATGTTATTATGATCTATTTGTCCAGCCTCATTAATACCTAAATACTTGTAGCTTTCATTCTTCTTAAGGTGCTCAAACTTCAATCCACTCAGTAGAATATGTCCCTCTCCCTGTTCTTCATGCTTTCTTCCGGCTGTCATGTGTAATATGTTGCATTTGTTTAAGCCAAACTCCATTCCTATATCTCTTGTGAAAATTTCTGTGCTGTCTAATAAAACTTTTAAACTATTCTTGTTTTTGCCATATACTTTTAGATCATCCATGTATAATAAGTGGTTAATTGTTTCGCTGTCTTTAAGTATGTATCCCTTGTTAATATATTTATTGAGTACGTGTGATAATGGGTTAATCCCTAAACAAAATAAAAGAGGTGATAGCGAATCACCTTGGAATATACCACGCCGGATATAAATGGGGTCGGTGGTGACAGAAGCATTTGCGCCACGGGCTGTCATAACTACTTTCCATGTGGGCATGACTATTTCCAGAAAACTTGTGATAAGTGGTGGGCATTTATATATTTTGAGAACTTTGAGCAGCCATTCGTGCGACATACTATCAAAGGCTTTCCGATAGTCAACCCACCCCATACTAAGGTTCTTCTGACAATTATGTGCATCCTCCAAAAGAGCTTTATTAACCATCAAGTGATCTTTACAACCCCTGGCACGTCTTCTGCACCCTCTTTGTTCTGGAGCTATTATTGTGTTTGATTCGCAATGTTCATATAGTTCGTTAGCTATTACGGAAGTTAAAAGCTTATACATGGTTGGTAGGCATGCTATGGGTCTCCAGTTTTGTGGCTCTTGTGTGTTTTCATTTTTGGGTATAAGTATAACTTGTCCTGTAGTGAACCAGTCCTCTATTGTTTCTGTACCGTTAATTAATCTATTGTAAATATCAGCCATACATTGGTGGGTGCTTGTAAGATATTTCAAGTAGTAATTCTGTATTTTATCTATACCGGGCGTTTTCCAATTATGGACTTTTCTTAAGGCTTCTTTAACTTGTTCTATTGTAATATTTTCAAAACTGTGCTCAATAATGTTATGTGTTTCGTCTTCAACATCTGAAATCCACCCTGCTTTTTTATTATATGATATGGGTTGTGATGGGTTATTATATTATATTATATTATATTATATATATTATATTATATATATTATAATTATATATATTATAATTATATTATAAAAAAATTTAATTACAAAAAAGAGCATAGAGGCGCAAAATTAAAAAAGTATATATTCAACATTTGTAGACTTCATCGTTAAGATATTTCTGACACTGTCTGTACTGTGCATCAGAGGTTCTTAAGATTGTTTTTAATAAAAGGACACGTCAATTTGACTTCACCTCGACTAAGCTAAAGGCAAAGTTTTGGAACGAGGGTCACCATCGTAAACATGTACCATGTTAACAATGGTGGCACTTAGCTTGACGGCCTCATCATATGCCTTTTCACGCCCTGCTTATAGGATGAAGTGAACGGTCCACTAGTCTAGGTCGACCTATTCGGGATTGCAGTCATAAGTCTGCCTTATTAATCCTTATTTCGTTGTTCCCTAACAATTGCAATCCGCTCTTGAAGTCGAACTTCATTAGTCGGAAACCTTGAAAAAAAAGTTAGGTTATTACAATTATTTAAAGGATAACAAATAAATAAAACAAAAATTTTGTCACTGAATTTAAAATAACAAATACAACTGAACAACATGTCAATTATTACTTTAGTACCTAGGCAGTAAAGTGAAAATTACCCTATGTCGCATCTGTACTGATAATCTATGCAAGCAGTGTTGTTGTGTCCTTGTCGTACTTATATCAAAAGTGTTTCTGTCTTTTTTCTCTGCCGCCATTATTTTAAAAATATTATTAAACCAATTTTAATGAAATATACTGATAAATCGGTAATATTGTATGTACTTACATGTGATAGGAGATCCCTCGTGTTTTATTAATTTAATATCGTAATTTGTATACTTTTTAAGAAACACGATGGCATTTTTGTTGCAATTTTACTATGCCTTACATACGTGACAACTCGGCGTTTGCCAGACATATACTAAATGCGATACGTCCCAATTGGGACGTTTTCGCGTCTTCACCAGGCGCACTTTAATAACATATCTGCCTCTTTTTTATATGTAGTATCATTGGGCGCAGTCATCAAAATTCAATATATAAAAATGGTTGAAAAATCATTCATTGTTTCCAACAGTTCGTGAGAATGTTGGTAGACGGCTCCACCGTCGCCCTTATAGACGGATATGGGGAGAAGGAAAATTTGAAGTGATTCAGGTGTGGCTCAATAGCTCAGTTGGAAGAGCATTCCCCCTGTAAGGCTAAGGTCGTGAGTTCAAGTCTCACTTGAGCATTTTATTTTTTCCTAAGTTTTTCGAATTTTAAAGTTAGCATAATAAATGCTATAAAATATTCATTTAAATACATCGGGAAAAATGAAAAATTATTCAAAATTGAGCGCTTCACTTTTCCCGATATATTTCGTATCTTGACTTATGTTATTGAGTATTAGCACAAGCCTTAGTGGTTTATTAATAATACTACTTAGGTACTATACCGTTATACTACTATACTAATACTAACCACGGTATGGTAGTATATACCGTGTATCAAAAACAAGCTATAGCCTTCAGTTTTCTCTTATTTTCTTTCTGTTATATCATACAAAGTTTGGTAGAAAATTTTAACTTGCCGTTGCGTGAACGATCTCATCTTTTCTTCTTCAGATACGCTCTTTTATCTTTGCGTAAACTTACATGAATAAAAATCTAGGTGAATAGGTATATACGTCTCTTATTTCGTATTTTACATTTCAATTTCCATTTAAAACTAACACATTCATCAAATATTGGCAAGTCATCAAAAATAATCCTCAATTTGAATATGACCAACGTCAGCCATTTGCATTTCTTAGGCCAGACGGCGAGCGCCATGAATATTTGATTGCTGAATTCTGAAATACAAAGAATATAAAAACGTGCGATGTACAGTCACCCTCAGTATATTCAGTTACCGACAACATTAGCTCTAAAACTTTACATGAAGTAGAAAAGGTAACGCTAACCACTTTCCATTAGGTGGGCCGTGTGCTCGTCTGCCAACAAACTGGTATAAAAAACTGAAAATGATAATTTTTAACCCCTGACGCAAAAACGACGTGGTGTTATAAGTTTGACATGACAACGCTTGAATCAAAATATCAAAGTTATAGGGCTAACCAATACAATTTATTTTCAACTTTTTAGAGGCAATTTTAGTGACGGAGATTTTTAATCCTCTGAAGTTTATTAAAAAATTTAGGCACCAATACATCAATTAGAGAGGCTTCTATGTTAGAGGCAATCTTACCCTCGACAACTGACGATGACTTTAGTCGGTTTTTTAGTCGGCTCTGGTCCCACATAACCACTCGGGTTCAGTATCCGTAGGGGTTTCTGGAATATATACTCTAACTAGCTGTTGCCCGCGGCTCCGCCCGCGTGGATGTCACTTATCGCTAAATTAAGATTTAAACTATCCTATCTCTCAAGTTGGATCGAACTGCACATGGTGTGCGAATTTTATTATAATCGGTTAAGTGGTTTAGGAGTCCATTGAGGACAAACATTGTGACACGAGATTTATATATATTAAGATTATTAGTTCTTTATTTATTTGAAACTAGCTTTTGCCCGCGGCTCCACCCGCGTGGATGTCGGTTCCCAGCAATAATTCGAATTCGTGCCATAAAAACCATCCTTGAACTTCAACGAACATTTAAAAAAAAAGAATTGGCCGAATTGGTCCAGGCGTTGTTGACTTATGAGCTTACCAACACATTCAGTCATTCATTTTTATATTATAGACTAGCTGTCTCGGCGAACTTCGTACCGCCATATTTTCCACCCGCGTGCAATTCCGTTCCCATTCCTGTTCCCGTTCCCATTCCCATTACTATTCCCATTCCTATTCCTATTCCCATTCCCATTCCCATTCCCATTCCTACTACTACCTACTACTACTAAATACTAATCCCGTAACGTAAACATAAACTTCTCTCACATAATAGAAAAAGTTTGTATGAGAAAAAGAAAAGTTACTTTCTGAAATTTTCTGTACAACTGTTTTATTATTTTTTTTCGTAAGAACCTTCTCCCGATAATAACAAACACAACAAAAAAAGAATTAGTGAAATCGGTCCAGCCGTTGGTGAGTTATGCGCTTACCAACACATTTTGCGATTCATTTTTATATTATAGATTTATTTGCAAAGTTCACATTCATTTCTTAGTGTTAAATTTTGAGTGCGACTGTACCTACCAGCGGCTACTAAAATTATTCAAACATTGATCGGAAAGATACTGCATAAATAAGTTAACGTGTCAAAACATATCTCTCTGATCTAAATATATCGAGGGACACGGAGCTCGGGGCAATCAGATAAATAAAAACGGGTTTGTATCTTTTAATGAAAAACCCATGTATCATTGTGTACCTACTGTAGATATTCAATCATACTTGGATAATGTACACACAGGGTACAGGTACAGGTAGCCGGTATACGGGAATTACCTCTCTAACAATCAATGGACTGATCGATCCTTGCCTGTATACACCTGCAAAGAACTCAGGAGGGGAATGTTGTGTCATACATATTTTCTCCACTGTACCGCTGAAGGGAACCATGGAACTTACTAATTTTACCCGTTCTACCACCGGTGGTATAAACCCCCTGATTTATACCATCGGTGGTAGAACGTGTAAAAATCCCCTGTACAGCGCAGCGGAGCAAAACCCGTACCTACCTTTTTTCGTGCTTAATTCCTCTCGGATACACCCCCCCCCCCCCCCCCCCCTGCCTGACTGAAGCAGTTATGTGGGACTAAACTCGACTAAAACCGCACGCAGTCTAGGTTGTTCTAAGTCCGGATGTAAGATGAACAGGTGGTGCCTAGTGTAGGTACCCACTGGTCAATAAATACTCAACAGTGCAGACAAAAAAAATTAACTTTACAAGTATCTACTAAGACATAGGCACACATATTAATTATTAATAGTGGTCGCCCGGTGTTCGAAATTTGACCATAATTAATAATAAAAAAAATTTAAGCTTTAAAACATTATTAAGTACCTAAGCCTAAAAAACGTGAGTAAAAGTTGACCACAGACTAACAAAAAATAAAGGTTTGGAAAATTTTATACGTCCACGCAATTTTCGTAAAAAGGGATCCAAAATGTTCGCTTCACGTATTGATATATAGATTATGATATCATCATTCGAGTCCTAATCCCGGTTTCTTTAACCTGAGGTCTTGTCAACCAGCTCACGTTCGGCTCGACTTACCCTGACGTTCATGGAACCAGCTGTTCTGGAGTCTGAAATTCCCGTCAAAGTAGAGGATAGAAAATATATATCCCTCTCCTCGGAGTCCCATAGAAAATATAATCCATCTTCAATATTGTATAAGAAGAATTTTCTCTTTATTCCAGATTCGGAACTCGAGGAGTTAGGTGAGCAGTTGCCCCGGTACCGGCCGGACTCGATAGAAGCGCTTCGCCGAGTCACCCGGTTTTCCGAACCCGAACTGAAGAGACTTTACAGGGGGTTCAAAGCCGAGTGCCCTACAGGAGTCGTTAAAGAAGAGACGTTTAAACTTATATATTCCCAATTTTTTCCACAAGGAGGTAAGAAAACGCTTTTAATTTAGTATACGAGGGCAATTTGGGTGTATGAGGTACTATTAAGTCCTTCGAGAACAAGCCAACAGTGCCAACAAGCCGGTAGGTACACTTTTAAGCCGGTGCTGATTGACCAACAAGATCCTGGCTTCCTCTTGGGGTTGGGAGATCCATCCCGTAAAAGACGTGTCAAGTCAATTTGAAAGGGGAGGAGTAAACTGACAAAGTGCCCACTTGACAGCAATTATAGGCTTGCCTCCAGTTACTTGGTACCGAAAATCCTAGTTGGCGAAATGTAATGTTTAGACATCTCTGCCTACCCATTCGGCGATTTACATGCGTGAATGTATGTATGTAGTAGGTATACTTACTAGTACCGGTTATCATACGAATATCTGTGGCATTCGTTACGGGTAGGTAAGTACAGTTGGAGTAATAAAACGGAGTTAGCTTCGATATCGCTTGTGGATTGTCGAGGTAAGACGGAAGTTGCTTCACGGACAATATTAATTCGGCCATTCCGTAGTTAGACTGCAAGCTGACCCCAACTACGTTGGAAAAAAATGGCAGTAGGTTCTTCTTAGGACCTTCATTGGAAATCATTGCCTTAATGATGCAACAATGTATGTGTTTTCCGGTTCAATTTTCACATTAGACAACGTATAATTGAAGTTTTCGGTCAGAAATTCACAGTAGCAGCACGAAACTGACAGAATTTTTTATTTGAGGACGATAGTCTCGCCTCCTTTGCCTATAAACAAAGAATATAAAGCGTTAGTATATATAATATGTGTATGCTCTTACCTACTTCATTTCTATTTATAAACGAAAATAGGATTCAGGACCCACGGGGCCTTGTATACCTAATCACAATAATATAGGTAAAAAATTCAAAATTAAAAAAAAAATCTTATAGAATCAATATTCTCCAACAGCGGTTTGTGTAACACACGACACATAGCTAAAGTACACAACAGAAGCGAGTAAGGTTCAATAAACAATAACAAGAGTGTTCGTTTTATTTATCTTCACCCTTTTTCCCTCCAGCATTCCTCCCCTAAAAAAAACATGATATATAGAACTCCTACACACTGTTTTTTATCACTCGAGATGATGACCTGCAAGAACAGATTTCTTTTGGAAAGACTAAATTTACCTATACACTTTCTAATTTATTGGGACCCTCATCGTCTCAATTGAAACAGTGCTGGTACAGTAAGCGTCAGAAAAGATATTGTTGAACAGTGCTCAAAATGATCTTAGTGGCTTGGTCTTAGTTTACCTGTAAATAAATTTGAAAATTTTGTGAAGAGTAAACTGTGCCAGAATGGCTATTATATAATCTAAGAATATTTAGATGATAAACAAGCTTGGAAATGAGCTGTTCGCTCAGCTATGTTACTCAAGCAAAGCACTGTATCTAGACCATATGTATTAGACAGAGTAAATATTTGTAAATAGACCAATAAAAATGCCCGCTGAGTTTCTTGCCGGAGTCTTCTCAAGTCTGGGCCGCGTTTCGAACCGGTGTGGTCCATTTGCTAAACTAGTATTTAATATTTATTTTACATACACGTTTTGTAAGTACCGATTTAATGGTCTATGCAAAATAAATGATTTTTGACTTTGACTTTGGTTTTTCCCCTTCCTGTGTACTGATTGTTCCCTTATCTGGTACACACCATTATTTCGGACAATAAAACAATTTAAATTAATAACTGTTTGATATGCTCTTAATATACACCTTCGTCTAAAGATCATTTTGAGACTATGTAGTCAAGATCCTTCTGACGTTAACTGTGCGTTAGTACGGGTCGTTATGTACCTAAACTGTAAACAAAAATATGTGAAGAAGAAATAAGCAGTATGCCGAAATCCATCCTGAAAGAGGTAAGTGGTTATGTTTCTATTTCTATATTTGTAAATATTCATCAGTGGTGTCAATTAAAGTTGATGGTTATGAAATTAATATATGTAGTCATCAAGATATCGCGATTATGAAATCGATACCACAAATGCCTATAAAAATAACATACTTATTAACACTGCAAATTACTTAGGTGTAGGAACATTATATCTAATATAAGAAACTTTGTTGGTTATTTATGAAAACACTAGCTTTTGCCCACGGCTCCGCCCGCGTGGATAACGGTTATCGCGACAAAACATAGCCTATGTCCTTTCTCAACGTCCAATCTACCCCTATACCAAATTTCATCAAAATCGGTTCAGTGGTTTCGCATTTATAATATTAGTATGGATTTGATCATTATGAAAGAAAGAAGAATTTTTTTTTCATGAAGGATTTTTTTTCTGGGATCATGGGCCAAATAGACCTCTGGGCTTTGTGCAAACAATAACAAACTGAGTAATAACTGTAGCTAGTTACAATAATAATGGCAAAGGAATTTCACCCAAAAACACAGGTATCTACTTACCTAATAGGTATGTATTTCATGTGCACTTCAAGCCCGTATAACTTCGAATTCCTAATGAACGAATTTGTTTAGTTCTTCGCTTTGTTGTTCGCAAATATACGTGACAAACGAAAATGAGGTTTATGGCTAATAAAATAAAATTTATATTCGTTTAACGGTAACCCAGCGTTCGTGAACTTACGGCCTCTTGGACAATTTGGGTGATGTAAAGCAGTACCCGCAGCCGAGACCACTCAACTTGATGGGATTATACGATTATGTGATGCGTTTTTCATGTCCTCATTTTATTTCGTAACTGCGGACGTAGGAGGACCGCATAGGTGCTTCATTGACATTCCTTGCGGAAAAAGTTCAGTGACACTTTTATTTTGTAGATAAAATGCGAATTATCATCACACTTACACTCCTAAAAGCTTGCTTAACTGAAAAATTCATGTAGGCTTTCGTATACTGGTTTCATTAACATCTATAAGAGAACTTTAAAAGGGATCGATTCGGTAACGAAATGTTTTTTAAACGCTTGATTTCAATTCTATTAACGTAAGAAAACGTAGATTTCATATTTCAGATCATATTGAAGTTAAAATTTGTTTCGAAATTATTATAAATAAGTAATTATATTTGTCCTAACAGCTCATTCACTTATATAATATTTATATTTAACGAATCGTCATTTAAACGGTTCATTAGACACGAAAAGACGTTCGCATATTTATAAACCGGAATATGATTTAATACTTATTCGTCATTGAAGATTCACGAGTCTTTAAAGCCGGGCAGATGTTCGAATTTTGTGAATCAAATCGTGGCTTCAATACAGAGGATATAGCTTGATTCATATGTCTTGGACCTAAATCGCAAGATATAAATACCTAGTCCTGGCGCGCACGGATTGTTTTGTAATCCATACTAATATTTAAAAAAAAATGCGAAAGTAACTTTGCCTGTCTCTCTGCCTGTATGTTACGCTTTCACGCGTAAACCACTGAACTGATTTTGATGAAATTTGGTATCTATCCCTATACCAAATTTCATCAAAATCGGTTAGACCTTGAGAAAGGACATAGGCTATGTTTGGTCGCGATAACCGACTTCCACGCGGGCGGAGCAGCGGGCAAAAGCTAGTAATCTATGATTGGTGAATTTGAGATCGTCTACCGCAGTAGCACCCCGTGTTATCATCAAAATACATCCAAGAAACATATACTGCGCGTATAAAGTACATTTTGAGCACATTTGAGGTCCAAGATATAAGAATCAAGCTATACAGCTTCGAATTTAGTACACAGAGCTACATAACAAGATGGTTTCCCCTTCATACCGAAATACGAATAACATAAAACGATATTTTTTTAATTGGAACGATTTGATAAACGATTTATCATTAAAAATTCATATTTGGAACATATTCGTAATTTTTGTCGTGATTTTCGTCATGAGTGTACCTACATGCCGCTTAAAAATAACAAGCAATTTAGCTAAGCTAGAGAGGTTAACAAAAAAAAACAGTGAAATAATTAAATTTTAGATGATCCATTTTTTTATTTGATTTATCATAAACCTATGATAAAAAAATATTAGTAGTAGGTTATTAACAAACATTACCGTGCCAGTCAAGAGATTAAGGTCATCCTGGAACCAGTCAAAGTAACCCGACACGTTGGTAACGAAAAAGAATACTTAATTACCTACATAATGTAATAAATGTACTAAATGTAATAATGTAATAAATGTACAAATGTAATAAATAAAAAAAAAAAAAAAAAAAAAAATAAGATCAAGGTATCTTATCTTGCCTATCTATTATAATGTGCACCATTTTATTGGAATCATTACAATACAAAAGAATTTACTGCGAGGAAGTTAGTTGAACAAATCTTATTTAATGATCGTGCAATCAACTGTAAATTGGTTTCGAATAAAATTGAATGTCTATGATTACAATCGGAATTGGCTACAAAGAGAACAGCTAACGATGCCGCGATGGCGCGAAAAAATATAACCGTTTATTGGCGGCAAATTCTAATACCCTCGCTTTTAAATATATCTATCTATACCATAATTGTAAATTTACCAAAGGTTTTGATTTTCTAATTTAGGAATTAGAACACAAAACCTTGGTAAATATAAACCTCTGAGAATGCCGTAAGGCGAAACTGGTCAGGTTCAATAAAATAAATACTGTGGAAAAAGTACAAGTGTTCTCAATATGTGTAACAATGAATTCCATCAAGTGCCATTAATAAATAAATTTTAGGTAGGTACATTGGAAGTGTTTATTTGCAATGGACGCAAATCTACTGACCAGATTTTGGTCAGACGGTTTTGGTCAGACTCAATCTCAAAATCTCATATCTTTACGTTTACTTCCATGTTTGATTGCAATCGATTGAGTCGAACCGTAGATAAGGGAACTACGCGGGCGGAGCCGTGGGCGGAAGGCGAGTTTTTAATTAAAATGGTGCAGCAATTATGGAAAAAAATAAAATTTTCTAAATAAAACATATTTTCTTTCTTTCTTTTTAATATACTTGCTTAATCTTAAACCCCTAGAAAGCGGAGGGTCAGCTGGGGTGCGAGGGACATGCCTTACTGTGTCGATGCTATATTTGTACCGAAAGGAGGCGCGGGAGCCGGGACGGGAACCCGAGCCCGAAGAAATTCGGGCCGTGAGGTCTCAGCTCCACAGGGACATGGTAGCAGAATGGGAGCAACGACTTGGGCGACCAAGCGCAGGGCACGCCGTAATAGCGGCGGTAAGACCCATCATGGAGGAGTGGCTAAAGAGGCCACACGGCAGCCTCTCGTACCGGCTGACGCAGGTGATTACCGGACACGGGTGTTTCGGGAGTTACCTGTGTCGGATCCGGAAGGAGCCAACGTCCGAGTGCCATCACTGTGATGCGAGCGAGGACACAGAGCTGCACACGCTGACCGAGTGCCCGGCGTGGGACACGCCGAGGCGGGTCCTAGTGGCGGCTCTAGGGGTGGGAGTCCTCACACTCGTCACATTGCTCACAGCGATGGTACGATGCGCAAACGCTTGGGGTGCGGCCGCCTCCTTCTGCGAGCAAGTAATGCTCGAGAAGGAGGCGGCCGGTCGGGTCCGGACCAGACTCCGGGCCCGGGAAGCCCGTGCAGAGCGAAGGCGAACCGGACGTCGGAGGTCGAAGAACGACCTCCGTCCTCCATGAGCGCTGGCCTGGGGGTGACCGGTGGAGCCGCCTGTCACCCTAGCAGAAGCAGGCCGCGGCGGCGGCGCAAAGTGCGCCTCCCCGTAACCGGGGCTAGATGGGGACATTTTGGTCCCCACAACCCGAAGGGGGCCATCTCGAAAGAGATGGTCCTGGGTCTGCCGGGGTGCGAGAGATATGCTTTTGGCAATCTCACCTCCGGCAGCCAAGGACCCAAGACGGCGTGCGTTTTAGTCGGTTTGAGTCCGACATAACCGCCTCCACCGGCTCCGTGGGGGTGGTATCCGTGGGGATTTTTCGCACGATAAAAAAAAAAAAAAAAAAAACCCTAGCAGAAGCAGGCCACGGCGGCGGCGCCAAGTGCGCCTTCCCGTAACCGGGGCTAGATGGGGACCCTGTGGTCCCCACAACCCGAAGGGGGCCATCTCGAAAGAGATGGTCCTGGGTCTGCCGGGGTGCGAGAGATATGCTTTTGGCAATCTCACCTCCGGCAACCAAGGACCCAAGACGGCGTGCGTTTTAGTCGGTTCGAGTCCGACATAACTGCCTCCACCGGCTCCGTGGGGGTGGTACCCGTGGGGATTTTTCGCACGATAAAAAAAATGCCTTACTGTGTACCTAACCTTTACACCCCGGTGTTGAGACGAAACGAAGAGCGGAACATAACCTCGGTTTTGGCCGCTAAACGGAGGTTCTAACCGGGTTAATATCCACACGAAAAAAAAAACTTATATATACTGCGAAGGGCATACCAATACAACGTAATATTATATACGAAAGTTTTGTGCAACGGAACGCGTAACTCCGTGAGTGCTTTCAAAGCAGTTAGCGAGTGCGCTTACTGCACTCAAATGGTATGGTGGAGCGAGGAGCAACAATCGCCTTTTGTACAAGCACCGGTAGAATGGCGAAGCAATTTACGTTATTCTACCTTTTTACCTGCTTTTTATAAAGTCTCACAACGAGTGAACTAGAACATATTTCTGTTTTCTTTTTGC
This sequence comes from Eilema sororculum, assembly GCA_914829495.1. Lineage (NCBI taxonomy): Eukaryota > Metazoa > Arthropoda > Insecta > Lepidoptera > Erebidae > Eilema > Eilema sororculum. Next base: position 17,133,625 of record OU618550.1, read on the forward strand.
AATGAAAATGAAAGATTGAAAATGCTGTAGCAGCAAATAAAATGAAGTAAATACGTAAGTACCTACATGGTACGTACCTACTTGGTTGTGTTTTCTCAATGTCCGAACTGCTTTTATTACGTATAGAATTCATCTCGGATACGTCCCCCGCTGGAGCCGAAGGGGGGAGGAGGCTATGTCGGGCTTGAACCTACTAAAACCGCATGCCATCGTCGAAGTGCCAGGCCGGAGGTGAGGTTGTCTTGTCTTACCCCGGCTGACCCAGGGCCATCCCTGTAGATCTGGCCCTCCTCGGGAGGGTGAATGTCAGAACTGCACCACATTAAATGACTGCAGTTATACAATTCTCGGGTCGTATTCACTAATGAATAGTGTAGCATACTTGCTATAAATAGGTAAATAATATCTTACTCAAATACTTTTCTAACGTTTCTACGCGAATACTTACCCACATATTATACGTAGAAACAATATATTAAAATACTAGCTTCTACCCGCGGCTTCACTCGCGTGGATGTTGGTTATCGTGACAAAACATTTGTCAGAAGACGTAGGTGTACGAAATTTTAAGCTACTAATTTTGAAAATAACGAACTTTCCTCACCTATTTTACCCTATTAGTAGTTAAATTTTGTTAAACGCTTATACACGTGTTCATCTATTTATTAAAAGACACAGGTTTATGAAATTTAGTGCATTTAGCTCTGAAAATGACGGACTTTCATACAAACTTCCATTCTTTATTTCTAATAACACCATCCTTTAGTAGTAAAATTTCCAAAAATATTTTCTTAGTGGATGCTTACGTCATAAAATGCATCTACTGTGAAAATTTCAAGTTTGTAGGTCCAGCAGTTTAAGCTCTGCGTTGATGAATCTGAGGGACAAGTAATTTTATATGTATAGATGTAAATAATATATACTTACTTATATTTTTATGACATAATACCTATCCATCATTGACAAAAACAACCCGAAGTACCTTCCTACACTTCAGTCTCCAATAACAATGCAGCTACCGAAAAATGCCAGCTGCTCCCGTCTTCGTACATATCCTATTTGGAACCAACCACATTTTATTGACAACAACGCCAAGCCGTCGCGCGTCGCCAGAGACAGAATTCCACCAGAGTCGAATAGGATTACATAGAACTCATACGAAGCCGGATCCAACTATCGGAAAGGACATAAAGCACTGACACGAAGCATGTTTACGACTGAATATACTTAGCTACTTATGCGGTTGGCAATATGCAATGGGAAGAGCATATCGGCGATGGATCTATTTGGCTTGCAACATTATCCTACTTCTTATAACTAATACTAGTATTAACACAGTGAATAACACATTTCAGCTTAGATGCTATATTTCACCTCTAACTAAGCTCTGTTGCTCATTTTAGAAGTGGGTTCACGTAGCGGGTCGGTAGCTCTGTAGGTAATGGCCAGAATTTGTACCCAGAACTTTCGTCAGATATCAAAGTAGATACCTACCTACGTACCGATTACGAACCAGCCCGACAAACAAAAATGGTACCTAGGTACATATTTTAATCCTAACAAAATTGGGGTCGATCCCATCTACCTCTTTTGAGTAGGCAAGTACCAACTTTTTCTACCTACTGCTGTTTCAGATTTGGCCATCCATGATCCATGCCTATTGAAAATATCATTTATTTACCTAACTGTTAGTTATGTAGGTATGTCATTTTTCAGACTATTTGAGTGCAATAATTTTATAATAAACCTTTGAAATATTCACGGTAAGTAACGGTAAAGACTAAGTCACGGTAAAATACTTTACAATAATTTAATATTTAATATATAAATAGGTATAATAATAATATATCAAATCATAATTATGTCATTTGCATTACCTACACAAAACACTCAAAAAACGCCAGCTTTCGCTCGTATGATTTTTATTCAAATGAAGCCACGTAACAAATTTATTTCGGACCAAAACAGCGGTCTGTCGGCCATTATTTCCTACTTCTAGGTACCTCTGAGGTTGTTATCTGAGTGCGGCTACACCCACAAAATCGTAATTTCAGGACAGATACATTAGTATGCGAACCGTCACAGATATAATAACAATCGTCCCTCGTAAAATACCCTTGAGAATTACGATAAAACTCTAATTAATAAAATCTCTAATTAAATAATCATTTCGTTTTAATATCTTGGTAGGTATGTTCTTACCTAGTTTGGGCACCAGTCTCCCACATGAAATAAGATGAAGTCCTATATAAGATTAAGTCAACTCGTATTTATGTAAACAATATTAAAGAAAATATTGAATAACACACTTGTGTTAGTGCAATAGCAATAGTGAATAACAACTTGATGTTAAACATCAATGTGAACCTTTGAGAATGCCGTAAGGCGAAACCGGTCAGGTCTAGAAATAAAGTCAGTGGAAAAGTACAAGTGTGTTATTCAATATGTGTAGCAGATTCCACCAAGCGCCATCAATCTACAGTATAAACAATATTAAAGAAAAGTACTAACAGGTACCTACTATCTGTAGAGCTGAGTTAACAACTACGAAAAGCATACCTAAGAGGTATTAGCTTGTCTTTTTAATCTATCTATAGATACAATGTTACACTCGTCCATAGGCCGCGGTAACCGCTTACAGCTTCCCAACAGCGAGGCTAAAAACATTGAGCGATACTGCTGAAAACGAGTAACTTTTGAATTTCCCGTAAATCTCAACAGATTCCTATAAAATTCGAAAAAAAAAAGGTGTATCACAACAATTAATTTACTGAGCAGATTCTAATTTAAGTAAATATCGTGTAAAAGACGAAATAGTGTCATAACACGATTCCAAAAAGTGGCTTTTTGAGACTGTACTGTACGATGTACTTGTCTGCCACCTAAGTAGTATATAAAATATGTATCTACTTCCAGTGAGACTACTGACTAGTCAAATTACCTAGTTACTTTTTACTAAACGCCAAAACGGTGAGGTAAAAGGTAACTTGTATGAACTTGTAACTTTGTGACGTCATTAAAAACAGTCAAATCAGTCACCAATAAAGGTTGGGTGATTTTAAAAATTCATTCAAATATTTGGGCGCAGTCATCAAAATTCAATGTTTAAAAATGGTTGAAAAATCATTCATTGTTTCCAACAGTTCGTAAGAATGTTGGTAGATGGCTGCACCGTCGCCCTTATAGACGGATATAAAGAGAAGGAAAATTTGGAATGATTCAAGTGGTGCTCAATAGCTCAGTTGGCAGAGCAGTCCCCCTGTAAGCGAAAGGTCGTGAGTTCGAGTCTCACTTGAGCATTTCATTTTTTCCAATGTTTTTCGAACTTAACAGTTAGCATAATAAATGCTATAAAAAATTCATTCAAATGGATTACTAAAATTATATCAAAACGATAAAATAAGAACCGACGCGCCTTTTACCACTCCTTTACCACTTTACCATTCTTAATTTAATAAGCTCGGTAAGATGATTTATTTTAACTACAGGAGAATATCCAATTATGTCGCATTTATTACATTTCATAATACACGGAAACAGCTGGAATGCTCTGCCACGTGTTTCCCTCTTCTTACCGTCCCGGGTTCTTCAAGCGGGTTGTGAAAAGGCATCTATCAAGGCCGTCAGGTTCGGGACCACCATTTTACGTTCAATAGCATCGAGAATGGTGGTCCGTATCTTCTGGTGTGCAGTCAATTGATGGAATAAAATAAAATAACCACCATTGAATAATGGGTAATACTTGGGTGAAATGTGATAAATAACAGTTTAGTTCGATTTTATCAAAGTTCTTGTCATTGGTAAAATCCGTTGTAAGGCTAGAGCTAGATACCTATCAAGTGAAAATCCGATCACCTAAACTGAGTTTCATGATTTTTTTCAGTGATAAAATCCATAGGTACTTGCTAACTGAGGTATAATAACTCGGATACAAATCCTCCAATAAACTGAAAGGAAATGAAAGAAGGAAAATGTAAGGGGTAGTTGGTGTGTACGAATGAGTAGGTAACCAGTGTACCTACCTGCCTACAAAACTTCAAAACTACTACAACTAAACGTTTAGCAGCAGTTGAACCAGACGATGTGAACTCAAAAAGTCATAAGATATGATATGACTTTTTGTGCTTACATAAAGTAAAGTGAAAACATAAAATTAAATATCTACAGTCTACACAAGAGTGAACTTGTAAAGACGACGGACAGGGTGAGCCCTCCGCGTCCGGTCAAAAAGATCTCCCCTACCTATCCCTCTTCCACGCAGCCCTAAAATGTAAGGTTTACAAGTATATTTTAGCCAAATAACTGTAAACGGCCGGATTCCTGAGAATAATCGTTATAGATGCGATATTATACAATATTTATTAGACATAATAATAGCCATGTTTCTAATGCACGGTATTTTGTTTCTAATTATTTAAGTAGCTAAATTAAAAAAAAAAAATTGTTATTTCATAGTGTTGTGAAACCATCAGATTATTTACGTAAAACGAAACGCAACTATCGACTTAGTACAGCCCTAGCTATCGTAGCGCGCAGCACTATTAGCGGAAATAGCTTTCTGCAGTTGGTAGTGAAAACGAAGTCTATTGATTTTCTATTTTTGTAAAATCTTTTACATTGCAATTATTTTATGCATCTATACGTAAATAAAATAGCTAATTTATTAATAACAACAATATATAACGTACTTTGGCTTTTACTTACAAATAGAGCTTAAGTTTTAATTTCCAAGATAACAAAAACTATTCTATATTTTAATCAAATTTAAACATTCTAATATAATTAATAGTTTATTTTTCCTTGAGATAAATATATATAATATTTATTAACAAAATTCTTAAAAGCTACTACTGCGCAGAAGCCCGCCTTTTTCACTGTAACGACTGCGCATGTGTTGGCAGGCCTGCTCTATTTCCTCCAAGCCGCGATCGGACGCCATTACCTGTTACCACGCCATCGCGGACTCCGTATCTGACACTAGTGCATTTATCGGTTCTATAATCGTAGGATTTTGACGGCGTTTCTGATCTGATTTGACGGTCTTTTTTAATAAAGTAATTCACAATGTCTGACGAGAAAAAGGTGCGTATATTACTATAATAACAGTGTAATTAACAAAACAGTGCTTCACCGACATGGCGTTTTGTGTGAAATGTGGTTACCAGCTTCAAAGCGAAGAAATATTTTGTAGTATACATAGTTAAGTCGATATTTCATCGTTATTTTATCTAATTTTCAGGGAGAAAGCGAACACATCAACTTGAAAGTCTTAGGTCAAGATAATGCCATTGTGCAGTTCAAAATCAAAAAACACACACCACTGAGAAAATTGATGAATGCTTATTGCGATAGAGCGGTAAGTGCATCACCTTTCCTATGCGGCCTTTGACCTTTTATGTGTTAAATTACTATTCCAATATAAAACTATCCTGCCGATTGGAATTCATTGTTATTACAATCAGAAGGTACCCACTTGTTAGAACTTCATACATGATTGAGTACATATGGAAATTCTTGACTATTGTATATTTTATAGCAATATTATTCCGGGGATGGCAAAAGCTTGCCCTCTTTACAGACAATAAAAACATAAGTTTGTCAAAATGTGGCGCTAAACACCTGCCCGCCCCTTTTTGAAATATACAAGCAAAAGCATAAAAGTTACTAACCTATCTGTACAATTAAGTACTTGAATGTGAATCTAATATTATGATATTGTTAATCTTAAAGAAGCCAACTTATTTTTAAGATGATTGTAGATAAATTTGCAATAACAAAAGATTTTATTATGGATATGCAAAAAAATATGGGCTGTGTGAGTTTTAGGTATTTGTGAAAGGTTTTACTAAACCAAATTCTATATTTAGACCTGATATCCAAAGTTATAGTTGCAATCTTAACAATCCATACTATCGGAATCATTTCATATTGGAACGGCTTGATTCACTTTGTCTTGCACTAAGCTTCAAATCTTCTTTACTGTGTTTACTGCCAAGCCCATTGCAATATTCTGTAGGACATTAATTTAGGAGATTGTGTTGGCACCTTATTGTTGTACACATTACTTAGCATGTATTTAAAATGCATATATGATGAAATTAGTCGCCAAAATCATTACAAGTAGCGGCAATATGAAAACTTGGTGAAACTTCTGTAAATTGACTGAGACCTTCTTGTATTGGAATTTGCTGTTATAATTTTGTTACCAAGCTTGGCTGATAATTTCAGCCTCATAATGTGTAATATGTGCGGTTCATGAAATAAGGTTTTTAAGGCTATCGAAGCTTTACTCAGTAGATTAAATTAGCTAATTCTGATATACAAATTTTAACATTTTTAGTATATTCATTTGTTTTTCTTTTAGCTTCAGACATTTAAATGAAGTCATAAAGATTTAAATAGTTTGAACCAGACCACTTTATGATAATAACTAATAACACACATAGATAAGTGATGTTGTTGTAAAGACTTTGGCTGGAGACATCAATAACAAACTGAATAAAACGCAAACTTTGCTCTATCATTTTAAATTGTAATATTCATTAAATTATTCAAGTTTTCATAGGTACTTAATATACCACTGACAAGTCTTTATTATTGGAATCTTTTGATTAGGGGATAATTTGTGTTGAACAACATAAATAATTTCATGATTACTAACTTCAAGCAGGAATATAAATATGTCTACATTTACTAATCCTTATTTAAGATTTAAAAGTATAGTTGCTTGGTAGTTGTTGAAAAATAATATAGTACCAAATGATCTGTACATTGCAAACATTCTTGTTTTCTTTTTTTGTAAATAAAAAAAAGTTAGAGCTAATGTGACTCGTAACTTGGAATGCCTTAAACTAATGCTGATAGTAACTATTTGAAGTTGCCGTTGTCATATTAAATGCACCGAATGATTGAAAGTGAGTTTCAAAGAATCAATTTAATTTATTAATTTTAGGCACACAAAGAGCACATGTCCGTTTTAGTGACACTAGTACAGAAGCATCTCTCTAAACCCACTTCAGTAGTTTCCACAACCATGACAGTAAGGACATCATTATCATTGTGATTTCTAATTGTCCGGCTAATGTGGTACTGCAACTTTTTAATAGAAACATTGAACAAAATGTACTCAAAGCACATTAGTACATTTAGTATAATTGATTATAAAACTAAACAAATCAAAGAGTAGTTAGAAGTCATGATTATTACTAGATTCTTCTAGAAAAATTATAGCATGTAATTACTATCTAAAACCTCCTCCTCAAACACAAAGGTATCCTTTGACCAGCCGAGGTGAAAAACACAAAGAGAAGTTAGAAATCATGATTATTATTAGATTCTTTAAAACTTTCTACCATTTTGAAAACTAATTGTCAGTTCCTCAAGAAAGTTTCAGATAATAACTGCCCTCATGTTGCCACAAACAAATTTCCATTTTAAATAGACACCTCCTTTCTAAAAATATAATTTGTGTACACACATTCAAACATTATTTGTTTTTGAATAAATAGGGAAAAAGAATCTTCTCGGGTGGGACTCCAACCCGCAGTTGTAAGGGAAAGACAGGTTCGGCTCCCGCCCGAGAAGATTATTTTTCCCTATTTATTCGATTTGTATAGTTAGCATACTTAATGCTATAAAAATTATTCAAATGATTTTTTTTATTTTTTCCAGGGTTTATCAATGCAAGTGGTGCGATTCAGATTTGATGGACAACCTATCAATGAGAATGATACGCCTACTTCACTGGAGATGGAGGAGGGCGACACAATAGAGGTTTACCAACAGCAGACCGGCGGTGCTCTACCCCTGTGTTATACTTAATTTAAGGAACTGTCCAATTCCGGAAGATGTGGTGTACCTTATAATGATATGTCTACTTTAACATTAAGTTAATTTTAAAATAATGCAAACATGTAACTTTTGAGATACACCGTTGAGTTTCGGAGCTGTATAACTTGGCGTTGTGTATCTTAAAACTGTAGTACTTGTATACTGTATTTAATTAAGAAGTAAAATTTGAGGTAAACCAAATATTCTAGGTAACTTCAATCATAATTCCAATGTGATAATTTTAGTTGACACTTACAGATCAGCTTCCAATTTAGAGTGTTAAGGAACTTAATTACACTGCAAGCTGCATTGGTAATAATTTATTGGACTTGTTGTCCATACCACAAGTCAGTACTGTAACACTGATGTAACAAAAATCTGAAATAAATTAAATTTGAAACAAAGAAGCTGTTTTGTTCTATTCTGTTTTTTTCTTTTACCTAGTAATAATAATAACTATGTATTTAAGCATTATAGGTATTTAAACAAATTATCATTCACATGGGCACACATGAGGCTAACTCATTTTTCTTCAAATTCAAATTTATTTGCATAATTTAAGTTTCAGAAAGCTTGTATCAGATACATTTAAAGTAAAGTCAATGACATGTAATGTAAATTCTATATCAGTGATTTTATTTTGACCTCAAAATACTCGTGTTTGTTAGCCTAGATGTGATCTCATCGCGCCTCTACCTCTCCAGGGTAAGCAGAGACAACATCTTTTGCAAAGCGAGTGCTAAGCTAACCCACACTTGCCGCTCGTATTTATCTACTATCAGAATACAGGTATCCTGTCTAACGTCTGGAACCGATTTCATACACCAATGTACGAACACGTGACTCATCTAATCATGAGTCATCGGTAGGTAGGTAGGTATATGATTTCGCAACTTGTTTAAAAATGACGCAAGAAAACAAAACGGCTGTTATTTATGAAATACGTTAGGGATTAGGCCATATCAAAAAATATCTATGTGCCAGATGTACCTACAGTCACAATAAATGAATATATTTTAACTCACATATGAGAATAGACCCTTTATCTATGAAGGGGGTGGATGAAACTAATTACCTATGTGCCATTGACCACCGGGGTGGTTAACGACACCTAATTAGTGCCAAACACCACCCCGGTGGCAGATGGAAATAAACCATTTTTCTGTATTTTTTTATGTTCTCTAATAATCTTTAATTAATTGTGTAGATATAGGAAATCTCGCTAGTGTACCACTTACATACACATTGCTAGTTTCATTCAGGGACCAAATAACATAACGTGCCTTTTGCCATCTAGTGGACAATTTTCAACTCTTGCTACTAAACATTCCTTAGAGAAAACTAACGTTAGTCGTGTACCTATGCCTATTTATCCCGTACTTAAATTTTAAAAGCAAATGCATCTAAAGAAGATAATTATGGATACCCCCGCTGCTGCCATCGTGTCGTCGTGAAGATGTAAATAAGCCCGCTGCTAATCAAAAGGCTCTTTGAAGTTTTACCACAGATTACCTAATAGTTTCGCCCAGATCAGTTTATAGTGTTCTGTGGCCTAGATGGACTAGTCTCACTGATCAGAAAACGTCGGTTGCTCTTCATCATCATCTGACGGGCCAATCGCGGTTGAATCCAAAGCTTAGAATTTGGTGTCCAGAGAATCCGCTCTCCGAGAACTTCCCATTTTGGCCAAAGAAACTGACTCCAACCTCGAGAGGAAACTAGAACGTGGTCTGTCAATCTGTACCGATTTGTAAGTCATCAGTTCGTTACCATCCTTGCGTTTAGTCCGGGTCACATCCCAGGCTTTAGCCTTGGAGTCCAGGCTCCACTTTTTCCAGCCTTACTGTGATGCGGCTCTACGATATTCCGTTAAGCGACTAGGTACTATATAAACCTCCATAACCCACTGGCGATATTGAAATTCTGTAGTTAGAGCAGTGGAACAGCTGCCCGTAACGACTGCCACAGATGTTCGTAGGTAAGGTAACCGGGACCGACGGTTTAACGTGCTCATCACGGATCTCAATGACACCCATCCTTTAAAACTGACCTGTGTAGTATGGCTCATCATGTGATATGCTAACCTACACTGGGTTATCGCCTAGCCCCGAACTCCCCTTAGCCTAAAGAAGAGAGTTCAATGAGAAAGTGGGGCTAGCCAATAATTAGGTACCTACCTATCATTTATGAGCAACCTACTTACTAAATCTATTGTTTGTTTCAGCAAATACAGCTCAGTACGCACATTACGTGTTCAACACTTTGGACCAAGACAGGAGTGGTTTGTTAAGTTTTGAGGTGAGTACCTAACCTACGCGTGTCTTAGGTTAAGTAAAACAGGGTGGAAGATTTTCAAGCTCCCTGGAGGGGAAGTACCTACCTACTCGAAATATTGGAGAAAAAGAATTTCACTCAAAGGAAACATTCCTTTATTTTTAAAAACAAACAAAACTGTTTTCAGCGATTTTCGAAAACTCGCTTGACACACTTGGTAGGTAATTACACCCGCTAAAACCAAACCAAAAAAATCATACATGTATTTTTATGGCTTCAATCGAAGGTGGCAATCATCTTAAGGATTAAATCTGTCTAACAAACATGGTAAATTAAATGAAAGGAAATCTAAACTTAGTTTTGTTTCTTTTCAAAAATAAAGATAGGTAGGTATGTTTTCTTTGAGTGAAATTCTCCAGCCAATATTTCGACTACTTCCTCTACAGGGGGCATGAAAATCTTCCACCCTGTATAACATCATAGTGTTAGGCCTTTCGCCGCCCCCCGCTATTTTGTTTGTAAAATTAAAACACCCACCAATATCCGCTAAGAATCCTAGATCCGTTAATCATCTTCTGCCAACCCTTGTCCCAATTATGTGGGGACGGCCCAACATGTCTTTCTCAGCCGTAGGTACATTCCTACCTGCCCAATGTGATCTTTGAGCAATTCTGCCAAAAACGAGTCACTTTATGAATTGCCAGCAGATCACAATGGATTTTTATAAAATTCTAAAAATGTCAGCAGAATCACAACATTCGTAAGTTCCTTCCTTGCTTCCATCCATCTTATCTTAGGCATATGAACCCATGCGCGGTCCGAGAAGGGGGAGGGGTCACAGGGTACATGATCCTCCCCTAATAGATTGCTACTTATTGTTTCCAGGAATTCGTAACGGGGCTGTCAGTACTATCGAGAGGGACGTTGGAAGAGAAACTACGTTGGACATTCTCCCTGTACGATATAAACGGCGACGGGTGCATAACTAAAGAAGAAATGACGGAGATTGTCACAGCTATCTACGACCTCATGGGGAAGATCGTTGAACCACTTATTGATGACGACGTGGTCCGAGAAAAGGTGGAACGACTTTTCCAAGTAAGTAACATTCAAGCAATCATTAAGCTATGTAACTATTACTGCTATTACTGTAAGTTTAGATCGGTAGTCTCGAAAGGGACTTAACCCGCGACCTCTTGCAGTGCAGGGAGGGCTATGCCCTACAACCTCATCTTCGGCTTTGCACTACGATCCACAGGCGGCGTGCGTTATAGTCGGTTCGAGTCCGATATAGCCTCCGGAGCCGATGTTGGTATCCGCAAAAAAAAGAAAGAATAGTCTGACCACCAGAGCTACCTGGACACGCCTAGATTAACTCTTTTTTTGTCTTTTTACATGTACTTGTTACGCATGCGGGCAGTGCAAATCGTATGAGGTTTTTGCACAATTTTGTGTAAAATATCTGCACAAAATTAGCCCAATTTAAAATATTTGTACAAAACAGGCATAGGCATGCGTACATACAAAGAACGCAGCGCAGACCCTTCTCGCTAAACTTGATGACCGCTCAACTTCCAACTCAACATCTAAATCAAGTGAATTACACCCAATTTAGAATAGATATGTACCTAGGTACCTACGTTAAAGGCAATCGGCACTACATAAGTAGATTAACTGAAGAACAAGTTACAATACCTAATTACCTACTAGAAAACGTCTGTGGCGCGCGCGGTACCGCTCTAGCTAAATTCTCATCCTAAGTACCTATATTTGACAAAGTTTAAGTCAAACGTTGTGGGTTCGATTCCCACTCAGTGCAAATATGAATACCTAATTGCACCGGTCTGAGTGTTAGTAATACACGACTAAGTACTTATTTATTTATACTCATCCGCATTCTAGAACCCATACGAGTATGGCAAACACTGAATAGTTTGCGCTGTGTTTATTTATTTAGGCACATTGATGCAATGGCTAAATTCGCTGCCCAAGCAATTAGTAATATGCACTGAATACACGCATGGGACTTGTCTTTGTTGAATTAATTACTCAACTTATGACGTGTTACGTGTTGTAGGTACCTATATTCTATTTCCATATAAACAAAAAATAACTACGTATAGCAACACGAATGCGCACTTTTTTTAACACGATTGGGAGTTTCCTACCTAAATGTGCATCTGTAAAAGGGTTAAGAGGGGTAATTCGGTCCACTACGGCATTGGGACCAGTTGACCCTTTTGGTAATTTAAAATGGTAATCTGGACTGGGCCCATCTGTGTAAATACGGTGTTGTAAACTTGTAAAGTATTTTTAATAATGTTAACTAATTTATCACAATTTCAGAAAATGGATTTGAACCGAGACGGAGTACTGACGCTTGACGAATTTCTGGACTGCTGTATTCGGGATGAGGACATCTCGAGGTCAATGGGCGTATTCGATAGCAACTTCTGACGTCCAACCAGCGGCGCGCGTGCACCCCCGCGCACCGCTCCCTGACATTACGACTTGGCGACTACGTCATATTGTACTTAAAGACTCTTTAGCTATTCATAATTTCTCAGTATTTCAACATACTATGACATCTTTGTGAGAAATTAACGAATATGTAGCTAGGGAACTAATGCAAATGTTGCCAGTACAGACGTATGTAACGCCAAATCGTTATCTTAATAAGTAGTTATTCGTTAGCATTAAATTTCTTAATAACTGGTCATCGGCCCCATTTTAGTAACCAGACCAAACTTAGGAATTGAAGTGAAGTGAAAAATTTGTGAGAACAGGATGAGTATTAAGAATTCCGAGTTAGTAGGGTATGCGACAACGTTTTTTAGGTATATGAAATGCCTTACTTATAAGAAAAGCTTTTGCGAAAGATGTTCATGGAAGGTTTTGTAATTATCGTAAATTTGCTTCATTGTATGAAGGAGATATGAGTGAAAACCTGGTTTGTATATAAACTAAAAGTGTGTGGAACGGTATGACGTTAAGCTTATTTTGTATAGATAAAATAATTAGAACTTTTACTATAGAATATTGTATTAAATTTATGTGTCCATTTAAGAACTTGATGATTCCACGAATAGTTTTATAGTAAGACAAACCTACTACTAGTTTTTAGCCGCTAAAAGTCTTAATAGGCGTTTCTAATGTTAGATCCAAACTGATCTAGACAACATTATCTATTCTGCTAACAAGCTTAACATATGTTTTAAACTGATGAGAGAATTGAAAAGTTTTTAAAATACTACCCGCCAAAAGTCGGATGTCATGCAATGAACCTCTATATTGTATTATATGGAGTCTATTTACCTACTCTTTGAAAATAGTATAGCTAACTATGTACTTATTCTACAATTTTATTTAAAGAATAGTTATTATATCTAACAGTATTGTCTTTAATCATTATAAAAGATCTAGTTAGATGAATTTTACTACTAAGCAAAATTTTAGAATACCCTACCTATCTATAAAAATATAGTCTTGTATCTACTAATCTCTATACTTCCAGAACGGTAGATTTATTTTAATGTCACTGATAATAAAATCAATCTAAATATATATATATTTTAACTGTTTATACTGGAGATTGATGGCGCTTGGTGGAATCTGCTACACATAAAACATCAATGTGAACCTTTGAGAATGCCGTAAGGCGAAACCGGTCTAGAAATAAAATCAGTGGAAAAGTACAAGTGTGTTATTCAATATATATTTTAACTGTTTGAATAGATATGTATCTATATACAGGGTGTCCACGGACCTGGAAGGTCAGGGAAAGTCAGGGAAAAGTCAGGGAAGCTATTGTGGGTCAGGGAAAGTCAGGGAAATGACTTTTCTACCTGGAAAAGTCAGAGAAAACAAGGACTTTTTGATGATTGATCTTTAAAATTAATGTAAAAGTCTAAAAAAGTATAGAATAAATAAAAATAATATTATCTTATCAGTCATCAGTACTTCTTATATACATATTTATACTCCAACAGCTAATTAGAGAGAGGAAAATGACAGTTCTTTTATCATAGATTAAGGAAAAAAAAAAAATTTTTTTTACTTAATCTGTTATAAAAACTGCTATCATTTTCCTCTCTCTAATTAGCTGGGGTTTCGTACATAATACCGAAAGTTAAATAATCAAATATCAATAGGTCGACAACGATTGGTCGGACGATCAAATCATCGCTGGTATGATAGGTCGAAACGTTAATACGTCGAGGTATCATTACGTGGAAAATGCAATAGGTCGAAAGATCAAATCGTCGCTGGTATATTAGGTCGAAATATGAATACGTCGACGTATTACTACGAAAAAATGCAAACGGTCTATTGTCCCCTCCCCATAAAGTTGAAATTTTCAAAAAGCCTGTCTTTGCGGAATCTATGAAATAAACCTATGTTATAACATTGGGGCCATCCATCGAAACTTGTAGCAGTCTTTTTCTATCTAAATCAGAGATAGAAAAAGACTGCTACAAGTTTCGATGGACGGCCCCAATGTGAACATTAGTTTTCTGAAAAAATTGAAAAATGTTCTTTCTTCCGAGGAAACAAAAAGTCCCTTATTGGACAAAGGTGTGTGTGGATTACACACTGTCAATGGTGCTTTCAAAACAGGTCATCAAAAAGTAGATTGGAAGACTTTTGAAGTACCAAAAACTATGTATAATCTCTTTAAAGATAGTCCAGCACGACGAGCTTTATACACACAAATCACAGAAGGGACTGTATTTCCACAAAAATTCACATCTATTAGATGGTTAGAAAATGGTCCTTGCATTGAAAGAGCTATCAAAATTTATGACAAGGTCAAACAATTTGTCAATGATCATACAGTCCCTGAAAACCATAATCAAAAAATCTTAAAAGACATTATGAAGAATCCCTTGGTAAAAGTCCACCTATCAACTGTAAAAAGTTTGACTAACGAATTCGAACCTTCTTTGCGCCGATTCCAAAGCGAGAAACCTATGGCTCCGTTTCTCTAAACTGCCCTCCTAGAGTTACTTCACAATCTCATGGCGAAGATTGTAAAGCCATCCAAACTGGAAACGGCTTCGAGTCATAATATTATTAACCTTGATTTAGACGATAAAGAGAACCTGCTGCCGCCGTTAGAAAAGACAGATATCGGATATGAAGCAAAGCGCAGGAGGCGCTTTGCTTATAAAGATGCAAAATGCAGTCCGCAAGTCGAGCTAGCGTTTAAATCCGACTTTCAAAATCTAATTGTTCATGTTGTGTCTGAAGCTAAATGTGGCGAAGACAGAGTACTTGGCGTTAAACTCAACAGATCCCACACCCGTTCGCATAGGCGATGACTTGGTCGAGCGCACGGATCAGGTTAAGTACCTGGGATCTGTACTTCACGCTTCTGGTGACATCGACTACGACATCAAGGCACGTATTGCCACCGCGTGGGCTAAGTGGCGGGAAATGTCTATAAAACGATCATTAGACCTGTCCTCTTACACGGCTGTGAGGCGTGGCCGCTGTTGGAGCGGCACAAGCAGATGCTGCGTGTCACGGAGATGAAAATGCTGCGGTGGATGTGTGGAGTCACGCGTAAAGATCGCGTGAGGAACTCACGCATCCGCGGCAGCCTTCATGTCCGTGACATCGCAGATAAAATGCAAGAGAGCCGCCCCCGCTGGTGCGGCCACGTCTTGCGGAAACCGCCCAGCTACGTGGGTAACAAATGCCTGGCAATGGCGCCCCCACCCGGTCCAGGTAGAAGGGGTAGGCCCAAGAAGTGCTGGCTTGGCGTCGTGGAGGGTGACATGCGTGAAACCGGTCTCACTACCTTGGACGCCCAAGATCGTGCGAAGTGGAGGAGGAAGAGCCGGAAGGCGGACCCTGAGCTCCGAGGGCACCGTGGCCTCGGATGCAATCAGTCTTTATGTGGATGATTAGGTATTTCAAAATCTAATTGTTCAAACGGTTGTGAAACTGTTGGATAAAAGTCCCATTAAGATTCGTTTTGTTCGTGGTTTGACGTGTTTCGATCCACGAGTTATTATGAATTACTCCGAAATAGCATCGAATCGCGTCGACATAGTGCTTGAAACGTTACATGGACAAGACAAGATTCAAGGAGAGGTGGCCGACAGAGCCAAAAAACAATACAAAAAAAATGTTATCTGAAGCTCGGGGAACTTCGAAGACTTCAATGAGGATGCGGTTGGTTTGGACTAGTTTTACCATCTACTCATAGGTGGAGTTAAACAGTATGAAGACATATGGAAAGTCATGAAAATTTGTTTCATCATTTCTCACGGTAATGCAAGCGTTGAGGGCGGGTTTTCTGTCAACATATCACTGTTGGTAGAAAATTTGACAGAAGAGTCACTGATTGCACAAAAAACTGTTTATGATTACCTTAAAACCATTGATGGCCCTGAAAACCACATCACGAGTAAAGGCTGTTACTCGTGATGTGGTTTTCAGGTGTCTGTCAAAAGTGCTAGGAAGAAATATCACGCGCGTCTAGAAAAAAGAAAGAAAATGAGTCCAAAGAACAGCAGAAACAAGCTGAAAAACGCAAAATCGAAAAGAAAATACGAGAAGTAGAGGAGAAAAAGAAGAAACTGGAATTACAAAGAGAAAGAGAAAATGTAGAGTTGCAATTTTTTACTTTAAAAAATTACAGCTAAAAAGGTCAGGGAAAATTTTAGAAATGGTCAGGGAAAGTCAGGGAAAAGTCAGGGAAATGTTTTGACGATTTAGAGTGGACACCCTGTATATAGGTAAATTCTTAAAAAACTAGCTCAGTAAGTACCTACCTGCCTACCTATCTATGCAATTTAGCCTGAAACTCTTAACAATAAAATTGTTTAATAATAATACTGTGACTATAACAAGAGGCTAAAGTTTTGAGCCTGTGCATGCTTCTACATACCTTTCAATATCATAATCGAGTTAACCAAATACCCCCAATTTTCTCTAGATTTTTCAAGCATTTTCTTCATTTCAAATCGTTCCGGCCATTTTTCATAGTATTTAGAATAACATTAATTTATAATATAGTAAGTACATATGCCCACCATAAGTGATCAACATTGAATAGTATATTAAATACCTACATAAAATTACAGTGGAATTCTAGAATACCAATAAAATTATGTAGGTACTAATGCTTTCTCTAAATTGCAAGAACGCAATAATATAATAATTTCTTCACCTTATGCAAACGACCCTATACGTACCTATGTTTTTTTTTCGTGGACAATAATTACTGATACCTACATTATATTCTGCAATCTATTTTTGAAATCGCAGATACCTAAATAATTTATTTTCCATCTTTAAAATGTATGTATTTTTATGAAATAATGAAATTATTTACACAGTTTAATAAATACCTCATTATTTTCTAATATCGAGGAATTTAACTAAAAGTTATCATGTATGTAAATATTAGTAGGTATCTTGTAAATAGTGGTAATATAGATTTAAATGTGTATATTTTCATAGTGAATGTTAAATGGAACCAAATAACTAGAGGGCTAATTATTAAACACCTAAATACAGAGAATATAATACGCAAATAACTAATTAGTATTTAATAATAACTGTATGCAGTGTGATGATTTATTGATATTAAAGTGTAAAACTACTATGGACAATTATAATTTACTTGTCGTAATTCATGCTTAAAATGTTTTAGCTAGCACACCTGTAAACGAAAGTATTATTATTATTTATAAATTATGTTATTTATCCAAAAGAATATACATAATATGTATGTATGCTGTTTTATATGTATCAATGTCCATTGATACATATAAATTGCCTAATTTAGATACCTGCCCACCTATTAATGAACAGTATACAACTCTAGTGGACTCACTGAACGTTTTGAGACATTATTCTGTTTGGCAACGTGTCTTAATCACAATCGTAATGTGAATACTTTGGTCGGCAATTTAAAGTAACCAATTAGATTACTCACATTCACGACGTTCGTAACGTCAACCGAGCCCACAGGCAACTCAGCCAGCGGGCTCAGTTGACCACTGACAGCTATAAACTGTTTGACTCGTACCACTATTCCGTGAACCTCGGGTTTAATTGACTCCCATCGGCCTTCTATGGTCGAGTTAACCCACGGGCTCAGTTGACTACTGTATTGACGACCTCGGAATAAGTCATAAACATACGTATACTTATTGTATGTTTTAAATAGTTCCTACAGATAATATCAAGCTAAATATACCTACTCAGATATTCCACAAACTTACCTACATCTAAAACATTATTTAATCGGTCGAGCTTACATAATAAAAATATTTTGTCTTCCCAACTAAAAAGTTACATTTATTCAGCCCTATTGTGTGTATACCTCCAGTGTGTAAAAAATAATTCATAAGCATTTTAATTTGTAAAGGAAAAACATAAGTAATATTATTTAGAATTAATTGAACACAATCTTATGATGAACATTAGGTAGATTTATATAAAAATAAATTTCTCATTTTGAGTTTGAATATATTTTTAATTTAATGAAATTTGTAATTATCTTAGTGCCAAAATGACCCTTCTGATACTGCAGCAGTTTTGTAAGCGAGATTTATTTAATGAATAAATATCCACTTCCCCACACAAGGGTGTATAAGTTGAATTTATCAGAACGATTATACATTATAGGCCTATTAGGATGATAAATTAATAAATATCGATTTTGTCATAAGGTCCATGTACTAGTCTAAAAATTACAGGTACTTGATGTTAGTTAATTTAGTATATAGACGCTGTTTTGTCCCATAGGACTAATGTTACATTGCATGTGATGTTTAACTGATGTTACCACCAGAAGCTTCCCTCATTTTGAAATTTAAACGTTTTCGAATTGCGTTCCAAATTTTCGTGTTTTTTTTTTCAATGTTCGCGGAAATGAAATACATATCAGTCATTTTTGTAGTTTTCATAATGTCCATACATCTAGATACATAATTTTCTTTTTGTATTTTAATCTGTAGTATTTATTTGATGTTGTAATGATTGATGCGTATTGAAACATGTATCCAAATAATATTGTGTAATAGCATGGACGTAATGGATACGTTTAGGAACGATTCCGTAATTAGATATTTGAATATCGAATTGTTTATTTACAAATTGTATGTGTATTTTATATAAAAATAAAGAAATGGAAGTAATGCTTCTTTTCATTATACGCTACGGTTTTCCAGTCACTCAACCACAACCTCCACTCCAAGCCGGCACGCTGTCGCGCTTTTTTGTACCTACTGTCTCTACCACAGAGTCCACAGATATCATAATATAATCATTTCCAGATATTTAAGTCACCTCTTTTTCTACGGTTATATACCTACTGTAAATCGGAGTGAATAGGGATCGATTCTTTCAATGTGAATCTATGGACTAGGTATCATAATAATATTAATTATCGTTATTGGCACAGCTCACGCAGGGTCAGCCATAGTCGTAAGATCTAGTATCGAGCATCAAGAACTACCACAGTTTAGGGAAGCCCACATCCAGGCCACCACTATTGAAGTAAAAGATCGGAATGGAGCTCTTAATATTTGTGCCATATATAGTCCACCCAATCACAAAATAACTAAGGAGCAATATGATGAGTTTTTCAATTCCCTAGGTCCACGTTTTATAGTAGGTGGAGACTGGAATGCAAAACATAATCAATGGGCTTCTAGACTAACTAACACCAGGGGTAGAGAGCTAAAAAAGAGTCTGGACTGCAACCATCTTTCCACTATATCGACAGCGGAACCCACGAATTGGCCCACCGACCCAAACAGGTTGCCAGATGTCATAGACTTCTTTGTTACAAAAGGTCTATCTGCGTGGTTTTACCACATTGAAACATGCTTGGATGTAAATACAAATCACGTCCCGGTGATACTGACGATTGGCACTACAGTCCTTAATGTTGAAAGGAATCCAAAATTATACAACAACGCTACAGATTGGAATGCTTTTCGAGACCTGATTGAGGGAAAACTAGAACTCCATATATCTTTGAAGACTGAAGCTGAGATTAACGAGGCAACCAAAGTTATAACACATACGATTCAAGAATGCTGTTGGTACTGCACACCAGAAAATGCAGGACGCCAGGAAAAACGTAAAGCTTACTCGGAATCCATAAGAAAAAATATACTGGAAAAAAGGAGACTTCGACGCGTGTGGCACACTAGCAGACTACCAAGTGACAAAAAAGCGCTCAATAAGGCGACCAAGGAGTTGAAAGCGCTTATAGCAGAAGCTAATGACGTTGCGCTCGCAACCTATTTAGAGGAACTGACACCTACAAGAGCTACACATTATTCCCTATGGAAAGCATGCAAAAACTTTAATCGACCACTGCACCACAAACCTCCACTTCGAAAATGCAACGGGGAATGGGCTAAAACTGCACAAGATAAAGCTAACGCATTTGCTGTCCATCTCGGCCAAGTCTTCAAACCAAATGGTGCCGGACCGGAAACTGATGAGGCGGAAATACAAACCATACTTGAGCAGGACCTACAACTTGACCTACCGCTGAGAAACGTGACACCTGGAGAAATCTTTAGGACTATAAAATCCTTTGACAATAACAAAGCGCCTGGGTTTGATCTCATTGATAAAAAAGTCCTAGAGGAGTTACCGCGCAAAGCAATAGTATACTTAACTACCTTGTATAATGCCATTCTGAGGGTGGGCTGCTTTCCTGAACTGTGGAAAGTCTCACAAATTATAATGGTTCCCAAACCTGGGAAACCTATTCATGAGGTTACTTCGTACAGACCCATTAGCCTCCTACCAATCTTGTCTAAATTGTTTGAGAAGATCTTGCTACATAGACTTAATAATGTCCTGAAAGAAAAGTCCATCATCCCTGATCACCAATTCGGCTTTAGAGGAGAACATGCCACCATAGAGCAGGTCCACAGAGTCTGCAGAGTTATTCGGAAGACATACGAAAAAAAAGAGTATTGCTCAGCGGCATTTTTGGACATTCAACAGGCTTTCGACAGAGGTTGGCATGAGGGCCTGCTATGTAAGGTAAAGAAGCTACTACCTCATACATATTATGGAATCCTCAAATCGTACCTATCTAATAGAGTATTCCAGGTAAAGGAAGGCAATTGTACCTCAGACCTGCACAGGATCTCGGCAGGGGTGCCTCAAGGGTCTGTCCTCGGACCCGTTTTGTATACTCTGTTTACATCTGACCTACCACAAAGTGAAGGAGTCACGGTTGCCACTTTTGCAGACGACACTGCCCTACTCAGTTCAAACCCAAGCCCATCCCAAGCCTCCGAGCTTCTGCAAAGTGGTTTACATAAAGTAGAAAAATGGCTTGCCAAATGGCGAATTATAGCCAGTGAATCTAAATCCGTGCACGTAACATTTACCTTACGCAAAGAGGACTGTAACCCAGTGACCCTACATGGTACCCAACTCCCACACCAAAGCACAGTTAAATACCTAGGAATGCACCTAGACCGCAGACTAACCTGGAAAAAACATGTTCAAACAAAAAGAGATGAGATAAATATCAAATATAGAAGCCTTCATTGGCTGCTGGGTAGGAACTCTAAACTGGTCATCGACAATAAAATCCTGGTATATAAAACAATACTTAAACCTATTTGGACATACGGCATTGAACTGTGGGGCTCCGCCTGTAGCTCTAATATAATGATAGTACAGAGGGTGCAGAATTATATACTCAAACAGATCTCGAATGCGCCATGGTTCATCAAAACTGAAGAGGTCCATGAAAATCTCGACATACCAATTATAAAAGACGTGATCATGTGCCACACTGATAGATACAGGTCACGATTACAAAAACACCCTAATCAGCTTGCAGGACAACTGACTATCCCGGAATCGATCCGCCGACTAAAGAAGAGAAGAGATATCTTTGACTTAATGTAATAGTCGCCAAAAGCTGGCTAAACCATATCAAGAGGTGTGACTTCGCTGGGAGTAGCCCTCTACAAACCCTTAATAGGTACTTCACAACATCTGTTCATAGTCAACCTGACTGATTGCAAGATTCTGAAGGGAACACAAAAAAAAAAAAAAATCGTTATTAATAATTATAATTCAAGGTACAATAATGAACAGGATAATCAAATACCTATCTGGTTAGATACTATATAAATACTTTAGATTTGTAAAAGAAATTAAGGATTATTTAATACTAGCTTTTGCCCGCGGCTCCGCCCGCGTGAATCTCGGTTATCGCGACCAAACATAGCCTATGTCCTTTCTCATGGTCAGATTAGACCATGAGAAAGGACATAGGCTATGTTTGGTCGCGATATCAAATTTCATCAAAATCGGTTCAGTGGTTTAGGCGTGAAAGCGTAACATACAGACAGACAGAGTTACTTTCGCATTTATAATATTAATATGGATTATCTTTGGCTATTCACCTAGGTATTGATCGCTATTTACCCCTTTTGTTTTTCTTTTCCTTGCGGATGTTTCTTCTGCTGGGGTGACAGGCGGCTCCACCCGTCACCCCCAGGCCCGCGCTCATGGGGGACGGAGGTCAGTCAGTGCCCTCCGACGCCCGAGTTGCCAGCGCGCGCGGGCGGCGCGATCCGCGAGTCTCTCTCGCTCGCGCCGCCTCTCCCGGTCCGCCGTCTCCTGCACGACCATTACCTGCTCGCTGAAGGAGACGCCGGCCGCCCACGCGTCCGCACAGCGGACAATTGCTGTGAGCAGGGTGGCGAGGGTGAGAACTCTCACTCCCAGGGCCGCCACTAGCTCCCGCCTCGGTCCGGCCCATGCCGGACACTCGGTGACCGTGTGCAGCCCTGTGTCCTCGCTCGCGTCGCAATGATGGCACTCGGACGTTGGCTCCTTTTCGATCCGACGCAGATACCGCCCGAAGCACCTGTGCCCGGTGATAATCTGCGTGTCCCTATTTACCCCATTGTACTCGGAACTTTCAGACATTCAAATTCGAAAAGGGTTCGAAAATGAAACAATATTATTACTTTGTACAAAATGTTTATTTTAAACTATTGTAATAATAATTATTAGTAAAATAATTCGAGAAATCAATATTGGAACACTCCGAACATTAAAAAAATTAAATCCAAATACATTCACAATCAAAATATTAGTTTTAATAATATGGCAAGTCACAACTATTCTAAAAACTGATCCGAAAAGGCGGAATAATTTTCAATTTCAAATATTTATTACTTATTATTTATGCGACGCGACAGCTTTGAGCACGTTATCTTTTAAAAATAGAATACGATTCTGCCAACATTACTAAACACAATACATCCGGACTATATCCGGTTGTCTATAGAGGTCCTAATATACAAGACAACAAATTGCAGTTGCTGCATATTTCTAGTCACACTGATTATATCTATGTCAACAAAATATAATTTGTAGGCATAATAACATTGAGATTTAATTTTTATTTATTGCTAATGATATTAGATTTCATTTCATTATTTTACAACTTATGCTAAAATTCCTTATTCCCACATAGCCACTTATTAGCCTAATAAGTCTTCTTAAATTTTAGAATTTAGACTTGTCAAATTAATTGTATTCTGTACTTGTATATTATTTTATTAATAACTACAATGAAGTAATTGTACTGCTTATTCTTCTAATGTAAATGTACTGTTACGATATTACCTACAAGAAAATTAAAGTTACCGATTAAGAGGAATAAAAATGATAAATCTGTTTTTTAGGCTTATCTTTAGAGATCAACTCCTTTTTTATTTGTGGACGTATTTGAAAACTGTTTACACTGTTTTATTTGTTGGTTTCTTGTCTAGATTTGGTACATTTTTAGTTTTTCTTACTTTATAATTACTATATGAAAATTATTCCCAAAGCAAAAAGGTCACTCAAAAGAAAACTGGCAACTACTTCTAAACAGAAGATAATTTTTACGTAAATTTTTTACTAAAAGAAAGACAAAGATCTGGAGTATAAGTGGTACATTTTTCCGTTCAATACATTGACTTTTGAAGTCACAGGCCACGTTTTTGTTACGTTCTCAAGAGTTTGGCTTAACGGGTGCCTATGCGGGGGCCGGGCGGCAGTGCCGTGATGGCTGTTGGACGGGGAGGTTGTGCTTCATGTTTTCGCAGCTTTGACAGCAACACAATTCGAGATTAATGCACAAGTGAACAGATAAGACACTTCTTTGAGACGCCGAAAATAAATTCGGTAAAAAAGCTAAGCTTTAAACTCTCAAGAAAGACATGAAAATGTTGTGTTGATTATTTTATTCACACACTTTATTTGTTACCAACTGTTGCCCACGGCTCCAGCCACGTAGATTTTGGATGCCGTTCTGGCTCGTGATCCTCACTCATAGTGTAATGATATAAAACCTATGACACTGATAAATAGTGTGGGTTTCTATTGGTGAAATAATTCTTAGAATTGGTTCTTTTTATGAACTTCTATCTATCTATACTGTCTTGAATTAACCTCTATAACATCACAAACTACCTCTGTATAATAATATATGTATATTAGAATACTATACATACCTTTAACTACATAGTAAAATATTATAAAAACATGATCACTACACATATATCATCACTAGTATAAAATAATTCACTTCCCGCTATCTGTCTGTCTCTATGTATATGCTTAGATCTTCAAAACTACGCGACGGATTTTGAAGCAGTTTTCTTTAATAAATAGTATCATTCAAGATGTAGATTTATGTGTAAAATACAATCTATATAATATAAAAATGTGATGTCTTAAATAAACACATTTTTTGGACTTACACTGCAAACGATGGCACTGTGAGAATGTGTAATATGTGTGAATTGTTATGCCTATAGCATACTTAACTATAGCTTTCATATTCACCTTCCTCAATGTATCTATGCAATAAATAACCTAACCAATGGAAATATATGTATTCATGTAAGATTCATGTATATAAATATAAGTGCTGAGTGGGCATCAAACCCACGATCTCTGAATGCTCCACCACTACGCCATGGAATTTGAACCTTTTGAAATTGAATTCATCTGTTTTTTCACGATGGACACAAACGCTACTTGGCACACGCATTTTGATACGGTATTTTTATTTAAAAGGTTTTGGTAGAATAGTACCAGAGATAAAACCAAACACGCGGGCGGAGCCGCCGACCTTAGCTATAATAAAGAATCAAGAATCAATCAACATCGATGTCAAAAAAATACCAAATCAGTTAGGTACGTGAAGTTAGGCAGAATATGTGTCCACTCTGTACCCTTTTTACCGATATCTTTTCCCAAATTTTTATATTATAATCACTTTAGTGACATGTGTGCGGGGTGGTGCGGGGCTGCGATTATTACGTTCGTAGACTCCACCCATTCGCTCTAAAGCATCGTCTCAGGTAAGGACCTTAACTAATCAAATCAATTTTTGCTCTATGAAAGTA
Organism: Eilema sororculum; assembly: GCA_914829495.1. Lineage (NCBI taxonomy): Eukaryota > Metazoa > Arthropoda > Insecta > Lepidoptera > Erebidae > Eilema > Eilema sororculum. Next base: position 17,159,151 of record OU618550.1, read on the forward strand.
TTTTTTCAAATCTTTACGTAAAATAAAAAAATCTTACCAAAATCGTTATAAGTCAATATCTTAGTAAAAATAAAACCAAAAATTACAAAATAAAGAGAGCAAATTAAGTAATTAAATTTTGAAACGGTGGTTTCTATAGGCAGGAAATAATCTCAAATACTATCTACTAAAATAATATAATTCTCATAAAATCAATTAAGAGTAAAAATTGGCATGCAGAGATCTGTAAACTAATATATCAATGAAAATAAAATTGTGATGTACTACATACAGTAAAGATCTACATAATGTTATGTACACAACAGTATATCTAATAGATAAAATCCTCTAATACATCAAACCTTAATGTACTTTAAATCTAATTTATTCCGAATGGCTTCTTAAGTGCTATGGTTTTTACAATTTATATTAGAAGTATTCGTGTTTATGTAAACAGATAAACAAGCTGGTTCACTTTAGACTTATTTATTTAGTGTGTACCTATATAACATACCAGATGCTATATCGAGTTGATCTTGCTAAACCAAAAATTGTGGTGAACCATAGTAATAATTAGATCTAGGCAGGCGTCCACACGAGCCAGTCAAATTCTTTGAAGGGTTTAAACATTATTTTCTAGCACTATATTGTATACATACTTACCTGACTTATCAAAACGTGAACCACCTCAGAAGTCATTTACAATTTACTTATAACAGTTTTGGCAGTAAGACAGAAGGGACTCGCTTGCAGTATCTTTGCCAAGCGGATCCGTAACGACGCTGACATCTTGTATGGTCCCGCCAAGCACGGTGTACCAACATAACAATAGTTAAAAGCGCGGGAGCTGCAGCCACGTAATGTCCGGATGTAATGCCAGGTAATGCGAAAGCAATGTGGATCAGAATGTCGCCCACAAAGTTCGGATGGCGTATCGTACCCCAAGGGCCGGAAACCAACAGCTTATTTCCGTGGAATGTCGGCATGGATTCCGTGTCTGAAATTAAAAAAAAATCTGTTTAGATTATGTAAAAGTGATGAAATGTTAAAGAACGAACGAACCCATATTTTTGTTCGTTCTATCTAACTTTATTCGGACGTTGCACGAAAAGATTTTTTTAATAGGTAGTGGATGTAAAAATGTGAAGACAACTGATTTTCAAAGCTTATTAGTATGATCATCGATGATCACTGTTGGCAAATGGGTGTTCCCATTTTGTTTTTAGAAGTGTAATTACACATGTTCGATCCCCACTCAGTGTTAATATCTGCATGAATTTGCAAATATTTGCATTGGTACACACAGGTGTATACGTATTTACAGAAAAAAAAACCAACTATGTATGCTTATCCGCATTCTAGGACCCATATTACAAGCTAGCTAAGCTACGCTTACTTTGGATCTAGATAGCGCTATGTAGAATGTTCTAGCATATTATAATATTAATAAATAAACCCTTCGCTAACGATATCTACTCGTGATAGAAGCTTTAATAAATGAATTGCTGTACAAAATATTAGTTACTTACTTGCGAAGCGGCGTTGCAGCGGATTTTTCCTGAACTCGTATTTAATATTGTTACTAACAAGCATGATTAGTAGTCCCAGGGTGAATAGTACAGAAGCAGAAATTAAAGTGTTAGTCGAGAAGACTACCGAGTTGTCCACTAATAGTTTAGACACCGTTGTGAAGTAGAACGGGTAGAAGGCGCTTGCCACTGTCTGGGCATACCCAATACCCTCACATTGCCAGAAGAATGTAGTAGTAATCTTATACTCGTTCACAATAAAGTATAGTGTGTAAACTATTTGCATCAATGAGAATATAATAATTGTGGGCTTCAACTGTACATTTTGCGACAAGAGTTTCAAATTTTCCAAAGTCAGATTGTTATTTTCCAAAGTCAAATTGGCCTTATTATCAAATTCGACATGAATTCCCTTTGAGAAGATGAGCGTGAGCAGGATTAGCTGAAACAAAATAAAAACTAGTATTATCTCCTGTGGCAACTTAAGAAGTGAATTTATAGAAAAGGCGCAAGATATTTAATCCCCGAGGAGGGCCAGACTGTAAGGGATGGCCTTGGGTCAGCCGGGGTGCGAGGGATATGTCGATGACAACCTCACCTCCGGCCTAGCACCACGACCCTTAGTCGGCGTGCGGTTTTAGTCGGTTCGAGTCCGACATAGCCTCCCCTTCCGTCTCCGGCGGGGGAGGTATCCAAGGGAACTTCCGTACGAAAAAAAAAAGGTATTTAATCAAAGCACAATAAGCATCCGCCCGCCTATGGTACCTACCATAGGCGGACGGATGCTTATTTGTGATTTAAGACTATATTAAGACTAGGAACGGGCGTAGATTTTCCCTTACACCGTTTTTTTTGTTCGAGCGTACCGTCATCGGCGATCGGGGCTGGTTATAGTAAAAAAAACAACTTTTCTTTATTTTCTTTCTTTCATAGTGATTATGTCGTAATCGAACCGCCCGCCTGCTGTCTTGTGTCTCCGTTATCGTCATAAATCGTAAGATTGCTTCCTAAGGTATATCCCACACATCCCGTTTGACCATACACTTCCACACTATCCAGGGTTCTTTCTGGCATGATTGACTAATAAGTACATATTTACCCATTTAAATTCAAGTACTTGGTTGAGTTAGGAATTGGCAATGGCAGTTGCACATGCGCTCTCCAGCAAAAGAGCCGCCTCTTCTTCGTCTCAAATGCAAGTGAAAGCAAATGGGCCATGCTGTATGTTTATTTGCTACCTTAATGGTTTATAACAAGATCAATTTTTTTTGGGTCAACACAGCATTGCATCGTCAACAGCCACTTCTAACACGTGACGATTCGTGGATATTTGGTTGTCACGTAAATTCCGCGGAGTAAGCATTATGTAAGTAAGTAAACATACGTTGCTTTAAAGATGAACACTATTGATATTTATAACCTATCAAACACCAACCGGTGCCCGGGCACCGCGAGTCTATTGTTTATCTATTGTACTATTTGTTGCGTGGCTTGACAGGTTAATAAATAACAATGTATGTTTGTTTGTGTGTATGCATTATTCAATTGGCATAAAACTTTGTTAAATTACTGCTTGCATTTTGTGCAAAGATTATATATTATGATACCTAATATTATAAATGCGAAAGTAACTGTCTGTCTGTCTGATGTATGTTACGCTTTCACGCCTAAACCACTGAACCGATTTTAAAGAAATTTGGTATAGGGATAGGTGATAGACTGTTTATACTGGAGATTGATGGCACTTGGTGGAATCTGCTACACATATTGAAAAAACATCAATGTAAACCTTTGAGAATGCCGTAAACCAGTCAGGTTTAGAATTAAAATAAACTCAGTGGAAAAGTACAACTGTGTTATTCAATATGGATAGGTTAGACCTTGAGAAAGGACATAGGCTATGTTTGGTCGCGATAACCGACATCCACGCGTGCGTAGACGCGGTAGTAGATACAATTCGGTACATTTCGATTAGTAAATCAACTGAGCTTATCAAATAAAGTGTAAAAGCACGATAAAGAATAAATCTACTCTTTTTTATCATTTTCATCATCCACTCAGCCACCTAGTTTATTAAATAATAAAGAGAAGTGCAAATGACTCCTAAACCGAACGTATGTGTGAAATTATTAGGATTAATAAATTTATATCATTAATTAGGTAAAGACAAGTTAGAACTATTAATTGTCTTTAACGTCATTATATCAAGAGCATGACAAAACTTTACTTTTGTAGTTGATTTCTGTTAGATTTTTTTTACTAGCAGAATTATGTTTAGAAACGTGCCCAAGACAGTGTGAAGTGAAGAAGTAAAAGCCGGGAAGCGGACCCCAGACACCGCAGTGAAGGCCGGATTGGACCGAGACTAGCACAGTGATGATGATGATTATTGGGGAACATGCTCGATAGACGACGATGAGGCCTACGTATGAGAGTGTGCATATTGGATCCTAGAACCGCTCGTCGATTCACCATTTTAGTTTTTTTTTATGGAATAGGGAGGCAAACGAGCAGAAGTCTCGCCTGATGGTAAGCGATCACCGCTGCCCATGGACACTCGCAACACCAGAGGAGTCACAAGTGCGTTGCCTTCCTTTTAAAAGAGAGTACACTCTTTTCTTGAAGATTTGAAGGTCGTATTGGTTCGGAAATAATACCGCTGGTGACAGTTCATTCTACAGTTTAGTTGTGCGTGTCACAGTTAGTTTATAACGGCATTTACGGCAGCGACTGCTATCTGACCCCTAACCCCGAGAGAACTTGTGCCAAAAACTCATCTGTCTATCAGTAGGTGTTATCACACAGATGAATTAAATTGCTAGTATTAGGAGTGAGTACACGCCAATAGTGCAATGAATTCGAATCTGAGACCTTACGATCGTAAGGCCGATTCTTTCACCACCAAGCTACCTACCGACGCTAACGCTACTTAAAAAACTTAATCCCTTCCAGCAGTCCTTCTAGTCTATCTTGTACCATATCAAAATAGTTCATTCCAGTAATAGAATATGAGGTAAAGAATGACCATTTTCCCCATGTAACAGTAGGTACAAAAAACGTGACATTCTTGTTTTATAAATTCGAACTACATAACGTGTATTGTGGTATCTATACATGTTTGTATGAATAAACATTTAATTTATGTAATCATTAAAACACCATACTGGCCTTTTGATAAAATAAAAACCACACATCCTACCTACCTATGTCCAATTTACAATGACCCTTTTTGTTATAGCAAATTTATTTAAATACAATTATGTCATAGCTCTCTCTATGTTTGTCCTATATAGGGGACATACGACTAGGAAAGACAGTGGATTCAGATATTATTTCTGTACAAATGGAGTTCACTGACCTATTTAATGAACATCAGATACTTGGAACAACATCTGTGAATTATACAGTTTTTATCTTATACTAATGCTAATTTTATGCTAATAATAAGCACTCACTGGTGTCTGGATCTTAGTATCCGTGTTGACTACACAGACTAAAGCGACCGTCGAGGGAACAAATTGAAAGCTATAGGCGGAGAGGTATTCGTAGGGATGTTCCGAACGTACAAAAAAAGGCCTTATTATGCTAGAACGAAAATCATAATAGCCAGCGAGAGGTGTGGCGTGAGTATATGCATATAATAGTAGCACAGGAGTAGACTATACAGAAATATGAATCTATATAAAATTCTCGTGTCGCGATGATTGTAGTGTTAAATTCCTCCGAATTGGGTGGGTCTGAGAATCGGACAACATCTATATTTCATCCCCCTAAATGTTAAGGTGCAGCGGGAACGGGATCTGACGCCACGAGGGCAGGAAAAAAATGACGGTACGAAGTTCGCCAGGTCAGCTAGTAGATCTATAAATCCTCAGCATAGCCTGCAATGATGGCATTGCCCGAGTGCCTTTTTTTTTTTTCGTGCGAATATCCCCTCGGATAACCCCCCTGCCGGAGCCGGAAGGGGTGGTTATGTCGGACTCGAACCGACTAAAACCGCACGCCGACTGTGGGTCGTGGTGTTAGGCCGGAGGTTGTCATCGACATATCCCTCGCACCCCAGCTGACCCGGGTGCCAATGTAAGTTGTATCAAGTGCAGCATGCACTTTGAAGCCCTGGGTCTGCTCTGCCCATGCTTCCTTACCATGTTCTTGGCCTTTATAGGAGGGATTGTCATCTGACCTTAAGATAGTTTGCATTGCCCCCTCATATGTCAATCAACAGATAAAGAGCAGTCTTACAAGTGAGATTGAGTTGAATCTTATCTAATAATATTGAGATAAAGTAAACTTACAGTGTTGATGTTGCAGACTCTTGACAACCATATCTTAACGTCGAGGTTCTTGATAAACGGATGAACTTCTCTTCCCAGGAAAAAGTCATATAGTCTATATCCAGTATTTCCATATTGATTTAGTTCTTCTGTATCCATTTTACGGCTTTTAACGTACATAATGATACTCAAAATAATTGCAAAAATGTACGAGAGGACTGCCAGTCTCAGATATTCAGATAATAAGCTGTCTTTATTGATGACTTGGAAAAAATCCAAAGTGTATAACAGAATAGTTGTGAATACACAAGAGAAGAATCCATTGAAACAGTATTTTTTACCAGTATCATCCATGCGATCAGATCTCGTACCCAATATTGGTACTAAAGCTAATATTGCTTGTGTAATATATTGGACAGTCAGAAAACCAAATGTTTGCAAACTAAAGAATACAGAAAGAGATTTATAAGAAGACAGATCTATGAGTGAGTTAAAGGTACATGATTTCCTACATGAGATCAAAATAGAGAATATGGTCAAAGGCATCAGTAGCAGTAAGGATGCTGATCCAATTCTCCCACCAAACTCCCATTTGCTCGCAATTTCAGTTATACTACTTATACTGCATCGTACGGGAGTAGCCAGTTTCCTCGTTATCAGCTTTGATTTCTCTCTTTGGAACTCCTGTTCCGAGTTATCATCATCTGAATAGGAGGCTAAAGATTTACTAACAGATTTACTTAGAGATTTACTTTGGCTAACTGATTTGCTGGTGCTGCGCCTGATGTCAGGCACATTGCTTATAAACTCCCGCAGTCTACTGGACCTACGGGGCGCAACCTCCTCGACAGGTCTCCGATTTCTCAAACTAAAAACATCATTGTTATCCAAACCGTTAATTTTGTCTACAGAAAATTCGTTCTCATTGATATTCGATGTTAGATCTTTGATTGAGTATTCGAAGCGCTTAGAACGAGTACTGCGATAAGATGCGATATCGATTAACTTGACCGCCACATCACTTTCTATGGGTGGCCGTTTCGATGGTGATTTCGGCACTTGAGATACCTGCGAAGGGGGTTCTACACTTTCTTTATCTTTTGTTGCTCTCGAAGGTGATTTACGAGCGGGAAATTTAGATGGCTTTCGGCTAGGAGATTTGCGTGCTGGCGACTTTCGTCCAGGTGACCGCGAGGCAGGAGGAGGCGGGGTTTTCCTCGACGGTGGCGAACTTTTCCGTGTTCTGGCGGGAGAACGCGTCGGCGATACTCCTTTCCGTGTCCTAGATGGACTCACATCTATAACGCTTGTTCTAATTCTGCCGCTTCTTGTAGACATTCTGAAAATAAATTGCACAACGTGTAACAACTCTAGGTGGTTTTTTTGGTCTAAAATTATCTTGAAAACCACACGCAATGATATTTACTTGTCACAGTAACAGAGTCTTCATTGATTTCACAAATTGTTCTTTTAACTATATTGTTTTGTTCTCGTTATACACAGCACAACACAGCTATTTATTACTTTACTTTGATAAATAAAACTTTACAAGTAAATTGAAGTGTGTACGCAACATAAACACAATATGAATGAACACGATAGAAGCCAAGCGCCAACGAACGACGACGCTAGAATGAATTTAAAAACGCCGTTTCTGATTGGTTAAAAATAGTTGTTGCTATTCGCTTTCATTCTAAACACGCTTTTATGAATAGGTTAAAGAGAGACAGCAAATCCATTACCTAACTTAACTTCCGACAGACTGAAAACCGTCTTTAACCGATATCATAGTGATGTCCTTTTTAAAGGCACAAATTCAGAGTTTATCGATAAATGCAGACGAAAATTACAAAAATAGTTCTGCATTCATTTTATTCTATGTCTGAAATACTTATAGTAATATGGGGATAGATTAGAGAATAGCAAGTAACATAAAATACTTACATTATAATCTAGACGTGGACAGTTTACTTTGTTGCACACAATAAAATTATAAATAAAAAAATCGTCACGCATCAGCAAATTTCGTCACAATTATTTCGCAAGACAACTGCCAGACTTGCTTACTGGTAGGTATTATTATTTATGTAGGTAAGTTATGGGGTTAACGACTTCTGACTAACGTGCTACTTGTAAATTTTAATTCTGTTTAGCAAAGAACGTGTAGTTACATACCTGCACTACTGTCTGCAACTTATTGCACGCTACATCATATTAATAGGTCTTAAGGATCGCAGATTTTGAATACGCTGCGAATTAATTAAATAATGAGTTTACGGCTAGTCACTATAATCGATTGTCGCTGACACTGAATTCAGGTGGGCAGCGCCATCTAGACCCAGACTAGGCGTAACTTGAGATAGATATTATTATGGGTTCTAGAAAGTAAAATCATATTTATTTAATATGTAGCTGTATTTATTTTGCTAACCCAGACTAATGCAAATATATATTTATGAATGGACTGTTTGTATTGGAGATTGATGGCACTTGGGGGAATCTACTACCAGTGGCGTAGCTTGCCTTGTCGGGGCCCCGTATAAAAATCTTTTTGGAGGCCCTTATATGGAGGTAAAGATTTTTCACAAAAGAAAAAAAATATTGTGAGAAGAAATATTTATTTATCACATAATTTACCCATTTTACAAATAAAAATCGAATTTTAAATATTCACTCTCCTTGCCTTTTTTTCGGCAAACTGATTAATTAAATCATTTATGGCAGATGATGATTTTAGTTTTTCTAAAGTTTCTGCCTCTATGGACAATAGTGAGATGTCTGACAGTCGTTCTTGTCCCATCGAAGTTCTTAAGTAATTTTTTATTAGTTTTAATTTTGAAAAACTTCTTTCTGCCGTTGCAGTTGTAACTGGAAGGGTCAAGAATAAAAAGCATGCTGTGATTACCTCGGGAAAACTGGATGCAAGACTATTGAATTTTACTAGTAATAATTCAATGAGTTCTTTAATGGAATAATTTTTTTAAATTTCAGAATTTAAGCATGTTTTTAGAGCCTTCAATTGGTCACAAAGATTAAGTGAGATGTCTTTACTGTATTTAGCAGACAGTTTTTCGGAAGCGTTTAATATCTCTTCGCTTGAAGAAGATAGGAGTTTCTCCGGTTGTAATATTTCGAATATACTACTCAGGTTGCAAAGGCTCTGAAATCTTTCTTTAGTTTGAGAAATTAATATATCTAAGCAGCAATAGTATACATTGACTTTGAAATAGGATTCCGGGTCGGAAATTCTCTCATCTTGTGATAACTCATCAAAAAAACGCTTCGTTATCTTTCGCCTACTGTTTTTAAAAACAGTTGTTACCCCCCACTCTTTTGCTAAATCTTTGGATTCATTTAGCAAACTATTAAATGAATTCTGATTTCTTAATTGGCACAGTCTATTTAAAAGATTACTTAATAAAATACTAGATTTCTGTAAGTCATTATTTTCATGCTGTAGAGCTTTAGAAACAGGATTAATAATTTCAAATAGTGAAGAAAAAAATGTAACGAGCACTAAGAAATCAAAACTCTCTAAAATATTAATTATACTTTTACATTCTTCACGTTCATCTTTTTTATTTGAAATTAAATTTAGTTGGTACAAAGTTTTCATGATTAGTAAAAAAAATTTCTTTACTGCTAATAAAGCGTCGTTCCTAGAAGACCATCTGGTAGGACATACCTTTTTAAGGGTAATCAAATATTTTTCAGATGAATCGTCACTTAGCATAGCCCAGCGTTTTATACTATTGCCAAAAAAAGTATATATTTTTTCTAAATTATCGAAAAAAGTCGATACTTCACGAACATGTCTCGCAGCATCGTTCAAAACCAAGTTTAAAGCGTGCGCAGCACAATGAACATAATCGGCATTTGGAGCATGCTCTTTTATTAGGGTTTGTAATCCTCCATACACACCCGACATAACATTTGCTCCATCGTATCCCTGTCCTCTACATTTATTCAAATCAATTTCATATTCTTTAGTCAAATTTAAAATGTCAGTTTTCAGACCTGCAGCACTGCAATCGGTTACTGCTATAAATCCTAAAAAGGACTCACAGATTTTTATTTCTTTAGGCACATTATCATCATTTTCTGTAACCGAGATATATCGAAAAACTACAGATAGTTGGTCAATTTTTGACAAGTCTTGTGTTGTATCCAGAATTATTGTCAGAAATGGAGCTTTTTTAATTTCTGAGATAATATTGTTCCTAACGGTGGTACCAAGCAAACTAATAATTTCGTTTTGAATCGTAGGGCTTAAATAATTTATTTCACCTTTCGGTTTTAGAAGAAGTTCTTTTAAAGTTGCATCATAGTTAGATAGCAGACGTGAAATTGCCATGAAATTGCCAGAATCAGAATCATGCCCCCTCAAAGGTAGATTACAAGATACTAAAGTAATTATAACATTAATTATACGATGCAGTACATCTCTCCAGAATGTAATTTTACTATCGATTTCACTTTTCAATAGAGTATCGATGGTATTTCCTTGCAACCAATTATTATAAGAGAGTGAGGCACTAATATGCTGCTGTGACTTTTCATGGTCAAGAATAGTTTGTGTGAAATTGCTTCTAACCGAAACACCGTTAACCCAAGCAGAGGAGTACGATTTGTTTTGACGATCTGCTAATAACCAACAGATGTGACAGTACGGTTTGTTTAAAACGTTAGAATAACATAACCATGGTCTTATAATTTTTATGCCTGTCTGATTGAAATATGAATAATAATAAGCCGAAAAAGGTCGGTTATTTTCTGAAACTTTTGGAAATGGTCCTTGTGGTTTAAATGGACCCAATTTAAAAATTATTTTTCGTTCGCATTCAGTTAAATTGTCACCAAAATTTCCTCTATCTGATGAAATTATCCTCGATTTCTGGATGGACATCTGATAAAGTATGTGCTTGGCTTTTTTCTATTTCCGGATGGATATGTGACGAAGAACATGCTTCAGAAGAATCTAAAAATAAACGAGTAATTGTTAAAAAATAAATACGAATGCTTTGATACTAAACTAAAAAGAGTTATATATAAATAAATAACGTTACTAAGGGTCACAGTTAGAGAGTGTTCAGTTCAGACCCACACAGACTCTACGCGGATTGTGCTCGTACCTATTAGTAGATACAAAATCACCTGCAGCCCGTCCGTGCATTACTATACACCTGCGTGCTATTTAAACGCAGCGCGTAGTGGCCATACAAAACGAGAACCCGAAAGCGAGTCTGCACATCTGAAGTTCTCAACACGCAATTAACGATACGATACGGATTGATAGACAAACAACAAAACAAATCGATCCTATAGATAAGTTAGAATTTTGTTTTTTTTTAATCAAGGCACGGAACCCTAAAAACAGTATAATTGTGAAAATCGAGGGGGGAGACAACTTTTTGTGACGGACAGATGGACAGACCGAAATTAAAAGATTTCCTTGTTTATCACTACAGGCCCCTAATAAATGGGTTGGGTAGTACTTACCTTTCCAATCTAAATCACTCACAGTATCTTGTCTCTGAAAAAATGAAGAAATTTTGGGGCCTTTTTTATAACCTCGTCCCTTTTCTGTTTATTTTTTCTTTTCTCAGCGCCGCTGGGATAATCTCTTTTCCTTTCACTCATTTCTTTTACAAATCACTACTAATACTGCTAAACCAGAAGAACAATATTGTTTGTACTGAATTACCTACAATGTAATGCACATTTATATAAAGCGCGTAAATAAACAGTGCACTGCACTCCGTGGTTTAACATCCAATGCAAAAAGTACAACAACGTACACGTACATCGCGATATCGATGAAGGATTCCCGGGAATTCCCCGCTGAGTTGAAGATGAAGTAAGTAAAACGGGGAAGCCCCGCAGCCCGCCATAACGATGTAGAGTGTTGCCAACTTTTAAACGCATGCTTAAGGCGGGAAAAAAAGGAATTGCTTTATAGAATTTTGTCATTTGTAAAATAAAATAAATTAGAAAGTTTTTATTCTTTTTCCTTACACACTTTGGGGGCCCCCGTGACCCGGGGGCCTCGTATAATTGATACGGCAAATACGGCGGTAGCTACGCCCCTGTCTACTACACATATTGAATAACACGCTTGTACTTTTCCACCGAGTTTAATATATTTATGAATACTTATAAATATCGGACTACTTACGAGTTATTGAGCTGGAATCGAACCCACTATCTCTGACGTAGTAGCAGTGGTCGAGTGCTCTACCGCCATGCCGTTCGCTTGTTCAAAAGATTAGATACCAGTGATATCGCCAACAAAGGTGTTATAGATACTGTAAAATCTATTTTATTCTTTTATTGTTAATGAAGGTCACATTCCAATGAAATAAATAAAACAATTGAATTAAATGTATTGCTATATTTCCCATTAAAATAACACAGATAATCTTATATACTACGTATATCACACAATGTGCTTATATAGCGAATTTTTGATAGTATAAGTTGGGGCTGCAGGCTCCTTTGATATATCAACGTTAGATATGAATTCAATAACAGAGGAAATAAAGTGTTCTTATTATTATCATAAAAATACAGTGTACATTATAAATTCTGGTTTTGAATGCAAAAACGGGCTTACCAACATTAGTTGGGTAGATAATTTTTATAGCCATTCGAAAATTGATTATTATTAATATCAATAAATCTTAAGTTGCTTTTTTAATGGCGAAATTTGTGATAGCTTTCAACATTTTATTGGTGGATGCCAGTTACGCCGTTCTTGCACTCACAGCTTAAATGTGAGTCGTACTGTCGTAAATATAAAAAAACAAATGCATGTGTGTTTGTGTTTATTGTATAATACGAGTATAAAGGCAGAATATATTCTAAGATAAAATATCTATTCTACTTAGGGCCAGTTCGACCAAATGCAATTAAAGTTTATTCCTAGAATAAACAGCCAATACGTGGTTGATATTGCCTGTTTATTCTAGGAATAAACTTTACTCGCTTTTGGTCGAATGTAGCATTACAAGCACTATCGCTCAACGATGTCATTGTAGTTACCTAAACTTACAAAGTTGAATTAACAATAAGTTATTAATATAATTTGTTGTGATTATTGTAGATAAGTTGAGGTGACTTTATATAAGTGCAACTAGATACCTCTCGCGAAAGTTGTTTTTTATCAACCCTGTCGTCGCTGTCTGATAACATTTTCACCTGTCAATGATTAATATTTGAACTTAAGTAGTTCGGCTGTATAACTTTAATGTGTACCTAGTAAAGGAGAGCTTGCTGCAATTTCGAAACGGGTTGCATCATACAGGTTAAATTATACTATTATTGCACATTACAGTTGTTGAGTTGTACGTTACGTAGGTACAACTCTAAAAACAATAAAATGAATACATAATAACGAAAAATGTTGTCATGTCCCTTAATAGGTTATGAAATAACTAAATTGAGTTGAAAAAGGGCGTAAGTATCTTTTAAATCTTTCGTTCAATCGTTGCGCAAAAACGGTGTATTTTTATATCATTCTAAAAACCTAAAAACTGCAATAAAAATAAAATGCGTAATCTGAGTTTGTGCTGCAGTATTCACCAGTATTTTTCGAGAGATTTGATCAAGTCTTTGGGCTCAGTATTAGGCCCATGACGTTCAACCGGAACACCATCCTTGTCGATAATGAATTTGGTAAAGTTCCATTTGATGAAACTACCCAAGGTACCTCCTTGCTTGTGCTGTAACAAAGAAAAGGTTAAATTTAGAACCATTCATATAATCGCCATTGCCGGTTTTTTTATGGAATAGGGAGGCAAACGAGCAGACGGATCGCCTGATGGTAAGCGATCACCGCCGCCCATCACACCCGCAACACCAGAGGAGTCACAAGTGCGTTGCCTTCGTTTTAAAAGCGAGTACGCTCTTTTCTTGAACCTTTGAAGGTCGTATTAGTTTGGAAATACCGCAGGTGACAGTTCATTCCACAGTTTAGGTTGCACTTTTACAGGGGGAACTGCGCCAGAACCTCATCCATTACTTAGCAGGTTTCTATTAAGGCTAGTTGAGGACGTTTTGTTTCCCGATGGAGTAGAATAAGGCCACCCCATCTCTATCCGTGGGCGTCATAGAGTATATCGCTTCATTGCAATAGCCTCTCCCCCTACCGAAAATCATAGTTGGCTAAATGAGGGTGTAAATACACCTGTGCATGCCCCTTTGGGGCTATACAGGCGTTATATGTACTTATGTAGTTGAGGCCCGAAGGTTTTAAGTTCATAATTTTAGTGGCATCTATGGATTTCAGGAACTTAAAGATAACGTTCACATAACTTCCTACTTACGTAAAGACGATCAATTATTTTTTGGTACCGTGATATCGATTAAGGGTATGTATGACGCAACCTGCATAGGGTGAATATTTAATCTAACGAAAGTTTGAGGCAAAAATGACTCAATACATTTCCTACACTTTACTTTGGATGCTCAGTCTATTTAATATGATTAGAGTAGTTGACCTAATAACAAGTCAAATAATTTTCAATAATAACTTATTTAAAAACGATTAGAATCTACCACAAATGAATCGTGAAATCAATATGTGAGTCACTACTCAGTACTATTGCCGCTATTACGTTCAATGGAAGTTGAATTCGATTCGATTATGAATAATAGAATACGTGATATTGATTTTCACATGTATCGATTCAAGGTTCAGTGTGTATTTTCCTACACCTGGCTAATACTTCAATTTGCGTTTGGAGCAGACGAGTGGAGACCGCGGGAAAGCAAACGGAAGGTAGCACAACCCCTTGGCGCACATTGGGAGAGGCCTATGTCCAGCAGTGGACTGCAGTGGGCTAATTGATTGATTGATTATTTGATATTGATAAGTGCTAATTTTGGCCCCCCTGGCTAAGCACCCCGATTGGTCTGTAACCTCCACGCGGTGAACCCTGGGCAATGGAGACAGGACTTTTTTTATAGTGCAGAAATCCCATCGGATACCTGTCTGCCTTGCCTTGAATCCAACATAACCAGTTATGTTGGATCCAACAGACTAAAACCGCACGAGTTATGGGTCATTCAGTTGCTGGAGGGAGGGGCCATTGCCACTGGCATATTTCTGGAACCCCCGCTGACCTAGGACCATCTCTAGTTTTCAAGATGAAAACTATGGATGGCAGGTAAAAAAAGGCATACTATAGGATAGATGATTACTTGAAAGATAAAAATGTCTGGCTTGAGCATGGTGCAGGCCCCTCGTGAAATTCTATAATTACAGCATGGTACTGTATTAGTTACGTGACTTATTTGTTACATTATGTAACTTTGTTTTAATTCTTAATTATAAAGAGTTTTATATACTTGTTGACATTTAGCTTTAAGAAAATAAATATTGTAAATTGACGTCCAAAAAATGCCGCAGTGGAATTTGTTGCGCCGCCGTTTCTTCTCCACCAGCGCCTTGGAAGCGGTGGTAAACTTAGATTAAGTAGAATTAAAATTGACGTCAATAAGAAACCATTTTATTGTTCTATATTGAAAAATAAATGACTATGACTATGATGGCCGTTTTCGGGTATGAGAACCTGTAGATGGCCCAAGGTTAACCCAGGTGCAAGGGAAATGTATTATTCAGTAACCATACACTCCGGTAATTGAAACCCAAGATGGCGTCCAGTTTTAGTCGTCCCAAGTCCGACATAACGGCCACCGCCGACTTCGACAGATATCCCAGGAGCTTGCAAAAAATGTCTAAGTCCAACATAAGCACCCCCCTATGGTTGACGGAGGTGATACCCGTGGTGATTTCCACACGAAAAAAAAACAAAATTTTGATCTAGATGGGGACATGTTCCCGACCATCCCAGTAAGGTATTTTTATAAAGAGCTCACACTTCACCAAAAATAATTCTACGCCAATATTGTTACACAAGTTCAGTTGTTGAACTAAATTCGGCATTCATACTTGAAATGACTATGACTCACGAATGAAGTTTTTTAATGAGCAACCTTGGCTGTCAGGTAAAAAAAAATAGTGTGATGTTAGTCAATTCAATTACTATAGACTGTAAGGAAGATAGATAAGATACAAATCTTTCTTGGATAGTGATAAAATTGGTATTAACTTTAGTAGACATCTAACAAAACATGAACAAATTATAATAATCTGTATATTTCCACAGTTGGACTTCAGACAATGATGCAATACTGTTTTTTGTGTCATATTTTATTCAGTTGGATCAATAAAATTATGCAAGTCATGACTACTGTTTTTCAGTCTGTCTCCTAAATAAATATTTATAAGGGTCACCTTATAAAAAATTGGAACATATTATTGTGGTTATAATAGAACCCATTTATTGTAAAACCGAGTAGACATTTCGGGTTCACTCTCTGGTAGAAACTTAATAAGTAATCCAAAATTCAATTGGCATATCCGATTTAGCATCATTTTCTTCAATCGAATATTTAGGAGTCATAAAAATTTATTAACAGAATCACATTTTGGCAGAATGGTCGTATATGCGTAATAGCAATGGCATACTTTTTGGATGGCAGAATTGTATTAGGGATAAATAGCTTTCGCAGAATGATAATTATGCATGCTGTTATTAACACAATGTTTATTTAGGTATATTTTCTTTAGGCCTTTAAATTTTAATACACACTGCTTTAATTTTATGAAATATGGATATGAAATGTATGATAATGATAAATGACGATTCTGTGTGAGAATGTTCTGCGACATGATGATTTTATTTTTTGATTATTATGATTAAAAAGTTATGGCAAAAGATGATTCTGAATTATACAGTATGGATACGACATATAGGCATTTACGGAAACAGTGAAGCGTCCTGGTCCATAGGAATGAAACAAAATTAAATTTAAACTCAAATTCACAGATTTAAAAAAAACTAAATTTCCTAACAAACTAATTATTAAAATAAATGTAGAAAATGTAACCACTTATAAAAGTCATTGATTCATTCACAAAAATACACGCTTAGAATTTGCACGAAGCAAAGCGGCAACGTGCCGCCAGCTGACGCGCGCTCGTGACCTACCTACTGAGGTAAGATTAGGCACCTATCACGAAAGTTCACTTAACTTTATAAACACCACTTTTTCACGGCAGTTCTTAAAAATTTGAATCTAAATTTTAGAAATGCCCGCCACTAACTTGAAAACATAAAATGATATCGCCAAACTAACTGTTCAACAGATTTCGGTTAGGTACCTACCTTGCTTTCAATTTATCAAATGCCTCAATAATACGGCTGCGAGTCACTTTCAGAGATACGTTAGGTACACTATACACTTCGTTGTTTTTTCAAAAAAAGAATACGTAACAAAACTCGCACAACAAATTTACTAGGTAGGTATTTAGACTAATTTTCACCGTTAAAATTAAGGATAGAATAGCTAAACAAAAAATAAACACAATTCACAAACACAAAAAGAATAGATTAGTGTCAATTTCACTTTAAAAACAAATTAAAACGAGAAAATAAACCGAGAGGATCAAAGAACGACACGCGGTCCCCAATGACGTCGCGGTTACTGACAACATTCCAGAAATTATCGAAACATAAAATTGTACCTAGGTTAATAAGGTAAAGGCACCAATATCCATCTTTGAATATGTTTATTTTAGAATATTTTATTTATTATTAACCTGATTGATGAATAGTTGGAAGGTATTTATTGTCAATTTTCATGGTGTTCATTATCATGTCATCGTGCGTAGTTTTCCTGTCAGAGTTGGAGGAGCCCGGTAGTCGCTCCCACAAAAGCCAAGATAAACCAAATGAAAATAAAGATTAGGAAAGCAGCCCTCAGGCACCAAAGTACAAGATATGGATGCAACCGGGATTAACACTGAAATTATGAGCTTTAAATTCTTCATTACGTAGATATTAATACTCTTAATTATTGAATTTGTTATGGAAAAATTATAAAGAAATCAAATACAAAGTTAATCATTGATAAGCAGGTACCTACTTATCAAATCAAAAAGTTTTATGTGTAATCAAAACAACCATTATTCTCTGTACCTACGAGTAACAGACTGCCGTTAATCAGAAATTTACCCTACCGGCGGCACCCTTTGAGGTATTATGTCTCTCTCATTACAATCGTATTTTTACGAAATTGATGAATGGAAAAATGAATGAATACACAGAACGGCAACGTCGCATCGTGCAATTTTAATAGTAATAAGGGTTTCCATCTGCAAAATCCGTAAACCAGGACAAGAAGTTTTTTTTATTACTACTAAGGTGGCAGATAAGCATACGGCACACATGATGGAAAGTGGTTAACGTGGCCTATGGACGTATGCCACCCCAGGGGTGTTACAGTTGGGCTGCCGAGCCTGTAAAAACGTCGGACGCCAGTCATCTCCGGAAAAGTCAAAACCACCAGATACGATAAGAAATCTTATCCGGGATTTCGTGCATGCATACCCCACTTTCCCAAGAGGTTCGCTCGTTCACTAGTGTACCGGAGCCGGACATGGCTAAAGAAGAACCAAGTAGGCAAGTGGAGGTAACGTGGAACATCGGCACGCCGTATGTACTTTCCAGGCGGACGGTGGCCGTGACGGCCGGCGGCTGTTACTCTAAGCTCATTGGGGACATCTACCTGGTGATGGTCTCACATGCACCACATGGGCAGGTCGGAGTGGGTATAGTGCTCTCGGGTGCTACGTGGCTACAAATCCGGGGAAACTCGGACGGATGGTAACCCTAATGGTAGTATTTTCGTGCAATTTAGAGTTCATTGATAACTGCGATTCTACGGAGTGTTTAAAGTTGTTCAAAATTTTATAATATTAAAACCCTAGTTTCTGCCCTTAATACTGGGCCGATTTTGTTCAAATTTTTCCTATTTGAAGCTATGGGGGTACCAAGTATATGGTTTTAATTAATGCCTATATGTCGTATCCATATTGTATAATGTTGCTTATTAAATTAATAATTGTGTCACTTCCTACGTTATACAGGTGAGTCCAAATGAGTTCCGGAACTTTACTTTTCATTACAATTTTTGAAGGTTTCAGAAAAAACAGAATGAATCCAAATGAGTTCCTTATTAAATTATGCGTAATGAGTTTTCAGAACCATTTTCTGCGAAATGAAGTTTATGCCCTGCATTGTTAAAAATTCGTTGAAACTTATTCCAATAGGCTTATTTTTAAATCAACTTCAAAAATGGAGGTTCACAGTTTGATGTATATTTCTTTTGTAACAAACAGCGGAACATACATGAACCTTTTGTGTTTTATGGGACCCCACCAAGATCTCCAGGAACTGAGCTACCCTGTACACCTACTAATTGATTGATGAGGTTCTGGCATATACTTTCCTCACAGGGTTGGAAGGTCAAATAGTAGTCTCCACAAAGTGATTCAATGGGAATATCTCAGTAGTTTCCTTCAGTCATCATAGTGAACAGGAAAACATACATACATAATATACCAGGCAAAAAAAACAAGTATTATACCTTCAAGAACTTCCACAATGGACTTGCATTGTCACCATTCACATCGATTTTATCGAACAGATCAAACTTCACTTTGCGGTCAGCAGCAAAGCAGACAATGTCTTCCGATTTGCCAGGTTCCTGTCCCGCGAACTGGTTGCACGGGAATGCCAGAATACGTAAACCTAAAAACGTACATGTTACTTATTATTACAGGTCAATTTCTACATTATACTATAATAACATGGTAAAGTTTGTGAAGATGTTTCTTATTTAATTACACTAAATGGCTTAATGGATCCGGCAAGATTTGGCACAGGGATAAATTTTAGTCAGGAACTAAATTTTTGGGGGATTTATGTTTAATCCTCCAAAATATTTATTGCTATAAATATTTATTTATCTCTTTGTGATAGCCACAAAAAGTACAGAAAAAAATTAATGTGGAATTTGCTATTAAAAAGTTCTTAGTCAGATTTCAAATCTGCTGTATGTTTTTTTTTATCGCAGTTGGGTATTCTACTGACTAGTCAAATTAGTTAATTTTTACAAACATTGAAATGGTAAGTTATAAGGTAACTTGTATGAAAAAAATTTTTGGTGACGTCATAAAATTTAATGGTCAAATCATTTACTTATTATAAGTTGGGTGGATTAATAAAAATGAATAAAAACTATAAAAAAAAGTAAAAAAAAATTAAATACTATTTTACAATTCTTAATTGATTAAGCTCGGGTAGATAATTTATTTTATCTACAGGAAAATACCCAATTGGTTAAGTAGAATCAGAGATACTTAAGTCCAAAAGTCGCGATAACCGACACCCACACGGGCAGAGCCATGAAAATAAGTTAGTAATAAATATGATACGACGTTCAATATTTCCTTACCCTTTTCTTCGGCATACTTTTCGTATAGCTCATTCAATTGTTTGTAATTGCTTGCGGTAAGACCACATTGCGATGCTACATTCACAATGATACAAACATGACCTTTATACACATCCAATTTCACATCCTCATCCTTAATATTCTTCACCGTAAATTCGTGAATTGATGTCGCACTCTTATAATCGGGATTCATCTTTCTGTAAACAAAAACACCGGTTTTACCTGGACTTGATAGTTGACAGATTGGATTGTGTACACAATTTATTATTAGAATGTTATTTTGCCGGTCACGGGGTTAATTCACTATTGCATAACACAATAACAAGAGTAAAGTACAACGATTATTTAATAATTAACTCACACTGCACTAAATTGAGCTCGTGATAAACAAAATACGTTCCCGACGATAGGCACAGCAAGTTTAGAAATCGCACGAAAACTGATTGTCATGTTTGAAGTTGAACTTTAATCCAAGGGCTCAAAGTAATTTAAAATTAGTGTTGCATGGTACAGAATTCAAATATACCCAGAATTTGTTTTATTACAAGCTTTTATTATACAATATACAAAGTAAAATATGCTAACTAAAATACTAAATGTACCATATATAATTATACAAAAATAAAAAATAAATTAAAAATAAAAAGGGGGAGAGACTGTAATATTTCCTCACCTCTACTGATGCCGTGCCCAAAAGGCTGGCGGCATTACCCCGTTGAATAGCGATACTAATTCTTTGAGCGAGGTTGGAGCGAGGTAAAAGCCGATCATGAGAAGAGTCGATTAGTCGCTTCGCTAATTCTTTGCATAGCGCGCGCATTTGGACCCCACGGACCCAACATTTCGACTCCAAATGGCTTAAAAGTACAATTACCAGATAAATTGGTATAACTGCGCCGTTTCAGTGTCTCGATCTGATGCAGCAGCAGCGCACGCACGGTCCATCGTACTTGGAAGATGGAAAGGCGCCAGGGTGTCGACGCAAGTTGCGTCCCACACGCACACCTTATTATTAATAAAGTTTTATAACATTTTAATGAATAAATTAAGGTTTTATTTAGTTTCACCGCGATGTTTGTCCTTATCGTGCAAACAAATATTGATACACTACCGGGCATCTTCAATTTAAACATTTTGTTTTAGTTACCTCGGTAACCGGGCAGGTTACCGATTGAGCTGAAACTTTTCATACGTAGGTACATATTATAAAATGGTGAAGGTGACCAAGGGCAATTAGTAATTAAACGACACAACCTTATCGAGTTTGGGCTCATTTGAATTGTTTTAACGAGTGGTTTGCCTTTCAATGGTAACCTTGGTCTAATGGTGAGGCTGGAAGGTGGTCATAGGAACTCAGAAAAAAAAATACGGAACTCCATCAAGTCTCAGCTCGTTTGATTCGTCATGATGAGCACTTTAGAACTAGATGGTAACCACGGTTTGAAGGTGGAGCTGGATGATAGCCTGAACCATTTCTGAATTAAATAAGATAGACTAACTGTGTTTGGGTTCGTTGGGCTGGTCTTAGTATGATTAGAAAACTGAGAAAAAACTTGCGCGATACAAGATTTTTAAATCAAAGCATAGCCCGTGTACAAAATTAATACCTACTTCAGATTTTTTAAAAGCTTGTATAATAGTTTTTTTATTACTTTTTTAAGACGGAGGATCGTGTGTTATGGGGCATATGTCCATCAGTGAACTGTACAACTGTACTGTAGCCTATTTTTATTGATAGATAGAATATTCTGTGTACAAATTACTACGGTGGCAAGTCTCCTTGCCGGATCGCCCCCGTGGATCCTGGAAGCAAGATCCCTTGCGGCACTGTATCGGTTCCGTAAGGAGGCGTGAGAGCGGGGATACGATCCCAACCCCGAAGACATTGGTGGAGTGGGAGCGATGACTTGAGCAACCACGCGCAGTGCATGCCGTCATAGAGAGAGGCCACATCATGGTAGCCTCTCGTATCGACTGACGCAGATTATCACCGGGCACGGGTGCTTCGGGTGGCATCTGCGTCGGATCGAAAAAGAGCCAACGTCCGAGTGCCATCATTGCGACGAGAGCGACACACGCTCACTGAGTGTCCCGCATAGGCCGGAACGAGGCGGGAGCTAGTGGGGGCCCTGGGAGTGAGAGATCTCACCCTCGCCACCCTACTCACAGCAATGTTCCGATGTGCGGACGCATGGGCGGCTGACGTCTCCTTCAGCGAGCAGGTAATGGTCGTGAAGGAGACTGCGAAACGGGAGAGGCGGCGTGAGCGAGAGAGACTCACGGATCGCACCGCCCACGTGCGCAGGAAACTTGGGCGTTGGAAGCCACTGACTGACCTCCGTGCCCCATGTGCGCGGGCCCGGGGGTGAAGGGTGGAGCCACCTGTCACCCCAGCAGAAACGGGCCACGGCGTGGGCGCGCTGAAAAGCGCGCCTCCCCATTCCGGGGGCGAGTCGCAGACACCGTTGTCCCCCCTCCCAAGGAGGGCCAGACCGTAAGGGATGGCCCTGGGCCAGCCGGGGTGCGAGGTTTATGTCGAAGACAACCTCACCTCCAGGCTAGCACCATGACCCGTATTCAGCGTGCGGTTTTAGTCAGTTTGAGTCCGACATAACCTCCCCATCCGGCTCCAGCAGAGGAGGTATTCAAGGAGATTTCTGCACGGAAAAAAAAATAAAAAAAAAGTGTAGGTACAAATTACTTGAAAATGTTTCGTCATTTTCGTCCCACGAAATCGGATCTACATTCCTCCAATGGTTATTTCCGTTTTCAAGGCAAAATCCTGATTCACTTACTGAGGAAAGTAAATTATGCATAAGTATAAGTCGAACCATATATCTTGGACCTAAAATAAACTCTAAATGCGCTCTATACGCACCGTACTCGTTTCTTGGATGTATTTAGAAGATATCACGCGGTGCTACGTCGGTGGATGATTTCAAATTCATCAATGATGGATTATTACAAAACAATCTGCTCGCGTCAGGCACTTTTATATTTCGCGATTTAGGTCCAAGATTTATGGTTCGAGCTATATTAAGCACATCTTACTTAATGGCCAAAAAAAAATCGGCCATTTTCAATTTAAACATTTAGTTTATAATGCTGATGTTCATATGAAGTATTCAGAGGGAAAGTTTCGAAAAGAGATAAGATAAGAACAAGAGATAGACTTTTTGATATACTCACTAGTGTAGGTATATCAAAAAAAATTACACCTACCAAACATTCTTTGATAAGTTTTCAGTTTTTTTATTGTTTATAATTCAGTAATGTTGAAATGCAATATATTATAGTGAACGAGTGAGATGTATCTATGAAAATCCGTGGGTCAAAATGTCTCACAGTATGTATGATAGTTTTAGTATTTTCTTTATTTCGAAATTCAAAAGTTATTCAAGATCACTATTGTTCATGAAGGAGTTCGCTCATACTTCGATTCGCCAGGCCGCCAATCGAACTCCTATAGTATAATATGCCTATTCTTAATTCACAAACCCCCGCATTAACCCTTTGAAATAGGCGAGGTGAAGTCAAATTGACGTGTCCTGTATAAAAAAAAGTACCGAAATTTCCCCGTATTTTTTCTAAGCAATGGTTAATACTACCGTGATACCGGTTGTAACAATAGTCTATAGTTCGGCAACACTTAACTGACACAACACAACCACAGGCACAGGATAGGTTAAAGTCATTGACAATAATGTTGCGTCCACACGACTCGACGAATAGCGAGGAAACGAACACGTTATTTATATCTATACTAAAAGTATACCTAATAGACCTTTCATTTGATATACCTAGGTAGAAAAGTGTTACAAGTTACAACACATGGGACAAAACCGCCCATTCTTCTTTGGCGCCATCTTTTGTTGACCAGACTCACAGGCATTGCTTGATTCATTTTACACCTATAACATCTCTCTTCTAGACTCATTTTCTGTCTTTCCATTTGTTTGATCAGTATTACTCTAGCTCTAAAGTTACTTTCAGTTATATCTGACCTTGGACCTTAATTTTAATTTCAATTCAATTCTTGTTGAAAATCTTATTCCGCAATTTTTTTTTTCTATTTTATCATTTTGCGGGAGGCGGGAGGCGGGAGGCGGGAGGCGGGAGGCGGGAGGCCTTAACAGAAAAAGAGACCGGTTTGGATTTGAATTTCATTATTGATTCAGATTCGGGTTCAGATTCGGATTCGAATTAGAATTAGTTTTTTGATGAAATTTCGCTAATTGTCGGGTTCGCTAAATTGATTATATATTCTTAAGGAGCCCATTCACGATCAGTCCGCCTGCAGTTTCAGATCGTATCGGGCGGTCTGCAGTCTTAGGCTGACATTTGATATCGACGTCTGATATCGGTATTGACGACCATTTTAACGAGTGACGATCAAAGATGGTGGAAATGAAATTCTCAACAACATCAATATGGGCATCATTTTCGATGACTACGAATATTATCATCCATTTGCGATCCAAGATGGCGGATGGGAAATTTCCAATAAAGTCAATATGGGTATCGTTTACGAAGTTTCCGGGGTTACTGATTGCGAATATATCACCCATTTAGAGATAAAAGATGGCGGACTCAAATTTTTCAACAAAGTCAATATGGGTGTGGTTTACGAGGTTTTTAGAATTACGAATATTTCATCCATTTAGCCATCTAAGACTAAATGGCTAAATGGATGTAAAGTCATACAAAGTCAATAAAGGTATAGTTTTCGAAGTTTTCGTGATTGCTAATTACGAATATATTATCCATGCAGTCATCTCGGATCGCTAAATGAAGAGATCCGGTTCGCAGCATTCCATGGATTCACCGTGCGGTCGCCGGGTCCATGGCGTGGTACAGAGAGGAACACTGTGACGGCGCCTGGGACTTGCGACCCAGGTGTAGGTTTAGGGTGGCCACCTTGTGATGCATCAGCGCTCACCTCCACCGTCAGTCGTGTTCCCCCCTCTACCTATCCAAATTTGGTAAGATCCTATCAACGCCGTTTTAGATATTCGTTTGAGTGAAGAGCTTACTGAAGCTCTTGGCAATCCGAGGTCTTTAAATAAGTTATACAGGGATTTAGCTGGAATTCCCCTTGCTCTTACTTCCACGGCGTATAGTTTAACCACATAGCCATTTTTGGTTAACTCGTTGGTCAAGTCAAAGTATTTGTTTATTTTTATAGCGTTGTCTTTAGGTATGTTAGTTTCCCACGGTACTGTGAGTTCTACTAGTACTGCACGCTTTTGCTGTTTCGAGAATAGAAATATATCGGGTCTGGAGGCACAAACATCCTCCGGCATTTTATAGTGTTTCTCATATGAATCTGCGAGTAATGTCCCATCAGCGGCTGCTATCAAAATTGAGTACGGCTTTTGGTTTGTATTTTTGAACAGCCTTCTTTAAAAACGCGACGTCATTTCGTTGGTTTGTAGTTAAACCCTTTTTCGCTTTAGCTACCGCCAAACTTACCGCCTCACGTATGATTTCTAATACCTTATCATGTCAGCGCGAGTAATGACCCCGGTCTTATAGCGTTCTACAACCCACCAGTAGGTGCCTAGCAGTACCAATTGCTTCACCACATGAGTTACATGTTTTATCTGTGGCTTTTCCCCATCTGACAAGATTGCTTTGGTCGGGGAGGGTCAACTGGAATGCATTGAGATAGAATTTAAGGAGAGCCGGTGACCAGTCGTATATTAAGGTACGCCATTTTAAGGCTATGGGAATACAAAATTCACGTAGTGTTAACCATTCGTTTTGTATTTCTAGGTTCATTGCGTGCACTTTGTAGGTATTATTTTCATCTACTTGAAGAAAAGATTTTGTTTTGTCTTTGTTTGACTGCCTCCTAGTATTATCTAAACCTACCCTACCAGTCTGCGAGCCTATCATGAATTTTTTATGGAATTGGAGTCGTGACTCTAGCTCTGAAGTACTTTGGTCTTTTGGAAGAGCTTGCACGATTTCGTCTTTTGATTTCGCTAAGACGTGCATTTGGTTACTCTTAGATGTTTATAGAGTTTCGATGGTTTCTTGAACGTCATTCCAAAGTTATTTGAGGCTCTATATAATGTCGATGGGTCTGCTGACTGAGCTAGTTTCGTATTCGTAATCAGCAAACCCAAAAACCCTGAAAAAAAAAGATCTTGGTGAAAATGTCCAGTCCGCCATCTTGGATCGGTATATGGATGATATTTTCGTAATCAGCAACCCCAAAAGCCCTGAAAACGATACCCATATCAATTTTAGTGAAAATTGCGAATCCACCATCTTCGATCGCTAAATGGATGATATACTCGTAATTAGCGACCCCAAAAACCCTGGAGACGATACCCATATCGATTTTAGTGAAAATTTCGAGTCCGCCATCTTGGATCGCCAAATGGATGATATATTCGCAATCACCGACCCCAAAAACCCTGAAACCAATTCCCATATCGATTTTGGTGAAAATTTAGTGTCCGCCAGCTCGGATCGCTAAATGGATGATATATTCGCAATAACCGACCCCAAAAACTCTGAAAGTATACAGAGTATAAATCTATGATTATTGAATTGACGCACCGAGACAAGTCACGACGTGATCCACTACGCACCCCGTGTCAATCAATATCAATGCGTGTCCGCGTGGCTGCTACGCGTGTCATTAATGCAGTGTGGACGTCATTTGTCAAGCAGACGACACCGAACATCCTTTGAAAAAATCCGACTCCGATGGATCATCTCGTGACACGTAACTTTGATCCGTGACAGTACACAAATCAGCGTCCACACTAGACCCGAACAGTACATCGTAACACCGTACATTGTCTTGCCGTTAGTTCTGTGTCTGACATTTCCTTTGTGTTCGGTATGGATAGAGGCGTGTCAAGTAGCCTGTGACATTGTCCGCGTGACAAAAACCCGTCCACACTAACGAACTGACACGCGTGTCTGACACGGTACGGAGTACTGTACGGCGTAAATGTCACAAGTGTGGACTGGACGCACCATAATATACAGCTCGTGCGAGTTAACATGGCACCTGGCCTTACAAACAACCCTCCTCCCACTTTTCCGCACGATGCCCCGATCTCGTCCTGCAGTAGCGTCCGCATCACAGTGACTGTTGTACATTTTAATATCGTAGTTTTTATTATCAGATTTTGTAGAGTTTTGTTATTCTTACATTTTGGAACATTTATATTGATTTATTTTATTGAGTTTTCGTCATAATACTTTATAACATACAAATTTACTATGTTCTGCATTTATAATATTAGTATGGATTTCTTGGATTTTTCGAATTGAATTGATTGGATTATGAAGTATTCCTTTTTTTCTAAATTCTCTATCTCTGCCAAATTTCATCCAGATTCGTTCTACCGTTGTGTGGTTTGATTAAATACCTACCTAACAAACATGCATCCACACTTTCAATAAATCTCATTATCAATATAGAATCTTATTACAACGGCGGTAATCATCACCGTAGTAAAAACTAAACTAATCCATCAATATAATATTATAAAAATAATGAATAGGACTTTTTCCCTCTTAGTATGCACGTGTACTGTCATAATTTAGGCAGCAAACTACCACTGAAGGAACTGACGCTAATAAAATTATTATGTCCTTTTATAATTTGGCATGTTTAGTCACTGCTGTGATCTCTGATATCCTTTCCGATAACAATAGCTTTAACCTGGTTTAATAATAAGGGGTGCGATACAAGGATGTGAAAATTGTACAGATAAACAATCACAATATTTTATTGGGATAACATTTCATCAATACATTTATATTAATAATTTCATTTTTAGAAATAAAAAATGTCTAGTAGTTTCACCAACAGTGATTTTATTGAATAATCCTGTAATACGTTATACTTTCAGCTTTACAACAATGTAAGTATAACACAAGCTTATTATAAGAAAAACATGCCATGAATATTGTTTATTTTTTAATCTTACGATCAGATATCTATTAATTCTTTTAATCAGTATTAAAGAATTTAAGAAATTTATCTAATAAAATATGGCGCCCTCGAAAATTCAAAATTTCTTTTGCAGTCAGTACTTGAAACGTCACCTGATTGAGCCATGGTGCCATGTTAACTCGCACGAGTTGTATGTAGTGTATTCAAAGTCTATGATTTTATCCATCTTTGTTCTCTATACTCTATGCTGTGCTGTCAATTTCAGCTTTCAGCTGTCCTGTCAATAGTCAAAATTGGTAGTGTCAAGCCTTAGAGTATATCAAGAGGTGCCATACCTACGAAAAAAAACTGCCTACCTAAAATTGGATTTTATGAATGAATGGAAAGCAGTATGGCGGCCTAGTAGGGAATCCAGTAAACTGTCGATAACTACTTATCGATATAAAAAGGGCACAGACTAAAAATTTATACATTTGAAAGAAAAAATTAAGTGATTAGCTTAAGTGGATGCCGATTATTTGTATTCTCAGGTTGCAGTGTGCTTATGGCTTTCTGTCAGACTTTCCTTGTGATAGCCGGAGTTTCGAATAATTCGCCCAGAAGGACGTAGAATCTACAAAGATTCTTTACAGTCTTTGAGTAACGATATATATATATATATATATATATATATATATATATATATATTTAGTAGTACTCCAGGTACATAACACATTGGCACAAAAATAAAATCGATTTGGACAAAAAAAAATCGAATTATTATTTAATATTTTTTTTTTTTTTTAAATGTTTTAGTAACTATTCATCAGTAATACCAGTACCATTATGCGATAGAATAATAAAAAGTCAACGGCATTTCAAAAGTCATTCACTATGTATGGAAAGTGGTCTTCGTTCTTTAAATATTTGGGAAAATATCGATAATTAAAATTCTATCACCGCATCACTAACAATTTTATTTGACCAATCAGGTGCTACTACATCCCCACTACGTTGGAAAGCAAGATGGAGAATTGGCGTTTTCCTAATATGATTTTATGAATGAATTTCGTAGTAGCTTCACGTCTGTATATTTATGTCTATGTGTCAAGCATAGAATGTGTCAAGTGCTTAGAGTATATCAAGAGGTGCCATACCTACGAAAAAAAACTGCCTACCTAAACTTGGATTTTATGAATGAATGGAAAGCAGTATGGCGGCCTAGTAGGGAATCCAGTAAACTGTCGATAACTACTTATCGATATAAAAAGGGCACAGATTAAAAATTTATACATTTGAAAGAAAAAATTAAGTGATTAGCTTAAGTGGATGCCGATTATTTGTATTCTCAGGTTGCAGTGTGCTTATGGCTTTCTGTCAGACTTTCCTTGTGATAGCCGGAGTTTCGAATAATTCGCCCAGAAGGACGTAGAATCTACAAAGATTCTTTACAGTCTTTGAGTAACGATATATATATATATATATATATTTAGTAGTACTCCAGATACATAACACATTCGCCTGGAGTACTACTTAATATATATATATATATATATATCGTTACTCAAAGACTGTAAAGAATCTTTGTAGATTCTACGTCCTTCTGGGCGAATTATTCGAAACTCCGGCTATCACAAGGAAAGTCTGACAGAAAGCCATAAGCACACTGCAACCTGAGAATACAAATAATCGGCATCCACTTAAGCTAATCACTTAATTTTTTCTTTCAAATGTATAAATTTTTAGTCTGTGCCCTTTTTATATCGATAAGTAGTTATCGACAGTTTACTGGATTCCCTACTAGGCCGCCATACTGCTTTCCATTCATTCATAAAATCCAAGTTTAGGTAGGCAGTTTTTTTTCGTAGGTATGGCACCTCTTGATATACTCTAAGATGTTAACCATCAACATCTGTCAACATCAAACCATTTTCTAAATCAGTGTAGTGCGGAATACGTCATACATATTTTGATTATAAAAAGGAAAAAGTTACACCTACCATGGCTTTTTTAGTATCATCTTTACGCCAGTGTTGCCTGAGAAGCCTCAGCAGTCCTAACTTAGTCTCGACTGCATCTTATCATGCTAACGTAAGTTTTCAGTACTGTGAATGATCATCGATTTTGTACGTGCGACGTAATTTCAAGGGAATCATTTACCGGCGGGTTAAATTTTATAATTCTTGTTTAAATTAGAATTTCTTTTTGCCTCACACTATTTCTTCAAATATTCGTAAATCAGAAATTATTTCAATTAGATTTTCACTGATTTGTTTACTAACAATAAAACTTTAATAGGGCAGCAAGAATTTCATGATAATAGATGAGCTATGTGACTAAGGATAGTTTACTAATTAATTATATAAACTCCACGATGTCTGTAAAATATCAATATGCTAATGTGCTACATTTGCATAGTTCATGAAAAACTTCCATTATCATTCATGATGTAAATATTAGTTTTCATTGTGAAATAAATTGAAAATGCACTTGTTGGAAGTTGCCTCAAATATTGATTATATACTTGTATTTTTTTATTTTTTTTTTATTTGAATGAATTTTTTATAGCATTTATTATGCTAACTTTTAAGTTCGAAAAACATTGGAAAAAATGAAATGCTCAAGTGAGACTCGAACTCCATTTACTTTTCCACAATATTTGTTTGTTTTTAATATAGTGGAAAAGTATAAGTGTTTGGTCATCTTATAATACTATTTACTTGAATTTCAGGTCATTGATCACTATGAGAACCCTCGTAATGTTGGATCTTTGGACAAGAAAGATAAAAGTGTGGGCACTGGGCTTGTAGGTGCGCCAGCTTGTGGTGATGTGATGAAATTGCAGATCAAAGTTGATGAGAATGGCAAAATTATTGATGCAAAGTTCAAGACTTTTGGGTGTGGTTCGGCTATTGCTTCAAGCTCGTTGGCTACTGAATGGGTGAAGGGCAAGACTGTGGATGAAGCATTGAAACTGAAGAACACAGATATTGCTAAAGAGCTTTCTTTGCCTCCTGTGAAGCTGCATTGTTCAAGTAAGTTAC
Source organism: Eilema sororculum (assembly GCA_914829495.1). Classification (NCBI taxonomy): domain Eukaryota; kingdom Metazoa; phylum Arthropoda; class Insecta; order Lepidoptera; family Erebidae; genus Eilema; species Eilema sororculum. Next base: position 17,190,244 of record OU618550.1, read on the forward strand.
TTCATTTCTTCAATCCATCAATCAATTAGCCCACTGCATTCCACTGTTGGACATAGGCCACTCCCAATGTGTTCCATTTCAGCCCGTTCTCCACTTTCTACATCCAGTCTATTCCAATCACCTTTTTTGGATTCCACTTCTTAACATTCAGAAATTTTAATATGATTGAAGTTGAATATAGATACTGTATTTAAAAAAGGAATGAAAAAAGCACTCAAAATGTGGAACAAAATTAGAGGGAGCTTGTGAATTACGTAAGGACAGAAGCATAAAATATATCCCCATATATTTTATGCTTCTATTCTTCCTTACACACTTCTTTGCTAAATGCTTTTTTTTAATTGATTGCTATTTTTTTTTTATTTAAGTACATAAAGCTATTTATTTGTTTCCAGTGCTTGCTGAGGATGCTATCAAAGCAGCTTTGTCAGACTACAAGATCAAACAACAGGTTGAGGAGAAGCAATAAAGAGTTACAAAGAGTCATTGGGAACAGATCTGTGATTATTAGTACGAGAATTTAAGAAAACGATCAGTATCTATACATTATTAGATGTAATTGTAGGTACTTGGAGTGATGGAAAGTTAATCAATATAACAATACTCTGTAGTCTATTCTATACATGATTAGATATAGTTGTAGGTACTCAGAGTGATAGAAAGATAGAAATTTAACCGTTGTAAGAACATTCTTTATCTTCAAAATATAAAAAAGAAATGTAATGTTTTGTAGTTGTTACCTATATCAAAATGATAGTCATGTTTACGTAATTTTGTTGGTTTCTTATTGTGTCTAAATATAATGGTAGAAATGTAACGAATATTAGATCAGATAATAAAGTGAATATTACGAAATTATGTTTATGACTTTTATTGAGTGTCCTACAAAACGATCCCCTTAGGCCGCGTCCTGGATGACGGCGGCTGGAGCGGGCGGCGCGGGCGACGACACCCGCGTCTTTATCAAAGTCGTACATTTGTGTGAAGCTGTTCTCGATGACAGCGGTGCGGGCGGCGCGGCGTGGCGAAGGACACCGCGCACACCGCCCGCTCTGCCCGCCGTCGTCCAGGACGCGGCCTTAGTCTGTCAGGGAGCATCAATGATGGTTATTTTTTTATTTACTGGACTTTATGCACAAGTACATAGGCGGACTTATGATTTCATGTTGACATAATTACATATTATTTTCGTTAAAATATTCTCAGTTGCAACTGTCTTGCACTTACTATGTGCTGTCATGTAGTCTGCAAACACATAGTAAGTAATATACTACGTATAATAAATATATTGCAGATGCGTAGTGATGTTGCGTCTTTGGGCAGTATTCTACAGTCTCTACCATGGTGAATGTTCCGAGGAGCTCTTCCTTTCCTTCACAAGACGACACGTGCAGGGTTAAGATGCTAACCCGTATACGGTGCAGAGTAAGTATACCTGCTAGAACCAAGCGTTTCAGTGACTCATTCCTCATTCCTTTAAGCAGGGCGTGAAAAGGCATCTGATGAGGCCGTCAAGCTGAGTGCTACCACTGTTAACATGGTACATGTTTACGATGGTGACCCTCTTTCCGAGACTTTGCCTTTAGCTTAATATCAGGCGAGAGGCGAAGTCAAATTAACGTGTCCTCTATAAAAAAAAGGAAGCTGCAAATATATGGCCAGCAGAGGGCATTGTTTTGTTAGATGTCAATTGTCAACATGACAGTTCTCTACTAGTGATGTGCCGAATCGTTATAGTTATAAATGTATATCCGCGGATCTGAAACCCTATATTTCCTGTCAAGATCCGCGATACGTTTCTTAATTTTTTACTAAATTGGTGTTGGTGCGCATTTCCTCCAAATGATAGTTGCTTGCAATATTACATTACAAATTGAAAAGATTTCCAAAAAAGTAACAGATACAGATCTTTCTCTCTCAGATATCCACAAGTGCAGTAGCTGAATCAGATTTGACATATCTTACATCATACCAGCCTGCAATAATTACGTAATATTATTGTTTTTAATTATTTAGGTATATGGCACACAACCACATGACCTGCTTCATGATAAGTGACACTGGCCAGGTGATAAGGCACAAATAAACCACATTTAGGCTGACCTTTTCGGTCACCAAGGAGTGTTTGTGATGCGACACGGAAATATATGCATCGATTCGCAATGATATGCCACTGACTAAAATTCAGGGCTTGTTCTTCTTTGAAAATTATAACTAAAATACATTGCGACTGCTTGTGTGTCAGTGCCTACCTACAAGTCTTTGTAGGTAGGTACTGATGATGAATGTGCGAATATAATGTGCACGAAGCACCCGTTCCCGGTGATAATCTGCGTCAGTAGATACGTGAGGCTGCCAAGTGGCCTCTCTAGCCATTGCCCCATGATGGGTCTTACCGCCGCTACGGCGCCACGACGGCGTGCCCTGCACCCGTCCTGATCCATGATATTTTTTTTATGAATTAAAACTTCAGTATCATTCATTATAGGCATTTATTGCAAACATATTACAACAACGTGCTATGACTATGATTATACTCAATGAGGGGTTTACACGGGTCGATTTTCGTTTCACCTAACCAAGACCCACCGCTGGTCCATTTACACAGGTGACTAAAATAGATGTATGTAGATGCTCGTGCCGGAATTAAATTTATGTATGTAGTTAGTTATTCATTAGCCCGCGACTTTGCCTGCGTAGATAAGGGTAGGGTTTCATCCCCTATTTGAAACCCTTCACGCTCTTTTCGCTCTAGCAAGTTAGTCTATCTCCGTATCAAATTTCATTATTAGCGGTTCAGAGGTTTAGGCGTGGAACGGTAACAGATATACTTTTGCATTTTTCCTTAAATCCATACTACCTAATGTATGGGTTTAAGGATTGCTTAAAGAACACAGAGGAACGAATTTCGCGAAACACTTCATGGGGCGGGCGATCACCCGCAACTGATATATTACACGGTGGATTTAATTCACCTTTTAAGGTTTTGCAGCTTCAGTTACTCAGAACCTAATCAAATTGCAATTTAGACGGTCGGTATTGGCCATGCGGCAAAATGATGCGACTTTAGTCACCTGTGTAAACCCCGAAAAATTATTATACACACGTAAATCAACGTTACGTCACGACGATGCCAAGTTTCTGCAAGGCCAACTGCGCAGCATCGGCTTTCGCTTGTTTTTTATTAGCACTAGCTACTGCGGGTTGGTATTCAGTTCCTGCTACCTTTACCTGAAATAAATAAAGCAAATTGTTTATGCATTAGTTAAAATATATATTTGTGTTTCGGTTCCATCAGAATGGATAAGCTTTGCTTTATAAAAATACTTATTTATTGATTTTAATCGTTCAATGGTTCATGCGAGCTTGATTTTCATGTGATAAATGAAATCGCGGTAAAAATAAATTTTGAATATCACCTTGCAACAGACCTTGAAAAGGAAATTCTTTTTATGATCAGGTCCACATTCGAAACATAAATTGTATTCAGGCGGGCCTAGTTTTTGCTTAGAACAGTACTCTCCTAGCAGAGATACAGGGTGTTTGCCGCCGGCGACCAGCGGCGCAGGTCCTCGCACTCGACCTGCACGTTGGGGTTTCATCTGAAAATAAAAACGGACATGGAAATGACATTTGACGCGCGGCTGTGCAGTGTAGTCATCCGCAGATTTCTGCATGTGCGCGTAATGCAGGTGCGCATGTAAAAGGCAGCGGATGAGTTAAATAGTAAACTAAAGGTACTAAAATATGAATTAAAGCGTAATTCGGAAAAGTCAACATCCAGGCAGTTGCGGTTAGCCAGATGGAGTTGACATCATATCAATTTGAAAAAGAATAATTTGTGCGATTTAATCTACTTGTCTAGAATAACATACTGTATATAAGATCAAAAACATATTTAATAGGATGATTGATGATGATTGCAATTACTGGTGTATCATTCTTAGTGATGTGCTGATTTGCTAATAGTGATGTTGTGATATCCGTTTCCGTTACCGCTTGATTAAAAAAGTTAAGATTTGCATCCGCGGATCTTGACACCAAATATCCGCATTCAGATCCGTTTCAGCGGATATACATTTTTAACAATCCGGCACATCACTAATAACAAAGTTATATAATGGACGCCCAAAGTAATGTATTTTACTTACACTTCTATTGCGTCTACTGCTACTGACCTCTTCTTTGGCCTGCAGACCTCTCGTGTCCAGTTTGACTTCGAGGAGTAATGGTTGAAGAGTGCCTGTGCCTTCCTTGCCCAACCCTTGGCCAGGACACCAACCCATTTTCTGGAGTAAATGCATGCCCATACCGCCTTCCACAGGTGCGGCACGAACCAGTTGATCCTATACACACAATCTAATGTTAGCCGACGGATTGACGGTCTGGTTTATTGACAAAATATGTAACAATTATTGTTATTGACATTGGTTTGATTCAAAATGGTGATAAATTGAAAAATAACACCCTTAACCCTGCCAGCTAAATTGCTGGTGTTAGGAGTGGGTTTAATTCGGTAATTAATGTCCAGGATTCGAACCCGGGACATCTCGTTCGTAAGGCCGATACCTTAAGCACTAAGCATTATTATTTACAAAGTCAGCAACAACCTACACATCTACACATATAAAGTAAAACATCATTTTAATTATAAATCACTGTAAAACATTATAAAAATCCATTGAAAAATGTCATTGCACCTAAACTGTCCCCATTTATATCATACTTACCTCACGTATAGCGTAAGCACCTATCATCGTAGACCGTGATGATACCGTAGTGCACGCATCTCCTTATCACTTAAAAGCTGCAACAAATATTCATGGATTCCCCATTTTAGCTGCACGTCTCTCTGAGCCATCAGCAGGCTCACCATGACGATTTATAAATCGATTCAGTTTCAGAGCAATCCAAACTAGTAGTATAGGTAGAGAGAAGAGCTGTACACTCCATAGGTATTGCTCCATCTCTCTCCCCCTGGATAGTATTCCAAAACGTGAACGCTTATAAGTGCGTCATGTAGCGTGCAGTTCTGAAGATAGCTCAAAGAATCGCTTAGCAGTAAATAAATATTGGAGACTGACTACACTTTTTTTTGTCAAAAATATATATGACGAATACGGTTTGCATGTAATAAATACATACAACCCGTTCACTTTAAGTTTGGTAGAGATCAACCACATTTATAAGTCGCATCGGCAAAGTTCGCCTGCTCAGAAGAGTAAGCTAACGCCGATTAATTACGATTGCCAACGCTATTGAAACACCTACTTTATTGCGTTGCGTTAAGATTGAAAATGCAATAAATCCAGAGAGTAGTGCTTTCTCGCTCATTGTTTCGAACATGGCGCGCAAGCGGCAACCAATAATAAAGGGCCATGTTTGGCGGAGCGTTGTGAACGGTTAAGATTTTTTGGCGCGTTTCAAACATGAGACTTCTGCGCAGGTACATCGGCGTAACTTATAAACGTGGTACTACTGTACTGGTGTCGATGACGTTACATAGACGTCAGGTTCAAACTTTAAGTAAACGGTATAAGTGAATTTAATTAAATTGGGTTGTACTGGTGAACCTTTTGATAATCTGATTTTACTATTAAGCTGTTTCGTTGATGAGTAATAAATAAGTCAGTCAAAACCAAGGGGAAAACTGAATATTTGTATGCAATCAGGAGTAATGATGATTGACATGCCACATGTGCACATGGCATGAGAATTACCACTACTTTCGCAGAAGAATAGTGCGGTGTAAATAGCGAACTTCACAGTTCCCTATTTACACAAAGAATGTACGGTTTTTGGTGATGGTTGCAGCAACATTCGGATATATTTAAAATACAAAACAATGTGTTTATATAATGTAGGCATTTATTGTCTGCCTCAAAAGTAAATGACGTTTTAAAAATTCAAAATATCAATACATAATTTAACATTCATCTATTAAAACATTTCAACAAACATTAATAAATGTTTTAATAGAGCCCATAATTTTAGTAATATAAAACATACTCATAAACAATTTGTTGAAATCTGAAAATGATCATGTACTCTTGACTCTGACTATACGATAAATAAATACGAAAATTATTATCCTTCATATTTTTTGTTAATAAATTTATATTATCATGGTATATACATAAAGTGTGATTAAACACATACATTTTGGATAAAATTGAAATATTTGGTGTCAGAATATAAATGGATATGAAATGTAATTATTATAAAATAACAAATATACATACAAAAATAAAATAAAGTGTACATATAAAATATTAATGTTATTGCAACCATCACAGATGAAATAAAAAAGGTCAGAAGGTATAATACTATGTGTATTATAAATTCTGACCACCACTTGCGCACGCGCAGTGTACGCGGGGCCCTCCCGCTGTGACGCAATCGGCTGTAAGAAAAGTTATTTCCACACGATTAAAGTATTGAACGAAACCTTTGGCTCAATGACTGGGCATTGGTAACCGTACGCAGTTTAATTTACCATGGAACGTCTACTGCCGAATATTTCTCTAAGATTTCTTTCGGGAAATTGGCCAATGTTCAACAGTGGACGTCCCACAAAATATTCATTTTCAAAAAATAATACAATGTTATTGACTTGAGACCATAACATATAGTGAAAAAAGCTTCGCAAGGACTTTTATGACAACTTGCCCCTTTTGGTACAATTATGATTGTTCCCATGGTCCCTGAACCGTGTAATATATAGATGCTCACAGAATCAATAAAAGATACACAAAAATATTTGACACACAATATATTATTTATATAAACATACATAATAATATACTTTACTTAAATAATAAAGTGCCATCTGATTTTTTTAGATCAAACCTTAGACCCATTTACATGAGGTTATTTAGAAAAATCTCAAGTCAATTTTATTCATCTCTTGCATTAGCAGAGACCAACATCTACAAACCTCTTATAAATGAGGCTGACGTCTTGTAGATGAGACTAACGTCTTGTAGACGAGATAAACCTCTTTCAGATGGGACTAACCTCTTGTAGATGAGACTAAATTCATGTAGTTGCGACTAACCTCTTGTACACGAAACTAACCTTGTATATGAAGGTAATCTTTTATAGATGACAGTAACTTCTGGGAACTGACTAGGCACGATACGCATTACACAATACGACAGATGAGCACCAACACCTGGGTTCGTTTAATACTTTAATGCCTCACACATTTTAAAGCATTTATTCTTTCATGACCACTTGTACGATAGAATAAAATTGTAATTTTTGCTAGTGGCAATGAAAGAATAAGTCGCATTATGAGCAAGATGGTGGATGGATGAATATGTTTGTTGATGGAAATGAGTACCTTTTTGGCCCAAGCTTGTGTGCCGCTAGCTAGTTCCCGCGGCGTTAAGATTTGTGCTCCTGTTGAGCCAGTGAATTGTCCCAGATTTGTGTCTTTTCCTGACCAACCAAACTGTGAACAAAATATTGATTATGTCATTTTCACAAAGATTTTTTCATTATTGTATAGAAATAGGACATTATATTTTTTTTAAACAAGTCCACTTATTTGCAGTGACGTATATTCCTCTGACTTTAGTGATGAGCCGTTCGTCCCTACGGATATCCGAAAAGTTATCAAATATCCGCATTACAATCCGTATCCGCGGATATAATTTTTTTACGAACCGGCACATCACTACAACACTATAATACTGGGACATAATATGATTTTCAGGTATTTTGAAATTGTACCACGGAATGGAAAATAAAATGACACCATAGTTATTGCTTGTGCACCGCAATGCTGAACAGATGTTCAACGTACTTTGCAACGTCATTGGCAAAAAAAAAAATACTTTCAGTCTTGTTTTCTGTTGACCAATCATGTCACTGTTTCGTGTGACGTTATCATAAACCGAAAAGCGCGAAAACGCGAATCTGAATAAGGAGGATTGCCATTATGCTACATAATGCAAGTAAAAATATAAGATAGACTATGGCCGATAGTAGGCATCTCGCTACTAAATCAATTAAACTGTCCATAGCCGTTCCTACCTTCTGTTTTTTCCCAATGGACTCTTGGCTTGCATCGCTTGAGTCGTCTTGTCCGTCTGGAGGTAGTAACGCGCGAGTGTTGAAAGCACTCATAGGCCACAGTAACTCCTATATTAAGAGTATAAAAATGTTAAGTAAAGTCGCGGCTCGGACAGACATTCATCGCCCTTACTAAAAAAAGGAATCGGGGTCTAGCCGATTGCAACGCCACCTAGGTCCAATGGATTCGTCAAGGCAATATCCTAGACATCTGCGGTGAAAAACTTAAGATTTTGGCAGTAGATGAATTTTATGTAGAAAGCATCTACCAAGGAAAGATTTATAGAATTTGAATGAAATTTATAGCATTTATTATGCTAACTTTTAAGTTCAAAAAACATTGGAAAAAATGAAATGCTCAAGTGAGACTCGAACTCACGACCTTTCCCTTATAGTTGGAAGAGCAGTCCCCCTGTAAGGGAAAGGTCGTGAGTTCGAGTCTCACTTGAGCATTTCATTTTTTCCAATGTTTTTCGGATTTATAGAATTTCATTTTAATTTAGTTTCTTTCGGAAATTCGCCAAAAGTTCAGTGCGCGCCCAACGACCATGAACAACTTTTCCGTATGTCAAACAATCCATCAAATTAGCATAAAATGGCATTCGACTAATGAACATACGCGCGCAATGTAAGCCATTGCTCCCGATCCTCCGCCTTTGGTTTCTCGTCTGTCCCAGCCACCTTTTTCAGGTTGTGTATGTAAATCCCGCCATTTTTGACATCTGTTACTAGTTATATTGTTCTTCAAATTTTACCCCTAAGCAGGTAGTTAGATGGGGGTGAAAACTTATGTGGAAGTTTATCACTTATAGAAGCATGGTATTCCCAATTTAACGGTGATTAAATGTTGTGTGTTTGTAAATTTCGGTTGCTAATATTCTTTTATAAAAAAAAATTGTCCGTGGATATTTATATTCATAATTGAACCCGGCAGGTGGCACTGCAATTGATTATTACATGTATGATGCAGGGACGGGTTGCTAGATGTAGATAATATAAATCTAATCTACCAGGGACCTATTCAAACACTAAGTTTTAAAATCTAAATTAGTTCAGCCGTTTATGAGCAGTTGTATAACCAGTAAGGATTAAATTCCACTTTGCATGATGTTTCGTGTTTGATTATCGGGTTAGAAGATTAATAATCTGTTAGTACATATTCAGTAGGTACCTACCTGACATACCTTCGAATATACAAGCCAGAGTTGAGTATTTTAAGAAAATAAAGGAATACCATAAAAACAACAATAGATACTCCTCAAAAATACCAAGTCTTCGCAAGTCATTTGATGATCTACCGTGAAAAGTTGTGAGATCCATTTAATACCAAGTATCCATAAAGGGATCTTCTGTCATAAGTTGTAATGTAATTATCCATATCAATATTAAAAATCTTTAAAATTATAAATAAATGTATTGACATTTACTTATAATTTTAAAGATATTTAATAGTGATACATTAGAATGTGATGGCCGTGCCGCTTTTTTTTGATTGCTCGACTTGGGAGGCACAGCTGTGCCCTCAGATACATTCAATTCACAGATATAGAGTAATAAAATGCTATAGTTACCCCATGGGTTGTGAACACTTCCGACTCCTCCTGCTCTTTGCGTATCAGCGACAGCTTCTGAGACACGATCGACGCTACGTCCTGCTGTTAAAATAAATCAAATATTATTATTTAGATTGTCTTAAGTGCCAGTCGTCATCGCAACTATGTTTCGTAACGTAATTAGTCGTAGTTCGTCGAGTAATTTAGTAAATGAAAATGATTTAGTCAATCCATTTTACTCTATTTTATCAGGTGAGTAGCGCCTCCCATCACACATCCGTGCGACTGGTGCACCGACTAAACAAGTCCGAACCTGTTGAGTTAGTCTAGTTCATTAGTGACCGCCGCCCGTTCATCATGCACAACACCATTCACTACTTGTGTACTGTACTAAACCGTAATGCGAGCAATTTCTGTGTAGTAGCGAGTAGTTTAGCCGCTAAATTTTTAAGCGTCGGTAGCTTAGTGGTTAAGGAGTCGGCCTTACGATCGAGAGGTCCCGGGTTCGATCCTGGCCATTAAACTACCGACGTGAACCCACTCCTAGCACAAGCAATTTAGCTTAGTTGGAGGGGTTAGAGGGAATATTAGTAACTACGGTTCTAATATTCTTTTAAAAAAAAAAAAATTACACCCTACTCTACTAAATTACTAAAGCAGTGCGAACTAGGCTTAAGATTTTTTAGTCAATGAGTCAAGCACATTTATTAGTCAGCAACAGACTTGCTTTACCAATCCGTGAAATGTTTTAGTCATGAAGGCCCGCGATCGTCCAATTTCATCCAGTATACCATCAACCAAAGGAGAGGACATTGGCTATCCATACTGATATTATAAATGCGAAAGTAACTCAAGTACACTCCTCAACTAATTTTCATGTCATATGTACCGTATTTCGTGGAAATAAATTTTCATTAATTAAAAAAAATCATTCTTTCATGAAATTCGGTATGGGGATAGACTAGACTAGATCATGAGAGAGGACAGGGCTTATGTTTGCAGCCATGGTTAACAGCTAATTATAGGCCGTGCCAGTTCGATTGAGATTAAAATTTGCAGTAAATATCGTAATAAAAGAAGTGATTTCTCTGTAACAAAAATAAAGGTTCACGCGGAGTGGCACGTAGCACTGCAGTCGATTTCGTTACAGTATGAAAAATGTTTACAACCCCTAACGTACCAGTACTGGTCTCAAGGTCAACGAACTTTATTCTCAATCCATTTGGCACGAGGTTTTATAGTTATATTTTTCTCTGACTTGGTAAAGGTTCATATTCATGTCTTTATACCTAGGGGTAGGCAAAGATAACAAGCCCGTCATTAGCTTCTGTTCTTACACATTTCACGAGCTTATTCTACTATCAATAAACGAAAAATAAACAAACTTACCATTTTTTTCGGATCAACACCTGGAGGGTAAGCCTGTGGACCCGGCGCCGGTAACGCAAGCACGGTGGAGAGTTCTATGAAATAAGTAAATTGTATGAAAGGATCGTATGTGACATAGAGAAATAGAGAGTCTTACGTATTTTTTTTTTGACCGTGGGGGAAATCCTTCATGGATGTTATGCCGGACTCCTACCGACTAAAACCCCCACGGTATCGCCCAGCAGCCTATAGTTGGGAGCCCCGGGTAAGCCCTCGGAAGGATGTCCCAGGGCTCAGGCTTACGTATTAAATATTTTATTTATTCCTCGCAATACTTACGGGTTCCTGTCGTAAAGCTTTTCATATATGGAGGTGGACTTAACGACTTTTCTGGTATTCTGTAATAGATAAATTATATTTAATTTCTTTGAAGACATAATATTAACTATAATTGGAATTTAGAATAGTTTGTAGGAAATTTACTTACATTGCAATTTCTGTACATGTTGTAGCCGGTAATGCTTTGGTCTTACTGCCGACAGGGGGTCCGGTAGCGGGCCCGCTAGCGTTCAGTTTTGCGATTTGCTGCAACACAAAAAAATAAAACAATAAACTAAAGTAAGGCCAACAAAGCGAGAGAAAAAAGGTAAACAAAGTTTCAGCGGTTCCAAACATTTATCTCTTCAAGTGCATTCCAGACAAGAATGAAATTGCTCTTATGATGGCAGATCTGACAGTTTAGAACCGCTGTCTGACAGCTTTCCTGTACTACGAAACACGCAACGACAGCTGTTGCTCGGCCATTGTCGCGTACATGTGACGTGTGCGACAAGGACAGAGAAAATAATCGCTAGTAATCGCATAGCGCGTCAGGCATGTTCGCGCAGGCGCGAGTTGATTGTTTCTATACTATCATGCGTAAGCGCGCTGCCTCATTCGTGCGCAGGGTCAGGGCGAGTTCCAACTCCCTCCTGAAGGTGATTGCTGACCGAGTTGACTGCTGTTATGTCAACCATTGCGGTAACCTTCATGTACTAACCAACTAGATTTAAGTGTTCTAATGTACTACTAACAAAATATGAGTATTGCCTACTTGAATTAAATGGATAATAATAATAATAAAAAAACAATAATTCTATTATGTGTGCCTCTCAGAATGGATGTAGGAATGGGGCCCGGGGTACTAAGGAGCTCCTCCTGATTGATATGGCTATTAGCCAACAAGCTCGCCGCAATCGTAAGGATCTGACAGCATGCTGGATAGATTACAAGAAAGCGTTTGACTCCGTGCCACATACGTGGCTTTTGAGGGTGCTGGAGTTGTATAAAGTCAATACAACTCTATGTACCTTCTTAAGGTCATGTATGGGGCAATGGAGGACGGTTCTTTTCCATCCAGGGTGTCGTCAGGCTTTGGGTGGTGGCGTGCCGATAACAATAGAGCGGGGTATTTTCCAGGGGGATAGTCTGAGTCCCCTTTGGTTCTGCTTAGCCCTGAATCCACTTAGTACTTTACTAGTGAATTCAGGGTTAGGTTATAGGCTACGAAGAGAGGGTCAGATGGTATCCCACCTCTTTTACATGGATGATTTAAAGCTATTCGCCCACACTAACCCTCAATTAATAACTTTACTGAAGATTACTGAAACATTCAGTAATTCTATTAAAATGGCGTTTGGTGTGGACAAATGTGCAGTCATTCATGTAAAACGAGGGCGGGTGGTGGAGTCGGAGGGTATACAACTCTCTGATTCCACTAACCTAAGATCACTCCTCGTAACTGAGACCTATAAATACTTGGGTATGTCACAGGCGTTATGCATCAATGAGGTCGACATGAAACAAATGTTACAGGAACGTTTCTTTGGCCGCCTGAAAAAGGTACTTAACAGTCTTTTGTCAGGTGGTAACAAAGTGCGTGCCTGTAACAGTTGGGTCATGCCACTCTTGATGTACTCTTTTGGCATATTCAAGTGGACTCAGACTGAACTCGATACTATCGATAGGAAAGTCCGGACTCAGTTGACTGCATTCCGAATGCACCACCCACGGTCGTCAGTCATGAGATTGTACATCCCGCGGAAATGTGGGGGTCGAGGTTTTTTAAATGCCAAGACCCTTCATAATCGCGAGGTGTGCAATCTCAGAGACTACTTTCTTAAGTCGAACGTGGACATGCATCGTGATGTAGTCAACGTAGATACCGGGCTCACCCCGCTCGGTTTGGCTAAAGAGAACTGGCGCAGGCCTACAATAGTTAGCACTGACAGCCGCAGGGAGGTATGGCAGAGTAAGGAGCTACATGGCAGGTTCTATCGGGCCCTACACAGGCCCGAAGTAGATCTATTGGCGTCCGTGTCCTGGCTACGTTTCAGTGACCTTTTTGGGGAAACTGAAGGTTTTGTCTGTGCAATTGCAGACGAAGTTATTAAGACGAATAACTACCGGAAGTATATAATGAGGGATGGCACAATTGACATTTGTCGAGCGTGTCACCAACCTGGTGAATCCCTCAGGCATATTACTTCCGGTTGTTCTCGTCTTGCTAACGGCGAGTACTTGCACAGACATAATCAAGTAGCCAGGATAATCCATCAGCGACTTGCTCTGAAATACAACCTTGTGGAATTTGAGGTGCCGTACTATAGGTATGTTCCTGAGCCAGTTCTAGAAAATACCCATATCACATTGTACTGGGATCGATCTATCATCACTGATAGGACTGTTGTAGCTAACAAGCCTGACATTGTGGTGATAGACCGATCCGAACGCCGAGCATTGATTGTTGATGTCACCATTCCTCATGACGAGAATCTCGTGAAGGCTGAGAAAGATAAACAAGTTAAATACTTGGACTTGGCCCACGAGGTTGTCGACATGTGGAATGTTGACTCAGCAATCATAGTACCGATAGTCGTATCAGTCAACGGACTGATAGCAAAGAGCCTCGACCAACATCTGAAGAGGCTCGGGTTGGATGGTTGGGTCAAGGGCCAGATGCAGAAGGCAGTACTCCTTGATACGGCGCGCATCGTGAGGAAGTTCCTTTCTCTGGAGCCCTAACCACCGGTAGCTTGGTCCCTGTACTCGATGCCGGTGGGATACTATTTTTTATATTTTTAAATGGATTTTTTTTTAATATGTATTTAAAAATATAATTTATAGGATTTATTAATGAATAAAGAGAATAATAATAATAATGGTCGCTTTGTTTACCTTTTTTCTCTAGTCTCGTTGGCTTTAGTTTAACTCAATCTATTAAATGGCCGACGGGCTCTATTTAGAAGACTGCTGTAGGAGAGAAGATAAAATCTTTGAATACATACCATATCCTTCTTAGGTGGTGAGACCGGCACCCATTCAGAAGCTTTTTCTCGATGTTGCGAGCCGGACGACACCGGGAATTGAAGGCGTAACTCTTCCTTATTCGCTATCGGTAATGGACTGGATTTAACAGGGAGTGGAGCTCCACCCTAGAAATACATAACAAGGTTCTAGAAACAAACACAGGGTAGTTGTCAATTTTCAGAAACTGGTTTATATTTTGTCTTATGGTCTATTTTACCCAAAATGTTAATATTTCAATAAAAAACAAACATTATCCTATTTTTTTTCTAAGCTAAACATTACATTTTTCGAAACTTTTTGACATTTTCCCACTAAAACGTTAAACTGTCATGGCTTCTCGAATAACTTATAAAAAACAAAAATCTACATAGTTTTTTTTTACTCTCAACTACCCTATTACTTTTACAATAAAAAAGAAATGTTAAGCCGTTGTGATTCGTGGCGGTCACTAGTAATTGAGAGCCCTAAAAATTCGATAACTGATTGGTTCGATCCATGGCAGCCACTTCATGGAAAATATCAATGTTTGGCTACCTCGTAGCTAGGAGTTAAAAGCTGACCAGCTTCCTAATCTCCATCTGCTGATTTGAGAAAAAACTCCAATGACAAACTCTGTAAACTTATTGGTGATTATAAACGCAATATGGCCGCATAAACGTACCTTTTTAAATTAAGAAGAAAATATTTGAATGAAATTTTTTAAGCATTTATGCTAATTTTTAAATTCGAAATACATCAGGAAGAGCATCCACCCTGTAAGGGAAAGATCGTGGGTTCCAGTCTCACTTGAGTTCTTCTTTTTCCCGATGTATTTCTAATAAGAAGAAAATAATTCAAATTACCCTTATATTCATAACAATTGGCGCCTTCTCCTTGACTAGGAAAGGATGATGGAATGCAAGGGTATCTTCATTCTCACTCATGCCGTCGTCAGAAGAGACAGAAGACAATTCGCCGAGCGCTTCCTTCTTTGATAAGTGTTTGCAGAAGTCTGTCAGTTCGTCAACCGATTTACCTGTGAAAAATAATTTGATTTTTTATGATATCAGATGTCATAGTACCCATAGAACCCAAACACCTCATTATTATTTTTTATACAACTTAGGTGAGAGACTAGCACATGGCCCACCTGATGTAAAGCATTTACAGTGGCCAATAGATGTATACAATACCAGGGGCGTCACATTCCTTTAATTTAATGAAAAAGCTTGAATTCATTTCTATTAATAAAATTTCAATTTCAAACCTTTTTATTAATTGAATGGGAATCTACATTTTACATAATATATCACAATTTTGAGATTTTAATAGATGTTGCATAGCTGTCCTCTCAATCAATCTGCCCCTGAGGCATAAAGACCGGAGGGAGTACAAATAATTTGTAACACGTTTTTAAGCAATTCGAGTTATTTTATTTATTAAAAAGCTAAATACTGGTGAGCTGTGACAATCTAAAATGTATTGATTTTTTTTAATATCACAACATTTCCAACAAATAAATTCAAGCTGATATCATTTTTCAGGCTGACTATGATATTCAAGCTACTGAGTTATTTGTAGTGTCTAAACATACCTCCAGACTGTATGGCAGCCATGACCTGGTTCCTAGTATGTGGTGGAAGAGCTGCGGCCCCAGCAGGAACTGCACCGTTTTTGAGCATGTTGATTGCATTGCGACGAGCTACTTCTAACAACCGTTTCTTCTCGCTATCAGCAAGTTTCACGCCAGTTGGTGATCTGAGGGTGTTAATTAATTATTAAATTTCTATAGAAATGATGAAGTGACCACTTGACGGGACTTTTTCTTTTTTTTTTTTTAACTAAAGCTACTAAAATTATACTTGGTGTAGGTGTAAAACATCTCTGCTCACCCTTTTGGGGATTTACAGACTTATTAAGGCAGAGCTTCTGTAGTTAAAGACTACTTTTTTATCACAATCGGTTCAGTGATTTTGATGTGAAAGTGTAACAAACAGACGTTAATTTCGCTTTTATAATATTAGTATAGATATTTTCTATCAGATAAAATACATACCTCGATCTCCTACCCCTATGCCTCGGCGGTGAGCGTCGTCCAATCCTGTGCCGAGACCTCGACCTGCTCGACCTTCTCCTTGACCGTGACCTCGATGACCTCCGCCGTGACCTTGAAGTCGAGCGGTGACGGCTAGTGCGCCGTGACTTTGAGGTCGAACGGTGACGACGTTTTCTTGACGCTGAATGTGATCTGGAACGTCTTGACTTACTGCTTGATCTTGTATGAGAATAAAGAGTTAGAAATGATTTGTCAGTTAAAGTTATTTTTTTTTATTTGTTCCTGTTTGCATTCAAGGCTTTTAGCACAGAACCCAGGATATGCTCACTCCTCCTTTTCCTCTTTTTTATTCGAATTTTATGGCAGTGATAGCTATTTGACCTCTCAATGCCTACCCCAGAGGCTTGTTCTCTTCTGCTTGATGAGCAGATATTGCCTTGTATGTAAGGCAAGATTGGCTCTGAAGGTCTTAGTGGGGGCCCCAAGCATCATCGTATGCTTGGGCTTAACGGGCTTTGGTTAAGAAAGTTTAGGCATACTGAAAATATCCAACATCTCTGATGAAAAGCATTGGGAATATCAGGCACAGTATAGAATTAAGTAAAAAAAAATTACATATATCAGAGAAGGGACAAGATCATCAGCCTTCTTCGCGATGATCATATGTATCGTGTGCGATTAGGGTGAAATGCCAACACAAAGCAACTTAATGTGATACCTACCTTTTATGTGATTTGCTTTCATCCTTGTGTGAAGATTTGCCTAAGCTTTCAGTCTGTTTGCTCTTCTTAGATATAGATTTTTCATCCTCCAAACATAAATCACTGGAAATATATGATAAAGTTTTAATTGTTTAGAGGTTAGTGAATTGGCTTAATAATCCAGAAGTCCACTTTCAAATCATGGCTATTACAACAAACCCACTTAGGTACTTCTAGTTTTAACTGATGGCAAATTGATAAAACGCTTTTGCAGAGTGCCAATTTTTTGTCTCTATGTACATGTCTAATATAACATTAGCTAAAGTAGTAATTTTTACATCATTAAGTACCTGTAATTACAAGTGATTTAACAAATTGGTTAGTCATGACTAATAACTTACTGTTAACGAACTATGAAATCATATAATAAGAACTACATAACTGTAATTAATACAGCTTTACAGTAAAATTATATTTAATAATTACAATAATTAGGGACCAGGTGGTTTCCGGCAGAGTTTGGGTCACCCCATATCTTCTTATGTGGTGTACAGGTCCAAGGCGATTAAGGGATAGGGCTGTTTAACATCAGACAGATACTACAGCCGCATACAGCAGATTCATGGCTCAACAATAGGGTCCAGAATATGGTATTAGGCTCACCCCCTATTACATGGGACTGAATACATTGATTGGTGAAATGTGGGTTTAACACCATTTCACCAATCAATGTACCCGGTTTACCTCTACGAAATTAATGAAACAGATTACTTACATTCTTTCTTCTTCAGCCTGTTTTTTGAGAATACCTCCAGGATCGGAGGATTTGGGAAACTGTGAATTATATACAACTTCTTTGTCAGTACTACTTGAAGAATCTGTATATTCACCTTCTTCATACTTTTCTGCCCTTTTCCTAGCCTCCTCTTCAGCTTTTTTAACAGTCTCTTCAAACACTGTACTAAACTTTAAGTTTTTAATGAGAATTTTACCTTTAGATTTATCACTATCAACACTAGGCTCAGTTTTTTTACTGTCCAATTTCTGCCTTAGATCGATCATTTCAGTTTCATAAAATTTAGGCGAAAGATCCGGAGGCAGTGGTAACGGTGGCGACGTAGAGTCTACAGTGACTGGAGAATCCTCGGCTTTAAAAGATACTAGCCTCTTCACATCCCTCTCTTTTTCAACCTTAACTTCTATTTTAACATCTTCTGACTTAGTTTTAGCTTGTTTCACTTTCACTTGGTCTGGATCCGGTTTAACTCTGACAGGTGTAAGGGGATAAGGATACGACGGAGACCGGCTCTCTCGAGAACGTTTTTTAACTTTACTTTTTTTTCTTTTCTTACGCTTACGTGAGTGTTCCTCGTCCTCTGATCCGTCGCTGCTGATACTCCTGCTACGTTTCTTCTTTTCTTTTTTATGTTTCTTCTTACTTTTCTTAGCCTTTTTCGAAGGTATCTCCTCGATCTTCGGTGGATCTGCGTTAAATGCACTAAAAAGTTCTGATAAAATTTCACTGGATGATTTTTTCGAATCATCTTTTTTACGATCAGGAGTCGTTTTCTCCCTTTTAATGAGTTGTTCAATCTTATCTATTAAGGTAGTCATGATATAATTCTACCTGAATTGACAATTAATTAACTTTAGTCTATAAATTCAAACTTATTCGGAAACAAAAATCGCCATGTTGCGCGAAGCGAATGTTGTTACTTTTTTTTGACAATAGTAATTTTGACAGTTCATGAATAAAGGGATACTAGGTTAAAATAATAATAAATATTATTGCCATAAAAATTAATTATCTATTGTTACTTATTGTGGTAGTGGGTAACTTTGTATACTTAGTAGAGGTCACAGTGTCATAGTTTATCCAATTATATATTCTGTGGTTTAACTATGGCACAGGGGAGGATGGAGGAGATTTTACTAAGTGGAACTTAATATATATATATATATATATTGAGTTTCTCTAACTCTGCTACCAGCTTTCCAACCTGCCAATGTGTAACATGGAGTGCATAGATTATTATATATACTAGAGAATGGGTGCATGTAATGTATTTTTAATATACATACCCGCATATTACACCTTTTCGGGATTGGTACATTCCATACGTCTTTTGTCGACTTAAAGAACTCGATTCTCGGTTAGTGCAATCTGTGTAATATTTGTAGATACTTGGCACAAGTAGAATGTTTCTAGAAAGGTAATTAAGTAAGTACCTATTTCAATTTATTTGTCTTCACAAACAATATTTTGAGTAAGTATCATCATCATCACGTTAATCCTATTCCTACTATCATACTTACGTTAATCCCGGCTGTAGGAAGCATGCCTTCACATCGGAGTCCAGGGCCAGCTTTTCTTATCCCAACGGTGATATGGCTGAACTTTGATGTTATTTATAAGTAAGACATATTCATGGTATACTCGTGCCCCTTACTACGTAGCCATTGGGTTTACTACGGACTACAGCCACATCACAGGGAGGCGTCATTATAAGTAAGTATGTAGGTATGTTAAACCTGAATTTATAAGTACAAGCTATGCTTAGTTTGGGCATGTTTGAGTGTAGATACCATGTTGTTGGTCCTAGAACATTTATATTATTTAATTTATCTACTTTATATCCAATACATATTTATTAGATTTTTAAATCCTAATAATAGTATAAACGCGAAAGTTTGTAAGTGTAGATGGATGGATGGATAGATGTTTGATACTCTTTCACGTCTAAACGGCTGGAGCGATTTTAATAAAATTTGGTATACAGTTTCACCTGTTTCTGCCCATTTCACCTGTTTCTCCTGATATAATATATAACGATTGCTGTAAATATTCGTATAAAAATCGGTTTAACGTGCTCCTCGAATTGTTGTGTTAGTACCGTGCATTTCTATTCCTTATTCTGATTTTAAAAATCGAATATAGGGGAAGGCAGGGTAATTACGAACACCTAAGGGAGTTTTGAAATAACTCAAAAGATAGTATTTGTAATTAAACTTTAATAGGTTATTTTTAAAGGTAAATTAATATACTTTAAGCTTCTGCAATCAACAATATGAATGTATTCTTATTTAATCAACTTTTGTAACAAAAGCAAAACATCTAGTGTTCGTGTTTACCCGACACTGGTCGGGCAATCACGGACACTTATTGGGGCAATTACGATCGATCGCAATTGACCCAGACTAGCCTAAAAATGAGGTCATAATACGACCGATTAATCAGGATTAAACTAAGATTTAAACCTTTGAAACAGTTATTGCCCGGCAAAAATTTACGGCAACTTTTTGCTTTTGATATCGTCAATGGCTTTTTTCAAATCTTCAACATTATATTTCATCTCAGTTTTCCTTTTATAATTTCGCGGCATCTAAAACAATTAAAAGCAAAATAGAGAATTACTCTTAATTTCCATTAGATAGCTAAACATCTTTACTATCACAAAACAACTAACATAATAACCGATTTTTATGCTTTATGGGGCTATGCCGAACGTTCGTAATTGACCCACTCAATTCGTTCGCCAATACCCACCAAGGCAATAAAACAAAAACAAAGTTTTAATTTCTGGTTATGTTTGTCTCCGGCCGCATGTAATTCTCCTAATATAATCCTCAAATACTAATTAGTTATGCAAATAAATATCGTGTTAGAGCCATCATTATTTTATAAGTTACACTGAGTTCAATTTATAGGCAAATTGCAACGAATGTAAGTAAATGTTTGAATTAGATTTACCTTGTATCCTGTGTGTACCCATAACTCTCCGCCGGTTGCTTGGCACTAGTGATGGTGTAATTTCTATGATGGCGACGAGTGAAATCATAATATCTCTTTCTAAGGTAGTGAAACAGCTGTGTTCGCGATTACCCAGCGTTCGCAATTACCCGGCCTTCCCCTATACCTATACTAGAAGTTTTCATAAATATTATTTATTGTTCAAAGACTATAGAATATAAAAATATATTATAATAATAATTCCCATTTCTCCCGTGCGCAGAGTTATCTTGCGAGCACTCAAACATTTGCACTGAGCGGTAATTGAGCCCGCGCCCCCAGCGTAGCAGTCGAATGCGTAGTGCACTCGTAGCGCATGCGTAATTGCGTAGGCCCGCCACAGAGGCTGGTTTTGCTACACTGATTCTTATTGGTTGTACACCATTCTTCCATTATATTCTTCTTCACTATCTACTATAGGGAATTAATTAAAACAGATTCATTTAGGTTTAATTTTTATTGTTTCTCAATACCTTTCGAAGGTTGGTTAGTGTTAAACTGATAAACAAACCAGAATGCGAACATTCTTTGTATTTTCGGTATGAGTGAAACACACTGCGGTTTTCAGGTCAACTGCAGCATAGGACGGAACATGTCCTTTAGTTTATATTTATTTAGGTACACAAGTAAGGGAGTGTTCAGAGAAAATGTACTTATAATTAATAATTTTTTCAAGAAATCTCGATCTACTTATCCGACATGTAAGTACCTACATGTAAGTAGAAAAGCTTATAGCATGATACTATGGTATGAGTGTTTGTTCGAATAAACAGATGAATATTTTATGAAATAAAATAAATCCTCTGTTTATAAGTAACAGTTTTATAATATTGTATCGAAGATGATAAAATCATGAACAATTTATTCAATTGTGGTTTGTACCTACTCATCATTCATTTTTAATAATATTGATACAAATAAAGACAAGCACAACAATTTCAATAATAATTAGTTACAGTAAAATCCAATAATATACAATCAATAATTTGGCATTATTTCTTCAGCAAATTTAATAATCGGAAGCTCCAATTATTGAGCAAAATTTTTGTTCAAATTCAGGCCGTTGCCAGTGTTTACTTAAAAAAAAAAATTGTTTCTAACGCGTTAAAAACTATACCGAAGGCAAGTGGAATGTTCGTGCAAGAATACAAAGAAAAGTGTTCTCCCTTGTTTAAAAAAAAATGTGCTTTAACTATGACATTATCAAATACGATAGAAGGATAGAAGAATATTTACTTTTAAAAAAAATAGGCGGTTGACTTTTTTTAAATTTACTTGTTTCCTTTTCCTTCTGTCGACCATAGACAAACCTATTTTGCGTCTCAAGGAGGAAAACCTTAGTGGCTCTTGATAAAATATAGTTCAATAGTAGGTATATATATATATATAGATAGCTAAAGCACATTTAATTTTTTTTATGAAATGGAGTGGTCCAAGGGGTCCTTTAAAGTCTTCTTTCCTGTACAACGACGCTGCAACGTCAAGAGATCAATTTTTAACTACACGCTTTCTTCACATACATGTTCATCATACCTAATACTTAGGAAGTCCGAATAAATAAGTACCTACTACCAATTGGCCAAATTAATAATAAGTTCCATAAAAAGCAATAAATATTATAATATTATCACACAATAATATCTGGTATAATAAATCGATGACTAAATTAATATTTCTAATCATATTCAGGTATACATAATAGCAAACATTTTTATAGATAGTCGATACAATCGTAAAATACATTCCCGTATTAAAATACCTACCTACCTACGTTTTCGTATCAAATTTTAACGATTATCTCCATGTATTTCTTTTGTAAAAACCTTGATGGTTAAAAAAACTAATAATAACTACGTAACGAAAGCTAGTCACAGTGTTTAATCTAGGTATTTTTGCGAAAATAACTAAGTAGGTGTACTTCATGTTTTCTCATTTGAACTTAAATACCTAAGTATCTATATAAATTAAAAAAAAACTGCTTACTTCCTCCCATTGCATACAAATCCGTATGTATATGTTCTTTTTTTTTTATAAACAAAATACTCAGAAATGTTAACCGTTGCCTGTATTTTTTTAAGAATATTGCTTTCGTGCTTGAAAATGGTTTTTTTCGAATTGTGCAAACTGGGTGCAACGACGGCAACCTTTCTTTCTCATGTACTTTTTACATTATTAAGTATTCGAATGTTAAACGCTAGCTTTTTATCACACAGATCATAACGGGTCCCAAAAATTTTATAAACCATGAGACAAGAACAGTTTCCGCTCGATCAACGAGTGGTAATGAAGCGTTCGCCTAAATGAGTAGAGGCTAACCATGTTAATGATTATTGGGACCTTGATAGCTGGTCTTGTCAGTGAGGTATGTCGGTTCAGCGCCAGCAATGTCAGGGTTCCCAATAATGATCGACACGCTAGAATCATTGAGATCAGTAACTAGGCTAGCGCCAAAGAACGCTGCAAACGGCTACAGCTCTCGAATCTGACTTCATGAAGCATAGTGAATGAGGCATTAGCTATGTAATATGTATCAAAATGTAGCCGTACTTGTATGCGAGAAACGCTCAACAAGAAAGCCATTCGTTGTCATCATTAAGAAGTAGATTCTAGGAGATTAAAAAGGCTAACGGCTGAAAATTTCGCAGAGGCCTATAAGATAACTAACGGAGCTAACACCCGTCATTACGACTCGGCTCGTACAGACCGAGAGCACTAGCCGCTCCAATCTTAAAGCTACTACTAAAATTCTCTAGGCGATCAAAGATCGCAAGCTAAATTGATTTTATTCAAAAGTCTTAAAAAAATAAAATCTGCTAGTGATCAACGTTTAACGCGTTAGCGGGGACGCAGGACGGCGCGCACCGTTCGGAAACGTTTCTTGAAGCCGAGCTTCATGTAGAGAGAACGGGACGCGTCGTTTTCCGGACGAATCACGACGAAGGGTTTGTAGCCGCGGTCGGCTACTTCTTTGGTGAGACGCCGCGCGAGGTAGATGCCGTAGCCTTTTCTACGGAACTCTGGTCTGGTTTGCATCGAGAACATGGCTCCGTAGTACGACTGCACCATCCATGCCGCCAGCTGCCCCTCTACGAAAATGCCGTAGGCCGGTAGCTCGGCTACGAGCTTTTCAAAAACCTCGCGGCACTCAATGTCGCTCGCCGGATACAAGTCGTAGACCGCCTTCATGTCTTCGGGTTTCAGACGAACTAACTCCACGTCCGGTGGCAATCTGCGCAAGATATGAAAGGAATTTTATTACAACACAAATAACAGACAGAAATAAGTAGAAAGTAACTGTATGTAAATATTGGAGTGTTTGAGACAGGGCGCCCGTATTTACTATCTTAATCTTAAGAATGAAACTAGTTTTACCTAGGGAAAACAAGTTCTAACAAAAATTGGGTTTTTACTATAATATAGTAAATAATACGTCATGTATTCGTAAACAAGACTTGAGAAATGCACTGAGGTTAAAATAAAATTTATTTAAACTTCAGTGTGTTTGATTGCGGATTAATAAGAAAGGACGTCTCGTGAATCATAATTGTCCCATAAAATCTCAGGATACCTCTTCAGGTTGGGAGGTCAGACAGCAGTCACTTCCACAAAAGTCATGATAAGCCAAATCAAGTGGACTCCGGGTTTCATGATTGATGCAAACGGGACGCTGTGATGAAGATGAATAAAATACTTTAGGCGCTTCATCTTCTTAAGATACGATGTTTACTCACTGAAAAAACACAATAGCTATACAATAATTAATTAATTAATATTGGTGTAAGTACTAGATTAAAGAGGGTTGTGTCTTACATAGCAATATTGTTCTTCGATGGAATAGAAAAGGGCCACGCCATCTCTACAGTGCGTGTCGTAGAAGGCGGATAAGGGCTGTGTTTTCCATTTAACAGTAAACATACAGTCCATTACCGCTAGTACTGTTATCTATTCTGTGCCTTTACCTAGTATCCATATGACGGCAATAGACTTGCCACCTATTTATTACGTGGGACCTAATAATAATCATAATCAAATATGACCTCAGCCTACCTCTTCGGGAACTTACAGAGATGCATAATTATTATTTTTATTATTATTTTTAGCATTAGTATTTTTTGTATGTGTGAATTTTATGAATCATTTATATTCTGTCTATCGTATCATGTTTATGTTGTAGGTATGGATAATATGTTGTATGTGTAATATGTTTTTTGTAATGTACCTATTGTGCTATGTTTTTCCTGTCACTGTGTCTTGCGGATTTCTTTTTGTAGCAATAATTTTTTCTTTCTTTTTTTCTTTCATTCATGATATGACATGATATTTGCAAAAAAAAAGACATTCCGGTTACTGTTAAGTCTTTGTTGCGTAGCGGCACAGAATAGATAATAGTACAAGCGTAGCGTAGGTGTGGTAGCGGTAAATAGTTTGACTGCAAACGTCGTGGGTTTGATGCTCGCTCAGTATAAATACTCCATAATAACTAATTTCCTTACCCATCAGTACTGTCGTCCGTAGGTGGGATATCACAGGAGTATACATCGCCGGTAATCTTGTCGTGCCCCTCATAGTGCCTCTCGAGGCGGTTCACGATCGCTTCGTGTGTAAAGTTCAGGTACAAAGGCTTGGTGAGGTCCAGTAGGATGTCCTCTGACGTCAGAAGGTCGACTAGTTCAGCGCGCTCCGACGGACAGAAGACTGTCACGCTTTCGTATGGATGACAGTTCGGCTGGAAATTAAGAAAAAAATGCATTTTTTGAATTAAGGTATCCATATCCATAACTAATATTATAAATGCGGAAGTAGCTCTGTCTGTATGTTACGCTTTCACGCCTAAACCACTGAACCGATTTTGATGAAATTTGGTATAGGGGAAGATTAGACCATGAGAAGGATATAGGCTATATTTGGTCGCGATAACCGACATCCACGCGGGCGGAGCCGTCCAAAAAATAAAGCCGCGTGGTTCCCAGTAGACTAGAATTTGCCTCCCCCCATCTCTTCCCATGCGGTGTCATACAAGACGACTAAGGGATAGGGCTGTTTATCATCAGACAGTTACATACAGCCCAGACTCAGCCTCATATGCATGGCTCGAGTCAATAATGGTGCCAGGAATACGGCAATAGGCACACCCCCTATTACGTACCCTCTGCCTAACCCTCCGAGGATCAAGGCGTGATTATATGTATGCATGTAAAAATAAATTAATTTTAACTGGTTTTCTACCACAGGAATGATGATAGGAGCCGAATTTAGCTTCCAGATAGCTTTTACTCTGGAGGACGAATTTTAGGAGACTAGTGAGTCTGTCACCTCTGTTTTAGTTATGATTTGGTGGTGTCTATTGCTTTTAATATATTTTGTAGTAACTTAATAATAACTTAATAAACTTAATAAATACTGGTGAGGCATATTCTGTCCTCCGTGAGGTAAAGTCATTGAGCAGGTGGTTATATCTTTTGTATAAGTTAAGTTTAGTCGCATTCCTTTTCACTACCTGTTTGCTTTAAGTGTTATCTTGAGACAAACTCTGCGCCAGAGACTCGTCCGTCAGGGTACCTACTAGTAGATGTGGCAGGCTTATGCCCCAGAGATCTTCTAACGGACTCCAAGAGACAGGAGAAGATATTCTTTTTCATTCATTGTCTATTCATTATCATCTTATCATTTGATGTTTATACCAAAACAATCTACGTATCTTACATGTATAATGAAAAAAAAAAACATTTAAAAAAATGTATTGTGTAAAAAATGTAATGATTGATTTAGCCCGGCTACTCACCAGCCAAATCTGTAGCTTCGTGAATGAATGAATGAATGATAATTTACAAAAGGTAGCTTATCGTTCACCAAAATTCGTGTAGGGTTTTATTAGATGTGTGTGACAAGTTTTCAGCTTGCCTCAAGCATGATTCCATAAAATCGCGTCAGCTCTCGGACTATAATAGTACATTGTATTAAATTAATACACGCTGACATATTTTCTGTGTGACGCAATTAGGTAGTCTTCCAGTTCACATGTTAATTATCTATGAAAATGATGTAACCAACGCGCCGCGTAATGTGATTGAAACCTAATACATTAAACAAGCTATATAACATTGAAGGAAAAGACCTTGTGTCATATACGGGACCCACAAGCCGGACTTAATTAGTGGACGAGCGTGACTTGCTGTTGGTATCCAAATTGCATTTTTCTAGATATAAAGAATACTAGGTGTTTAAACCATCATGGTCACTGATATTGCTAATAGAGATATCGGGATATTTACCATGTGTTGTTTGTGCGTATGGTGCTTGTAAAGTGGTAAATCTATACTTATAAAATGATTTGTCCCGACTGACTGACTGATTCATCAATGCAGAGCTGCAGAGCTGGACCTACAAACTTGAAATTTTGGCAGTAGATGCATTTTATGATGTAAGCTTAAACTAAGAAAGGATTTTTGGAAATTATGCCACTAAAGGGGTAAAATAAGGGATGGAATTTTGTATGAAAGTCCGTCATTTTCAGAGCAAGATGCACTAAATTTTATAAACCTGTGTCTTATAAGAAATAAATGAACGTGTTGAAAACAATGTTTTATCGCGATAACCGACATCCACTAGACACGACTAGTAAATAAATAAATCGTGTAAGTTAGCCCCTTGACTTTGATACAAACTCCATACATAAAGTCACGCTTTTCCCAGCAGGGTAGGTAAAGACTACAGCTTTCCACTTTGATATAAGTACGTAGAATATTTTGATTCAAGCATTGTCGTGTTGAGGCACCTTCGATTGTTCCGATTACATGTGAGAGTGCTAGTTATGGGTCCCCCGACACAACAACGCTTGCATCAAATATTAATAGGTATATCAAAGTTAAAGGGCTAACGAACACAATTTTTTTTCGATGTACCTTCCCTTCATTTCATATCTACTTTTCTGCAACTCAAAGATTTACTGAGAGAGAACTCATATTGAGTTAAACTCGCCTTTGTACATGTTTCTTGTTATTTTATGTTATGATTTATTACTGTACTGTATGTGTACAATAAAGAATAAGAATAAATATTGCTGGTGGCGGGAGCCACGGTGCCAGTGTCGGTGCGCTAAGAAGCGCGCCTCCCCATTCCGGGGGCGAGACGGGGACACCGTTATCCCCCGAGTTATGAACCGAGGAGGGCCAGGCCGTAAGGAACGGCCCTGGGTCAGCCGGGGTGCGAGGGATATGTCGAAGACAAGCTTACCTTCGGCTTAGCACCACGACCCTCACGGCGGCGGCGTGCGGTTTTAGTCTCACATAATCTCCCCTTCCGCCTCAGGCGGGGGAGGTATTCGAGAGGATTTCCGCACGAAAAAAAAAACAATTATTGGGGGTTGCATGGGCGATAAATAAAATTTTCAAGTTGAACGAACGATCGATATATTCCTCAGCACAGCACTGCTTTTTTACCGTAGTTTACAATGTACTAGTATGATCATCGTGGTGGGGAATAGCGCGGATGACACCGTGTGTGTGTGTCCCTACATCGGGATTTTTTTAACCCTAACTGGTAAAACACTACGACACCGATACAAGTTTATAAATACCTACATGAAGATAGCATTCCGACACCGATCGATACAATAATTTGATTTCTTTTTTTTATTACCTTTTAAAAGAGAACAAAAAAACCACAATAGACTGATTACAGATTCAGGCATCGAAAAATTCCTTTCTATTGAAAGCTTCCAAAATTGTGTTCAGAACGGGGCGGTATTGCCAAATTAAATACCAATGCCGAACCTTTGTGCAAATAAAAGAACGGTTTGATTCTAGTTATTTTCCAATACAAATATACTATACTAGACTATACTCGTGACTCCGCCCGTGTAGATGTCGGTTGTCGCGGCGTTTGGTAATGTCTCCGGTTCTACTTAATCCAATGCGTCAAATATACGCGAAATTTCAAGTATGACCAAAAACATAAAAAAAATCACATCAAAATCCTTTCAGAAGTTTTTGAATAAAAAAATAAATAAATACGAAAGTAACTCTGTCTGTCCATCTGTATGTTACGCTTTCACGCCTAAACCACTGAACCGATTTTGAAGAAATTTGGAATAGGGGTAGATCAGACATCCACGCGGGCGGAGCCGCGGGTAAAAGCTAGTATTTTTTAATATCTCCAATGAACAGACACGACCATTTTACAATTAAATATACTTATACCTAATAGTATAGAAGGAGTGATCATTAAATTTCGCTTGGCTGACGACTTGTTCTAGACAGAACTGCGACTCTGTGAGATAGTTCTAAGGATTATTTACGGCTGACAACACTACGTAATTAAGCCGTAAGCCGGGCTTCACTGGCGATGGGCTCAGTGTGAAGTAGGCTTTTCATTAAAAGTTCAATTAATTTCAAGTGAAAAATATAGTGGGATAAGAAATATTTGAATAAAATAAAAGTAGACATATTGCTACGTTGGAATTTCGATGATTTGTGAACGGCCCTATAAAAGATAATTGCTCAGGTGGGGCTTGAAACTGCGACCTTTCCCTTACAAGGGGAATGCTCTTCCAACTAACTAACAGTAGCTGACTGAGCCACACCTGAATCAATTTAAATTTCCCTTCTCTTACTCTTACGAACACTCTTACCAACGCTTACGAACTATTAGAAATGAATCCCCCCTGAGTATGATGAGAGAGATGATAGAGAGGGATGATGCCGCACCTGAGTGATACACTTTTCCTGATGTAATCCAATTGTATAGTTAGCATAATAAATGCTATAAAATTTCATTAAAATAAGGACCGAATCGTAGATCATCGAGGAAAACTAAGCAAGTTAATATTTCATTAAACTTCGATCCTTTCTCTGGAAAGTCTTCGGCATATTTCCTCACTTTCTGTAAACTATTATAACTTTACGTAGCTGTCAATCAAATGCCATAAACATCGTCACAGATCATTAGGTACTCGGAAGGCCGATCTCAAAACAAAGTAAATACAAATCTTAAACTCAAGGTGTCAAGTTGTTCGTGGGTATCATCTCTAGGTACAGTCAACGCCATAAGTTGATTAACACTAAAATATTTTACAAATCTTTTTATGATGAAATGCATCTGTCTATAGTAAATTTAGTGTTATGATTCCCAGAAGACAAACTTAATTTACATATTCAATGTTTTTTTTTTCACAATATTATGTAAGGTTTAGGGGCCACAGTGTTCAATAAATTAGAATTTGTTAAGCTACTTTTGTAGTTGACTGTACATAGTATAAAGCAAAGCCCCTTTTCGCGTCTGTTTGTCCCTATGTATGCTTATATTATCTTTAGAACTATGCTTTGGATTTTAATGCAGTTTCTTTTAATAGATAGAGTAATTCAAGAGGAAGATTTTACATGTATAATGAACGCTTAATATAGTAGAGGGTGCAGCGGGAAAAGGATCTGACTCCACGCGGGCGGAAAAAAATTGCCGGTACGAAGTTCTTCGGGTCAACTGTTTTATATACCTAACCCAATATTTAACTTTCTGTAATACGACTAAAGAAGGTATCCGGTCATCCTGGTGCTCATGGCTTTCAAGAGATTATAAGGATAAGGGTTGCAGCGTTTAGTTGTACACAACTAAACGCTGCAACGATAAATGCGTATTATTATAAATAGTCGTAGTAATAACGTGCTCTCCGACGCACGACCACATCAATGCAAATACCTCTGTGTAACGCCCCTGGTGTTGCATACGTCCATAGGCCGCGGTAACCACTTTCCATCAGGTGGGCCGTGTGCTTGTCTGCCACCTAAGTGGTATAAAAAAATACAAATATTTATATTGAGCGGGAATCGAACCCGCGCATCCTGCGTAGCGGCCACGTTCATAACCGCTACGCCACGGAGGGTGTCATTACTCCCTGTGTTATTACTCCGGCACTAAAAGAACTTAAGTACCTACGACCATTTGCCACGGAATAATTGTTTAAATTTTTAATGACCACCAGTGAAAGGAATTTTATTTGTAGGTGTAATAATAGAAAGTTTATTGTGTGCTGTTCTATAATAACCAGTTCATTTTCTCTTGAACTTGACTTGTCACGCTACCGCGTGTTCAGATAAGGTAGCTTTGGTATCGAATACCTACCTATCGTAATAAAAACGTGTATCGAAATCTTTCTGCACAGAATTCGGTGGTAATTTGATTATGAATGTCGTATTCGGGAAGTTAGGGCCACATGACTATGTATTGAGTTGTTTATTTAATTGCGTGTCTTTATATGCCTATATGCCGATTAAACCTGGAATTCCTTACCAGCTCACGTGTTTCCTTCTACCTACAGTCCTGGGTCGTGAAAAAGCACCGGATGAGGCCGTCAAGCTGACTGCCACCTTTGTAACATGGTACTATCTGTAATGCTGACCCTCTTTCTCGAGACTTAGCCTTCAGTTTACCATCAGGCGAGGTGAAGTCAAATTGACGTGTTCTATATAAAAAAAAACTATGATGGCCCGCTTAAAGCGTTGTAAGAATATGAAAACGAATCGGAACACTGCCCATGGTAGTGGTAATATACTGCCAAAGATGAAAGGTAAGGTAGATGGAGTCTATCTACTTTTACTAACTACATCTTTAATCGAGTAGAATAACATCTTCAAATATAGTATGAACAATAGCTTACCGTACTAGTACAGCCAGGAAAGTGCAGACAGATCGGGTCTTCGGGCCAGTTCTTGGCTACATAAAAATTGAAGTCCCACACCTTATTGTTTCGATATGTTTGTATCGTCTGATGAAACTGAAACATAGAATATCAAAATGACAACAGCATGAGTGGGAAAGCCTATTAGGAAAGGATAACTAGTTCCACAAACTTAACCACCAGGTTAAGTGCGTCAAAGCATTACCAGTATTGCCACGCATCTGGCCCTTGATTCTGCTAAAGCAAAACGGAAACTACAAAAAATGGCATTAAATTTTAGACTTTATTGCTGTAGACGGAAAGTCTAACATTAAATGACTTTTTGTATAGAAAAATAAAAAGAGTAATGAAATTTTTTTCATTAAATTTTAGACTTTACATATAGAAATAAAGTCTAAGAGGTTGATCTCCACGCGGTTCCGACCATCCAGTTAAATCACTTTTTTTTGTGCGGAAATCCCCTCGGATACCTCCCCCGCCGGAGCCTGGGGCGAGGTTATGTCAGACTCGAACCGACTAAAACCGCACGCCGTCTGTGGGTCGCCGTGCTAGGCCGAAGTTGAGGTTGTCTTAGACATATCCCTCGAACCAAGGCTGACCCAGGACCATCCCTGTCGGTCAGGCCCTCCTCGGGCCAATCGAATCGCAGATCAATTTATATTTGACGTTAAAAATAGAATTTAAACGAAAAACTTCCTCATAAATATATCTCATTTCAAACTTCATCAAAGTTACCTTTAAAGATTCAGGCAAATACTGCACTAAGATATCGGCCACAGCTGGGAGCTCGTCTTCTGAAACCAATCGAAAGTTTTTCCCCTCGGGCACGATTTCCATCTCTGAAACAAACGGAGTTTTCACAATTTAGTCAAATACTTAATACATTTTAGTGTGTTGAGGCGTACCTGACATTCGCAATATTTGAATCAAATTCATCAAAGACCTTTTTGATTTTACGGACGGATGGACTGGTTAAGTCACAAGCGATAAAGTTACAAGTTGGGTCAGTCTTAGAATAGATGACCAGTGAGATATTGAGACCCTTGGTGCTATGGATAGTAGTTCCTATTTTGTGCTATTTGTGCTATTTATTGATTTACATTAAACGAGAAAATGCTCATTCTAGCCGCTCTTCGTCAAATTCTTTTAGTATAAGTGACAAAACATTTTGTTGGTTGTTCTTTTTTTGAAAGCAGGGTTTCGTTTACTCTAAAATATTAGGTCCTTACATATGAAATTGGCGTTTTGTATGGGAGGAACAAAAAGTCGAATATTTTTAAATATAATATATTTAATTAATCAAAGTATGAACCATTGTTTTCTATGCACTTTTGCCATGTCATAGGTAGTTCATTGATCCCTTTACTAAAAAAACCAGTCGGACGGGAATCAATAAAATCTGTGAAGGCGATTTGGACTGCCCCATCAGAGTTGAATTTTTTCCCTTGCAAGAAGTTGTCCAAATTCCGAAAAAAAATGGTAATCTGTTGGAGCAAGGTCCGGGGAGTACGGAGGATGTCTTAGACATTCCAATTGAAGCTCTTCTAATTTGGTAGCCGTCTGTTGTGCGGTGTGTGGTCTAGCGTTGTCGTGAAGCAGCAGTGGCGTGGAGCGATTGATCAGCCTAGGTTGTTTAGCCGCTAGCTTTTCCATCATTGTTTGCAATTGCTGACAATAGACATCAGCCGTAATAGTCTGGCCAGATTTGAGAAAACTGTAATGAACAATACCGGCACTAGTCCACCAAACGCTCACCAGTAACTTTTTTGGGGTTAATTTTCGTTTGGGGCAGGATTTGGCTGGCTGGCCAGGATCCAACCATTGCGCTGAGCGCTTCCGATTATCGTAAAGAATCCATTTTTCATCACAGGTAATGATTCGGTTTAAAATACCTTCATTATTGTGCCGGTTCAGTAATGTAGCGCAGCAGTCGACGCGCGTTTGCCGGTTTGCTTCAGTCAATTCGTGAGGTACCCACCTTTCAAGCTTTTTAATCTTCCCAATTTGCTTCAAGTGAATTAAAACAAATCATTTTATCACTAACACCGCAGCCTGCAGCTAACTCGGACGTGGTTTGCGATGGATCCGCTTCCACAATAGCCTTCAATACTTCATTATCAACTTGGGTCTCAGGCCGTCCACGGGGCTAGTTCTGCAGGTCGAAATTTTCAGAATGAAAACGTTGGAACCAAAAACGAACTGTTTTCTTTTGCAACATGACCGCCATAAACATCATTCACCCTTCGAGTCGTCTCCAGACGGCCATCAAGCGGTCCAAAAAGGTGGGCCGCGAGGAGCTGATGGAGACCTTGGAGCGGAACCCGTGGGGGCGTCCGTACCTTATGGTAAGGGGCAAATTACGCCCCGAGGCGCCCCCACTGACCCAGAGGCTCCAGCCTGAGCGGCTGGAGGGGGTCCAGGACTCCTTGTTCCCATCAAGAGCGGAGGAACACATTCCTCCGCGCATGGCACCGTCTCAGGCGCCCAACGCGGAAGGCAGCGAGAACGACGTGCCCGTAGTCAGAGAGGGTGAGCTAGGGGCGGCTCTACTGCCGCTTAAATCCCGCAGAAACACCGCCCCTGGACCCGACGGCATTCCGGGCCGAGCATGGGTCCTGGCTCTCGAAGAACTTGGGCCTCGACTTATAGGGCTCTTTAGCGCATGCCTCGAAAAAGGCCAGTTCCCCAAGGTCTGGAAGACAGGGAAACTGGTCTTAATCCGAAAGGCGGGGTGGCCGGCAAATCAGGGTACCGGCCGATCGTGTTGCTCGACGAGGTGTGCAAGCTCTTTGAGCGCATTATTGCACAACGCCTCGTCAAGCATCTCATACGCGTGGGGCCTGATCTGTCGGATAGCCAGTTTGGCTTCCGTCAGGGGCGCTCCACCGTAGACGCGATCATGCGCATTAGAGGCCTGACGGAGGAAGCATTCCTACAAGGTGAGGTGGTGGTGGCAGTGTCTGTTGACATCGCCAACGCCTTCAACACCCTGCCCTGGAGTTGCATTAGGGAGGCGCTTATCTACCATGGAGTGCCTCCCTACCTCCGTCGAATTGTCGGGGCCTATCTCTCCGAGAGGGCCATTACTTACCCGAGTTGGCTAGGGCCGGGTCGGCGGGATGTGTCGTGCGGTGTTCCACAGGGATCGGTATTAGGGCCACTCCTGTAGAACATCGGCTACGATTGGGTGCTGCGTGGTCCGTTGCTCAGAGGGGTCACCGTAACGTGTTACGCCGATGAAACCCTCGTTACGGCGCGGGGAGCAACGCACCGAGATGCAGCACTAAAGGCCACGGCAGGGGTTGCTCAAGTCGTGGGTCGGATACGGCGGCTGGGTCTCGAGGTCGCCCTTCACAAGTCCGAGGCTCTGTGCTTCCACGGACCTCGGATGGGGCCACCTGCGGGATCCAGCCTACAGGTAGGGGGCGTCAGCATCGGCATCGAGCCCTCGATGAAGTATCTGGGACTCGTGCTCGATGGCCAGCGGAACTTCGGACATCACTTCCGAAGTTTGGTCCCAAAACTGAGGGGGGCGTCAGCCGCACTCGCGCGGCTGATGCCCAATATCAGGGGACCCAACGCCCCCTGCAGGAGACTGTACCTGGGGATCGTGCGAAGTATGGCCCTATACGGGGCCCCCGTATGGGCGGAGAACCTGACGGCCAGTAATGTGGCTAGATTGCTGAGCCCACAGAGGGCGATGGCCGTCAGGGTGATAAGGGGATACCGCACGATCACGCGCTGGAGCGGGGCCAATGGCCTGCGTCTCGAAAAATCGAGGCCCAGCGGTCCCAGCTCTACCAGGAAACCGTGGAGACATGGAAGGTGCGACTTGAGCAACCAAAGGGGGGATTCGCCACAATTGCGGCCGTCAGACCGGTCATGGACGAGTGGCTGGAGAGGAGACAGGTCATGCTCGTGAAAGAGGCAGCGGGGCGAGAGCGGGAGAAAACTCTCCCACCCGAGTTCCGCAGTTGGCGGCTTGGGCACCGCCGACGTGTCTTCGCCGAAGACCATCGGCCTCCATGACCGGGGGCCTGAGGACGGTGAGTTGGCTGCTCACCGTCTTTACAGAAGCAGGCCCATGACGGCAGCGTGACGTGAGGGATTCACGCACGCCCCCCCCCCCTAAGAAGCGGTATAACACCCGAAAACCCCCCCATAGACGCGGGATAGCACCCGAACCACCCCCGAGACGAGGCCGCAATTGTAGCCGTAGGTCTGATGGGAGTCCTGGGACATCCTTCCGAGGGCTTACCCGGGGCTCCCATCCATAGACTTCTGGCCGTTACCGTGGGGGCTTTTAGTCGGTAGGAGTCCGGCATAATATCCATGAAGGATTTTCCCCCACGGTTAAAAAAAAAAAACCCTTCGAGTCGTTTCCACAGCACTAGTGTCACGGCGGAACTCGTATTCGTAAATAATGCGATATTTTAAGTTTTCCATTTTGTAAAATGAGTGACGCAAACAGAAAAAAACAGAAGAAAAAAAACAAATGAATGACGGTCATCGAAGCACAAATACGTGAGTAAATAGCTGTACAAATTTGAATTTGGAATTCCTTACCAAAGCGGAGAAAATCGTGATTAAAATGGCCAGTACGAAAAACGCCAATTTCATATGTAAGGACCTAATACCTATTAATAAGGAATGTTCTTAGAATGCTCTTGTTCTAGCTCTAGCTCATGTTCGTTTGGTTTTTTTTTCGTGCGATAAATCCCCACGGATACCAACCCCACGGAGCCGGTGGAGGTGGTTATGTCGGACTCGAACCGACTAAAACGCACGCCGTCTTGGGTCCTTGGTTGCCGGAAGTGAGATTGCCAAAAGCATATCTCTCGCATCCCGGCAGACTCATTTGATTTAATTCATATCGCCCGTGTCCATACCATAATCCACTAGCGATATGATCGAACCTCCGGCTCCTCTAGACAAGTGGCAATACGTTTGTAGAATAGAATAGACTGATCAATAGGATTGACATACGTTGACGAATGTCATAAACGTCAAATTACGTATTACTGCCATACAATTCGGCCGCCAACAAATTGCCACTTGTGGAGTGGGTAGATCAGATGGGGTGATGATGGTGGGTAGAGAAGTCTAGTATTAACTTTCTACAAATTTTTAGCTCCAGAACTGGATAAACATCGTCTAAGGTCCTTTTGAAAAATTAATAGGTTGAACTTACGTCGAATAAGTTAAGCTTGAATAAACTATAACGACGTGTCATTTACGTCACTTTAGCGTAATGACCCTACTGGCGCGGCGCAGCGCCTAGCACTAATTAATTAATTAGGAACGAAATATGCATTACGACATCAAGGTAGGTTATATTTAGTGCTTTCATTAGTAATTCATTAGATTTTAGGACTTCTGTAGTTAACACACTGTTAATGAAAAACACTTACTTATTCTATTTTTCATTTTTATAATTCGTGTTAATGAAACCGTTGCGAAGTATTACGTTACGTTTTATTTTACATACCATTTTATTATATTTTTATGTAAATAGCTTTTAGTAGCGGATGCTGCGAATGCCTGCAGCTTCATTCGTGGAAACGAATAAGAATAAATTAATTATTTTTCATTCAGTTTCATCATGGTGGCGGAGTGGGAGCGACGACTTGAGCAACCACGCGCAGGGCATGCCGTCATAGAGGCGGTAAGGCCCATCATGAGGGAATGGCTAGAGAGGCCACATGGCAGCCTCTCGTATCGACTGACGCAGATTATCACCGGGCACGGGTGCTTCGGGCGGTATCTGTGTCGGATCGAAAAGGAGCCAACGTCCGAGTACCATCATTGCGATGCGAGCGAGGACACAGGGCTGCAGACGCTCACCGAGTGTCCGGCATGGGCCGGTCCGAGGCGGGAGCTAGTGGCGGCCCTGGGAGTGAGAGTTCTCACCCTCGCCACCCTGCTCACAGCAATGGTCCGCTGTGCGGACGCGTGGGCGGCCGGCGTTTCCATCAGCGAGCAGGTAATGGTCGTGAAGGAGACGGCGGAACGGGAGAGGCGGCGCGAGCGAGAGAGACTCGCGGATCGCGCCACCCGCACGCGCAGGCAACTCGTGCGTCGGAGGGCACTGACTGACCTCCGTCCCCTTTTATTCAGAAAAGAACTAAGTTGAGTGTGGAGGAGACGCTCAGAGGCTTTCCAAAGAAAGGAATGGAAGGATAGATATCGGACGGTAATCAGTAAATGAGCATGGTTTGGATTTCTTCGGTAAGGGAATTATTTGAGCATCCTTCCACGCAGACGGAAAAGTGCCGCAGGATAGTGAATGATTAAAGATATGGCAGAGAATGTATACGATCTCATCAAGAATAGGTAAATGCTTTCCACATTTTAATAACGACAACTGGAGCAATATAAAAGAGAAACATGTCAAAACAAATAGTATCTACAGTTATAGCACAGAATAGATAATAGTACTAGGTAATAGAAAGGTTACTGACAAATAAAGCAGTAAATAACTATAATACGAGCGTTATATGATGATCCCTATGACAGTTCGTTAGCGCTTAACATTGTACTGACGTCCTATCACATCAAATCCTTTAGAGGTCCATTAAAAAGACGAAAAAATCATAATTGTGTACAATTGTAAATTATAAAAATGAATATTAAGAAATTATTAAGTAATGTTCGGAAATAATAGAAAAAAACTCAATGCAAATGTACATGGTACGTGCTGCAAAAGTTACGTCGTTAAGCTGTTATCGACTAAGAAGGGACACATCGATAAACAAAATATCGATAATTTGTTGGAAATATAAAACAAATGCTTTGAGTTTGTATTTTATTTATATCAATCTGAATCTGATACAGGGTCAATCGGATCTTCAAAATCTGAGTCTGAACTGCAGCTATCCGTGACGTTTATTATTAACGGTTGGTCAATGATATTGTCGTATTGTACATCTCGATCCCAGTCTTGTAAGCAAATTTTCTTCGTTCTTTCGACCACTTTTCGCCAATCGTCAGCTGTCACTTGAGCGCAAGCTTCTTCCAATAAAACCATCATTTTATTTGCCGGGAATGGCGGAGTTGTGTTATGCCTAGCTGCATGACCTGAAAATATTTGTACATTCAGTAATTATTTTTAGAAATACATGCATGTACATAATATTATATAAATAAAAAATATAGATACCTTTGATCTGCGCCCATATCAACTCGATTGCATTATATTGGCAGTGATAGGGCGGTAACCGAATTACCGTGTGTCCATTTGATTTGGCCAATTCATCCAAAAAATATGATGGGTGCGTCTGTTGTTTGTGGAAGTACAACAGTCTAACCAACTCTTTTTTTAACATCTGACTGTCAGTTTCCACACCATTGCCGTGTAACCACTCTATAATTTCAGCTTTTTTGTTATTGCTGCTGGGGGTTTGTTAATTTGAACTGAGTGATATGAAGCATTGTCCATTAAAATATAGTGAGGCTCATTCAAATTTTCTAATAGTTTTATAAACCATGTCTTAAAGTTTTCGAAATTCATTTCCTCGTGGTACTCCGTTGTTTTCACTGACTTAAAAGCCCACAGGCAATTCGGCACAAAACCTGTAGCTGTGCCAGCGTGGCAAATGATTAAGCGCTGGCCCTTTCCTTCAAGAGTTTTTGTGCTGGATTTCGCTGTGTCATCCGTCCATGCCTTACCTACAGTATGATTGGCGTTCAGCCATGTCTCATCAAGGTATACTACCTTCTCCCAGTTATCAATTTGTTTGATTTTGCGAAGAAAATCGCATCGTAGTAAAGCTATGTCAGTACGCTCCATTAATATTTTTCTCTTGTCACATTTTTTATAGCGGAATCCACATTTTTTCAAAACAATTCTAAGAGAAGTAGCACCGCCTTTGAAGAGTTCTGCAGCTTTTAATGAAGATAACAACTTCTGGCAGGTCGGTAGTTCACCTCGTAGGTAGTAACCATAAATATGATTGCGTATAGCATCTAAATCAAATTCATCAGGTTCTGTTATATGACATAACCTTTTCTTTTTCTTTGGTGTTAATAGTTTATTGTCCTCCATGGACGACTCCCCAAATTTTTCCTTTGTTATTCGAGAAACAGTAGCCTTTCCGATTCCTAGAGCATCGGCTACACGATCGCGAACATTGTCAAGCGGTAACAAGGGTCCGCCATTTTGTTGTTCACGAGCAAAATAGTCTCGCAAACGATATACAAACTCGCGAACTTCACTGTTGAGAACAGTTTTCCGCTGTCTTTTCGGCATTTTGCAAAACCGGAAATCAACAAACAGGTAACAGAAAATCAACAAATAACACAAAACAGCGAAAACAGAAACAAAACTCAGCTAACAAAGAAAGACGTGGCGCATACAAGGCGTTAGAGCACTCGTATGACGCGATGTGATGCGGTGTGACAAGAAGACAAAACAGACTGACAAGACATGACATGACTGAATTAAAAAAATACGGTAGGTCTATGGCCTCCATTTAAATACTTTTCCATGTTATCCATAATTGCCAGCTAATTATGAATTCTTTAAAATCCAATTCAAAAAGAATTTTAAATTCTTTAAATTATGCAATTTGAATAAAAATTAAAGTATAGTAAATTAAAATATAATAAGGCTGTTACTTTTTTATCTAGTGTTTTATGTCCATCAATGCGCGTAGTCTTTTTTTTCAAAATAAATAAATATTGCTTATTATGTTGAATGACCTGGCTGAATGACATGACATTTGCCTGAAAAAACAGTATTTTATCGAAATTGTTTCGCATCACTAATACAACTGTCAGTTGAAACGTCATAGGGATCATCATATAACGCTCGTAGTATAATAGAAATCATGTCGGGCAACGAAATATTCATAATGTATCTATGTATACAAAGATGTCTCTCACTTTCTCATTGTTTCATCATTATTTATCTTTGTTAAACAGAATCTCACTAAAACCGGGCTTTAAGGCATTGTTTATGTAGCCTTTGTGTTGTTTAAGCTGTGGTTCGTCGCGTTCACGTTAAGTCTATTAATATAATGGTAATCATATAGTTCCATGTTTTGTTAAAGCGTTCTCTTGCGTTTTGTGATAGTTCTTGTTGATTAAATATAATCGTTGTAAACTATTATTTACTACTAGCTGTATCCTGTGGCTATGCCCGCTTGGAATTTTGATCCCGTTCTCGCAACCCATATGGGAAACCGGGATAAAAATATTTCAGACAGATCTGATCCGTGCAATGCCGTAAGAGCGTTATTGAATAACGAACATCCAAATATCTTCACAATCTTTCACATTTTTAATATAAAGTAAAGAAGCAAGAAATTGGATTAAATTATAGATAGGTATGTAGCTAACTTATAATAAATTCAATTCAATTACAATACAAGTCAATAGGAGCTAAGTTTTTTGAACGTTCTTTACGATTAAAGCCGTCTCTGTAACAAATTATAAGTGTTACAACTTCAAAGGCGAGAGTTCAAACCAGGTTTTAATAACCAATTCTGAATAAGATTGTACACGAAAGGGATCATTAACCTGTAGGTATGTTATCGTAATAAAATCAAATATTAACGCTTAATGTTTAAGAAAATAACAAGGTTATCAAGGTTTCATCTGTGAAAGCACCTCTTACATGCACGCTATGGTATTTTCATGTCTTCATAAGCTTACTCTGTTGTTTCGCACATTATAAACAAGATTTATTGTCCGAAACAACGAAGGACGTATCCGGTACATATTACGGGTAATTCCCTTTTTTTAATACCGTATGGTATTACCAAAATAGCAAATATGCAAACAACCCAATAGATAGTTAGGGATTATCGTGCTTCTTAATACTAGATGTACTTTCTCGAGCTGTATGGGTTTCCACCAAGATCTAGGGGGTCAGTTGCTCCCCGAGGAGGGCCCGGCAAACAGGGATGGCACTGGGTCAGCCGGGATGCGAGGGACAAGTCAAAGACAACCTCACCTTCGGCCTTGCACGACGACCTACAGCGGTTTCAGTCGGTTCGAGTCCGACATAACCCCCCCTCCAGCTCCGGCGGGGGAGGTATCCGAGGAGATTGCCACACGTAAAAAAGGAGTTAGTCGCTACCATAACAGCGGGCTACAAAGTTAAACTTTCCTCCTTTTTATATTACCTGACTGACCAGAAGAGTTATGTAATCCATACTTAATATTATATATGCGAAAGTAACTCTGTCTGTCTGTCTGTATGTTACGCTTTCAGGCCTAAACCACTGAACCGATTTTGATGAAATTTGATATAGGGGTAGATTAAACCATGAGAAAGGACATAGGCTATATTTGGTCGCGATAACCGACATCCACGCGGGCGGAGCCGCGGGCAAAAGCTAGTTTGGAATATTTTGAAATAAATTTCAATCGAATTTGTAATTCATCTAATCGATCCATCAATTCATATATCCATATGATGATCAATTCAACTTCCAGTAGAATCATAAATCACTTTTCCTCTTTTCAATTTCAAAGTTAAACCGTGTACATAGATACTTAAAAAAGTAAAAATAAAATAAAGAGTAGTTTGCATAGATTGCCAATGCATTTTTCACTGGTCTCAAATATTTACAACGTAGCACAATCTCGGCTAGTATATAGTTTGAAAGCTCGAAAGCTCCAACATGCATCCTTAAAGATTCAACAAAAGCCTCCGCTCGAAGAGGAA
Organism: Eilema sororculum; assembly: GCA_914829495.1. Classification (NCBI taxonomy): domain Eukaryota; kingdom Metazoa; phylum Arthropoda; class Insecta; order Lepidoptera; family Erebidae; genus Eilema; species Eilema sororculum. The sequence continues at coordinate 17,232,462 of OU618550.1, forward strand.
GCTGTATATTGTAGTTTGAAAGCTTGTAAAATGGGTTTAACTGAATTTTAGACCGGATACTACATGCTAGCTTCAGAAGTTTTAGTTTTAATTGCGTTTGGTAGCTCACGTTACATGTATTAAGTTGTTTAACTTACTGTAAACATGGTTTGTGATAATAATCGTGACCTGAATCAAACGAAGAAGTATCTCTCTAAGCATCCGTTAGGATTTTTCTTGAATTAGTTAGATGATGATGTAGATCAAAAAGGCGGTGGAAGAGAAACTGGAGGGATTTAGCATTGCCCCGTGTCTTTTTTTCTCGTGCCGACGACGGATACTACGCCCCACGGATACCTCTCCCGCCGGAGCCGGGAGTGGAGGTTATATCGGACACAAACCGACTTTACCGCACGCTTACTGAGGGTCGTAGAGCTAGGCCGGAGGTGAGGTTGTCTTCGAAATATCCCTCGCACCTCGGCTGACCCAGGGCCATCCCTTACGGTCTGGCCCTTCTCGGGAGGGGGGAAAACGGTGTCGCCGACTCGCTCCCGGAATAGGGAGACAGAAAGCGTGAGTCTGGGCGACACTTCTTTCTGGATAAGTTGCGTGAACCGGATCATAATTACAAGAGGGTGTAGTTGCGGGTAATAGCTAGCAAATTTTTTATATAATTAGATTCTGATGAAATGTAATTCTTACAGTTGCTTCGTCAACTGGTGAGTTGCTTTGCGACTCAAACTGATGGAAAAAGTAGAGTAGAGTAGAATTTGGGTCACCCCATCTCTTCCCATGCGGTGTCATACAAGGCGACTAAGGGATAGGGTTTTTTAACACCAGACAGATATATACAGCCCAGACACAGCCTCAGATATAGGCTCGAGTCAACAATAGTAGGTACCCGGCATACGACAATAAACTCACTCCCTATTACGTGGCACCAAATACAATGTTTTTTTTTATAAAAGACACGTCAACTTGACTTCACCTCGCCTGATGTTAAGCTAAAGGCAAAGTCTCGGAAAGAAGGTCACCATCGTATACATGTACCATGTTAACAGTGATGGCACTCAGCTTGACGGCCTCATCAGATGCCTTTTCACGCCCCGCTTAAAGGAATGTGGGTGATAATTCACCTCTGCCTAACCCTCCGGGAATAAAGGCATGTTCATTATATAAGTATGTATGTGCACATTTTAAATCATGATAAAAAAATGGTTTTAATAAATTCTAACTCCTTTTTTACATTCTTGATTAAAGTAGCAATAAAAATCACCACGGCAGCAAAAGTTCACCGATAAAACAAGATTCCCGGTATTAAAGTAAAGGAAAGACGAGCCTATTTCAACTTGTGGCTGTGTTATCTCAAACGTGGCACTCAAGTGTTGAACTGGCGTGAAGGGATGACAAGCCAATTAGTGTAGGAAACGCGCCGAGATCTGCTAACCCTATTACTGGAAGTGAGGCTTATAAAGTGATGGGTTCTCGGAATAACGCAGATTGCTCATCTAGGGAAATATCAACACTGTAGATTGTAGGTATCTGTAACGACCCGTTTTAGTTTCATATGGGTGCAATTCGATTTCTCGTTGTAGGATATTGGATGTTAGTGTACAATTAAGAATTATCTATTTATCTGTATGATTTGAGATAAAAATAAATAATAAGAAACATGGTAAAAACCCGGCGAGTGTTTTACAATGAATATCTATTTATCTGTCTATCTATATATCCCACTAGCTTTTGCCCGCGGCTCCGCTCGCGTGGATGTCGGTTCCCGGCAATTATACGATTTTTTCTCAACGTACAAACCTTCCCTGGACTTCCACAAATAATTCATAACCAAAATTAGCCGAATCGGTTCGTGCGTTCTGGAGTTATAGCGTCAGGAAGGAAAACCCGACTTATTTTTATATAGTAGATTTATCTCGTGTCACAGTGTAACTGTAACTGAATAGTCGCAGTAGTCCGGACTAGCAACCAGACTATTGAGACTAAAGGGTTTGGACAATAATAAATATAAAAACCTACTCTCGCCGGGATGTTTACATGTGTCATATAGGTATCGAGGATCCGCTATTTCGGCGCTGAAACGTGGTAAATATACCAGCGAGTGTTTTACTATCAATGTGAATGACCATGTCAATCTCAAATCATACTATTTATTATTGTCCAAACACTGTGACTAGTGTTAAATAATAATCTGATATTATTCATTCAAGAGTTAAATAATCACGATATTCTAACTTTCAAACTCTCGTGTTCCATGAAATACAATAATGACATTTATTGACCTTGTGATAATAATGAGTCGTTTAATTGACATTTATTGACCTTGTGATAATAATGAATCCTATGAAAATATTAATGTAGGTAATTATTGGTACAACTATAAGATAAATATGTTAATTACAAAATATTTCTACACCGAATTACGGTAGAATATGTGAGACCTATAACTTGAAAAATACCTGTAAATACCATATTCTAAGAAATAAACGTTTATTCTATTCTAATCATAATACAATGACAATAATAAATACATGATCGCGTTAATTTCCGTCAACATTACTGTAAATCGTGACATTTTTGAAATATTCAGGACAATTTTTTCTTATTAAGGAAAGGCAAAGGCTCGGAAAGATGGTCACCATCGTAAATAGTGGTGGCAATTAGCATGACGGCCTCATTTTCACGCCCCGCTCAAAAAACCCGGGACTGTAGGAAGAAGGAAACACGTGAGCTGGCAGGGAGTCTTAATCAATAAATCATATAATTGTTTCATTTTATGTGTGTGAGGATGAACTTCGATATTGCCCGTGAACCTACCTGATCTCCATATCGGAGATATGGAAGTTCTGTACTTACGCCAGTTGTTGGAATTTTATCTAACTACCCGTAAGGAATACCATAGATTTTCATATGACACCCGGGATCGACGGTTTAGCATACTCTCAAGGCGGTTATTCGATGCCATCACTGGTGGTAAATGGGTTTTCTTTCCAAAAAATGTCCCACTTGCCATCAATAGTGGCGTCACCAGCGGTGGCAATTAGGAATGGTCACTCTCTTTTTTCCCAGTTGCCACCAGCGGTGACGTCGTTGCCACCAGCGGTGACGTCGGAGTAGGGGAGTTAGAAGTGAAATAAAGTGATGTGATTTAATTTTTTTTCACAAATGGCAAAAAAATGAGTGGATTAATATATTTTTCCTGATAAATAAAAACTTATGGGTAGCGAAGTAATGACAGCTAATTAGCTATTACTATTTAATAAACTACGGTGCAAATATCGACCGCAAGTATGTAGGTCATATCATTTCTGACGTTTTATGAGCATGAAGTGATTATCACAGTAGCATTATGTTTTTATATTATGTTGTTGTATCCGTTGCTATTAGTTATAGTAGTGAAATCTAGATAAATAAAAATGAAATATCGAAATGTGTTTATGTAAATGCGTAATTTTTGAACGACTGTACCAAACTTGGATAATTATTTATTTCATTCATTATTGTCAGGCTCAGGTTTAAATGAAAGAATGTATATAAGATAGTCCAACTGGATGCTTCAAATATATTGCTTCCTCGTGCTCCTACTAAATAGTCCTACTGGTAGGAGCACCAGGACACCCATGTCCTGGTGCTCCTCCTTCTGAACATAAAAACCAAGAGGAATAAAATAATTTCTAAATTTAATTCTTTTTGCTCCTATCGCATTACATATTGTACAGTCAATCGAAAAATACTTAAGAGGAAATTAAACGAGGGTCAGAAATTTTAAATAGTAGTATAATTTAGTGGTAGTATTTTTTTCTTAGGATCGATATTTTTTTATTTATAACCCAAAAGGTGGTGAATCTTTTTGACATTGTTAACACTTCAAAAATTCGACGGAAGTCGGAGTCCCGTGATCTATTTAATGAACTATTTTTTTTGTGGGGCTATATCATAGAGAGAGTACGCCAGCAATCCGTGAACTATTGTGGACCTAAAAGACAACATTCGGCAAGAATCGAATTGAACCGAGCTTACTGCAGCGTGTGGTGCGGAATACGATACTCCGTTTTGAACAATGTGTGCAACAAGATGGAAGACATTTGGATGACATCATCTATATATATAAAAATTAACCCCTATTTCCCTTGGTCACGACATCACGCCTGAACGACTGAACCGATTTCGCTAATTCTTTTTTTGTAGTGTTCGTTAATGTTAGGAGAAGGTTCTTATGAAAGAAAAAATGAAGAAAATTGCGCGGAAAATTCGAAAATTTAAGGATACATAACAACCATATAAAATAGCTAATCCGACATACGCCATGTCTAAATTTTGAATTTGGAATACGAATTGGAAAAAAATGTGTTTATTATTCTAATACTGCTGTATGATATTCTTTTATGTTATCTGACGTTTGATATAGAATTGGCATAATGCGTGCAAATATCGTCAGAGGGTGATTAGTAGACATTCTTCTGAATTAACAAAATGCCCGTTGCTTGGGCCGCGAAAATATTTATAGTGGCTATTTTTTTATATAAGAACGTCCTTGAGCGTAGAGGTATATGGTTGTATGGGTCCCATAGGTATATAGGCTCCGTAGGTGTAAGGGGTCCAGTCGAGTACAACCTATTCCCAAAATGCCTGATCGCACTATAAACGAATGTCAAACCGTCGTTTCCCAAGATGTCTGAATTCATTATGACTTAGGCCCGATTCGCCTGAATCCTAAAATGTCTTATTCCCACTATGCCTGAAATTCCTAATGCCTTATTCATAAAATGACTGAAAATATTTTTTACATATTTAATAAAAAGATATTTTGACAGCCTCTGTGGCGTAGCGCTGGTAGACTGAAGACCAATGGACCCCGTGGGTCCCACTGCTGAGCTCCCACTTGCGAATTATGTGCTGGTTTATAACTATTTCACGTTTATTTACCCTTCAAAAATGTAGTATATTATCAAAGTGTATGTTCAAATTAAACTTAATGCTAGAACAGACTATAAACTAGAAATGTCAGCGGCTGCCAAATTCAGTCAATTTGCTATTTGGTTATTTTGGGATTCAGTCCATTTGGGATTTGATCATTTTGGGATTAGGTTTATTCGAAAATCAGGCAATTTGGTTCTCTGATGATTTGGGCTTCAGACGTTTTGGCATGAAGACGATTTGAATTTCAGGCGTATTGACGTCTCAGGCATTTTGGGAATAGGTTGTACTCGACCGGACCCGGTGTAAGTATGGGCCCCGGTGACCTATTACTGTCGGGAGCTCCGTGGGCATATAGGGCCCGAATCGAAATGCTTTCCGTTCTCAAAATAAATAGGGAGAATTTGATACAGCTAATTGATTCTAATTTCTAAGGCGAAACGAAGTTTGCCGGGACAGCTAGTCTTTAAAAAAAATCCGCATATGTACTTTACATTTAAATACTTGTTTTAAAACTATATGTCAAACAGCACCTTTTTTATTTAATTTTGAAAACATAAATCTGCCACCACCATCATCCCGTATAGAAATAAAGTCAAAAATTTATTGTAATTTTTTGCAGTGACCGCGGCACCACAGTGGTTTGGCTTTAGTAGAATCGAGGGCCTGGAGGGTTCTGGTGGTAAACCATACTTTGGTTTAGACGAGGATTAGAATATAGACGGATAAAAATAGAAGGGAAATTCGAATCACATCGGGCGTGTCTCGGTAGCCAAGTTGGTGAAGGTATTCCCCTGCAAGGGAAAGATCGCGGGTTTGAGTACCCGCCCGAGAATATTATCTTTTCCCTATGTATTCGATAGAGGAGATTTGTTTTCTTTTTCGTTATAATAATAATACACATTTTAGAGCTTCAATTTTTGTTATCCTATGGCTCGTTTTTGCATATTACTTTATACAGTCAATGAGTTGAATTTCATATAGAAACCAATTTTCAAATCATGATCTAGGTCGAGTTTCATATTACTGCACTGTCATATTTCACTACGGTTTCGTAAACTCCTTGTTTATATTATAGAGCAATAGGTACAGTTTCGCGTTTCCTTTTAATTAAAACTGGAATAATTTCTTCTGTATTCATTTTATTTTTAATATAATTTATTATTTAGATAGTTTTTTTTCTTGCACGGACAAAACGTGACAAAATATGCTGTCATTCCTAAGTAATAAGTATGGCCTTATACCTAATCAACAAACAAATGGAGATTTCAAAGTGACACTTGTAGATATCTGCATTCGTCTGTACTTGAATCAGAGTATGTGTATGGGTACTTCTATTTTTGTAATGTCTTGGTGCTCCTACGGGACGCTTCACGGTTTCCTCTGTAGTAGGAGCACCAGGACATAGGTGTCCCGGTGCTCTTACCAGTAGGACTATTTAGTAGGAGCACGAGAACGCACTCTGTTTTACTGAAAATAGTAGTGACTATAATATGCATACATAAATATTTGAGTAGTTTCCTCAATTTGTAATGGGTTCCATCAAACTGGATTTATTTATTATTACCTAATCACCTATTATAAAACTAGACGCTGATGCAAAAAGTAACGGGTACAGATACCAATAATTCTTCTCCCTTGGATATCCACGGATACGGATATTCGGCTCATCAATACGTAGCAGCACGGGTAACGAACCGCAAATATAAGCTACTGACCCTGTATCGGCTGGCTTCACGTTTTAATTGACTTGCGAAAATCAATTCCATCTAATTCCACCCTTTCATCCCTATCGAGTTTCACAAGTTAGTTGAGTGACGTAACGTTTCGTCGACGTTTAATGGCACCCTTTACAAAATGGCCATATGGAAATGAAAAATATTGAAATCGAGTTTTGAGGTTTTTGATAGCCAATTAATGGGCGCTTTTATAACAAATTTATCGTCGCACGTCACGTTATAAAGTTCGTGTTATAACTGTGCTCGTTGTGCCGTGAAACGTGTTTATGATTGAGTTATTGTGAACGCGATGCTGTCGTTCTTTTTTACTTTTTCACTAAATTTAGGAATTTATTTTGAAGCCTTTAGTGCCTTAAACATGATTTTTAAAATGCGATAATATGTATATATACATAGAGGTGTGTGCAGGTTTACTCATTGTAAGGTTAAGCATTTTAAATCAGGACAGCCTTAGGATGGATGACTATTCTTCTCACATTCTCCTTCTTCTTCTTCTTTAACGTTAAGAAGAAGAAAAAGGAGAATGTGAGTCCCCAGTCACATCTCAAGGTTTCACCACGGAGTCTGGGGTCCACTTTACCTCCCTAAATGTGGATTTGGCATAACTTCAATATTTTCCGTGAAGCCACTGCAATATAACCTCCACAACCTATAGGCAATATTAAAGCATTGCAGCTAGACCAGTTTTTTAATTTTATGGGACTCCAACTACCCATAACGACTGCCATAGATGTTCGTACGGAAACCGGCCACGACGTGACGGCTTAACGTGCTCTCCGACGCATGACCAGACCAAAGCAAATACCCATATTCATCCATACAAATATTTGCACTGAGCGGGGTTCGAACCCGCACCTTCTGTGTAGTGACCACGTTGATTACTGCCACGCCACAGAGGCATATTACCTCTTTGTGTCTAATAAAGACTCCTAATAGAGCACGTTGAGCCGTTCAATCACAGTTCTTCATAATAGCATCTGTGTCCGTACGATAAATCTCGAATCTCGATTCTGCTAAAGCTTCGTGGTACCACCGCCACTGCAAAAAACGGCATTAAATAATAAACTTTAAAGCGTACAACCTGGGCCTCGATTCTACTAAAGCAAAACTATAGTCAAACCAAAGAGATTGCAAAAAGCGGCAATAGATTATAAAGAGACTTTAAAGCGATGCGTTTAAAGTTCCATATTAAATAACTGTTAGGAGAGTGAATAAAAGAGTGTAATGAAACTTTTGTCATTTAATTTTGGACCTTAGTGTATAGAAATAAAGTCTAAACTTTAATGCCGCTTTTTGCAATCTCTGTGGTTTGACAATAGTTTTGCTTTAGTAGAATCGAGGCCCCGGTCGAAACGTCAGGCAAATCAAAGGTACGCATGTACCTACACCATGATCACGTTAATTCCCGTTATTATTATTTTATATGATGCGGTTAAATTCAAAATACATCGGAAAAAAGAAGAACTCAATTGGGACTTGAACCCACGACCTTTCCCTTACAGGGAGAATGCTCTTTCAACTGAGCTATTGAGTCACACCTGAATCACTTCAAATTTCCCTTCTCTTTATATCCGTTTTTAACGGCGACGGTGGAGCCATCTACCAACTTTCTTACGAACTGTTGGAACCAATGTATGATTTTTTCAACTATTTTTAAACAGCGGTTAACAAAAGTTCAAAATTAAATGACTTTTTCAAAGTAAGTGTAATGAAACTGTTTTCATTTCATTTTAGATTTTAGAAGTATAGATATAAAGTCTAAAATTCAATGTCATTTTCTGCAATACTGAGGCACCACAATAGTTTAGCTTTAGTAGAATCGAGGCCTTGATTTGATTACAAAACCTCTTAATGTACTTTCCGAAGCAAGAAGTGGACCCTCCTTAGATTGACCTCGCTAGTACTAATTTATCACCACTCAACCTCGAGCGAACTTCTTATACTGACCATACTTGCTTTATAGTGCTTGTTATACCCTCTCGCAAAATTAAAGGGTCCATTTTGCATACAATTGAATTTGCAATATGAAGTGAACGGTACGCCGGTCACCCTTACTCGGGAGCTAGGGGCTAGTTCAATGCATTGGGTTATTCAAGGCCATGTGACGTCATAGATGATATTGTACGACTCCTGTTAAACAAGTTGTTGGGAGAAATAAAATTTGGAATACATCACAATCATTTATGTTGGAATTAATTTTTTACAGCATTTATTAAGCTAACTTTAAAATTCGAATACTTCGGGAAAAATGAAATGTTCGAATTTTAAAATTAGCATAATTAATGCTTTAAAAAAGTTATTCAAATATTTGGGCGGAGTCATCAAAATTCAATGTTTAAAAATGGTTGAAAAATCATTCATTGATTCCAACAGTTCGTAAGAAAGTTAGTAGATGGCTCCACCATCGCTCTTTAAGACGGATATAAAGTGAAGGGAAATTTGATGTGATTCAGGTGTGGCTCAATAGCTCAGTTGGAAAGCATTCCTCCCTGTAAGGGAAAGATCGTGGGTTTAAGTCCCACTTGAGCATTTCATTTTTTCCGATGTATTCGAAGTAATTTATGTGTCGGTAACTTAGTGATTCCGGGTTCTCCGGAGGGCTGTTCTCATTCCGAGAGAAACCATACTGTTCATGACTAAGTACCATCTTGACAGCAATAGGCATGTCTAGTAAGCTATAGATTTTCGGTCATACGTAATAACGTTATAACGTATGACTATATAATATCTATAACTAGTGCATGTGCTTGTTTGCCACCTACGTGGTATAAAAAAAGTTTTAGCCGCGTGGTTCCCGGCAGAGTAGAATTTGGTCCACCCCATCTCTTCCCATGCGGTGTCGAACAAGGCGACTAAGAGATAGGGCGTTTAACTTCAGACAAATATATACAGCCCAGACTCAGCCTCGGATGCACGGCTTGAGTCAACAATAGTGCTTGAATGCGGCAATAAGCTCACCCCCTATTTCGTGGGACCGAATCCAATTATTGGTGAAATGAGGGTGTTAATTCACCTCTGCCTAACCCTTCGGGGATAAAGGCGTGATTGTATGTATGTATGTTACCTACCTCTTCAGGTATTACGAGCGTGAATATAATGTATACGTACGTATATTACTGGATACTTTTCTGTTTCCTCAAAGCGTAAACAAATTACGTAGAATCTCTTAGGGAGATTTAATTCGTCGTGGTTGAGAGACGTCGCAAACGGCCCCTAAAGAGAACACATCTAAATGAGCTCCCAGTATTGTTTGTACGGTACTCGAGTAGATAATATTATAGTAGCTTTTTTATAGGTAAGTATACTTAGCGGGTTTCCGTTTTGCATTTTATTACGTTCCGTAACTCAAAAAGAAAAAGTGGAACTCTTACAGGATCACTTCGTGGTCCGTATGTCTGTCTGTCGCATCACGGTCAAGACCTCAGGAATGCGTGGAGACAGGTACTAACTACAGGTAATTACAGATAGCGCTTAACATTTACTATTTGATGGTAGAACACAATTAAAACGTGAATAACGTGTTAGAAACAAGTTGCACAATTTTATTATTTAACCCTGTCTCTTATACTAGGGGATCCTATTTTGCAGTTTATGTAACTTATGTTACGGAACCCTCAAACGATTATCTGATTTTATTGTTTAAGTACCAATTATACTTTTAGAATTATTTTGTACTCAATTATACTGACTATTACAATTTCAAACAACAGGTGTCACCTGGACGAAATTAAAGACTACTCGTATATAGTCAAATTGTTGAAAACCATTCTTTCTTATGTAAAGAGGTGTATGTAATTGAAATGAATTACAGGGATATATTTTATTCAAAATAAGTAATTGAATATAATTCATTAATTTAATATAATCAATTGATTTCATACATTAGAATCTCATTAATTTAGTCGAATTAATTGAATGTATTAAATTAAATCTCATTGATCGAATTAATCTCGCTTTAATAAAAATACTACAATTAAATTAAACTATATAATGAAAATTATACATGTTAATACTGATTAATTACAACTACAATATGCCGTTTCACTGTGAAACTTCATTAAGTTTAGTTTTGTTTTCTGTGCTACGAGCTTCTACGACAGTTTAATACTCTACGTGGGTGCTACGATGTCTACTGCAATACGGCTGTCGTACTCGTAGCACTGAATACAGGCTACAAAACTTCCGCTCCACTACTACGAACATGGGCATCCATGGCAGTGATTACGGATCTTTTTTTTTAAACTTTAAAACAATCTACAGAATGATTACAGGACTTAACTATAAGGTATGTACTTAAGTCTTTGTTTATTTAAAACGGCCGAATAACAAGTCTCTTGGCAAATTGGTTTTGGAAATTCGCCTATAAGTCTAGACATAACGAAAGTATTGATTGCTGGCCCACTGCCCGACCTGTAGATAATATGTATTGTTTCGATATGTTCTAATCTTTACTTGTATCATGGATATATTAAGGATTTGTATACTGATACAGTTTCAGGTTCAACATATTTTTCCAGTTCTATTTGTATATCGGGGATATAGAAATAGATCAAGAAAATCGAGGCCTCAAGTTCACCTGCGAACTGATACACCTACTGATTGTCTGAGAAGGTTCTGGTGCAGCCTACCCATGTAGAAAGGGATCAGTATTTAACGCGAGTGGAACCGCGGACATCAACTAGTCTGTATCATCATCAGCCCGCGGCAGTCCACTGCTGGTCATAGGCCTCTCCCATGACACTCCACTTAGCCCGGTCTTCGGCTGTCCTCCTCCACTCTCCACCAGCCACTCTGCGTATATCGTCGCTCCATCTAGTCGCAGGGCGCCCCACACTACGTTTGCTGGTTCGCGGTCTCCACTCAAGGACTCGTTTACCCCAACGCTTATCGGTCCTATGGCAGATATGGCCAGCCCACTGCCACTTCAGCTTGCTAATTCGTTGAGGTATGTCAATAAATTTAGTTCTCTGCCGAATTACTTCGTTCCGGATTCGATCCCTTAGAAATATACCGAGCTGCTAATATGCTGAAAGGTATGAACACTATCAATGATTTGAATCGTCACGAGGTATATATCTTCAAAGTAACAACGTACAAATTGGACATACAACGATGTGGACCGTTCTATAAACGTTTGCCTGAATGTTTTACGATAAAAAGCTTCAGAGAAAATGTATTGCTGCTTACTATTCTGTCTTATGGCAGGTTATCCAATATTTATAACGAAAAGGTGAGATTGGACTCTAAGCGTAACTCGGAATAACGCATATTTGTCTTGGGGGACGGTGAGGAGACGAATGTATAGGAGAATTTAGAATCAGACGTATTAATGTGGCTCAGTTTTGTTAGAATATTCCCCCTGTAAGGGGATGGTTCCTTTAACCCCTCCTACTAAGCTTAATTGCGTATATTTGAAGCGAGTTTACCTCGAGGTATGGTTACGATCCAGAGTTCCCGGATTCGAATCCTAGCCCTTACACTACCGACGTGAACACACTCCTAACACAAGCAATATTGCCTAGTGGGAGGGTTAAGAGACAATAAGTATTACTAATTACCGTTGCTAATATTCTCTATCAAAAAATCCAATTAGGAAACCAGTCAACATTTCTACTGAAAATAAATATACCGTTCATAAATAGAACCACCTTCGTGGAAATCGTTTGATATCAATGCCTACTTCGAAATACATCTAATTAACCGCCTACGTAAAATTAACTTTCGACTCACTTAGCAAGCTTACAAAATTCTTTTACACTTTAAATGCGTGTCAATATGAAAAAAATGAAGTAGGTCTCCCAATTTATAACTTTTTACGTTTTAAAAAAAGTAATGCGTCATAAAGTAGTACAGATAATAAATAGGAGACTTTGAAAGCGTTTTCGTAATTAATTTAATGTTTTTCTACCGAAACACTACCGATAGAGTAGCAAGGATTCTTGGTCATCTCGATTGTAAGACCGAGCAGTTATAACGTGATTCGAATTATAAAAAATTCGTACATTGATTGACAGTCGAATCCAAGGCCCTCACCGGGATTTGCTATATTCTGTCTAACTGCAATTTCGATATAATTTAAATGACCCTGATCCGAGTTGAAAACATTAGCTCCGGAATAATCGGCTCCGGAATTCTCACATGTCACAGACAACGCGTCACAACAGACTGGCTGGTTGACTGGTTCATAAAAAGAACATGCTGTATTGTGCCATTGAAAGGATGTTTTTAAATTATAATAGCTTCGTATTGGCGCCATTGTACCGCTACGCCTCGTAGCCGACCTCTATACAAACGGGTATTAGTTTGTATTGTAAGTATTTTATCACCCTTCGTATTAAATACTGACTACATTGGTCATGACAAATATTTCAATTAAGTAATAAATATTTCGCATTTCTGGGTTCTAGAAAGTCATAAAACATACTTATAAAGGTTTTTTGTAGACATATATTTATGTATAGAAAAGGCAAATAGCCAAACAGCCGATCATAATTACATCCAAGGTTTGCATTTGGAGACCAGGGTTTCACTCCTACTATCTTCCTCCATTCAACCAAACCAATGTAAAAATATAGTTATATTAGTACATTTGAACACAAGTCTCATAATTATAGGTAAAACTTTTAGAAAGGTATAAAGAAAAGAAACGAATTTATATCTTCCAGATGAATGTGACCGTGCATGTTCCAGACAACGTACCTATATCACGTAAGTACCTGCGTATGCTGAATTATTACCTTGCTCAGTGGTTTGGGCTCAATGGCAGTAGGGTTGTCTGTGCCGCAGTCTCATAAAAAAGACTAAGCGTTTTAAAAATGGAACACCTACCGTGAAAAATAATGTGTCAGTGACATTAAAACCATCGAGTTTGAAACGAGAAGGATTTTTTAAGTTCAGTGGGTAAGGTAAGATAAGAAAAGCGTTAATTCTGTAATGTGTTTCGAAAACTATATTCACATCTTCGATTTCAAATCTGCATAAAATTAAAAATTTACGTTACTGCAAATAATCTTATTTTCAAGTACCTTATTTGAGTAAATAAATCTTTCTTAATAACCACACATATTTCACACAGATAAAATTTAGCAAAACAACAAATATATCGTGCCAATTAACCTAGACTCTGTGTCTCACTTAAAAAAAACATCTAATTCAAAATTCGAACACACCGCAACGTGGCAGCCATATTATTAAACAGTAACATTAAGTTCGTAACGGCATTGCGTGAGCGAGCCAATGTCGCCGTCGCGCCGCGCCGCGTCGCCCTTGAATCTGCGGCAATACTGCAGTGCCGCCCAGCCGCTACGATCGATTCATCACTTCTTTAAAATCTCTTAACAACACATGCTTTCCTGGTACTTTTATATGCCCATAAAAAGGTATCAGGAGAGCACGTGGAAACGTTGAAGCTAATAACGTGATTACTCTGTATCCTTTTGCACGGAAGATTTAATTTGATTACACTTGATGTTTTCCTTGAATGTTTTTTAATGATATTACTTCATACTAAATTTTACGAGGAAGATTGATGTGCCCTGGGGAAGATAGAGGCTTTTCTTATTCTACTTCCTATAAGCGGAAGAGTTTGTGGAGTTTTGTTACACAATTGCTACACTGAACAGATCCAGAACAGAAAATTGGCATACAGTTGAATTATCATCTGGGATGACCTTGGAGACCCACTCCAAGGTCTTTTAGACGCAAGTTAATCTCATCTATAAGCTAAAACACTTGCTAACTAATGAATTTGCTAAAAAAAAACAAAGTAGTGTATTATAAGTCTATGGTCTGACCTTATCGTAGCGTTTGTAGCTTAGTGGTTAAGAAGTCGGCTTTACGATCGACAGGTCCCGGATTCGAATCCTGGCCCTTACACTACCGATGTGAACCCACTCCTAGCACAAGCAATTATGCCTAGTTAGAGAGGTAACAGGTAATATTAATAATTAGTTTCGGTTAATTTAATTCGGTCGGCTAATATTCTTTATCAAAAAATCCAATTAGTAAACCAGTCAACATTTTTACTGAAAATAAATATACCGTTCAAAAATAGAACCACTTTCTTGGAAGTCGTTTGATATCAATGTCTACTTCGAAAAAAGTAAAAATATCTCAAATTTAACTGCCTATGCAAAATGAACTTTCAATTCACTTAGCAAGCTTACAAAATTCTTTAACAGTTTATATGAGTGTTATTATGAACTCTTCTCAATTCTATGAATAGGTCGACCAATTTGTACCTGTTTACGTTTAAAAAAAAGTAATGAGACATAAAGTGGTAGAAATAAAAAACAGGAGACTTTGAAAGCGTTTTCGTAATTAATTTAATATTTTTCTGCGTAGGCTTTTGCTTTTCAAAGTCTTTCCCATGCCTCATTACCGGAATATTTTCGGAATTATTCGCGTGAAAAAGTGTATGGAGAGTAACACTGTTTAAATATTCAACCGGAAAAAATACTTTTATTGTTTTTAATCAACTTCTAAAAAGGAGAAGGTTCGCAATCCAGATGATTTTGCTTATAAATATATTAATTCATTCCGATAGATTTGTTTACCATGTATTTACTTTTTATTAATATATAATAAAAGTATGTCTGATATTTATAAAGTGTAACGAAATGAACGTTCGGAACTTTGTGTGATTACTTGGTAATAAACTTAAATGGAAAATATGTTGGTAAAAAAACTCAAAAATATTCGGTGAACTAAGCTGCAACAAAATGAACTAACAGAATTTATATATCCAATAGGTACCTACTTATATTTGGTGTAGAAGTATATATCTACATACAATGATGATACATGTGTTTTGAGAAACTACGAAGTGTGTGTGTTGCTAGGCGTGGAAACAGTGTAAACGCTGCATGCCTAACGAAAAGTAAACATTGTGTACTTAACGTGAGGCATGCATTGTATTATTGTATTGTATTTAGCCTATTACATGTCTTGATATATAGGGGGAGCTTATAAAATTATCGTCTCCTTTATATTTAAAATAACACAGGCAGGCACGAGGACTGATATAAAACATTGCTTTTTTATCGTTGGTTGAAGGCGCTAATCTCATAAAGTAGTGTTTGAATTGTAAAAATATTTTAGTGTTGAATAGCTGGTTTATCGATCAAAGTTTTAGGCTATAAATCATCACGCTACTACTAAAGGGAGCGGAGTAGTGACAGAATTCCTTACATTATTTGAAGACTACAAATTACAGGCTCAAAGGGGTGGCACTGAATTTCAAAGTAGGCCACGGGCGAAACCGGCTAGTAGTACACCCTGACTACATAGTATACAGCAAAGTCGCTTACCGAGTCTGTCCGTCTCTATGTATGCTTATATCTTCAAAACTACACTACAGATTTTGATACGGCTTCTTTTTAACCCTCGACGCAAAAACGACGGGGCATTATAAGTTTGACGTGTCTGTGTGTGTTTGTGTGTGTGTGTGTGTGTGTGTGTGTGTGTGTGTGTGTGTGTGTGTGTGTGTGTGTGTGTGTGTGTCTGTCTGTGGCATCGTAGCACCCAAACGGGTGAACCGATTTGGATTTAGTTTTTTTTTGTTTGAAAGGTATATGAGTCGGGAGTGTTCTTAGCTATGTTTGAAAAAATCGCTCCAAGATGGCCGCCGCCACAACATGTTGGAATACAAATTTCGTTATAATTCCCTCAATATGGGTATCAAATGAAAGAGCTTGACTAGTAGATCAATTTAAAAAGTATAAAATAAAAATTAAATTAAAAATTTAAAAAACCCCCGTCACAAAAAACACTAAAAAGTTGAAAATAAATGAATAAATTTTAATTCAACGGTTGCCATGTCGGGGGACCTTACGATATAAAGGAGTACTTAACCAGTTACGGTCCCCCGACATGGCAACCGTTGAATTAAAATTTATTCATTTATTTTCAACTTCTTAGTGTTTTTTGTGACGGGGGTTTTTTAATTTTTTAATTTATAATAGATAGAGTAATTCAAGAAGAAGGTTTATATGTATAATACATGCTTAATATACTAGAGGGTACAGCGGGAACGGGATCGAACGCCACGCGGGTGGAAATAAATTGACGTTATGAAGTTCACCGGGTCAGCTAGTAAATTATAAAGGTAATGATTGCCGCACAAAAATCTACGATACCCTACTTAGTTAAAAGTAATTAAATAATTTTAGATAGGGTTTAGACAGCTAATAAAATATATTGCCAAGGTCGGCATAAATGCAACCTACCTAACGCTTAGTTAAGTTGCATTATGCAGATGTAGATAAGCCTTGCATGTTATATATCCACGATTTTATTACATGGCAACATGTAGGTTAATTTTATAAAGAGCAGAGTGCACATGAAATATTACACAAAGTAAAAATATTCCAAGGTGAGACCAGGTTGGTTCAAATTATTATAAACTAGCTGATGCCAGCGGATTCACCCGCATGGGATTATGATCGCGTTCTTGTTCGCCCGTGTGGCTTTATATTCCCGTTGCCGTGACCCATGGGAACGATTTTTTTCAATCTTTTCCGTGTAACATAAGGAACATAGGAAAAAAAATTGCACTGTGTCATGTGTAGACGGATATGCAAAATTCTTTCTTTGTTGGAAATAAATATTTTCCGGATTGGTCCCATTAACATTTCGTGAAGATCGGTTGACGGGTTTCGGAGACTGACCACGGAACTCTTCAAATATTATCAGGAAATCAGCCGCTATTGCTGCAATTGTATATTATTGCAATGTAAACATTACAGTAAACATCACACATCATAACATCATAACATCACGCCTGTATCTTTTGAATGGGTACGCATAGGTCTTCAGGATACTCAGCTATAATACCGGTGTTTATGCATCGATTTTAAAAATTGTTTATGTATTCGTTTTGAGTTAGCTTTGAGGTAGTGCTATAATAATTTCATTGGTATTGGATCTTGGGTACCGAATATTCACAAGGCAATTCCACGAAATCAAATAGAACAAAGATTTATGACCATTCTGTAACACGGTAGGTACTTTGCTGTGGTCAAGTACATGCTGGAGTTGTAAAGACTTGGAGTACAACTATAGACAACAGAACTCCTTAGCGGTGTACAGCATGAATGTCTCGTTTAAGTTGTAGAGGGTATTCTGCCGATCCTATTAGGTAGACGTACCTACTACTGCCAGTGGGGACGCCGTGTGACCGGACGGGTGATCAGCCCATCTATGTGGGGCCATTTCACCTATTTCCCCTATAATGACTGCCATACTTGTTCGTATAGCAACCGGGACCGACAGCTTAACGTGCTCTCCGAGGCACGACCAGACCAATGCAAATACTCATATTCGACAACCTCTCTGTGGCGTGGTGGTAGTGCACGCGACTGCCACGCAGGAGGCGCGGGTTCGATTCCCGCTTAGTGCAAATATTTGTATGCATGAATATGGCTATTTGCATTGGTCTGGGTGTTTCTATGTATAATCCATACTAATATTTTAAATGCGAAAGTAACTCTGTCTGTCTGTCTGTATGGTACGCTTTCACGCCTAAACCACTGAACCGATTTTCATGAAATTTGGTATGGGGATAGATGAGACCATGAGAAAGGACATAGGCTATGTTTGGTCGCGATAACCGACATCGACGCGGGTGGAGCCGCGGGCAAAAGCTAGTATGTATATATTTACAAAAAAAAGTATATAAGTATGTTTATCCGCATTCTAGATTCCATAACACAAGCTATAAAAGCTTACCATGGGTCTAGATAGCGTTGTGTAGAATGTTGTGGAATATTTATTTATTTATTTATTTATGTAAGTATAAAAATATTTGCACTGAGCGGGGATCGAACCCGCGCCTCCTGCGTAGCGGCCGCGTTCGAGGCTGTCGAAAACGTAGCTGTACCTCACTATGGCCGCAGACATGCTGAAAAACCGTAGATTTTGATTAAATTAAGGGAGGATTTTTTTTTGCGCTGTGACTCACTACTGTAGATCTGAAAGTACTATAGTCCTGGTGTACAGGAACTTAGAGCACTAGGAATACGGGGTTATGTCGGAATAGGGTGGTTATATCGGACTCAAACCGACTTAAACACACGCCGTCTATCGATTGTAGGTTGCTGGAAGTGAGATTGTCTGAGACATATCTCTCACACCCCTATAAGAATACAGATAAAAAATAGCCTTTTACTTACTCGTACAGTCAGCGTCATAAATATCTTAACGACGAATTCTCAAAATGATCTTAAAACTTTCGTGTTAAGAGCAAATCAAACTATTTTATTGATTTATATGGTAATATTGTCCGAACTAAAGGTCCGAACCATTACGACCTTCAAACCTTCAAGAAAAGAGCGTACTCTCTTTTAAAAGGAAGGCAACGCACTTGTGACTCCTCTGGTGATGCGGGTGTCCATGGGCGGCGGTGATCGCTTACCATCAGGCGATCCGTCTGCTCGTTTGCCTCCCTAATATATAAAAAAAAGAGTACCAAATATCAGAACAATCTGTCAACTGGAAGAGGGTAAAAAAACGAAATTAGGATCATTTTGAGCACTTTGTTCGTCAACATCTTTCTGATGCTGCTGTACCTCTGAATATATCGAAATTTCTAAGTGTCTCCAAGATGTTTGTCTAGCTTACCGTTAATTAATTAATTTACCCTTATAACTCTAGTATTTTTTCAACGAGAATGTTCGCGTGATTGAAAGTGTAGCGTGTATACAAAACTCATGATTTATAGTGCCTCTTAGATTCCGTAGCCTTATAGCGACAAATAAATTATAGTAGCAGTGATTTGTTAAAACTGGAAATAAGTGTTAGCGTGTCCTTGGCCATTGTTAGTTGTAAGCATATTTATTGTTTCTTTTTAAACGAGTGCTTGACTTCAAGAGTTTTGGCATATACATATATATAAATTGTGTCCATCGAGCAGGAACTGTATCAGTTAGGTTTAATTCTTGGGAATTAGTAATACCTATAGAAGATTTTCTATTAATTCTCTCTGGTATCTGGTAGTCAGGTGGAAGGCCACCATCGTAATATTGTAGATGTGTGTAATAGTGACCCCCTTTCTTGAGACATTATGCTTATCAGCAGACCAGAGTGAAGTCACAAAAACACCTGTATTCTCCGTCATAAGAATAGTAACACTTACAAACTTATAAATTGGAAAGACAATTTGGTTGAATTAGATTTCCAAGATTTGTTTTCAAAAGATGTGTTTACTAGTTGGTAAATTCAGAAAGTAAGAAATAGAAATACCAGTAAAAAAAATTGTCACTCTTTCTTGTTGGCAGTTTGCTTTTTAGGTAATATGATCAGGAATGGAAATACTCATATGTGCCGCTAAGTGGTACTGATCCAAACCTTCCACAAATCACAGCGTTCCAGCTACTGAATGGGTGAAAATGTCCATGCTAGGCAATCAGCTGCAGGAAATGCAAAACGTCCGATTGTTCGACCTGGATGAAATTGTCACCGTAAACTGCCATAAATACAGAAGCATCGGTGTATTGATTGGTTTGTATAGGAACGACGTTTGACTGACGCGAATCGAGGTTGGATAAATATTCATGTGAGTTTACCAGGGGCAAATGTTGTTCCGTGGAACATGGAACATAGTGGATAATTTTATTGTACGGATCTTTAGTTCATAACATGGTCTTGTTTGATGATGGCAAACCGATTTCCTAAATTTAAATTTTTAGAAGACCATGTGAGTTTTTCTTTTTAAAAATAGGTCGGTGTAGTTAACACCATCGGGGAAACAAGGGATCAGTGGAAAAGTACAAGGTATGATTTAATATAATAGGTTATTATTGCCTTAATTATAGCTCTATCTGTTGCATTATCTACCAGACAGTATTGAAGCATTAAGTGTCTCGGCTCAATAGACTTTTTTCTTTCTTTTAAGAGAGGTTAAATAGCCAGGCAATTAAACCCGAAATCAAATTCGTTACGTCACCGAAACAGTAATTATAACTAGATTATTAGAAACAGTAAAACGAAGTATTTAAATCTTACTGCGAAAATCAGACAGTCATACTGAAAGTGCCTTTCAAAGTTGATTAATTGTTCATTAATATCTCTTCAGAAGATTGAAGTACTGAATGCGGGCGATTTAAGGCTTAGGCTACACTAGGAACTGAGCCAAGCGAAGCTAACTTCTTGATGATCGCTGAACAATTCTTGATGAAAGTTTGCCTGGTAGAAATTGCGAAAAGCGATAAAGCCGCCCTTTGTACGGCTCTTGTGTTCCTAATTTCCATACTATGAATATTGTAACTGGCGTACAATAAAGTATATCTATACTAATATTATAAATGCGAAAGTAACTCTGTCAGTCTGTCTGTCTGTCTGTCTGTCTGTATGTTACGCTTTCACGCCTAAACCACTGAACCGATTGTGATGAAATTTACTACTCCTTACTAGGATAATAAAGGTCTAATCTACATTAGACCTTGGGAAAGGACATAGGCTATGTTTTGTCGCGATAACCGACATCCACGCGGGCGGAGCCGCGGGCAAAAGCTAGTAAATGAATAAATAAATTTTGCCGGTGCAAATGCGAACAAGGGGTTTATTATACCATTTCTAATTGTGCCGTGCCGCGTTGGTTCCCGATGGAGTACAATACGGCTGCTCCATCTTTCCCCATGGGACGTAGAAAGCGACAAACGGCTGTTCTCCATCCGAAAGTAAACCTACAGCTTATGATAAAGTTAACGCTTGATGGCAATAAGCTTACCCATACATACACTCACGCCTGTATGCCCGAAGGGGTTGGCAGAGGTGCTAGCACCCACATTTCGTCAGTTTATGTTTAGGTCCCAATGTAATAGGTGGCGAGTCTATTGCCATTAACCGGGCACTTATAAACCTGCGATATATACACACAAAACTTCAAAAAGCATCGAAAAATCATTGGTGTGTGCCATGGTAAACATCGATCGAATCTGAGACCTCGTCTCAGCAGACCTTTGCCCATACCACTAGGCTACCGTAGATTATATATACCGAAAATCATAGTTGCGAAATATGGGTGATAATACACCTATGCCATTTTTTTTTTTCGTGCGGAAATCCCCTCGGATACCCCCCTGCCGGAGCCGGAAGGGGAGGTTATGTCGGACTCGAACCGACTAAACCCGCACGCCGACTGTGGGTCTTGGTGCTAGGCCGGAGGTGAGGTTGTTATAGACATATCCCTCGCACCCCGGCTGACCCAGGGCCATCCCTTACGGTCTGGCCCTCCTCAGGAGGGGGGACAACGGTGTCCCCAACTCGCCCCCGGAATGGGGAGGCGCGCTATTTAGCGCGCCGCCGCCGTGGCCTGCTTCTGCTGGGGTGACAGGCGGCTCCACCCGTCACCCCCAGGCCCGCGCTCATAGGGGACGGAGGTCAGTCAGTGCCCTCCGACGCCCGAGTTGCCTGCGCGCGCGGGCGGCGCGATCCGCGAGTCTTTCTCGCTCGCGCCGCCTCTCCCGCTCCGCCGTCTCCTTCACGACCATTACCTGCTCGCTGAAGGAGACGCCGGCCGCCCACGCGTCCGCGCAGCGGACCATTGCTGTGAGCACACCTATGCCTACCCCTTCCCACAGTGTTTTGGGGAACCCGATTTTGTGACATCCCCTTTTTCTGCTTTTATGATAGTCTTAACTAATTGAAATATCAGAGTAAAACTCCCAGTGCTCTATTGTACATAGTTGTTGAAATATGAATTTTTGAAGTTTTCAGTTCCGGAAAAATGAAAAATAAAAAATATTTGCTGAATGAAATGACGTATATAAACTTCAACAGTATAGCAGAAAAAAAGGGAATGTCGCAAAATCGGATTCCTCAATACACTGTGCTTCGGGGATTTACTTTATTTATTTATTTAGGTAAGTAAGTTAGAAACTTATTGTGTAGTCGTTCAAACTTAACACATAATCTTGAAATACCTACATAGATATAAAGTCAGTAGAAAATGATAACGATTCACCACAGCAAAGTTACAGAGATAACTGCCATACCTTGAAATGGCGAGCCACAAATGAGCTCATAAATCACTTGTTCGAGCAAACTTGTACGAACGACGTTGTTCTGTCCGAAATGCACAATACTCCAGTGTAGTGTGCACTCCACTTCAGTAAGTTTCCAACAAAGTACTATCTCATAGTGTCTTACTATCTTCAAATAGTTGTGTGACGTAATATATTGTGTTCAGCGAGACCATTGGAACAGGCCGGGATTGTTACGTTAATTAATATTACGATAGTAAGGTCTCGATTAGTTACGTCAAGCCGCAGTAAGTTCTGCATCAGACTGTGTATAGCAGATGCTTACCTTTATATAAATCGTATTTAAATGAAATTTTGTAGCACTTATAGCTATATAATTCAATTACATCAGGAAGGACTTGAAGCCCCGACCTTTCCCTTACAGGGGGAATGCTCTTCCAACTGAGCTACTGAGCCACACCTGAATCAATTCAATATTCTTTCTCTTTATATCCGTCTTTAAGGCGACGATGGAGTCATATACCAACACTGTTACAAACTGTTGGAAACAATGAATGATTTTTCAACCATTTTTAAATATTGAGTTTTGATTACTGCGCCCAAATATTTGAATGAAATTTTATACCACTTATTATGCTAACTATATAAATCGATTACATCAGAAAAAATAATTACTCAGATAGGGCTTGAATCCACGACCTTTCCCTTACAGGAGGAATGCTCTTCCAATTGAGCTACTGAGCCATACCTGAAGCAATTCAAATTTCCTTTCTCTATATATCCGTATTTAAGGCGACGCACGGTGGAGTCATGTACTCTAACGAACTTTTAGAACCCATGAATGTGGATGGAGTAAACAAAAATCAATGTTTAAAAATGGTTGAAATATAACTCATTGGTTTAAAAGTTATAACTGAATCAATTAATTTTGTTCGTTTCCTCATATACCTTAGTACATTGATATTGAGCTAATTAACTAAAGTTTGCAGAGAAGTAATTATTATTTTCTTTTATCCATACGTACTACGGATTCTCAATCTTAGAATGTTTCCGAAGTAATTTCTTGGTTACAAATGGAAAGGTCATCAATACAATTTGTAAGGTTTCTTGAGGAAAATTTTAAATAACAAAATATACATTTCAATAGTGAAAATTTTCCTTTCTGATTACTTATTCCAATCTGTCGGGTTGCGTCACTAGTACACCAGTTCAATCTGAAGATATGAAGTTATTCCATATAAATTGAATTCACGAAATCGATCATCACGTTTAAAGATGGCGTCTGATGTAATTTCAACGGGCCGAGCTAGCAAACTTCGTTTTACAAAGTTTCTGCAGTGTAGCGAACGGGGATACTTGGAAACTTCTCGATTTAAAAGAGTTATAGTGTGGTTGTTCCAAGTCTTGGAACCCTCACTTCATTCGTAACATCGGCTGTAAAGCCAAAACGTTAACCGCTGGCAAGCGTATAATTATGAGAATAACTTAAAGCTAACAAAGTTAGTTTAGTTCGCCCTTATAGAGTACTATTCTCTGTTCTGTGCTTATACATACTAACATACATAAACTCACGCCTGTATTCCCCGAAGAGGTAGGCAGAGGTGCTAGCACTTACATTTCGCTAGTTTATGTTTAGGTCCCAATGTGTAGTTAGTTAATAGGTGGCGAGCCTATTGCCATTAACCGGGCACTTATAAACCTGCATTAAATACACACATAACCTGGAAAAGCATCGAAAAGTCATAGGTGTGTGCCATGGTAAACCTGGGATCGAACCCGAGACCTCGTCTCAACAGTCCATTACCCATACCACTAGGCTACCGTTCTGTGCTTATAGTATTGAAATAACCGTGTGGTGACGGAGAGAGAGTACAAGTATCACCATCCCATCCCATCCCGTCTCTTCATCGTGGTCAAGGGTGTTTTAAGAGGCTATTAAAAGAAAAATACGCAGTCAATATATCATCCTGATAGAAGGAAAACTCGATACCAATCCTTCTGGCCAGTGTGGAAACAAGCGTCGGTAGCTTAGTGGTTAAGGAGTCGGCCTTACGATCGAGAGGTCCCGGGTTCGATCCTGGCACTACACTACCGACGTGAACCCACTCCTAGCACAAGCGATTTAGCTTAGTTGGAGGGGTTAGAGGGAATATTAGTAACTTCGGTTCTAATATTCTTTAAAAAAAAAAAACAATAGACCAAACCAGCAAAGGTAAGGGAACCATTGGGAGAGGTTTATGCCCAGCAGTGGACTGCGATAGGTTAATTTATTGAGTATCGAAATAAAAACGTAGCTTTAAACGAGAAGCATATACGGTAGAAAAGCAACGTATATATACAGGGTGGACGATTTTTATGCCCGCTGGAGGGGCAGTACTCTAAATACTGGAAATAGCGAATTTCACTCAAAGGATCGATGTGCCAAGCGAGTTTACCAAGTGAGTTTTCGAAAATCTTTGAATGCAGTTTTGTATCTTTTTAACAAGTGAAAAATTACGACAATTTAAAAATAATTTAAAAAGCATTAAATTATTGAAAAAAGTAAATTAAAAAAATCTAAAAAAATGATTTGCACTAACGATGTTTGCTGCAGCGCCCCCTGGTGAATAGTCACCCTAACACCTATCTAAGAACAGGCACCGATCAAACCCGAATCCATGACTGATAACATGGATTTGCGCTAAAAATGTTTACTGCAGCGCCCCCTAGTGGGTTATCACCATAGCCCCTATCTAAGAACATGCACCAATCAAACCGGTTTGGGTAATCGGTCTATTAGTTTTGGAGAAAATTGGCAAAATTGATTTGCATTAAAATGCTTGCTGTAAGCGCCCTGTTGAGTTGTCATTGTTAACACCTATCTAAGAAAATGCTCCAATTAAATCCGAACCTAAAACTGAAAACTGCATTAAAATTGGATTGGTAGTTTCGGAGAAAATGGCAACATGGATTTGCAAACAAACAAACACACAAACATCCTCTGACCCCAAACGCAATACCATCTCCGTTCCGTCGTGGGTAAAAAAAACTCAAATCCCTAAAAGTTAGAAGTAACCAAAAGACTATATTGTATCAAGAAAAAGATATCAGACAGCTCTTCTAAACCTTAGTGTACTGTCATAGAAAAAAGTTGAAGCGAGAAAAATCAACTCTTAATACACGAATTGGCTTGAAGCGCCCTGTAACGCTTCAGAAGAGCTTTTACAGCGAACTGAAAGTAAAAATGGTTCAGTAAATCTGAGGAGGCTATTGTCAGAAGAAGTGGAGATCGATCGGGCTGTCTGAGTAGTGGTTGTTCCAACCTAGTTTTTGTGGCGGCTTCGCAGAATTTGCCGGCACAAGGACGAGCCGGATTACTGTAACGTCTGAGGCCTGTCTCGTGGCGTGTGATGTCATTCGACGCATGTTTCTAGACTTTATAGTTACGAGTATATGGTAGTTTGTAGACAGTTTTAGTGTTAATAGATTTTTGATGGCACTGGGTTTTGTAAGAGTTACTTCTTTTAATGACTGCTCACGTATTACTTCTGAAATATTTATTTATAATCGACTTCAAAAACAAAGGAGGCTTTTATATGATTACTTTCCTGTAGTTAAAATAAATTATTTATTGATCTGAGCTTAATGTTTAAGGAGTCGGCCTTACAATCGAAAGGTCCCGGGTTCGAATCCTGGTCATTACACTACCGACGTGAACCCACTCCTAACTCAAGCAATGTAGCTTAGCTGGAGGGATTAGAGGAAATATTAGTAATTTCGGTTCTAATATTCTTAAGTAAAAAGGTTAAAAGATCGGTAACCGGGGCCGTTCAGTAAAAAAGTATCTAATTTTTTTCAGACAGTCTAATACTCAATTCAGATGTTTATATTTTTATGCACGGTCAAACTTAACTAAACTGGACTATAGAATAAATTAAGAGTATAAAAAATAAAGCCCTTTCACTAAAGAAAAGAAAGGCTAGAATAGTGTCAATAAAAAAGCTTTAGTTTTTTTTGTAGTTCAGTAAATATAGGGCGCGTAAAACGTGGTCTACATTCAAATGCAATGCTCAATAGAGCGCCTATTCAGACAGGTGAATGTCAGAGAGAACCATTATATGCATTGTGCAGTACCTTTGAAAGACGCACTATTACATAAGTGGGTACTAGTACGTTTCTTTTTTTATGAATCGGACCAAATCTTATTCATTAAAGCTGTACAGTAGGTACTTTGGATTGAAGCACTGGATTGACGTCATAAAATTTATATAGGTAAGTATCATTTAAGTACGATGCTGCGATACACTAGCTAAGGTATGGTAAGGTAAGGTAAGGTATGGTAAGGTAAGGTATGGTAAGGTAAGGTATGGTAAGGTAAGGTATGGTAAAGTAAGGTACGGTATGTTATGGTAAGGTAAGGTAAGGTAAGGTAAGGTAAGGTAAGGTAAGGTATGTTTGTGTTGTATCAAAATAAAATTAATATTTTTCTTTCTTTCTTTCTATCAAGGATGATCACGATGTGTGAAGTGGGGGAGTAAAAGCCAGAAAAGAAACCCCTGACTTCCACGAGAAACCCTTTACCGTAAACCTACCGTAACCAACGTTAAGATGATTATGATAATAGTTTGTACTTCGATCATCATGTTTAAAAAAAATGATGGGAACAAGGCAAATCGAAAATCAATCGCTCCTATAAAAGTAGTACCTATATGTCAAAGCTAAAAGAAGGAGAATAAGTGAGCAGACCCCAGACTTCAAGGTGAAAGTTGCAGGTGGATGGCAGGACGATGACAGCGGTATCAGTTCCCATGTTACAAAATATAGCGAGTTTGACAGAACCAAAATGTAGTTCTATCTTTATCTTATCTTCATTAGTGAAAGAGACAGGGATACGCAAATTGTAGGCTGTCAAACTTGCTTACCTAAGTTTTTGTGACAAGATAATTATACCGTCAACGTCCGATCGCGGAACAATTTACAAGAACACTCCGATGTCGTAGCTCTTTTAACAAATTGTCTACGAGAGTCGTAGACGTTCATTATCTAATGAAAAACTTTCGTAGCTCGCGTTCGTAGACTTAATTTAGTAACAAAGACATAAAATTAAACCAACCTTATATTGTTCACCTAACTTTTTATACTCTCGTAATATCTCACTTCAGATTCAAGATCACGAGGTCTACATGTGACGCCAACGAAGCAAAACGTGGTACAGCACATTATTATCCACTAAGTACACATATTGCAAACTCTGTGGAAGCCGTAATGATGGAAGGTCAAACACAATGCCTTAGTATTTAACATACGGCAACTGCCCGTCACGACGGTCATATCGCTTACGAGTTACGCACTCTTTGTCATAATGCACCAACCCTTGTACCAGAAGACAGATGTTTATTTAAACGAATCTTATTAAACGTGGAACTAATAGTATGAAGTACAGTGAATAGCGTATTCAGGGCGGACATTTGACATAAAAGAGAGTACCTTTAATCCGGCGAGCCCTGTGTGCGAACGCCGGCGTCCGTGGCGCTGAGTCCCCGGTGTTTGAGTGTTGTGTAGAAGGGTGTTGGAAGCGCCAAGGAGGGCTCCGGGCCGCGAGGGGCCGGCGTTGCTTCGCGTGGCGAGCGATGGGCGCGCGTGTGCCTCGAGGTCGGTTTGCCGGCGGAGTGGGCCGTGGGCCGAGTGACAGCAGACAGCCGGCGAGGGTGCGCGCGCCTGCACCACCGCGCATGCGCACTCACACACCGCAAGCGATCAAACTAAATACACCAGCACGCAGCGCCACTCCATCTGCTAAACTGGCGAGCTTTTCCGATACTACATATCGAGGTAAGAGTTATATTCTTTTACTATTTTAGTCTATACCTACTGAACTGAATGTATATATCTTTTATATTGTTTATTAGACTTAATTTAATGTTACGTCATACCTTTAATTTATAAAAAAATAAGTTTTGTAGCAAGCTAAAGCATGGAAAAAAAGTTATAACCAAAAATTTTTTATATGAAAACGAATATCTAGACTATATTTTTTCTAGTTAAGATTCTGAATTTCATAGATTCTGATATAAAACGAATGTAAGGTAAATAAGTACTGTAAAGTTAACTTTATCGAAGTAGCGTGTTAGGTATTAGAATCAGCTGTTCGTATCATGTTACTGGGGTGGTATCGATTCGCGGCACTTTCACTGTTGGGCGCGAACTCCTGTTTTGGCGCCGCTCCAGTAATGGCGGACACCCTGTCAGTTGCTAAGGACACGCCATTGTCGAATAACATTATGTAGCTACTTGATGAATAAAAACTACTTACTTTTCGTACAAATAATATGCTGAATAATATTTCTATTTGTGGATATTATGGTATTTGTAAATGAATTAGGTTATGAGGTCGAAACAAAAGTTGAGATGTATTTCATGGGTCATAAATTCGGTAATATTTCTATTGTCGTGGTCAGAAGAGCGGCAAGACAATGCTTAGGTCTGTTACAAACAAAATGTACTAAAACTACCTATAGTTACATGGAATATCCATTATGTTTTCTTCTATGTAACATTATTTGTAAGTGGTAATTGGAACTTACTGATTCTGAACACTTTTCTTCTTTAATAAGCACACAAAAAGTTCATTTCTTTCTCTTCGCGTTAATAATTTACTAGCTGTTGCACGTGACTCTGCCCGTGTGGTATTTCGATCCCGTTCCCGCAACCAATATTATGTATCATACATATAAACCTTCCTTTTAAAAATGCAACAGATAGCAATTCAAGAAAAGCCAACAGACAGCCAGAGTGACTTCGTTTTCGTAGAGATTTGATTTATCTAATTTGCGAGGGGATTCCCCCCACGGTACATAGAAATGCTTTAGGTGTACGTATAACTGAAAATCTCAGCAGTACTGTAACCCAGGGTTCTCCTTCACTGGGACACTTTTTTATTTTTATAACACCTTACTTTGACTTCAGCAACGGTGGCACTCAGCTTGACGGCCTCATCAGATGCCTTTTCACGCCCCGCTTAAAGAACCCGGTGATGTAGGTTACACTATTGCGATGTCAGCATTCACATATAGTTACCAATCAATTGACTCCAATCACGTCACAAAATAAACTGTATGCAGTAATAGCAGTGGCTACCAAAAGACCGTAAGGCCAACCGCTGTCTTCTTCGGGCAACCGTATGCGTGCGCACGCAGGAGGCAGTGGATTCTTTCGCAACTGCAATTAGTGCTGTTATAGGGGTTGGTTGGGATTCGTGTAAATGAAGTTTATTTTACTATTAGCTTTTGCCCACGGCTCCGCCCGCGTGGATGCCAGTTATCGCGACCAAACATAGCCTATTTCCTTTCTCAAGGTCTAATCTACCCTTATACCCAATTTCATCAAAATCGGTTCAGTGGTTTAGGCGTGAAAGCGTATCATACAGAAATACAGACAGACAGATAGACAGACTTACTTTCACATTTATAATATTAGTATGGATATTTTAACAAGCATACCCGTGAAAACACAAACAAAAGCTTCTATGACGCAAATTACTTCTATTCACAAACATTATTATTCTGTAATTGTTACGAGTGCCTGCATTTTGTTGACGTAGTTGGTCCTTGTATTTTAGGTGCTAACACGATAGGTAATGTGTGCTCACTGCGGATAGACGCATTGGGTCAAGGGCATTGCATAAATCCGCAGTCTCTTTTGTGACGCACATGTACTTACTGTAAACTACCCCTGCTGTATGCACCCCTGCATTATCGACAGTTAATAAAGCACTATGGACCATTTTGGGGCATTAGCTACCGTACGTGTCATTATTTAAATAAACTTGTTAATTTAATATTAATACGAAATTTAAAAAAAAAATTGTGTCGTGGCATAAGTTTACCCAACAAGGCGTTTCCCATTCACACCAGTTGACCTAGGGTCATATATGGTTTTATGATGGCCCTCTTGGGTGTGGCAAGAATGATGCCCCATCGAATCCAGGACTTTGGGTAGTCTAGAAAGTAAAAAAGAAAGAAAGAAAACATTTTTCTTTCGCAGACTTGTGGAACATTACAAAAATAAATCAAATACATAGGGAAAAAGAATCTTTTTTTTTTCCCTATGTATTTGATTTGTATAGTTAGCATACTTAATGCTGTAAAAATTCATTCAATTACAAAAATAATTTAAAAATACCGTTACGGTTTTAAGCCCTCTCGGGTATGAGAAGTACGGTGAGCCCATTGAACCCCAGAAAAGAGAGGGGGCGTTGTACCACCGCTTCGGCACCGTCTATCAACCCCAGCCCCAGTCAAAACGAAAAGTGTGTGGAAAGGCTTTTCGTTAGCAGTCTGGTAAGAACCGCTCCCGCCTCAGCTAGAATTTACCCCTTCCGATAAGATCGTTCGATCACGTACAAGATTTAAAAATCCATATTGTTCGATCGATCAGCCGAATCAATCGAACAAACAAGGCATCCTGATATGTTCCAATATCTAAATTAAAAACGAATTGGATACTCAACCGGAGTGACATGTCATTTCATGGTCGATTAATTCATTGGTACTTTGAAAGGATAGGCTCTTAAGCTGTTCAATCAATGTGTACAGAGACGTGTTCCGAAAATTAGTACTCCATTATCGTACCAGAGTGAAATTGGAATCTGAATTACTTAAATTATTTGGGTGTGCTGAATACAGAATCGATTCACGAAATTGTTTGTTCGAACTTGGTGTTGTTTGCGTTAGGTACGTATATGATTTACGGTGTTTGTGTAGTAGTTGTTACTTCATGTAATATTCGAAGTATTATGTATATACTTACAGTCAGTTATAGTCACATCTGCAGTAGAGCTCTAATAGGTCAGCTCGGTCGCGAATCTATTACTATAGGCACAGGAATGCATCTCGACAGCGATGGCTGATCATTGCAGTGATCCACACAGATACTCGTATTAATTGATACACGTAGATTCACAGTGCGGGTGCCGGGTCCATCGTGTGGCAGAGAGAGAGACCCGAGCAGACCCCGAGACTTGTGATTAGGGTTGTAGGTTTAACTATAAGAACATCTCTGTTTTTTTGCCACTTCGGTGGCAGACAAGCCACCTAAAGGAAAGCGTTCCGCTTCCAACAGAGGCATGCAACACCAGGGATGTCACCCTTTACCACCGCTACTAACCATACCACCTTCCAGTGCATTTTCTCAGGAAACCTGTATTGTAGTCGCTTAGAAAAACAAAAGCATGGAGCTCTTTCCACAGCTTATGCGTGCGTGGGATTAATTTTATTCTTCTATAGGTAGGTACTTCTTCATATGACGTGTAAATAATTATATTAGAGTTAGGTGAACTATGTATGTAATTTAAAGTAGTTCAATAAGGTTCATCTATGCTAGAGAGCCAAGCGAGCACTACTTACCGCCGAGTTTGCATATCCGTAGCGATATCTGCACTTAAAAAAAAAATGAACGTCATACACATGCTGGCCACCTTGTAAGACCCTTATAGTCTAGGCTGGCTGTGCGAAATAAAAAAAAAGGTATCGATTAATACCAATGACCAGCAAACATATTAATACGCCACGTTCGGGTGCTGTCATACTCAGAAGACCTTTACAAAAGACGTGCTATGGATCAAAAGATCTATACTCCATTTGATTCGGTACTAAACGTAAACAATCTATCTAATTTTGATTTGTCTTATAATGTATTATTTAAAAACTAAGTTTATTAATATTTTTCTGTTAAGAAACTCATTTTAAAGACTAAAAACGGAAATCTAAAACTACTAGTTGGTTCGAAAAACATCGGAAAAAATTAAACGCTCAAGTGAGACTTGAACTTTCCCTTACAGGGAGAATGCTCTTCCAACTGAGCTATTGAGTCACACCTAAATCATTTCTTTAAGGGCGACAGTGGTGCCATCTACCAATATTCTTACGAACTGTTGGAAACAATGAATGATTTTTCAACCATTTTTAAACATTGAATTTTGATGACTCCGCCCGAATATTTGACTGAATTTTTTATAGCATTTTTTATGCTAACTTTAAAGTTCGAAAAACCTAGTAAGCTAACCTAGTTTCTTTGTGTTTTTATAAGAAGTCGCTACAAGATTAACTACCTACCTAACCTGATGGTGTATAGGTGTCCAAATTCCCATCGTCTGCTTCTATTCTTAGACTTTACGATCTTCGGTTTGACTGCTTACCTACACGGTATACGCATATAATCTCGCCGTTTTCACTTCCCAATTAATATATTTCTCCTCTAATCTAAAACAAACAAGGTACTTATGTAAGTTACATACATTTAGGCACATAAAGCTTTAACCGATGCTACGTTAAGCCTGCTAATTAACAGACCAGTAGGTACAGTCAACGACAAAAGTACCGTAACAAATGCTTATTGATATTTGTTGCTCACAAGTAGGTATTACTTATGCGTAGTTAGACCGATCGTTACGGGTAGTTGGTGACCTAAAAAGTGGGTATTATCCTACATATATTATAGTTAATAGTACATTATGATATAAGTGCGGTAAGTTGAAAATTACAGCCGAGGCGATATTACTAGCCCGAGCCATCGGCGAGGGCTATAAGGAAGCAGAGGCTGTAATTTTCAAAGCGCACGTATGTCATACGACGTTTTATAACATATTTACGAGGAAATTAATAAATTCATCACTACTTGACGACATTTTCAAATAAAAACAATACAGCGAAAAGAAAAAGCGCGCGGAATTATTTTTACTTGTCCACAAATAAGCGATGCGCGCGCATCAACCTTTTTATTTTAGGCAAAGGTACAAAAACAGCCAGTATTACTAATAAAGTGAATTAATATTTTTGTGTTTTTGTTACAGATAAATGGTTGCAATTTATTGTCAAAATTAATTAAAGTAAAGAATAAATGTTTATTTGTTATATTTTATTTCCCAAAGTTAATTTTATTCATAAAATATTGACCACTTTCTTGACATAAAACCTCTTTGCTAAGATTTTTAAAAGTATCGTTCATTTTTAGACGGAGTATCTTAAAACTTTATAAAAAAAAAAGCACGTGCCTTTTACATTACATTATCGCACAAGTACGTAATGAGATACATTACGATATTGAAATTGGTGTAATTACAACCACTTTACGAGCAAATATGTTATAAAATAAATTATCTAACCGAGCTTATTAAATTAGGAATGATAAAAGAGTGGTAAAAATTGCGTCAGTTCTTATTTTATAGTTTTGATTTATTTTTAATTATCCACCCAACCTGTAATAGTAACTGATTTGACTATTAAATTTTATGACGTCACTAAATCTTTTTTCATACACGTTACCTTACTAACTTATCGATTTGACGTTTAGTAAAAAGTAACTTATTTGACTAGTCAGTAGAATATCCAATTGTAATAGAAATGTTTATTTGCCCCCACAACTTACTGGCGATATCAGAGTTCTGTAGTTCACTACAGACTACAGAATTTCGATACCTATCACCAGTGTGTTACGGGGGTCAGATGACAGTCGCTTCACGGAAAATATCTTAGTTTAGCCGCTTCACAGTTAGACTGGAGAGCCGACCCCAATTGTGTGTGCACAAAGGCTAGAAGCATGATGAGGTCTTACACACTTCATGAAAAGAGAATCCATGAATATATTAACTTCATCATCTGGACTAATAAAACATCTTTACATAATCATTGATAAGTACTTACATTTATTCCAGTACGAAAAAGGCTTGTAAATATTTTAGTGTAAGTAAACCACTTATGTCGTTGACCGTACCTAGACACATTGAAGCGCTAACGAGATTTTCCCTTTACCTGTAAAATTGA
Organism: Eilema sororculum; assembly: GCA_914829495.1. NCBI lineage: Eukaryota > Metazoa > Arthropoda > Insecta > Lepidoptera > Erebidae > Eilema > Eilema sororculum. The sequence goes on from OU618550.1 coordinate 17,266,887, forward strand.
ATTTCATCTGCTTTGTTCTGAAAATACAAAGTCACATAATCGCCTGCGTCACAGCAAGTTCGCATTTATTGTACAACCGGTCATGGGTCGTGGTCCACCAGCTTAGTCCACCTGGGTGGACCACGGGCACTTTTTCTTGCCCGTGGTCCACCTCAGTTCACGTAGGTGGACCACGGGCACTATGTTTTGCCGGTGGTCCACCTCAGTTCACCTAGGTGGACCACGGGCAATATTTTTTGCCGGTAGTCCACCTATAAACAATAATATGCAATCTCTTTCCGATTAGATGAATTCATTATTCATCATATTCATCATTAGCTGAGCCCTTAGGTCCTGAAATATGTTTTTTAAATCGAAAAGGTGGCACGGTTCTATTGTACAGGACATTCCAGTTTTATAAAGTAAAAACTTTAAAGAACGGGATGGTGCTATGGCGTTGTAAGGTAAGTTGTGTGTGTAGTTATAAGGTAAGTTGTGTGTGTAGTTATAAGGTAAGTTGTATCTCATATTTCAGTAAGTTTTTTCGGCATTAAATTGTTTTTTCCAGTTGTAATTTGCTTTTTTTTATACCACTTAGGTGGCAGACAAGCACACGGCCTGACCTGATGGAAAGTGGTTACCGCGGCCTATGGACGTTACACTCTAGGGGCGTTACACTCGTGCTGCCTACTCTGAAGAAACCTTCTAATGGGCCTCTTGATGAACCCCATATTGTAGTCGCTTGAGAAAACCATGGCAGGGAGTTCATTCCACAGCTTAAGAGGAATAAAAATGATAAATGTGGTTTTCAGGCGCATGTTTAAAGACCAACTCCTTTTTTGTTTGTGGACGGATTGGAAAACTGTTTACACTGTTTTATTAGTTGGTTTCTTTTCTAAATTTGGTACATTTTTAGTTATTCTCACTTTATAATTACTATATGATAATCATTCCCGAAGCAAAAAGGTCACTCAAAATAAAACTGGCAACTACTTCTAAACGGAAAATAATTTTTACGTAATTTTTTAACTAAAAGAAAGACAAAGATCTGGAGTATAAGTGGTACATTTTTCCGTTCAATACATTGACTTTTGAAGTCACAGGCCACGTTTTTGTTACGTTCTCGAGAGTTTGGCTTAGCGGGTGCCTATGCGGGGGCCGGGCGGCAGTGCCGTGATGGCTGTTGGACGGGGAGGTTGTGCTTCACGTTTTCGCAGCTTTGACAGCAACACAATTCGAGACTAATGCATAAGTGGACAGATAAGACACTTCTATGAGACGCCGAAAGTACATTCGGTAAAAAAGCTAAAGCTTTAAACTCTCAAGAAATACATGAAAAAGTTGTGTTGATTATTTTATTCACACACTTTATTTGTTATCAGCTGTTGCCCACGGCTCCAGCCACGTAGATTTTGGACGCCGTTCCGGATGGTGATCCTCACTCGTAGTGTAATGATATAAAACCTATGACACTGATAAATAGTGTGGGTTTCTATTGGTGAAATAATTCTTAGAATTGGTTCTGTAGATCCAGAGATATAACATCACAAACTACGTCTGTATAATGATATATGTATATTAGAATACTATACTACACTATACAACCTATAGCTACATATATAAATATATAATATTATAAAAACATGATCACTTCATATAATCACTAGTATAAAATAATTCACTTCCCGCTGTCTGTCTGTCTCTATGTATGCTTAGATCTTTAAAATTACGCGACGGATTTTAAAGCGGTTTTCTTTAACAGATAGTATTCTAGTAGTATTATAGTAGTCATTCAAGAAGTAGCTTTATATGTACAATACAATCTATATAATATAAAAATGAATCCCTATTTCTCAATAGGGATTCATTTTTGGCTGGATTGGTTGAGGCTGGACCAATTTCGCTTTTTTCTTTTTTGTTGTGTTTGTTATTGTCTGGAGGTTTTTATGAAAGAAAAAGTAAAAAATATGCGCGGAAATAGAAACATTTAAGAACACTTTATATTTTTTTTTTTTTTTTTTTTTTTTTTTTTATACAGGACACGTCAATTTGACTTCACCTCGCCTGATGTTAAGCTAAAGGCAAAGTCTCGGAAAGAGGGTCACCATCGTAAACATTTACCATGTTAACAGTGGTGGCACTCAGCTTGACGGCCTCATTAGATGCCTTTTCACGCCCCGCTTAAAGGACCCAGGACTGTAGGAAGAAGGAAACACGTGAACTGGCAGGGAATTCCAGGCCTTAGTGGTGCGGCATAGGAATGAATCACTGAAACGCTTGGTTCTAGCAGGTATACTCTGCACCGTAAATGGATGACATCTTAGCCCTGCACGTGTCGTCCTGTGAAGGAAAGGGGAGGGTGGGACTAATTGGAAGAGCTCGTCAGAACATTCACCATGGTAGAGACGGTAGAAAACTGCCAAAGACGCAACATCTCTACGCATCTGCAAAGGCTCGAGGGTGTTCGTGACCTCAGGATCCCCAATAATGCGGACCGCACGTCGCTGCAACCTGTCGAGAGCATCTAATAAGTACTTTGCGGAGCCGTCCCAGAGATGTGAGCAGTATTCCACGCAGGAACGAATTTGGGTCTTATATAGAAGACACCGCTGCTCCGGCGTGAAAAAACGTCTCACTCTGTTCAGGACTCCGAGTTTACGCGAGGCTGATTTGATGATACTCTCGATATAGTTTTTGTTATTCAGTTTGCAGCGAACATCCATACCGAGGATAGTGAGGTGATCCTGCAGTGGCAGTGGTGTGCTCTGAAGAGTGGGAAGGGGAAGGAAAGGAGATACCTTTGCTGTAAACGCACATGCCTGGGTCTTCTTGGCATTGAACTCGACCAGGTTCCTAGCGCCCCATTGAGAAATGTGGTCCAGGATCCGGTCCAGCTCAGTGACAAGAAGCTGCCTTTTTTCCGCGATATCAGACTGCTTGGCCGCAGGATGTGCGTAATAACTCCCGTGTAAGGTGCTGTCGTCTGCATAGCAGTGAATGTTTCCGTTACAGAGCATGTCATTGATATGCAGAAGAAAGAGAGTGGGAGATAAGACGGAACCCTGCGGCACGCCAGCATTTACCTGCAAGAACTCCGAAGCTCGTCCATCACAAAGGACGCGAATACGGCGCCCCTGCAGGAAGCTTGCAACCCAGTTACACAGTCTAGGAGGCAGGCCGAAGGCTGGTAGCTTGGAAAGAAGCGATTTGTGCCATACCCTATCGAAAGCTTTGGCGATGTCAAGACTAATTGCCAGTGACTCACCGTGCTTCTCCATAGCCTCACCCCAAAGGTGGGTCATGTACGCCAGAAGATCACCCGTTGACCGTTTCGGTCTGAAACCGTATTGCCGGTCACTAAGCAAGGAGTGATCCTCTAGGTGGCGCATGAGCTGTGTGTTAATTATGTGCTCGAACACCTTGCACAGCACTGAGGTGACGGCTATGGGTCGATAGTTGGCTGGGTCCGAGCGATCCCCCTTCTTGGGGATCGGCTGGACATTCGCCTCCTTCCAAGCCGAAGGCACTGTACCCGAACTGTAGGACAGTCGGTACAGTCGCGTTAGCATAGGAGATAACTCCGCTGCACATTTTTTAAGTACGACCGCTGGAATACCATCAGGACCACTGGCTTTCCGGACATCGAGTGATTGCAGTACTGCACGGACATCGCGTTGCCTGATACGTATATCAGGCATTGCGTGGTCACCAGTGGGCATTGTCCGTGGTTGCATACCACAATCATCGACTCGGGAGTTGGCCGCGAAGAGATTGACCAGCAAATTTGCTTTCTCTTGCGGCTCATGGGCCAGAGATCCATCGGGATTGCTCAGCGGGGGCAGCGAGGGCTGGCAGAAGTTGGCTTGCACGGCTTTGGCCAGTTGCCAGTAGCCACGGCTACCCGTGGGATGCGCCACTAGCTCTTGGCCCAGCCGTGCTATGCGCTGGGCATCCGCTCTGACGCATGCCCTCTTGCAGACCTTTGTGGCTCTGTTGTACGCTGCCTTGAAGTGACCCACGTTGGGATCGCGCGTGGCGCGCGCCCGCACCCAGGCGCGGTACGCAAACTGTTTATGCTCAACAGCCTCCGCGCACTCGCGCCCGAACCACGGACGCGCTCCGCGGACTCCGGTGACATCGGTGTATGGGATATAGTATTCCATACCTAGACCGATCTCACCGGCGACGGCAGTAGCGCTCTCAGATGGGTTCTTACCCTCAAAGCAGCGTTCAACCCACGGGATGGACGCATAATAGTCGCGCAATCCATCCCAGTCCGCTGACGAGTAGTGCCATAGACGCCTCTTCCCCTGCACGGGTCGTGGGGGCGCTACAATGGGCACGGTGGAGCGGACCAGACAGTGGTCGGAGTTACCTAAAGCAGCACTCACCGAGACACTGTACTGGTCCGGGCGACTCGTCAACAGAAGGTCTAGCAGAGAGGGCTCTAGGCCGGACTCTCTTGGTATCCTCGTGACCTTGTGCACCAATTGAGTCAAGTCATGCGCCAGGGCAAATGCGTGAGTGGCTCTTCCCGCATGGTTTGTTATGGCGGAGCCCAACCAGATCTTGTGGTGGGCGTTAAAGTCCCCCAAAAACACCAATTCGGCGTTCGGAAACCGCTCCTGCGCGTCATCTGCCGCCTGACTCAGGTATTCAAAGAGTCGAGTTACCTCTGCATCTCCCGTATGGGAGCGGTAAAGGCACACATAGATCTGACTCGCGGAGCCATGGTCTACGTGTACCCACAGGATGGAGAAGGATGGGTCCTCTAGACAGCGCAAACGGCGACAGCAAATATCCGCCCTAACAAACACGCACACCCCGGCTTTTGCTCGGAAATTTTCCTCGATAACATAGCCGGGGTAAAGCAGGTAGGTCGTGTCGTCAGGGCGGCGTATTTGTGTCTCCGTCAGAAACAGCATTGCTGGTTTCGCCGTCTCCAGGTGATGGTGGACGGCATTGAGGTTTGTATGGAGCCCACAGATGTTCGTGGACTCCACCTCAAATAGTCGTGTTGTGGGAGACTCCTTAGCCGCTGTTCTGACTCTATCTTTTTGGTGCGCTGTCATGGTAAATGGAAAGGAATGGATGGGAAGGCGTGAAAAAGAGGTGATTGTCGCCGCAGCACCGTGTGACAATACATGGGACATTAGTTTTGTCTATGATTGTGACGGCATGACGAGAGCCGACGCGCCGAACGGAAGGGCCCCCGTACCCCCCCGAATATGGTCGCCGGGCTCCCATCCGGTCGCCAACCGGCACGACGAGCCATATCGGGATTATGCGCGACCTGGTGGGGCAGCCTTCCAGGGTGGTTAGTCCCAGTTGGGCCCCTGTACTATGCCGCGGGCGGCCAGCGGCACCACCGTTTCTACAGGTCTCCCTATTCGGCGCGGCGCCCCGCGTCATACCTCACTAGACTACGCCAAAACCCACCGGTCCCACTAGTGCTGCGACTACCATCACCTCGGCCCGGCTATGCACTTGCTGATCCCTGAACGCAATCCAACCGAAATTGGATTACTATGGAGGGTTTTTCGCACTTGTGCACGGTGGTACCAACCCGGTCGAAATTAGTGACAAATTTGTGCCATCAAATTTCTACCACCAGTAAATAATATAATAATATATAAAATATCTGACCCGAAAGACGTTGTTATGTCCTATTGGTGTCAGGATCTCCGTGGGCGTATGGAGTCCCTGTCGTAAGGCTTTCTGTTCTCAAAATAATTAGGACAACTAAATACAGCCAATTGAGGTAAATTCTAATTTTTAAGGTGAAATGAAGTTTGCCGGGTCAGTTAGTGCATAATATAAGAGGTTTGAATGTGATGTCATTTAGATGAACACATTTTTTGGGCTTGCTTTGCAAACGATGGCATTGTGAGAATGTGTAAAGTGTGTGAATTGTTATGCCTATAGCATACTTATAGCTTTCATATTCACCTACCTCAATGTATCTATGCAATAAACACCCTAACCACTGAAAATATATATTCATGTCTTAGATTATTAATAATCTAAGATTCATGTTGGTAGGACGTGTAAATAGTCCGACCACTGGTGTGTTTGCACACAGAGCGCGTAAGAACCTGTGACCTGAAGTTTGGTTGTAATAAAAAGAAAATACACATGTGACCGCTTCTATGAATGAAAACGCAAGAGAACCGGCACTGACCTGAGTTCCACCTCGTGAGGATTCAGCTGCAGACAGGCGTGGTTCCTGGCACGTGCTGGTGGGTAGGTAGGTGTCGACCGGCCGGTGACTTTCTTGAGTGAGTCGTTTTCTTCCGATACACTTCACTTATACTGACTTGAGAATGTGGCCAAAGGAACTTATAGAATTACACAGAAAAAGAAACGAGGAGTTGAAGTACTCAACTTCCGTTCGGAGCGGCAGCGGGTTGAGTGACAAGTAAAAATGGGCGGGGAGATCGTCCGCCGTGAAGCTTGAGAGTGTCGCTCGTAGGAACTTCAGTCTCAAAGTATAGTTCGAAAAATCTGTGCACAGCGCCATCTATTGGCCTTCTTCAACACTAAGTGGTCAACAAATGAGCGCCAATACTCAAACATTATTCGATCACAGAAGCCGTTTTTTTAAATTACAAAAATTGAAATGCAATTAAATTATGTGGGAAATAATTAAGAAAGTACATAAGCGCTCCACCACATGTAATTATGAATATAAGTGCTGAGTGGGCATCAAACCCACAATCTCTGAATGCTCTACCGCTACGCCATAGAATTTGACCCTTTTGAAATTGAATTTGTCTGTTTGTTCACGATGGACACAAACGCTACTTAGTACACGGATTTTGATATGGTATTTTTATTTAAAAGGTTTTGGTAGAATGGTACCAGAGATAAAACCAAAGTCGCGATAATAGACATCCATACGGGCGGAGCCGCCGGTCTTAGCTTATAATAAAGAATCAAAAATCAATCAACATCAATGTCAAAAAAAATACCAAATCAGTTAGGTACGTGAAGTTAGGCAGAATATGATGTGTCCACTCTGTACCCTTTTTACCGACATCTTTTCCCATATTTTTATATTATAATCACTTTAGTGACATGAGTGCGGGGTGGTGAGGGGCTGCGATTATTACGTTCGTAGACTCCACCCATTCGCTCTAAGGCATCGTCACTAGTAAGGACCTTAAGCGTACGTGGGATGAAGTTCCTTTCATACCGCACGGTGCGCACCGTATTCGGATGCAATGTGTGGGGATGAATTCCCTGCCGATGGCGAGCGGTGCGATGATAGAATGTAGCTGTGGGCATCATGTCAAATAATTCATCTGAGCACAAACCATTATATAGGCGGTAGAAAACACACAGTGAGGCAAAGTCCCTCCTGAGGCTGAGAGGTTCCACATCGCCTGCGAGTATGGGACTGTCGACGAGCCTCAACGCACGTCTTTGCACCGAGTCGAAAGGGTTAAGCTGGCGTGCGGGCGCTCCGGCAAAAAGATGACAGCAGTACTCCATGTGGGGCCGATGCAATGATTTCATATTCATTTTTCAATAGTAATAAAATGACAGGATCACACGGAAATAATTTTAGGTGGACCACGACCCATACTCATTTTTGATTTGCACATTACTCAACATTTAGGTGGACCACCGGCAAGAAAAAGTGCCTGTGGTCCACTTACATGAACTGAGGTGGACCATGGGCAAGAAAAAGTGCCCGTGGTCCACCCAGGTGGACTAAACAGGTGGACCACGACCCATGACCGTGTACAACTAGCCGTGCCCGTAACTTCGTCCGCATTCTTTGATAGATTTTTTTTGTTCGTGCGAAAAATCCCCACGGATGTGGTAACCGGAGCCGGTAGAAGTGGTTATGTCGGACTCGAACCGACTAAAACGCACGTCGCCTTTGGGTCTTTGGTTGCCGGTAAGAATGTATTCTTAGATAGGTATGGTGTTTCCGGGGAACTAATTTTATTTTTCTAATAGGTATCAATCGAATACATAGGGAAAAAGAATCTTCTCGGGCGAGACTCGAAATCGCAGTCTTTTCCTTACAGGGGGAATGCCTTGACCAATTCAGCTACGGAGACACTTCCGATATGATTCAAATTTTCTATCTTATACGTCTTTGAGGCGACGGTGGAGTCGGTGGAGGATATTCGATTTGTATAGTTAGCATACTTAATGCTGTAAAAATTCATTCAATTGTTTAGGCGGAATTATCAAAAATCAATGTTTAAAACTAAGCTAAATTGCTTATGCTAGGAGTGGGTTCACGTCGGTAGTGTAATGGCCTGGATTCGAACCCGGGTCCTCTCGATCGTAAGGCCAACTCCTTAACCATTAAGCTACCGACGCTGAATGAAAGAGACTAGTATCTCACAACACAGGGAACCCTGGTGTGGGATCTAGGGCTACTACCCATGTATTTCATTGATTTTCTTCAGACAATAAAGGAGCGGTACTCATTAGCGGTCATCCCAGTAAAGATTAATAATTTATCAATCAGCAAAGGTTACAAACCACTCTGACCGTAAAAGTATTTGGTCCTTCGAGCCGTATATCTATATATATAAAAATGAATCCCTATTTCCCTTGGTCACGACATCACGCGTGAACGGCTGGACCGATTTCCCTAATTCATTTTTTGTTGTGTTCGTTATTGTTAGGGAGAAGGTTCTTATGAAAGAAAAAATGAAGAAAATTGAGCGGAAAATTAGAAAATTTAAGAATAAATAACCACCATATAAAATAGCTGATCCGACATTCGCCATGTCTAAATTTTGAATTTGGAATACGAATTGGAAAAAAATGTGTTTATTATTCTAATACTGCGATATGATATTCTTCTATGTTATCTGATGTTTGATATATGTAGAATTGACATAATGCGTGCAAATATCGTCAGAGGGTGATTAGTAGACATTCTTCTGAATTAACAAAATGTCCGTTCATCCAACAAAGCGGCCCAAGCCGCGAAAATATTTATGGTGGCTATTTTTTTATTTAGGTCGAAAAATTGATGGTTTATGGTAGTATGAACGCCGTTGAGCGTAGAGGTATATGGTTGTATGGGTCCCATAGGTATATAGGCTCCATAGGTGTAAGTATGGGCCCCGGTGACCTATTAGTGTCGGGAACTCCGTGTGTGTATGGGGCCCGAATCGAAATGCTTTTTAGGAGAATTTGATACAGCTAATTGATTCTAATTTCTAAGGCGAAACAAAGTTTGCCGGGACAGCTAGTTGGCTATATTAATCAACTTCAATCCTTATTAAAAAAAATTTTCTTTTTTCAGATGGAGTTTCAAAAACGGTTAAAGGAGAAAACATGATACCTAGCCATTAGCCAGCCCTAAAAGAAAATTAACATTAAGTGTTAGAGAAGTGACAAATCTTCGAAACATTAAAGACAAAATCACTTAGACTAGGAACAAGCAAAAATTCAATTAAATGACTCTTTTCCTGCAACAAATTAAAGGTGAGTTACAAGTGTTTTTGTCTATCTAGTTATATGTTACAGAAAACACGTTGAATATGGAGCCATAAATAATATTTTTTATTTTATACTTAATAGTACTAGTTCATTTCCATGAAACTTTGTTTTTTTTTTTCAACATATCACAAATCTTTTAACATTTCACAATATTTTCGTTTTAATATTATCTCTATTTTTTGTAAATATTTTATTATATTCATTCACAGAACAGAAAAAACTTTTTTTCTGTTCCGTGTATTCATTAGAGCCAAAGTTAGCTAATTCAAAAAGCCAAAATCCAATTTGCTTGTATTCAAACTGAAAATTGAAAATAAACCTTTGTCAGTGTATTATCTTTGGTGAGTTAGCTATCTTTATTTCAACGTTTATGTACATAATTTAAGTAATATAATAATTATTATAAATAAAAATATAAAGGTATGTGCAAAACTGTAGGTTCAGGCGTCAAAGAATTCCTCCCCATCGACGTCAACCGGGAGGGTGGCCAGTAGGCTGGCGGCATTGCCACGTTGAATGGCAATGCCAATCCTTTGCGCAAGGAATAAACCAGCCCTCTGGTCACGAGTAGTGTCTATTAAACGTTTAGATATTTCTTTGTATAATAGACGTGCACTTGGACCCCATGATCCCAGCGTCTCGACCCCAAACGGCTCAAATATGTAATTATCACTTAAACTACTATATTTGCGCCGTTTGAGGGTCTCTGCCGAGGCAGCAGCAGCGCAGGCACAGTCCGCAGTACCTGAAAGATGAGAAGGCGCAAGGGTGTCAACACATGTTGCATCCCACACCAAATGCCTTCCCATCTTCCAAGGCACCAATGACATTCCATCTGGTCTCTTGCCATCGTCGCGCACCAAACCAGAAGGCTCTAATATGGATGGAACGCCGGCGGTGACAAGAGCCCGACGGATTATGTCATTAATGTACGCGTGCCGCGAAAGCCGACCCGCGCTCCTGCTGCATGAGAGACCATGATGTCCAAGGCTACCAACTTCTTCTCCACAGCGACAACGATGTGGAGAAACGCAAGGAGCACCTAAACGAAGGCAAGCAGCCATACGGAAGGTGTTGTCGTCCAACATGGTACCAATGTTAGGCGATGGCAGTGCTTGAAGCCAAACACCAGATTCCCATTCCCCCACAGCCAAAAGGCGAGCACTCTCCGCATCATTGGTGGAAGTAGAAATGAGATGTTTTCTTACCATGTTGCAGAGCGGCACGTCCCATTGTCTCTGGGAAAATGGGTTGGCTGGCAAATTAATGTTTGGGCAAAACATTTTCCAAGCATTTAAGGCTTCGGCTTTGCCTGGCACTTCCGAATTAGTTAGGCTAGGAGTTAGGATTTTTCTAACTAATTCATCCGTGCCGTGCACCGAAGACAAAAAAGCTGGTAGACTTACGTCGGTAATTTTGCGAACGCCGAGCCCGCCTAGACGCACAGGCATGGACGCCTGAAGCCAGACTCGGTCGTTCATATCCACATTTAGAATTTTACAAAGTGTGTTTTGAATCACACTATCCATTTTGCCTAAAAGAGCCAAATAATTAAAAAGTTGAGTTGAACGGAGGACATGTGTAAATTTAGGAACAAAAAGACAATATCGGATTATAGTGAAAGCAGAATGGATATTAATTTGTTGCAACCGGTCCGAAACTTCACAAAAATATTTAATCTTTTCTTCCACGAAAGAGTCATATGCTTCTTCTAGGATTGGGGACCCAAGAAGGCGGAGAGAATCTTTTTGAATAAGTTTTAAATTTGGGGCCAAAACGTTGAATTTTGATAGAGTTGAAATACTGTCAATGTTATCTTTAAGGAAGATTTCACATTTAGTAGGATTTAATTGTAAGCCGATAGATCTAAATTCATCTTTTATAAAAGCCAAGTCTTTTAAAACTGTATTAACGTCTCCTCCTATAGTCCCGTCATCCAGATACCATATGTTAAATTTAGAATTTAGCTGCCGAATTACAGGATGTACCTATTGCCAGGCTGAAAATGAGTGGCCCAAGAGGGTCACCTTGTTGACACCCAACTGATGATTCCAAAACGTTGTCCTTGTATAATAATTTTGAGGGGTACCTGTAACACTGCCAGAGAAATTTATAAATTTTCGGGGTTTCTAATTTCACTTGTGTCAACAATGTGTCCCTATTCACTGAGTTGAAGGCATTCTTCAAGTCAACCTTAAGAATGACCTCTCCTCCACTGCAGCCAAGGTACGTAGACAGGGCATGTATAGCAGCCTCGCAGCCCCCTTTAGAGTCGAAGCCAAGTTGCAGGGGCTGGAATTGTTGGTTGCTATTTCACTATATGCTCTACAGCATAATTTGGCTGCTATACGCCTGTATGTGCACCCTATGGCAATGGGACGAATACCACCGTCTTTCTTACGCAAGGCGCATAAGTTCGCGCCATAAAGTAGGTCAACGATGGCATCGCACACATTGCCGGATAACATGAGGTTGATTAAGGCCGTTAGCTCCTTCAAGAGTGCATCGCCAGCTTCCCCAGGACTCAATAAATCTTTTAAGTGTTGCGGGGTCAAACCATCTAAGCCGCCAGCAGATCCACTCTTGAATGAACCAACGGCAGCTAAAACGTCCTTGGCTGAAACAGAGAGAAAATCATCGTCATCATTGAGAGGATCGGGGAAGGAAAGGTCAGCAGCTGGTACTGGATGCTTGCTCTTCAGTTCTGCAAGAGTATCTGGAGAGCAAGCATTCATTGCTAAACAACAGTCTTGATGCGCCCCTTATGTCACCTTCCCTTAGCTTGGATTCAACATAATGATAAATGGAATTTTTTCGGAAGGTCGAGAATTTAGGGTCAAAAATATGGGTTGAGAGGCAATTTTCTTTAATTTGTAATGTCAGAGTTTTTTTTGGGGTCGAGACATGTGATATGTGTAGAATTCTGTAAGGGAAAGTGAGAAGCTGTTCCCAAGCTCTCTGAGAGTTCTCCCGGACTACCTGGGAAATGCATGATGCCAGATTTTGTGCGACTGACGGCCTGGCACCACGGGGAACTCTCTTTAAAATCGGAACCGAATTTTTAAATTTGCTGAGTGTTTGCCAAAATGGAATTTGGGAGTTAGTGTGGGATTGTGATGCTGGACTTTGGTTTGAAAGTACATTTTGGGATTTGTGTACTTTTCCCAGATGTACTTTCAAACCCCGCTTACCTTTAAAAAAGCGAGCTTGGACACAGTGGGGGCATCGAACGAGCGTGGACGGTTGACTTGAAGGCAAATCCGTGTCACTGCGAGTACCACTACAGCTTTGCATGAAATTAATTCACTTAAACTTAAAGGTACCTATTTACAAATATTGATATGAAAATAAATTACACGAAAAAAAAAAAACGTCAAAACACTCGTAAATGTCACACTGTCGCATCTGCACTATGGCAACGGCGGCGCACTTTGCATGCTGCGCAGCCCCGCGTGGTCATTTTATTGTTTATATTACCCAGCGGGGATAGTTATTGATGGTTTCAGCGTATACTTGTACGTCCTGAGTTCTTCAGCGGTGGGTGAAAAAATAAAATCTGTCGAAGCCGCCGTCAAAGATATTTATATGTCACCATACGGCAGAACAATACCCAGCACTACTATATGTTCTAGTTAATAAAGAATTTGAAGTCAAACGATCTTCAAGCGCATTTTCTCGTAGTGTTCACACTTAACTAGCGTATGATCTAGCCTTATTTATTAAAAAACGGAATTAAAAATTCCGTTTTTTCAATTCCCAATTTTCCAGTTGAAACCATAGATCTTTGGTTAGATTGCCTTGCGTGACATTGACAGTAGTGACAAATTTGACATATCGTTTGTTGATATAAAATCGATATTCGATTGAGCGCTTGTTTTGTTACTTTCCGCTTTCAATATAGCTTAATTATAGCCTTGCTTGACGGCATTTAAAACGAAATCTTATTTTTAACGGTTTTCACTCATCGAAAGTTTGGTGTACCGAGTACGTATTTCTTTAAACTTACAATAAATTGTTTACAGAAGTCTAGAATTTCTTGATAGGATAGGTCTATTAATAGGAAAATCGATAGTGTTAACTGCTTTGCATTATTAATGTGACCTCTTTCTTTGCAGAAAAGATAAAACACTTGAAAATGTCTCGATTTCGTTTTGGAAGACAACACGATGGCTATCGCCTACTATCGAATGATGACAGCGGCTTTTCTGACGCACAGTTCGAAGCACCACCGCCTAAAATACCATGGAAGGCGATATCTCTAGCTGCATTTTTATTTATCGTGGGAACTTCGTTACTTATTGTAGGCAGCCTAATTGTAACTGGACATATAGATACTAAATATTCCGACCGATTATGGCCCATGATAGTTTTAGGCTGTATAATGTTTTTACCCGGCGCATATCATATTAGGATAGCATATTACGCATATAAAGAGTATCCAGGATATAGTTTTTCTGACATTCCAGAGTTTGAATGATGTTTTATATTGTGAAGAATATTATGTTAATTTTTGCTTGGTGTTATTGTAAGTTTACGCTAATGTTACACACAGAAATAAAATATATCTGTTATAACGGATTTTATCAGTGATCATGGCTCCTGAAAAGCAACATCAGCTTAATGATTGTTTCTTCTTTTGTGCTTGCCAACCATAAGGATTTTGATAGGGTCACACATAGTTAAAAATATAGTTTTATTTCAATGTTTGTTGCCTTTAAGTATTGTTTATGAACTGTTTTAAAGCCTGTAGATACTTTATATTCAGTGTTAAGAACATTGTCTGTTACCTAATATCTAGTAATAGTGAAAATGTGATGAACAATTTTTTTATTTCCAAGCGTTTAATTGTTGTATGTAAAATATTTTCTTTGATTGTATGTTGAATAATATTATATATTCTTCACTTGTATTGTTGTAAACTGAGCTTTCCACAAGATAATGTGTTCATATATGCAAATTAAAACCTAAACTACAAAAAGTTATTTTATTAGAGTTCATACTCCAGATACATATACTAGTCCCCGGGCCAGGCACAAATTTTGCTTTGGAAAGTTGACTAATGAACCGGTGCAGTGGAACCTTCTCAGACACAAGTAAATAAAAATATCTGTCATAGCCTCCCACTTGAAATTCATCAACTTACTAACAGCTAACCCAATATCTTGAAGGAAAAAGTCATTATAATGTGATGAAACAAGTGGATACAACAGCTGACCATACTAATCATCATGTCTGAAGTAATTTATGAGTTTTTATGCAAAGCAGGTGCTGACTCAAGAACTATACCAATACAACCAATTTTCAGTAATGAAATATAATGTCATGACAACATCTTCCACAACAAACCAGTAGACAGTGAAAAAAAAAAAACAACTCATTTAGGCATAGTTTTAATGACAGTGATCATAATTTTAATAAATAGATTGATAAAGTCACTTTTACAACTTGTAGAGATTTTAAAGAAAATCCATTTGATTTTCAATGATTAGTTAATACTTCTATCTAAATTGCACATGTTTACCTATTGGCTCTCTTACCTTTCCTAGTTTGTGTCAAGCTAGCCTGCGGTAAAGGTATAGAATGACCTGTCTTTTTTAAGTGTTCAAATAACTTATTTTTAGACGGGAAGTCTGTCTCACAGATAGCACATCTTAACACGGCAGTGCTCGAGTCTTCCGTTTCACTTGTCTTAGTCCTAACTGGTTTCCTATCAACGGTTTTCTTTGGTTTTATATTTCTCTGTGTTTTGGGTAATGCGGGCCTATCTCTTGGTAATGCTGCCTCTCCTAACGCGTCGTCAGTAGGTGTTGTGCTTGACACTTCATACAAGTTTTCTGTTGAAGTTTGGGATTGTGATCCTTTCTTCAAATTGGCTTCTTTCTTTGCTTGTATCTGGCTCTTCAGCATGTTAAACTTCTTTGCCTTTCTGCTGCGAGCTGGTCCTTCTATTTCATTGAAACTCATCTCATCGTGACTATCATTGCCCTCACTCTCTGGCATTGGTATAAATGACTTCTTTTTGTTCTTTTTTTTCTTTTGACTTTTAGGTAGTGCCTGAAAACACGAAATAATAATTGATTTTACATTTATACCTTTTTGTTAGAGGTACTAGTGGAGACAAGGGAATTCTAGTTGAATCTTGCACTCATAATTCCATGGTAGGAATTTAAATTACAAATAGAACAAGCAATTTTTTAGAGGTTTTGTTATCCAATTGCTAATTTTGGTTACAACAAAAATTTTGCAGCCTGGGGCTCCTACTTCTGCCTTCAGTGATAAACCTTCAAAGAAATATATACATAAGTACCTGTATTTCGGAATGTTCAGTATCATCATCATCACTCAATGTCTCTCTAATATCATTGTCTTCAATATCTGAGGTTGAATTGCCTAGTCCACATTCTTCCTCAGTTTGTCCATTCACTTTAGCAGCCTTGTCTTCCTTTTTCTTATCTGTCCCATCAATTTCATCATTAATATCCTCTTCATCTTCTACCTCTGATATGTCGATATCATCCTCAAGTGTCATTTTGGCTACATTTTCTTTATGTTTCTTACTGTTCTCATGATTTTCAAATGACTTGACATTCTTGAATAGTTTGTTACAAGCTGAACAATAAAGATTCCTCATTGTTGATTTCGATTTTGCTGTTGGTTTTGCTGTAGCTTTTGATGCTTCACTTGCCTGAAAATTAGTGCAGACCATATAAATTAATAATATGTATATATTTTTTATTTTGATGGAAGCAAGTTTTTCACATACAACTTGTTGAAGAAACCTACAAAAATATCAAAAGGTCAAAAAAAAAGAGATTTTTTTTGCAAGAGGAATTCCCACACATCCTGCACTTTCTTTTCCTGATGTTTAGAAGCTACAAAACTTGTCAATAATACCCACCAATCAGCAGGTACACTATAAACTTAATATATTGCTTACTAAGTTTAAGAGGTATAAATAAACTGACCCACAGGTTTATTTAGAATACTACATCATATCATCATCCAATCATAACATTATTATTTTAATCAAATTATAGAATGTAATATTATGATTTGATACAGCAAGCCACTTACGTCTTCAGTCTTAGAACTTTCTTCATTGCTGCTTTCCATTCCACCTTCACTAATAGTATCATCATCAGAAGACAATCCAAACTCCTCAGCCAGAAGAGATTCAATCTCGCTCAATTTCTTCTGATAATCTTCACTTTGTAGGAATGAACTTTCACCTTCTTTTTTCTTGGCTTCTTCTATCTCTTTTTGCCTTTGTATTATCCTATCTCTTCTCACTTGTTCAGCCTGTGAACGAGATTTTAATAAATAAACAAAATAATACCTATTTAGGGTATATCATACATGTTGGGACAAAATTAATTTAAAAAAATATCTATACAAAATCTAATAAAAAAATAAATCTATGGGTTTTGATTCTATACTATACTCATAAATAGATATTTCATCCATGTTAACCTTTATAATGGAAGCTAATTATAATTTCGGGCCGAATGACCTTTGAAATCACATTTTAAAAGGGTCTTAACCTTTCAACATAATTGTAATAGAATATTTCAGATTTCATATTTTTTTAGGCATTTTGTTAATAATGGATTCACAGGGTAAGCACACCACACAATATTGAAAACAGTTTGGAAAATGTGTGTGGTTGATACACCTCTGCATACTGCTTTTAGGGAGATACAGGGATCAATAAGTATATAAGGAGAATGTATCGTTTTTAGAATGATGCTCATATAATATTCATCATCATATTCCACAACGCTATCTAGACCCATGGTAAGCTTGACTAGCTTGTTTTATGGTCAATGCAAATAGCCATATTCATGCATACAAATATTTGCACTGTAGATCTAACTCGCACCTCCTGCGTAGCAGTCACTTTTACTATCGCCACACCACAGAGATGATGAGTCAAGGGTATACTGGGCTCCATCAGGATCTTCAAGGCAACCTTACATTACTAATTAACCAATTGTGTCCACACATGCAAGCAAGCATATCAGTGATTGATGGATGAGGCTCTGATATAGACTTTCCTCTCTGGATTGGAAGGAACATCAACTGTTTTTTTTTTTAAATAGTCCACAATACTCCAGACAATGCTATTTAGACCCATGGTAAGCTTAACTAGCCTGTGTTTATGGAATCTAGAATGCAGATAAACATTCTTTGATATTTTTTTTTTGTAAATACATACATATTATAAATATGAAACCAATGCAAATAGTAAAATTCATGCATACAATCATTTGCACTGAGCAGGGATCGAACGTGCGCCCCCTGCGTAGCAGTTGCGTTCACTATCGCCTCGCCACAAAGGCTGTCAGAATTTGACTTCTGAATAACCTTTAGTGTGACTGGTATTACTGCTGGGATGATGATAACTGTTTGCCTGTACAGATATATTTAAATGATGAACTAAGATAAGATTTGATACCATACCTTCCTTTTGTTTTCTTCAGCTTTTTCCTGAAGTAGTTTAGTGTGTTCAATCACTCTCTTATCCTTCCTACGCACAAAGCTAACGAGTCTTCTAATCTCCTCATTTCGTTCCTTGCGAGCCTTCTGTCTTATTTTATTGTTTTCTTTCTCCATTAATTTAATAACTCGCCTATTGTCACCCTGTGATATTTCATACTGGTCCAGCCAGACATAACCTGGAATGTACAAAAATATAATAAGAATATTGTTTAAACTGTTTATAAATCGCATCTGGTCGAACATACATACTGTGGAAAACATATGCATACATGTACTATGGAAAAGTATGTGTATGTGTTTACTCTGAAATACTGTCATATCTTGTATATTGATGGTTGAAGGATTATTATTATCATATCTCATAGAATATCATGCTTTCAAAATAAAATAAAAAGTAGTTGGTTTTTAATGTTGCCAGTAATTGTGCAATACCTGTAAAATAAAAAAAATAATGAAAATTGAACAGAGCAACTTACTCTTATTGGTGGAGAATGCCATCCAATATGCATAGAATTCATGAACATCTTCATATGGAGTGGTAGAATTACCAAACTTTGGTATATTAGCTACCAGCTCAGGATCATCAAGGAAGTCAGTTTCCTCAGCTGCCAATTTGGAGAATACCTGAAAAAAATACTTGCAATTTAGCTTTTAGAAATGATTTTATACCATTGCTAATATTTACTATAAAAAAATTTGGTAGTTTAAAATTTCGATTTTTTAAATATTTTTAAGAGAAATATGGTGTACATGGTGTACAAGAAAGTATATTGTATTGTATATTTAGGTTGGATTTCACAAATGTATGTAATTATATGTTAACTCAATTTAAACTGTGCTAATGATGGTAACACAGTATTCTATATTTAATAGCCATTGGCACAACATCTGGTTCTTTTTCTATTCAGTCACCTCAACCTCAACAGATGTATCACACTATCCATCCATCTCTTATTAGGTGTTAAATGTAAACAAAACTTCTTAATTTCATACCTCAGCGTAAACTCCATAAAATCCTTGAGCATCATCACTGAAGCCTTTATAACAGGATGGAGTGAAGTAAGGGTAAACATCGAGACTGTTGTCATCATATGAGCTGCCGGCCCCACGTAACAATTGCTCTCTGTGATTGTCATACCTAGAATACGATATAAAAGGAGTTACACAATTTGTAGACATTTTATGAAATAAAAGCAACCTATTTTAAAATTTTCGAATTTACCATGCTCGTTCTTGAGGGTCTGAAAGCACTTCATATGCATTCTGCACTAGCTGAAACTGTTCTTTGGCCTCGACTAAATTTTCCAAATTTTTGTCTGGATGCCATTGCAACGCAAGGCGCCGGTAAGCCTTCTTTATTTCAGAGGCTGAGGCTTCTTTAGCTAAACATAACACTTCGTAGTGGCACTTCATTTTATTATAATAACATTCTACGCGCACTTTCACAATATTTCACAGCCTGGTACAATATTAACCTGGACAAATCAAACCTTTTATATTTCCAACAGGACAAAAAGGTAAATTACATATTATATCTTTTGTAATACACTAGGGAACTAAAACAGGAACTTTCTGGAGGAGAACGTCAATAAGGTTTTCACATGAAAATAGTATCGATCTATTTTGAAGATTTCACCGAAAAGACCACGACGTCCATGCTTCTTGGTTTGTTTTTCATAACAGTGTTGCCATTTTATTTGCTACGCTTGACAATGACAACCTACGATGCATTGGCCGGCTAGTCTATGCCTATTTTGGACTTTTTGCTTTTCACTGTTTATTTTTTAACTTATGTACTCGTTGTTTATATACGTAGAGACAAAATATTACCAAAATTATGTATTATGTAGATCTGTAGGTGTTTAGTTTGTTTAAAAAACGAACTTTGATATCATTCAAGAGTTATTTATACTTAATATTAACCATGAACTCGTTATGTTCGTCAATTTCTAGCAGACATTAACGTTCTCTAAGGCCACATTTTTCCAATCAATGCCTATCAATGCTAATCGATTAGTAAAAACCTATTTAGGTATCCATTTAATCAAAGGTAGCTATATCCATATACCAGGGTGCTTGGTCAGGAACCTCTATGTATTTAGTTCAAGCGCGGTCGCAGCCTCAAATTTAAGGGGGGGGGGGGTCACGTTGACATCTAGCCCCAGTACAAGGCGGGGGGAGGGGGCGGGGGTGACGTGCGCAGCTCAAAACAAAACTTAAAAACAAAAGATCTTGCCCCGGATAAGGAGAAAATGCGCATCGTGTCACCACCTCAGCCGGCTTCTGCTAGAGTGACAGGTGCCTTCACTGATCTCTCGTGGAGGGTGGAGGTATTTAAGCGATGAGCGACCTCCAATGGTACGGAATAGACCCTGAGTCTCCTCTGGGCGAAGTGCCTCTATACCTTTCTTTCCAACCATGACCGGCCTCGGTCGTGAGATGTCGTACGGTATATCGCAGGGATCGGTACAGGGGCTGTTAATGTGAAACATCGGATACGACTAGGCGCTGCGTGGTGAGTTCGCAGACAGTGAACCCGAAACTTGAGAAATCGAAGCCGCGAAGCTCAGCTCCACCAGTAGGTACTTGGTGGTGAAATAAAGCAACGACTTGGGTCACACGGAAGCTTCTCTTACCGGCTGACACTGGAAATGGTTGTTTCGGGGATTATCTCTATCAGATCACGAAAGAGTCAACGTCCGAGTGCCTTCACTGTGATGTGAGCGAAGACTCGGGGCTCTAGGACACGCCAATTAGACTTCACCTCGCCTGATGTTAAGCTAAAGGCAAAGTCTCGGATAGAGGGTCACCATCGCAAACATGTACCATGTTAACAGTGGTGGCACTCAGCTTGACAGCCTCATTAGATGACGTAGGAGACGCCGAGAGTCCTCGTGGCAGTCCTATGAGTGGGAGTTCACTCACACAGTACCTTGCTCACAGGGATGGTGCGGTGAGAGGAGGAGACGGAGGTTTCTCCCGACCCCGAAGAGCTTGCGATGCGTGGATACGACACGGGCGTCGGAGGTCGCTTGACGACCTCCGTCCTCCGTGAGCTCGGGCCTAGGGGTGACAGATTGAGCCATTGGTCACTATAGCACAAGCAGGCCGGGGTATGCCGCTTCTTATCCAAGAGCACCGTGGTTCCCATATTCAAAACCAGAGATGGCCCTGGGTCAGCCAGGGTACGAGAGATATATCTTACTTCCGACAGCTTACCCAACACGGCGCACGATTTTAGTCGGTTTGACCACCCGCAAGCTCATGGGGCGGTTTCCTAGGCGAAAATCTTTAAGAATTATCCATGGTCGTGACCCCCCACCCGGTCACGACCTTTCTGCTTCATCCCCTAAAGGAATCCTCTAAACGGTTATCTCTATTAATAAATCTCTAAATGTAGCATCATACGGCCAAGGGGGGTCATGTCCCCCGTGACCCCCACCCCGGACCGCCCATGAATTAGTTCACCCTGGGCAATGAAGACGGTGGGGCTGGTTATATGCTCTATAATTAGAATCTCTGTTCCCTGATCAACAGCATTTGTAAGAGGAAGAACATATTTGTTGTCAAGAAGAATTTCTGTCTGTCTGTCTGTATGTTACGCCTAAACCACTGAGCCGATTTTTGCCATGTAGGGGAGGTAAATATGTAAGTACTTGAAGTAATTATCTCTAATTAAGAAATTTTTATTATAAATCTTTATTATATTTACAGGGCTTAGATGAAATTTTTGGCAGTCAATTAAGGTAGGTGATCCGTTCAAACCTACAGTTTTAAAAACGTGAGTAGCTCTAAAGTTAGATACCTTCTACGTTTTGGTAACCGCTAATAATGCCTTATCCGATTACAGTTATTATAAACTAAGCCATAGTTATAACTAGGTTCAAAGGTATTCTTATATGAACATGGCATGTATACCTACTTATAATAGTGGACGCACTAAAACTCACTAAACAAGTCGACAGAAAAACATTGAGAGCATTGTTATTATTACGTAGTAAACTCAATGTTCCTATAATTAGACTCGTACCTACTTTAATTAGAACAAATTGCGCTCGAGAATGCAAATTGGTATTTTAAATTTTCCCCAAAAGGAATAAGGGCTTAGCCGTGAGCTGTTTTCGTGTAATTATCTTTCGCAAAATGAATGCGGACTTGTGATAATCGTCACGATGGATGGTCACGACCTCGTGCTCACAGCTTCACGTAGATGTCCACAAGGCGGTGAGGAATCTTGCGATAATGAGTGTTATGGACTACATTCATCTATACTATCTGTGATACACACACAGGACAACGAGCGTTTACGTTAGACTGTGCTACTATTTATTATGAAGGCGCTAATCTCATGAACTTACTGGTTCGATAGCCTGTTTATCGAGGAAGGTTATAAACTAAATATCATCACGCTACCACTTAAGGCAGCGGGGCTGTAACCATAAATGTTAATAAATCCGAAAAATACCCATGCATAAAATGAAAATTAATATGATGTCATGTTTTAAAGGGGCGATACGGGGTTTTAAAGTAGATATGCCACAAGGAAATCGGACAGGTCACCTAGGCTACTTATCACTAAAAATTAAATTAAATTTTTTAAAAATTCCCTTCACAAAAAGCACCTCCAAAAATTTGAAAATAAATGGAGTTTGCCTTTTAATTTTTGATATAGGTACCTAGTAATATTTTGATTCAATGGTCGTCGTCGTCGGACCCTAACTGGTTAAGCACTCCGTTATATTATCGGAACAATTCAAGGTCCCCCGACATGGCAACCGTTGAATCAAAATATTACGTACTAGGTACCTATATCAAAAGTTAAAAGACAAACTCCATTTATTTTCAAATTTTTTGGAGGTGTTTTTTGTGACGAGGGTTTTTAAAATTTTTAATTTACTTAATTTTTATTTTATACTTTTTAAAGTGATCTACTAGTCAAGCTCTTTCATTTGCGTTGCATTTGCATTTCAGCGTATTGGACACAAAATAAAGGGTTTTTTTCTGCAATATTTTGTAACTAGATGTTAATTTAGTGATGATGTACGAATAAATGGGGGCCATGCTTCGACGTCTTATAAACTATACTTATAAACTAAGCTATCTGCAGTCCAAATCGGACCAGATTAACCGGCATAAATAAAAATAAATAATAAACAAATAATAAAAAGACAGAGAGACAGGACAAAATTTAGAAAATGGTGTTTCGTTTCACCACACACATAGATGCATTTTATTATATTAAAATGCATTTTAGCAGCACAAATTTTTATATTTATTTGTATAGATAAAACATTTAGTTCCTCAAAGAAATTAATAAAATAAATAACTCTTTAAAGAAAGTAATTTACGAAATACGAAGAATACAATATTTATTTACTCTGTGGCATTATTATAAATAGAGTCAATAAGTTCATTGTGCGTGGCAGCATCCCAAGCGCCAAACTGTTCTTCAGACATACCTGATGATTTTCTAGAAATCATATTATCGTCTTCAGGAATAGACATATCATCATCAACCTTCTTAAACATCATTACACTAGATGTTAGACCCAAATGTTCAGCACGTCTTTCATCATAATCTTTCGATCTTGTCAATATCCTGGCATCAAAGTGTTTGGGACATTCTGGTAGCAATACACCAAAATTATTACATAAGACGTCATTAATTTTAGCGTCTCTATCTTCATTCTGTGTTTTAATTTCAACTGTCTCTTCACCAGATTTTGCATTTTTAGCATCTGATAGTGTAAAAGTGCCATCATTAGGATCTCCACATATTGTTGCTATTGCTAGATCTATGTTTTTACTGAAAAGTTCGCTATAATTTTTAGGTACAGCTGGATAATTTAAAGTAATTTCTTCGTTTTTAAATTTCAAATTATAGTTTTTGGTCTTTTGTAGTGTATTTGATTTTTGCGAATCCTTGGATGGATCTGGGATTATATCGTAACCGCTTGTTTCACCATGCGCGCCAAAATCAGGAACATCAAAAAATCTAGTATGGGATAGATTACTTTTACGGCCACTCGCAGATTCAGATTTGCTCCTCCTCTGTAAATTATAAAAACATTATATCTATGCAAGATGAATTAAGCCGTATTACTGCTTAGATACTTGTAAAATAATTTCAAAGAAATAACATATAATATTGTTGTTATTTTATGCAAGTTCGGGACTTCACGCGATAAAAACTTCCACTTACTTTCTGCCGACGTTTCGGGTGCGATGCTTCAATTTTGATTCAAGTCGTGACCACGGGTGCAGCATCGCACCCGAAACGTCGGCAGAAAGTAAGTGGAAGTTTTTATCGCGTGAAGTCCCGAACTTGCATAAAATAACAATGAGTTTACACCGCGATAGCTTAAAAATAACATATAATATTGTTCTCTGATGTGTGCTGATGAGGGCTTTATACGGGTTGATTTCCGATGTGCGGTAATTCGCACATCGCCTCACCAAGCCGCATCATTAACCGATTCACACAGACTAAATACTCATGCCGTTTAGTCATTTCTTTTGAAAATATTGAGCAAATATTATTTGTGTAGGGAAATCACAAATGAAAAAATAATGCTTTTTCGGGTCCTATCAAACTTATTTCGATCTTTTCAGCAACAGTCTGGGTTCCGATTTCTCAAATTTATTTTTTATCCTTTGAAGCCTAATTTTGAAGGTCTGCACTTAAGAACCCGGGACCGAAGTTGAAGTAGGAGACTTTGTATCTTGAAATGAATTATCGCAGCATAAAAGGCTTGGATAAAAAATAATCTAATATGTAACACGTGTAAAGATTTCTTACGTAGTACGAGATGGATTCATGCGAGAATTCACGCTTTCGGTTGAGCATCATTAGAGTGGAAGCAGCTGGCGGTGGATAGTAAGGAAACCTGAGTTCTGGCTCCGACCACTCTTCATACAAGTCGGGCCGAGATCCCAACACAGTTTCAGGAGCTGTACGGCAGTTGTCTAGTATCCATGTCTGCTCGTGAAGCGATGGCGACCTGACAATTTTGGAGAAAATTTTTAAATTTATACATTCCGGCTGTTTGCAATAATCGTTTGGCACGGTTTGTTACGTGAAACAATCTAGCCTGAAGTCCGATTCAGTTCTAGGCACAATTACGTCTTTAAAATGAGTGATTTCAAACCTTATGATAAAATTATTAAGTAAAAAGTCAAAATTTAATTGAAAATAAATCAAACTGCGTGATTCTGAAGGTAAAGTAAAGCTTCTAATCGAATCGAATTGTAATCATGGGTGTTGAAAACACGCAATTTGCTGAGTCGGTTTCAGGTCGGAGAAACCTGTTCTTGTGCCAGGAGGACCATTACACTGTTCCTCCAATAGTAGGTAGAAACAAATGAACACAGATAAGTATCAAAAGTTCTTAGTGGATTCAATTCCCAGCGTTATTTATTCAAAGAATTACATCAAAAGAAAGGTTAAATAAAGTGGGAGCAATAACAGCATGAGCTGTATAAATAATTCTACGTTGGAATAAATGTTTCGTTCGCTATACATTCCGAGAAGAAAAATAAAAATAACGCGCGAAATATTGGCGGCCATTTGCAAAAATCCTTTTCTATTTCTCACAATTACGTCAAATAGAATAGGTACTAAGGGAAAAAGTTAGATAAGTACAATTATAGTAGGTATAAATACTCATCGGATACCAGTATCCAAGTAATAGGATTTTTTCCTATAGCGTGGATCAAACTTTAAACTTAAACTTTAAATACAAATAAGGTATTTTTTATACCACTTAGGTGGCAGACAAGCACACGGCCCACCTGATGGAAAGTGGTTACCGTGACCTATGGATGTGTGATCATGATTTGAGCTTTTTCACCGACTCAATTGGGATCGTCTTTCCAGTTCAACTGCAAAGCGGTTTTAATTCGATACTAAGTTCTAAGACTCGGACTTAGGGCTCCAAATACCTGTTATGACTGCCACAGATGTGGAGTTTCAATGTCTTAAGAGTGGTCACTCATCATAAGACCGATTCGGGTAGTGTTGCATAACCTACTCGTTAACTATTTGACCACGAGCCCCTCATATAAGTTGTAGTAAGGTATGTATACCTACGCAGTTTTTACCGTAAGCTATAGATAATCATCAATTATAATGTACGGAGGTCTCATGCGTCAAAGGGTCAAGCGACTGGAACCAATCAGTAAGTTAATTAACACACCAATCTGTGAACGTTTCGATGGGCCACTGATTGCCTCGTATAAGGCTGTGCTATATTGCACGTTGTGAAATATTGAATCCCAGATATTTGAACTATTAATACGGAATTTAAATTTGGTTGCGACTAAAAATTGAGACTAATCTTCAATGATAGGTATACTAAACTGGTTATATAGAACAAAACAATTGGTATTGCGATCGTCATCTTCATTTAAAGGTTATACTGATTTAGCTGCGTTACAGAGGACACTGCAAAAACGCGCACTATGCGGCGCACCCCTTGTAATGCAACACAATCGAATTATCTAAAAAATAGATTTCTTGAATTTTTTTTTATTCCACTTAGGTGGCAGACACACACACGGCCCACCTGATGGAAAGTGGTTACCGTGGCCTATGGACGTATGCAACCCCAGGGGCGTTACACGTGCTGCCTACTCTGAAGAAACCTTCTAATGATCTCTTGCAGAACCCCATATTGTAGTATATGTCGAAGACAACCTCACCTTCGGCCTATCAAGACGACCCACAGACGGCGGTTTTAGTCGTCAAACGAGTCCGATATAACCTCCCTCCGGCAGGAGAGGCATCCGGGGGACATCCGCACGAAAAAAAAAGTTTTTTTTTTCCAAAATATTGCAGGCACAATATTTTTTCTTCTACGGTTCAATTAATTCTTTCTACGGATCGTTTATTTTGTGTTCCCATTTCAGTAGCGTAAACTTTAGTATTTATAAGTATGTGTGATAAAAGCAATATTATAAAAGCAAAGTACTTAATCATTAAAACCTTTTAGGGCTTTACTATCATACATCTCAACTTTTCAATGTTGAAGACACGTTAAGCGAAGCTAGTATTTCATGTCCAACAAGGATTTTCTTTTCGCTCACTTTCCGATACATTCCATTTTTAATTCAAATGTAGGAAAAGAACTCTGTATGCGAAACTACGGTCTTAGTACCTTTTCAAACTATTTTTTTATCTCGTAACTTGGGACAATGGAAATTCTACATTGAACTCATAATAGATTATAATAAATAGAAATAGATGTATAGTATAATGATAATAAATAGATGAACCATAGATGAGAGATTAGTTTTAAATATGGTTAGAAATATTTCAGCAAATAACTGAACTAAGATTATAGATTATCCAACATATCCAGCATTGTTAAACAGTAATTGATTACTTTTCGGATTATAACTTTTCGAAATACATACGTTTGATTTACGAAATACCTGAGTGCTATAACCATCTAAGTACTATAACATTTCATCAGATACTTGAAACAAATTTGTAATCAGAAATAATATATTGAATACTTATATATAATGATAATAATTGGTTTTGGTACTTCAAGTAAAATGACTTGTTACCTTACATTACTGCGCAATCATTGCTTTTTCGACTTTGTGCACCTTTCATTATTTTACCTTTAATGTATGTTCAATGAATTGACATTCGAATTGCATTTTGATATTAAACTCCATCTATCATAATGAATAACGCGTTATAAAATAAATAATGATAAACTTCATAACGTATCGATGTCTGTATGCCATAATTATTTTGATTTGTCGGTTGATGATGAGGCAAGAACACATACGTAATAATATATTATTATCAGGTTCATGGTATAGATACTCTTTGGTACAGAAGTACCAAAGAGTAAGGAGAACCTTAGTCAAATCTATAGCAGTACGAAGAATGCACTTAACAAACTTGTTTTTTTTTATCGTGTGAATATCCCCACGGATACCACCCCCACGGAGCCGGTGGAGGTGGTTACGTATGTCGAACCGACCAAAACGCACGCCGTCTTGGGTCCTTGGTTGCCGGAGGTGAGATTGCTGAAAGCATATCTCTCGCACCCTGGCAGACCCAGGACCATCTTTTTCGAGATGGCCCCTTCGGGTTGTGGAGGCCTTGGTGTCTCCATCCAGCCCCGGGTACGGGGAGGCGCACTTTGCGCCACCGCCGCGGCCTGCTTCTGCTAGGGTGACAGGCGGTTCCACCGGTCACCCCTAAGCCAGTAACAAACATGGTAGGCAGCAAATGTAACGCCTCTGATGTTGCACACAACCATAGGCCACGGTAATCACTTTCCATCAGGTGGGCCGTGTGCTTGTCTGCCATCTAGAAAGCCCATAGTACCTATCATCCTTCTCTGAGCCTTTGTCCAACTCAGTTGGCGCCGATTTTCCAGTTTATCTGTGATGCTATCTGACATCCACAACCAATAGGTGATATTGAAGTTATGCAGTCAGATTTTCCAACTACCCGTAACGACTGCCATAGATGTCATATGGCAACCGTGCAGTTGTATGTAAAGGTATACGTATCTCCTTTGTTGACTGTACCTCGTACAGAGAAGTAGGTATCAAGGTCTTACTGCAGCTATGTGAGCTTGTTTTT
Organism: Eilema sororculum; assembly: GCA_914829495.1. NCBI lineage: Eukaryota > Metazoa > Arthropoda > Insecta > Lepidoptera > Erebidae > Eilema > Eilema sororculum. The sequence continues at coordinate 17,295,451 of OU618550.1, forward strand.
GGCTAGCGAACTGTTGTGTAAATATTTAAAACAGAGACTACTGTCTGAATACAAAAGCACTTTGTGTTTTGTGCACATGTTCCGCATAGCACCAAATCTATTTCATTTACAAACCTATGTTTATTTTTAAATTCCAGTGATATTTGCTTAACTAGTAATAGTAGACATAACAGAAGAAACTATAAAAATGACGATGCTGAAAAAGTTATTCAAATCTGTTCTGTAATTTTTGTGCTAAAGGGTAACAAACACATACACACAGACACACATATACACACGTGCATCATCGAATATTAGTGAATCAATCAATCAATCAATTAGCACAATACGGGGAGGCTTTGGCCTACTGTTTCCACGCTGGCACAGGGTTTTATTTCGACTCTCCCTTCTCTTGCAGTGTTATCGTCTGCGTTTTTTCCGTTACTCGCCATTTACGACCCTCTTTGGATGAGATGGGGTTGTAATATTTATAGTCTTTCTGTCACCACACGGATAGAAAAATAGTAGGAATAAACTTACAGGAGGAATGCTCTTCCAACTGAGCTATTGAGCCACACCAAATTTCCCTTCTCTTTATATTTTAAGGGCGACGGTAGAGCCATCTACCAACTTTCTTACGAACTGTTGATAAATTAAATAAACAAAACACCCACCTCAACATGACCGTTAAATCGTCAGCTTTGTACACAGATTTGGTTTTGGGGTTGTACACTCCATCACCAGTGTCATAGTACCCTGGTGGTATGCGTCTCGGCGGCATCTTAGGGGTGATGTGACAGATACCTGCTGGTTTGATGCCGGCTACGTACTCCTCCGTGTATCTGGAAGTAAAAAATAAGTTTAATATGATGTAGGGACTGGATTGTATCAAGGCCATAAGGGCCATAATATGAAGTGCATATCTTGATACTTAGTTTTGGGTCAAGGTTCGGACAACCGGGAGGTACTGCTGGACATAGGCCTTTCCCAATGTTGGGAGGCTTTGGCCTATAAACCCTTTGGCTAGCGAAGAACGCTGGCTAGACGGGTTAGAACAGGGTTTTATTTCGAGTTTTCCTTCCCTCGCCACCGCGCCAATAAAAAATACTTTTAGAGATCCGGTTCTTAGCATTCCATGGATTCACCGTGCGGTCACCGGGTCCATGGCGTGGTACAGAGATGAACACTGTGACGGCGCCTGGGACTTGCGACCCAGGTGTAGGTTTAGGGTGGCCACCTTGTGATGCATCAGCGCTTACCTCCACCGTCAGTCGTGTTCCCCCCTCTACCTATCCAAATTTGGTAAGATCCTATCAACGCCGTTTTAGATATTCGTTTGAGTAAAGAGCTTACTGAAGCTCTTGGCAATCCGAGGTCTTTAAATAAGTTATACAGAAGAAAATACAAAAATATTTTTTCCGTTAATCGCCTCGTTCCGTTCCGTTAAACCCTCGGATGAGATGAGGTGGTGATACTTGTATTCTCTCTCCATTACCACCATGAAATGTTTTTATACCGTAATCGGATCCGGAAACGGCATGTCACACTTCGTTCGGCCTACATCCAATTAATGTCAAAAGTCAATAACGCAGTGGGTTACAACATTACCTATCTAAGTCATGTTTGCTTTGAATTATTGTACCATTATATATTGTAACCGTTTGTTGTCCCTAATTTAAAAAAAAAGAAATTCACGTAACTTCATTGTATTTCTATGCTACTAAAGCTATATCTTTCAAACGCGTCTCGTGGGAAACCGAAATTCTGATGCTGTACATCAGCATCATCAGTCGGCTGCAGAGGTCCGTATGCAAAGTAGAAGTAAGTAATTTTGCCATTTTGCCTGAAGTGTCTTCTGCCACCTAATTGTGTGTATAAGTGCTTTTTGTTTTGTTAACAGATGTGCCGTCATCTATATTTCGTTCTGTTAAATTTGATTTAGGTTTTCAAAGTATTAAGCTTTCCTACCCATAAAAGTCCGGTGTCCGGTATCCTGCACTCAGGATCAATACAACACCATAGAAGGCAGCTTCCTGGTAGTGATACCCAGAGGATGTACCCTACGAAGCCCGAAACTAACTCTCACAAACCGAGATAACCGCATAAAGGGAAAAATAATGAACCTGCCTACCTTCAACGAAGTAGAAAGTAACCTGTAAGGGAAAAGGTTAAAGATCTTAAACCGTAGGTATACGGACTTCTGCAGCCCACTTCACATAAATCATGTAATACATCTCCGTGAGCAAGGTTGATCAAGATTTTATTAATAAAATATGGAGTGCGCTCGAACTTCTATTCAATCATTGTGCAATCTTCAATATTAATCCTCAACGGCAAATTCGTAATTTTGTACGATATAATTGATCATTTGCAGGGCGCCTAAGTAAAACAAATGACCACGATAGCCTTGGGAGGAAAAATGGCGCGCGGGAAATATAGGGCACGCAATTCATTCTCACCTTTTTGTGAATGGGATGAGATGTAATTCCACGTTAACATCTCATTTATCTCATAAATGAACGCAGCTTAAGGGAAAAGGATTGTTATTAGGATGGTACAGGTGCAGATGTACTTCGTATAATATTGTTTAGTTATTTAGTCGAATTTTGTTCTGATGTAGGTTCATATGTAGCCTGGGGGTGATTGGTAGAGTCCCGCCTGTCATCCTAGCAGAAACAGGCCGCGGCGGCGGCGAAAAGTGCGACTCCCCGTACCCGGGGCTAGATGGGAACACCATGGTCCCCACAACCAGAAGATGAACTCGAAAGAGATGGTCCTGGGTCTGCCGGGGTGCAAGAGATATGTTTTCTGCAATCTCACCTCCGGCAACCAAAGACCCAAAGACGGCGTGCGTTTTAATCGGTTCGAGTAAGACATAACCACCTCCACCGGCTTTGGTGGTATCCGCGGGGATTTTCCGCACGATAAAAAAAAATGTAGGTACATGTGTACACAATATTGTAATATATAAAATGTATATCTACTATATAAAAATAAGTCGGGTTTTCCTTCCTGACGCCATCACTCCAGAACGCACGAACCGATTTAGTTAATTTTGGTCTTGAATTATTTGTGGAAGTCTAGGGAAGGTTTGTACGTTGAGAAAAATTCGAATAATTGCCGGGAACCGACATCCACGCGGGCGGAGCCGCGGGCAAAAGCTAGTTTGATATATATACATAATATCTAGGACCTAAAATGTGCACAAAATGTGCTGTACGCGCAGTACACGTTTCTTGGATGTATGTTGAAGATAGCACGGCGCGGGCGCGCTACTGCGGTGGACGAGTTGCAATTTCACCAAGTATAGATTATTACAAATCTGCGCGCGCCAGGGTATTTTATATCTCACGAATTAGGTCCAAGTTATACGATTCGAGCTACATAATATATTTACATACAACATCCTCTGTGGCGTGGCGGTAGTGCATGCGACTGCCGCGCGGGAGGCGCGGGTTCGATCCCCGCTCGGTGCAAGTATTTGTATGCATGAATATGGCTATTTGCATTGGTCTGGGTGTTTCTATGTAAAATATGTATGTATTTACAAAAAGAAAATATGTAAGTGTGTATATCCGCATTCTAGATTCCATAACACAAGCTATACAAAGCTTACCATGGGTCTAGATGGCGTTGTGTAGAAAAAAATAATAATAATAAATAACATTAATTACATCGCCTTTCAGCCGCGTGGTTCCCGGCATCCTATCTTCTCCCATGCGGTGTTGTACAAGGTGACTAAGGGATAGGGCTGTTTTCATCAGACAGATATATACAGCCGAGACTCAGCCTCAGATGCATGGCTCGAGTCAATAATAGTGCCCGGGATACGGCAATAGGCTCACCCCCCTATTACGTGGAACCAAACACATACTGTGAAATATGGGTGTTTTTTCACGTTATTATATGTATGTATCGTCTTTCCTAGTACCTATAATATATTAACTAAAATTTATTAAAAAAAAATCATTTTAGCTTAAATATCGAATGCATCAATAAATTACTTCAATGTTAGATCGTTTGTATTGCCGGTGATTACAAACTTTTGTCACAGACTGTACATACTTTACTGAATATATTTTAGTACGAGGGTTTGCGTGTATGAGTAGCAAATCTACGAACAATGCGGAATGGAACGACTACTAGATTATAATCTAATTTCGCATTCAATTTGGAGAATGATCTTGTGGTTTTGTGTAACTTTCGGGTCCTTAATCCTGTTATTTTGAAATCACACATTGAAGAGGGTTCTGCCTCTGACGATAAGGGAAAAAGAAATACAATAGAAATCTTTAATTTTGATAGAGTGCGAGGAAAAATAAATCTAAAATTTATCAGATTATCTTTGAGTTTAGATTGTAGTCTGTGTTTTTATTTTTATATTTTTTTTATATAGATTCGCCCCCCCCCCCCCATTACTTAGAACAGAGTACATAGATTTTGATCAATAAATTAGCCTATTACAGTCCACTGCTGGACTTATGGTTCTCCCAATGTTGGGAGATTCGCGCGGCTACGAGACCTACCCGAGAAGATTCATGTATAGAGAATAACCATTCTGTGACGTCACTGAGATCAAGATAATGCCGGTATTCAAGGAATGTAAGTTGTAGTAAAAATAAGCGGTACCTTCTATCAGGCATCTTACAATATTTCCAATTCTCCTCTTCATATTTCAATCCATCGGAGAATATCAGGTGCCTTTGTGTCATTACTCCCTTATCGAAGAATCCTTTGACTGTCGTGCCATCGGGGTACTGTAGCGAGCCAAGGCCATGGAACATCCCGTCTACAAAGTACCCATCATAGACAACTCCTGTGGAAACAGAGATAATACATTCGACGTAGTTCAGAGGTTGCAGGTACGATTCACTTTCAGTAAGTACAAATATTTACATGTATGAAATGGTCTGGATGTTTCTACGTATATTCATTCATATACTCAAACCTGTAAAACCCCGAATGGGTAGGCAGAGGTGTATTTACACCCACGTGTCGCCAATTATGATTTTCGGTCCCACGTAATAGGAGGCGAGCCTATTGTCGTCAAGTGGGCACTTTGTTTTGGGCTGTATTTTTACTGTCGGATAGAGAACAGTCATATCCCTTATCGCCTTTGAAGACACCCACAGGAAGAGCTGGGGTGGTCCTATTCTACTCCACCGAAAACCAACATCACTACATAGTTTAAAACAAAGTCGCTGTCGCCGTCTGTCCGTCCCTATGTACAGTCACCTCTATAAATATGTATACACGGTAGGGTTCCAGAAACAAGTAACCATGGTTAGCTTCAAATTTTTGTTTACAAAATATATAGCGAAATGATGTAAACTCTTAATAGTTCATAAATATGTAACCATTAAACGCCTCATAAAATCAAATCACGCTAATATACGTAACTAACTGATGTCCGCGGCTCCGCTCGCGTGGATGTCGGCCATTGTGACTTTCAATCATATCTCCGTTTCTACTCTTAACCAATTACGATCAATCGTAATATTTCAAGTGTGACTTTTGAATTTGAGTGTGAGAGTCTGAGTCTGAGAGTCTGAGCCTGAGAGTTTGAGTCTGGGAGTCTGAGTCTGAGAGGCTGAGTCTGAGAATCTGAGTCTGAGAGTCGCGTCTGAATCTAAGTTAGAATTGAGTTTGAAGTTTCGGTTTTATAGAAAACGAAAGTATATAGGTATATTATATTATTTTGAAAGTACGTGTTTACATATATATGAACTATAGCATGTTTCCATTCAATTGACCCGTTAGTTGTGGATATATTTTTGCAAGCATTAGTTGATACATTTTACGAGGCGTGTAATGATTACATTTTTATGAAATATAGAGTTTACATAATTTTGCTATATATTTTGTAAACAAAAATTTGAAGTTAACCCTGGTTACTTGTTTCTGGAGCCCTGCCGTGTATACATATTTATAGAGGTGACTGTACGGCTTAAATATTTAAAGAAAGAAAGAAAAGAAAGAAAATATTTTTTATTTCGCTTGGCAGTACTTCGACATATCATGCAACATAATATAATTCCTTACTTTAATTATTGTAACATAGACTTAGGATACACACTTAACTCTAGGAACCGTGAAATTGACACACTGCCAAGTTGAAATAAACTACGAAACGTATTTTGAAGCGGTTTTTTTATAGATAGAGTGATTCAAGAGGAAAGTTTATATGTATAGGGTGTGTCTATCCAAATAAAAATAAGCAAAAAAATAGGATAGGATGGTTATCTGCATTCTACATTCGAAGTCTAGATTTTTCACTTTGCGCATTCAGTCTACCAAAGCCCATCTTTTTCTTATACCACTTGTGTGACAGAAAAACACACGGCCCACCTGATGGAAAGTGTGCAACAGCACGGTAGTCACACTCGTGCTGCCGACCCTGTAAGAACATACGAGTTTCTGTGCGGTCAGTGCAGAAGACGAAACATCTTGTATGAGACTTCTAAACGTGTTTTATTTAATAATAATGTAAACTGTAAAAGTATGATAACATACCGTTGGGAAACGTGTATATGCCAGAACCACTCATGCCTAGCACGTCCCAGGTTCCTTGGTACTGAGAGCCGGTTGGGAAGTGCTTCGTTGTGCGACGAGCCAGAGGTATATGTAACACTGTTTGCCTGAGGACAAATTGTTTTATAGACCAACCTTAGCAGCAGTACCGCGACTTGGGTATGTGGCGCGAGGCGAGACGTGAGATACGACAAATCGACAGCCAGATTTGGTCGATCCGTCGCCATCGCCAACGCTCACGACGAAAGCACGAAAGCGGGCTCCGGACTCTAAAGAGAGACTCGATTGCGAGCAGGATTAACGCAATTAAAATAATGAAACAAATATATCTACTTAGAATATTCAGACACCAAATTGTAGACAATTTTATTATTTACTTTTAGAGATATCGAGATATATACCATGTATTGTTTCGAGTGTCCGATATTTCGTGGCTGTTGCAAGCACCGTGATCCCGTAGGAACTGGTGCTTGCAACGGCGCCGAATTATCGAACATATACCTAAACAAAACTTTAAACTACCAAAATACTCTATAAGTTCAGCTTCTGTTTCGCTTTCACGCCTAAACCACGGAACTGATTTTAATGAAATTTAGCATAAGGGTAGACTAGACCTTGAGAAAGGAATGTTTATCGACATCTACCCGGGCGGAGCCGCGGGCAAAAGCTAGTACAAAATATTTTCGAGATAACAATGAGTCGGGATTTTTTCCAAGTCTATACTTAAATCAAACTAGTTGTGCGATGTAGTAGGTCGATAGGTCCGGCGAGCACATGTGCCCAGAAACGAGATAATTTTTTAAATACGGTAGACTGATGGTATAAATTCTCCACATAAATCCACTCACCTACATTCCTCTTCGTGTGCCCGAGAAAACTTCCTCATTATATTTTCCCATTGCGACATACGTTTCTCTGCTGAAGTGCAACTGCAAAATACAGCTATGTTGAGTAAAATATCTTTGTTTACTTAGAGACTGTTTGGCCTGCACTGCGGCAGTGTAAACACAAGTGTGTTCTATTTCTTAAAGTTTACTGTTACACAAATAAAACTTAACTTTTTGGAAGTCGTTTCCGAATTCATTTTTCATGTACCTTTGAGTTTGTGTGGCGAAATCACCTGGGAGGAGTTTATGAAAGTTTTAGTCGGATTAGTTGAGTGCTTTTGCTGTCACATTTCCTCTCACAGGCGTTAGTGACCTCTCTGTTCGTGTTGTTTTCATGAGATTAAAGGCTATGGAAAAAGGTTGGTGGACGTTTTTTTCTTTCTTGCTACGTGATGTCCACACTGGTTCATTTCGAACAATGGCAAAAAAAGGCCATCGTTCGTTTGGTATATACCTACCTCCCTGGGTCAGCCGAGGTGCGAGGGATATGTCTATGACAACCTCACCTCCGGCCTAGCACCAAGACCCACAGTCGGCGTGCGGTTTTAGTCGGTTTGAGTCCGACATAACCTCCCCTTCCGGCTCCGGCAGGGGGGGTATCCGAGGGGAATTCCGAACGAAAAAAAAAAAAAAAAAGGTATATACCTACCTGGCGTCATACTCAACTTGTAGTATTTATCACCACCATAGACGCCCAACAACGTGCGAAGTGCCGGAAGGCGGGCCCGAGTTCACCTCATAGTAACAAGTCTCCACGATGATGAATAAAGAGATTGCATATTCAAAGCCTATCTAACATAGTTTGAACCTGTTCCTATAACAAGCAGTTTAATCTTAGCTGAAGGACTTGGCAAGTGTCGTTATGGAACTTACATGGATGAATTTTGTGGTTTTGCTGCTAGCTGCATTCTAAATATATTCTGTGAACAAAGCAATCAAATTATAAACCGCACTGAGTCAATATTCAAAAATCGTAAACTTGTTTCATAAAACAAAAATGGCGTAAGTACCAATTGTATTGTACAACTTTATTACGTTCAATGATAACAAAAGGTGCTTAGAATATTTGGGTTAAGAGCAATTTTAACAGATACGTAGAACAATTCGTGTGGTACATAGTACTAAAACTTATTAATGTATTCAGTTCGTGCGTCCAGTGTCTAAATATCTAAACTTTGGTTAGGAGCCAACGGTCCTTTAGTATCTAGATAATTGTGAAAAGTGCACAGAATTTCCAAATAGTCTGGTGTTTAAATTCTTACTTAAAGTTGTCTGTATATCCACCAATAACAGAGTAGGATTTTCTAGACCCTACCAACACCTTTGGGGCCCCCACCAATCAAACTTGCCAGTCAGTGCACTAGCTAAATAACAAAGGTCTACTTGGCCCATGATTTCCTCTCAGGGTTGAAAGGTGACACGGTGCCTACCACAGAAATATTATTAGGATAGAATAGCGATGTGAGCGGAAAACGTGTGCCAACTTTTAAGACAACACCTGTCTTAGGAGACAGGAACTTTCGAACGCTTACTCAGTACTTTTAAACATCGCTAAAAATAAAGTTAATATGCCATTTTGTGCTATATCCAACTCTAGAATAAAAATGGGGAAGTGAGAAGTGGAGTTATTTTCAGTGAAAAAGTTGACACGCGTGACATGCAGGTAAACACTGCTTATTGCCGTTCTATCCATACTAATATTATAAATGCGAAAGTAACTCTGTCTGTCTGTCTGTATGTTACTTTTTCACGCCTAAACCACTGACCCATTTTGATGGAATTTGGAGTAGGGGCAGATTAGATCTTGAGAAAGGACATATGTTTAGTCGCAATAACCGACATCCACGCGGGCGGAGCCGCGGGCAAAAGCTAGTCCTAATATATTTCTGTGGTAACCAACCTTCTACTTTCCCTTATTAATGAATTTATCAGCTCATTGAAATCCAAAGTTATCAAGGTTGAGATTCAAAACAAAGATGGCGGGGAATCCGTTGGAGAAATGTACGCTTAAATGACAAAATTTAGTATTCTACATGCGAGCTCGGTCATGGTCGAGTGCGATGTCGCATGCATTATTTATAACGAAAGAGTGAAACTTAGATCGGACAATAAGTTTATTGAACTTAAAAGGGATCTTAGATGTGTGTGGTAGGTCCGGCTCGATGAACATTGTAAAACTTTCAACTGTATACCGCATAGATTTAACCGCTACCAGGTAAAGAATACCGCAGGCACATGTAACTACTGAAATAAAACCACTTTTTACGGATTCTATCGCGATGTAGGTATTTGTTATTATTTACTTTTAAACCGACGTTTCGGCTGTTTTTCAGCAGCCATGATCGCGGTGTGACTCATGATAGTAGTTGTCACATAGTTTGAAGTAAAAGTTATCTCAAAATATCCGAATCAAGGTGAAATATTGCTGTTCCTATTTAAACAGAATGAGCTCACTGTGTCGTTAAGTCTTGTTGGATTTTGCTGCTTACTGTGTTTGATTAAATGGATGACTGGGTCCCAAGCCGGTGGTACGTTCGCGTAAACTTTAGAAAATATCAAAGGAAATTACGTCGTAACTTTTCTTTATTAGACTATACACTACTTTACTAAACCCACGAAATTAAAAATTTCAAACTGAATTTCAGGAGTTTTTCTAGTGAACTGCTGGTACCGAAACACAATGAATATTCAAGCCAGAAAAAATAACGTTCATTACAAAGGCATAGATGGCTGAAGTACTACAGCTCAAATTGAATAGGAAATTCAAAACGGGTACGCAAGCTGTTTGAAAGCGGCATCAGAAAGGCTCAAACGTTCCCTCACGATACGTTTTCCGAGGCAAACTCACCGATGTGGAGTTTATTTGAATAAACTTATGTTATTAGAACTCTGTATATTTTCAGTAAACGAACGTTTGTATACGAAAGTTAGGGCTTCATGACATGCTCGTCGGCTTAAACGTGTTTGTTTTTGTTATAACAAATGTTGTAAACAAATAAATATCAGATATTATAACCATCAGGCTTTATGCGTACTAAAAGAGAAAATCTTAGTTGTCGTGCAAATGAGCACAGCCTGACTAAAGAAAACCCTCCTTCATACTAAGTGGAGGAAGGAATTTCTCATTTCTGCATATAAGTAAATACAGTTTGCTTACTTACTATCCGTATTTTCGAAATCAATATTAATCACTTCCTTTCTTCGTTCTCAAAAGTAACAAAAGACATGATTCAGAAGAGCTTAAAAATGCTTAAAACTTTAAAACACTCAAGTAATAGCGAGAAATATACAAAATCTCTTCACAAATATTTTGTAATCAATCTGACGGCTATTTGACGGATCAATTTACTCGATAATATTGTATTTATTCTCAGTCTACGTATTTGGAAGAGGTTTGAAATGAAAATATCATAGACAATTGCGGTGCTTAATAGTTCCATTTCTATTTTAATTGGACTGAGGACTAAAGATTGGTAGAACATTCTGCAATATTTCATTATTATACAATGTTTTTGTTATTGTTTAAATACTACAGGTCTTTCTAGGTAAATTGGTAAATACCTACCAATAGTACTTTTTTATACAAGCCGTATATAAGTATATAAGTACTTATTACTTTTGATCAGCACCTGTGGCACACATTGAGTATTCAGAGAATAAGTAGATCGCATCTCTGCTTACAGCCTACAACCCTAAAATAATAAAAATAAAATTTAAAGTAATTAAAATATGTTTTGATGAAATAAAAAATTGTTCCCTAATATTTCTAAAATAATTTGCCAACCAGGAATCAACAGAATAAAAATATTCATGGAGCAAGTGCAACACATCACGGAACACACAGCGAGGCAAATGATAAATAAAGAATAATATTCTGAAGAGAATACAAAAACTATTGATAGCCTCACTATAATACCAAGTTCTAGAGTTTTCTCATAAAGCGCATAAAACGAAACCTATTGGAGCCCGTCTTCTTGAATCAATCAATATAGAAAGAGCAAACTAATATCATTATCTTTCAGAAACTTTCCGTATATGTACGTGCTGGGAATTTATTACGAAATGTTGCACTTTATTCGTGAGGAGTGTTTTATTAGCTGTGGCTAAGAAAACGGCACTTGACAACAGACACTGCATTGTCTCCGCACGTATTGTCCACACAACACATTAATAATTAGTTACGTTGACTGTACGCGATTCGTTCCAGAGAAAGTCCCTGACACTATGCAGGTCGACAAATTAACATTTGCCTATGTTGAAGTTAATTTATTGAAATTTTCACAACACTCGACGTCAATTTGCAGATTTCTGTGCTTTAGCAACTGCAAATGTAAGTTTGCATATTGGGCCCATATACAGTATAAGGTTTGCTGTTTCGTTACAGAAGTTTGATATCTATTTCGTTTTGTTAAGGTTGAGTTTTGTATGTGGGAAGGTCTACAGAATTTTTAATTCACAGAGGTCATGTTCGTATTGAACTATTTCTTTTGTCTTCTGTATCCTAGTGAAAATGAATTCAGTGGGACAATGCCCGCGAGTTTTATTTGAACAGCCGCGACTGATGCATCTCTGGATTTCAGCTGTGGCTCGTTATAATTTTATGAGCTCTCTCTCTGCCTTTCATTATTTGTTTATTTAGTCTGTTTGTCAAATACGTGTGTTTATTTGTGTATCCGTTAATAGTTTTCTCTTAAATTATGTTTTCAGTCGTCATTTTTTGCACGTTAATGTTTGACGAGATTTGTATTGAGCGGTAGCAGTTGTGTGTGTGTGTGATCTACCGGCATAGTTCACACAGCTTGCAATGTTTTTTTGAGTTTCATAAATCGTTCTTCTCAAAATCTTTCGACGTCACAATTTAAACTTAAATCATAGCGTTTAAAGTCCACTTTTGTAATAATTATGAATCTAACAACATTATTATCAATAACATCATTATTCGTCGCTATCGACTCAGCCGTTTAATGAATGATTGAACATAAGGACATACATAAATCAACCGGGCAAGAAGCTTTTCTCAGCATAAACATTGTTTCAGAATTTGCTCAGATTTATCTGTAATGGTACAGTTATTTCATTGTTAATATATCTCCACTTCATCTTCAAATCTTTCATCAAGTAACGTGTAAAAATGAATTACAAGTTTTATAACCCAATTTTTAAGACCATTGTTATATCACATTACTCAAATCATTACCAATTTTTGTGTGCGAAACACGATCTGATCTACTCAAGTATAATCTAAGCGGTGTTCACATGTGTGTTGAGAGGAGTGGTTTGTCAAAGGTTTTTATTATGAACTAGCTTTTGCCCGCGGCTCCGCCCGCGTGGATGTCGGTTATCGCGACCAAACATAGCCTATGTCCTTTCTCATGGTCTAATCTACCCCTATACCAAATTTCATTAAAATCGGTTCAGTGGCTTAGGCGTGAAAGTAAGTACCCTCCACACTCGCCTTAGTATAGATATAGATATTAGTAGGATTGAACAAATCCATACTAATATTATAAATGCGAAAGTAACTCTGTCTGTCTGTCTGTCTGTCTGTCTGTCTGTCTGTCTGTATGTTACGCTTTCACGCCTAAGCCATTGAACCGATTTTGATGAATTTTGGTATGGGGGTAGATTGGACCTTGAGAAACGACATAGGCTATGTTTGGCCGCGATAACCGACATCCACGCGGGCAAAAGCTAGTACAGAATATAATAATTTTTTCTAACATATAATTGAGTAGATTTAAATAATTTAAAATGGCCACACTTAAATTGTCCGGGACATTTCAATGTATGGCAACATTGGCTTTTCCTCTATTTAATTTTGAGTTCTTGTACTTAAGGTGATGCTTACAAGTTTTCAATAAATCCGTTTATTCAAACATTCCAGAGCACTTTTATTTACATAAAAGTAAATATTGTCCTTCGAGCTGGATATGAACCGTAGTAGGTATATCAATTCAATGAATAAAACATTGTGAATTGGCCTCCAAGTAAAGAATTGGCAAGGACACGAATTGAAATTTTAAAAAGCAAGAATAGACGATGTTTTGCCGAAACATCAAGGACATGATTGGAGAAAAAGATCCTCGTTCAAGGAAGATAATAGAATTGAAGTAACGGTAGGTAAGTTTTCTATATATTCGCAACATAAATGGCACCAATGTAAAGCACACTTTACATAGCGGCCATGTTGCAAAAGCACAGAAAAAGTTACCCGAGCGCATCGTTTCTCACGCTATGACGGATTGTGCCAACGGTGCGCACGCGATCTACTAAATCATAGACTAATTAATTGTATAATGATAATGTTTGTGTTATATTTTTATGATCATAAAATGGGTACCTACTGCATAAAATTATTATGAATTATTATTTTTAATTGTAAATGGACTTGCAAAGAGCTTCCCACACCCTTAGAGATCAGAGAGAAGAGCTTACTTATTTTTCGTAGTAGAGGTAAATACTTATAAATACGAGTAGCTTCATTATAAAATGTAGTGTAGGAAACTGAACTACAGAATTTCGGACATCGTCAATCCAGGTGAAATAGCTATTTTTTTCGTGGGGAAATCTCCACGGATACCCTATACATTTAACATAGTAATGTAAAAAAAAACAAATTCTGATACGTTCCATATAGATATAGGCATAAATAAATAATATACCGCAGTTTTCGTAACATCTGCATTAAATTTGGAACACAGCCAAACATTTAGTATCGAGCTAGTTATAAAAAAACCTACCTTAGCCATTACATCAGAGTCGACAGGTATGCAGGCATTAGAACTCAATTTTGTATTATGCTTTTTTAAAGCATAAGAGAAGAGTTCTGGAACATTTTGTTAGATTCAGCGCCGCAGTTACAGATCTGCGTTCGGCAACTAGCCCATCTCTTGCCTGTTCTTAATTGTACCCTCTGCAGGTCAGAGGAACACGTGGCAAGCCTCCTAGCCTAGCCCTCTACTGGACGGCTCCCACCGTGACTGGTGCTTGCTGCGCGGGAAAGAGGTTCCAGTTAAAGTAGGTATCGAAATACCAGACGAGCTGAGACGTATAAGTATAGTTAGATGATAATTTCAACAATTCAGGTTGCTCAGTTGTACCTATCTTCCTATCCTACCTTGATAATGTCAGGATTTTTACCCCGAATGTCTTTACCAATTTTTATTATAAAGGAATTGCTATCATTGCCTAAGATAGGCATTCCGAAAATTCGTATAATTTGGATAGTCATCTAAACGCTAGACGTCTTAAAATATAATAATTATGTAAAGGAGATTTTTCGCAAGCGGCGTGCGTTCGAGACCGTGCCCCTGTATTTAAAAACATAGCATTAGCTGTGGTAGGTTATGGATGGCAAAATATCTTTGCGGTTAGCGTGTGGTGGGGTGGGCAGATAGACCGCAAACTTAGCGAGCTCGAACGCCCATCTTCGTATCATGATCTCGTGACGGAGGTTAACCAGCCCATAATAAATATTTTTGTCTGTTTAACTGTAAATTATACAAACATTACAAGGATTATTCTGAAAACAAAAATTAGATGGTAAAGATTAGTTGATAGAAAATTTGATAAATACCACACACCCCTATGGGCATTTACATAATTGAGACGTTTGAGACTCCAGGTTTTACATGGACATTTAAGGAACATGATTTCTAAAACACCATTTTTAGTACAGACCTACGTTATTTTTGACAGATGCTTTTGGCATATCAATTTAACTTATCGCATTACTTATCCAATGCATTATCATAGGTAATATTAATGTATTATCATTATCATAATTGATAATATTGTATTTTATCAGTACTAAGTACAAATAAATTCAAGTAACTTGTTAAATAAAATAATTAAAATATTCAAATAATTTTTTAAATCACTATTATGCATGCTTATTTCATAACCTAAATTCAAATTAGCCATTTCTTAATGTGACAAAATGATATTACATTTAAAAAAAGCAAACAATAGAATTACACAATTAAAAATGTTGTATGTTAAATGAACTTAGTACGGCAACAATTACAACAAGAAACTAATGAACGCTCTTAACACTAAATGGCTTAAAAACTAGAAATAGTGCTACGGTAATTATTTAATACGGTCCTCTATAATGTATTAAAGACTAGATGTTGCTCGTGGCTCTGCCCGCGTGGAATTTTAACTTCGTACATGCCTAATCTCACATTGCACCCCTTTGATATGCCCGTAATTTTATTGATTTCTAATAATATAACATGAGAATCTCTCAGTTTTATTGATATATATATATATATCAGCAATAAAAAGCAGTATAAACTGCTCTGCTGCTTTGGATAGCATGATGATATTATAGCCTATGCTTCTTCCAAATAATATGGCTTTCTATACGTAAAAGATTTTTTCAAATTGGTCCAGTAGTTTCAGAGCATGACAGGACTACTGCTAAGGAACGAAGACCCACTCCCACCGAATCAAAATTCGGCATTCGACGGACATACTTTGTACATCGCTGTACCATTACGACGTATCTACCGACATACAAGTTGGCTGGAGCTGTGAAATAAGTGTGGCGCATTACGGCTGGATATCATTATTCAGGGGAGTAGCTCTGTCCTTCTATTAGTATCTTTCCTAAAACAGAGCGTATTTAATATAAACAAACAATCAAATCTTTCCCCTTTATAATGTTAGTATAGACAAATATTTATTTCGTCAAGAAGCACTAATTTACGCCGGTTATACTCAACAATGGGGCATTAAGATTCATCAACGCAATGCGAGGCTCATTAAAATTTTCATCACTGTGCCATCTCCGTGGCTCAATCAGATGATATATACGTACAATGTTTATACAATTAAGTTCACGGTGTAACGATATGATTTTATGGCTATGATCAAGCTTAGAACGCAGATGAATAGCTTTCTTCACATCGTTTATATGAGTAATTGAATATGTTGTGAGGTCAACGAGGTCCTAAAATCTTTTGCTACTTTCGTTGATGTGGTTTTTTTTTATACAGGTTATTACAGATATACAGGACACGTCAATTTGACTTCACCTCGCCTGATGTTAAGCCAAAGGCAAAGTCTCGGAAAGAGGGACACCATCGTAAACATTTACCATGTTAACAGTGGTGGCACTCAGCTTGACGGCCTCATTGGATGCCTTTTCACGCCCCGCTTAAAGGACCCGGGACTGTAGGAAGAAGGAAACACGTGAGCTGGCAGGGAGTTCCAGGTCTTAGTAGTGCGGTATAGGAATGAGTCACTGAAACGCTTGGTTCTAGCAGGTATACTCTGCACCGTAAATGGATGGCATCTTAGCCCTGCACGTGTCGTCCTGTGAAGGACCAGGTGTAGGGTAGGGCCAGACCGTAAGGGATGGCCCTGGGTCAGCCGGGATGCGAGGGATATGTCGATGACAAGCTCACCTCCGGCCTAGCACCACGACCCACAGTCGGCGTGCGGTTTTAGTCGGTTCGAGTCCGACATAACCTCCCTTTCCAGCTCCGGTAGGGGAGGTATCCGAGGGGATTTCCGCACGAAACAGAAAAAAAAAGGTGTAAGAAGTTTAAATGTTGAATATAATGGGTGATTATTTATTTAGATTTTCAAAATTGCAGTGATGGTTCCTGTAGGAGTAGAATAAGACCACTTAAGCTCTTCCTGTGAATGTCTAAGGCGACTAAGGGATAGGGCTGTTCTCCATCCGACAGTAATTATACAGCCCAAGATAAAGGGCCCACTATACGGCAATAAGCTCGCCCCCTATTACGTCTTGGGACCGAAAGTCATAATTGGCGAAACGTGGGTGCGAATACACGTTTGCCTACCCCTTCGGGGATTTACAGACGTGAGTATATGGATGGATGGATTTGTAAAACAGAGGGCTTTAGATTAGAGTTTGCGTCAAAGTGCTTAGGACTAAAGATAGTTGAACTGAACTGATCGTGTAAGTAATTTTATTGATAATAGTTTTAACATAACATAAATTACCTAACATAAACTCACACCTGTATTCCCCGAAGGGGTAGGCAGAGGTGCTAGCACCCACATTTCGCCAGTTTATGTTTAGGTCCCAATGTAATAGGTGGTGAGCCTATTGCCATTAACCGGGCACTTATAAACCTGCGGTAAATAACACATAACTTCGAAATATCGAAAAGTCATTGGTGTGTGCCATGGTAAACCTGGGATCGAACCCGAGACCCAGTCCATTACCCGTACCACTAGGCTACCGCAGTTTTTTTATTTTTTTTATTTAGATAGGTATTATTTTATAGTTTTACCTATAACATTATTATTTTACAAATGCAATACTTACACATTAAAAATCTCGGTAATCAATAGTCTAGATTTAATTAGGATAACAACGCCGACTTATGAAAGTCTTGTTCCAAGCAATGAAATCTACTACAGCAATGTGCAACATTGTTACATCTTTTCATGCGGATGAGAGGAATTTACATGCTAATTTGTACCTAGTGCAATATGTTAACATAATAGTTATTTCATGCATTTTTTAATTGAATTGTAATGGATTGACGTCATAGAGCAGAATTCCTGGACCACTAGAAACTTTGATATCAAAAATATATTAGGAATTAAGAAGAAGAGAGTGAGAAGAGGTGCGCTTGTTTTCCGGGAACAACGGGTATAGGTTACGTACCTTTGATTTGCCTGATGTTTCGACCAGGTTACACCGGCCGTGGCCACAGGCTGACTGAGGTGACTGACTGAAAAAAATAACAGATAGATTTTCTTTCCTTCCAATTAAAATCATTTATTGGCTTACAAAACAATATGGTTAAAAATATTGGTAGGTTATTCTGCCTATTCTCATCACATCATCACATTCGCATCTCCGCTATATACAGTCTATCTTTTATTTGTAGTCCACTGCTGGATGGAGGTCTCTTCGGATGTACGTCATAGCATCCAATCCTGCACCTTCCGTACACCGTTTATCTGACAGGTCTCCACTTTAGGAATCATTTAGCTTGCTATTATTATTTCAGTTTGCTTATTTAGTGAGCCATCGTACTACCAGCCCTTGTCCCAATGATTTGGGGCCGGCGCAACATGTCATTGTCCTCCATCTGTCAACATCCATTCTTGTCAGATGTTACACATTTCCTTCTTCTTACTTACTTCTTTGTACAGTCCCGGGTCATTAAAGCGAGGCGTGAAAAGGCATCTGATGAGGCCGTCAAGCTGATTGCCACCACTGTTAACATGTTTACTATGGTGACCCTCTTTCCGAGACTTTACAACCATCAGGCGAGGTGAAGTAAAATTGACGTGTCCTTTATATAAAAAGTCACTTCGTTTTTGCCTTTTTTAACCGACTTCCAAA
This sequence comes from Eilema sororculum, assembly GCA_914829495.1. Taxonomy (NCBI): domain Eukaryota; kingdom Metazoa; phylum Arthropoda; class Insecta; order Lepidoptera; family Erebidae; genus Eilema; species Eilema sororculum. The sequence goes on from OU618550.1 coordinate 17,314,186, forward strand.
AAGGAGGAGGTTCTCAATTCGTCTGTTTACATAATATACAGGGTGTAATCGTTAAGTGTGTCCAGGCGATTATTCCGTAACTATTACAGATATCAAAAAACTTTAAACTGAAATCGAAAGTATGTATGAGTAAAATTACATAAATAACATTTTAAAAATCAAACGAGAGGTATCTAAAATTTTGACACTAAACCCTCCCATACATTTAGTATTAGATTAGTAGAAAGGTTTTAGTTTCCTTATTTTAAGTGGTCTAGTACTCATTTTACCTTAATCATATTTTAGAATTACGTATGATTATGACAATGATGATTTTCAAGTGTGAAGATTTTTTTTTTTAAAGAATTTTAGAACCGAAGTTACTAATATTCCCTCTAACCCCTCCAACTAAGCAAAAATGCTTGTGCTAGGAGTGGGTTCACGCCGGTAGTGTAATGGCCAGGATCGAACCCGGGACCTCTCGATCGTAAGGCCGACTCCTTAACCACTAAGCTACCGATGCTTTTAAATTTCTTTTCAAAATGCTTCAAATTAGTAATAAACCGTGTTTCAATATCGCATTAATTTGAGCAGACTGAAAAGCAACACACTACAAAAAAAAATTGTACTTACTAATAAATAAATATTATTATTTTTAGTTTTATTACTCTGCTAGGTTGATAAACAGTTTCCTTTATATCAGTACTAAGCTAAAATATTCTTCCCTACTAATATTATAAATGCGAAAGTCACTCTGTCTGTCTGTCTGTCTATCTGTATGTTACCCTTTCACGCCTAAACCACTGAACCGATTTTGATGAAATTTGGTATAAGGGTAGATTAGACCTTGAGAAAGGACATAGGCTATGTTTGGTCGCGACAACCGACAACCACGCGGGAGGAGCCGCGGGCAAAAGCTAGTTTAAAATAAGGACACTAAAACCTTTTTACTAATCTCATACTAAATGTATGGGAGTGTTTAGTGTCAAAATGTTAGATACTTCTTGTTTGATTTAAAAAAAGTTATTGATGTCATTTTACTCGTTAGGTAACGTACTTTCGATATCAGTTTACAGTTTTTTGATATCTGTAATAGTTACGGAATAATCGCCTGGACACACTTAACGATTACACCCTGTATATATTTTTTATGTATGTTCACCGATATCTTCGCCAATTATAGACAGATTTCAAGATTTATTTTTTGTTCGATAGGGTTCACTTCTGAGGTGGTCCCATTTTCACCAGGTCAGGATCTGATGATGGGATCCAGAAGAAATCGAGGGCAACCATCGAAAATTGTATAGTCGTATGGTACTTTTGTTACGTAATCATGTCTCACTCAGGTATATGCTTCAGGGTGTCAACATCTGATGCTGCTGTGCTGATGATGAAGCTACTGAACTCCTTAACGGTTAGGAGTTGGGAGACATTACTGCCATTGGTGGATGATAAATCCATACTAATATTATAAATGCGAAAGTAACTCTGTCTGTCTGTCTGTCTGTATGTTACGCTTTCACACCTCAACCACTGAACCGATTTTGATGAAATTTGGTATAGGGGTAGATTAGACCATGAGAAAGGACATAGGCTATGTTTGGTCGCGATAACCGCCATCCACGTGGGCGGAGCCGCGGGCAAAAGCTAGTATTTAATAAACTACTAAATAAGGCTAACGTGTTGCTTGTGAGATATGCTTGAATCCACTTCTGATGCTGCTGTGTTGATAGTGAAGCTATAGAACTCCTTAACGGTTAGGAGTTAGGGGACAGTACTGCAATTGATCGATGGAAACTAGGTAGTAGTATGTAGGGCTAGTAGTGTGATATTTGTAAGGGTTGGTGCTACTCCTGAGATAATCACGAAATTTCAGAGTGAAACCGAGACAATTCCTCAATTAATAATAATAATAAGTATGTTTATAAAAGGGTATATCTACTCCTGAGGTGGTCTTTTTTATCATGCGGAAATTCCCTTGGATTCCCCCGCCGGAGCCGGAAGGGAACGGTTTATGTCGGACTCGAACCGACTAAAACCGTACGCCGACTGAGAGTCGTAGTGCTAAGCCGGAGGTGAGGTTGTCTTCGACATATCCCTTGCACCCCGGCTGGCCCAGGGCCATCCTTTACGGTCTGGCACTCCTCGGCAGGGAGCTCGCCCCCTGGATTCGCCCGTGGCCAGCTTCTGCTGGGGTAACAGGTGGCTTCACTTGTCTTGTCCACTTAAAACAACATACAATTGACCTTTTGCCAAAAATATATTTTATAAGTCAATTACCGCTTTATTTAATGTGGTGCCCTGAAGCTTAGGAACCGTTACAGCCCAGCTCAAGATTAACGGATTCTTCTTTCCACATCCCCATAGCCTTTTGTTGCAATTGCAACTAAGCTGTCACTACCTTTCAATCCAGTACCAATAGTATCATTGTCGAATTTAATAAAAACTGCATCAGGTAACTCGGCGGATTCTGACCGATCGCGACGTAGAGCAAACCACCTAAACGTACACACAATCTGCATTGCACCGTTGACAAGACCCTCAGTAAAATAGTTGAGCTATCATCTTAGAGTTGTTGTCATTCACCAAGTTGATCGTTAGTAAAATTCTAACTGCAGCCCCATCTGCGAAATCACCAACCTGTTCAACTCGCCGTCTTTCATATAAAAGTTCCAGTTCCCTTAACTTATTGGGAGTATAATGCTCTCAAAATACGAAAACTGTGGTTAATGGCATGCTGGACTGGATTAAACTTGGATTACGAACGCAAACCTTGGCCCACTAAAAAGGAAAAATTAATGATTTTAAAAAAATTTAACCGACTTCAAAACCAAATAGGAAAATTTTTTTAAAATAACAGAATTTAGAGAGAGAATTTGGAGATTTTCGATCTGTTAGAAGTCGGTGCCAACTTTGTTTGCTGGTGCTTTGCTGTAACTGAATTACCTGCCATGATGCATTTTAATGAAATATCGATCATTTCAATACAAAAATCGGTATCAAGTCAAACAGGCCAAATAAGATAACTAAGTATGATAGGCCACCCCTACCTCAACTAGTCATTATACCTACATTAATGGTATTATACGAGTAGGAGGTCAGGCACAGCAAACAAAGTTGGCACCGACTTTTAACAAATCGAAAATCTCTAAATTCTGTTATTTTAAACATTTTTCCTATTTGGTTTTGAAGTCGGTTCAATTTTTGAAAATCATTTATCCAGATTCTCTTAGTTTGGATGGATCTATCTTTTCTTGAGCTTAGTTCTGCTCCTAAAGGCTTCTTTTTCTAGGTACTTCGCACCTTTTGTACAATACCTATTACTTTCATCGTTTCTCATAGTACTTAGGTTCATACCAAGACCGTCGCTGGCTTCTCAATCATTTAGGAAACTATATTAATAACTTTATTAAAACTCGGCACCAATCGTAAAACTGACGACTACAGACTACAGTTACAGACGGAGAAAATAACCTTACCCTCTAATTTGATGATTTTCGATTGTACCTCGATTGAATTGCCACCGTTTTACTACCCAGAACTTTCTCAATTACTTTAATCTTTTTAAATCTATCAGAACCTTTTCTTACGAACGTTATTGGCGTCAAATGCGCATAGTTTCACTTAAAGTGAAGCAGTTTAATGTTCAGTTCACCGCCTGAAAGGAATGAAAGGATGGATTTGTGAGGCAATTGAATTAGATTGCCACTTATTTCTAACGTTTGTGGGGCGAAGTTGCAGTAGGTATAGCAAGTATAGACTGCGAGTGTTACGACGGCATTTGAAGATAGGTTGTTCATTTTTTATCTATTATATTTTAAGAATAAAGGATTGCCATGAAATAATCCCAGTGATTCGAACCCTTGTAGTTTTTAAGTGATTTATTTAGATTGAAAGGCCGAATTTTGTGATTGACCACTTCTTACTGACTGATTGATCCGATATTTGGTACACACCTTTAGTCTCTTTAAGTATTATAGTTGTTTAACTTTGACAAAATTTATTGTTTTAGCGGCAATAGTATCCCTGTATCTAAAATATGTGAGCTACCTGCGATTTACACTGTTATAATGATTTTTTTTAAAGTGATAACCATATACATATAACTTATTCGTAGTGTTATTTTACAGTAACATCTTGACTCCGGAGATACTCTAGATATATTGTTCTAGATGGAGCAAAGTAAAGTAAAAACATATATCTATTATATCCTCAAAAATACCCAGAACATAATATAGCCACATAGACTCAAGTTCTCAAAGTTTGAGAAAATTACCATAAGCCGGTAAAGTGCTACATACTTATGAAAAAACTTTTGCATGTTTACCTAAATTTCTTCATGTCTAAGGAGTTACGCACAATGTGAATAAAATAAAATAAAAAATAAAAATAAATAAAAATCATTTATTGCCAAAAAGAATTACAATGATGAAAATTGCTGTGACCCCACACTAGGCGAAGCCTGTCCTGTGGGTGTCAATACGATTATAATTTACGTGAAAACATTGTTTGCTCGGGTGACGTCTGAGTTTTTGGACTTAACACATAATTTGACCTATACTGTTCAATTCACAATACTTTACCAACAATTACATCCATAGCTATATTTATACACTTTAATACGTTATTCTTTCACAGGACAACGAATAGCTGTAGAATATACTGCCTGTTTTGGTTTCTCCTGGCAACTACAATATGGCAATCTTTAAGAACTCTGTTTTGGGCCGTGTGCTTATCTACCATCTAACTGGTAAAAAAAAAAACAATTACACATCATTTAATTTTCGACTTTAAAAGTGCTTCCCACTTTTAAAGTCGAAAATTAAATGTTGTGTACAGTCAACGTCATTAATATCTTGACGACGAAGTCTCTAAATGATATTTGGACCCTCCTATTAAGAGCAAATCAAACTGTTTTTTGATTTATATGGTATTACTTATTGTGGGATATAAAGGTGTGTACCTACCAAATATCAGAACAATCTGTCAACTGGAAGGGGGTAAAAAAATTAAGATAATTTTTAGTACAGTCACCGTCATAAATGGCTTGACGATGAAGTCTCAAAATGATCTTAAAACTCTCGTATTAAGAGCAAATCAAACTGTTTTATTGATTTAAATGGTATTACTTATTGTCCGAAGTAAAATTGTGTACCAAATATCAGAACAATCCGTCAACTGGATGGGGGCAAAAAACGAAATTAAGATCATTTTGAGTACTACGTGTACCAAAAGGTCAACATCTTTCTGATGCTGCCTGTACTTTGTTCATTAACACCTTTCTGATGCTGAATGAACTAGGTATTCAAACTAAATATACTTACTTTGATAACTAAGTAGTTATGATAACATATATAGCTTTCCCCATGAGTTGTAGCGATGGAGAGTCATTGTAGCGACTCAAAAAAAGGAGAAATACTCGGCGTTTGAGAATTTCATTAAACCAGGACGTATCTCAGGTAGGCAGCTTAAACGTGTCAGCTAAGGTGAATTGCTGCGTGCGTGTTCAGGTGTCGCCATAAATATTATTGAAATTAAATTTATCTCAAAATACTTCTTAAATTTCGAGACCGTAGCACCTTTTCTGTTAGGCATTTGCGTATTTCTATTTTATTTTCTTTTTTACTTTTTATTTTACTTTTATGCCCTGTCAAGAAGGAAATGGATTTAACATTACATAACATAACATAACATAAACTCACGCCTGTATTCCCCGATGAGGTAGGCAGAGGTGCTAGCACCCACATTTCGCCAGTTTATGTTTAGGTCCCAATGTAATAGGTGGCGAGCCTATTGCCATCAACCGGGCACTTATAAACCTGCGATAAATACACACATAACTTCGAAAAGCATCGAAAAGTCATTGTTGTGTGCCAAGGTAAACCTGGGATCGAACCCGAGACCTCGTCTCAGCAGTCCATTACCCATACCACTAGGCTACCGCACTATTTAACATTACAACTCTCGCAATTTACAATATGCATAGATCAAGTCTCCTTTTTTTATTTCCCTTCTTGTATGCAGTTAGCAAATTTATAGTTCTATTTGGGACCTAATATTGTATTAAATTATAATGATCAGTGATAATATAATATAACATGTTACATAGTGAGCGATACCGCGAGGCCGCGCCGAAGTAAATTTTCGGTACACGATAAATCCGCACTTCGAGACAGTTTAAATTTCTTTCCGAAGAAAAAGACGCAAAACACTTCATTAATTCGTGTAATAATTCCAAATATTTATAAGTATAATGTAATCAACACAAATAGATAATTAAAAAAACAATTAATATTTTTATCTTTACTTTACACGTAAGTAAGTATCTATCTTCTTACCAAAAGTTCAAATTCTGATGTCAGTTATAATTTATTATATCGAATGCATATTGAATAGTCTGCTCAGGTTAATTGCCACTTTGAATAGCAGTGACATACCTCACTCATCATTAAGATAGGGATGGGATATATCTGGGATAAGTATTTCCTTAGGTTAATTTATTTCAGTGGAAACCAATTGAAATATTCAAAATTACAAAGTATAAATGACTTATAACCTAAAGTAATTAATTCTACCCTTAAAGAATGTAATTATTTAAAATTCTATAAATATCTAGTTGTTTGAGATACCGTCTTTAGTATTAAAAATTCATAAGAGCTAAGGGTTCAGTGGAAGCGAGTAATGAGTGTTATCATCTCCCCGAGGTCTAACATTACCTTGTGCTAATTATTTTAAACAAAGCATAATTAAGCAATATGGTCCAAAAGAGAAAGGTTTACAGGAAATGTGATATCCCCAGCATGAATATAAATGTTTTGGAGTAATTATTCTTAAACAACAACAATTTAATTATTTAAACTGAAATACAAGTTAGTCATTTTGAATACGAAATTTCTAAAAATGAAAGTTTATCTTACGATAATAATGGTTTCACTATCATGGACGCAAAAGATCGTGTGAAGTTTAGAAGGCAGAGCCGAAAGGCGGATCCTGAGCTCCAAGGTAACCCTGGCTTCGGATGCAATCAGGAAAATTCGTCTCCATGATGATGATGAAGAAAACTTTACGATATCTTGCGAAGTTCGCAACTTGGCAGCACGAGAGGGGACATTAATAATTCATTAGTTCAATTTAGGACAGCACTGGAGAAGTAAATAATATAGCAAACATCATTATGAATGGTAATGTGACGGGTGTAATCACGGCACGATGTTACGAACATTTTGATGTCATGAAAGTGTAATGGTTGGAATTAGATAACTGTAATATATATGTTTACTCTTTGTTACGGAATCTTCTTTGCAAATGTAGCAAAGTTCTATTGAATAAAAAAAGGGAGGGAACCAACTTCTAACAACTCGATGTTCTTTCATTTTGTGGAGAACGGAATTTATAAATATTGTCTAAAAGATGTCATGATTGCCGAATTTATAAATTAGGTGTTTCATCGTCGTATTCTTTTTAATTGCATCTGGCTGGTTATAATTACTTTTCGGATTTAGGCGAGGGTGGAATTAAAAAATTCTAGCGGTAAACGGAACTTTTGAATTTACTATTTTTGAAAATTTTGCTGACAGCAACATCAAAATAAGGCGAAATGTAAATGTGCGATATACCCTGGTGTACACTGTCTCGATTATCGCATAAAGGCGTAAATATTATAGATATTTAGATGCAACTTAGCCAGTTGCAAAAAACACAAACCATTATAAAATAAATACCATACAAAATACTCCTTTCCTTGCTCTTGATTAAAAGTGCACCAAAATAACGAAAGCCTAACCATTGGCAACTCACGCCGATGGCTAAAGATTGATTCCAGTCACGTACCACTGCTTATTCGAAGTCCATGTGCGTACTGGAAATTAATCAAGAATTGATTTGACTGTGAAGGAACAAGATCATGAAGAAACCGTTACATCTGTGAGTTCTTCACGAAGATTTGGATGGTTTATTAAGTTTGTCAATACGCAGTAGGTTAACAAGGTCAACCATAGCTGACCTACATTCTGCATATAGCCTAATCCCTTTAATGCTGAGAGGAAGCACGTACTTAACAGTGGAATAATTAGGTTCATCCACGATCGTAAATTGATCTTTTTTTTTTTTTTTTTTTTTTTATAAAGGACACGTCAATTTGACTTCACCTCGCCTGATGTTAAGCTAAAGGCAAAGTCTCGGAAAGAGGGTCACCATCGTAAACATTTACCATGTTAACAGTGGTGGCACTCAGCTTGACGGCCTCATTAGATGCCTTTTCACGCCCCGCTTAAAGGACCCGGGACTGTAGGAAGAAGGAAACACGTGAGCTGGCAGGGAATTCCAGGTCTTAGTGGTGCGGCATAGGAATGAATCACTGAAACGCTTGGTTCTAGCAGGTATACTCTGCACCGTAAATGGATGACATCTTAGCCCTGCACGTGTCGTCCTGTGAAGGAAAGGGGAGGGTGGGACTAATTGGAAGAGCTCGTCGGAACATTCACCATGGTAGAGACGGTAGAAAACTGCCAAAGACGCAACATCTCTACGCATCTGCAAAGGCTCGAGGGTGTTCGTGACCTTAGGATCCCCAATAATGCGGACCGCACGTCGCTGCAACCTGTCGAGAGCATCTAATAAGTACTTTGCGGAGCCGTCCCAGAGATGTGAGCAGTATTCCACGCAGGAACGAATTTGGGTCTTGTATAGAAGACACCGCTGCTCCGGCGTGAAAAAACGTCTCACTCTGTTCAGGACTCCGAGTTTACGCGAGGCTGCTTTGATGATACTCTCGATATAGTTTTTATTATTCAGTTTGCAGCGAACATCCATACCGAGGATAGTGAGGTGATCCTGCAGTGGCAGTGGTGTGCTCTGAAGAGTGGGATCTTTGATAACCAGCTATGAATATGGTATGAATTGGTATTTTTTCTTGCTATGGAAACCAGTGAAAGAAGAATTAAACCATCGTTTCTATAATTTATTTAAATTTATGCTCCTTGATCCTATGTGCGTCAATATTCGATACCATTTCTCAGTTTATAAATTACTCTTGACATATGTGCTCTTTAAATGCCTAAACTGAATAAATGAAATTGATTCTTCTTTGATTATTTGAATTAGTTTATACTTCAGTGAAGTTCTTTAAAAATAGTATACAATGAAATATATGTATACAATTTCCATTGCATTATTTGTTCTATTACATTAACTGCGAGCGTGTGCAAATACGTCTTCGTGTTTCTAACATGAAGTTGTATTTGTGCACAGTTTGAACGTAAACAATGAATGTTTTATTCAGTTTCGTTGTGTGAAACACACATTATTTACCAATTTTTCATTTAAGTTCGACTTTCTTTTGGTTTTGTTTTTAAACAGTTCCGATTATAAAATTCCTTTTAAAACTTAGTTCTTTATTATTGACAGTATGTGGGATCCTAGAATTCCTAGGGCTTCTAGGGTTTCTAGGGTAAGAGTCAGTAATCTATAATGATACTACTGGTGTATGTAAAAATATCGGTAACCAGTATCAAACCATCAGTATACTTGTTTACCAAATTGCAAAGCAACAGCAAACAAACGGTATTGGTGACAATTTCTTCAAAGTACTTAAACCTCTCAACGAATTTTTCTTGTTAATTACTTGGCAATTACAATTGTCATCACAGCAGATAAACGTTTGTTTCGTAAGTTCAACGACACCTTAACACGGTCAACAAGTTGCAGTGAAAGACAGATCATATTGATTCTAGGAACTCTTCGCACTTTTTTATCTTTACAGTCCCTTAAGCTAGCGGAGCGTAAATCTATGGATCGTGCCGTTACGGCGAATAATTCTTAAGACCGCTAGTTTTGATGTACCAATCTTAGGTAAAAAGTTATTGGTCAATTTTAATAATGGAGGCTCTGAATGTGGCGCTTCTTGATAGCAAATGTTAAAAGTATCCTTTGTTAAATGGAGACCACACAGAAAGTTGTTGTTCATAAATATTATGTTGATGGGTAGTCACCTATACGTGAAGTATTGTAAACATGAAGAGTTGGTGGCTTTTTTCGTTTATTGTTAGCAGTTGCGTGCTTTGCTGCATCTCACAATGTTCTCTTAATTATGTTTAATCTTCTAACACAGTATGTTGTAAAGTTTCTAGTTATATCGGTAACGATTTTAATAAGAAGTGAAGTATCCACAGTGTAAGATGTAGACGCTATGCAACAAATACACTCCAAGGATGTCCAGTATCGAAGTTTGTTGTTTAGTTAAAGTCTGATCACTTTTAATAATTTGGTTTTTGAAGTGTCCCACTACAGGGCTGAATATCAAATCTTAAGAAGCTTATTTTCTTTAAAAAGTTAGTTCTCGATAGCATTATTGTATGAAATTGTAATTTTAAGTGAGAGCCTGCGAACGCTAAATCTGTGTCATAGTTATAAAGGTTAACTATTTTTGTGCGTAAGTAGGTATACATAGGAAGATGATTCCTAAACAGCCAGGTACATGGTCGACTGAAACCTCACAAAACAAAGAAAAAACTAAACATTTAGTATGGTATTAAGGATCTCTTGAGCAATTCCTCTGAAAACATAAGGAGATATTCTTCAATCTTTTCACACCGCTGTTTTAAAAACTGCACCGCTAACTGGCCAGTCTCTAAGCCAACGTTCACACTGTGGTTTTAGTTACCGTGATCGAGGAAAAGGAACATAATGACCACGGTATGCAAACCAGCAGCTTGGCCAGACAGTTAGCCACTAAATTATTCTGTTGTTTTGTTTGGTACAATTGTAGGAAGTACCATAAAACACTATAACTTCAAAAAAACAAAAATTAAAATATACTGTTTACAGCTATAGAGTAGATAGGATAAGGATAGGAACGGTAAGAATATAATTGTACAAGAGGATTTAGGGATCAAAAACCAAGTTTTAAAATCAAGTCCTAATGACGTAGATCAGCTGTTGCCGTAGTTTATGTTCTTAACCAAATCGAACCGTCATCGTCATGCAATTTCTTTAACATATAAAAACATTATTTTAAGATTTTCCATTTCCAGATTTTTGCTTAAAATATATACAAACGTTGTTTGTTACAATGTTATTCTATTCCGAATTACATGTCAATCGAAGCTGTACTTGAAACTTATCAGATTTCTGACTTGGCTTTCACCTTTCGCAATTGCAAAAGATCAACCACATTTTGATTGGCGTCTCTTTGAAGTTGTGTAACAAGACCAACAAGTTTGCAATGAGACTCTTTTGATGTTCCTGGTACTTAATAATGCTAAGCAAAGTACTAAATACGTTAGCTGCGGCCGGAGGTCCCAAAAAAAACCAATTTGTTTTAACTAAGTTTAATTATAAAGTAATTTTACACAATAAAAATTATAACTAAGAACAATGATAATGCTTCGAAGTGTGAAACAAATATGAGCATAAAATTATTAGTAGTTTCCAAGGAACGGTGCGAATGATGTCACATCGATGCACGTGCCGCTGATGGTGCACTCTGTGTCGCCAGGCGCCTTGCGCAATGTTCGCGTCGCGCTGAGCTTGCACTTTGTGTTTCCAAGTGCCGTGTGCAATGTTTATTAAGGTTGAAGTTGACGCAGCGATATCCATAGATTAGGAATGCGTAACACCTCCCCCCGAAGAACAGCCACCACCGATGAATTTAGTAGTAAATTGAGGTGGGGGTTGCTTATCCCTTGCTCTTGGCTCCGGAACGGTATATATTCCTTGTAGTGCTATTTCCTTTGCTTGAATCTTCTTCGAGGCCGATCTTGCAGCGTACTTGCGATAGAGTAGGATGCTGATGGTTATACAGGCTCCAATCATTACTACATACAGTGGGATGGTAGTATGATATATCGTGGTATAATCTTCTTCAAAATTAACTGTTGGAAGATGGGAGATCTTCATATTGGTGGCATGAAGATGATCCAAGTTTATTGAGTTCAACTTGAGAGTCGCTTTAGATATATTGTAGTCAGGCTCCATGGGTAGATCACTTATCGTTAGTACGTGTCCTTTGAGTCGATCCTTGACGTTGGAGATAGTAACCTCTGCTGTTTCCAGGTAGCATGCTTGTGGGATGATTGCGAGATAACTGCCCTTATAATCTTTGTAGAAGTCTTGACCGCAGGAGAGATGTACTTTTGTAGAGACAGGAAAGCTGATGGTGTAATGTCTGTCATCGAGCTCTTCGTAAGCTGGCTGGTCCATCGCTATGGTCACAGGATTGCAGATGGGCGTCGTCTGTTGCGTAGTTATGAGCTGATGTATACAGTCCTGAGAGGGTTGGTTCTGCAGACTCCGGTTATCTTCACATAAGAACCAGTTACTGGTCTTCGGGCATTCAGCCTCTATGTGCTTGAAATCTTTCTTATGGATAGCTAGGAATGGGGATGATGGTATAAGGATTTCATGATTTTTGTTGGGTACAATAGATAATTTATATAAGTCATATGTATGAGGCGAGAAGATGGGAAACTTATAAACTATAACTATTTCGTTGCCTACGTAGTATGAACCTAACTTAATTATATCGTAATATTCTCTTATATCTAAATCCACTAATCTATCACTACCATATAACGTATTTAACCTGTCCGTTAAATTTCGTATTTCCTGGGAATTAAGGAACGAATGATGCATAGTAGATGTTCTAATAAATGCCAGTATATTCTGTAGTCTAATTAATTCTTGTGATATTGAGTCTATATTATCGCTAAGGATTATCAGTATTTGGGCAAAATGGGCATATTTTATAAGGTCACTGTCTCTATTAGCGTCACTTTCTTTTATCTTATTTACTATTCTTTCCATCTCACGTTGGTTATCTACTATACTATCTATGATTTTTACATACTGTTCGGACATCTCTTTAGTTAAACTGACGCGAGTATTAAATTCAGTTAATAATTTATTCTCATTATCTTGAATACTTTTAATAGCCTGATCGTAATGTAATGCATCTGTGTAGTCTAAATTCCCAGTTATACTTTTAATTACGGATCCAAGTCCATCAATGAGTCCTCGTTTAACTCGATTCGTTTCGAAGGTTTGAAGTTGATCTGATACACTATTAAGTTTAGAATTAAGATAGTTTAAGTGAGGCTGAAACAAGTATTGGGTCTTATTATTAAGATCGGGTGAAACACTAATTATTTGCTTATTAATAGAATCTACTTTTTCTTGCAATTCCTGTAGGTTTACATACTGCAAGAAGGAATGGTAATGGGAAAGGATCCGGGCAGGACCTAGCTTAAAGGGGAGTATCCCAGGACCATTATCCAGACTTTCAAGTCGTATTTCCTGAGTTATTGCTGGTTGTAGGAGCAGAAGAAGTACCGGGATTGTTCTGTAACAAGTTATTGGTTTTAGGGACTCTTTTTAACCGATGTTTCGCCACAGGACCTCGCTTTTTCTTTGTATATATATGAATAGGGAGGTCTGCCATTACAGTGTCCTGAATGTAACGTGGAGCTAGTTTTTGACGGGAAGCAAAGGGGTTTCTAATAAAGATTTGTTGTTCGGGACAGTATTCAACTTCGGGTTCTCTAGTTCTATTCCGGTTAGTCATTAAGTTTTCGCGAGAGTCAGTACTTAAGTCGTGTGTCAATTTATAAATCTCAGTCATCTTGTCTTTGTGGTTAGTCACATACTGCTGTAATAAGTGAACTGAAAGGTCAACGTCAAATGCATCGCGAGGGTCAAAATGTCCTGTTATTAACTCTATTGGCCTGCATTTTGTAAAGCTGTGTATACTATTATTGTAAGCCAGAAGGGCGTAGGGCATGAGATTAATTACAGATTCACTTTTCTGATTAATCTTTAGGATTCTAAGATGTTCTAATATGGTTGCATGAAACCTCTCAACTATTCCGTTCTCATTGGGTGTATGAGGGGCAACCTTATGATGCTGGATCTTGTGCAATCTTAGGAATTCTGAAATAAGTTGATTGTTGAACTCCGGCCCGTTATCAGTGACTATGGTTATGGGAATGCCATGATGGGTGCAAAAACTAAGCAAAGCTTGTACTACACTAACTGCTGTTCCGTCTCTCAAATAATAAGCCTGGGCGTATTTAGAGAAAGCGTCTACAATCGTCAAAAACTTCTCACTTTGAATAGTGAGTAAGTCAAGGTGTACAAGTTCAAAGGGCTTATTAGGTGAGGGGACTATTTTAAACTGCTGTTTAACAGGGTTGCGGTCGTACTTTGCTTGCCCACATACAGTACACTCGTTTATAAATTTAGTGATGCTGTCTCGCATCCTGGGCCAATAGTATTTGTGAGACAGAGCTAGAAAAGTTTCGTTAATACCACGATGGTTAGTTTTTCCATCATGATATTTGTTAATAATTTCCTGTTGCCTTAAATATTCGCGAACATTTTCTATTTCCTTTTTTGTTAGAACTAATTGCATTGTGGAGCTTTTAAATGTTCTTTGGATGATGGGAATGATAGAATACATAGCCAAAGGTGGGTTAATAAGCAATCCGGTTTTGATTTTAGGGTTAACGTACTCTTTAATAGCTTTAACGACGTCCTCCTCTAAGTTAGATTCTGACAACTGAAGTGTAATACGGGTATGTGTGTCAAAGGGCTTTGTAACTATAGGTCGTCCTTTAATGTCGCCAACTACGTTTAAAATAATTTGTTTCGTAAATCTATTTAATGGTTGATCTGAGATAGGGACCTCTAGAATTGGAGACTCGTTATCTGTATGGACTGTCGCGGTTGCGGAATTATCAGAAAGATTGTGGGCAGTAATAGTTCTAGAGTCATCTAATGTTTGATTTTTTTCAGAAGGGTTTACTGCAATGGACATAAGTTCCTCGTTATTTATCTCGATTCGGGATAATGCGTCTGCGTTAGTATTACATTTTCCTTGCTTATAAATTACTGAAAAGTCATATTCGCTCAATTTCAAGCGCCATCGAGTAAGTCGAGAATTTGGTTCCTTCAGATTCATGATCCATTGTAAAGGTTTATGGTCGGTGATAACTTTAAATTTGCGACCGAACAGATAAGGTCTAAAATATTTCGTCGCCCATACAATGGCTAGGAGCTCCTTTTCTATCGTGCTATAATTGAGTTCGCTTGAATTTAAAGTACGAGATGCGTACGCTATGGGTTTGTCAGAACCTATTGTGCCTTGAGATAAAACGGCACCAATAGCTACGTTAGAGGCGTCCGTGGTAAGTATGAATTCTCTACTAAAATCTGGATATTGAAGTATGGGGTCATTTGTTAGTAATGTTTTACAGTGGTTGAAGCAGTCTACATAAGCTTTGTCTAGTGTTATTTTAGAGCCCTTTTTAAGACATTTAGTTAATGGTTTTGTTAGTCGTGCAAAATCGGGGATGAATTTCCTATAGTATCCTAGGAGACCGAGAAAACGTTTGATGTCAGTGGGAGTTTTGGGTAAGGGATATTTTTCTATAGCAGCAATTTTATCTGGATTTGGTTTTACTCCTTCGTTACAAATGATATGGCCAAGGAAGCTAGTTTCTAATTTTAAAAATTCGGACTTATCCATTTGGATCTTGAAGTTAGATTCACGTAATTTATTAAAAACTTTGTCTAAATTAACTATATGCTCCTGTAATGAAGTGCTGAACACAATTATGTCATCAAGGTACACAAGGCATATTTGGTGTTGCAAGTCTTTCAGTACGTTGTCCATTACTCGCTGAAATGTGGACGGGGACCCTTTCAGGCCCATTGGCATGCGCAGGAATTCGTAATGGCCACTTTCTACGTTGAAAGCAGTTTTATGGATATCCTGGGAATCCATTTCAACCTGATAAAAACCGCTTGCCAAATCCAGGGTGGTAAAATACTGACATTTTCCTAACTTGTCGAGTACGTCTGTTATATTGGGAATGGGATATTTATCATCAATCGTCTTTTCGTTCACCTTCCTAAAGTCTACGACAAGACGCCATTTTACTTTACCAGATGCGTCTGCCTTCTTGGGAACAATCCATATGGGAGAGCTCCATGCAGAGTCAGAGGGTCTTATAATATTTTGTTCGAGCATCTTACTTATCTGATCTCTGACTTCCTGTCTGTGAACGTAGGGGTACCTGTAACTTTTGGTATGTACTGGAATCTCATCGGTTGTTCTAATCTTATGTTTGATCTTGTTGGTGAATGTTAATGCTTCTCCCTCAAGATAAAACACATCGGCATACTTTGCACAGAGACTTTTTAAATTAGCACACTCTTCGGGATTGAGATGTTCGGTACGTAAACGGGATAAAACAGCTTGGGCACGATCCGATAGTATTTCAGTAGATACACAATTAATGTTATATAGTTCACCTTCTATAGGGCGATCCATTGAAAAGATAAGATCATTTGATGTAGTGTTAGAAATTTCTACCCAGCCTCTATTGTTAGTCACAGTGGTTAGACAATCGGAGATAAGGCAATTACATATGGTTTGATTCTGTATATAAACTTCACCATCAAGTGTGTTAACAGGTAGCTTTAGTAGCTTTGACGAATTTGCAGGGATAATCTCCTCGTATAGATTTACGTTGCGCGAATCATACATCTCTATGGGTATCTGTGCGCTCCGAGTTATAAGCAATTTATTTTGAAGGTCTATTTTTGATCCCCAGTTTTCTAATAAGTCAAATCCTAAAAGTCCGTCGAAGTAATTATGAAAGTTATAAACGTACAAAGTAATGTCGTCGTTTTCTTCATTGAACTCTGGAAAGCAAGGTAAGGTTAAGGAGTGGTTATTTCTACTAGTTCCGTGAACGTTGGTCACTTCAAAAGGCTCATAATTAAGAGGTAAATGATTAAAATACTTGGTTACGGCGGCAGGGCTGATAAATGATTGATTAGCACCTGTGTCAATTAACAGTTTCAGAGGGGGATTACTAATCTGGATATAACCAAGTTGTCTTTGTATGTGAAGGTTTAATTCTATTTTGGCTTGTCGGATTGAGGGCTTTGCTGAAAATTTTCAGCCTGAGCTGATACGTTAGAGCTCTCCTGATTTACAGGTTCTATTGCGGAATGTTCAGGATGCGGTTGAGGATTGTCATAGTAAGTGTGGTCGAAAGTCTCATAGTAGGTGGGGTATTGATCTAAAGAATAGTCATATACTTGTTCATAGTCTGCGTAGTTATAATTTCCATAGTCATAGTCATAACCGAATTCATTGAAGTTGATTTCCCTAGTTTTAAAATAGTTGCTAGGTGGAGGATTGCCATGCGCTCTCCAGTCACGACCTGTAGGCGGTAGAGGTTTTGGAACGAAATGGCTTACGCCACTCATAGGACGTGGCCCATTAAAGGGTTGTTGGGGTTGAGGACTGTTAGGCAATTTAAGCGCATTACTATTAGGATTATAGTTCGGTAAAGGGGCACGCATCATTTGCTGTGTTCTGGATATTCCTGGAGGTTGTTGAAATCTATGGTTATTATTTGGATTCCAACCTTGCATAATGGGTTGCATCGACTGCTGTCGCGAATGACCAGGGGCATTAAAGAAGGGTGGCATCGGTTGCCTCGGCATACCAGGAGTGTTAAATGGGGGTTGTTTCGGACTAAAGCTATTAAGTGGTAAATTAAATTTATTAGATTGTAAATGACTCCAATCTTTCCTATTAGACGGCCCGCCTTCGTTACGGTTTTGTAAGTAAAGGATATTTAACTCGTCCTGTACATATTCGAGCGCCTTTTCCATGGTTTCAGGACGCATACAGCGTATCCTGGAACCCAAGGGGTCCTTTAGACCTCTTAAGTAAGCCTGAAGGGTTAACTTTTGGTACAAGGATCGTTTAGAAGCTATGGTAGTGGGTACCGTCTCATGGAGTGAAACATACGTCATTATGGTACTAAATAGGTTCAGGCACCGCTCGTAATATTCTTGAGGGGTGCTAGAGCCCTGGGTTTGCATAGACAGGTCACTGTAAAGCGCTGTCTCATCGCGGTGATCAGCAAAATTGTTAATAAGTGCAGCTCTTATCCCTTGCCAACTATCGGGGATACCGTTAGCGTTGATAAATCGGGATGCGGGACCTGTCACTTTGTTCAAGATACCGTTAATGAGTGCTAAATTGGATAATTCTCTACCTGGTGCTGGATTAAAATGTGCTAACACTAACTGGTCGCATAAATTGATAAATCGAGTTAACACGTGTGGGTTACCATCGAAATCAGGCAATAACCTAAGGGATTTATAGATAACGTCAGGGTTGTATTGATCCATTGTAGCGTCCAAACTTCTATACTCGTCTATAACACTCAATCTATTCCTATCCCTTAACCTATCTAACCTAACGCTTCGCGATTCTCTAGGGTGAAAAATTTTGGACAGTTAAATTAACACACAATAATTAAAATAATATGGGATAATATCATGCATACGATTATGCAGAATATATACTTAAATAGTTAGGAAATAAAATTACTTATAAGTATCACTTATGGGTTAGAGGGGCAAGGACTTGAAAGATTCAAGGACTTACAGCATTGTATTTCTTCTGGACGAATCGATAGCTGGATTCACCTCTGGACTGCAGCACCGTAGATTCTTCGATACTCGTACCGTGGTTTGATAACCGCCCGGGCGATTCGAGAACGCGAAAATCGATTTTTGACTCCCGAAAGCTCGCGAACCGGCCCGCGAGTATCCTACCGACTGCGCCAAATACGTTAGCTGCGGCCGGAGGTCCCAAAAAAAACCAATTTGTTTTAACTAAGTTTAATTATAAAGTAATTTTACACAATAAAAATTATAACTAAGAACAATGATAATGCTTCGAAGTGTGAAACAAATATGAGCATAAAATTATTAGTAGTTTCCAAGGAACGGTGCGAATGATGTCACATCGATGCACGTGCCGCTGATGGTGCACTCTGTGTCGCCAGGCGCCTTGCGCAATGTTCGCGTCGCGCTGAGCTTGCACTTTGTGTTTCCAAGTGCCGTGTGCAATGTTTATTAAGGTTGAAGTTGACGCAGCGATATCCATAGATTAGGAATGCGTAACATACTAGTAAAGCCTTCGTTGTTTATAAGTAAGTCGCTGGAAAGTGAAGAGCGGTAGTGTTGTATTTTACGAATTAGGCGTTTTTCGTAACGGTGGTGTTTTGCGTAGGTATACGGTTTTATGCGTCAAAACCGAGCAACCAACTGGTATGTCAGGGGAGGGGGCCATGATCCTGGCATACAGGTGTAACAGGTTCCACGGCAACTCAGACCGTCATGAAGAAATACCAAGAAATTTGAGTTTATTTGGATCCGACAGACCCAACTCGCCGTTAGCTTTGATGAAACTGATGAGGTTTAAGAAAATTTCCGCATGTAAAAATACAGGTGACTTTCAATTCGAACAAAAAATAATCTATGTATGATTTGAGATTGACATGGTCATTTACATCCATACTACTACCTCCTATAATCACTATTCTGTGTCAATATTAAGAGGAATTTAAAGGAAAATTGCCGACCTTCGATTTGATTTTTATACCCGAAAGTGTGCCACAAATGAGCTTGTTTTTTATAAAATAGAAATACGTTATATCTGAAAGGTACTCAATTTGGTGAAAACATAAAATATTAATATTTTGTCGATAAAATAAGATCACAAAGTAAGGCCTAATTTTTGATTATAATTAATTTATTTTCAAGATTATTAATATATATATATATAACTGAGTCAATTTTTATGTACAAAGTATAAAATTATAAAATCTAGTGACTCAATTTTTCACTTTGTTAAAATTATCTGGAATTTACGAGTAATTAAAAAAAACCGAATTCGGCGCTTACGGCGTTCTTATTCCGCGCATAACGGTCTCTTGCTATCGCACCTGATGCGAGGTGCCGGCCATCTGTTGTTTCATCAATTAGTCGGGGTCGCCCCGTTGAGACAAGAGGACTGTTTTTCTGTTTTCCGTCGAAAAAGTTCGTCGAAACTATGGGAAATAAAAAAAATCAAAAGATAAACTCTAAAAGAGAATATAAAAAACTAAGAATTCAACTCATGGTTAATTGTCGAAAGTAATATTTCTTTATTTTCTTTAGTTTGTTACTAAGTACAATTTTTGTATCAACCGTCGCCAGGCAGCCCGGGTATAGTATATGAAAATCAAATAGATGTCTTAGACCACCTCGCGTTTGAAGAATGTAACTAATGTTATTTTTTATAGCAGTAATATAATTATATTTTGCGAAAGTACTTATACATACTTTTATCAATTTTAATGCTTTTCAGAGTTGCTTCAGCTCGTAATATAATATAAGCTGATGAATCCGATCCAGTCGCATCGCTTTTTTCTCTCATTCAGTAAACATTTAGGATTCTATTCACTAAATAGAATTAAAAAATATGCAACGTTGTATAATCTAGACACGCAGTAGCGTGTAAGCTAAGTTCAAGCAAAGGAACTGGCTAGCCAGCGCCGAGTGTAATATAAACAAGTAGAATGGTATGGTGTGAGATTCACATGGTCATTCACATTAGTGATATACTCACCGTATGTAGTGTGATTACTCACTGGGATATTTACCATGTTGTTTTATTTATTTTGAGTAACTGTTACTATGTTACGTTAAAATGATGTGAACGAAGTTATTAGAACCATGACAATTTATTTTGCCTTTTTTTCAGATCAACTTCTAATGTAGAGAACATCCCGACTAGTACTGTTTATAAAAAAATATATTAGATAAGTGAGTTTCAAAATCTCACTACATAATAAGTCATTTCCTTTGCTTTGGTTAAACATTCATTTATATAAATCTAGCAAATCAAATATAAAACAAGTAATAGAAAAATTCGACCACATGGAACACGGACGACCGCCGGTGGAAGGCTAACTCAAAGAAAGAGCACTGGAACAATCAATCAATCCATCAAGACTAACAACACAGTGAGCTCATTCTGCATAAATTTGCAGCAGCCGAAACGTCCGTATAAAAAGTAAATAATAACAAATATACGCGATAGAATCTATAATATTTCAATGCTTATGTTTATTTTACAAATCCCACTCATTTTATCTATCACCAAAAATAACATTATTGTGTGTTCAAAGTATACCTTATATAGATAATGATCCAGCTCGTACTTTGCCAAATTTTATCTGATTATTTTGGGTATACTGTGCGCCTGCGTACTAAACAAGGCGGTTAGCTGTCACACAAAATGCTGCGGGGCGCCAGACCTGTGGACAGACGAGAGCGGGACGTATGAAGTGTGCGGGTGAAATCTGACTTTTTTCTAGCTTTATGCGCGCTCTTAAAACTCTTGCCAGGATATTTACCATGTTCTCTTTTACTTCTCTACTTAGTAATAATTATATTACATTTAACAATCAGGGTAGCTAATGTTTTGAATTACAAAAACCAGCATAGTGCACGTTATTTATAACTAAGATATTCTAGTGTAAATATTTATTATGTTTCAAAGAAATAGAAATAGAATCATGTCTGGAAACGCTATGTTTATTGAACAAAATATTCATTGATACAAGGATATGCATAAATATCACCTTTTTTGCGATTTCTCTGTACCATAACCTGGTGCTATTATTTTGCACTGACTTTGTATATTTAGGTGGGCCTATGTTGGTACCCTGTAAACCCGCCCTGAGCGTAAAACATTCGTATTATGAAAATTTAAATCCCACCACGCATGAACTAAAACACTTACATTGACTACCGCAGTAGTTGCCACGACAAATTTCCCCCGGGTCACCCAGGGGAGAATAACTTATCCTGGTGAGATAAGCGATAAATTTCCTCTGGCACTTTGTTCTGCTTGACAATAAATTTTAATCGCAGTCGTAACGTGAGTAGACGTTGGATTTCAATTGGTCAACATAGAAGTAACTGGTGTAAAACTAAGCCAACTTAAATATGTCGCGCGCAGTTATATGACGGTTGGTCAAGCCAAATAAGGGTCTAGGGGTGAATAACTGAACATATCGTGCGAGATAAGCGATAAATTTCATCAGAACAAGTTTATCGTATGAATTATTTGTTTAATTTGATGCTGCGGGTTTTGGTCCAGTCTGATTTATGGAAGGAGTTTGTACTTATTTTTGGTAATTTAAAACCTTTGACGCTACATTTTGAACTGTCTGGTTTAGTATCGAGTTTTTACAGGGTATGGATTAAGTAATGAAATATTTGTTTGGTTTTTATTAATTATGGTATCTGTTGCCCAGAAAGACGACAATAGATCCAGAGATTACACCATAAAAACTCCGACTCAGAGAGATATTGGTCACAGGCAGACCACGGATTTTTTTTAAAGCATGTTTACTTCTGACTGTTCAAATCAAATGGAATGGAACAATCATGGGAAAATACAATCTAAGTCAATACAAACTCAAAAAAAATATCTCTTCAAAATATTTGTATAGATTGATTTTGCCACTAAAATTAGCCTCGAAAAGAAAAATCAACTAGCATTAAGTAAGTCTACAGTGCTGTTTGTGGGCGATTGCTTACGAATCTAGTCAGTTGTGATCTCTTAACCCCATAGATTATTCGCTTCGTGACTCGTGGATCAGAGCGGGCAACATTGCACACCATAAATTATTGTTTAATTTATGAAGGAAGTTACTAGCCTGTTCGTGTTTACACCGTTATTCATAGTGAGTGATGCTAATGCCCTTAACTCTTATCAGCAAAAAAAAATAGTCTGTATGGAAACAAATTTGATTCGATGCTTAGACTTTATGCAGACTTTATACCTAGACGCAGCAAGTGTCATTTCAATGCTGCATAAAAATGGCGCCTACTTCGCAGCTAAGACAAAAATACCTATATCCAATGACATGCATACATTGACAGTTTAACAGAACAATATTGACTTTACGCTTATGAAAACAAAACGCGTTATTCGCGATGTATTTTTGCTTACAATATATTAACATAGTCGAACGATAAGTAAAGCCAACGAAGCGAGAGAAAAAAGGTAAAAAAGTTTCAGCAGTTCCAAACATTTTTATTTGAAAATTATTACGTATCACTCCAAGCGAATTCCAGACAGGAATGAATTTCTTCATTAGATGGCGGATCTGACAGCTTAGAACCGCTGTGCTGAACTAGCTTTCATAAACTACGAAACACGCAACGACAGCTGTCGCTCGGCCATTGTCGGGTACGTGTGATATCTGCGACAAGGACAGAGAATATAATCGCTAGTTGTTGCAACGTAACTCAGTAATGGTCGCTTTGTTTACCTTTTTTCTCTCGTTTCGTTGGCTTTACTTTATATCGAATGACATGCACAAATTGACAGTTTATTGAACAATATTGGCTTACGAATACAAAACGCGTTTTTCCGATGTATTTTTGCTTACAATATATTAACATAGTCGAACGATTCATACCACATAGTAAATATGTTTACTCGTTAAACTGTGACATTAATATGGTTTAAGAACATAATGTTTCCCTTAATATGGCTTAT
Source organism: Eilema sororculum (assembly GCA_914829495.1). NCBI lineage: Eukaryota > Metazoa > Arthropoda > Insecta > Lepidoptera > Erebidae > Eilema > Eilema sororculum. The sequence goes on from OU618550.1 coordinate 17,337,593, forward strand.
CTTGATTTTACAGAAGCGTCTGTCACTTTATGCCCCAGTTCAGAGAAGAAAAGCTTATGGGTACTACTAGCTTCCTCACCCCTACATATGTTACTTTTTTCATATTTTATTGTAGGCTTTAGGTAGGTACCTACTTGGCAAAACCATCGTGAGCTCACAAAATTCCTGCCTAGATTTCTGTTTTGTAAAAGTATTCCATAAAAAATAGCAAAGACTAGAACTAATATCAGTAGATCGCGTGACTTGAAGAAATTACATCCAGTGTTAGTATTTCTGCAGTATATACAGCAAAAATCGTTCTATATGTAAAGGGTTTAAAATATAGGCGAATGATACTACCTACTTGTAATAATGCATATCCATACTAATATTATAAATGCGAAAGTAACTCTGTCTGTCTGTCTATCTATCTATATATTACGCTTTCACGCCTAAACCACAAAACAGATTTTGATGAAATTTGGTATAGTGGTAGATTAGACCATGAGAAAGAACAGGCTATGTTTGGTCACGATAACAGACATCCACGCGGGCGGAGCCGCGGGCAAAAGCTAGTTTTATTATAAATGCAAATGTAACTTTGTCCGTATGTCTGTCTGGCACGATCCCGTGTCCATATCAGTTTTCCTTAACTTTTCTCTATTTTTTATGTATTTTTTATTTATTAGAATTAATTTACATCAACCCTAAATCACCACAAAATTTTCATTAAATATACAACTAATTAATAAACGAAGGCATTGTGCGAATAACTTATTTCTTCATCTAAGTCGCGTAATGGGGATATAATTAGTCTTTGAGAGGATTTGCTATTTACTTATCTTATTATTTAGAAGTAAACGGAATAATAAATGAATCAGATTTTCGTATACGCTAGGGATTCTACCATCTCCGGTAAATGATGGTCTAAAGGCTCGTTCAGAATACTTGCGTCGTTTTCAATGTCACACGCACTTACGAAATTACACTTTGTGTATTTTTAATAGATACTTAATGATAAATAATACGGTAGCCTAGTGGTATGCGTAAAGGACTGCTGAGACGAGGTCTCGGGTTCGATCCCAGGTTTACCATGGCACACACCAATGACTATACGATGCTTTTCGAAGTTATGTGTGTATTTATCGCAGGTTTATAAGTGCCCGGTTAATGGCAATAGGCTCGCCACCTATTACATTGGGACCTAAACATAAACTGGCGAAATGTGGGTGCTAGCACCTCTGCCTACCCCTTCGGGGAATACAGGCGTGAGTTTATGTTATGTTATGTTTATGTAAATAACAGACAGAATTGAAATAAAAAATAACATATGTAGATAATAGTCAGCGTCAAAAATAATTTAGTAGTACCGGAGGCCAGACTTACTAAATGTTAAAAGTAACCTCAAAAAGGTTTAACAATACGAAATGTATTCTTTACTACGTAAAAACTGACTTATTTCCCTTCCATAATCACTCAAAAACTTGACCATAACTTACTAAAATCCAGAAACATTTATTATTGAAAAAGGTAATGAAATTTACTCACTGTGTACTTTTTTCTTTCTCAAAAACTGAAGACTGATGGTCATGATACTTTCTGAGGTTGGTAGCACTGAAATGCGTTCTGAAATCTGAGTAGTTGCTTTCTGATAATCCTTGTATATGAAAAGATATTGACGTTGTGACAACTAGTACTCGTGACAACGAGGACACCTCTCCCCTAATAAAATATACACAATTTTAACATTGTAAAGATTAAGTTTTATTAATCCTTAGACGACAAGGGATATTTTCATTTTGCACGTCTAAGAACTAAATTGCTTATGCTATCGTGTATTCACGCAGTAATCCAGTAAGTAATCGAGACGATGAAACACATTGCTGCCGAGATGGTTTGGAGACAATAATCCTTTGTAAACACACGTTACTTTGTCGCTGGATCATGCTACCTGAAATGTAACACATGAATGAATATACGTATAGTACGCATGTATTATCTATCTACTATTAAATTAAGTAGCAGTTACCCATGGCTCCACTAGTCTGCAACCTATGGGAAGATACACACTGGGAACATAAAATCTGAGAGTAGAAGCGTAATCGATTGAAAAGAAGATGGGAAGATGTGAAAGATTTTGAATTTTTTTTTAAGGTTGGGATATTGTTGCGCAATCACGTTCAGATGGCTGATGATGATGTGGTTAAAATTTGGTGCAGAGATAGAACTAACAAATAGGCTACTTCTTTTTGTAATAGGTTAGGAATAGGTTAACATGAGATGCGGGTATAAGATCAGAAATCTACGCGAGCGAAGCCGCAGAAAATAGCTAGTTCCTAATAATTAAATTCCTCAGTCTCTCTAGTTACACTCGTGCATTCAAATGCTGTTGAGACAGCCGTCAAGCTATACGTCCCAAGCCTCTGAATACGGTTTGAATAATCCTTTGAAAACACAAGTTACTTTGTCACCTGCTCGTGTTTTGAACTCTACTGACGAAACAACATACGCGCTGATAGCACTCACTTATAACTAGCTATTCCCGCGTTTTGGAATGGAACCCATAGCAAATTGCAAGTAATAATTCAATAGTATAAGTTTTAAACGGATCCAGTTTTGGTTTTGACTGTACACAAAGTCAATTTTTATTTGCCTTTATGCAAATTAGCCTTTTTTGTAAGTTTTCTCAGTGCAAAGTTGCCCTTATGAATATAGCGTTCTATCACATACTCTATATTCTTCTTCAAGGCATAAACTATCTTTGTTGTAAATTTGATAAAAATCCATTCAACGGAGAAGATAATCCAATCTGAAATAAATTGGATGAGGCTTCACGATATTAAACAGCAGAAAATGAGTTTTCAGGAAATTATATACTAATTCAAAATGAAATAGTATACTAGAACGAAGATAAACTGGTCTAAAAAGTAACTGACGATTTTCTTGTCTAACTTTACAGTGTTTAAAATATTTGGAGTATTTTTAACTTTAATGATTGTTGAGATTGAGCTCCTTTCGTTAACTTGCAGTAGGTACTAGTTAAAGGAAAATAATGAATTATTTATATCGTGCGGTCTAAAGTTCTGAAGCGGTTCTTACTCATTTTGAAGACAATTAAGCAGAGTTTTGTAATATTACTTATTAAAGTGTAACGGATATTGCAGAATTATTTTTTGTTTATATTTAAATGAGAAAGGGAATTATGTACCTACCTATCACAGTTCTTTTTTTTAAACCGATAACGGCTTTTTTAGCAATACTGAAACCTGATCGGTAGCGGCTAGGGTTACAGGGATTCCTTTAGCATACCTTGAACCTTGATTGTTAATCTGGTTACAGAGATTTTTGTAACCCTTCTGAACCTTGACCGGCCTGTCTATGTTACAGATTAGTGTTTGAATTGCGAAAAAATCCTCTGAATTATATCACTCAACCAGAATTAGGCTAAAACATATAAGGCAAATATAGCTGGGAAAGTGAGTAGGGATTGGCCTCGAAAACACTACACTAAGAAAATTGGTCAGGTCTATATCACAGGATTAATGAAGGTAGATGAAACTTCAGACATGTGTAACGACAGAAGCAAATGGGGGGCTGCTATATTGGCGTACCTTTGAGTAAGAAAGGTGTAAGTTATGTATATTTATAAATTTAGACCAAGAAGAAGACCAAGATTTATATTCGTCAGAATATTTCATTATGTGTATTGAGTGATGATTCGATTCAAACACGCGACTGCAACAAGAAAACCAGCGCCAGAATTTCATCTGTCATAATTTGTCTTGCGTTATATATTGTCGGCTTGTTCTCGAAGAGTTTCGTAAGGTAAACAGTGAAAAAAAACTGAGTGAAAATCTGAACAAAAACGTTCCCTTACTCAAAAAAATAACCGTCCTAACAAATGCAGCACTGTCTTCAGAGATTTGTTTATTACACATTATTCAAAGATAATAGGATGACATATAATTACGCGCGCAATATAACGGCCTTTGGAGGTTTTATTTCTTATGATTAAGCTCAGTTGTGGTTGCCAACAGTGTTAGATTTCCCAAGAGCAAGTCTGGGTAAGGCGACTTTTTATACTTTTGCATTTCAATAACTTTTACAAGTGTTGTATATTGAATAGTTGTTGAATTGTTCGGCTCTTAACAGTTTTTGTTAGAATTGTGTTGTTCCTGGGGTAATTTAAGATTAACATAAGTATAAATTTGTGTCACTGTTGTAGATTTTTTTATAAAGGACATGTCAGGTTGACTTCATCTCGCCTGATGGTAAGCTAAAGGCAAAGTCTTGGAAAGAGGGTCGCCATCGTAAACATGTACAGTCAACTACAAAAGTAGCTTAACAAATTCTAATTTATTGAACACTGTGGCCCTTAAACCTTACATAAAATAGTGAAAAAAAAAAACATTGAATATGTAAATTAAGTTTGTCTTCTAGGAATCATAATACCACATTTACCATAGACAGATGCATTCCGATATAACAAAGATTTGTAAAATATTTTAGTGTTAATCAACTTATGGCGTTGACTGTACCATGTTAACAGTGGTGGCACTCAGCTTGACGGCCTCATCAGATGCCTTTGACTATTTGCACAAAAGACAAGGAATTTTGATTTGTGATCGCGTCAATACGGATGATTTTGTTTGAATATAAGTATATACCTTACACCTCATGTCTTTTTTGCATCCAACAATTCCATCAATAACCAAACGGTCCGGTTGCTCTTTTCTTTGCCATACCATTAAGTATTGCAATTCTTTGCCAACCCACATGTTTTCTTCCGACAGTCTCAAATTCTTTATGCGGGGCGTGATGATGAGTAGCATCTGATGACGCTGTCAGGCTGAGGGCCATTGCAACATTGTAAATGTCTTTAATGGCGACACCATTTCTTGAGACTGCCTTCAGCTTACCATCAGATGTGGTAGGCACGATTGAAGGTATATAGACGTGTCTTATATAAAAAAAAATCCTGCCTAATCATCTAATCGCATCAAAACATTTTTAATAGCTCATAAAACGGTAAAGGGCAAAGTTTAATCACTCAGAAAAACTAGAACAGCATTCGTATAACAGTTGCTGTTCTACCAAATGGTCTCAAAGACATTGTTCTTTTACAAATCTGAGTATAATTAAGTCACGACAGCTTGATAGACCAGCGTGTTACTATAGACAGAAACTGGGGCGTGAGTACCGAGTCTCTAATTTCCATATATTTCACGAAGGACGTGCCTAGCATGGCAGCGTCGATAAAGATTTTTCAAGGACAATATGGCGCGCTTCAGAAGTGAAAATATTGGTTTACATAAGTATTTTATTTCTTAGATTTTTATCTACGTGTGCATAGTCCACTTTGGGGTGGGACTTTGCTATCTTAGGTGCCACGGCGGCGGCGGCGGCGTGCGTACGCGTACTCCATTGTTTCCCCCTAAAAAAAGCTATCTTAGGTGTAAGAATTATCAAATTTTAAGTGCTAGAGTTATTATTGGTTATATTCATTATGATGAGAAAAAATTGTAACGTATACGAAAGTAAATAATATATTTATTTTTTATTTAATATTTAACACTGTTTAGAGATTTCCAGTCAATCTGTAAACTGAAATATGTATACCTATTGGATTGCATCTTCTACAGAACGAAGAGCGGACTATTTTATTTTAATAAAAGTGAAACTGTTGAATGTTGCACCTAAGTGCTACCAGTAAAATAATAATATTTATTGTCTTTATTGTACACCAATTATATAAAATAATAATATATGTATAAGTTGCACGTTTGTTCTGGAAAATTAGAATTTGTGAAAACTAAGCAATGCGGAAAATGAAGCTAATTAAGTTACGAAAAAACAACAAAACTCTACTATACATGCTGGTTTATGTATATAACAATTCTTATATTTAAAACTTCACGTTTAAAAGACCTTTGTACAACTTTGTACTTAAAAATATATTAGATATCTAGCAGGATAAACGGCTCTCCTGCTTGTAACGCTCTAAAAAGATGCGCATTAAGAGTGGTTTTAAAGGCTAACCCTTTTAAAGATTTTTACTTATATTCTCGGCTGTATACCTTCAAATCAAGATGCAGCCTTAAAATGGTCTCCTAAAACACACCATGTTCATAAAGAAATTCGGAATTAGTATCAACAAAATTTTTCCGTGTTCCGTTCGAGTAAAGTCAGTTCGCTAACAATTAACTCCAGCCAGGTAGCTGCTTTAAATTTTAAATGAAGGGTGCATTTCTGTGGTTTTTACTCGAGCTTACTTTTTAAAATACGCGTGGGAAACCTTTTTCTTTATGATAGCTGAGGTCGAACTTGTTTGAAACTATTTACGTTCGGTTGCGATGTTGCGAATCGTCTTGTCTCTTTACGTAGGTATCCATTTATGTTGGTTTGTGAATTTTGTAGTTTTGTTCATCCTAAAATAGCTGCTGGAGAGGTACATACTTATATATTCTGAACATTCTACAAAGAAGTCTTCTTCTTCTTTATGCTAGCGTTAATCCCAGTCATATCCGGTTTTCAGCTTAAAGTCTGGGGTCCGCTTTTACTAGTCTAACTGCGGATTTGAAATTCGATAGTCTCCAAAGAAGTAGTAGTTATTCCGAGAGGAACAATACATAGCAAGAATAATTATGTTTGTTAACATTTACAAACATAATGTGTTGATTTGATAATCATCTTCTTTTCTGGGTTTGAGAACAAAATATTCGTCTCCAGTAGACAATATAAATTTTTCTTTGTTTTACCATCAATTAAAAAAGCGAAAAGAACAACATAATATATTATAACTAAGCAACTATTATTTAAAGGAAACTTTTCAATTTTTTATAGCCAACTTCAAATCTCACTATGGAAGCTGGAATCAAAATTTGTACCTATACAGTAACCAATTCTTCTGTAACCAAGTCGTACCAGCCAAACAGGAATAAAAAAAATATCTATCAATACAGGGCTGACACGCGTGTGTCTATTTTAGGCACATTTTGAACTGGTACTTGTTAATTACCAGAGTGAGATTTCACCAATCAAGAACTTAATTAATTGCTGCGAAATCTATAACCCACTGTGTTTATTTCATACTCCTTCAATTTATATCTGGTTAGGGGAATCCAATTAAAGAGAAATGTATTGCAAATGTTTTATCGTTTCTCAAATATTTTTTCGTCTTTTTTTCCTTCTTATTTGAATATACAACTACTCATGAACAGCAAGGACAGAAGCAGATAGCAAGCAGTTGATTCTGCCTACCCCGAAGAGAAATAGGAACCGAGAGAAATATATAATATGTACTAGCTGTTGCCCGCGGCTCCGCCCGCGTGGTTGTCACTTATCGCTAAATTAAGATTTAAACTATCCTATCTCTCAAGTTGGATCGAACTGCACATGTTGTGGGAATTTTATTATAATCGGTTAAGTGGTTTAGGAGTCCATTGAGGACAAACATTGTGACACGAGATTTATATATATTAAGATGTACAGCCTCTCTGCGGTAGCCTCGTGGTATGGGTAATGGACTGCTGAGACGAGGTCTCGGGTTCGATCCCAGGTTTACCATGACCACAGATAACATAATACTAAAACCATGGCACACACCAATGACCTTTCGATGCTTTGCGAAGTTATGTGTGTATTTATAGCAGGTTTATAAGTGCCCGGTTAATGGCAATAGGCTCGCCACCTATTAAATTGGGACCTAAACATAAACTGGCGAAAAGTGGGCGCTAGCACCTCTGCCTACCCCTTCGGGGAATACAGGCGTAAGTTTATGTTATGTTATGTTATGTTATGTACAGCCAACACCAGAGATACTGTTGCATTTTTTCATATATAGTTGTAGATAAAAGAAACCAAACCATCGTATCGTCTTCGTCGACTTTACTGTACATATTTGAATTTAAACAGTCTTATTTTTCATCTAACGCGAAATTCCCCTAAGTCGTCAGCCAAGTAGTCAGATACTTAATGTTTCTAGCTTCTCACACAATACGTTATAACACGGAACGTAAACTCACTCCTAACACAAGCTTTTAGTTTAGGAAGAGTTTATGTGGGCAGGGGAAAGTCGGGTAAACACGAACGCTGGGTAATCCCGAGAGCGAAGATTAAAAGTAATAAATTACAGCATTTTCTTTGTCATTGAATTAAAAATCTCTTCTATAGTATTAGAGAACACCTTTATTTATTTATTTTATCTAACTTACATCTGTTCTTTTTTCTTGTTTTGACCGTTTAATATTGTGAGTATATTTGTGAGTTTAGACTCACAAATTTTCACCTTTAGATGTATGTGTTTGATCGCGCCAAAATAGCGGTTCAATATTTAATGTTATGTAACACCACGCAGGTCAGTCTTAGAACGGACCATTTTTAACACATGGCGAACACTCCGTAACTCCTGGTACACGCTAATTATTTATTTATTTATTTATTCAACTTTATGCACAAGTACAAAGGCGGACTTAATGCCGTAGGCATTCTCTACCAGTCAACCAAAGGTGGTGCAGAGATAAATAAGTAGGTGCATTATTGAGAGTGACTTTTATTAATTTGAACTCTATACACAGTAGTTGCAGTACACTATGTAAATACCAATAATATGTATTGCTAAATAGATATACATTCATATAAATATACCTACATATACAGATAAATATACATACGCCTACATACATACACATATTATACATATAATTATATAAATACACATTACCTACCCAAATATATATATATATATATACGATAAAAGTACAATTTATTTGAGATCATTGCCTAGATGATTCTGCCAGTTCATCGAGAAGTAATTGGCGAACTTTCGACTTGAACACTAGAACACTGGTGGCCTTCCTGATTTCAAGAGGCAGCGCGTTCCATAGGAGCACCGACTGTATAGGAAAAGAAGAGTGCACAAACCCAGAAGTATGAGCAGGACAGCTTAGAAGAAGATTACTTTTTGAGCGAAGGTCTCTATTGTGACCTTCATGCCTATATTGAAAGTGAGGAGATAGGTAGTTAGGAGGAGTAGGAGATGTAAGAAAGGAAAAGAGAGTAGTAAGTGCACGCAGATTTCGCCGCTGGCGAATCGGCAACCAATTCAATTGCTCACGATAAGCAGACACGTGGTCATACTTACGGAGATTGAACACGAATCTGATGCAATTATTTAGAAGTCTATCAAGTTTATTGAGTTGTTCTACGTTCAGGTCGAAGTAGCAAACATCACCGTAGTCAAAGACAGGAAAGAGTAGGGTCTGCACAATCATAGTCTTGGTTTTCGCGGGTAGAAGGCTCCGAAGGCGATAAAATGCACGAAGCGATCCCGTCACTCTGTGACTGACATGCTCTACTTGACTTCGCCAACTCAAAGTGGAGTCTATGAACAGACCCAAATCCCTCACTGAAGCGCTTAGTGGTATGGTGGCACCATTGAAGGTGATGAGTGGGAGAGATGGTATATCCAGTCTGCGCATTAGCCATTGACTGCCTATAATAATAGCCTGGCACTTCGTCGGATTCACAGTTAGGCCGAACCGGTTCGACCAACTGTTAATGTGTTCCAGGTCCCGGTTAACGCTATTTATTGCAGCTGCCACATCGTCCACACTCGCTTGAGCGTAAAGCTGTAAATCATCTGCATACAAATGATACGCACTTCGAAGATCACAAGTTAAGAGGTTAATAAAAATTGAAAATAACAACGGGGATAGTATACCGCCTTGAGGGACACCAGTGGCAATGTCACACCAGCACGAAGAAATATCGTGCTGGCGAACGGCCTGCTGTCGCCCCTGAAGATAAGATGAGAACCATTCCAGTACATCCGATGAGATCCTAAAGTAGGATAGGATAGATAAGAGAAGATCGTGGCTTACGGTATTGAAGGCGTTCGAGAAGTCAACTAATGCAAGTACCGTGAGCTTAGTATCTTCCATGCCTGCCCTAATGTCACCGGTCACTTTTAAAAGTGCAGACACAGTGCTGTGCCCGGGCCTAAACCCTGATTGAAGGGGACTTAGTAAATTATTTTTGTGTATGAAATGGGACAGCTGTCTGTGCACACAGACCTCGAGGACTTTTGATAGGAAAGGCAAAATGCTAATAGGTCGGAAATGATTGGGAAGGGATGGGTTAGAGATTTTTGGCAGAGGAATAACATAGGCCCTGCGCCACAGAGACGGGAACTGCCCAGAGTCTAATGAATAGTTAATGATGTGAGTGATTACCAGCAGGACATGGTCTAAAATGGTAGTAATCATACGACGACTGATGTTATCATAACCCACAGCATTAGATTTTATAGATAACACAATCTTTTTGACCTCATTCGGTGTCACCGGAGAAAAATCAAAAGCGTCAATGTCTGGACCAGGCAAGTTTGCAACGTATTCCATTGTGCAACTCTTAGTTTGATGAGCCATCGGAGAAAAAGTGGTGAAATGACGATTTAAGTCATCTAAGCCAATATTTGCCTGAAACTCGGAATATCGCTGCTTACCAATACCTAGTGTTCCTAGGAACTTCCAGACATTAGCGGGAGGAGAAGAATTAATGTGCCATGGAAACATCACATTCCCTATGGTTAGTTGGAGCCCTAAAAAGTTCGACACTGGTCTAATTACAAAGCCTCCTTCGATATCACCTATAGGTTGTATAGCTCAGGTGACATACGCTTCCCGGCATCATTTAGAAGGTAGGCCACTTCGTAGTCAGGTTGAAAGCTGACCCCAACTGATAAAAAGAAAAAGCTTTGAGGATAATGGTATTTTGAACTTAATTATGTTCATTGTCACGGTACCCATAGGACAGGCTTGCCTAGTCTGGCGCCAATGGGAAACTTTTTTAAAATCCATACTAATATTATAAATGCGAAAGTAACTCTGTCTCTCTGTCTGTATGTTACGCTTTCACGCCTAAACCACTGAACCGATTTTGCTGAAATTTGGTATAGGGGTAGATTAGACCATGAGAAAGGACTAAGGCATATGTTTGGTCGCAATAACCGACATCCACGCGGGCGGAGCTGCGGGCAAAAGCCAGTTTCAAATATTTTTTTGGAAATAAATTATTTGATTTTGGAAATAAATTATTTTATTATTTATTTTAAGAAGTTGTAATTGTAACTTATGAAAAGTTAAATATTTGAACTACTCTAGAAAGCACGGAATTATTTCCCTTCCCTCCTTTTTGTTTACGATTATTTCACTTTCTCCCACAAGTATAAAAGATCGACGTCGCTTATTGTTTGTTACATAAACTACCTAAAACCTAAATGCTTGAGAGTTACGATTGCTCCTTGGGGTAAGTTAAAAGAGGTGACAAAGGCTCCACATTTCAAGAAGTTTGCTAGAACGTTAAACAGATGATAGCCACTACAATCAGCAATTAGTACATTAGGTTCAAAAGAGAAATTACTAAAAGGGTACAGTCCCACCAACTTATCTGTGAACTGAGTGGCGGCGACACCATCGACATAGTGTTGCAAGTTAATATAGATTTCCCAGAATTGGGCATATTTGCCTAGTATTTAGCTAATAACTTAGATACGTTATTAAAGTAATCTATATAATTAGTACTTTATTATAGATGTCTATACATTAATACATTCATTAAGTGTGTAAAAAATATTTGAAAAAATGGCAAAGATGAATTGATTAGGGGTAGATAACCTGTAACTGTAACCTAAATTTCATGTTAGCTGCTGTTGGACAGTCCATTTTTAGAGGAAGGCTTTAGGCTATATAACATCACGCTGCGACCAATAGGAGCGACGGGATTGGGCAGACAAAGTTGTCAGTGGACGAGGTCGCTGGCGGTCGGCTAGTTTCATATCTACAGGATAGATACAGGAGCTGACCTAGCAATTGGATATAATAAAACATGAGTTTTAGAATAATTCATTTATTGAAACCAGGTTTACAATAATTATGGTCTTTTGAACAACCTGCACGCCCAACTTTATCCAGGCTGTGAGGAAATATACCTCCTCTTTCCATGCAACCGTCATCATCATCACTATCACTTTCTGTTTCTGTGTCACTTCTTACTTCTATTATAAAAGGCTTATCCAAATACGAATCTTGTTTCAAATATTCTTCTTCTAACTTGTGAACATGTTTGCAATGCTGTGCCCACTCATTAACTGTAATGGTTTCAAAGGCTTCTTGAACCAGGCGGGGAATCTCAGCATTTTTATGGTCAATATTTACTTCAGCTACTTTTCTTTTCATTGTGCTCCAAATGAATTCAATGGGGTTAAGATCATAGTGATAGGGAGGTAAGTACAAGCATTTGTGTCCATTTTGTTCTAATATTTTTTCAATTTCATATTCAGGTTCAGGCTTGTTTCTTTTTATTATTTCTAACAGCTGAGGTTTTGTGAACTCTTCTCCAAAGTCAACATTATTTTGTGTCAACCATAGTTGCATATCTCTTTTTAAAGAATTCGTATTTGGAGCCTTATTTATGCAAACACGGTGATAGGGAGCATTATCCATTACAATTATTGATGGCTGCTGTAAGTTAGGCACCAGTTTTTCAATAACCCACTTTTTAAAGTTAGTACTGTTCATTTCATCGTGATAATTACCACTTTTAGTATTAGACTTGAAAACGAGAAGTGCATTATTAACGACTGTTGCATTAACACAGAGCCTAATCCACTGGACGTACAAGCTTGAAACTGTATACTTTTTATGGTGTACGTATCCACTATAATATAAAAGGATTTTTGAATTTCACTGTTCTAGCGTAAAATAGGCATTGAACGGTTTTTGACCCTGGTCCAAAATAAATGTATGCCTATATACCTAGCTGTATTATGGCAAAAAGTTGACAATGGTTGTATGGAAGGTTTGTATAAGATTCTTTTAAAAATGAGTTCCAGGCCGCAAGTTTATTATAAAATTCTAAAGTTAGTGTGGGACTTGAGTGAAAACTACATTCTTTTTAGATTGAAAATCAAATTAAAATAGGTAACCATTTCGTTCAAGTTTACAAGTAATTAACAAATGAAAACCAAGCTATGCAGGATTAAAGCAAGGAAGGCAACGCAGTTATTAAAACAAGAAAACTGTAGAGAAGTGAAGATGCAAAACTTCGTGGAATGAATAATATTCTTGAACAAAGGTAAACTAGCATAGAGCCGTGTTTTCTTTATAATTAACTATACACCCACTCGGGCTATGCTACGCCTGGGATAAAGTCTAACTGTGAATAACTAATTTACCTTTGATTAATATACTTAGGTACTAGTTGCAATTTGCAAAGACTGTTCTACATTGGTGGTAAATTTCAGCAAGTATCTCTAAATGACGTCAATATTAAATTTTGGAAGAGAACCGAGGATCTAGACGTCCTGGAAAATGGTCTACTACTGTGAAGAGTTGTCCAGGTCACCTATGTAGGCCTCCATTTTGATTTAACCGTCTTAATCTTAACTATTGACAGCCGGGATTGACTTTTAGCGTGTCCACGGAGGTGCTCAGATTAAGTATCACTAAGCGGTAACCCATTAAAACATACCCCCCCCCCCCCCCCCCCCATTTCCACAGAATGAAAGGAATAGCATGAAAGTACGAGAGGCATAAAAGCGAGAACTGGTATGTTACTAAATGAAACGAATGATTGTGAGATAATTAGGTGTAAAGAATAGTAGAATAGATAAATATGTCACTGAACCCTGCGTGGGATTTTATTTGAAGTTAGAAGACTAGGCTGATAACTGCATTATTTAGAGTAGGCTCAGGCGACTGTATTAAATACTAGTGCCAAGAGGTGTAAGATAAAAAAAGTGAGCACATCTGGCTACGAGCGCTTCATTCAAACACCCATTACTAGCCATTACTACATAATACAATTGAACTCAAGTAGCCGGTCGCAAATAAGTTGACCGTCGCGGCTCAGTTCTCAGTTTCGGTCCATCGCACAAGTTACCCCGTTAGTTACCTCGCTATTTAAATAGATGCAATAATACAAATGCGTAGTTTATTACTGACTATATAGACTTACTAGCTGACCCGTCCCGGCTTCGCCCGGGAAAATTACGTATTCCATATTTGAAAGTGACCTAAATAATGAACTTTCCATACAAACGTTTATCACCTATTTTACCCTCTTAGTAGTTAAAATTTGAAAAACGCCGATACACGTATTCATTTATTTCTTAAAAGACACAGGTATATGACCTTTAGTGCATCTAAATGACGGACTTTCATACAAATTTTCGTCCCTTATTTTACCCCTTTCGTAGCAGAATTGCCAAAAATCCTTTCTTAGTGGATGCTTACATCATGAAATGCATCTACTGTCAAAATGTCAAGTTTGTAGGTCCAGCGGTTTAGGCTCTGCGTTGGTGAATCAGTTAGTCAGTCAGTCGGGACAAGTTATTTTATACATATTACTCTCATATATACATAAACTCACGCCTGTATTCCCCGAAGGGGTAGGCAGAGGTGCTAGCACCCACATTTCGCCAGTTTATGTTTAGGTCCCAATGTAATAGGTGGCGAGCCTATTGCCATTAACCGGGCGCTTATTTTATATGTATAGATTATATCTAAGTGGCCCCAAGACGGACGTATAGGAGAATTTGGATAGCTTCAAGTGTATCGTCGAGATCGAGAGTTCAAATCCCGCCCGAGTTGAATAAATTTTTCCTATGTTAATCGATTTATTATAATCTAATTATTTCTAAGAAGCTCTCGTGGTCACCAACTCAGGCTGGCAGGTCACACGGCAGTTGTTTCCAATATAGCTTAAGAAACTAAGCCAAGTCAAATCATATTAAAGCGCGCCCCGGACTTCGAAATGAAGGCCTCGGATACGACCGGGACTATCGCAAGAAAAATGATGATGGGTGTATGGAACCCTACCTACATGTTCTGAGCAATAAACCAGCTGATTGACAACCGAGGCTCTGGTGCAGACCTACTTCGTGTAGTTGGATGATCAGACGGCATTAAAGCCAAATCAATACAAGAGTAAGAATTGCCGGACACCAAAGTGCAAACTTTTGCTGCGAGTATATCCCGAAAAAAAAAACTTTTAAGTGCGAACTTTGTATTCGATTAGGATTGCCACTCAGTTGATGAAGAAAGTGTGTCGCATAGAAGAATAACTCATTATAAAGTATCAAAACCATTATTTATCAGTTTTACTTTTAGAGCGACTTCATGTAAAAGTATTATTCAATTAATAGAAATGACTAAACGATATTACTACTTACCATATTCTTACAAGTGCAAAGACGCTCCTTGCCATACAAATGTGGTTACTTATGATGTATTCAGGCTGACCCATTAGGAGAAATTTACTTTCGTCTGTTGCCTCCTAACATGACAATAGCCTGCATCGAAGAAATTAGGCCATGGCTGTGATTCTGTACCGTCATGGTACTCATTATCACCATGTCATAGTGTTACTTTTTTGAGATTGGGTCATCAACTTTTTGTTACTTACCAATTTGTTCGAAATACAAAATGAAATAACTACGAGTAGGTATGTAGACTCAAACTGATTCCTTCTGATTTTAAATTTGAATATTTTAAGAGGTTGTCAGACTACAAAAAATAAATTAAAAAGCAAATAATAATAATATTGTTTCTGACTAATGAGTGTATTACGTGTGTGGACCGTTGTAACTGGACCAGTGTTAAAGGTTAATGACCTTACAGGTAACAGTTACTATACTGATAAAACAATTATGTCACTAAGTCCCGGTCCCAATTGGAGCTAAATCGCCTTATTTGGCTATTGGCTACAAAACAATTTTTGTTGGCCTCCGAACTCATTATTTGCAACATTATGCGGTCAGTGACGTTTCTGTGAATCAACGTGTACTTACTTTTGTGGTACGAAGGTGGTTCGTATAAGAAAGATTGCACGGCAAAACCTCGAGTTGAGTCTGGATTGTCTGGGAGCTAACACAGATACGCCGCGCCGTGATAAATCGGTCTCGTCTCGGGGGAGGCGAAAGAATAACCGAAAGTAGAGTGATAGCCGGAGGGGGCACTGGCGCAGCCTGACGCTACACTCGCAGTTCGCAGTGTGTTGCCGCCTTTACTAGCCGCAGCCCGTGTGCGCGACCTCCGCTCGTTTGAATTACGAACGCATGACACTGTAACGCCATAATCATAAATTAAAAAAATATCTGACATTAAAAAATATAAAAGTAGGCGCGAATAAAAATATTCGTGGTTTATGTTCGAAAGTTAAAATGCTTTGATGAACTATTAGCATTTTTTTTTCTTCAAGTGATCGAGATTATTGCCGGTAAGTTTTGAAAAGAAAATATTTTTCTTTATTTACTAATTTACTATCTTATTTTATACCACATAGATGAAATACATTTCAGTGTATCTAAATTAATAGTATTCATTATATTAAATTTTAGTTAATTTATGAACTTTTTTAGTATTTAACTAAAATCAAATCTGACAATGTTCTATATTCTGAGGACAAGAAGCAGATGACTAGGTATATAAAAATATTACCTAAAATATAGAATGCGTCAACATGATTACAACAAAAAATCGAGCTTGTACGTTTCTGCATCAGAAACTTTTGTAATGATGAACTTATCATAAAAAGTTTCTAGTGCCTAACTATCTACGAAGAAAAAAAAAACAAAGAACGAAACATAATTAGTAATTTTAATGATAGCATAGATTATTTTTTCCGGTGTTCATGGCATATAATGGCTATAAAAATAATACAGGTAATTTGAATTTGGAATCTCAAAACCTAGCAATGGCAGCCATATAAAGTTGATTGTACAGATAACAAAAAGTTAGAATGTTTAAAAAGGTTGATTTATTGTCGTGGTCTAACTAAAAAAGCTGTGTTATTACGTTGGAAGGCGCTTTGCGACGTAATAACTGGTAATATGCGAAAGACTCGGGTTCTAATTAAGAGGCTTAAGTTGGATCGTGAAGTTTCTTCAAGATATTCCAGACATCGCTCTAATTTTAAAGAGGAATGATGCCATTAAGGGCAAATTAGGAGTATTTTATTTCTTTTATTAAATCATGGTCAATATCTCCTTAGGTAATACTATAAAGCGTTAATAAAAGTATTATTATGAGCAAGCGATATAATTTTATGGCGTTGTGAATTTTTATTTCAATGCGTCGTACTAAATTGCTAATATTTTTTTTATGGCGTCATATACATCATCATAGTGATTTCCCAGTCCCGTTTAAAGTTTATAGTTCCGAAGTCCGAGTCCGCTTTTTCCGACCGACCGCTCCCAGGGAGAGGAAAGCCTGTCCCAAAGACTTGCAGGACAGGACCGTGAGCTAGGCCTTCAAGGATGTTGGTAGACTGTATACCCTTGAATAATAACATTTCAACTATAGTTTGCTTTTGACATCAACTAATTACTATTACCTATTCTGTGACTAAGTATAGTTAAACATATTCCAGGATACCGAACATATCACGAACATATTTTTTTTATTGATTTATCATGTGTAATTTCGTGAATTTTGTAGATCAGGTATACTGGGTGTAAGGGGAACGCTCCTGAAGCCGAAAAACCCTAGTAGTACTCCAGGTACATAACACATTGGCATAAAAATAAATTCGATTCGGACAAAAAAAAATTTTTACTTTTTTTTGTTGAATTTTTTTTTATGTTTTATTTTGCATTATTTACTCTCCATCGCGTTAGTTAAGCTAAATGAAACGGTATAGTACGTAGTTAAGTTTGAATTCAGCAACTATTGAGATCGACTGTAGATAATAATAATAATAATAAAGAACTCTTTATTGTTCACCAATTAAATATAAAACATATCAAATTAAGTATAAAACAAATTTATGTGGTAGACAATTGGCGGCCTTATCGCACTGAGGCAATCTCTTACAGGCAACCATGGGATGGAGAGAGATTCTGAGACTATAGAGATCTCTGTGAACCCAATTCTAAATCCATACATTCGCGACCAGATGCTAGCATAACAATAAATAAAGTACTTCTTTATACAAAGTTCTAACACTAAACTGTCTCCGTTATTACAGTTTCTTAAGTTCGAGAATCTGATAAACGTTTGTGTATTATTTTTCGAAGTGGTACACAGTTGCACCGGGCGTGGCACTCCATTACACTGTCACGAGTTGTTCGAGTCGTGAGTTCTATATCTCGAGATTTATATCTAGAACGGAATCTCTATAGTTTTTCCAAGTCCTGGTTTAAGATTTCTTAGTAAAAAAAGTGTCTCTGATCCACCGTGAGGCTAAGAAAAAGTTAGACGCGAAGCTTTGAGTAATCAACTAAAATTAAAACCAATGTAGGTGGTAATATGAACTTTTCAAGTTAATGCAAATGAAGAGTGAAAAATTCGCAAGATGAAACCACTTAGGTTGGTTTCAATCTTAGTTGAATTCTTAATGCTTCGCGTATAACGTTTTCTTTACCTCACTAGGGATCAGAAATAAACAAAGGTGGTTTCAATTTTTTGAATTATTTGCTTGGGTTTTGAAATCAACTTTTGCATAAAATTATTTATATAATTTACATTTTAGTACCTATATACAATAAAATTTTCTAATACGGGCTTACTTAAAATAACAATGTTTTCTTTTTTATAATTATTTAAATAAATTTGAGTGCGGAACCTACCACGGGCCTGACTCTCACCTTACCGAAGCTAACTATGAGGTGAATGTGTCAGATTCAAAATAACTTAATTCGCACGGTGACTTTGAGTACATAACTCTGTTTAGCACATCTACACTAATATTATAAAGAGGAAAGATTTGTACCTATTTTTGTATGTTTGTATGTTTGTAATGAATAGGCTCAAAAAGTACTGGGCCGATTTAAAAAATTCTTTCACCAATAGAATGCTACATTCTTCCAATTTGACATAGGCTACATTTCATTTTGAAAAAAGTTAGGGATCCTTGGTAAAATTTGAACAATGTAACCGAAGGTGTAGAAAAATGAGTCTTAAAATGTCTTTCGTCGAATGCGCTGCCGAAACTATAAATAATTGTCTACCCCGTGCGAAGCCGGGACGGGCTGCTATTATATTATATTTTCATTACCATAATCAACACATTCCTGTGTCTGTGAATATTCTTTGCCTAAACAAGGCTTCCACAGGATCAAGTATGGATTACCAACCCTCTAGACAAGTGGCACAGCCTTAGTATAATAGAATAGAATAATCAATGCATGGGATTGACATATAATTACGTTTGGGACAGTCGTAAACGTATGTTAATCCCATGATTATTCTATTCTACTAACGATGTGCCACTTGTCTAGAGGGCAGAAGTTTTGTATATTTTAAAAAGCAGTTTTTGTAGTTTACTCAAAGGTGTCAAATCATAATTTATAAACTGTTTGTTTGTCGGTGACATGTTTTTCAAGGTTTAGCAACTTTTATGTTTATGGACTTTATTAGCTGTTGCTCACAGTTTAGCTCGTGGGGCTAGGGGTGACGGGTGGGGCCGCCTGTCACCCCAGCAGAAGCAAGCCAAAATCCTCACGAATACCCCCCCTCCCAGCGGAGCCGGAGGGGAGATTATGTCAGACTCAAATCGACAAAAACACACGCCGTCTATGAGTTATCGTGCGTTTTAGTCGGTTCACCAGAAGGCCTTTGGGTCTTCTTCTGGTTGTATTCGACATATTGCTTGAGCCTAATTAAGAGAGAGATTGAGCTGTTATAATAAACATACAAACTTTCAATGATAAAAACATCTTCATAAACATTGACATAATATTATAACAGTGAAGTAGGAAGTTGGATTTGGAAGTTGTAAACATCACATTATTTAAGTTTGTTTATTTATATAAGATTTGCTTACAGTGTTTATTCAAAATTATAACAATCCTGAGAATTGATGGAGTTTCTCATCTCATTACCAGTCCTTGTTGATTTACTTACACAATTAATCTCCTATAATGCAAATATTACTATACCAGATAAGCAGCTTGAAACAAAAAATTTAATTGTCAGTTCGGGATTATGACGATAAGAGAAGAAGGAATCAGTCATCAAAATAGTTGTACGGAATTACGGATCTTGATGAAATTTTGATCATGTAAATAGATTTTAGTCTGAAATAGCACATCGGGAATAGGTTTTGTGGGTCACAGATTTCGGAGGCAGTAATTAGTTCTTATTAAAGTAATAAGTACAATACAGTTTTGAAACTTATATCACAAGCTTTGTGTAAATTGCAGGTAATGGAATACGTCGTTAAGAATGTTCAGTTTTATAAATGACAGCTGAGGACAATGTAGGAGACCTATCCATTATAATTTTATAATCATTTTTTTGTTCTGTAGAGTCAGTTTAATAGATGCATGAAAGACTATAGACTTTTATAAAACTGTTAAGAAGAAAAAAATATAACTCTTGAGTGTTAGCCCATCAATTGAAAATGGCCATAATAACCTCGTGTTGTGATCCCAGCGGCGAGTAGCGTAGCCAGAGCTCACTGGAGCGTTTTTGTACTTTTTTTTTTGTTTTTTCTTTATACAGGGTACGTCAATTTAATTTCACCTCGCCTGATCTTAAGCTAAAGGCAAAGTCTCGGAAAGAGGGTCACCATCGTAAACATTTACCATGTTAACAGTGGTGGCACTCAGCTTGACGGCCTCATTAGATGCCTTTTCACGCCCCGCTTAAAGGACCCGGGACTGTAGGAAGGAGGAAACACGTGAGCTGGCAGGGAATTCCAGGTCTTAGTGGTGCGGCATAGGAATGAATCACTGAAACGCTTGGTTCTAGCAGGTATACTCTGCACCGTAAATGGATGGCATCTTAGCCCTGCACGTGTCGTCCTGTGAAGGAAAGGGGAGGGTGGGACTAATTGGAAAAGCTCGTCAGAACATTCACCATGGTAGAGACGGTAGAAAACTGCCAAAGACGTAACATCTCTACGCATCTGCACTGTCTGTGGGAAGACCAAAGTCTTGTTTTGTTTTGTCTTCTGCATTGACGATACAAAAACTCTATGTTCTTACAACGTTGACAGCATACTTCCATGCACCACGGTAACCACTTTCCATCAGGTAAGACGTATGCCTGTCTGCCACTTAAGTAAATGGTCGTTGTAGCCTAATTAAAACTAAAACCCGACTACCGAAAAATCACGTTCTAAAAAGTAACAAACAAGAAAATATCAAGGATAGCCGTGGTCGTATGCCACTTTTCGTAGTAGTCGGGTTTTAGTTTTAAACTTTATTTTTTATTTATATTATTTTGGGGTAAGGTAAAGATAATAATTTATAGATATTTAAAATGTGCCTATTAAGCCCTATGATTTGATACCAAACACGGCATATTTAACTCAAATTTATTTTTTAAAACTGTACCTTATGAGCGATAGAGGGCGCCACAGAAGATTGAGTGACACGTCATATGGCCTATAACCATCGGACGATCAAGCCGCTTGTAAAGATACCTCATTTGTCCAGTTCTGATAAGTAGTTGAGGAGCTATGAGGGAACAAATGAACATACATACATACATACATACATACATACATACATACATAGCCTGTCAAAATCATAACCCTCCTTTTGGCTTCGTCGTAGTCGGGTAAAAATTGTTGGATTCTTCCTAATAGTATTCGTTTCTTGTTAAAAATACCGTAAATGTATTTTTATAGTGGTTTTAGTGGTCTATCTCACACACACAAGGGAGGTAGGTGTCAATCTTTCGTCCCTCCGTCCATCAGACAGTCACGAACTGCGAAGTCGTGACTGTCTGACTTTAAAACTCTTGGCTTTTTAGTTCATTGCTAATACGCTTCTGTGAAACTAGCGGTTTAAGTGTAATTAGGTTCATAAGTTTATGGTATAACAGCATACGGGTAGTAATTGTATATGATTTGAAATTGTTCGATCTATCAATCAAGTAAGATACTTCTGCAAAATGTGCACTTTACGGGAATTAAAGTGAGTTTTGCACAAAACTTACTGTAAATATTCATAGTAAGTTCGCAAATCTCGCTTTAAATATTTAACTTCTAGTTTATATAGGAAAACGTCAACACGAACGTGTCCATACCATACTGTCTATGCCGCTTGCGTATTACATACAATTGTGTAGTGTTATCTGGGATATTAAACTTTTTCGATACAAATCTATACTAATTGTTTTAAAATTGCCTTAAAGTATTATCGATAAAAATATAAAAACGTGATTTTGTTTCGTAATCACACGTAAGCTTATTCTATGCATAGGCTGGGTTTCTAGATAATTATTTACAAGTTGTGCTTTTCTATGAAAGTTACTTCATAATGGTTTGCCTGTAAGAGATTGTCACAGTGTGATTAGACCGCCAATTGTAATACCCACATAATCAAATTGTTTATACTGTACTTATGTAACTTCTCAATGTACAGTCAGCGTCATAAATATCTTGAAGACGAAGTTTCGAAATGATCTTAAAACTCTCCTATTATGAGCAAATCAAACTGTTTTATTGATTTATGTGGTATTATTTTCCGAACTAAAGGTATGTACTAAATATCAGAATAATCGGTCAACTGGAAGGGGGTAAAAAAAAGAAATTAAGATAATTTTGAGCACTTTGTTCGTCAACATCTTTCTGATACTGACTGTACTATATTCATTCACACGAAGACGATTTGATTTTCGACGAAGCGCGAAAAAGCATTCGTCAATGTTGACATGGCAGTTGTCCTTGCTGGTGGTCCTTATCAGCAGTCCAGATGATAAGGACCACCAGATGTCGAGAAACGACCCACTCTTCAGAGCACACCACTGCCACTGCAGGATCACCTCACTATCCTCGGTATGGATGTTCGCTGCAAACTGAATAACAAAAACTATATCGAGAGTATCATCAAATCAGCCTCGCGTAAACTCGGAGTCCTGAACAGAGTGAGACGTTTTTTCACGCCGGAGCAGCGGTGTCTTCTATACAAGACCCAAATTCGTTCCTGCGTGGAATACTGCTCACATCTCTGGGACGGCTCCGCAAAGTACTTATTAGATGCTCTCGACAGGTTGCAGCGACGTGCGGTCCGCATTATTGGGGATCCTGAGGTCACGAACACCCTCGAGCCTTTGCAGATGCGTAGAGATGTTGCGTCTTTGGCAGTTTTCTACCGTCTCTACCATGGTGAATGTTCTGACGAGCTCTTCCAATTAGTCCCACCCTCCCCTTTCCTTCACAGGACGACACGTGCAGGGCTAAGATGTCATCCATTTACGGTGCAGAGTATACCTGCTAGGACCAAGCGTTTCAGTGATTCATTCCTATGCCGCACCACTAAGACCTGGAATTCCCTGCCAGCTCACGTGTTTCCTTCTTCCTACAGTCCCGGGTCCTTTAAGCGGGGCGTGAAAAGGCATCTAATGAGGCCGTCAAGCTGAGTGCCACCACTGTTAACATGGTAAATGTTTACGATGGTGACCCTCTTTCCGAGACTTTGCCTTTAGCTTAACATCAGGCGAGGTGAAGTCAAATTGACGTGTCCTATAAAAAAAAAAAAAAAATACGAGGGTGCAGGTACTAGTTAGTTGATAGTCTGTATGTATAAAAAAATGTCCGTGTTCATATTATTCGTGAAAAATATATCTTATAAAACACGTGAACTTGTGAATTGGCTCAATTTATTCGATAATTCGGCAATAGTAGTAATCTAATTCTTATCAAAAGCACAATCCTCGAAAAACAAATAAAATAAAAAGATTATAAAACGGATATAATACAATTTTATTTCTAGAGTAGCTAGAGCCATTTTATACCAAAAGTAAGCCCTGAGTATTTCATCTTACCCCATGAGTTCAAGTACGTAGATAAACTAGAATGATTATTAAATGTAAAATACTCGTCTAATAAGGCTTAGGTACTCGTCCATATTGTTGGTACTGCTTTCGAGGGCTCAGGTAAGCCAGGGTTTACAACGTTCTGCTTGAATAATATTAGTACACATCCTTCACACTGTATATCTTACAGCCATTTGCTGCTTTAACGTTAACTTTGAATTCTGTTGGTTGTTTTACTGCTACTGCATGTTAACCAGCACGAAGGACAATATGATACAGGCATTTCCAAACGCCGCCAAAAAAAATCAAACGTCAAAACTATCATATTGAATAACACACTTGTACTTTTCCACTGACTTTATTTCTAGACCTGACCGGTTTAAAGTACAAGTGTGTTATTCAATATGTGTAGCAGATTCCACCAAGCGCCATCAATCTACAGTATAAACAGTCAAAACTATCAGTTTATTTTATCTTTTTTCATAAAGCGTGCGTTTTATTTTCAAAAAATACTTACAACTCGTGCGAGTTAACATGGCACCTGGCTCGGGGCTTTGCGCGGGTGAGCGGGAGGGGTGCATGCTGACGCTACTAGCCTCGCACGGCGAGAGCGGGGTCGCGCGCGGGGAAGCGGGAGGAGGGTGTCTTCGAGGCAGGTGCCATGTTAACTCGCACGAGCTATACGTTTGTATCTCCTCGAAGGGGTAGCCAGAGGTGTACTAGCACCCAGGTTTTGTCAATTATGATTTTCGGTCCCATGACGTAATAGGGGGCAAGCATATTACCGTTTAGTTTACTGTTGGATGGAGAACAGTCCTATCCCTTAGTCACCTTTTACGACACACACAGGAAGAGCTGGGGTGGTCTTATTCCACATGAGGAAAAAACCGTAAAATTATTTACAAAGATGTTCTTTTATTAAATTAATTTTAACGTTTTCCTAATGCATATCAGATAAAAAAAAATCTTTGTATACTCCTTCGATAACCAATATGATGACACTTCAACAATACCGAATTTCATACTTCTCCATCGGTGTCATTTTCCTAAAAAAAGTGTAGGTACTAAAGCTTGCCTCACTCATTAAATATGACAAAAACATACGCCAAGGATGTGACCGCTTTCTCACGAAGGAGTCCGTGACTTATTAATGACGTTAATACCGTGTCAACCGCTACCGTTATACCAAGATTTATGTTTTATATCGGATTTGGACGTTTAATACCAACAAAGTTTATTCCTCCAAGCCGCCGGAGTTCAAAGAACATCTTCGTTAAACTCAGGATTAGGTAGCCTGGAGCATCAAACATTTTGTTGTTAAGTTATTGTGAATATAATTATTAGAGGAGGTACTCGTAGTAGCTTTCTTTTTTAACGTGTATTTTTAAGACTAGTGTGGTATTTTACCTACAAAAATGTACATTTTAATGTTTGTCTTAACTTATCGATATTTTTCTAAAATTTTATATTTCATTTTAGAAGATAAATAAGGGTTCTATGTATTAAAATTAAAACACAGGTCGACACTACGCGGATGAAGTCCTGGGCTCATCTGTTGAAAATGAATCTCTATTTATATTGGACAGACCACAGAAAACTACTTACTAATTTTTAATTATTGCTATTTTCGTAAAACATCGGAAAAAATTAAATGCTCAAGTGAGACTCGAACTCACGGCCTTTTCCCTTACAGGGGGAATGCTCTTCCAACTGAGCTATTGAGCCACACCTGAACCACTTCAAATTTTCCTTCTCTTCATATCCGTCTTTAAGGGCGACGGTGGCGTCATCTACCAACATTCTTACGAACTGTTTTGCTATTTTCTTAATTCTTTGAAGAAGCGTCAAGCTCTCAGCAATAATCTAAGAAAAATAATCAGAAAAATTGTTTTACGTAAGCAGAGCCAAATCACCACCACGTTCAAATAAAGCGAAAAATAATTTTAAAATAAACACATAAAAACTGCACAGTACTATTATCTAAGCTCCGTCTCTGTCAAGACATTTATTAAACACACAACGGTAAAAGCCACATGAGGAATGACTGCTTCCTTGAAGCACTGGCATAACTTGTCGCTTATTTTTGCATGCAATTTTGCGGAACTGGATTATTACTTTTTATTAAAAAGAATACTGGACTGACACCACTGTACAGAAAAGTTTATTACAATTTTACCGTTTTTCTTGCAGACGTAATTTATGTTATAAGGAGGAAGGCATTTTCACGTGAATGTCATCAACGCAGATAGAGGAACTACTGAACGTACCTTTGGATTCCGGGCATTTTTTTTCTCTCTTTTGTTCTTTATCAAGACACATGTTTACTTCTTTCTACAGCCCCTGGGTCCTTTAAGTGGCCGTGAAAAAGCCCTTAAAACTTAGAGCTACCCTAAAGCTTTAAATGTATTTACGATGGTATAACTTCACCTTTAGTTTATAATAAGGCGATGTGAAGTCATATTTGAGGTGCCATAATCAAGTAAAAAGAAGTGTAGGTATTTGAAAATTTAACGCAAAGGTAGTATAATAGGAGATTATCTTATGTTATAGGGAGTGATCGGATGTATTTCCAAACTCTGTTTTGCACTTTGCTATACCTGAGATCGATGCGAGAACCTTAAAAACACAAACAGACAGTCCCAACAGAGACCTACAGTCCCGGGTCCTTTAAGCGGGGCGTGAAAAGGCATCTAATGAGGCCGTCAAGCTGAGTGCCACCACTGTTAACATGGTACATGTTTATTTATTAGCTTCACCAACAGTTATGTACAATAATACACTTCAATTATAAGATACACAGGTTTGATGATTATAAATAATTGCATAACTAATTATAGGCGAATACCGCATGCATCAAAAATTTACAATTATATATTATATATAGTTTACGATGGTGACCCTCTTTCCGAGACTTTGCCTTTGCTTAACATCAGGCGAGGTGAAGTCAAATTAACGTGTCCTATATAAAAAAAGATCTTTTCCCACAGGCACCCTGACACAGTGAAAGCTAAAGCTAATAAAATACCTATACACATATAGGTATTTCCTACCTTCCTAGGTAGAAGTCCTATATTACGAATATAACATATTTTAAATACGTTCTCGCCGTTCTCACGTCACGCACACAACTCGGCGTCGTCGTCGCGTCGTCTCCGCGAACCGTGAGTACAAAGCCTTAAATTCCCTCATACGGAACTCGTTCTCAGGAAAGATCTCGAAATCTACACGTTAAACATGTCTTCCAAGCTCATGTTTAGAGAACTCCTTTCTTATAAAACCTTTCTTTGTTTCTTACTTTGCAAAAGTATCCGATTGAGTTTCACAGTATCCGTACAATGTTCAAGTGTTTTCTTGTTCGAAAAAGTTCGGCATTTTGTTCACAAAAGTTTAGAAAATGGCAATGTTGCTCTATTTTGAGCACTGGGTTTGTTAAATATCCATGAATGACTTAAAATTTAAATGAATTCTCGTCTGATAGCTATACACTGATATTTGATTTAAAAAAAAACATACTACATCGATGGTCTATAAGACAAAATGTGCTAAGAGTACTTAGCATATTTGTCTTCTACGTCATTAATATAGGGTTCCTATTTACACGTACAATATTTTGCACTTAGCATGTTTGTTTACTAGGCTTACTAGACTACACATAGATTAAGCCAGATTCTGAGGAGAGTAGAGCAGTAGAGATCTAAAAATAATATATTAAAGTTTCATAGTGCCTTTTCGATTGGGGACACTGTTACGGCAGTTGGAGCCAGATCGAAAATATAGATCGGAGATAGTAGGCACTGATTCTTAGAGTATATACTGACCCCTTTGGAAAAATCCAGTGGAGTATATGAAAAAATAATGTATCTAACATTTGGGCTAGATACCGAACAAACATTGAGACCTTATTGCAAGATTCGATTAGTTAAAGTAACCATTCCCGATGAGAGAGGTCGCAAGCGTATTGGTAAATTTGGGAACAAGTAGGTATCTCTTTTATAAACCCTTTGACAGATATGAGCTTTGTGATTGTATTATACTTAGGAAGTGTACGTACTTACTTTTTGTATCTATTATAAGTATATAAGCCAATCTTGCCATTTGTACATTGAAATGTCCCGGACAAATTTAGTGTGGCTATTTTAAATTATTTAAATCTACTCAATTATAAGTTAGAAAAATTGTTATAAACTATACCAGCTTTTATACCATTTTATACCAGCAGGCATAACATATCTTTTATAATATCTTTTTAATTTCCCTTTTGATAACACTATTTATTTAAGTATTTATGTGTCGACAACGCGTTGTCGTTGAAGCTAACTTTGGATGTTGCTTTTTTTCGATTTAAGTTTACCTAATAGCATAGATAGAAAAAGTGTCCATGTGAATCTATGTCATTTTTATTGTAATTCGTAAGTATACCTACAGGGAACTATAGTTTCGTTGGGATATATCTTATGCAGCATAATCACGTAAGTACTTACATAAGTAGATAAGTATACATAATCACATAAAATACACCCAAACAGTAATCTATCCAATCCATCTTTCAAAAGAATTAAACCAACTCGGAACACTCATATTCTATTACGCGAGCTTAACATTTCAATTTTACGAATCATCCTTCAGTCCTATCCTATATGAACAAAGGCATTAAATTTGCGTCCAGCTATAAATGAAACTCGTAAACCTTACCTAATGCCCACATTCAACCATTTGCGATATTGAAAGTGAAAGATGCACCGACATTCACCGGGAGAGTGCAGTAGGCACTTGAAGGACATATTTATAGGTCAGTATGCAAATTCGTTTTGAAATTTAAATGTTTTAAAAACGTAAATATTTTTAATGTAGGATGGTTACGCCAATTTTGAATATTGGAACAATAACTGCTAAAATATAAAAACTATCTGCTGAAAATTCGGTGAAAATAGTTTCATTTCAACTCCATAATTATAGAACATAAAGGTAAACTTTCAACTTGAACTCTGGGGTCCGCTTTACCAGTCCCAGGTAAGTTTCGGATGCGACTGGGATTACCGCTAGGATGACGAAGATCCATACTATTATTATATATGGGAAAGTAACTCTGTCTGTCTGTCTGTATGTTATGCTTTCACGCCTAAACCACTGAACTGATTTTGATGAAATTTGATTTAAGGGTAGATTAGACCTTGAGAAAGGACATAGGCTATGTTTGGCCGCGATAACCGACACCCATGCGGGCGGAGCCGCGGGCAGAAGCTAGTAGAATATATAAATCATGTTACAATAATTTAGCATCCATTTAAAAAGTTCATATAATGTGTATGTTTTACTGTATTTTGGTGCAAAAATAAATCGTCAAAATAAGCACTAGTTGTAGTTAATTTTGATCTTTGTGTTGGTACTTAATTTCAATGAGTTGGGGGCGAAGTTCGATTTCCAACTTCAACTTATTGACCCCCTGTATTTGACTTTGGTTAAGTTACAAATTCAGGTTCATGTTATCAAGACTGTGGCGCTCGTAAGTATAATTTTTGAACGTGCACTGCGCTCTTTAGTCAACGCGGTCAGCGCGTTTCAAATTTTATAAACCGAGTTCTTACTGTATCAAATCCGTTAGAATTTAAATTAAAATTCGTGGTTAAAATAAGAAATCTGTTTTAGTAATTTTTCTTTTCTGTTAGACCCTCGCGTTTCATGATATACAATAATAATAACAAAGGTACGTAAGTACCTATACCATGATCGCGATAATTCTCGTTATTAATAACGTCACTTTGGTTTTTAATTACCAATTCCCCTGAAAAATTTTAAGTGTCAAAATCTACTCGTTGTGACTTGATTTTATTCAGGCTCTATAATTAATTGATCCCTTGGTTTCCAAGAATTGGGTTCTAAGGGTAGAATTTTGTTAAATAGCAAATATCCTTAATAAAAATAAAAATAAAAAAGTTTCAAAACGTATGGGGTCAAACAAGCCACAATCGTCAACACAGTATTGCTAGTCGCGTTATTTTAAAAACACATTTACTTTGCTGGTTTTAAAAATACCTTACAAAATATTACGTTTTAGATTCACCATTTCAAAACTAAATACCTATTATTCTATTCACGAGTCTCCTAAAAGTTGGGAAAATAAGAATATAAAATCCTCCATTAGGTACATGGCTGACCAGCTGGCAAGGCTAACACGGTCACGAATAAGTACACTCTTCAAGTTAAAAGCAGTACCTCATTTCATTATGAGTTTGTTACTAGCTGTGGAGCGCGGCTTTAAAAAAGAAAGTATATAAGTATGTTTATCCGCATTCTAGATTCCATAACACAAGCTATAAAAGCTTACCATGGGTCTAGATAGCGTTGTCTGGAATGTTGTGGAATATTTATTTATTATTTATTTCTTTATTAAGTTCAAGTCTACTGTTGAACTTTAAGAAACATTGAGGTAGGTCATATTGTGTGTTATAGTGCGTAACTGTATTATAGTTGCTATATTATCGTACCTAGTTCTATTAAAGCCTCTAAGCTGTGGTGTGGCAGTAGTGAACGCGACTCCTACGCAGGAGTCGCGGGTTCGATCCCCGCTCAGTGCAAATATTTGTATGCATGAATATGGCTATTTGCATTGGTCTGGGTGTTTCTATGTATAATATTTATGTATTTCCAAAAAAAAAGTACATATCTAAGTATTTTCATCCGCATTCTAGATTCCATAACACCAGCTAGTTAAGGTTACCATGGGTCTAGATAGCGTTGTGTAGAATGTTGTGGAATATTTATTGTTATTAAATGTAATTAAACATTATAAGTAGGTAAATTATTTGTTTATTATAGGTGATTATGTATTTTAAAAAGTGAGTTCCAAAAATTGCATTTGTAATAGATTTGGTGAATAGTTCTTTTTACATAATATGTGTCTATGTTTTATGAATTTTGCTAAAATAGTGATGTGCGAATAAGTTATACCTAGCTGCATTGCAGGTTTAGAAAAATTAGGTCACGGCAGTAAAGGCTACGAGAGTTTAGTATATTTGACAGGTTTCCAATAACACATATGTTACTTCTACAAATTTTACGTCAAAATTTTCGACATGGAGCCGACTTTGATATGGAGTTCTATTTTAAGAGGTGTATGTGGCTCAACGAACCCCTCTAGACAAATGGCATGAATAGAATGACAAATAGGTATATGGGATTTGACGTATGTGACATTCGTTGACGACTGTCATATACGTCAAATCCCATACATTTGTCATTCTATTCCACGATACGCGCGCAAGGAATTACCACTTGTCTGGAGGGACAGGACCTTCGCGGACCAAATAAACCTCACCTGCTAAGGGCATACCTACTAATTGAACGATGAGACGTAAGGCGTAAGTACTTTCGGGGTTCAATGAGAGCATGGAGCATAAGTAAGAGTACAGATCCCAAAATATCCAGTGCAAGACGCCACTTCTTCAAAACGCATAATTTCAATTTATATTTTTCATATTATATCAATTCATAAAATAAAATAAATATTTTAATTAAAAGATTAGAAAAAAAACGTCAAAGAAACTCTATCATGCCATATGTCTAACAAAACAATTGTACTTATCATATTGTGAGGTTATCAAACCTTCAGCATCGCTCATAATTGGTTTTCAATTAGGTACATTTTGAAATTATATTCTTATAAGTTCCAAAAAACATAACATAACATAACACATTATGTTTTTGGAACTTATAAAAATATTATTTCAAAATTCAAAATATAGTTCCAAAAAACACGGGAAAAAGAAACAAAAATACAATTAAATAGAATAGGGCTCCAAGTCTAAGGGTACATGTATTTTTTATGAGAATTATTTATCATTTTTATGTTTCCAATTCATCTCTAGGCCTTTTTTATTTCGCTATTGGCAGAGGAAATCGTAAGTGTGTGTGGGCTGAAGAAATAAGCTTTATTTCGTTGTATTTCAGATTTATCGTTTTCACTTGGAGATTTAATCATAATATATTTTATTCAGCTTTTGGTAAGTAATTGATAGCTAAGTAATTGATGTGCACCACTGAAATTTTCCTTCTTTCAAATATAATCCAGTTATTGTCTCTTTTACAATATTGCGTGACAATACTCCCTGATTATTACAGAGATTTTTATATATTACTAGGCAGATGTATACCTATGTAGGTTTGAGACCAGCCTCTATAGACAAGTGGCAACTCGTTGGCTGGCGTATCGTGGAATAGAAAACCTAATGTATTGGATTTAACGTATATGACATTCGTTGACGCTCGGTCTCTGTGGACATAGACGTGATTATTAGCACTGCATCGTAAATACCTGTTGATATTCACGTCGATACGCTGGTTTTCAAATTGCATGGATCGAGTTTTGCAGTAAAATTAATGACGTTTATTTTCATGAAAATCAACGTTTTAGAGTAAGTTCAGAGACAACGGTATGATTTAATTTGATTGAAAAAAAAAAGATGCCGGAAACATTACAACAAATATTCGATTTCATGTCCCCAAGCCCAGGCTTTTACGCTCATTAGACTGACGTTTCAACCGCCGTGATTCACTTTAAAAACAAAACAAACTGTTTTCCAACTGCAAACAAAATTACTCTTCTAGTACCTACACTCCATTAGCTAATAGTGAACCAAAATAACTAACTGGTCAACTTGTAGGATGAACCGGAAACTTGGTCGTGAGTCAAGCCAAAATTTTCGAGTTTTGTATGGTAAATAAATCGCGATAGTATATGTAATACATAGACTATATACAAGCTCTATGGTAAAGTCGCAGTAATTACCACTACACCGCGGCGTAAAAATAAGAACTATAATTGGTACACGTTTGGCATAATATTCAATGCTTCCCATAATTACACACATAAAAAAGGCAAAGGAGGTAAGTTTAAAGGAGGGTTACAGGCAACATTGACAGTTTAAAGGCAACATTGACAAAATAAAGGCAACATTGACTGTAGTCGCAGTAATTGCCACTACACCGCGGCGTAAAAACAACAACTACATTGGTCCAAGTTTGACATATAGGTACTCTATCCTCCCCATAATTACACACATAAAGGAGGCAAAGGAGGTAACTGTAAAGGAGGCTTAAGGGCAACATTGACAGTGTAAAGGCAACATTGACATTATCTTACTCGCACATACCTAATACATATTTCGAGTTGTCTTTTGCGATGCATTTTGTCCTGTACATTTTATATTGTATCTATACACTATTATGGTCAAAGTGCTAACAGTGTGTAATACTTATTCGAATAAATAGTCGGTAGCTTAGTGGTTAAGGAGTCGACCTTACGATCGAGAGGTCCCGGGTTCGATCCTGGCCATTACACTACTGACGTGAACCCACTCCTAACACAAGCAATTTAGCTTAGCTGGAGGGGTTAGAGGGAATATTAGTAACTTCGGTTCTAATATTCTTTTAAAAAAAAAAAAAAAAAAAAATATTATGTTGTATTTAAGTTTGTACATGTTAAAACTTCTAAAGTCTAAAAGCTACCATGTGTTTTGATGACCTAACTTGGCTAAAATGTAGCGTTTACTTATTGTATAATTTAATTCCGCAAGACCTAGTAGATTACACAGTAACGAACATTGTATTGTATTTCATTGAATACATAACAATATTCGAGTATGAAGTCCAAAATGGAGTCCTTAATATATACTGCCTTATACATTGATACCAAAACGTGATTATTATTATTGTTGTTTGTTCATTCTCGTGGAGTTTAACGTTTCAAGTTAAATTGCAAACAGTAAAACAGCGATAAAAGTAGCCGGGCTGGTTCCAAGCTCAGGATGGAAAGAGAAAAACAGATCTTTTTTGTGTCTATACGCACACTGGACAGTTCAAACCATACTTCTAGGGCTGGTTGAGTCAATGGAGCGTAAAAATATTGTATTTACTTTTGATATTTTGTATTAAACGGCCTTCACCTCCCCATGTTATGCTTAATTTATATATATTTTTAATATTTTTTAATTTGCATAAAAGGTATAATGACTATAGCGGTTATCGCTGCCTACCCTAGAAGGAATTAAGCGTGAAGCTAAGTTTGTTCCGAAACTACTTTATTTGTATTGTTATTTTTGTTTTGAATCAAATATATTCTCGCCAAACTTAAAGTAAGCCATTTAATACAAACTTTGTGTTCCATTTTGGTGGAGTCAAAATTAATGTTCGCTGTAGCGCTTAAACAAAAAAACAAATGATTAAAAAATAAAAAAACCCGACTGCCACTGAAAAGACCGAAATAAGTTTAATAGCAGGCTGTACCCATTAATTTTCTTTCGGTTTATGATTGGCAAATGGGTACCGCCTGCTATTAAACTTATTTCGGTCTTTTCAGTGGCAGTCGGGTTTTTTATTTTTTAATCATTTGTTTTATTTTATACTTTTTAGTTATGATATGACATGTATTTCTTTTTGTAATCTCCTTCTAATTGCCTTCATAAATCGTTTATACCTTAAATAAAAACTTAAATCAGTAAGTAAGAAAATTAGCGAGAATGATTGTTTTGTTAAACAACTTTAAATCGTTATATATCCTAAACTATTATTTAAAATGAAAAATGGTAAAAGGAACCTAAACCTGATTTTAAAATACCTATTCAACGACACCCCACTTGACATAGTTCATCGACTTTATTTTTTTTCATTTTGACAATATGGCGTCTGGTTGTCGCTGTGGTGAATTTTAATGACTGTCATGTCTTTAGTGACACTCGCATGGTTAAGACGAATCGATTGACGTAAGAATGATCAAAATCGGCCTATGCATTTGGACTATAGAACGCCACATAGAAACAAACATACATACATACATACATACATAGACTGATAAACACATTACCCTCCTTTGCGTCGCGCAGTCGGGTAATTAGACGGCTAACCCCCAAAACTACAAACATGCAGCGATAAATCGCTTCCATGGAGTAGTCGTAACGGCGGGCGTGACCAACACGATTCGTTCAACACAGTGTAACAATATTTTCATTTACAGTCGGCAAAGGTGATAAGTTATACCTTCTCTTCTCTGAGGTGGACATAGGTGGATGGTTAGATGAATTGATCATAATCAAAGAATTTTTAAGGGTAAAAGGGGTACCCTTATTACTAAAAGTCCGTCGTTTATCTGTTTATCTGTCCGTTTGCTACTATATAGATACTTAAAAAAAGTAAAAATAAAATAAAAACACTTAATGGTACGGAACCCTTAGCGCACGAGTCCAATTCGCACATTGCCGACTTTTTATTCCATGAAGCCTCCTGTTTATAAAAATCGTAGATTTAAAATTTTCTTTCAGCCCTACTCGTAGTAAAAATGTAACCTCACATAATGCTGGTAATCGAACCGCGAACGAACTTTTTTAGTTTTATACTTAGCTTTAGAACGAGATAGAAATAGTCGTGAGTTCTTTCACACCAAAGTTAAAGAACCGTCAAGTGATGTTTTGCTTTTTCTTTCTGCCGGGCGGACAATGTCGGTGCTTTCGACGCGGTACGTACACGGACGTTTTGTCAATCACCGATTCCATTTGGTGATATATTTCATCGCATGTCACAAATTTAGGTATTTTTCCCTAGACTTCATTGTTGTAGTTAAGTATAGATCTAACCGAACCGATTTTTTGACATTTGGGAGATTGTAATAGATTTGGTTTCTATTATTTTATTTGTAATTAGTAGTTTAAAAATATTTATGAATAAATAGATTCAGACCAATTTTAAACAGATTTTAAAACAATTAAACTCCAATATACAAAATTAGCAACTATTGAACAATAAACAGATAATAAATATACTCTAGGCCATTTTGCACAGCAGTACCTATCTAAACCCAAAGCATAGCTCAACTAGCTTGGATTATGGTTGCTGAATACTAATTAAACATACCTACTTAGATATTTTTTGTGTAAAAAAATGTCTAGGTATTTTTTTTTCATCACTGTATTTTAAAATTATACCGACAGTAATATAAAAAGTAACACCGGAAAGTCTCAAAGGGCCGTGTCTCATGTAATACAAATAAGTTATCACTAAGATGTATTCCAATAATTTATGGCGGGAATACCGATAAGGTGATAGCTTCAGCCATATTGGAAATTGCAATCTGGCCCGGTGACGTAATCCCGTGCCCGGCAATAAATCAGCGTGTGCTTTACATACATAATATTGATGATATTAATAGCACGAAATTCAGTTTTTCAGTGGGCCAGTGGGTCAGTACCCACTGGCCCCCTGGAATTCGTCATCTGTGCCCATTCGTCCCTTCATAATTTTGAGGTGCCCACTCGTCCCTTGATCTATTTTATAATTAAATTATTATTTATTTTTATCATTTACTCTGGTCCCTGTGGTTGTGGTACAATCGCGTAGTAAAGGCATAATATGATGAAAATCAAACATGAAATTATGGTAGTCATTTTTGAAATTTTTCTTAACTTAAGTTAAGTAATAATACAGTCAACAGGATCTGGGTTTACATCACACTAAAGATCGATAAGTACTTAATAAGATATATTCGGATCCAGTACCACATTTCTAATATCAATGGTATTTTTTATAATCACAACTTGCCTTGGCTTATTGTACTAACCAAAATACTGTATAAATAACAACCATATAAAAAAAAAAAAATAAACAATCCATAAATCCAAACAGTTTATTATCAATATCCAAATAAAATATTTTATAGTGAGACCTACAGCACGGTTACAAAGTCCGAAGAATAACAAAATCTCATTACTGACCTCTTTGGTCCAAACGAGGGTAGTGACTGAATATTCCATGTTCCATATTTGAATGATCAAAGAAATCACACGTGAGTTACATCGTATCCCTTTGAGGATTGTTGTAAAGGTTCGTGTTCACCATATTTAATCACTTGTTTATGACATAAAGTAAGTTAACTTTGTCTTTTAACACTTTACAGTTGAATTAAAAAGAACGTGTTTAAATTAGTTTAAAATGAAGGATAAACTATAGCTCGATTCATGTATCTTGGACCTAAAATGTGCTCTATGAGCACAGTTCACGTTTTTTTTTATGTATTTTGAAGATAGCACAGGGTGCTACTGCAGTGGACGATCTCAAATTCACCAATTATAGATTACTAGCTGTTGCCCGCGGCTCCGCCACCAAACATAGCCTTTGTCAGTTCTCAAGGTCTCATCTACCTTTTTATTATTCGCAATTTAGGTATAGCACTATATTTGACTATATTATACTAAATCTTATAGCATGTTTTTATAAAAAACACATAACTAACTAGTGATTCAATATGGTTTAATGAGTTTTTAACATAACATAACATAAACTCACGCCTGTATTCCTCAAAGGGGTAGGCAGAGGTGCTAGCACCCACATTTCACCAGTCTATGTTTAGGTCCCAATGTAATAGGTGGCGAGCCTATTGCCATTAACCGGGCACTTATAAACCTGCTATAAATACAAACATAACTTCGAAAAGCATCGTAAAGTCATTGGTGTCATGGTAAACCTGGGATCGAACCCGAGACCTCGTCTCAGCAGTCCATTACGCATACCACTAGGCTACCACAGATGAGTTTTTGGACAGAGAAATAATTAATAAACAGACTTTAAAAAACTACCTCACCGTATGGAGTATAGTTAGTTAATACGGCTTTTAAGATAACAATCTTAATTTACACATAAACATAACAATCCTACCTTTTCACTATTGTGACAGGCTGAGACAATCTCTTTCCTTTTGCTATGATCCTAGTAGGTATATATCTTTCGCTTCTTTATTCTACACACATGCTTGCCGTTTGTCGTAAATATAGACGGCATTTCCTTAATATTCCAAATAAATACTAGACAACTGATAAATAATACCTAATTCTACATTATTTCGATAACAGTTATTACATATCTACATCTACGCCCATATCGGAAGACAATACGCTCTCAAAAATGACGGGTCTATTACTCATTCTCGGATCGTTACTTGTAATACTTGTAATGAAAACACGTACCAGCCTGTAATGACTTTCTGGACAGAGCAAAAAGTCCTGGCGGAGCGTGTTTATAGCGTGTACCCCCGGGCTCTGCTTTGCGGTTGGTCTAAGGGCGTATTCATACTACTTTACGACACTAGACATGTTTTGGTTTCCTTTGCTTGGAATAAAAAGAAGCATTTTTGAAAATGGAATATTTATAAACTTCTATAGCTCAAAAGTGTTGTGGTTTGCACGTTTCACCGATAAGGTTTTTTTTTATATTTTACGAAATAACTGTGATTTCTTTAAAGTACCTATATGGAAGCTTTTTGAAAATGAGATCTTGTAGTGTAGAGGGTATTTCAAAAAGTTAATGATTTTCCATTTCACAGAATAAAATTTAACTAATTTTACTAGAGAGGAGAGATATTATGATGAAAAGAGTGTTTTATTTACATAACATAAACTCACCCTGCCCTGCTAGCACCCACATTTCGCCAGTTTATGTTTAGGTCCCAATGTAATAGGTGGCGAGCCTATTGCCATTAACCGGGCTCTTATAAACCTGCGATAAATACACACATAACTTCGAAAACCATCGAAAAGTCATTGGTGTGTGCCATGGTAAACCTGGGATCGAACCTGAGACCTCGTCTCAGCAGTCCATTACCCATACCACTAGGCTACCACTATAAGTGTTTTATTTAATTCAACCTTTTATTTGTTGGCGTCAATGTCCAAAGTCAGAGTCATTGCAGGGTTTAGTGCTGACAATTGGATGATCAAAAGCTTCTCTGTCTTCTACACTGACGGCACAGAAAGTCTTTGTGCTTATAGGGTTGGCAGCACGAGTGTGATTGCCTATTGCACACATCAATAGGCCAGGGTGACCAATTTCCATCAGGTAGGCCGTGTGTTTGTCTGCCACCTCTGTAGCATAAAAGGATAATCAAAACAACAATGCCGGGAACAGAAGGATGGCGACACTGACGCTTCAATATTGCGAAATCGTAATAAATTGTCTTTGATTTGCAACAAAAAAGTGGTTCTGATTTCAACTATTTCAGGGAATTGTTAGTTGTACTCTATTGTAAAACATAAAAAACATAAACATAAACTATAATTTATAGCCTTAAAATTATATAAAATGTACGCTTTTAACTAATACCAAGCATCAAAGTTGTCAGGAACAATTAAAATTATTTTGTAATTTGTTTTGTTCAAATAATTAATGTAAACCGTCCGTAGAATTGTGTTGCCGTAAAAACTCTACACAAAATTACTATCAGTGAAAACTTGTAAATGGCCCTCACTTTGTTATATGAATTCACCTATTGTTATCTTTTAGCTGTAAGTTTTCCTAAAATGATAAAATAAAATAAAGATTATATAAGAAAAAATATAACAGTATAATAATCCCTAATGTTTATATTGTATCCACAGTTGCAGGCTAAGTATTATCTTTCACATAAACATTAGCTACTAATCAGAGAGCACAATGATAATATAAACATTTATATTATTATACTAGCTGTGCCCGCGACTTCGTCCGCGTGGAATGTACTTAATAAAAAAAATCAGTTTATTTTTTTTGTTTTTGGCACTTTTTTTTTAGCCTAAGTTACTCCTTATTACATAAGCTATCTGCCAGTGAAAGTCCCGTCCAAATCGGTCCAGCCGTTCCAGAGATTAGCCAAAACAAACAGACAGACAGACAGACAGACAAAAAATTTAAAAATATATATTTTGGTATGTGTACCGTATATACATTCATATGCATGTAGTAGAAAGCGGTTATTTTAATATTACAAACAGACACTCCAATTTTATTTATTTGTATGTATAGATTACTGGTATAATGCCTTTTAAGTACTTTATATTACACAATATTTGCCGGTGGCCACTCAGGGGCATTTTCCACATTTATCAGAATGACGGTCAGATATATATTTCTCTAGTCTTCATAATTACACTAACTTTGTTAAACTAAATCACAAGGGTGTTCATATTTTATGGAATTAAATTTATTCGATTTAGAAAGGATTTTTTTGATCGGTCCGTGCGGAATTTGAACCCGTGATCCTTCTCTTACAGGGAGAACGCTTTGACCACTAAACTACCACACCACGCTCTAACTAATCCAAATCTTGGCTCTCTTTACATATCCGTCTTTGAGGTGACGGTGGAGCCATCTATCAATACTCTTACGAGTTATTGGAACCGATGAATGACTTTTCAATAATTTTAAACAATGATTTTTGATGACGATACTGTTTGTCACGGAGATGAAAATGCTGTGATGGATGTGCGGAGTCACGCGTAAAGATCGCGTGAGGAACTCTTGGATCCGCGGCAGCCTTCATGTCCGTGACATCGCAGATAAAATGCAAGAGAGTCGCCTGCACTAGTGCGGCCCATGAAGTTACGTGGGTAACAATGGCCTGGTAATGGCGCTGGGTCCGGGTAGAAAGGGTAGGCCCAAGATGTCCTAGTTTGACAACTTGACTAAAAATATCACTGTGTCACTGCTACGTACAATGCAGTGTT
Source organism: Eilema sororculum (assembly GCA_914829495.1). Lineage (NCBI taxonomy): Eukaryota > Metazoa > Arthropoda > Insecta > Lepidoptera > Erebidae > Eilema > Eilema sororculum. Next base: position 17,377,857 of record OU618550.1, read on the forward strand.
TAACAAAAAATAAGTAATATTTTGTCATAATTTACCTACATCTATAATAAAATAAAACTCATATTAAAACAATTATTATTACTACATTCCGATAATTGTAATTCAATAGTCTGCTCTGTGATATCTATACTCTTACAAAATGACATTTTTTAAAGCGTAGTTGAGCAAATGGTCCACTGATATGAAACGCGATTCCGACCTAAGAAGACACCGGCAAGAAATTCAGCGGGCTTTTTTTTATTCCATTTACTACTAATATTGTACTTAATTAATGCTTGAGTAAAGCATAATTGAGCGAACCACAACCACTCATTTCCAAGCTTGTTTATCATCTAAATAATCTTGGATATTATAATAGCCTAATATATTCCAACACGGTTTATTGCGAACGATCATTCATCAAATAATCCGCTTTTGCAAATTTCTTTACGGCGTTATAATGGAGTTTTATGTTAGCGTAATCTACTTAAAAAATAATATGGACCGTATTACAGAGAAGTCCGTAGGCTGTTAGCATTATCGTACTCAATAAGGGACAGCAGACATCATAAAAACTGGATTAATACTTTTTATATAAACCTCTAGTTCGTGAACTAACAACTCACATTTATTATGGTTTTTATAAAATATGCTTTTGTAAAAACTTATGTTTTCTACTTTTTATAGAGCAGAATATTTTATTTAAATGTTTGATGGAGTAACTCAGAGTACCTAAATACGAGTATTTTCTTTTTAATAAACTTAGACTATTTTATTCAAAACATAATATTAAAAAATAAGGCAAAAAATTTATACTTATATATTGCTGTATCACGAAAAATTACTAAAGTTTCGTAGAAAATTATTCATATATTATAATATATTTTTATTCCTATTATTAATTAATAATCTAGCGCGACCTCAAGTTTTTCTAAATCTATTAGGTGATATTTTTAGGAAAGGCAGGGATATAATAGTAGAGAGTCGACAGGCGTATGTTGTGATCGTAAAAAGAACACGGCCCGGCCCACCTGAAGCGGGAAGCGGAGACTCACTCGTGTTTGTGCATATTTAGTACAACTGGTACAGACATAAATAAGCTAGTGCAAAAATACATAGGTGGATACCGCATGTATGTAATAGAGCTAGAGAGAACTGCAGACGTTATTAATAATGGATGATATTTTTCTATGTACTCCATCTAGTTCACAAACTAACAACTCTCATTTATTATGCTCTGTATAAATGTGTTTCTCTGAAAAACTTCATTTTCTGAGTAATTTTCTCGACAGTTCCTTCAGTAAAGTAATATCTAGTGCTGGATTTCTGTTGTTTAATTTAGAAGAGGGTGAAGGCAGATACGATGACTAAAATAATCTTATACTACTTCATATTTATAGAGATCTATTCCAATCTAATGCCATTTCTAAGCTGCGTAAAGATTGAAGTGATATCGTAAGAAATACATTAAATATCGAAGTACACGGTTACAAGTAGAAAGAAAGACCTAAGAGGGATGAATTATTTGCAAAATGTGATGCCGTGAAGGGAGTGAGTTTTGAAATGGCTGCAAGCTAGGACACTCAAATAAATTTGGGCAAAAGAAGGGAGATAACAATAATGATTTTGGAATAGATATTGTTCAAAACATAATAGTAGTTCCTATTGTAATCATCTCAGCGTTGTTACCCGTTGCCATCAAGGTATTGTCATATTGTACACTCATGTCATCTTTTACGACAACAAACCTGCATTTCTTGGGTCTACTGATGCGGATGGCAAGACATCCACATTATCTATTCTTCTTCTGTACGTATAGTACACCATCGAGTTAGTATCGGCTGCAAACGAACATTGTTTGTAGTCTACAGTAGTAACAATGTTTGAAATTGAAACCATTCAAATTATGTTGAAATACAATTATATTGGGAAAAAGGAAATTTCTCGAAAGATTTCGACTATTCTTGGTAAATAGTAATTTAAATAAGTCATTCCGAGCCACTAATTAAAATTGGCTATAGAGTCTTTACACTAACGTTGTTGCCTAAGAAAATACACAATTAGTTTTAAATAATATTATCAACAAGAAGGAAATTTTATAGGACATATTTTTGCGAGATTCTTTTATTTTGAAACTTTTACAGAAAAATATGTATTTCTTCGTTACAATATATATTCTCGTTGACAGTTGATAGCTATAATTAATAAATGTACACAATACAAAATACAATTCGTTTAGAAATAACCGACACCCATCAGCCGTTTCCCTAAATTGTTTGCAATTCCTTAATACAGTATTATATTTTTGTAAATTGTCGAAATCACGTCGCCCGAGGCGGACTGACAGCGTCTCACAATATTTATTATTCCTTTGTGAAGGAAGATATCGTGAAGCACGCCCTTTCCATGATATTTTATTAAGCACGTCATTACTTATTTCGAGTAAATAAAAATACTTCATACTGAAATGGCGTCTCTAGTGTTTGGCGAAACATTGAGAACGATTGAATTTTTAAACGTTTTATCTTTTTGATTTCCAGAAATGTTTATCAGTCTTGTTTCTTTTTAATATTTTTGTTTGCTTTACCTGTAGCTTTACAAATTAACAATACGTATAAATAAATCATTAATTTTTAATATTGAGAGATGATATTATCAAACTGATTGGTTAGTCACTGGTCCAACTTCATCAGAAAAAAATGGCATATAAACATTCGTGTGACCAAAAGGCTGGATGGTATCTTGCACAAAGAATTAGCATTGTCATTCAACGTGACAAACTGCTAACTTTGGGAACATTAGCTGTTGGTGCTAATTCGAACGAAGTTGTTGATCTATAATATGCAAAAATTATGAGTAGATGTAAAGTTTTGATTATTAAAAAAATAAATATGTGCTGCTTAAAATTAAGTTATCGTCATTTCTTATTTGACACATTTCTGCTATTTACTTTAGATCCATGTACATTATATTCATCTCAAAATAGTTATGGAAGACTACTAGAATGAATGAGATTTTGCTACATATTCTAAAGATCTAATAGCAATGGTCTTGAAATTCGTAGTATCCATCCACAGTTTCATCTATTCTTATTTTTCTTTTTTCTTCCCCACTCAATTCAACAAGTAAGCACAATTTTTAAGACAGAAATTGTCACAACGCGCTTCGCGTCGTAACACTTGTCTTCTTGTCAAGTCACTCCATCACTGTCGAGTGTGTAACTTAACATTTACAGTTGATCAAGAAAGTATATTTCCCAGTTAATATAAACAAGTGCGAGAAAAAGGCAAGTATTTATGCGTAGTCATGGGAGCACATCGGCCAATGTCGGGCATTTTCGGATACACGCTAACTAAATTGCGGAGTAGCGTGGGAATGACTCCGACCCGGTCATTACCGTAGTACCACAGTTATTCGTTGTGAAACAATAACAGTAACTCGATTAATTAGTGTACACTCACATATGCATTCAATGGCTTTTTCTTACGACTTTCTTACTATTTTTTCTGTAGTTCACGTTGTTGGTAAACAATTGTAACCGTTACTCCTATTACGTTACGTCCTCTGTTCTTGGATCCCGTAAACTTATTCGTAACGATATTGTTATTTTTATTAGCTGTATCAATATTAGAACGTTTATTGAGTATCAAATTGGGTTCAAGTTTTGTGTGTTAAGTGTGATGGTTACCCTACTTATGTTGCGAGAAAATGTCTTTTAGGCCTTTATTGAAACCGTTTAAAAATTGGGTTAGTGGCGATTACCCCTCAGTGGCGACTCAGTTCTTACCCAGATGATTGATTAGTACCGACTATTGACTCAACTAGTGTAATCATTTTTAATAAATTTCATATTCTTATCTCGTTATAATAGGTTCATATATCAACGCAACATCTCAAAGTCTAGCCTAGCTACGTACCTATCCGTAACGAGGTTCTGTGCAACTAAAATTATAAGGAAAGGGATACAAAGCAAACATAAGGGTTCGAAACCAATCATAAGTATTTTGATTCCGAATAACGCTTGAGGAAATTCAAGTTATTTGTTCAGAATTGTTTATTTTTGACTGCCTTTTGGGTCCGTGTTATAACTTTCGTCTGCTATTGCGGTTTTGCCCTTAGTTTTCCACACATTTCACAGCTGTTGCACTTAAGTGATTAGGTACAGTGATCTAATGCACTAAAAAAGCGTTGCACGTTATAGCAGTTAGATATCGACCAGATGCGACTTACTAGGTACAATGTAATGCGCTGTTGATATGATACTATCTTAAACTGAAACACACATTGAGACTACTCCTCCGTGCCTCGGAGAGTACTATTAGCTGTCGGTTCTGGTCATTCCAATCATACAAAGACCCGTAGTCTTCACGATGGTCAGAGCCCTGAAAATATAATTTCAACAGCAAATATATATTCTGATAAAAATGTCACCCAATGACATTCATTTTGTAACACATCATCATTCAATTTAGTTTTAACTGACTCTCCAGAATTCCGCACATTGCACATTGCAACATCGCGGAAATGTGCACTTTGTGTATTGTGCCTAAAGAACTTAAATCAAATAAGTATATTCCTCACACTAATTCCTTTAGGAGCTGAGAGAATATTTCTGGCACGTTTTGAGTGCGGTGTGAAATTGCATATATTTTGAACAAAACTGGAACAAAGTTAGTGGAGTTAAGGTTATTCAGTTTGCTAAACATTGTTTATTATATTCATTTGTATTGTTTAGCTTAGGTGAAGCTTTTTTCATGCCTTCATAAACACACTAGCTTTTGCCCGTGACTTCGTTCACGTTAAGTTCTAAATAGAAAGGTTTAGGACACACTGCTCCTGTTCCCGCGACCCAGATAAAGCCATGCCAATGTACCAGGGTCACAAAAATACTGATCCCGTGACCGCAACCCGTAGCAACCTTGCGATTGTTTCATTGCAATCAAACAAACGTAAGATTTTTAGTCTGATCAAGACCTTTCTAATAAAAAAACCGTATCAAAATCTGTTCAGTAGTTTTTGCGTCCATTGCGAACATACATTTCCAATTTCCAATTATTATATAATAGTACCTATAGATAAGATATAGATATCTAAAGGTAAAAGCTGTATGCTTTTTATATCTTATGTCATTGTTATATTAGTAACAATATATTATATCAATGCTTGTTCTTTCTTTGTATTTGGGACTGGTATATTAGTCAATAAGTAGGTAAATATCTATATTTCAGTCAATAGGTATAATTATTTTGTCACTAGGAACATGTGGGTACGTTCTAATAATAACTCAATAGTAGAAACAACGCTTCTAATCTAATAAATTACAAGTATCTACAAATTTTTGCTACAACAAGAATGAAATGGGAATGATTGTCTGCAATATAAACTGAAAACTACGCTTTTATTGGACTCATTACAAAGTAATCGTACGTTTCTAGAAGACTTTTAATTTCTTGCTCTTTTAGTGCTAAGTGTCTTAGAAACACTAACGATTGCATCGTGCACTTAAGTATAAAGAGGTTGTATAATTGGGGCATTTTACTTAACCTACAAAAATAATATGGATGTTATGTTGAGCAGCATATTTTGCGTTGAGTACAAAGCTTCGAAATTTTCATGGTGGCCCTATTTATGCGACACATACCGACATGACATAACTGATAAATTCTGATGATTCCCTGTTATGGCCAACTAGTGAGTGATTGTTGAGACAACTGTAAGAAGAGTTGAATGGAAGAATATACACTATGAGCCGACTACAAATAAATAATGCAGATGATGAAGATGATAGGTACCGAACTAAGGATTGTACAATCACTTGAATTTAAGTGTAACTCGATGCCGACAAGGCAGTATCAACTTCAAGGGGTATACTATAAAAAGAAATATACTCTAAAATGGCTCAAGACAACACTTCCATCACATAAAATAAAGACTTAACCACATTTCTGTTTCCAATTCACTTCCCAGTTGTCATTACCGGTTGGCAGTTCGCCACCGCCGTCAACCGTTGATTCACTTATCGCTACGTCTTGCACCTGACCTGTTTTCTTTTTACCCTTTCATTTCCTTCAGGGTAAAAGCTTTCTAAATTTATTTTTACTTAATGCTGAATATACTTCTACTTCAGAGTCTAGGGTAAAATTCTGTTTGTGTGAATATGTGTAGTTACACTCACTATTACTACGCTATTTTCAATACTGATATCATTAATTAGGTAATAAAGACTATTGCCATCGAATGTACCTACAAATTTTGAATAGACTGTATATCAGACCAAAGTTAAAATCAATTTTAAAATTCTTCACTTGATATCAGAGCAAAGGTTTTCGGTTAATACATTCATTTTCAAATTCAATTTATTTTATTTTGTTTGCCAGCTGCGGTATCAGTATAAAATTTCTCCAGGGATCGAAATGGTTGAAATTGAATGCATGACTTTAGTTCGATTCAAAGTACTTGGATTTTCAAGTCAGCATGTACTGCTTGTTAGGTCCATATTTGAAAGTATGACTTTACTAGCCGTTATTTCTGATTTAATCAATTATTTGAGCATTTTTTTGGAAGCACATGAAATAATCTCTTGGCATATTTGTGAAAGTTCTTATCAATTTTGTAGTTCGTGACTGAAGATGACAGATAAACTGGCGTGCAATTATTTTGTGTTCTAGATTATTTATGAACACGTTCGTAGTAACTTTCATATTAGATACCATTCATTGTATCCTCGATGTTAGTTCGATGTACGTAAAAACTGATAGTAAAGATGATAGTAAAATCATTACCTATAAAGGGTACTCAATATAAACTTAATAGCATCATAAATCAACCATTAAACCTGAAAAAAATATTGAAGCTCGGTGCCGAAGTCCAAGCGTTTATACTTCCTATACTAAATTTTCACCTATGGGCATTGATGACGACCTGTTGTAATCCATATCTATACTAATATTATAAATGCGAAAGTAACTCTGTCTGTTTGTCTGTCTGTCTGTCTGTATGTTACTCTTTCACGCCTAAACCACTGAACCGATTTTGATAAAATTTGGTATAGGGGTAGATTAGACGGCTTATTCCGAACCTGACCCGTAAACCTGACCCGGTTGCGGGTTAGGTTAGGAACTTGAAAAATAATGTGATATTTGTTCGGAACGTAACCCTCTTCCTAACCCGACATCTCATTCCTATCATTACCCGAATTGCGCAGATTTCTGTTACTTTTAAAAGCCGAATTGTGGTAATTCCAACTTCTGTAGGTTAGGTTCGGTTAGAACTGTGACCAGTGACCACAACGCACGAGCCGAGCGAGCGAAGCGAGCGTGCCGTGACAGCGGCTGGCGAAGTGTCAGATCTGAGCAATTCGGGTTATGATAGGAACGAGACGTCGGGTTAGGTTAGGAAAAGGGTTACGTTCGGAACAAATTTTTCAAGTTTTCAACCTAACCCGCGACCGGGTCAAGTTTTCGGGTCAGGATCGGAATAAACGGATTAGACCATGAGAAAGGAAATAGGCTATGTTTGATCGCGAAAATTTGGCCACGGCCAAAAGCTAGTATAATATAATATTATAACAAATAGTAACAGAAATGGATACATCATATTATATAATTACAGAATAGTTTAGGCCAAAGCTATTTCTGCCCAAAAACTGAAATTTTAATAACTATTCTCCAAGGATTAGAGACTTAATGGACTTCTCACTGTGCACACTAATTGCTCTCAAAAATATAATCTCTTTTGGTAAGCCGGTAAGCCCAGAAGTCAATTAAAAGCAGCAAGTTTCAGTGTATGTTCAAGCTGTTAAGTACAGGACTCATTAGTGTCGTTGCGGTTTAAACTTAGGGGATATTCACATTGCTGTAGGGAGACATGAGAATGATCTCTATTTTAAAAGGAAGGCAACGCACTTGTGACTCCTATGGTGTTGCGGGTGTCCATGGGCGGCGGTGAACGCTTACCATCAGGCGATTAGGCAGGCAAACACAGACGGATGTCTGCTGGTTTGCCTCCCTAATCCATAAAAAAAAAATGAACAATCGACGGAAAATTGTCAATAAGGACTTCAATGCACGAATGAATGCCGGCTTGGTAATATTTCTAGCTTATGGAACCTTGATTATCGATATCATACTTAACGATCGCTTTTTTATACCAGTGGGTTGTTATTCAATGAAAATGTAATCACTATGTTCGCAGATAAATGGTGCTTTCTTTTTACTTGTTTTGACAATTGTACCCGCAATAATGAATTTACTCTATGCACTCTAAGCCCGTTATTTTTAAATTTGAAATAATCCAACACACAACAACAACACAACGCAACGCTATCTAGACCCATGGTAAGCTTAACTAGCTTGTGTTATGGATATACTTTTTTTTGTAAATAAATACATATTATAAACACCCAGACCAATGCAAATAGCCATTTTCATGCATACAAATATTTGCACTGAGCGGGGATCGAACCCGCGGCTTTTGCATGGCAGTCGCGTTCACTACCGCCACGCCACAGAGGGTGTAATATTTTGCTTTGGTATAAATGCAATAATCTGTTTTCCCTATAAAGATTTCACAGCAGTCTTACTAAGAAAATAAGTTTATACCACAATTTAAGCTAACGTTAATCCTAAGCCGTACGCTGTCAATGTGTAGTGACCTTTAGTATTGGCGCTAACGACTCGGTCGGGTATCAAAGAAAATAATTCTGTTTATGTCGCCTTGTTATGCATACTAATTGTGTCGGAACAAATGAAATTAGAATAAACTCTTATTAAAACTATGCGTATAACACAAACAAAGGAGTGTTTACGAAGCACTTTGAAATTGGAATGTACAGTCAGCGTCATAAGTGTCTTGACGACGAAGTCTCAAAATGATCTTAAAACTCTCGTAATAAGAGCAAATCAAACTGTTTTATTGATTTATATGGTATTATTATCCGAACTAAAGGTGAATACCAAATATCAAAATAATCGGTCAACTGGAAGGAGGTCAAAAAACGTAATAAAGATCATTTTGAGTACTTTGTACGTCAACATCTTTCCCATGCTGACTGTACCTAAATATTTTTATTATAATAATATACATTTTTATCAAGGCTTTCGAATTACTTACATAGAAATACAAGATAATTGGCGAATAAGGTCGCATGATTATTGGGATACTCTGATGTTGTGAGTATTGAGGTGGGCCGTGTTGCTACATTTTTTTGAATATTAATCCTAGATATACCTAAAAATCCTTCGATAAGACTCGATGATTCGTTTTTTTTCTAATCCTTACCTACCTATATCCTGTAGGTATACCGCCCGAGGGACAGATAGAGTTATGTTGAACACAAATATTTTAGCAGTGGTTTCTTAACATAGATAAATACACCTTGATTATATATAAATAGATGGTACCTGGTATAGAAAAAATCATGTAGATGGTAAGTTTGTTGTAGTGCGCTATGAAAACTCGTGCAATTTCCCGTGAGATTGCTGCAAAATAATAATTTATCTAGTTTTTTTTTAATTAAATTTATTTTCCCCTCTGGTGAAGTTAATTAGCTTGTGTAAAGAGTGTAATAACTATTATTGAATTAGCAGTATCACTTAATATATTATTTATATCGAATTTAAAATTGTCTTCTTCCCCAAGACCGATGACATAAAAAATCACCAATCAACAGAACACAATCATGATTAACCACCTGAGGATGGTTATTAATTATATACATAACGAACAATACTGGCTCTAGTACACTACCCTATGGGACACCAAAGTAATTACATTTGGGATTTGTTCAAAAATATAAAATTATTGTGTATCTTCATCAAATTTAAAAACTCTCGTGATTGGTATTCCCTTTGATGCAAAGGGTTTAAACCAATGTATAGTAAAGGCTTTGATACCATTATACCTCTATGTTATTGATACACAAGTACTACTTCGTGACCTATATGAATAAAATATTTGATTTGAATTTGAATCTGGAAACATTCTCGCTAGACGGCTAAAAATAGATTACGACAATTTTATTTACATAGTAAATATCCCTTGAGACATAAACAGAAAGTTGCGTACTTAATTCGACCTAGAACATCATTATGTTAGAAATCATGTTATGTGGACTTTTTATGTTACCTTTCGAAGTCCAAGGGAATGCCGGATAATGAGAAGAGTTCGCAACTTTTAACATAACATAGAATACAAAAGCAGCTGTATATGACATCATTATTTGCACTACAGCACTTGAAGCGTAGTTGTTTACGTATTCACTTCCCTGTCACAGGATTGAGCTTTTTGATACTATAGAATCCATATACGCATGAACGCATATGGTATTCGTATGGTTATTGTAAATTACAAATGCTTGGATCAGATGAATATAGATTACGCTCAATTATCTCGCATATATTTAACCCCTTGTTTTAAGAACTTATGCTTTAGCTGTAATTTTTCCAGGAAGAATGGTATTGTTCTTGTTGCTTTGGAAATTTGGATGAGGTATTTTTTTTTTTCCGTGCGGAAATCCCCTTGGATACCCCCCTGCCGGAGCCGGAAGGGGAGGTTATGTCGGACTCGAACCGACTAAAACCGCACGCCGACTGTGGGTCGTGGTGCTAGGCCGGAGGTGAGGTTGTCATCGACATATCCCTCGCACCCCGGCGGACCCAGGGCCATCACTTATGGTCTAGCCTTCCTCGGGAGGGGGAACAACGGTGTCCCCGACTCGCCCCCGGAATGGGGAGGCGCGCTTCTCAGCGCGCCGTCGCCGGGGCCTGCTTCTGCTGGGGTGACAGGCGGCTTCACCCGTCACCCCCAGGCCCGCGCTCATGGGGGACGGAGGTCAGTCAGTGCCCTCCGACGCCCGAGTTGCCTGCGCGCGCGGGCAGCGCGGTTCGCGAATCTCGCTCGCTCGCGCTGCCTCTCCCGTTCCGCCGTCTCCTTCACGACCATTACCTGTTCGCTGAAGGAGACGCCGGCCGCCCACGCGTCCGCACAGCGGACCATTGCTGTGAGCAGAGAGGCGAGGGTAAGAACTCTCACTCCCAGGGCCGTCACTAGTTCTCGCCTCTGTCCGGCCCATGCCGGATACTCGGTGAGCGTGTGCAGCTCTGTGTCCTCGCTCGCGTCGCAATGATGGCACTCGGACGTTGGCTTCTTTTCGATCCGACGCAGATACCGCCCAAAGCACCCGTGCCCGGTGATAATCTGCGTCAGTCGATACGAGAGGCTGCCATGTAGCCTCTCTAGCCATTCCCCCATGATGGGCCTTACCGCCTCTATGACGGCATGCCCTGCGCGTGGTTGCTCAAGCCGTCGCTCCCACTCCGCCACCATGATCCTGTGGAGCCGGGATCTCTCGGCCCGAATGTCTTCAGGCTCGGGATCGTATCCCCGCTCCCGCGCCTCCTTACGGAACCGATAGAGTGCCGCAAGGGATCTCGCTTCCAGGATCCACGGTGGCGATCCGGCTAGGAGACTCGCCGCTTCAAAGGATATCGTCTAATCCAATCCAAAGGGTATCCCCTAATTGCCCTGGAGGCCATCCTCTGCTGCGGCGCACGCAACAGGGGCATGAATCTGGTCTCCAGGGTGTCCGCCCACACGGGACACCCGTATAGGGCCATGGACCGCACGACACCCGCGTAGAGTCTCCTGCAGGAGTCCTCCGGGCCCCTCAAGTTGGGCAGCAGCCGCACCAGCGCATTAGCTGTCACCAACAGTTTGGAGCGCAGACTTCGGAAGTGCTCTCCGAAGTCCCACCGACCGGGATGAGGTATCCTATTACGTCTTATTTTCTCATGAAATATCTTAGTAAATAGATTTGCTCTACTCAAGAGGTTGGCAACTTAATCACTTTGGATACAAACGTTAATTCTATGAATTTTAGTTTGGATAAGCACCTCTATAAATACATTGCTTTAGAAATGATGAGTTACCTTCTTAATCTACCTTCAGTTTCTATCATCAAAATGAATAATATCTTTCATTCATACTGATCATTTCTTCAGCTCTTGCTTTTTGCAGTCCGGTCGGCTTTCCCACGCTTTTTATATTTTTAGTTTACTTTGGCATAAACGTTTCCAATTGGCCGCCCTCTTACCTTCCAATCTGAAAATCTTGCAAAATCCATACTAATATTACAAATGCGAAAGTAACTCTGTCTTTCTGTCTGTATGTTACGCTTTCACGTCTAAACCACGCAACCGATTTAGATGAAATTTGGTATAGGGATAGGTTAGACCTTGAGAAAGGACATAGGCTATGTTTGGTCGCGATAACCGATATCCACGCGGGCGGAGCCGCGGGCAAAAGCTAGTTTTACATAAAATAAGTATTTTTGATAACACAAAATAACTTACAAACTTGCAATATAAGATTCATAAGCAATTGTGTTGTTTGTTAGATTCTCCAATTAACGAGTTAATATAGAAAGACTACTCAATATCAAAATGCTGGTTCTAAGATGAAGGTAGTCATTGTATTACAGTCTCGAGCGTCAGCTACTGCGGCTAGCTATGCAAATTGGTTTTGACTGAAATGGAAATGAGTTATGAACGAATCGATATATTATTATGTTTGAAATTGTCTTTGAGATAGAAATTACTTACTATAATCCCTATAGTTAACATTTTAAGAAGGAGTCTCAAATAGTTTAATGTGTTTGTAAGGCTTGTTTAAACGAAAACTGAGTTTAAGATTGTGGAGAGCTACGTATTGGTTTATGTACACTTCCCAGCTAGATGTAAATAGTTAAAATGACATATATTTTTAGAATCTATATTTAGAACTCCTGGACAAATCTTGGGAAAATGTTTATGGTTCAATTAGGATTTGCGTATCACACACACACAAACACACACACACACACACACACACACACACACACACACACACACACACACACACACACCACACACACACACACACACACACACACACACACACACACACACACACACACACACACACACACACAGAAACTTGGACTTCTGCATGCACCAATTTGCAGTAGGAACTCTTTACAAAATTCATTACAATTGAAATTCAGGACAACACAATAATACAACTTGAATGCAAATTTTATAAAGAAAATTTCAGGCTTGAACCAATAGTATTTTACGAAAAAAAGGGCTTAATTACAGTTTTGCAGTAACAAATCCAATTTGTTAAACGACTTAAAAGCCGGGCGAATTATCCCTGGAGTCATAATTAAGATCAAAGCCATTTCGCAGGAATTAACTAGCCAAAAGCTTTTGCTTATGTTGGAATATTTATTTTACCAAAAGTAAGTTCAAGAGATGCTCCTGTGACCGTAACGTAGTCAAAATTCTCATAATTTTTGAACCGTGTCGATTAAAAGTAAGTTGAGGAAAACAAGAACTACAGGCCGGAGGTGAAAAGTGTTGAAGTTGAAGGTGGAAGGAACTGGAATATGACGAATCAAAGAACATCAAATGTCATCTAGGCGCTTCTTCCGATAAGTGACAAATGTACGCCATGACATATAATATTTGCCATGTATAATATGGACAGTTTACTTATGTAAGGCCCGTATTCTAGAATGACACCCGGCCTGAATCTCGATTTGTCTGAAGACAGATTGTACAGGCCCCATGTCAAACTATCAATCTGTCTATATACCTAATCTGTCCTCAGATAAATCGTGATTCAGGATGAGTTTCATTCTAGAATACGGGCCTTAAAATGCCAGCTTGTTCTTATCACCGCAGTTGCCACATAGGACCCAATATCTAGAACTCTCAAATTCAACAAACCCATGTTACCAATAATCCCGGTGAGGTGAAGTCCAAATGAGTTACAACAGCCTATCAAAAAAGACAGCTGAATTAAGTTGTAATGATATGAAACTTAACCAGTAATACAAAACTAACTCCAAAAGACACTATGAATATTAACCTAACTGCCAATATAAAGCCTCTGTATATTTAAAACTGAAACCACTACTATGGCGGACACACGCTAAGGTAGTTTAAGTTTTAACTGTGCGGTACGCTTACAGTACTTATGGACTTTAAGTATTAGCTTGTGAGTGAACGGCATACCTCGGTAAATGCACTTAAGGTGATGTTAGAACACGTAAGTCGATTACCGTATTAATATTGGCGCTTTAAGAGTAATTGTATGAAGGAAGCATGGAATTTACTAGAAGGGACAAGGTAATTTTAGGTAAATTTCTAGAAATTACCAATTTGATGTGGTAATATTATCTACATTTTCAAAAACCATAACATACCTAATCCGCTGTGCTCTTGTCACCGCCGGTGTGCCAGCTGTGCTAGAACCTAACGGTTTGGCGCGCGACGATGGCAAGAGACCGGACGGCATGTCATTAATGCCTTGGAAGATGGGTAGGGCTCTGGTGTGGGACGCAACATGCGTCGACACCATTGCCCCTACCCATATACCTGGCACGGCTGCCTGTGTTGGTGCTGCCTCAGCTTCTGCGGAGTCTCTCAAGCGGCGCAAAAACTCTAATCTTATCGGAGATTATGAATTTGTACCGTTTGGAGTCGGAACCTTGGGATCATGGGGTCCGAGCGCCCGTAATCTTTTCAGGGATATTGCGAAGCGTATGGTCGACGCTTCTCGTGACCAGAAGGCTGGCCTCTTTTTAGGTCAGAGATTAGGCATTGCCATACAACGTGGCAATGCTGCCAGCCTTCTGGGAACGCTACCACAAGAGGCATGCGATGCGGAGGAATTTCATGACGCATTTTAACATAATTTGTAAATATGTATTTTAGGTTTACTTTATTTAGTTTTAGTTTTATTTTAATAATATACATATTTCATTAACCTGTAAATAAACGTAAAATTAAAAAAAACTAAAAAAATAAATAATCAAAAACTGGGTGAGAATACTTGGTATCATCTGAATAGGTATAACAAAGAGTCATAAATAAAAAGGTGTAGGTAAACGTCTATACAACAGCAAATAAGTACTATAAAGACAGACATACTATTTTATGCGGTCGGAAGTAAGCTGAAAAGTAACCGAAACTTCGGACTAAGTGAATAGTAAAATAATACAAAATAAACTAAATAACGAGATAGGTTTTATTTCGATGAAAGATATACGTTCATTGTATAACCAACGGAAAAGAAAACAAGAAAAAAGCTAGCAGTATCTTGATAAAATTACTTAAGATATACGTTCATTGTATAACCAACGGAAAAGAAAACAAGAAAAAAGCTAGCAGTATCTTGATAAAATTACTTTTCAATATCTGAAATAAAATAAATTGAATTCTATAAGACAAACCTACAGATACAGATAAAGATGTCAAACTTATAATAGCCAACGTCGTGGTTAAAATGAAGATATGATTTAGTTGTTATAAAGTTATGAATAAAAGTAGAAAAGATAATAAAAACATTTCAAAACTTTGATAACTTCAGTAGAAATTTTTATATTATAACCGAGAACACAGTATGCCCGAAACAACTAGCTAACATTTTTGAAATGAAAAATTTTTTTTTTTATTTTAAAATTTTCTTCTAGTAACTTATTTAAAGATTGAACATTTTTACGTCTTACTTATTATAAAATAATAATAAAAGTCACCGCGCAAAGCTCTGTCCCAGGTTTATTTTAAAAGTGAAAAGCTTTTGTATTTAAAAGTGAACTACAACTTACAAATTATTATTTTTCGTTGCAAAGAGGCCGTTACTTTTTCCGATGTCACGCTACTGGTAAAAAGGTTTTACCAGTAAGCACTAAGCAAGGAGTGATCCTCTAGGTGGCGCATGAGCTGTGTGTTAATTATGTGCTCGAACACCTTGCACAGCACTGAGGTGACGGCTATGGGTCGATAGTTGGCTGGGTCCGAGCGATCCCCCTTCTTGGGGATCGGCTGGCGGCCTGCCTCCTAGACTGTGTAACTGGGTTGCAAGCTTCCTGCAGGGGCGCCGTATTCACGTCCTTTGTGATGGACGAGCTTCGGAGTTCTTGCAGGTAAATGCTGGCGTGCCGCAGGGTTCCGTCTTATCTCCCACTCTCTTTTTTCTGCATATCAATGACATGCTCTGTAACGGAAACATTCACTGCTATGCAGACGACAGCACCTTACACGGAAGTTCTTACGCACATCCTGCGGCCAAGCAGTCTGATATCGCGGAAAAAAGGCAGCTTCTTGTCACTGACCTGGACCGGATCCTGGACCACATTTCTCAATGGGGCGCTAGGAACCTGGTCGAGTTCAATGCCAAGAAGACCCAGGCATGTGCGTTTACAGCAAAGGTATCTCCTTTCCTTCCCCTTCCCACTCTTCAGAGCACACCACTGCCACTGCAGGATCACCTCACTATCCTCGGTATGGATGTTCGCTGCAAACTGAATAACAAAAACTATATCGAGAGTATCATCAAATCAGCCTCGCGTAAACTCGGAGTCCTGAACAGAGTGAGACGTTTTTTCACGCCGGAGCAGCGGTGTCTTCTATATAAGACCCAAATTCGTTCCTGCGTGGAATACTGCTCACATCTCTGGGACGGCTCCGCAAAGTACTTATTAGATGCTCTCGACAGGTTGCAGCGACGTGCGGTCCGCATTATTGGGGATCCTGAGGTCACGAACACCCTCGAGCCTTTGCAGATGCGTAGAGATGTTGCGTCTTTGGCAGTTTTCTACCGTCTCTACCATGGTGAATGTTATGACGAGCTCTTCCAATTAGTCCCACCCTCCCCTTTCCTTCACAGGACGACACGTGCAGGGCTAAGATGTCATCCATTTACGGTGCAGAGTATACCTGCTAGAACCAAGCGTTTCAGTGATTCATTCCTATGCCGCACCACTAAGGCCTGGAATTCCCTGCCAGTTCACGTGTTTCCTTCTTCCTACAGTCCTGGGTCCTTTAAGCGGGGCGTGAAAAGGCATCTAATGAGGCCGTCAAGCTGAGTGCCACCACTGTTAACATGGTAAATGTTTACGATGGTGACCCTCTTTCCGAGACTTTGCCTTTAGCTTAACATCAGGCGAGGTGAAGTCAAATTGACGTGTCCTGTATAAAAAAAAATAAAAAAGGTCTAGACCGAACTCCTGACATTGTTCATTAAACAACGGCTAGCTTGTATTTTGTAGTAGAAGCCCCAGGTGTTTGTATCAATAGGTATTTTATTGTATTTTCTGGTTGCATTCGAAAATAACAGACGTAGTACACTGAATGTCACTGAGGTCGAGTTATCTGTGCGTTATGTGTTTATAGTAGGGCACGCGTAGCGGGAAATTCGGCAGTAACTCGAGCGCGTTAGAATAAGCTGGGGGAGTATAAATACATATCAACAAATTCGTCTAGCCGGTAGGTGCTCAATATCAGTGGGTGCGCAAAAAAAAATGTTTAACGAATTTACACCTACACGTGAGATAATATTAGGTAGGTGAGTTACTAGCTAACAAGTGTTGCGATTTAAACGTAACCTAAGGGCATAAGAAGCTTGCAAAGAAATGTCTATATTGATTCGAACGCAGTCTTTTCATATGTTTATTTTAGAACTAAACGAACCAGAATAACTGAAAAACAATAACTAAGACCAAAGTAATACAAAACATTAATTAAGATGGATGATATGTATATATATTTATAAGTATAGTCATTGCTTCCGACGTCAAGCCAGTACTTATTGGAGCTTCCCTTCTACTGGGCTTCGGTATTTTTGCTACAGATGTGTTACTCAAATAGGATAATAGGTATGTGTATCGTTATGTTAGAAATGCTTCATTTAACTTAATAAGAACTCAATGTTATTGTGACTATTAGGTATAGATTGTCGGATTGATTGAACCGGTTAACCTCAAATCTAAATACAGCCCAATGTGAATACCGCCGAACATACGCAAACAAAGCATCCGTATCCCGTCTACCCCAGAGAAAAAGAAAGTAATATTATGTATGTTCCTCATCAAATAGTTGTTCTTACGAGTCCATGAAAGGAAATACCCATAGGAGAACTCAGGAATGTGTTCACGGACTCTGAGCTTTCTTAAATACATATTACATAGATACGAATATCGTGTTCCGTAGATGCAATTTATTTGGCACAGATCCAATTTTCTTTAACGAAGAAGTTATGTAATAAAAAAGTCAATTACTTACACTTTTGCCTACTTCAGAAATGAGTTGCTAGAGCTAAAAAAACACTCGTTAGTGGTAGTTTTGACCCGGGAATTTGGGGAAATAAAATGATTACCCGAGTGCGCCAGTGTCTTTTTACTCTGAGTGATTTTGCTATCAGAATGGTTACACCTTTTAGGTTTTCCGCCGACGATATTTCATTTGTACAAGGTAATAAAATAGCTGCTTATAATCGATAAATATCGACAAATAAGTGGGATTTTTGCACGTAAATAGAAAGTTACGTGCGGAAGTCCCACTTATCCTACTACAGGGTACGTTTAGTATAAAAGATAATTAATCACTCAAACTCAATTTATCGGTCACATTTATCACTAAATAAAACTCATGAGCCTCATTAATTACTGAGTTGTAATTTAATGTCGAGCCTGCAGAAAGATCAGAAGATATGAAATTACGATGTATTTTTACATTATATTTTAATAACCTTGCAAATGTTGACATATGACAGAAATGAATGAGATGCAATTAATATATCTTAAGATTGTCCTTTGTGCCGTTACAGTGTTTTGACAATATACTTAATTGTTTAAATGAGGAAAAAATTGCTTCAATTCTTTTACTTATTTACTCACGATTGTATAACTCTAGATTTATAGACGTCGTTTAATCTACTGGGTTATACACCATTAGATTGACAATAAAACATAGTAGCTCTTTCTTCGATCCAGAAATTGAACCTATCATAGAAATGTTACGATGAACCAGGAACATCAACTTACATGATGGTATTGACGGGGTTGTTAACAACGACCATTAGCGAAGTGCAATTTCTAAAGTGCAATTTAGCTTTTGCTCGCGGCTCGGCGTGGATGTCGGTTATCGCGACCAAACATAGCCTATGTCCATTCTCAAGGTCTTATCTTCCCCTATACCAAATTTCATCAAAATAGGTTCAGTGGTTTAGGCGTGAAAGCGTAACATACAGACAGACAGACAGACAGAGTTACTTTCGCATTTATAATGGATATTAGTATGGATTTGATATGTATAAAACTAATCGATGCTTCGTTTAGCACGAGAACTTATTACCAACATTTTGTAACAAGTAACAATGTGAAGTGTTACTATAGGTACTTTACATTGATAATGTTTCCTATTGACTTCCCTACCGATACATATGAACAATAAAATTCTTAAACTGTAGTTAATCATTAACTGATGTGGACATTTACTTGCAAAAGATCACTGTTTCTTCATTGAAATCATTATATTCAATTGATGGGCTAGCTATGCATGAGTGAATGTTCTCACCTCAGATTGCATCACTGGACCATTATAGGTACTTGACGATTTATAGATATTGCACAATACTAGATGTTTCCCCCTGTAACATCTAGGATGATTACGGCTGTTGCCTCACAAAGAGATTGCAGAGTAAGAATTGATTGAAAAATGCGTTCACTTTATCAGGTTCAGACACAACCTACAGCGTTATGACGTCATAACACAGCAATAAAAACTGTCTCGAATACACTTTTATTGTTACTCTATATCAGTCTCAGAAGCACTTTAGATTTAACTCAAAATAAATGCTAACATTTTCCCGTAAAATAAAGATTACTGGAGATTTTCTTGGCCATAAAACAGTGTTATCGAGACTTCTAAAATCGAAACTACACTACGTATCAGAATGAAACATTGTAAATGGTTTAGGGATGGATAATGGCCGGGGGATACATTTGGGACAATGGTAGAAGAAGCCGACATATAGGGGCAAATGTGTGAAAATGGTGGGTGAAATATCGAACGAATGTTCTTTATGATAGACCGTAGAACTGTGTGGACGTAATCTGTTCCATTGAGCCCAAATTGCAACGCAATCTAGATCTTTATAGGTATCCTTGAGAGTTTCCATAAGTAATATCGACTGCGACGTGATAAAAAAAGTAATATTGTCAGCTTCAGATGACAAATTTTGCACTGCGAAAAGCTTCAATATAAAATATATCTGTAAGTTCTCTGTAATCTGAAACACGTATAATTCTGTTACTGAAATGAAAATACCCTTTCATGAGAATATTATCTAAAATTAATATGAAGCCCTTCAGATATATCGAAATTCGTGTGGATTTCTAGCTCCGTTATAATGTATAACCTCTATATCTGAACAGCATCAACATTTCATTACAACAGTGTTTTTGAAATGTGCAAATTATTAAGAAATAGCAAAAACATTTTTTTTTCTTTTATAAATGTTATGTATAGCATATAACAGTACTACAAAAAATCTACATTAAAGCATGCAACTTTACTCTTTGTACCATTTTCATTACACTTTTGCAGTGTAATAATCAAGTAAGATTTTTTAATTATAAGAGCGGTCAGACATTTTCAGGTCTGCTCCCTCCCGCCTCCCTGTTAGGTGTTCATGCAAACGCAGTGCGCTACAAATCTTACGATATCATTTATTATTCAATGTTCAACGTCCAAACAGCACCCTTGTGGAGTTTGTACAGAACGAAGAGAAGTTCGTTCCCAAGGATGACGTTTTCTTTTCAGTTTGTTTACCATTCGTAATTATATTTGAAGGTAAACAGGAACGGATACGGAGCAATAAAAGTTGAAAAACTCTTTCAACTTTTCTCTTTCAGAAAAAACAAATACAAATTACCTATGTTTACTAAAGCATGAAGTTCTTGAGTTTTTCATTTTTTTGTTCATTATTTTCATAATTGAAGGCGTAGCCTGCTTGAATTAGCTTGGAAATAGTATTCAACAAGAAAAATTTAAGTATACATTCATAGAGTTTTATATTAAATACAGACTCAGGATAATGGCTAGGCAATCCTTGGTAACCTAGACTTTTTAAATAGAGATTGGGGAAGTGCCCAGCCCGACAAGCTTTAGCATATTCAATAGCGAGAAAAGTTTGACATTTTGCAAATTAAATAATTGCTTACAGAATGCACAAAAAGAAACACACTAACAAAATCCAGCAAATAGACCACCTGCAGCTTTCTGTAGTCTATGAGAGGTTACAACAACAGCATTGCATTGATAGAGGAGGAAGAGGAGAGAATACAGGAGAAAGGAAGCCAGACCTTCCAGCAATCACATCAATAACAGAATCAATGCAGCGTACTGTTACATAACGTAGATCTTATGTGAGAGGACGGTATTTACCCTGAATATGAAGCAAGGGTGGCACCGCCAGGTAAAATATGAGGTAGTAAAAAACATACACAGTGCTTTAGGCATCCTACTAATATTATATATGCGAAAGTTTGTGAGTTTGGCTGGATGTATGTATGGATGTTTGTTACTTTATCACGTAAAAACTACTGAATGGATTTTCATGAAACCTTAAAATAATATAGCTTATACATCAGAATAACACATAGGCAACAACTCATCAGAATAATATATCATCACGCTACTACTCAAGGGATCGGAGCAGTGATCATTAATGTCAACAAATTCAGCCGGCATCGGTATATACGCAGAAGTGATAGTGTGATTATTTCTGTTTCTATTTTTGCTTAATTACCTTATCTAATGTTGACAATATTGTTACGTTATTTTAGAGTGACTGTTATAAAAATAAATAATTGTTTTGTTTTTCTACGCCACTCTATTAAAAGCTACTCGAAATATTGATCCTGCGCAGACGAAGTCGCGGGCACCAGCTAGTATTCATTATTTTGAGTACAATGTACTCGTAAGACGTGACTGAATCTAAAATCATGCGTACTGACTGAATCTAAAATAGTAAGTAGTCAAATCTAATGTTACCATCGTCTATATAGGCATTATCGTTTATCGTATGAATCAATGAGAGAATTACGCGAGTTAAATGACCAAAATTGGTTTGTGGTTTCCGTGATCCAATTTGTGGTCACTCGAGTGTTCGTTATTCCGCATCACTAGTGAACTAGTGAACGTGCTGAAATTTAAGAATTGATTTTAAAAATGTACTGCTAGTAAATCGCCATTAATTTTGTTAGTGTTATTAAAGATTTTTTTTCAAATTGTTCAGTAAATATATTTATCTTAGTTGGAGGGGTTAGAGGGGATATTATTATGTATTAGTAGTTTCGGTTCTAATATTTTTTTAAATATGTGTTACTAGCTTTTGCCCGCGGCTCCGCCCGCATGGATGTCGGTTATCACGACCAAACATAGCCTATGTCCTTTCTCAAGGTGTAATCTACCCATACCAAATTTCATCAAAATCGGTTCAGTGGTTTAGGCGTGAAAGCGTAACATACAGACAGACAGACAGAGTTACTTTCGCATTTATAATATTAGTATGGAAGTATGGATTGGAATTATGGAAAAATGAACAGTGCATTTTAATACATACTTATAGAACAAAACATCTTACTTACCTACTTAATATATATCTCTGCCTATGCTTAATCCGTTGTTGTCCAACGTCAGTTATTATTTACTTCTTCTTCCTCGTTAATAAAATTAGGTGCTTAACGTTGCCAAATCTTAAGGTAATTATTTAAAAGCCTTACATAAAAGATTTAAGAAGCATAACACTACTTAACAAACTTTTGAATATCCTGAGAGTAAACTTAAGTTGTTAACCAAAGAAACTTTTTAATTGTCTATAAGTGCTTTGTAAATTCAACTTTTAACCTTAAGAACATTACACAGATGTGGCGTTAATTAAAAAGATTTATTTGATTTCATATGTTGTGTATTAAAGTATCTATAGGTTAAACTTGTGGGATAATATGGTTCCATCAAGTCAACAATATGAAGAGAAGTATAATAAGAGTTCCATTGTGTTGCTATTCTCTTTTCTTTGCTAGTACATAGATTAAATTTCTACCTTATAATGTATGATTTTACTTTTAAGGGAGTGATCAAGTGTACCAGCTTGCAGAAAAGTTTAGCTTGAACCTTACAGATCTTATTATATATAGGATTACATGATGGCATGGTTCAGTTGGTAGTATGAGTCATTCAATTATGGATTCGTTCATGGTACAGGCTCTGAGAATTAGTTCTAATGCCATTGTGAGAGTCGATTCACAACTGAGTCTTGTTCTGGGGCCACTTCTGGAAGTCGCTTATCTAAGTTCTGATTGTGAAAGCTGAGATGCTTGCTATCAAAATTATTCCACCTCCGGGCTAGCACTGCGATCTACGGCGTACAGTTTTAGTCAGTTCGAGTCCGATATAACCTCCCGGCTTTGGTGGGGGAAGTATCCGAGGGGATTTCCGTACAAAAAAAAGCTATCAAACTTGCCATAGAAACGCATATCTGCAATTAGCTGTAATTAAAACAAGCTAATTTTGCAATACAGCTGATTTCAGCTGCCGAAAATTACGTCACAAAATTACTTACAGCGATGTTATACCATTTAATGCTTACCTACACATAAAGAGAGGTTATGCGCGGTTATAATACTTGTAATATCAGCACGATGATCTTGAATTACGTAACAATGAAACAATGAGGGTTGCAACAAGCGCCTGTCATTAACCAAGCTTCGATTATATTTCGTTACGGTATATTTCAGTCGATGTACAATACAGGTATTTGTTGTGGACAGAGTTTTTGCAGACTTACAAACAGTTACTTATGAAGATGATTTATGAAAATTTAACATTAATTGCCGTGTTAGTTACCAGTGGAGTAGAATATAACCACCCCATTTTGTTCCGGGGGTGTCTTAAAAGGCGACTATGGGATAGGGCTGTTCTCACAGTAAACATACAACCCCAAGACAGAGTGCCCGCTGGCACCGAAAATCATTATTGGCGAAACTTGGGTGTTAATACACCTCTGGGGACTTACAGACATGAGTATATGTATGTATGTATGAATATGAAAAATATTGAACATTCGTACAATTTCAAATCTCTTTATTTTTGTGACGGAACAAAACTGTATTTTTGTATAAGGTTTTTCATGACTGCCAATGTACCCATGTCTTATTGTTACTAAAAATATATATATTCGAAAGAAATAAACAACATTTTCGGGGCCCAACTCTCCAGGTAGGCGAAGGGTACACGTGCTGAACAACGGATGATTTTTCAGTGCCTTTCTCTCGGTTGGAAGGTACACCAGCAAATATTCTCAAAGAAGTCAACAAACTAATCACAATCATAAAAGCGGACCCAGGGCTTCAAAATGTAAACCATGGAAGCAGTGGAGCAATAATGATGATGAAATATTCGAAATGTCTAGAAATAATGCATAGTCCAAGCGCTCGCGCTATATAAATTCAATGCTTCAAGAATTGTGTTGTGACCATATTTATCTCAATAACGTCGGACGTGCGAAACAGCTATTTAATAACCGTTATTTATTATACCTCGCATGCATTCGTGCGGTGGATCATTTTATTTTTATTTTGTTTCTCAATTCGCTTCGGATTAATGGCTCCAGTTTTAATGATGTAACTACATACGAAACGTTGCTAATGTTTTTATTCTTTCGTTATTGTTGCTACATAGTATCTTCTTTATACTGGGATAAAAACTTTTGCACTAGGCTTAGCCCCTGGTACGTGGGACTAAAATTATTTATTGGCGAAATAAAATTGGAGCTTAATGCACCTCTACCTATATTTATTAAATTCAAAATTAAATACCAAAATGTTTTTATTAAATAATATTATTTTTGTTCCAGACTAAGCACGGAGACAATCATCGTAATTTGTAAGTATATTTTAACGTACTGTATATGCTACGTAATACAACACTAGAAGAAAAAGCAAGTATTGCAATAATGCCTGCTTTGTTAAAGGACTTGTTTATTATTCTGGGGCCACACTAACAGGAAGTGCCATAATCCTTGTATATGATTTGAGATTGACATGGTCATTTGCCGACAGCGTGTTTGTATCAAGGATACTTCTTCCTCATGGTGTACAACTACTGTTGGTGTACCACAGGGCGGCGTTCTATCTCCCTTACTCTTCACAGTTTTTATAAACACAATCACCAACGACCTATCTTCTTCCTACCACCTATATGCAGATGATCTTCAGATATATTCTCGGGCTCCAGCGGATCAATTGAAGGATGCTGTCAACACCATTAACAGTGACCTTGCATCAATATGTAACTGGAGTGCTTCGCACGGACTTGAGGTTAATCCACGCAAGACACAGGTCATTGTTGTTGGTAGCTCTAGGATGATGGAGAAAGTAGATTGGTCACTTCTTCCACACGTGACTTGTAATGGAGTAAATGTTCCTTATAGTCACCAGGTTAAAAACCTGGGGATACTTATGGACAATCACTTATCTTGGGGTCCACAGGTCCAGGAATTAAAGCGCAAAACTTTTGCCGCTGCGGGGTCCCTGCGCAGGCTCCAAAATTTTCTACCCACTGCCACTAAGACTGCGCTTGCACAAAGCCTTCTTTTCCCTATCCTTGACTATGCTGATGCCAGCTATCTCGATCTCACTGAAGACCAACTTAACAAGCTTGAGAGACTCCAAAATCTTTGTATAAGATTCATATTTGGTCTACGCAAATATGATCATGTTTCGGAATTTCGAAAAAAACTCAAGTGGTTACCTATACGCCTTCGCCGGAATACTCATATTCTTTCCTTATTGTACAACATTTTATTTAATCCCTTAACTCCCTCATACCTCAAACAACGTTTTGAGTTCCTGCACAACACACACTCGAAGGTTTTGAGATCATCAGAGAATCTGAGATTGAAAATGCCGAGTCATTCCACCAATTTTGCCGACAAATCTTTTTCAGTTCAAGCGGTTCGGTTGTGGAATGCTCTCCCAGCAACTATCAGGCGAGCTCAGTCCTTGCCTATATTTAAAAGACAAGTCAGAGAACACTACCTAGTCTCTCTGACCGAAGTGGAATAAATAATTAATTAATTTCCTTGATTATAATATGGGAAAATGTTAGTATCTATATTTATGTGTATATTAATGTTATGCCATAATCTTACTCGTAATAGTATGTATGTATGTTTGATATATTTATGTATATCTACCTATACTTAGGTAGCTATTGTGTTTATTTATTTTATTTGTTATCACTTGATTATTTATTATCTATGTACACCAAACTACCCTGAAATCATTGTCTCTATTTTTTTCTCTCCATCCTATGGTTGCCTGGAAGAGATTGCCGCAGAGCGATAAGGCCGCCAATTGTATTTACCTGCCAAATTGTTATTACTTGTTATTATGCTATATCCTTGGTGTACAATAAAGACTATTATTATTATTATTATTACATTAAAAAACACACCACACAATAATACACTCCATAAAAACATGGTAAATATCTCGGTGATGGTTCAGTAAGCTTCAAGCTTACCATCAGGCGAGGTAAAGTCAAATTGACGTGTCCTATATAAAAAAAATACTCAGGAATTACTATGATAATTTATAACGGCACTCACATTTGATTAAGCGATAACTGAAGCATTGATTATTCAAGTTTGGTATAAGCATTTAACGCGTTAATTATTAACGCAATATTTTATCGTGATGATGGACATTGACAGTGACATTGTCCGTCCGCCTGGTGGTGGCACCAATTTACATTTTACAGATACTGTTTTATGGCAAAATTGGTCACATATTATATGAGTTTGGTGACATTAATTTTTTATAATTTTAAGGACAAATTCTTCTTAATTTCTGTTACTTTGTCGGAAAATGGAACACAAAAATATAATTTAACTAAATGAATTTAAGTGTAAGTCGGGATAGCGTAGGTCGAGATACAACAGAATTGCTAAATTTATTG
This sequence comes from Eilema sororculum, assembly GCA_914829495.1. Taxonomy (NCBI): domain Eukaryota; kingdom Metazoa; phylum Arthropoda; class Insecta; order Lepidoptera; family Erebidae; genus Eilema; species Eilema sororculum. The sequence goes on from OU618550.1 coordinate 17,404,682, forward strand.
TGTCTCCGTAATGAGAGTGTACATTGTGCAATTATTGTTTTTATTATAATCAAGGATCCCTCGGGGAGCTGTTATTTTTATTGCCAGCGCCTCACATTACGGAGATTGTATTTCTAACTTGTATTTTGTGTAATGATGTTGGCGATATTTCTAGAAAAAAGTGGCATGGAGAATTGTACTCTTTGTCTTTTGCTTTTTGCTTCTGTTTGCTGTTCTTAAATTATTAATGGCTTTTAGTATTATTTGATTTATTCTATTCCACTAATATAATAAATGTAAAAGTTTAAGATATTTCCAAGCTTAGATTTTTGTTTAACACTCCTTTTTTTCGTGCGGAAATCCCCACGGATACCTCCCCCACCAAAGTCGTAAGGGAAGACTCGAACCGACTTAAACCGCACGCCGACTAAGGTTCGTTAAAATGTTATTTTTATTAGAATACTAGCTTTTGCCCGCGGCTCCACCCGCGTGGATGTCGCTTATCGCGACCAAACATCCTTTCATGTCCTTTCTCAAGATCTAATCTACCCTTATACCAAATTTCATCAAAATCGGTGCAGTGGTTGAGGTGTGAAAGCGTAACATACAGACAGACAGACAGACAGACAAACAGAGTTACTTTCGCATTTATAATATTAGTATGGAAGTATGGATAAAAACAACCGGATTGTTGTATCTGCCTGACTCGGGGGAAAAAGGCGTGAGCATATTTTTATCTGTAGAACTAACGGGAAAAGTAGGGACTTTTTCCTATTTTCTATTATGTGATACTTACGTTTTCACAAGGAGCGTTACCTACAGGATATATTTTTCTTTCATTACAGACTTGAATAGCATTATGTGAAAAACGAACTATCTATTCGTACTAAGTAACTGAAAAGAGTGAAACACGTAGGTGGGCGAATCGTCACTTGGGTAACCATATTCCACTGCAAAACTAGGATAAATGGCTTTGAAATGAATATAAATTTAATTAAAGGATTTAGCAGTCAGATTTAATCGGAAAGGAATGTATTAAATGTTGAAATAATCGTGATTTTTTAACACTTTTAAATCATCAATTTTTGATGATTGCCACCAGTCCCATTTTATTAATTTTACCTGCGATAGGTGGCAGGTTTCATTATGTGTGGTTTAAGATTTTAATGACAATCGATTGATGTAAAAAGATGAATATAATAGAAGAGTGAGTTCTTACTTATAATAATCATCCATACTAATATTATAAATGCGAAAGTAACTCTGTCTGTCTGTCTGTCTGTCTGTCTGTCTATATGTCTGTATGTCTGTATGTTACGCTTTCACGTCTAAACTACTGAACCGATTTTGATGAAATTTCGAATAGGGGTAGATTAGACCATGACCCTAACACCCGAAAACCACCCCATAGACGCGGGATAGCACCCGAACCACCCCCAAGGCGAGGCCGCAATTGTAGCCGTAGGTCTGATGGGAGTCCTGGGACATCCTTCCGAGGGCTTACCCGGGGCTCCCATCCATAGGCTTCTGGGCGTTACCGTGGGGGTTTTTAGTCGGTAGGAGTCCGGCATAACATCCATGAAGGATTTTCCCCCGCGGTTAAAAAAAAAAAAGCAGTACGTGGACAGTCCACATAACTTTTTAAACGTGGTAACCCTGCCCTAGACCGAACCTTAGGTGGTGTGTGAGAGCTAAATTAGTCTCGTCATCGTCATCTAAGGCCTAACAAAGTTAGAATGTGCAACTTGACCTGACTCGAGCTTACTTTGATAACGTTAGCGTTGGAGGGCTCGCAAAAAAGTTCGTTCGCTTTTGAAAATAAAGTTCAGATTTTGTTGGTGTCTTTTTTTATAGGCCCCCGAAGGGGTAGGCAGAGGTTTATTAACGGGTGTGCGTTGTTTTATAGACAAAAGTTTCATATAATTTCGTTTTACAGAAAATGTTTCGCATAATTTCGTTTCATAGAATAATCAATATACATAATACTTACTTTAAAGATTTTTAAATCATTGACTTTTGTTTCACATAAATTTTAATGTTAGAATAATCATTTTATAGAATAACAAATCAAATATTCTTCTTTTTTATATTGGTTATTTCATATATATATAAAACTTATTTGCGCAAAGATATTTTCTGGGTGGTTAAAAAAAAATAACCACGAAGGCTAAGGCGAGAGCTCCGCTTCGCTTCGCTCTCGCCTTAGCCTTCTAACCTAACCTATCCGAGTCGGGGTATTATCTAATTAAATTACTACAAGCAATCGGGAAAAAAATGTATCTAAATTTTACTGTTTGAAATAGATGGTGGTTAGTGGTTGTTTTTAAGATTCCTTAAATAATAATTCTACAGTTTGATAAGTATGTTAAACAAAAATATGTGAAAAAAAAATCATTAAATTGTGTTTCTGTGAAAAGTGATTCATTGTGGTAAATTGTCTTTGAAACAATAATATTCGAAATAAAAATATAAGAACCAAATATTATATGAAACATTTTCTGTAAAATGAAATTCTATGAAATTTCTTTCTACGAAATAAGGCGCTCCCTATATTAACAAACACACTTTTTCGTATACTACAATTTTTAGTAGGCTGTAGGCTCCGTGGCGTGGTGGTAGTGAACGCGACTGCCTCGCAAGAGGCGCGGCTTCTATTCCCGCTCAGTGCAAATATGTGTATGCATGAATATGGCTATTTGCATTGATCTGGGTGTTTTTATGTATAATATGTAGGTATTTACAAAAAAAAATGTATTTAAGTATGTGATGGCCCGATTTTACTCAATCGGGTATTGTGTATTTATTTGCACAATGTAGTTGCTACTAGTTTATATTCACGCATTGATCTCTCCAGGGTTGACAGAGATACCTGACAGTAGATGAAAAGCTTTTTCTACCTTCACGAAATTTTATATAATATACATTAAGTTTCGTGTCAGAAATTTTTTAGGCAGTTTAAAAAAACATTCCCTCTTGACGACAATAAGCTCGCTGTCTCATACTATTTAGTGCTTAAAACCGCGCTTCACAATGCGATAGTTTTACACATAATACTTTAACATGACTGTTAAAAGTTTTAAAACTCTCGACACAAAAAAAGTAAAAACTAAAATATGTTACGGAAAACATATATTTTAATCTGGAATAGCACAAATGTTTATTTTAGTCCAGGAATTATATTCCTTTGGGTTACATATTTCGAAATGCATACACTAATTGTTTTTATCATACAATGTACACATTGGCATGAAATTTGAAAAAAATATTCAAAGAAAAAATTTTTTTTGCTCTCTTTTTTTTAATGTGGTTTAGGTAATGAATATTATTATTTTGTTCTTGAAAATTTTGTACAACTTTGATCACCATTCTAAGACTAACATATCAATCTATCAATTAGCTTATAGCAGTCCACTGCTAGACATGAGCCTCTCCCAATGATGGTCATGATGGAAGCCTTTGGCATACTATTTCCATGTTACGCTGGCCAGACAAGTTAGTACTTACAGGGTTTTATTTTGAGTTTTCTTCCTCTCGCATTGGAACCATCTTGTTTTTCCATTAGTCGCCTCTTTCGATACCCTTCGGATGAGATGTGGTGGTGATACTTGTATTCTTTCTCCATCACCACACGGACTGACATAAAGTAGTATTAATTAACATCCTATGACTAACATGACTGGAGAATTTATTTAAAAATTGGTATCATTCAGACTTGATTTCTTATCTGATATTTTTCTGTTGTATACAATAGTTTTGAAATAACCTTTAAATCAATTATGTAATTCTAATTTATACGTTCCTTTAATTTATTTCTTAGTAACGTGTTAATAGCTTATAAACTTAGTACTCGTACAATTATAACATAATAATGTTTTCATATAAATTTATTACCTAACGTGCGAAGTTGTTGAAGAACGATATTAATTCCGTGGGTAGGTACTATTATACTTTTAATTCGTACTTTTTTAATTAGAAAAAGCTTTGTAACTCTACCCTCTTCCATATTATTATAATTTGAGCAATGCTTCAAAAGGCATTATTATTTTAGAAAATGCTCCAAATAATTTGGATACAATTTTGGGTTATTGCATTTTTATCGCAACAAAACTCACCCCATTTCCATTTCTTAACTCATCCCAGTTTTTCCAATAACACAAGTTGCGCTGACCAATAATAATAATAATGGTCTACGGGGCCAATGTCAACAAATGCTTTCTTACTCCTCGCTTTGCAGAACTTTTATAGGAGCCACTGCTGCCATAATAACCTTGTGTTGTGTTCCCGGCGGTCAGTATGGTAACCAGAACTCATTGAAGGGGACCTTCTCGAAAGAGATGGTCCTGGGTCTGCCGGGGTGCGAGAGATATGCTTTCGGCAATCTCACCTCCAGCAACCAAAGACCCAAGACGGCGTGCGCTTTAGTCGGTTCGAGTCCGACATAACCACCTCCACCGGCGCCGTGGGGATTTTTCGCACGATAAAAAGAAGACCAGAGCTCATTGCAGAGGTGTTGTGCTCTCAGTGGGAAGACCAAAGGCTACTGATCTTCTTCACTTCTACACTATACTACTTTCTCTTGACGGCACAGAAGCACTCTGTGCTTACAGGGTCGGTAGCAGAAGTGTGACTCCCTTGGTGTTGTCACACGTCCATCGGCCACGGTAACCACCTTTCATCAGGTGGTCGTGAGCTTGTCTACCACCAATGTGGTATAAAAAAACCTGAATTTTAAGAGGCGTCCGCGTAGGAGATGAATGTAGTCTTTCAAGCCAGTAGCCAGTCAAAATCACGAAGTTTATTCATTTTTAATCACATTAGAAGTGTAACTATAAAGTTAATAAAGTCAATTATATCCATATCCATAATACGAGTATCCGTACTAATATTATTAATGCGAAAGTAACTCTGTCTGTCTGTATGTTCCGCTTTCACGCCTAAACCACTGAACCGATATAAATTTGGAATAGGGGTAGATTAGACCTTGAGAAAGGACATAGGCTATGTTTTGTCGCGATAACCTACATCCACGCGGACGGAGCCGCGGGCAAAAGCTAGTAAGTCATATATCAAACCTTATGCTAAATATAAAAAATAATAAATGTATCCATGTAGAACCTCGTAAAGGCATTACATATTTTTTAACAGGGTTATTATCACAAAATTTATACCCATCTGTTATGAAACACAAAAACGTTGTTATGAGGTAACATGGAAACCATTTCAGTGATAATGAACATTGATGACCGTGTACCTCAGGGGTTCTAAACATTTTCCTCACGTGCCAGGTTTTTAAAAATGTCTTCCAGACATATTGCAGATGCCATTTTTACTAAATATATCATTATTGTAGCTTTAGAAATGTTTGTTAGAGTGAAAAATAACGAGCTTTACCTTTTAGCTAGTTAATCCTTAATGAATAATTATAATGAAATCTTTCGTTTTGTTATTCTGGCTTTAGGTTTCCATTTAGCGTAATTTAATACAAGTACTCTTGAATTATAATTTTAGTTTCTCAAAGTTGTACATAATTTAATAATATAGTACCTACTCTATAGATCTTTAAGCTTTTGTTGTTTGGAATCCTTCCAACTCTGGATTACTAGCTAAAACATTGTCTAGTTTAGATTTAATAAATTCTGAGTTTCTAATAACATGGACTAAACGAAAAGCTCTCTTCTAAACATGGGCTGATATGGCAATTACAAAGACGTAACTGACAACAATTAACACACATACCAAATGTTTGTCTCACCTGTATTTACAGACTAGCTTAAGCATTTTTACGCGGTATCCTGTTCACTCACATTCGGCTTTTGAAAAGGCTTTCATGCTTTCTAATAAAGATTAAAGACTGATTTATCAAAATCTCTAACAGAAAGGACCTTTTGAAGAAATAGTCATGGTTAATTAAGTCTTAATATGTACTTAACCAAGCATTTAGTGTAAATAGAAAAAAGACGTGTATGTAATAGGTATATGTGAGAGTCTGAGCACTTATATAACTCGTATATAACTCAATTTCACTCACACATGATGATGATTCGGACCCATGACGAGACGAAGTGCCTACCTATTGTTTGTGTACTCTGGTGATTAGTGAGACTGCTTGTCAAATGGTTCCTGTTCACTAAACTAGTCACGGGCAATTAGCTAAGTCCAATAACATATAAGTTAGGTAACTCTAAGCCTGAGAAAGTGCCCAGGCAACAGTGGCAACTGAGCTAACATCCTATTACGGGCGAGTCTGCCGGGATGCAAGAGATATGTTTTCGGGAATCTCACCTCCGGTAACCAAGTACCGTGTGTTTTGCGTGCGTTTTGGTCGCTTCGAGTCCGACATAACCGCCTCCACCGGCTCCGTGGGGATTCTTCGCACGATAAAAAAAATCCTGTTACGGGCGAATCGAAAATGTCTGCCAAAGTTTTGGTCCGCCAACCTGCCTGTTACTAGTTTATCAACCTATACTGGGATTCAAAATACTCGATATAAAAAAGAAACATTGGCATTCTCTCATGTGCTTGTAAGTCAAGGCCAATGTATAAGGCAAGTCATAAATAAATTCTGGAAGTTGTTTGTAAGGCCTATAGAGTGAACGCTCAAATGGTTGTGTTCAGTGTGACGATAGATGCTTTTTCCCTCCCTATTTAAAGATCTGGTTGTAAAAATATGATTGGTTCTCAATTAAAGAACCAAGAACCACCTTATCAGGTGCCCAATCTTTAATTTATTATAGTCTAATTAGTCGCGTAAAAGTAAATTAACATTAACTGGTATTCAACCAGAGGCCCAAAGGGCACAATATAAGGGATGAATCTATAACTTTTCTTCGGGGGAACGAATTTTCAGAGACCTGTTTGACTTGACACATACTCAATCTTACTAATGTTATAAACGCGAAAGTTTGTGAGTATGGATGGATGTATTTATAGATGGATGTTTGTTACTCTTTCACGTAAAAACTACTGAATGGACTTTCATGAAACTTTACAATAATATAGCTTATACATCATAATAACACATAGGCTATATATAATCACGCTACTACTCAAGGGAACGGAGCAGTGATCATTAATGTCAACAAATTCGGCCGGCATCGGCATATACGCAGAAATGACATTTGTCGAGGTACGACTTGAAATGAATAGATCGAAGGGGTGAAAGGGGTATTTAATTTAACTTTATTATTATTGCGTAATACTACACATAGTGGTTATTTCTGTTGCTGTTTAGATTACTATATCATAGTATAAGAGAGTGCAGCGGGAACGGGATCGGATGCCACGCGGGTGGAATATAATTGGTGTACGAAGTTCGTCGGGTCAGCTAGTAAATTATAATAACTTAGTTAGGGTCCTGTTTTTATTATATTACTATGGTGTTATGACTCCAATGGAAAGTAAAATGGCTAGTTTCTGTCCTCTAATTACTCCCTAAGGTTTAATTAGCAAGCACTTGCAGCTAATAGTCTTTCAGTTAATAGTGTGCTAAAAAATTACTCGCTGTCCCAGGTAGAGTTTTAGGAAACTTTTGAAGTTTTAGTGATGTGGTGATACGAGGTGTGATATTCATACGATAAAGAGGGACGATCCCGACTAACTTAGGTGACTCCCTTTCCAAGACTTTGCCTTTAGCTTACCATCAGGCGAGGTGAAGTCCAATTGACGTGTCCTATATATTAATCTCACTTTCACAAATATCACTTTAGTTCGGACAGTAATACAATTTAAATCAATAAAACAGTTTGATTTGCTCACCTTGGTTTTAAGAACACTTTAAGACGTTGTACTTAAGATCGTTCTGTCGCCGACTGTACTTATTTATAATCACGCCTTTTTCCTCGGAGGGTTAGGCAGAGGTGTATTAACACCCGCATTTAACCAATCATTGTATTCGGTCCCTCTTAATTAGGTGTGAACCTATGGTTCCTGTGCCCGGAATGCGGCATTCCGGGCACAGGCTGAGTCTGGGATGTATATATCTGTCTGATGTTAAAGCCCTATCCCTTAGTCGCCTTGAACGGCACCGCATAGGAAGAGATGGGGTGTCCCGAATTCTATCTGCCGGGAACCACGCGGTGACAGTACCGGAAAAATATAATGTTTTCTTTAAAGTAATTAAGTACCTACTTACTTAGTATGATAACTTTCCATATTTCTTCTGCGATAGCCTAGTGGTATTTTTTTTTTTTTTTTTTTTAACCGTGGGGGAAAATCCTTCATGGATGTTATGCCGGACTCCTACCGACTAAAAACCCCCACGGTAACGCCCAGAAGCCTATGGATGGGAGCCCCGGGTAAGCCCTCGGAAGGATGTCCCAGGACTCCCATCAGACCCACGGCTACAATTGCGGCCTCGTCTCGGGGGTGGTTCGGGTGCTATCCCGCGTCTATGGGGGGGGTATTCGGGTGTTACTCCGCTTCTTGGGGGGGGGGGGGGGGGGGGGGGGCGTGCGTGAATCCCTCACGTCACGCTGCCGTCATGGGCCTGCTTCTGTAAAGACGGTGAGCAGCCAACTCACCGTCCTCAGGCCCCCGGTCATGGAGGCCGATGGTCTTCGGCGAAGACACGTCGGCGGTGCCCAAGCCGCCGACTGCGGAACTCGGGTGGGAGAGTTTTCTCCCGCTCTCGCCCCGCCGCCTCTTTCACGAGCATGACCTGCTCACAGAAAGAGGCGGCGCAGTCCCACTTACTCCCGCTGGAGACCATGGCTCGCACCATGGTCTCGAGCGAGAGGGTGCCCGCGCCCAGACCCACCACGAGGACCTGGCGCTGTTGCACCCACGCCGTGCACTCCACCAGCGTGTGGAGCGCTGTGTCATCGCTGTGGTCCTCGCAGTGCTGACACTCGGCCGTGGTTTCCCGGTGTCTTCGCCACAGATACCTACCGAAGCTACCATGCCCGGTAAGTATCTGTGACAACCGGTAGGAGAGAGCACCGTGTCTCCTCTCCAGCCACTCGTCCATGACCGGTCTGACGGCCGCAATTGTGGCGAATCCCCCCTTTGGTTGCTCAAGTCGCACCTTCCATGTCTCCACGGTTTCCTGGTAGAGCTGGGACCGCTGGGCCTCGATTTCTCGAGACGCAGGCCATTGGCCCCGCTCCAGCGCCTCCTTGCGCCATATAAATAGGGACGCAAGGGCTCTCGCTTCCAGGTCCCATGGAGGGGTCCCGGCTAGGAGGCATGCCGCCTCACCTGAGATCGTGCGGTATCCCCTTATCACCCTGACGGCCATCGCCCTCTGTGGGCTCAGCAATCTAGCCACATTACTGGCCGTCAGGTTCTCTGCCCATACGGGGGCCCCGTATAGGGCCATACTTCGCACGATCCCCAGGTACAGTCTCCTGCAGGGGGCGTTGGGTCCCCTGATATTGGGCATCAGCCGCGCGAGTGCAGCTGACGCCCCCCTCAGTTTTGGGACCAAACTTCGGAAGTGATGTCCGAAGTTCCACCGGCCATCGAGCACGAGTCCCAGATACTTCATCGAGGGCTCGATGCCGATGCTGACGCCCCCTACCTGTAGGCTGGATCCCGCAGGTGGCCCCATCCGAGGTCCGTGGAAGCACAGAGCCTCGGACTTGTGAAGGGCGACCTCGAGACCCAGCCGCCGTATCCGACCCACGACTTGAGCAACACCTGCCGTGGCCTTTAGTGCTGCATCTCGGTGCGTTGCTCCCCGCGCCGTAACGAGGGTGTCATCGGCGTAACACGTTACGGTGACCCCTCTGAGCAACGGACCACGCAGCACCCAATCGTAGCCGATGTTCCACAGGAGTGGCCCTAATACCGATCCCTGTGGAACACCGCACGACACATCCCGCCGACCCGGCCCTAGCCAACTCGGGTAAGTAATGGCCCTCTCAGAGAGATAGGCCCCGACAATTCGACGGAGGTAGGGAGGCACTCCATGGTAGATAAGCGCCTCCCTAATGCAACTCCAGGGCAGGGTGTTGAAGGCGTTGGCGATGTCAAGAGACACCGCCACCACCACCTCACCCTGTGAGACTGCTTCCTCCGTCAGGCCTCTAATGCGCATGATCGCGTCTACGGTGGAGCGCCCCTGACGGAAGCCAAACTGGCTATCCGACAGATCAGGCCCCACGCGTATGAGATGCTTGACGAGGCGTTGTGCAATAATGCGCTCAAAGAGCTTGCACACCTCGTCGAGCAACACGATCGGCCGGTACCCTGATGGGGAATTTGCCGGCCGCCCCGCCTTTCGGATTAAGACCAGTTTCCCTGTCTTCCAGACCTTGGGGAACTGGCCTTTTTCGAGGCATGCGCTAAAGAGCCCTATAAGTCGAGGCCCAAGTTCTTCGAGAGCCAGGACCCATGCTCGGCCTGGAATGCCATCGGGTCCAGGGGCGGTGTTTCTGCGGGATTTAAGCCGCAGTACAGCCGCCCCTAGCTCACCCTCTGTGACTACGGGCACGTCGTTCTCGCTGCCTTCCGCGTTGGGTGCCTGGGACGGAGCCATGCGCGGAGGAATGTGTTCCTCCGCTCTTGATGGGAACAAGGAGTCCAGGACCCCCTCCAGCCGCTCCGGCTGGAGACTCTGGGTCAGTGGGGGCGCCTTGGGGCGTAATTTGCCCCTTACCATAAGGTACGGGCGCCCCCACGGGTTCCGCTCCAAGGTCTCCATCAGCTCCTCGCGGCCCACCTTTTTGGACCGCTTGATGGCCGTCTGGAGGGCCCTCTTGGCCCCCTTGTACCCATCATAGAGCTCCGTCTCTCGGGCTGCCGCATCGTCTGGGCGGCGACGCCTCCGGCGGAATCTGGTGTACCGGCGGCGCGCGGCAACGCACTCCGCGCGCAACTGCGCGATTTCCGGCGTCCACCAGTACACCTGTCTTCTCGCCGGTCTGGGCCTAGCCCTGGGCATCGCCGCATCGCAGATACGCGACATGGCTCTCCCGAACCACTCCACCTCGGCATCAATATTGGCAGGTCTGTCCGCTATCGGGATCCAGGCCTGCACTATGGCCGCCTCCAGGAGAGCCTCCGGATCCAGGCGATGGAGTGCCCAACGCGGTCCCGGGGGATTCACAATAGCTGGCGGCAGGTTTGGTGGAGGGGAGACGTCGAACCGAATATATCGGTGATCTGATGACGTCTCCTCCTCCTCCACCACACGCCATCCCTGGACACGGCGGGCGAGCTCAGGGGTCGCAAACGAAACGTCTATGACCGAGCTGAGCCCCCGCCGCGTCCAGGTTGCGACATTCCCCCGGTTCAGGATGACTAGGCCACGTGTAGCGACCCAGTCCTGAAGTATCCTCCCCCTGTCTCTGGTTTCCCGGGAGCCCCAAGCCTGCGACCAGGCATTGAAATCTCCCAGGATCAGGACAGGGCGAGGCCGGCATGCAGCGAGAACGACGTCCAGCTCAGGGAGCCATAGCTCAAACTGATGCTGGTCGAGGTTTGGCGAGATGTAAACGGCCACGACAGCCACCCCCTCATATTCCGCCGCGACACAACCCGGGCCCCTAGCGATAAGCGCTAGGCGCGAGTCGTCCGCGGCGGTCCCCCCAAAGACAGTCGCCAGGCCGTGCAGATCCACTGGGCTTCCCGGGTGAACCCAGTACGGCTCGGCGACAACCACCACGTTAATGGACCACTGCCTGATGCTCTGGTACAGAAGGTCCTGAGCACCAGCGCAGTGGTTCAGGTTCACCTGAAGGATGCGGATATGGGTGCCCATTAATGGACGTCCATTTCCGCACCCTGCCGCGAGAGTGCACCCTCACCTCCCCGTGTGGACGGACGGGGCTTTGGCCTTGAGGCAGTGCAGGCCTTACTGCCCACCCAGTGGTCGGCCTCCTTGCCCTCCGCCACGCATTTAAAGCAGCGTGGCGGAGCGTCACAGGCAAGAGCCACGTGACCGGGCTGACTACAGCGGAAGCACCGGTCTCCCACGGTGACTTCCGCTGTGCACTGCACTCCCACATGCCCCACGACCAGGCACCTAAAGCACCTGGCTTCGCGTGGCTGCAGGAGATGCGCCTGTGCCCTCAGGAAGCCTCCGATAAGGAGGCTCCGTCCGTCCGCCACTTTTTGGGCCGCCGCGACGGGGCAGCTCACGACTGCCGACCCGTGACCGAAAGGGCCAAAGCGGATTTCACCTGACCTCACCTGGTCACGAGGGCAGCCGCTCGCCTCCACGACGGCGGAGATTATCTCCTCCGTCGTGGCCGCGTCATCCAGACCCGAAATGCGTAGACTCGCGCATTTGTTGGGTCTGGTGACGCGGACGTCACCCGTGTCCAGCGACTCCCTTAGCTTTGCCGCTAGGGCATCTGCTTTGGGGCCGCTGGTGGCGCCATAGACCTCAAGGAGGCGTGCTCCGGTCCGCGTCATTTTGGACCGGAGACCTCCCTCTATTTCGAGGGCTTTAAGGTCCACCGAGGCCCTCGCCTGTCTCAGGACCTCGGTATACCCCACGCCCCTCGCCCTGCCCTCTGTCGTCACCGTAATGACCACGGCAGAGGAACGGGGAACGCGGAGCCTCTTTGGCGCCTTCACCGCGGCGGCCTTTGCCACTTTTGCGGCGGTTTTTGCCGCCTTCTTGGCGGCCTTCGCCGCCTTTTTGGTGGCATTAGCCGCCTTCTTCTTTGCTCCCACCACCTCCCAGACCCCCTCACTGGAGAGATTCTGGGATGCAACGGGAGCATTGGCTGTACTGCTTGGGGAGGCGGGGTTGCCACCTCCCCTAGGTACCGTCTTCTTAGGGGCGGAGGGGGCGGAGGCCCTCGACTTGGGACCAGGAGCCCCACTGGGCGCAGCCTTCGTCGCATATGACGCGACGACGGGTGCCGCCAGCGGCGGGCGGTATGCCCGGTCCTCGAGGACGCCGAGGCGTCGCTCGATGGCCTCCAGCAGCTGGACCACCGTAGGCGTCACCTTAGAAGGAGCACGGGGAGCGGGGGTTTTAGCACCCCGAGCCTCCCCGGCCCCCTGGACCAGCTGCGTCAGCTGACTGATCTCCTCCCGCATCAGCTGTTGCTGCTTGCGGGAGTCGGCAAGCTCCGACTCCAGGCTCGCAACCCGAGCCCGGAGTTTCTCCTCCTCGCTGGAGACGCTCCTTTCCAGGAGCTCCTCCAGCGCTTTGGCGGCACCCGTTACGGCATCTGCCACGACCCTCTTCTTTCCCGCAATATTTTTCTGGCCTTTTACAGCGCCAGAAATGCGGGAAAGAGCAGCCAAGATGTTCTGCGCCGCTGGCACCTCCGTGACCTTCCCGCTTGGTAGCGGGGACACAATCGCTGGCGGCTCTGCTACCTTCCCTTTCGCTCTGTAGAGGTCGGCTTTCCGGCCTCTACACGCGGTGGTAGCCACTATCTTCCTCTTACTAGGAAGGTCCTCCTCGCTGTTAGATGCCTCAGACCCAGGCCGACGAAACAGGCCCTTGCCTGGTCCGCTCGACCTGGGTCTCTTTCTACCTACGTCGGCATGGATATCGAGACCGGGGGTATCCTCGGTCCCGCCACCCACGCCGGCGGCCGACTCCATCTCCGAGCCAGCACGAGTCGACACGTCTTCCGCGTCACCTTTTTGGGTGGTTTTGAGGCACACCCATGGGCCTGTGGGACTGTGGTGACCCCTCCCATATACCATCCGGGATGAACCCGGGCGGGGGTCGCCATGGCTGGTCGCCGAATGGATGTCCATTCGACCACCAGTCACAGCAAGGGATTCCCCGGACGAAGTCCGGGTACCCTCATGGGTAGTTTTATTCGATGTCGTTTCCATAGCCATAGTTTTAACGGTTAATGTCCGCCGACGTTGAGGTAGAAGTAGAGAGGTTGGGAGTGTATGTGAGGATGGGAAAGGTGGGAAGGTGGGAGTGAGTGACGCCCTAGGCACTGAGTACCCCCCAGTGATGCATCCCATTGCCAGGCGTCAGAGCGTGGGGTTCGGGGTGATTTTTTATAGAGGTTTTCTTCCTCGCAACTCCTAAGAGCCACCATGCCCGTCTGTTGTCAGACGGGGGTACGGCTCGGCCGATCGATGGTCCCTATGGGACCGTGTACTTCACCACTGATCGCTCAGTGGCAAAGTACTCGTCGCCCTGAGAGTTCTCCGCTAGGTACGCTCTGCTTAGCAGAGCGCATGCGGAGAACTCGAAACCGGCCATAAAGGCCCACCCTCCTTGGTGGTATGGGCCTAGTGGTATGGGTAATGGACTGCTGAGACGAGGTCTCGGGTTCGATCCCAGGTTTACCATGGCACACACCAATGACGTTTCGATGCTTTTCGAAGTTATGTGTGTATTTATCGCAGGTTTATAAGTGCCCGGTTAATGGCAATAGGCTCGCCACCTATTACATTGGGACCTAAACATAAACTGGCGAAACGTGGGTGCTAGCACCTCTGCCTACCCCTTCGGGGAATTACAGGCGTGAGTTTATGTTATGTTATGTATAACTTTCCATATAGATTTAGATCGGACAGAGTCAACGAAAGTCACTGATCGCAGGGTCGCAGGGTCATATACTGTCTTGGATGTTCACTTTTAAATATCTATATCTATAAAAAAATAGTCTGGCAATAAAATAGTTACCGAAATAAATAAGGTAGGTATCGAAATAGTAGATATTCAAGATTATTTATTGAATCCATACTGATATTGTAAATGCGAAAGTAACTCTGTCTGTCTGTCTGTCTGTATGTTACGCTTTCACGCCTCAACCACTGAACCGATTTTTATGAACTTTGGTAAAGGGGTAGATTAGACCATGAGAAAGGACATAGGCTATGTTTGGTCGCGATAACCGACATCCACGCGGGCGGGGCCGGGGGCAAAAGCTAGTATAAAATAAAAATATTTCTTATAACGATGTCTCAAATATTTTTTGATCTGCATTAAGTATACAACAAAGGATCAAATCCATCAGTTTAGTCGACCCTTTGTAAGTGATTACAAAGAAGAAGGCTTATCCAATTGAGGTGATTGAAATCTTTGTTATCCGATAGCTTTAGATCTGTAAATGTTTTTGTATTTTATTATATCTATCACATCAAAAGACTTTGAATAAATGGATTTTTATTTCTTTAATTATGTAGTGAGTACTTTACATTGTAATCTCAGTAATTTTACGGACGACAACGCTTCACGAAAAGTTTCAGGTCCAAATGGTGTCCGTTAGGCTCCGTTTCCACCAGATTTGTGCGATGGAAATGTGTCGCGCG
This sequence comes from Eilema sororculum, assembly GCA_914829495.1. Lineage (NCBI taxonomy): Eukaryota > Metazoa > Arthropoda > Insecta > Lepidoptera > Erebidae > Eilema > Eilema sororculum. The sequence continues at coordinate 17,419,850 of OU618550.1, forward strand.
AGGATGTCTAGCTGTGCTGTGAAAATGTGTGGTGGTTTCCATGAAAGCCTCGCGATGAAAATATGCCTCCGAGAATGTGTAGCGGAGCTGTGAAAATGCGCAGTAATGTGTGGTGCGAGGATGCGTTGCGAAGCTGTGAAATGTGTCGACGGGGGTGGGGTACAGTATGCGCAAACCTCGCAACACATCCTTCTCAACACACATTTCTCGCAACACATCCCTCGCACACATCCCTCGTACACATCGTTCGCACACATCGCTCGCTTGTTTTGAATGCTCCAAAATCTAGCTCCACTGATCCGTTTCTACCAGAGCTGTGCTGACCGAGGCGAGGTAAATGAAGCGATTCTATTGCAAACACATCCCTCGCTACGCATCCTCACACATCTCTGGTGGAAACGCAGCCTTAATCTACCGACGTGAACCCTTTTTTACGTGCGGAATACTCCCGCGGATAGCTCCCTCTCCGCCTGAGCCGGTGGGGGAGGTTATATCGGACTCGAACCGACTAAAACGCACGCCGTCTGTGTGTCAAAGTGCAAAGCCGAAGTTGACGTTGTTGAACATATCCCTCGCACCTCGGCTGATGTGAACCTAATCCCAACACAAGCAGTGTAGCTTAGAAGGGATTACAGAGAATACTTATTAGTAATTTTGGTTGCAAAATATTGATAAAAGTACTTACGTGTTTCATATTAACAGTATTACTTAGTTTTTATTATATGACACACATATACATCTCTAAACGGAATAAATGATAACAAATAAAGATTCGAAATACATCGGAAAAAGAAGCGCTGAAGTGGGACTTGAACCCACGATCTTTCCCTTACAGAGGGAATGCTCTTCCAACTGAGCTATTGATCCATACCTGAATCACTTCATAATAAATAAAATTCTCTTTATGAATAAAAAATGCTATAAAAAAATAATTCAAACAAATAAGGATATCAGATTTATTGGCATCAAAATGTAAGTTTTTAAAAAGTACCGCGATCGGGTTTGGTAATATACATATTACACATATATAGGTATAGTACGTAGAGGTGCCCCAAATTTCCCCAGTTATGATTTTCCACGCACTTAGAAATGGGCTGTATGTTATACTGTCGGATGGAGAACAGATGCCTATCCCTTAGTCACCTTCTACGATACCCACCGCACCACGCCAGGAACGGCAATATTTGTAATTTAAATATTAATTACCTACCTGCATAAATGGGTACACCCCTAGCGGCATTTGCCAATAAAAATTCCAAATCTCCGATAACATCGTTCAGGCAATTTTCCGTCATATCCATTATACCGTAAAACGCAGCGCGCATTATAGATGCAAAGTCGCGAGATTTCCTTACATTTATACTAGGAGGGGTAAACTGCGGATATGAGACCGCGGATTACCCTATTAGTGTAACATTTCTATAACTTTGCGGTATTTGTCGTACAGTTAGCTTTAGAAGTTACTGAACACTATGTCATTAAATGTGAAAGTTTGTGAAGTAGTTTGTTACTCAAATGGCTGAACAAATTTGGCACAGTGATAGATTGCATTCTGGAATAATAATAATACATACGGATTCTTTTCCAGGAATAGTTTCCCATAACTTGCGGGAACGAGTTTAAATTTCACTCGGGGTCGCAGCCGCAGACTATAGGCACAGAATAGATAAATAGGTATTTATAGCCTATATGTATTTTATATAGATATTTTAGACACTAGGTATTTTAGACACTAGTTATTTTCGACATTAAGTATTTTAGACCTTAATCGGGTAAACAAAAATCCATGGCGCGCGCAAATTGTTTTGTAATAATCTAAACTTAAAGAATTTGAAACTCTTCCAGCGCTGTTGTAGCACCCCGTGCTATCTTCAAAGATATGGCCAAGAAAGGTCTACTGCGCTCATAGAGCATATTTTAGGTCCAAGATATGACTCGAGCAATACGCATAAATGTCGTTGCAGATATTACCTGACAATCAATCCGAAGTAAATAGGTACACACACACACTTCGTACCACACAATAGATAATAGTACTAGCCAGTAGTAACAAAGCTATGGTGCTGTCAACCTCATACACTCATTCACACGTGTAAGAATATCAACACAAGATGTTGACTTTACAGCAGCTTTCACCATAGAACCCGTTACCCGGATAGTGATTTTATAGCTATAACATTTACAGCCTAAGTATTTAATATATAGAATAGGCGGCCTAGACAAAATCCTATCCGCGACATGATGAATAAGCTCGTTAAAATACTTCTAATCATAATCACTCTTCATCTTCATCGTAATCACAGTGTTGAATCTTGGTTGTCATATTCTTAGCATCTTATTTTGCATGCGCTTTATAAGTTTTATTCGCAGTGGGGACGCGCCGCTGCGCCATTGACCGAATAAGTGATCAGCCCTTTGGGTGGACAGAATATTATTATACGTTAATCTCTGAATAAATGGCTAATTAATATGTTGGTATTGGTTTCTACTCACTCCGTACCTCGGAGGAGCTCGTCGAGTCGTCGGTCTTCGTTGCCATGCGAACATCTATTGCAGTTGTTAAGGGTTGGAGCCCTGAAAAGTCCGACAACTGGTCTAACTACAGAATTTCGGTATAGTCCGTGGGTTGTGTGTGGGTGCTCCCTTGTTATACAATCTACTAAGATTGTATAACAAGGGAGCAAAGTAGTATTTTTACGGCGAGGGCGCTACTTTGAATCAAGAGCAAAGCGAAGGATTCTAGAATAGAATCCCGAGCGTAGCGAGGAAAAATAATTTGCTCCCGAGTTATACACTCTACTTTTCATCCCCGTTCTATGAGAAAAATTATTTCTCCCGAGATTTCGGGCGCAACAAGTTTTGTACGGCGTTGTTAGCTTCTATAATATCTAATTGTTTCAAGAGTTAATGCATTGTCACTTCCTTAACTCGACGTAGTACCTACTCATATTATTTTGCAAAATACAACTTAAACAGGTAATGTACTAATTACAAGAACAGAGAGGTAATTGGCGCTCTTTGTTTTTTTTTTTAGTTAGCACAGGGCACCCCGCGCTATTCAGCCAACACGTACCAGCCAGTAATCCGTACAATTTGAGTTCGATTTCTATGAATGATAATGTTCCAAATTCAAATCACTTTTACGGCCCGCTGCTTGGCTCTGAACAGAAAAGAGCTATTTTGCGCCCCGCTACCGTGACAGTAAAGTGACATTTTTCGAATAGAAGGGATGAAAAATAAGTTTCACAGTTACATTTTGAAAGCCGACCCCGACAGAGTTGGGAAAAACACAGAGAATGTTGATGACTGCTTTCTACGTACCAAAATGTTAAAAATGTAAACATTTATAAGTACTAGGGCGACATAAGACGTAAATGTGCTCACACACTTAGCTCAAGACGACACAACGACCCGTCGACCCGCTACGAGAGTGTGAGAAGCAATTTTCCGTTACTTTACACCGAGTTATAGCTGTGACCGCGCGTAAAATGAGACATCACAGCGTTGGGGACCCAGATATGAGTGCTTGATTATGTTACCCTAATACAGGATAAGGAACCGCGGCCCCGAGTTAATGAGGTCTGGCGACAATAAATAAAGTTTGAGCACCTACCTAAATGGAGATTGTAAATCTTAGATTTTGATAATGGAAAAGTGCTGTAATAAGGTGCCGTGTTGTTATTATCTAAAGGCCATTACAGTAGCCAACGTCCTTGATCATAATATGGCCGCTACCGAGTGCTGTTCCTGCATCAACTGCAAATGATTGATTATTCAATCGTCTACGGCTTAATTATAATAACAGCGTTGTATTAGTATCATATCAATCGATTAGTCTAATATAGCCCACTACTGGGCGTAGGTCTATCCTAATATGTTCCCACTTGGCCAAAATCTAATCTGTTCCAGTTGATTTTACCATCGTATATTGATGAGTGCAGTTTGCAGTCTGAAATCTTCTGTATGGTAGTCTGACAAACAACCTACCAACTTAATAGAATGCTGCTATTTATGGAATTTAAACATCACTCGAAAAAGAGCTGACGTGCTCTTTTATTTGCTGCTCGAATTTATTTTTAAAAGCCATTGAAATATAGGAGATGTTCAGAGTGTCAACAATTATTGTCGATCACTCACACTAATGAAAGGCTAAATTGAATCATTCAATGCTAAGTGAACACCGTGTAGCATCCTTATTGAAACATCCTCATAAACGTGTGAAGTGTTTGTTTTCACTGGTAATGGAATTTGCGACTCGATTTAGTATTACAAAGGGAATTGTGTACTTAAATTTATTTATAACAACCTTCCTTCTTTGAAATACAACGGCATGCATAGGTTATGATCTGTAGCTCTGTGGTGTTAAAGGGTGTTTCTTTTTATTGTATATACACACATCAAAAAAAGTTTGCAATCAATGGCATAAGCTCCTAGAATTCTTTAAATTTAACTTTATCAAGAAAAAATCTAAGTTGTATGCTTTCTTTAAATAGGAATACCCTGTTTGAAATTAAAATATAAAACTATTTTTTATTATTTATTTTAAAAAATTGAGCCATTAATCATAATGCAATTGTGATAGAAATTTATTAGAAAGAAAAAGACTGTTTAATTAAACTTAAACTACAATTTATTATTAAAAGGTGTAAATTCAATATAAAATAACTCCTCCCCTGGCTCGAACACATGCGGAGATCCTCCTGGGCATGCTGAGGATCATGTTATCCAGCATTTCCTGGGGTAACCTATCCCATTCTTCAATAGCGGCTTCCCTGAGCTCTGGAACTGTCTGGGGATGTGGCTCACGGTTCCATACAGCTCGTTTAAGAGCATCCCACGCGTGCTCTATTGGGTTTAAGTCGGGCGAGCCGGCAGGTTAGTCTAATAGTGTGATATCGTATTCTTGAAGAGCAGCATTGACTCGTTGAGCTCGATTTGCGGGCGCATTATCATCGACCAGTACAAATTGGTGCCCATGGTTTACTCGGAATGGTTTGACGATATCATCAATAGCAACTGCTTTGTACATGTCTGCTGTCATGAAGCCCCGATACGGGATCAAAGGCGTTCTAGCTCCAATCATAATGCCACCCCAAAAAGACACCGATTTTCCGCCTTGCTGAACTGTTCCAGTGGCAGTTCTTTGTCTTTCACGGTCGCCTGGTCTTCTCCAGACACGGACACGTCGGTTATCTGGATGAGTGGAGATTCGGGATTCGTCAACGAAGAGACAGTTTTGCCAAATGTTTTCTTGCTCACCTTCTTCATTTTGCCGAAGTCTAGCTCACAGCAATCTTCGTTGTTGACGTTGCCGAGAATTGAGCGGAGCTCGCCATGACCTCCGTGCTCGTAATCCAGCCTGGTGCAAGCAATTGCGAATGGTCTGCGTGCTAACTTCAAGCCCAGAGGCGGCCCTGACTTCTGCTTTTATTTTAGTGGCGTTGATTGTGGGATCACGGGCTGCCAGCAATCTAATATAGCGCTTTTGGGCAGCTGTCAAAACAGTTGGGCGACCGCTGCGGGGTCGGTCAGCTAAATTCTCCATTCCGTGGTACCTCTGCAACGTAGCCACGATACAGGGATGGGATATAGCAAGTCTGCGTGCTATTACTCTCGTGGTGTATCCTTCTTGCCTCATAGTTACTATTTTAGCTCGTAAAACCTCTGATAATCCTCTTGGCATTTTTTCAATCACAACTTTCCGCGAAAAATATCTTGAATCGGTTATAATTCAGTAAATCAGATTTCTTTTTGTAAGAAAAAACAATTGAACGGTGTCATTGTTTTGTGTTCTAATTCTTTATTTTTAAATAAAGAATCTAAACAGAAGAAAAAAATCATAATGTAGATTACTACAGTAACAAAAAAGATTTCAGTTTTTCAAAGTGATCGCAAACTTTTTTGATGTGTGTATTTATCACTAATATGGTCGTAATATCGTTCAAAAAAGTCTTAAATCTTAAAAATGCGACATATAATATATTCCTATTCATTACGTTTGTAATGGATAGGATATACTTACATATTTATTTAGTATCTTTCGCTTGTAGTCTGTAGTGTCAGTAGTCTTACTAACACTACAGACTTAAGCGAAAGATACTATAGTAATTGTTTTAATCCAGTTTGATGAAAGAACTCGCACCTATCCTGATGGCCGCTAGCAGTTAAATTTACACAATGAAAGTTTGTGATAATATTATTGGAAATGGTAATTGGATGGAAAACAGTTCGATTTCTTAAGTCGCTTTGTATGATATCCATTGGATGAGATAAATTGTTCCTAAAAGCATACATATTTATACATACAGGTTTATATTCACTGTTTCCAAAAATGTGTGTGAAACAACTTTCTTGCCCAAGCATTCATATATTCAAACGGTACCTGTAATAAGGGCTGTTATCTAAATAAAAAATAATATTTACACAATAATGTACGTATGCATGATACGGGTAAACATGCGGGATGATAGCATGTATTAAATGCAAATATATCGTTTTCACATGTGAATGCACAGAATAGTGACACTATAAAATCGGGTTCACATCACCACAATCACATATATCAATCACATAACATACGAGCCTTTGTGTAGAGTTTCCACTCAAAATTGGCGGCTAAGAGCCATCTGTGACATGATATGTATGTATAATTAATTGTCAAATTACTTCCGTTTAAAAAAACGTACGTTAAAACCAGAGAGAGAAAGAGTAAGCGGAACTCGAAATAGAGAGTGGTGAACACTATGAATACAACGATGAATGAGGAATTACAAAGAGTTTCTAAGCTTGTATCACTGACTAGTACAAAAAGTCACCTGCTTGGCTGCCCCGTACTAACGGGCTTATCTTTGTCAATGCTTAGTTTCGTTTTGTCGAAGCACCCAACTATGCGTCTACAGAAATGTTTATAGTGGGAATTAAATAAAAATAAAACGAATTTGAAAAAAGAACGAGGGAGAAAAGATCTCCGGTAATCTCACCTGTCAGTCGTTGGAATTTTGAAGGTGTCTCAAGGGTTTGTTATGGATAAATTTGATAATCATAATCTGACATAATCATCATCTGCGGTAGTCTAGTGGTATGGGTAATGGACTGCTGAGACGAGGTCTCGGGTTCGATCCCAGGTTTACCATGGCACACACCAATGACTTTTCGATGCTTTTCGAAGTTATGTGTGTATTTATCGCAGGTTTATAAGTGCCCGGTTAATGGCAATAGGCTCGCCACCTATTACATTGGGACCTAAACATAAACTGGCGAAATGTGGGTGCTAGCACCTCTGCCTACCCCTTCGGGGAATACAGGCGTGAGTTTATGTTTATGTTATGTTATGACATTCAATCAACTAATTAGCCTATCGCAGTCCATTGTTGGACATAAGCCTCTCCCAATGTTAGGAGGCTTTGGCCTACTGTTTTTTTCACGAGCCAGACGGGTTAGTACAGGGCTTTATTTCGAGTTTTCCTTTTCTCTCAGTGATATCGTCAGCGCGGGCCTGGGGGTGACGGGTGGAGCCACCTGTCACCCCAGCAGAAGCAGGCCACGGCCCCATTCCGGGGGCGAGTCGAGGACACCGTTGTCCCCCCTCCCGAGGAGGGCCAGATCGTAAGGGATGGCCCTGGGTCAGCCAGGGTGCGAGGGATATGTCGATGACAACCTCACCTCCGGCCTAGCACCACGACCCACAGCCGGCATGCGGTTTTAATCGGTTCGAGTCCGACATAACCTCCCCTTTAGGCTCCGGCAGGGGAGGTATCCGAGGGGATTTCCGCACGGAAAAAAACGCGATTTTTTCCGTTAGTCGTCTCTTAAGACACCCTTCGGAGGAGATTGGATGATACTTGAATTTGTCACCGTATGTCTCCGTCACCACATAGAACCTGATACTGGTCAAAGTTTATGACCTCTTTATCATATCAACTGTGCGTTATTATATTGTTATAATAAGGTTACTAACCTCAGCCGCACCTTATCTTAACATAAACAATAAATCCATATTAAGGATTTCCGTTAAATTGTTCTACATTTTTTCGCATTTTATTCCGACAAGTAATGCGTATGGGCGAGGCGGTCACCCACGCGCGTCCTCCTTTACATGTTAAATGGAAATAATAATATGATATATTGGTGATCGCGTAATGACATAGATAGTGATAGCCTGCGGTGCTATAGCCTATGCAAGTCGTATGATAGTGGACGATTATTGATATAAAGCCTCAAACACACAGGCGCCTTATTTTATCGGTCGATAATGCAAAAAAATATAGCTGTTTTCATCATCATCATCATTTCGTATGGCCTCTGCTCGAGTCCTGATATGTCGACGTCCAGTTGGCGAAGCCAGTCTATTGCTGCCGGTGTGAGGTCATGAAGCTCACGCATTTTTATTGTTGTGTTTGTATTTGTATTGTGCATTAGCTGTTGCCTCACCTTGTAGTGTTGGTATATGTAATACTCTTTACTTTAAAAATTTCTGTGCCAGTAGGTACAATTTAGTTAATTAATTAATAAAAGAAATAAATAATATGATTTTGTATAACTTTTCATTCTATGTAATTATGTATATGATTATGTTTTGTACATGTATATGTATGTAATTATGTTTTGTACATAAATAAATTTTGATTAAGTACGACCAGAGAGTGAGTACAAGGTATCAAGTCTAAGTGGAATTTCATATTTCATTATATTCGAGAAGGATATCAGTGGTGTTAAAAAAATTGAAAGTTGCGACCCACATCTCTAGAATAGAATAGAATAATAAAATACATAAAATATGAATTATAATCGCTTGTAATCGATAGCTTTTTAAATTCATTGCATATAATTTCAATATAAAGTGGCGTTTTTATCGCAGTCTGTGGCACAGAAAACCATAAAGAATACACTTGAAATAGATAGTCCTATTACAAGTTTTTTTATTGTCACTCAAAGTTATGATATGCGAAAACAAAATAGATAAATAATAGTATTGACGTAGCGAAAGTTCGCCTTCATCTATAACTATACCTACACATACATAAAATACGCTTTTATTTTTGAATATAATATACACACAATAAAACGATATAGTTATTGGAATATTATGATGACCACAAGTCGGAAGAGAAACGGGGCTTTGATGCGTATGGTAACATAACATAAACTCACGCCTGTATTCCCCGAAGGGGTAGGTAGAGGTGCTAGCACCCACAATTCGCCAGTTTATGTTTTTAGGTCCCAATGTAATAGGTGGCGAGTCTATTGCCATTAACCTGGCACTTATAAACCTGCGATAAATACACGCGCAAAAACACATGATGCGTATGGCTTGGTCCAAAATCCAACAAACGCTTACTGCGCATGTAGAGTGCATGTTGCAACGTCACTGAGGTCATCAAATATAACTTACTATCAATGTTATATGAGGGTTCAGTATAAGTTTTACGAGCTTGCCCAACTTATTAACTTGTAATTAAACTTTTTTGTCGCCAACTCACGCGCACATTAAGTAATAAGTATAATAACCCTAAATCGCTAAAGTCGTATATATTTTTGCTCCAATTTTATTTTCTGTAAATTTAATTTTTAGCTATTTTTAAAGTAATTGTCCGCTCACCATCTACCAAAAGGAAAACCCCAAGCCCGAAGATTCTGATTTTGAGTGTAATTAAATAAGTAAAATAGATTATGTACATAAATACTAAAGGAAGAAAGCCAACCCATAATGACAGCTGTCACCGGAAAATTTTTACAAATTAAATAAAATGTGGAGCAAATGCTGACTGGAGCACAAGCTAGAAACAGGAATGCACAAACAACATCTCCGGACTCGTCGCTAAGCTCCGCCGCGCAACCTCCAGCAATGGAACCAGCGGCGTCGAGCTCCTCTTCGAGCGACGAGTTTTTCTCTCCGCCGACGTCGCCAACACCTGTACGTCGGCCGGGGAGAGGCCGGCCACCGACCTGCTTGGGACCCCGACGCCCTCCGGCTTCGAATAGGGCCCCCGCTGCCGGTGGTAATGTGCACCGCATGCGATGGACTAATTCTATCAACGAAAACGTCATGCGGGCATATTTTGCGGCTACAGAGGGGGGAACTAACCTCAGTGCGTACCGTACTCGAATGCTTCCTTTGTTTCAGGCGCTTGAACCTTCCATCAACACATCAGCACAACGATTATCGGACCAAGTACGGGTCATTCAACGCAATCGCATGTTGAATGAAACCGTACTTGAGACTCTACGGCAAGAATGCTTGCGAAATATCTGTGTCACCCCCGCCCCGGCTCCTGCTCCTGCTTCTACAGCAGAAATAAATAATGATACTTGTGTTGCGCCGGATGACACACCTATTCCTGTAAGTATTCAGTACAATGAAGAGATCAAGGAGGCTTTGGAATGTGCGTTGCGGGAATATCGATCAGTGCCCGTACATGTCAGGCCACGTCTCCCGCGGTTACCCATACATAGGCGTAATATAGCGTTGGTGAGTGCCCTTGATTCATTATTACCTAGATATCTAGAAAATAGTGAAAACCTCGGTGACACCCACTCAATTCTGTATTGTACTGCTGTGGCGGCATGTCGTATGGCAGGTGCTAAATTTCCCATTAAAGATTCTGCCATACGACCTAAGTCTGCCATACCAGCATGGCAATGCAGAATTGAACGACGTGTGGCCGAGGCAAGGGTGCTCATCGGTAAACTAATCTGCTTCAGGTCGGGCAACACTCGCCCAAGAGTGATGCGCTATGTGACCCGAGCGTTTGCGGGAACTGATATTAGTCCCCAAGATTATACGTCTCGGGTCACAGAGCGTATTGACTTCCTGAAGCAGAAAGTCTATGCATGGGCAAACCGTATTCGGAGATATAAAAGACGAGTTGATCGATATACCGTCAACCATATGTTCCAAAGAGACCAAAGGTGGGTATATAGAAGCTGGGAGCGAACAGATGAAAGTGTGGACGACGTGCGGCGACCGGATGCTGAAGCCACAAATGCGTTCTGGCGCAGCATTTGGTCGGTGCCCGTTAGTCACACTGAAGGTGATTGGATGCGTGAGGTCGAAAGAGCATGCGAAACCATTCCAGAAATGGAAGAAATCTACATTGATGCCACTGATGTAGATTGTGCAGTCCATTCGTTGTCTAACTGGAAATCTCCGGGACCGGATGGATTGCACAATTTCTGGCTTAAGTGGCTACGGAGTTCGCATGTTGTTTTGGCCTCACAATTTCAATCCGCTATAGAATCTGGGACGCTACCAGCTTTTATGACGACAGGAGTTACTCACCTGCTCCATAAAACTGGTAGTACTCTGGAGCCAAATAATTATAGACCGATTACATGTCTACCAACGGTCTATAAACTTCTTACATCCATCCTGAGAGCTAAGATTAATAATCATATAAACAATAATTCTATTATGTGTGCCTCTCAGAATGGATGTAGGAATGGGGCCCGGGGTACTAAGGAGCTCCTCCTGATTGATATGGCTATTAGCCAACAAGCTCGCCGCAATCGTAAGGATCTGACAGCATGCTGGATAGATTACAAGAAAGCGTTTGACTCCGTGCCACATACATGGCTTTTGAGGGTGCTGGAGTTGTATAAAGTGAATACAACTCTATGTACCTTCTTAAGGTCGTGTATGGGGCAATGGAGGACGGTTCTTTTCTATCCAGGGTGTCGTCAGGCTTTGGGTGGCGGCGTGCCGATAACAATAGAGCGGGGTATTTTTCAGGGGGATAGTCTGAGTCCCCTTTGGTTCTGCTTAGCCCTGAATCCACTTAGTACTTTACTGGTGAATTCAGGGTTAGGTTATAGGCTACGAAGAGAGGGTCAGATGGTATCCCACCTCTTTTACATGGATGACTTAAAGCTATTTGCCCACACCAATCCTCAATTAATAGCTTTACTGAAGGTAACTGAAACATTCAGTAACTCTATTAAAATGGCGTTTGGTGTGGACAAATGTGCAGTCATTCATGTAAAGCGAGGGCGGGTGGTGGAGTCGGAGGGTATACAACTCTCTGATTCCACTAACCTAAGATCACTCCTCATAACTGAGACCTATAAATACTTGGGTATGTCACAGGCGTTATGCATCAATGAGGTCGACATGAAACAAATGTTACAGGAACGTTTCTTTGGCCGCCTGAAAAAGGTACTCAACAGTCTTTTGTCAGGTGGTAACAAGGTGCGTGCCTGTAACAGTTGGGTCATGCCACTCTTGATGTACTCTTTTGGCATACTCAGGTGGACTCAGACTGAACTCGATACCATCGATAGGAAAGTCCGGACTCAGTTGACTGCATTCCGAATGCACCACCCACGGTCGTCAGTCATGAGATTGTACATCCCGCGGAAATGTGGAGGTCGAGGTTTTTTAAATGCTAAGACCCTTCATAATCGCGAGGTGTGCAATCTCAGAGACTACTTTCTTAAGTCGAACGTGGACATGCATCGTGATGTAGTCAACGTAGATACCGGACTCACCCCGCTCGGTTTGGCTAAAGAGAACTGGCGCAGGCCTACAATAGTTAGCACTGACAGCCGCAGGGAGGTATGGCAGAGTAAGGAGCTACATGGCAGGTTCTATCGGGCCCTACACAGGCCCGAAGTAGATCTACTGGCGTCTGTGTCCTGGCTACGTTTCAGTGACCTTTTTGGGGAAACTGAAGGTTTTGTCTGTGCAATTGCAGACGAAGTTATTAAGACGAATAACTACCGGAAGTATATCATGAGGGATGGCACAATTGACATTTGTCGAGCGTGTCACCAACCTGGTGAATCCCTCAGGCATATTACTTCCGGTTGTTCTCGTCTTGCTAACGGCGAGTACTTGCACAGACATAATCAAGTAGCCAGGATAATCCATCAGCGACTTGCTCTGAAATACAACCTTGTGGAAGTTGAGGTGCCGTACTATAAGTATGTTCCTGAGCCAGTTCTACAAAATAGCCATATCACATTGTACTGGGATCGATCTATCATCACTGATAGGACTGTTGTAGCTAACAAGCCTGACATTGTGGTGATAGAACGATCCGAACGCCGAGCATTGATTGTTGATGTCACCATTCCTCATGACGAGAATCTCGTGAAAGCTGAGAAAGATAAACAAGTTAAATACTTGGACTTGGCCCACGAGGTTGTCGACATGTGGAATGTTGACTCAGCAATCATTGTACCGATAGTCGTATCAGTCAACGGACTGATAGCAAAGAGCCTCGACCAACATCTGAAGAGGCTCGGGTTGGATGGTTGGGTCAAGGGCCAGATGCAGAAGGCAGTACTCCTTGATACGGCGCGCATCGTGAGGAAGTTCCTTTCTCTAGAGCCCTAACCACCGGTAGCTTGGTCCCTGTACCCGATGCCGGTGGGATACTATTTTTTATATTTTTAAATGGATTTTTTTTTAAATATGTATTTAAAAATATAATTTATAAGATTTTGAAACGAATAAAGAGAATAATAATAAATTCATTGCATATAATTTCAATATAAAGTGGCATTTTATTTAAGGGACAGTCTGAGTCCCCTTTGGTTCTGCTTAGCCCTGAACCCACTTAGTACTTTACTAGTGAATTCAGGGTTAGGTTATAGGTTACGAAGAGAGGGTCAGATGGTATCCCACCTCTTTTACATGGATGATTTAAAGCTATTCGCCCACACCAACCCTCAATTAATAGCTTTACTGAAGGTAACTGAAACATTCAGTAATTCTATTAAAATGGCGTTTGGTGTGGACAAATGTGCAGTCATTCATGTAAAGCGAGGGCGGGTGGTGGAGTCGGAGGGTATACAACTCTCTGATTCCACTAACCTCAGATCACTCCTCGTAACTGAGACCTATAAATACTTGGGTATGTCACAGGCGTTATGCATCAATGAGGTCGGCATGAAACAAATGTTACAGGAACGTTTCTTTGGCCGCCTGAAAAAGGTACTTAACAGTCTTTTGTCAGGTGGTAACAAGGTGCGTGCCTGTAACAGTTGGGTCATGCCACTCTTGATGTACTCTTTTGGCATACTCAAGTGGACTCAGACTGAACTCGATACCATCGATAGGAAAGTCCGGACTCAGTTGACTGCATTCCGAATGCACCACCCAAGGTCGTCAGTCATGAGATTGTACATCCCGCGGAAATGTGGGGGTCGAGGTTTTTTAAATGCTAAGACCCTTCATAATCGCGAGGTGTGCAATCTCAGAGACTACTTTCTAAAGTCGAACGTGGATATGCATCGTGATGTAGTCAACGTAGATACCGGGCTAACCCCGCTCGGTTTGGCTAAAGAGAACTGGCGCAGGCCTACAATAGTTGGCACTGACAGCCGCAGGGAGGTATGGCAGAGTAAGGAGCTACATGGCAGGTTCTATCGGGCCCTCCACAGGCCCGAAGTAGACCTACTGGCATCCGTATCCTGGCTACGTTTCAGTGACCTTTTTGGGGAAACTGAAGGTTTTGTCTGTGCAATTGCAGACGAAGTTATCAAGACGAATAACTACCGGAAGTATATCATGAGGGATGGCACAATTGACATTTGTCGAGCGTGTCACCAACCTGGTGAATCCCTCAGGCATATTACTTCCGGTTGTTCTCGTCTTGCTAACGGCGAGTACTTGCACAGACATAATCAAGTAGCCAGGATAATCCATCAGCGACTTGCTCTGAAATACAACCTTGTGGAAGTTGAGGTACCGTACTATAGGTATGTTCCTGAGCCAGTTCTAGAAAATAGTCATATCACATTGTACTGGGATCGATCTATCATCACTGATAGGACTGTTGTAGCTAACAAGCCTGACATTGTGGTGATAGACCGATCCGAACGCCGAGCATTGATTGTTGATGTCACCATTCCTCATGACGAGAATCTCGTGAAAGCTGAGAAAGATAAACAAGTTAAGTACTTGAACTTGGCTCACGAGGTTGTCGACATGTGGAATGTTGACTCAGCAATCATTGTACCGATAGTCGTATCAGTCAACGGACTGATAGCAAAGAGCCTCGACCAACATCTAAAGAGGCTCGGGTTGGATGGTTGGGTCAAGGGCCAGATGCAGAAGGCAGTACTCCTTGATACGGCGCGCATCGTGAGGAAGTTCCTTTCTCTGGAGCCCTAACCACCGGTAGCTTGGTCCCTGTACCCGATGCCGGTGGGATACTATTTTTTATATTTTTAAATATATGTTTTTTTTTATATGTATTTAAAAATATAATTTATAAGTTTTTTTAAAATGAATAAAGAGAATAATAATAATAATAATAAGCTGGCAACACTGGTCCCGAATGGCCGCATAATTTCTTACAGAAGATTTCTTAAAACTTATTTCTGTTAAATAACAATAACATCGTGATCTCACTATCGTAACTCAACTAAACAACAAATTGTACAATGAGTTTACAAATAAATAATGTACGCGGATCCTAAATAATAGAGAATGGAAAAATCCAATATTGACAGACAGCTGCTGTCAAAACAGAAAATGAATAAGAAAAAGTAGAGAAATAATGCTGACAAGGGCAAAAGCCAGGCAATTTGCACACCCTACACCATCGGACTCGTCGTGCAGCTCCGCCTCGCAGCCTCCGGAAACCACATCTTCGAGACCAACTACTGCTGAGGCGTCGAGCTCCGACGAGTATTTCTCCCCGCCGACGTCGCCAACACCTGTGCGTCGGCCGGGGAGAGGCCGGCCACCGTCCAGCTTGGGATTCCGAGGCCCACCGGCCTCGAATAGGGCCCCCGCTGCCGGTGGTGATGTGCACCGCATGCGATGGACCACTTCTATCAACGAAAACGTCATGCGGGCATATTTTGCGGCTACAGAGGGGGGAACTAACCTCAGTGCGTATCGTTCTCGGATGCTTCCTCTGTTTCAGGCGCTTGAACCTTCCGTCAACACATCGGCACAAAGACTATCGGACCAAGTACGGGTCATTCAACGCAATCATTTGTTGAATGAAACCGTACTTGAGACACTACGGCAAGAATGCTTACGAAATATGTGTGTTACCCCCGCCCCGGCCCCTGCTCCTGCTTCTACAACTGCATTGAATGAAGATTCACATGTTACGCGGGATGACACACCTATTCCAGTAAGTATTCAGTACAATGAAGAGATTAAGGAGGCTTTGGAATATGCGCTGCGGGAATATCGATCAATGCCCATACATGTCAGGCCACGTCTCCCGCGGTTGCCCATACATAGACGTAATATAGCGCTGGTGAGTGCCCTTGATTCATTATTACCTAAATATTTAGAAAATAGTGAAAACCTCGGTGACACTCATTCAATTCTGTATTGTACTGCTGTGGCAGCATGTCGTATGGCAGGTGCTAAATTTCCCATTAAAGATCCTGCCATACGACCTAAGCCTGCCATACCGGCATGGCAATGCAGGATTGAACGACGTGTGGCCGAGGCAAGGGTGCTCTTCGGTAAATTAATCTGCTTCAGGTCGGGCAATACTCGCCCAAGGGTGATGCGCTATGTGACCCGAGCGTTTGCGGGAACTAATATTAGTCCCCAAGATTATACGTCTCGGGTCACAGAGCGTATTGACTTCCTGAAGCAGAAAGTCTGTGCATGGGCAAACCGTATTCGAAGATACAAAAAGCGAGTTGATCGATATACCGTCAATCGTATGTTCCAAAGAGACCAAAGGTGGGTATATAGAAACTGGGAGCGAACAGATGAAAGTGTGGATGACGTGCGACGGCCGGATGCTGAAGCCACAAATGCGTTCTGGCGCAGTATCTGGTCGGTGCCCGTCAGCCACACTGAAGGCGATTGGATGCGTGAGGTAGAAAGAGCATGCGAACCTATTCCTGAAATGGAAGAAATTTACATTGATGCCACCGATGTAGATTGTGCGGTCCGTTCGCTGTCTAACTGGAAATCTCCAGGACCGGATGGACTGCACAATTTCTGGCTAAAATGGCTACGGAGTTCGCATGTTGTTTTGGCCTCACAATTTCAATCCGCTGTAGAATCTGGGACGCTACCAGTTTTTATGACGACAGGAGTTACTCACCTGCTCCATAAAACTGGTAGTACCCTGGAGCCCAATAATTATAGACCGATTACATGTCTCCCAACGGTCTATAAACTTCTTACATCCATCCTGAGAGCTAAGATTAACAATCATATAAACAATAATTCTATTATGTGTGGCTCTCAGAATGGATGTAGGAATGGGGCCCGGGGTACTAAGGAGCTCCTCCTGATTGATATGACTATTAGCCAACAAGCTCGCCGCAATCGTAAGGATCTGGCGGCATGCTGGATAGATTACAAGAAAGCGTTTGACTCCGTGCCACATACATGGCTTTTGAGGGTGCTGGAGTTGTATAAAGTGAATACAACTCTATGTACCTTCCTAAGGTCATGTATGGGGCAATGGAGGACGGTTCTTTTCTATCCAGGGTGTCGCCAGGCTTTGGGTAGTGGCGAGCCGATAACAATAGAGCGGGGTATTTTTCAAGGGGACAGTCTGAGTCCCCTTTGGTTCTGCTTAGCCCTGAACCCACTTAGTACTTTACTAGTGAATTCAGGGTTAGGTTATAGGTTACGAAGAGAGGGTCAGATGGTTTCCCACCTCTTTTACATGGACGATTTAAAGCTATTCGCCCACACCAACCCTCAATTAATAGCTTTACTGAAGGTAACTGAAACATTCAGTAATTCTATTAAAATGGCGTTTGGTGTGGACAAATGTGCAGTCATTCATGTAAAGCGAGGGCGGGTGGTGGAGTCAGAGGGTATACAACTCTCTGATTCCACTAACCTAAGATCACTCCTCGTAACTGAGACCTATAAATATTTGGGTATGTCACAGGCGTTATGCATCAAAGAGGTCAACATGAAACAAATGTTACAGGAACGTTTCTTTGGCCGCCTGAAAAAGGTACTTAACAGTCTTTTGTCAGGTGGTAACAAAGTGCGTGCCTGTAACAGTTGGGTCATGCCACTCTTGATGTACTCTTTTGGCATACTCAAGTGGACTCAGACTGAACTCGATACCATCGATAGGAAAGTCCGGACTCAGTTGACTGCATTCCGAATGCACCACCCAAGGTCGTCAGTCATGAGATTGTACATCCCGCGGAAATGTGGGGGTCGAGGTTTTTTAAATGCTAAGACCCTTCATAATCGCGAGGTGTGCAATCTCAGAGACTACTTTCTAAAGTCGAACGTGGAAATGCATCGTGATGTAGTCAACGTAGATACCGGGCTAACCCCGCTCGGTTTGGCTAAAGAGAACTGGCGCAGGCCTACAATAGTTGGCACTGACAGCCGCAGGGAGGTATGGCAGAGTAAGGAGCTACATGGCAGGTTCTATCGGGCCCTCCACAGGCCCGAAGTAGACCTACTGGCATCCGTGTCCTGGCTACGTTTCAGTGACCTTTTTGGGGAAACTGAAGGTTTTGTCTGTGCAATTGCAGACGAAGTTATCAAGACGAATAACTACCGGAAGTATATCATGAGGGATGGCACAATTGACATTTGTCGAGCGTGTCACCAACCTGGTGAATCCCTCAGGCATATTACTTCCGGTTGTTCTCGTCTTGCTAACGGCGAGTACTTGCACAGACATAATCAAGTAGCCAGGATAATCCATCAGCGACTTGCTCTGAAATACAACCTTGTGGAAGTTGAGGTACCGTACTATAGGTATGTTCCTGAGCCAGTTCTAGAAAATAGTCATATCACATTGTACTGGGATCGATCTATCATCACTGATAGGACTGTTGTAGCTAACAAGCCTGACATTGTGGTGATAGACCGATCCGAACGCCGAGCATTGATTGTTGATGTCACCATTCCTCATGACGAGAATCTCGTGAAAGCTGAGAAAGATAAACAAGTTAAGTACTTGGACTTGGCTCACGAGGTTGTCGACATGTGGAATGTTGACTCAGCAATCATTGTACCGATAGTCGTATCAGTCAACGGACTGATAGCAAAGAGCCTCGACCAACATCTAAAGAGGCTCGGGTTGGATGGTTGGGTCAAGGGCCAGATGCAGAAGGCAGTACTCCTTGATACGGCGCGCATCGTGAGGAAGTTCCTTTCTCTGGAGCCCTAACCACCGGTAGCTTGGTCCCTGTATCCGATACCGGTGGAGCACTATTTTTTATATTTTTAAATATATGTTTTATTTTTTTATATATGTATTTAAAAATGTAATTAATAAGTTTAATAATGAAATAAAGAGAATAATAATAATAATAATTGTCTTTATTGTACACCAAGGATATAGCATATAACACATTACAACAATTGGGTAGGTAAATACAATTGGCGGCCTTATCGCGCTGCGGCAATCTCTTCCAGGCAACCATAGGATGGAGAGAGAAAAATTGAGACAATCATTTCAGGGTAGTTTGGTGTACATGGATAATAAATAATCAAGAGATAACAATTAAAATAAATAACACAATAGCTACCTAAGTATAGGTAGATATACATAAATATATCAAACATACATACATACTATTACGAGTAATATCACAGATTATGGCATAACATTAATCACAAACAAAATTCACAACAATAAAAATACACATAAATATAGATAATAAAATTTTCCCATAATAAAATCAAGGAAAATAATGTAATTATTTATTCCGCTTCTGTCAGAGAGCCTAGATAGTGTTCTCTGACTTGTCTTTTAAATATAGGCAAGGACTGAGCTCGCCTAATAGTTGCTGGGAGAGCATTCCACAACCGAACCGCTTGAACCGAAAAAGATTTGTCAGCAAAATTGGTGGAATGACTCGGCATTTTCAATCTCAGATTCTCTGATGATCTCAAAACCTTCGAGTGCGTGTTGTGCAGGAACTCAAAACGTTGTTTGAGGTATGAGGGAGTTAAGGGATTAAATAAAATATTGTACAACAAGGAAAGAATATGAGTATTCCGGCGAATTATAAAATTATAAGAATTATATATATAAGAATTATAAAAGTGGATTGAAAAAAAAAACTTACTATTACCTACATTGGTTAATTCTGGGATCTAAGTACTTGGATTTCGTGTCAAATGAAGCTGCAAGCTGTCATCCATTTAATTAATAAAATAAAAAAGGGAAGAGTAAAATATGTTCCTTGTTAAATTTTGTACTCCCAAAAATAAACCTAAGTACATTTATTTTTACTGGCGAACAACACCAAACAGACCAAACTTGTCCATGTAGTTTGTTAACATGTACCAGTCGAATTTTGTCCGCCTCAATTTGATACATCGTATTTGAAATTAGATCAGTTAACCCTACAGTCACTGTAAAAGGAAATAAACCACATTCTGACACGTTCTCGGTCGGAATAAACAGAGTGACGTTTTACCATTCACAGTACAATGATGTTTGTATTCATTATTAATGAAATGTAGGGCGATTCTCTGTGGAAGCTAGTGTTCCCTTTGAATCTGATGAAAAGGAAGTGAAATCAGGTTAGGCGTGCTGTGGCCAACAATGTGCCTTGAGACTCGAGAGAGCCGATATTCAATAGTTTTATGTTAAGGCTCTTATAGGTATATCTGGTTGTTGTATGGCATTGTTATTGAAGCTATGCGAGGACTTATATTTCTCTTTAGTCCTGGAAAGAGAAATATCACTTAGTTAAATTTCTTACTAGCCCGCAGCTCCGCCCGCGTGAATGTCGGTTATCGCGACCAAACATAGTCTATGTCCTTTCTCATGGTCTAGTCTACCCCTATACCAAATTTCATAAAAATCGGTTCAGTAGCTTAGGCGTGAAAGCGTAATATACAGACAGACAGACAGACAGACAGACAGATAGAGATAATATTAGTACGGATATCTTTAACCTCTATCCTCACGAATGTCAACCCACTGAAGGAACAACGAAGTGAACTTAAAGCGATGAAACTAAATGGTACAGTCAGCGTCATAAATATCTTGATGACGAAGTCTCATGACCTTGAAACTCTCGTATTAAGATCAAATCAAACTTTTATTGATTTATATTGTTTAATTATCGTCCAAATTAAAGGTTTGTACCAAATATCAGGACAATTATTGGTTAACTGGAAGAGGGTAAAAAACTTAATTAAGATCATTTTGAGTATTTTGTTCGTCAACATCTTTTTAATGCTGAGTATACTTATTTATTATGTAACATCATTAGATAAGGAAAGAGAAAGGGTAGAAAAAGTGTTATCATGCCTTTGGTCAGGGATTCCCCCATAAGTAACAAGGGCTTCTTTCTTCTCCTTCATTAAATTGGTGATAAAGTTAGAAAACGTTATCTAACTATCGCAAAAAAAGTATTTATATTTAATGAGTTTATATACAACAAGCTCTGTGACAGCCTCTGTGACGTGGCGGATGTGAACGAGACTGCTACGCAGGAGTCTTGGTTTTGATCCCCGCTCAGTGCCAATATTTGTAGGCATGAATATGGCTATTTACATTGGTCTGGGTGTTTCTGTGTATAATTATGTATGTGTTTACAAAAAAAGTATATAATTTCGTTTATTCGCATTCTGGATTCCATAACACAAGCTAGTTAAGCTTACCATGGGTGGTTTGATAGCGTTGTGTAGAATGTTGTACAGTAAGCTTCAGAGAAAAGGAATCCCCCTTGATAATGGTTTTATCCTCAAAGGGGGTTCCTTTTCTCTGAAGCTTACTGTACAATGTAGAATATTTACTATCCAGATGATACAAGAATTGTCACTCTGTCACAGGAGCTTCAGACAGAAGGCTGTTACTGTAATCACTGCTAATGAACAATAAATGAACAATACATTATTAAGTACCTGTTGGAACAGATTGAATCACGGACACAAATTTAGTTTCCAGCTGTGAGCGTTATAATATAACTATAATATGCAAATAGTAATTATGTTTTAGTCACGTGCTACTGTCGACAGCAGTTTGATTGTCAATTATAATTATTGCGAGATAATTACCATCTTACTATTAGAATAGTGAATTATTCATCATTTTAGTGTTATTAGTATTTGTAACTGACTGAGGCTTTCACTTCGGTTCACGATCCGCTTAGCTATTTCTTCTCCATCTTTTTGCTTCCTTCGGTATACCTTTTTTTAGGGGGCGGAGTGAAGAAGGGATTTAAACTTTATCTATCGTGTGCCATCCTCATAAAGTGAAATGACCCCCAGTGCTGCTTTGATATGACGTGGCCCAGCGCGCTTTGATTGACTCGAGTCATGCATCGGAGGCTGAGTCTGGGCTGAATATATCTGTCTATTGTTATACAGCCCTATCTGAGATGGACGGATGGAAGAGATGGGATGGCCCAAATTTTTCCTGCAGGAAACCACGCGGCCTTACTACGCTAGTAATATTATCTGTACTGTGCCCTTGCACAGAGGGGTCTCACTGAGGGTGGTGGTGGTGGTCTAACAACATCCTATCTACCCGCGAGCCCACTAAGGGCGGCATGAGACTAAACTATAATCTAACTTAACCGATAAATACACAAACTAACTCCGGTTTCCACTGTTCAAGTCAATATCAAAGATCTTAAACACATAAATTGTATATTAATCAACATCCCAGTGCCGAAAACTTACCGTTCACAATCCCTATGTACACAACCCTTCTATTAGAGATGATAATACCATTCAAAACTAAATTTATATGCATAACTCATAGAAAATATAAATATGTGCAGGACATGTTAATTGGACTGGGTCATTCAACAACTCGCGGGCGGCCGCGAATTGACACCCTTAATTTTTTTTTTTTTATCAAGTCGCCTTTATTATAAGCTAGCTGTTGCCCATGGATTTACCAAGTCTGATCCCAATTCAGCAAACCTTAGTAACCTATTCCAAGTATAAAAGATACTTAAATCTACGCCTGTACCATGTTCCGGTCAGATTCGTTCCACCATTTGAGCGTGGGTGGAACTTCGATCGATCGAGGAGAAAAAAAAGAAAAAAAAAAAACTTTTTTTCACATTTTTATCAGGTAATTGTAGGATGCATACATAAACCGCTGTATAAAAATACAGAACTCTTGTACAAGTTGAACTCTACGCAAAACCAGACATAGAATATAGGCAATTTCTAGCAAGAAATGGTTTCCTGTGTGTCGTTGAAAGGTAATCAGTATTCTAGGCTTGCGGTGCGGCGCGTGCATAGGCTAGTCATTTATGAGTAAAACATCCGACATAAATGCTAATAAGTACTGGAGTGGAAACAAACTCAAAAGATAACATTTTAATTGACAAAAAAAACTACCATTCAGTCCCGCTCTGGTTATTGACTTTTTCCAATTTTTAATAGGCGTAGATGTTGGCGATTGATTTTCAGACCTATATTCAACCAATTGTGAATAGTAAGATTTTAAATCTTACTAAGACTTTTGGAACAAAAAATCCTGCATCAAAATGTCATGGAGTAATTTAAAAAAAATAGAATCATTAGAACATAACCCAATTTTTTTAAAATATTTCCGATGTACTGACCGAACTAATTTATACTTGAATAAAATTTCATAGCATTTATTATGCTAACCATACAACAATTCTAAGAATCCCTGTAAGGAAAAGGTCGTGGGTTCAAGCCCCACTTGAGCAGTTATTTTTTCCTGTTGTAATCGAACTAATTATTATTTTTTAATAGTATAGAAGTTAGTATATACTTAGGTTACTTTTAGATAAGCGTGTTCCGTTTTTTACCACATCAGCACTTACTGCCACGTAAAATTGTGGTTAAACTATGTCAATAATAAAAAAATGACTCGGTATTGTAAAATTTTTACTACTTCATTATCTACTTTACAATAAAATGGGCATAGAAAGTTTTCCTGACGTTGTCAGCACCTACTTGATGAATTAATTTGTAGTACAGTCGATAAAGGACATTATACACTTTTTTATATAAAGTTTCACGAGAAGGAGTGTGATTATTGACTACACATTCGTACAAAAATGAAGTGCATCGAGCCAACTGCATTTAACTTCATGAAAAAAATGTAAAATAAAAATTGACTTGTAGAAGGTATTTTTTGCATCATAGCACTGAATACATACAGGGTGATGATAACATCAGTCTTATGTATTAAGTTTTGTATCTGAATTTCGTACGCGCATAAATTGCTAGTAAATTGAAAATTAATTAATAATTTAAACTACGTATTGATTAACGATAAAGATATCGTATTAACTATTAAGTCCAAAACAAAACTAAGCAATGAGAACCTCGAGGGCGGGTAAGCGGTGCGATGCGGTGGTACATAACCTATTATTATAGTACTCGTACCATGGATGAAACTGAGTAGCACAGATAGTCGTAAACTTACAGGCTTCACTGGCCTATGACTACTGACATGTTATTGGCTTTTTGAATACAACAAAACCAATGCCGTTTTGTGCGAAATTTCTCTAATAAACAAATAAACAATACATTTTACAATAGAGTGTAACATTTCTTTGTCTCACGCAATTCCGTAATAGAAATATAATAGTTGAACAAAATTGATGCTACTATTACTGCGTTCCCACTGACAATTTTATTATAGTTGGATGATTTTCTTCCATGAAGATTAATGAGGTTTGATTTTGCGCCAGCGATGTATTAGCTGTCAAGCGAAATTTTCACAACAATCTACTATAATTTACGAAGATAGATACTACTTTGCTGTTGATGTATATAATTTATTTATTAACAAGTACTGTATCAATTTTATCACGGTCTTAAACAGAATCAGTTGGTAATGCCTACTAATTTATTGATAAAGTGAAAATTTACCTTAAAAAGTTTTATAAGGGATGATCGTCCACATTTTTCCATAGAAATATATAAACGTTTCATTATAGAACTAATAATGTGCGATAGATAAGACAAACGAATATTATATTGATATATGAAGTGAAAACTTCGGAGCCATTTTAGAATATATTGATGTTACCTATATTAATATTTTTGTTTTAATATGTGTATCATGAACAAAAAAATCTATCATTCGACCAAAGATGTACTTACCACACCCAGGGAAATAGAAAAAAATCTAGTAATATATAGTGAACACACCCTGTATATCAAGTGGAGGACGACCAAATATCTTCTACCTAGTTAAGTTTGCCAAATTGAATTACCGAGGGATGGTGACTCATACGTGCCACGTATAGGCTGTTACTACGTGATATATATTGCGGGTACAGTGGATGATATTGGTCTATCGAGTTAGAATAATATTTCAATATCCTTAAGATAGATAGAAAGCTTAAAGGATGATAGCAAGGAACAGAGGCGATGAGATCTGACAGGAATGTATAGAAGAGAATAACATGTTGCCCCGACTTCAAATAATTAGGACAAGGTAAGGCAGATAATGATGATTATTCTTGAAAGAAATTGATATTGATCTTTCTACAGTTGGATGTTGTGGAATGTAAAGTCAACGTCCGAAATATCCTGACTTTAAAGTTTCAAAATTATTTTACCGCTTTTGTATAAATAGCAAATCAAACTGTTTTTCAAAACAATTACCAAGGCTTAATGCCTTGGTTCATCCTGAGAACTTCGATCATCAAGAACGATCTGATGCTTATTGCACATAGTACTTCATGGTAAAAAGTAAACATACGGAACCCCTTTTGCTTCAAGACCTTGACCCTAGACTATAATAAGCTTGTCATTATCATCCGAGTGCCAATCCCGGTTGCATCTTAAGCTCTCCATTAGGTATTGTTACTAAAATCTCATTTTCAGTAGGTAGGTCAGTATTTATGTTATCATGGTCTAATCTACCCCTGTACCAAATTTCATCAAAATCGGTTCAGTGGTTTAGGTGTGAAAGCTAACATACATACAGACAGACAGAGTTACTTTCACAATTATAACATTAGTATGGAAGTATGGATAATTAATTCCACTATCCTGCCAGCATACTCGTACATAGCTTTCATCGTTTATGTCCACTATCGTCGTTTTTTATTCAAAAGATAAGTAACTACACTAACGATAAATTGTTTATTCGCGCAGACAAATTGCTGCAATCAGAGTCTTTTCTATCGAAAGTCGTCTTCAATTTACGGGGACAGAAACATCCTTCAGCTCGACTATAGCCCGTAAATATTGAACAGCTAACGAACCAGGCTGCAATCTCCGGCGTTTTGCTACTTGTTCCCGTGAAATGAATGTCAATTATAGAATACAGCATGGTTGTATACATTAGCTTCGGAATATACAGTTTTAAAGCTTATTTTGATATCGCTAAAACTAAATTATACCTTTATACCTGTTATTTCTGACAATTTTGACTGCTTTTTTTCCATGCCGAAATCCCCTCGGATATCTCCCCCGCCGGAGCCGTAAGGGGAGGTTATATCAGACTCGAACCGACTAAAACTGCACGCCGACTACGGGTCGTGGTGCTAGGCCGGAAGTGAGGTCGTCTCCGACATATCCCTCTCATCCCGGCTGACCCAGGGCCATCCCTTACGGTCTGGCCCTCTTCGGGGCAATTTTGACTGCAAAACTACTAATGACTTGCAATTTACTAGATGGAAAATCTAATGCCAAAACGGATCTAACGATGTCTTTCTTATTACAACACATTCATCTGGAAAATAGAATAGAATAGAATAGAATACTCTTTATTGCACACCAAACATAGAATATATACAGAGGATACATAAATGAAAGAAAGTTGTACAATGGGCGGCCTTATCGCGATCTGCGATTTCTTCCAGACAACCGCCGGTTTGGATGGACTGAACTGCAAGAACAGGTAGTTTGTGGTGTACACTATAATTATTACTAATTTATATAGTTCGTAGGCATTTAAATAACAGAAAGTATTTATTTTATTAAATAAACACCTGCATACACATACATACATAGACATATATACACATACATACATACAGACACATACACATACATACATACATGCATACATACATACTCGCATACATACATACATAATTCGCGCATAATACATAATGCGCGCAAATAAAATTGTATAATGCATAATATAATATTGTTCCCAGGCGGTAATGAAAAGACTTGCAAATATACCTACATAGACAAAAGAAAATACGTTCACACGAAAAATATATATTTAACCCCATCTTGCCACTCCGAATAAACATCCAATTTCAATTTCCTTTTCATAATAGAGAAAATGCTTACTTAAAAAAATTATAACCCTAAAATAGTCATTGGTGCTAATTCTGTTGTGTTTATACTAACTAAAATACTCTAAAACTCTCTAAAATGTATTATACGCCCAGATTACATAGTCTTTTCGTAGAAAAAGATTATTATAGTGTGTGGCCGATTCCGGTCAGCGCAGAGAGATTTTGGCCGGACAGTACATGGCCGTGAGGCAAACGAATACTCAATTAGTCAGTCGGCCGACAATACAAGCAATTTTCGACCTTATTGACATCACTTAAAACGGAGTAATTTTTCCTATATTCGTGATCTGCGGCATCTATTTATGCGAAATGATATGTAATTAAGAAAATGTTGTTAAGGTCGAAAATCGTTTTTATGTTCTGAGCAGTTCTTGTACTCGGTTCGAACCCCATATAACATGCCCACCTAACGATTTTGCGATCGAAACTGTATCTAATCTTTTCTTACGAAACGACTATACAATCTGGGTGTATAATACCATTTTAGAGATTTTTAACGTATTTTAGTTTGTTTTGACAACACAGAATTGGCATAATTGTTTTCCCAAAACTAGGGAACTAAATACTTCTTCCATAAAAGAAGTGAGGAACTAAAGTTAGTTGAAGTAATAAAGATAGATAACAGTTGTTGTTCCGAATGTTCCAAATGTCTGAATGTTCCGCATGTCTGTAATATAGGTTTATGCTGGTATTAGGGATCATTGGAGTGTTGATTAAGCCTCGGGGATAAGCCGTGTGAGGTATGCCAAGCATTAATTATGGCCAAGGTTTATTGGGAATATTCCCAGTTGGGTGATGAAGGTTAATACAATATGGAAGTTATTGGGAAAAAATAATGGAAGGGGCAGTAAATTCTGAATATCTATATCATAACTAACGGTCCCAGTTTCGGTTTTGCGCGGGAAAAAATACGTAAAAACTTCTAACAAAATATCACAAACATCTAGGTGTGAACACAATGCAATATTTATCAATTTTATTTTGCGATTTGACGACATGCTATTTCAAACGATTTCCTTTCTGAGTTATTTTGAATAGGTACTGCTTATTTTTTATGTAGGGCATGTCAATTTGCCTTTGCCTCGCCTGATAGTAACCTGAAAACATATTTTGACAAATATCATATCGTCGATCGGCATTCATTACCGCGAATGTGAAAAAAATACTTTTTTTTATTTGTTTATTCAATAATATACAATCAAAAACGCAATCGTGTATATAAAAAATGGCCAGAAAGGTCAACAATATCAAATAAATGTGCGCTTTAAGTATTACCGCGAACGTGACTCGTGCATTTTTTTCATTCCTCAAAAGTGGCCGAAATTTACATTCGCGGTAATGAATGCCGAACGACGATATAGGTACTAGCTTTTACTCGCAACTCCGCCGGCAAAGATGTCGGTTATGGCGACCAAACATAGCCTGCGTCCTTTCTCAACCCCTATACTAAATTTCATCGTCACGTGAAAGCGTAACATACAGACAGACAGACAGACACTTACTTTCGAATTTATAATGTTAGTATGAATAATTACGATATTTTTCTATATTTTCACTCGTTAGGCTCAACGCCCATTATTACGAGACTGAAAAAGTATATAAGAAAATCACGTTAGAAATAGAAATGTAAATTTAAGTAATATTCTCTCTAACTTCAACGTAGTGCAAGTTGGATTTTAAAGCTATCTAACTATTTTGAATTCAAAGTGGTTTTATGGACAAAGGCGGGCGAAATGTGCTAATATAGCGGACGAGGTAGTGTCGAAACAAGGTGCCCTAAGTGCTAGAGAGAGGAAACTTAGTCGATCTTGTAATATTTTTTCCATTACTGCTTTATTCAGGAGATAATAGCTGTTAGTTCATTTGAGAGAACAATTTCCCGTGTAATTGATGAGTATTTTTTTTAAAAGACTATTAGAACAGAATTTACTGATACTCCCTCCAATCCCTCCAGCTAAGCTAAATGGCTTGTGTTAGGAGTGAGTTCACGTCGGTAGTGTAATGGCCAGGATTCGAACCGGGAACCTCTTGATCGTAAGGCCGACTCCGTAACGACTAAGCTATGGGGTTGTAAACTAACGTACCTTATATAGTACTTTCCATACTTTAAGATATCTCTATAAAAGTTATTTTTTTTAAATACGTCTAGTTTTTTTGTTGTTCGAAAGAGTAACAATCATTCTTGCATCCATCTATCTTCACATCGTATACATTTTGTAATATTAGTAGAATTAGCGTAATAAAACGTTAATGTGAATTCTATCTCGTCTCTAAAACTATAGTGCGGCCCGAATACATAGGGAAAAATAACAAATTCTCGGGCGGGACTCGAAGCCGCGATCTTTCCCTTACAGGGGGAATGCCGTGAACTCGGCTACCGAGGCACGTCCGATATGATTCAAATTTCCCTTCTATTTTCATCCGTCTTTAAGGCAACGAGAGGCGTCTTTAAGAAGAATTCGATTTGTATAGTTAGCATACTTAATGCTGTAAAATTAGTTGTAATATAGTGCGGCCGTTAGTATCTGAGTCTGATGTCCATAAGCGTTCGCTTCTATTTAAGAAATAATGAGAGAGAGCGAAACAGATAATTAACCGGCAGTCAGTACATGTACTGATTGAAAGTCAATGGCAGTTACAGAAGGGCATTAGAAGGTTTCTTCAGGGTAGGCAGCACGTGTAACGCCCCTGGTGTTGCATACGTCTATAGGCCACGTTAACCACTTTCCAGCAGGTGGTGCAGCGTACCCAGGTCGAATACTTGTGTGAGCTTAGAATGCAACTTGTATGAACAAGAGGGAGACGGGTAGATATAAATATTGAACCGGTGACTGATATCATACTAAAAGTAGGTACTATAGGGAGTATTTCAACATACCCGCAAGTATAAGTTGGAATCCAGCCAAAATGTGACGTCACTAATGGCAGTTCTTGCCGGTATTAGTAAAGAGCTATCGTAGCGTTCCTAAAATGTGTCTTTTAGTATGTCCTAAAAGCATTGCTAGAGTAATACCGTCAAAAACGTTGGATGCTGCACGGTAGGAGCAAGCTCGTGATGTGGTTTGTAATATAATATAATATAATATAAGGTCTCTTAGAAGCTTTTTACTAAACCACAGAAAGGCTTTTATCATTTGAATGCCGTTTTTTTTCATGGAAAGTTAATGTTTACTGGAACTACTGAACCGTATGAATATATATGAATATATATATAACCGTACGAATCCGTAGCTTAGTAAAGAGGTTTCTGGTTAAAATTCTGGCCATTACACTACATCAAATGAGTACTGTATTAGTACCTGGGACCTCTTGATCGTAAGACTGACTCCTTTACCAATGAGCTTCCGACGCTTATAAATATTTATTACAACAATTTTATAGTCACTGGCAACCGCTTACCTCTTCACCGTACTATAAAAGCATTTATATCACTTGCAATAAAAATATACGAGACGTTTAAAACACTGGCAAAATACAAATGTGGAACAAATTTTTACTAGCAATATTTTGATGCGTTTTCCATACTCGTAAATATAAAAAGGTTGTATTCAGCAGTTGTTCGCGTAAACTGTCGATAAAAGTATGTCTGTATTAAACCAAGTAACTTTAAAAGTCACTTTGTTAGATCATTATTGGACTGACATTGATTCCTGGAACGTCATGTCAAATAATTTCCATTTAAGAAATATAAATAGACCGTACGCTAATGACAATAAAATTGAAATTGAAGTGACAATAATACCGCTGGCTTTTATTGATAGCTACCGGTAACATCATTGAAATTTCAATTTTAAGAGAGCAATGATAAGGTATAATATTCTTATTCAGTGAATGAAAATGCCGTGCCGTCAGTTAGCGCCGGTCCTAGAGTGTTTTACAATTTGGGAAACTCGGTCTGCGTTCGCTACGATGAGTCAGTGGTTTGCTACAAACCGCCTCTTCCATGTAACTCTTATTAAGTTCTAGTAAGTTCTATGAACACTTTGCTTGAACTACAGTTTACTGTGAAATAAATTAAAAAAAATACATATTCTTAATTATTTTCGACGATTGCAAAAGTACTCAATAGATTTTGGTGTGGATTTTTTAATAAAAGTCTTGGTCAAACTTAAAAACTATCGCATGTTTGATTGAAATTTGTTAAATAGAACTAGAGATATATGACCAAAAGATATGCATGCGGTCGAAGCTGCGGACATCATCAAGTCAAAGAATAGTTTGAATCAAAAAGCGCATTTTCAAAAGTTTCAAATTCAAAAACGTGCAATACATATCAAAACTTTCTTTTTCATTCCGTTCTGAATTACATTGAACCAAAAAGGTAAAATGCTACCACATTAGTGGTCAATAAACCTATTGTCACATGGAGTACTAAATAAAATACTTTCTTGTTCCATCTGGAGTGAGTCATCAGAGAAATCGGTTGAGTATTGTTGAATGTCCCAAAGGCTATCAAAAAGCACATGTCGTTGAGAAGTGACAATAATGGCACAGATCTTCTGTGTTGTGTTTGCCTTACTTTTGTGTTTCAAGACCTGAGTGAAGTAATTAATGAGGATTTTGTGACTGACTCACCTTGGCGTCTATTTCAAATTACAATATGATAATCTGAAGATTCAGAAAAAGATCGGTGTATTATATCTCTTAAATGGAGTAAAACACACAAAATTGTGCTTTTTTCTGTTTAAAGTCATCGGTAAGCTTGATGAGGGTATGATAAAGTAAGCATTCAAGCATTGTTTTCACAAGTGGTTTTGTAAGAAGCAGTTATCAAATATGCCTCTCTCAATACTCAGATCCCTACGTCTTTGTTTGGTTTTAATCTAGCACAAAACATTGTGCCGGAGCTTATTCCTTTAATCAATAAGTGACGTATGTTTGGACCTCGAAGATCTTGCTGATGTCCCATTCACCCAAGCTAGTGACTAGTAATACTTCATGATAGGATACTTAATAATCCAATACTGTTATAAAAATATTATCCCTGTAAAACAAAAGAAAGAAAAGAAAAAGTGTTCTGTTCAGTTCAGTTCATCCCAAAACTGAGTATAGTTACTGGAATACAGTTAATTAAACTCCGTACTGATATAATTTACTTATCGACTGCGAGCGGTAAAAATAAGGAAACTACGAATTATTTAGCACAGAATTTCAGAGTTCATTTGGGAATAATAGAAGTTTATTTTGTTAGGAATAGTTTCGAGGCGAGAGTATTTAGCTTAATTATAAGTTTGTTATCGAAAATACTAGCTGGAAATATGTATTATGCGCTAACATTTGCTATTGGTGGATAAAGTTGGATTGAAGTTTAATATTAAAAGTTTTAGAATAACACACATTCTACTTCAGCAATTTGTTATACCAGGATATACCAGCCCTACTTTTCTATGGGGTTATAGTCTACAAGGTACGAAATTGACGTCACATCACAGGCTCTAACAAAAGACTTAGTCACTCTCACAATTTGTCATCATTGACGCCAAAACATGCAGTTTCGAGATTAAAGACTCGGATGCCACCGGGATTAGTAGGTACTAAGTTTATGATGAAAATAGTAAATATAATGTAATTTATTAAAAGTAATCTGGCTGTCATATCAACATAAGATAATAATATATCCGTACAATCTTCTGCACGTAACGGAATCGCTGAATTCATTCACAAACTGTGTCGTCATACTTACGAGCATCATACAACAGAGCGATGCATAATTATGACTTTTTCCGCAAACAAATGTGAGATTCTTGAACGAGGTAATTGACCCTTGGGGTTACCGTTATGTTTAAAATTTACTTTCAGTCTTGGCTCTTGTTTTGCGAATCGTAGTATCTTACTAGTTCTCTGTGTTAATAGTGTCAAGTATCTAAATTTGTATTAAGGGCTCTCTAAAGCAGTTCTGTTTATTATAATAAACTTCAGCAATTCGCCCTCCAAGATTACGATCTATTTCATTTACTTGTGAGCACGCCTTCATTTACTTTTGGTGCCCATGAATTTGGTTTTAGTTTTGCAATTAGTTTAATTATATTGGAAGATTACATTGGCTCATTTGGCTTATCAATATAAGCCTAATGTTCATCTCGGCGTAATCGACTCATAAATAAATGTTTCGATTATTATCTAAATAATAGATAATTAATCTGAGAGGTCTATTGTTTTATTAGAATGATATAACCGACTTATCAAATATGGAAGAAAATATTTCGAAACATTATAGATGCCTAACAGTAGATAAAGTTGAAAATATCTGCCGTTATGTGTAAGAATCCATCGTGTTACAAATTTGCAATCACTATTATCATTAATATTACACTATGGCTAATAATACATTTAGAACTTTTCGTTTTCCGATACCGCAATGATTCATTGCACGCCACTTCGTTATGCACGAATGCGTTTAATGATTTAAACGATATATCAGATCATTGATACTGGACCGCTTGCAATTCAGCATAACACATCTAGATTAAGTGCCACCTGCCACTTTCACAGTATTCGGTTTTGTTTTAAAAATGTTTGCAGTTTACAATCATTATACTGTAATTGTGTGCGTAAATATCAATTTGAGCATTTCCTGAGTTCTGGTCTTCAATAGTTTTGCTTATTCATTTATTTATTATTTCACAAATATTATTTTCATTAATTCACGTCTTTTATCATATATATGGAAATTGATTTGAGCTTTACTAGCAGCTCCGTTCGCGTGGTCTTATGACTAACCTTCCACAATAGCGTGATAATACCTATGTATATACACATTATAATACTCACAAATAATGTGTATTGGTCAAAGAATTTTCGAAATCAGTTCAGTAGATCCAGAGACATCACAAACTTCTAAAGTTTGAATCTTTATAATATTAATATAGAAACCAAAGCCACTTGAAGTCTATTAACTAGTTGAACTTCAACTGATTCCAACTTAATTCTCATACAGTTTTACGTCTGTCATAAATCTAAGTACAACAAATATTACAACGGCCTTATAGAGACGTTTTATAACCATTGTGACAGTAAATGTCGTCTTCAACCTCATTTTACATTTCGCACTACACCATTTGCTGTTATTATTTATAATTCGTGCTTTTACAAATTAGTCAGGCTAATGCTCAGTCACACATTTAATATTTATGGTCTCTAGTCTCAAATTGAGGTCTTGTCCCGTACTAACGGTTCATAAGACGTTGTAAAACACTTGAATCTATTTGACATTTGTTTATGTAATTTACAGTGAGGGCGTCAGGTTTAAGTAGACAGTTCTGTAACTGTACTATAAGAAGGTCATGTATTCATTCATGATCAGTAGATCCTGGAGTTGTGTTTGTTAGTTTATCTCCAACTGAGGTTTATACATCATCATTATAATCAACATTGGGTCCTGGTTGCATCAGAGGCCTTCACTTCAGTTTTCTCATTTGCTCCTCTAAGTACTTCACACCTAGTAAGATTGTTAGAATTGGCATGCTTGTCATCTTCCACGATGTCTAGTCAACACTTTTGGTAGTTTCCAAACGTGTGAAAAAAATATGCAATCAGCAAGAAAAATGCTAAAATGAAGCGCCCACATTTTGATTATTCACAAAATATGCTTCTATTAATCAAATCTTTCACGGTTAGAAGATATTTTCCCAGAATCTGTGGATGCAGTTCAAAATATCTCAAAAAGTTAGGGAAGGTCTCCAAGGAACATTTTGCTGCATCTACGACGATGGTCAAGGTACTTGTCCTTACTGCCCCATTTCAAAAATATACTCTTTATACAAAAAAAACACGGTATAGTTAAAAAAAAGTTTTATCATAAAAATGGAAAAGGGGAGTACGTGCCTACTGGTTTACGGAGTAAAATACAATGTAAACATTTTTATTCACAAAAACATGGCGTTTTTAACGACAGCAAAAATACTTCTCACCAAATTAACATATTACATAGTCTGAAACTTAATATTGTACGTATAATTTACTGAATGTCTCCTTCACAAGTCAAATAGCCTACAGAGCCTACATTTATTAGTATAACAGTGCCATTATTCAGCTTTGTTGCTTCGTAGTGTTCGAGAACTTAACTGAAGTATCACGGGAAAGTTGTGTCGAGTTTTACGACAATCCTGTCTCATTCACTTTGAACTTTAATCTTATAGTGTGTCAGCTGCTTGCGCCATTTCTGTTTAGTCGAATGAAATGTTATACATAGTTTGTTTTTTTTTGTGCATTATATGTTAATAAAAATTGATGTTTTCACTGAATACGTAAAAGCTTTTACTAATCTAATTTTCTTTTCTAATACGTGTGAAAACAATTAGTACAACATTTAGCATCTATTTACCTGACTGCCGAAGGAAGAAGGATAATGTTTTTCGAGACTATGTATGTATGTATGTCCATTTATTTGGCACGCCTGAATGCCTTGACCGTTGTTAACATGCAAGGTGTTATTTTAATTTGGTTTTGTTGTTGCTTTCAGTGTAATGTATTTATTTTTAATATCATTTTCACAAATCCGTCATAAAAATGGCTACGCGTGAACTTTCTTATTCATAGATTTTACTATGAACACGCCACCTTCTTCCTCCTAACGTTGTCGTATATTATATTTACTTTATATCCACCTGGCAAAATATCTTGTCAACGCTCATAATAATTCAAATAACAATCAGGTTATGCATGTTTTATTAATTTCTAGTTTGGAATTTGCCCTACTGTGAAGAGAACTAAAGCAATTAATATCTGCTATATTATATTAGTATGAATTGAAATTCTCCAACACAAATTACTCTCGCAAACGACTGCTAGTATAACTTACTGCTGCTTCATTCATTCCATCAAA
This sequence comes from Eilema sororculum, assembly GCA_914829495.1. Classification (NCBI taxonomy): domain Eukaryota; kingdom Metazoa; phylum Arthropoda; class Insecta; order Lepidoptera; family Erebidae; genus Eilema; species Eilema sororculum. The sequence goes on from OU618550.1 coordinate 17,455,815, forward strand.
TGTCCTAATGGCTTCTTCCATTTATGGAAAAGATACTTTCGCCGATTCATAATCTGCACAGCAAAAGAATATAATTGTAGCAGTTTCTCTTTTATGCCTTGTGATATGTGAAACTCTGAGGTAAAAGTTTGAAGCTTTTATCAGTTTTGATATTCATGGATCTATAGAATTGCCCATTGTATAGAATCATAAAACACATGTAAGTGATGACCGATACCCTGACTTATCTGCTCGTACTAATTGTAATGGGTTTATGGACAATTTGTTGTTCAAGTCATTAACGTAATGAGTTTGGGCATAGACTGATATCTACGAAGATACAGGTAACGTATGTAACTATTTCCAATAGTGACAATGACCCTGTAAAAATATGACATTCAATCAACAATACCCTCTCCGTCTTAGACTTAAGAATAAACAATGAAAATGGCTGGTCAGAAAATATTAATAATAGTAATCTTTACTTGTCGGAAGTTTATTTGGCGTTGTTAAATTTGGAACGTACATAAAGTTGAAATTCACCGGCGCCTCTGGCAACATGAAAACTTTTAGGGTATTGGATATATTTTAGTCTGATAGATAGTCGGCATCTCTCGACGTCTCCACAAGTTTACTTCAGTTTGTAGAATATTTATTGAAATCTAACTTCATAACTGTGTTAGGAAGTATTGATATAATTCTTCGGCATGGCCTTATAGCTTTGATGTCTATGAATAACAGCTGTTCTGTTGTAGCTGAAATCTAAATCACTGTCTTTGGTTTCCAATCTGGCCGAAGGGTAACTTTCAAATGCATACTGATTTATTGCACATTAAAGGCAATTTAGCACGATTTGACAACATTGAAGAGATTGTGGAGCCATCCTTCAGTGCACTGATTTGTGTAATAAAAAATGTATATGAATGACAGCAGCCAAAAATGGTACATTGTTACCTACCAGTGTTAGCATTTATTTCGTTCCATAAAGCTAGTCTAATTATTTAGAAGTAATTGGTATAAGGTTTAAATAATGATCATTCTGCTGTCGTTAGCATGTACCTTTATATGACTTTGATGTTGATGATCATGACACTTGTTTTTATTTTAGATCATTATAAACATTATAAGTCTGTAGATGACTATACTCATTTATTTTTTGCAAATTTTATTATGTTGTCTTGGGCTTAATCTAACTGTGGATACAGTTAGGAGAAATTGGTAGGCATAATTTGCAGATATTGCTGTAATCAAGGTAAAAATTTTCGGCGTTTAGAAATAATTTTTTGGACATAATTATGTCTGTTTCTCATTGATAACATTATTTAACTACTCAGAGGCCTTTGTCAACTATTTTGATTTAAATTCCAATATTATTAACAGTTCTTTAAACAGATTTGTAACTTTGAAATCTTTACAATCATATCTAGCCAAGTGGGATAGGACATTCCTGTTCGTTAATACTCCATTGTTAACACTGTTAACTACTGGGAATATGTTGTTATGTTGAATAACAACGTTACCTGGACTGAATGTAAATTGCAAAAGGCCTAACTCTACCCCATGTGCCACTAACCATGCTGAAAACCAACACCACCCTGTAAACAAGAGACGATGTGTCAAATAAAATATTTGTCGTTCTATAGATTACAGCCTTCCCTAATAAACTCCCGATTTTTTTAGCAATGTATCCACCCTATCCAACAGATGCATGATGACAAGCAAACAAAGCAAGCAACGTTGATAATATCTATTCTATTGTGCCCATCGACAATGCATCATCAATCAACCTAATGAAAGCACAAGCCTTATAACCATACATTGCTTACAGAACAAATTATTGAAATTCATCCGTCTGTTCCGAGCGAGGTGTATGTGATAGACGTGATGCATATTTCAGTAAGTGCGCCTACATCATGTATCTTACATTTTTAGTGTTGATTTGTGCACCGCATTAAACACACGTATTATTGGACACCGTGTTTTATTAACAACACTCATATTGCATCATTACATTCGGTACATACATACGCTAAATTCGCTATCGGCAATAGTTATACGTAGCACGTAGGTCTATTTTTTACCAACTGATAGTTTGTTTTCATCCAAATAATAATGATATTCGGTTTTTGGTTCGATTGAATAGAAGAAAGGGATAGTATTTATGATAAAACAGTTGTCTTCATCATCATCATCTGTTCTTTCACTTCCATTCTACGTATCTTGGGTTTTATGGATGTAGTCATTTGACTTTGTTCGATCTTCCATTCTCAAGAGGAGAGCCGGCACCGGACCCTCATCCGGTAATCGGCAGTTTGGTTTGGGTTCCCTGGGTCTTCGTGAGGCTCTAAAATCTCAAAAACAGCAATATTTTCTACTACTAAACTATTAAAGTAGACTTATAACTTACAAGTTTACACGACGATGTTTGCTACCACTACAACGGGCAATTTATATACGAGTATTGTCATCTAATGTTGGTATCCAAAATGGTAGATCTTTCGCCAAATATATCCGCCTTGATGGCTGTGCCACAGTGTTACACTTTTGCAGCTGTCATCGATTTGATCTTGTTCTTGTTTCTATTGTTAAATATTTTATGTTTCAAATAAAGTTTTAAGTTATTAACATTATTGTCCACAGAATGGTCGATTTGATGCCAAATATATCAATTATTGTCACAGAATGATCGATTTGATGCCAAATACATCGATTACTGTCCACAGAATGGTAGACTTGACGCCAAATACATCGATTATTGTCAGAATGGTAGATTTGACGCCAAATACATCGATTATTGTCAGAATGGTAGATTTGATGCCAAATACATCGATTATTGTCAGAATGGTAGATTTGACGCCAAATACATCGATTATTGTCCACAGAATGGTAGATTTAACACCAAATATCGATTATTGTCCACAGAATAAACTAAAAAACTAAAATATACCTAAATTACAATTTCTAAACTGATTTACTACGATACTTTTGCCTCAGAAATCTTGGGGTTCCGTAAGCGGAGGCTTAATGCATATTTGATCAACATCGGCCTGTGATAGACAGCGGCCGGCGGCGTTTAGCTCAGATATTTTGCAGATGCGGTCACATTATCAATTTTATATCAGACAGAAGGTTAAATATTCACAACGTTGGGTTGAACTTCGTGTTAGTTAATTGTTTGATGGCTCTATTTCGATGTTGGACTGAAAGTTAGAATAAAGTTTGTTTTATTTTCGGACGGGGCTTATTATTTAAAATCATCAGTATTTATCTATACTATAAACTATAAACATATATTGAGAACACTTGTATCCACAGTATTTATTTTATTGAACCTGACCGATTTCGCCTTACGGCATTCTCAAAGGTTTACATTCAGACATTGAATTCAAAAATGTACCGTAGAACAACAACAACAATGATTTCAACAAGTAGAATTGTTTTTTGAAATTTGCTTTTTGTATATTTGTTCAAATGCAATTGACATAATTGCAAAGAAATTATTAATATAATTTGGGAAATTTATTTGTTATTTGATAGCCTAGTTTTTGGGAAGATTATTAGCTATTTCAGTAATTATGGTGGTAGTACGAATTAAACTGAGTAAGTTGGAAGAAAACGCGGAGCATGACTAGTGTTATATGAGGTTAGTGAACTACAGTTAGGTCTCTGTGCATATCATTTCGTATTCAAATTAATGTAGATAACAAATTTATCTATCTATTTATTAGAGTTCCCCACCTCAAGACAAAAAATAGGTACGGAACCCTTATAGGACCACTTCGTTGTCCGTCTGTCTGTCACCTTCTTTTCAGGAATGCGTGAAGGTATCAAGCTCATACCTACGACATACTCAGATCTGTGGTTTGACCTTAAAGATATGACCTTAAAAATGTGCAAACATCAAACTTCTGAGTCAACGCCATAAAAATATATTGCGGTTTATATAGCATAAGTTCTTCCCTGAATACAATTTTGTACGAAACCCACGGAATGCGAGTCCGCCTTGCACTTTGACCGGCTTTTTTTTGTCTTGCTTCTGCTTCGAGTATTTTCATGTTCCTAAGGTAAGATACCAGATCCTTTAAGAGCTTTACAAGGGTGCGAAAGTACAGGATCCCTTGGAGAATTTTAATTCAATAATGGGTTCGGTTAGTCACTGGAGACAGTTCTCACTAGTGCTGTTAAAGTACAGAAATGTACCGGTTTTAGTGAATTATAACGTAATATTGAAAATAATGAAATTACTCAATATTGAAAATGGAAATGGGTGAGCATTGACAGCCTCTGTGGCGTGGTGGTCGTGCACGCGACTGCTGAGGCGCGGGTTCGATCCCCGCTCAGTGCAAATATTTGTATGCATAAATATGGCCATTTGCATTGGTCTGGGTGTTTCTATGTATGTATTTACAAAAAAAGTATATAAGTATGTTTTATCCACATTCTAGATTCCATAACACTACTGAAAATTTCCTTACAAGGAACCTCCATATTTATCCTAAAACTATCAGGTGGGAGTGAGCTTACAGGGGAAAGCTCTTACGGAAAGAGCATTCCCCCTGTAAGGGAAAAGTCTTGGGTTCAAGCCCAACCGGATTTATTTATTATTCCTGATGTAATCGAATTGTATAGTTAGCATAATAAATGATATACAATTTCATTCAACTATCAATTACGTTAAGACAAGTAGGTATAATTTTATAGATACTAGCAACAAATCACAAAAAAAATGCCGATAAAAATCGAGTTAATAATATGGGTGAATATCAAAAGCAAAAAAAATACACGGCAAGCCTGAGAACGGTAGTGCAATGTGTTGGTTTTACGATTTTGATTACTTTTCATAGTATAATAGGTACTTCTCTACCATGGCAAAAAAAATTGTTGAGTAATGTCCTCTATTACATAAAAAAAATTAATTACAAAGTGTCATTTTATCATTTCGGTGACCTGTCCTGAATCGAATTTCACTCGTAAAATATCTTGCCCTGCAGTTGTATTTTACATTTGGACTAAAATCGAATTTTGTATGAATAAATTATAATATGACCCATAGAAAAAAACTAATATTGTTTGTTTATCTTATTTCTTATACATTGTATTAAACAGTCTACTTTTGTCCTGTAAAAAGTTATCATTTTGGTGGACAGTAAGTTTTAGTAGAGTAACTTCGTCAACATAGCATTTTTGCGCCCCCCGTGCCTTTCCTTACTTCGAATCAGGCCACCTCCATTCGTTGGAGCGCACGAACGCGTCACAAAATCATCGTGGTGTCCCCCCGAAAAGTAAGTATATCATTTCAGTGATATGGGGACAAAAATAGTGTCATTTCCGTGGCCGTTATAGCTCGTGTTAGGTTCATTCAATTTATTTCAAAATTGTGTTTTAAATTCGCCGTAAGATATGTTTTGTTACAGCAGTGTTGACATTTTAATATTAATTCTAATATCGGAGTTAAATGTAAAACTTATTATTTTTATCACCTCGGTGTTATCATTTCAGTGGATTCGGTGGACTGTTATACCGACAACAGTCCACTTAAATGAAATTTAACTTAGAAATGATAAAATCATAAGTTTTAGAGATCCTTGAGTCTAAGATTAAAATATCATAAACATTTGGTGAGATAATTCTAGATATTGTAGGTTCGATATTTGGGATTAATTTGATGTGTTAATATTTGTTTTTTTTCTTTTATTTATCACAATACAATAAAAAAACAGTTTAAAATATCTTGTTAGAAAATGGATAATAGATGTACTTACTTCTAGACAATGTGTATTCTCAACGATAATGTGATGTTCAATGTTTAAAAATTATGATTTGGATTTTAGGATGCCGCGACCTAAGCTACAGACCAGAAAGGAAAGGTTAGAAAAAAGAAGGTTATATGAAAAAAGAAGAAAAGAGAGAATTAAGAGCAATGACGTCACACGCGAAGAGTTTCTTAGAAAAGACAGGGAGAGATATGCTAGAAAAAAAGAAGCAGGATCGATTCATTGAATTCATTCAATCTATTGCAATAGTGACTAGTGATTGCGCTATTTTGATTCTTTTCGCATAAGTACATAATCGGATTATATAGCCAAACTGTTTACAATAATTTACGTGATCTATTTTTTTTTGTTATGTTTGATGAAGATGAAGTGTTTAGCTCTTTTGAACATACTTACATTATTTTTATATTTTTTCTTATTAAATCATTGTGTCGTAAAAATATAAGAGTTGATTTAGTACATTTTGAAGTTTTACATACAGAACACTATTATTATTACCAGTAAATAAAAAAACCCGACTGCCACTGAAAAGACCGAAATAAGTTTGATAGCAGCCGGTACCCATTAATTTTCTTTCGGTTTATGATTGGCAAATGGGTACCGCCTGCTATCAAACTTATTTCGGTATTTTCAGTGGCAGTCGGGTTTTTTTTATTTTTTAATATTTTTTTTATTTTATTATTTTTAGTTATGATATGACATGTATCTTTTTGTAATCTCCTTTTAATTTCCTTCATATCGTTTATACTTGAAATAAAAACTTATAACTTAAAATAAATAACTAAGAAAATTAGCGACCGAAGGGGATTGTTTCGTTAAACAACTTTAAATCGTTATATATCCTAAACTATTACGTTAAATGAAAAATGATAAAAGAAACCTAAAAATGATTTTAAAATACCTATTCAACGACACCCCACTTGACATAGTTCATCGACTTTTTTTTTTCATTTTGACAATATGGCGTCTGGTTGTCGCCGTGGTGAATTTTGATTACTGTCATGTTTCTAGTGACACTCGCAAGGTTAAGACGAATCGATTGACGTAAGAATTATCAAAATCGGCCTATGCATTTGGTCTCTACATAGAAACATACATACATACATACATAGACTGATAAACACATTATCCTCCTTTGCGTCGCGCAGTCGGGTAAAAACACAACACTCGTTCCGCAAAAAATTAACTTTTTTTCTCTAATATAGTTTATATTTAATAAATATCACAAATACAGTCTAGTGATATCTCTATGGAATTTATTTAGATTCGTTTCAGACAATCTACGGAATCCTCCTAAAAAATAAATGATGTCCTTGGCTGTATCATTTCAGTGGGCTAATTTCATTCCGGTGCACAGTCTAGTCATTTCGGTGGACGATTTATCATTTCAGTGGACCCTTTTCATTTCTGTGGGCTCCCAAAAATTCAATCTTAAATATTTCAGTAAGTTTTGATGTTACATGATGTCCACTCACGCATATGTTACAAATAAGATTAAAGTTTATTTTGGTTACAAAATATATTAACAAGACATTGTAATAGAAAAATCTCACCGAAATGATACAAAAAAATCACTTGTTGAAAATCACCCATATAGACTATCGGCAACTGATGACCACTCAATCGAAGTTACATCACTATTATTACGAAGCTATTACGTATCGTGATCCGACTGATTGATTGATAAAAATGATCCGTTTGCTAATTGATACGCGCATTGTTCTGCGAGTCGCTTACGACCTACTTCTCTGTTACATCATAAGCGCCGTGTCAATGTCAGTTCTCATGTGTTGTGTGTGGTCCAAGTCATAAAAGGTAGCAAGTTGTTAAAATCTTAAATCGGATGAAATGGCGTACATTGGGAGTGACCTATGTCCCCGAAGAGGGCCAGACCGTAAGGGATGGCCATGGGTCAGCCGGGGTGCGAGGGATATGTCGAAGACAACCTCACCTCCGGCCTAGCCCCCGGATCCCCGCAGTGCCAGTAGTACTACTAAGAAGTACAACTAGTAGTACAAATGACACACCTTTGTATCTCTAGTACTACTATAAAAAATACATGTAAATTCACCCGACTTTTTAATTCTTAAGTGCAACTAGTAGTACATATGGTACAAACTTATATCTCTTATGCCCGCAGTGCCAGTAGTACTACTAAGATGTACAACTAGTAGTACAAGTGACACACCTTTGTATCTCTAGTACTACTATAAAAAAAAACGCTCAGGTACATATCGTCTAAAATATTAACTTGACTATAGTTGCAAATCGTCTAGAGTTCCAAAATGACCAGTACAAGTAAATTCACCCGACTTTTTAATTCTTAAGTGCGGTACAAACTTATATCTCTTATGGTACACACTTATCATCTCTAGTTAGAAAGTTGGTGTCAGCGATTATTTCATAATTCTTAATTTTCCACACGTGAAATTTTGCAAATTGTTATTGGGAAACTCCGAAACTATTTTATTTAGCGAGCGCCAGTTACGATTCAAAGGCTGTGGTGGAATCACGTGCATCACTTCGCTCGTAATTGAAATTACGAAGGTAAACATCTGATTCCCTTGGTTTGGTTTCACTGAAAATTGATTCCTCTGCTGCACTATTTTCCCGTGGTCCTCAAAAATTCAAATTGCTATAAGTTTTACGAACAACGAATTAGGTACGATAATGATGCCTATTTGAAAAATAACTTTTTTAACTAAAGTTTAACACCAAAACAAATCCATACTAATATTATAAATGCGAAAGTAACTCTGTCTGTCTGTCTGTCTGTATGTTACGCTTTCACGCCTAAACTACAGAATTTTGATGTAATTTGGTAAAGGGGTAGATTAGACCATGAGAAAGGACATAGGCTATGTTTGGTCGCGATAACCGACATCCACGCGGGCAGAGCCGCGGGCAAAAGCTAGTCATAAATAAAAATTGCCAACTCAAGTACCCGAATCTCAAGAATCACCCAAATAAATGTGCAGTTGTACTACCAATGCATGCCGTGTAAGGTATCTAGTATTGCTGGTAGTACTAGAGATACAAAGGCGTGTCATTTGTACTACTGGTAGTACTAGAGATACAAAGGTGTGTCATTTGTACTACTGGTAGTACTAGAGATACAAAGGTGTGTCACTTGTACTACTAGTTGTACTTCTTAGTAGTACTACTGGCACTGCGGGCCCGGATCCTCAATCGGCGTGCGGTTTTAGTCGGTTCGAGTCCGACATAACCTCCCCTTCCGTCTCCGGCGGGGGAGGTTTCCGTGAAGATTTGCGCACGAAAAAAAAGGGAGAGACCTATGTCCAGCAGTGGTCTGCAGTGGGCTAATTGAGTAATTCATTGTTAAAATCTTATCTTATTACTATTACTTACATATACTTACGCCTGTACATCCCCGTAGGGGTAGGCAGAGGTGTATTAGCACACACGTTTCACCAATTATACGCGATAGGGGGTAAGCCTACTGCCGTCAAGTGGGCACTTCGTCCTGGCCTGTATGTTTTTTGTCGGATAGAGGACATCCCTATCCCTTAGTTGCCTCCTACGAGGCCCACAGGAAGAAATAAAGTGGCTCTATTCTACTCCAACTGGAACGAATACGGCAATTACTAGAGATTATTTATTTATGCAAAAATTCGTTTGTTATTTCATTACCCATAACGGCTTAAATAGTCTGGATGGCACTTCTTAGGCTCTGTACTTTTATACCGTGAATAGGTACCAGGGGGTCACGAAAACTGGATTAGTATATCACGCCGCCGATCAGTATATCATATTTAATTTGTTATTAAAAAGTGTATAAAGACTACCTATAAAGAATACCTTTATAGTTTATAGAATATAATATGGAATATCAATAGACCCACAGTCCCGGCTCCTTTAAGCAGGGCGTAAAAGGCATCTGATAAGGCCGTAAAGCTAAGTGCCACCATTGTTAACATGGTACATGTTTACGATGGTTACCCTCTTTCCGAGACTTTGCCTTTAGCTTACCTTCAGGCGAGGTGAAGGCAAATTGACGGGTCCTTTTATAAAAAATAGAAAATTAGAAGGTAGTGGTCTGAAGTTTCTATAATGCAGAAGTAAGATCGGCTGAGATGATCACGGCTTATATGGGTGAGAATTTTCATTGCGCGATACGGGACAAGTAGTTTCGTAATAGTCGTACTTTTGTGATTAATCATTATATAATACTAATAAACAAATATTAATATAAGCCTCTTCAATTTGTGTCATAAAACCGAACATATTATATCTTCTGGTTTTAGTGAATTATAACGTAATATTGAAAATAATGAAATTACTCAATATTGAAAATGGAAATGGGTGAGCATTGACAGCCTCTGTGGCGTGGTGGTCGTGCACGCGACTGCTGAGGCGCGGGTTCGATCCCCGCTCAGTGCAAATATTTGTATGCATAAATATGGCTATTTGCATTGGTCTGGGTGTTTCTATGTATACTATGTATGTATTTACAAAAAAAAGTATATAAGTATGTTTGGGTGCTAGCACCTCTACCTACCCCTTCGGGGAATATAGGCGTGAGTTTATGTTATATGAGAGTTATATAGGTATGTATCCAAGCAAGTAGATAGGCAGGGAAACAGTACATTCATAAAGTAGGTTGGATACACTGATTTATCTAGCAACCAACGAGACTGTGACTTAAATTAAAATGAAAATTCTTTAATACGTTTTGCTCAATAAAATTTAATACGGTTAAACGTGAGAACTCAGTTTAATTGGATTCGATGATCACTGATTTTATTCTTCCCCGTTCATGAACCTTATTCAATGAAAGATCTGAACTATAAATGTTTGTATTAACATCATTTTTATTTACACATTCACTTATTAACTTATATTTACGCAATAAAATTATATAAAACTAGCTTTTGCCCGTGGCTCCGCCCCCGTGGATGTCGGTTTTCGCAACCAAACATAGCCTATGTCCTTTCTCAAGGTTTAATCTACCCTTATACCAAATTTCATCAAAATCGGTTCAGTGGTTTAGGCGTGAAAGCGTAATATACAGACAGACAGATAGACAGACAGAGTTACTCTCGCATTTATGAAATTAGTATGGATTATAAATTAAATAAGTACTGTAATAATTAAGTTATTAACATCGAAGAATCTGTAAGTATCTGTCCACTCAGTTCTTGTAATAATTTCCGCTCTCAATCCGCTGTCATCTATGTTCAGAGACCACAAAGTATAACTGTCTCACGGGTCGCATCGCCAGCCACTAACGGGTTGAAGCGATTGTTACTAGCCACCCAACCGTGGAACATTAGGCCATTGCCGTAACATGTACTGTCTGAGGCATCTAGTCGGTTGTCAAAATTTCTTAGATTAGATCTATCTTAAGTAATAGTGTTATTACCAACATGAGACAATTGTTTTTGCATTACTAGTTTTGAAAGAAATCATTTTAATTGTTTCACCGTTATGTTAAGATATGAATGACATACATTCTACTTTTGAATTAGATTCATGTGTTTTCGTTTTTTAAATAGCTTAGACCTAACCAATAACTGAATGGTATGTTTTAAATGTTTTATTTCAAATATAATAAGCGCCAATTGTAGCTTGTTCATGGTCCGCTCTACTACTTCTCCTGTCTTATTGGATTGGTCTATTTGGCCTTTGCGGGATCGTTTGCCTTCTGACAAGGGTCTGGCATAAGCTTTCCTTTAGGGAACTCTTTCCTTTAAGTGCCTTTGGAGAACCCCGAAAGGACCGTGTGCCAGAACTTGTATGTCAATTTGCTGGTATTGTTATCGATTGGCTTAGTTTCTATGAAATGGAAAAAAATATCAGGAGCAATAATGGTGAAAAAGATGATATAATAAATGAAGCAGGCAATATTTCAAACGAAGAATGAATGCTACTAAACACTATATCGTAATGTTATCACATATTGTTGTGAACAAGGTCGGTCATTAAAAAGTATCAAAACCGTACTTATATAACGTATCATATGTCACCATTAAAGTTGAGTGACCTCTCATCTTGTGAGTCAGGTGGCCCACATATTGTCGGCGAACGACTTGTCAAACACAACGGAACCAACGCCAACAAAGAAATTGGGCTCCCAAGCTGATTTTTGTTAAAAATACAATATACATTACTGTTAACGTTTCATAAAGTTTTGGTAGAGTGCTAACAAAACAAGCAATAGATCTCGTGCAAGGTAGTTCTATTGAATGTATGATAGTATATAGTAGCTGTATTTTTTGTGACAATGACCGTGCTTTTACTTATTTAGCAGGTTTATTTATTATTTTACAGTTTTGCTTTCTTATTGCTTACACTTAAAGCAGTTATAATTATATAGCTGTTGTGTGCGGTTCCGCTCGCGTGATATTCAAAACCCGTTTTCGCAAGCCATGGGAATCTATTTCAGGGATAAAAACACGGACTGGTATAGGCACTCCTTGAGGAAAAAAAAAATTGTTAATGATATCTTGATTCGCACCATAGACAAATAATCTGGGACCTATTTTTTGATACTTGAATTTCAAATGATGAATAAATTTTTTTTCCCCACTGACAAGAAGGGTTATTTTTATCATTTTGGCGCGTATCTTATATTAATGTTTGTAATATTCTTTATTACACTGAACCACTACACGGATTTCAATGATTAATGTCTCATATTAAAGATATTTATTTTCCAAGTGTTCTTGGATATAATATGAAATGTTAAAAAAGAGCTTTAAGATGAACATTTGGCGACAAAATTGTATGTTGTCAAAAAAAATCACTCAAACTTGTCGAGTAGGGCAAGAGTAGGGTATCAAAATGAAGGTAATTAAAATGAGATTACAAAAATATATAACACATATCGTAACTAACAAGTTAAAAAAATATTATTCAAAATAAAAAACCCGACTGACACCGAAAAGATCGAAATAGTTTGATAGCAGGCGGTACCCATTTGCAAATCATGAACTGGATAAAAATTAATAGGTTCCGCCTGCTGTCAAACTTATTTTGATCTTTTCAGTAACAGTCGGGATTATTTTTAATTTGAATATTTTTCGAAAAACATTGGAAAAAATTAAATGCTCAAGTGAGACTCGAACTCACTTTCGAACTTAAAAGTTAGCATAATAAATGCTATAAAAAAATCATTCAATATTTTCTTTTTCAAATTAATAATTATTCAAAATTTCGATTCAACAGCGAAAATCTATTTGACTAGACTAATGTAAATTTTATAGAGATCAACAAATATTAGAGACAGATTATTCTACCTATTGTAAAATATATCTAAATTAATAAGGATTTTTTCTCAATTTCAGGTGCTGAGTTTTCGGAGTGCATGGGAGGTCAAAATGAGGGTGTTACTACTTTTGATGTTCTTCGCTGCTTGCGCGTTGGCGAGCAAGCTTGATAATAGGTGAGCAAACAACAAAATAACATCATATTCTGTTAATAAGGATTACCCCCTCCCAAGGAGGGCCAGATATTATAGGATGGCCCTGGGTCAGCCGCGGTGCGAGGGATATGTCGATGACAACTTCACCTCCGGCCTAGCACCACGACCCTCAGTTGGCGTGCGGTTTGAGTCGGTTCGAGTCCGACATAACCTCCCCTTCCGGTTCCGGCGGGGGAGGTATCCGAGGGGATTTCCGCATTAAAAAAGCTAATAAACATTAAGTAGCGTAGTGGTTAAGGAGTCGGCATTACGATCGAGAGGTCCTAGGTTCGAAACCTGGCCATTACACTTTCTTTTTTATCGTGCGATAAATCCCCACGGTGCCGGTGGTGGTGGTTATGTCGGACTCGAACCAACTAAAACGCACGCCGTCTTGGGTCCTTGGTTGCCGGAGGTGAGATTGCCAAAAAGCATATTATAGGGTTGTGGGGACCACATTGTCCCCATCTAGCCCCGGTTTGCGCCGCCGCCGCGGCCTGCTTCTGCTAGCCAGCGCTCATGGAGGACGGCGGTCGCTCTGCGACCTCCGACGTCTGGTTCGTCTTATTTCTGAGCGGGCTTCCCGGGCCTGGAGTCTAGTCCGGACCCGACCGGCCGCCTCCTTCTGGAGCATTACTTGCTCGCAGAAGGAGGCGGCCGCACCCCAAGCGTTCGCGCATCGTACCATCGCAGTGAGCAATGTAGCGAGTGTGAGGACTCCCACCCCCAGAGTCGCCACTAGGACCCGCCTCAGCGTGTCCCACGCCGGGCACTCGGTCAGCGTGTGCAGCTCTGTGTCCTCGCTCGCATCACAGTGATGGCACTCGGACGTTGGCCATTACACTACCGACGTGAACCCACTCCTAGCACAAGCAATTTAGCTTAGTTGGAGGGAATATTAGTAACTTCGGTTCTAATATTCTTAAAAAAAAATGCTACGTGTTTTGCGCAACAAAATAATACATTCATTTAGAAATCAGAAATATGGATTTGTTTTCACAGTACAAACCATCTTATCCTATTGACGGCCTCTGTGGTGTAGCGATAGTATATTTGCCATTTGCTTCGCAGAGGGCGCGGATTTGAGTCCCGCTCAGCGCAAATATTTTTTATGCATGTATATGTATATTCGCATTGGTCTGGTTATTTCCATGTGTATAATATTACATTTGTATACAATACCAAAATAAAACAAATGATTAAAAAATAATAAACCCGACTGCCACTGAAAAGAACGAAATAAGTTTGATAGCAGGCGGTACCCATTTGCCGAGTTAGTAGTCAATTCGCACGAATTAAACTAGTACGAAGTGTACTAATCGTGACTTTGAAAAAATATTGTTTTTCTGTTACGATTGGTACGAAGGTAATTATAAAGCGTACCAATCGTCCACTTCTGAAATTCGTAGTAGATGATTCGTACGCTTTGTTTTTAAATAGAGTTAACATAATAAAAAAGTACAGTAGCGCACAGAGGTCATAGGAATAATATGTTTGGAAATAAAAGAATGTTTGAATCAAAATAACAGTTTAATATACTTAGTAACTAGTGATTAACAATTTTAAGATATTTAAATGATAAGCTACGACACCGAAACTTGTCTTAAAATTAAAAAAAGGTTTACGTGAGGCTATAATAATGATTACACAGAATATACCATGAAAAAAAGTAGTAGTGCCCAATTAGCACATTACTCGAAGGAGATGGTTAAAAAAACAATGTTAACGTCACAATATGTCCCCAACAGATATGTAAATACAATAGAGTTTAGTATTATAAATAAAAAAATACTATCTTTATTGTAGCAATCATTAGACCTAGTTTTCTCATATAATGGAAACATTAACCTATGTATTAAAATATACTTAATAATAATAATAAGGACAAAAACAAAAACTATAGGCCGATCACGTGTCTGCCTACAGTTTATAAACTTCTTAGATCTGTTCTGAGAGAAAAAATAACTGATCATATAACTAGAAAGAAACTCTATTCTATCCTACTCTCAGAATGGATGTAGAAGTGGGGCTCTTGGCACAAAAGAGCTCCTTATTATTGACACGGCTGTCAACCAGCAGGCTCGCCGTAATCGGAGGGATATGGCGACATGCTGGATAGATTATAAGAAGGCCTATGACTCCGTGCCACATACGTGGCTCTTGAGGGTGCTTGAGTTGTATAAAGTTGATACAACTCTTTGCACCTTCTTGAAGGTATGTATGGGGCAATGGAGTACGGCTCTTCGCTATCCTGGGTGTCGACATATTCCGGATGACGGTGACCATAAAAAGATTGAGCGAGGTATATTACAGGGTGACAGTTTGAGTCCCTTGTGGTTCTGTTTGGCCCTGAATCCTCTAAGTACTATATTAGAGGATTCAGGGCTAGGCTATTGTCAGGTTATATCCCACCTCCTTTACATGGATGACCTCAAATTATTTGCCCCCAACAACCGCCATCTAATGGAGCTAGTAAAGGTAACAAAAACTTTTAGTAACTCCATTAGGATGGAGTTTGGTGTGGATAAATGTGCGGTCATGCATGTAAAAAAAGGTGAAATTGTGGAATCTGAAGGGATGGAACTCTCTGATTCCACAAAACTTGGATCCCTCTCTGTGAACGATACCTACAAATATCTGGGTATGTCACAGGCGTTAGGTGTTAATGAGTCAGGTATGAAGCAATCGTTACGGGAGCGATTTTTCTGCCGTCTGAAAAAGTACTGAAGAGTTTTTTTATCAGGCGGCAACAAGGTGCGTGCCTATAACAATTGGGTCATACCAGTCCTAACCTACTCCTTTGGAATACTCAGATGGACTCAAACTGAGCTGGAAGCCCTGGATAGAAGAGTTCGTACACTGCTTACTGCATATCGGATGCACTATCCACGTTACTCAGTAATGAGGTTGTATATCCCGTGGAAGTTTGGAGGTCGTGGTTTTTTAAACATTAAGACTCTACACAACCGCGAGATATGCAACCTTAGAGAATATTTTCTCAAGGTGAATGTGGATGTCCATCGAGATGTAGTGGCACTGTGGCAAGGGCACCACGGACTTACCCCGTTCGCTCTAGCAAAAGAGAACTTTTTTTTTAAATATTATTTATAAGATATTTTTTAAAGTTTACGCGAATGTCACTCATTGAAATAAAACTGATAAAAAGCAATTGCTTCATTGATGTTTGAGGCACTTGAAATCGAGAAGAGTATTCGACTTTCATTGATTATTGCGAAGACAATTTGTGTGGTATGACTAAGTATTTGGCGCATTTACGTGATGGACATTTTATGATTATAACGAGAATTTAGATTCGTTGTGATAAAAATAATTATTAAGTTAATAGCAATATTGAAATAAAACCACTTTTTACGGATTCTATCGCGATATATTTGTTATTATTACTTTTTTAACCCGACGTTTCGGCTGCTTTGCAGCAGCCATTTTTGCAATAACACCAGCTAGGATACCGTACGAAACTATCATCTGCAATGTTGAGGACCGCCTAGTTAAAAATACCATGAGAAGGAAGATGAGTTGAAGTCAAATTGACGTGTCCTATATAAAAAAAAAATTTGGAAGCTATACGCCAGGATGTTTCATCGGTCTTGCGTCGAAGCAAAGCTCCCAAGCCGAACCTTTCCAGAGACGAATTTATCGCATTGAAGAACTTGCGAGCTAGGCCAGATATTACAGTGCTCCATGCAGACAAAGGAAACGCTACGGTCGTTATGGATACGTCGGACTACAAACGAAAAATCGAAGATCTTTTATCGGATGAGACCACATATAAACAGGTCAAAACAGACCCTACTAATAAAATACTCAAACAAACTCGAGATATTATTAGTAAATACTCCGAAAAATTACAGTTCGACGTCAAAACACTAATACCTGCGTGCCCATAACCTCCGAAACTGTATGGTCTACCAAAAATACACGAGGAAAATGCTCCCTTACGTCCTATTGTGAGTCAGATCGACACACCAACCTACAGACTGGCTCAGCACGTAGCAAAGATACTCTCACCACTCAGAGGTAACACAACAGCGTATGTTAGAGATTCATACCATTTTGTTAGTGAAATTAAACACCTACGTCTCACTAACAATGAAACAATGGTCAGTTTCGATGTACAGTCCTTATTTACACGTATACCTGTACATGACTGCATAGATATCGTTAGGAACAAATTAATAGAGATCACTATGCCTGAGGAATTTGCCAACATACTAAAACATTGTCTAACAACTGGCTATCTGTTGTGGGACAACAAGTTCTACCTACAAATCTATGGTGTGGCGATGGGCTCTCCAGTCTCGCCTGTCGTAGCTGATATATATATGGAAGCGTTTGAGGCCCGAGCCTTGCAGACGGCCGCCTTCACACCACGGATTTACAAACGGTACGTAGATGACACTTTCACAATACTACCAACAGATAGTGTAAATACATTCCTGAACCATCTTAATTCCATTAATAACAACATTCAATTCACTATGGAATCAGAGGCAAATAATTATAATTCATTAGCTTTCCTAGATGTTATTGTTATCAGAAATCCTAATAATACCTTGAGCCACACTGTGTATAGAAAAAAGACTCATACTGATAGGTACTTAAATGGTGAATCTCACCACCACCCTAAACAGTTAGCTACCGTAGGAATGTCTTTGTTTCAGAGAGCCCGTGGGATCTGTGACAAGAAACACCTGAACGCTGAGCTTCAACATGTCAAGCAAGTACTGCAAGACAACAAGCTCAAACCACCGCGCCTGAGTCACCGATCCCGAGAAAAACCAGCCACGGTCGAACGCCAGCCTGCTGTACTACCGTATGTACGAGGGGTCACTGACAAGATTGGCTACATCTTGAAGCGAGCTTAAATCAACACATACTACAAGCCGCCAACGAAGTCAATTTTTACCATCTGTCAAGTGCCAACTACTTCTACAAGATGCAGGGGTCTACAAAATAGACTGTGACTGTGGGCTCTCATATATTGGTCAAACCAAGCGAAGCATTGGCGCTCGGGTCAAAGAACACACATAGCTGACATAAAACACCAACGCTCAACAAAGTCAGCTGTATGTGAACACACGCAAAAAGGCACCAACCATTACCTAAGGTTTGATAAACCACAGATACTCGCCAAAGAACATCGATATATTCCTAGAATGATCCGCGAGGCTATATAAAAACACCCAAATTTTAATAGAGAGGATCGATGGAACGTACCACCAGCTTGGGACCCAGTCATACACTTAATCAAACCCAGTAAGCAGCAAAATACAGCAAGACTTAACAACACAGTGAGCTCATTCTGCGTGGATGCGAACATCAATAATTCACCATGATTCCGGTATTTTAAGATAACTTATACTTCAAACTATGTGACAACTACCATCGTGAGTCACACCGCGAAAATCGCTGCTGCGAAGCAGCCGAAACGTCGGGTTAAAAAGTAATAACAACAAATATATCGCGATAGAATCCGTAAAAAGTGGTTTTATTTCAATAATTTATAAGTTTTATTTAAATGAATAAAGAGGAGAAGAACTGGTGCAAACCTGCAATACTCAGCATTAATGATCGCAAAGAAATACGGAGGAGTAAAGAACTGCACGGACGATTTTATCGGGCCTTATATGGGCCTGATGTTGGTGTAAAAGCATCTGTATCCTGGTTACGTTTCGGTGATCTCTTTGGAGAAACCGAAGGTTTTGTCTGCGCAATTACTGATGAAGTTGTAATGATGAACAACTACCGGAGATTTGAATGAATTTTTTATAGCATTTATTATGCTAACTGTTAAGTTCGAAAAACATTGGAAAAAATGAAATGCTCAAGTGAGACTCGAACTCACGACCTTTCGCTTACAGGGCGACTGCTCTGCCAACTGAGCCATTGAGCACCACTTGAATCATTCCAAATTTTCCTTCTCTTTAAGTCTATAAGGGCGACGGTGCAGCCATCTACCAACATTCTTACGAACTGTTGGAAACAATGAATGATTTTTCAACCATTTTTAAACATTGAATTTTGATGACTGCGCCCAAATATTTGAATGAATTTTTTATAGCATTTATTATGCTAACTGTTAAGTTCGTTTTAGTGTTTATTTGACATGTCCATCACGTAAATGCGCCAAATACTTAGTCATACCACACAAATTGTCTTCGCAATAATCAATGAAAGTCGAATACTCTTCTCGATTTCAAGTGCCTCAAACATCAATGAAGCAATTGTTTTTATCAGTTTTATTTCAATGAGTGACATTCGCGTAAACTTTAGAAAATATCTTATAAATAATATTTAAAAAAAAAGTTCTCTTTTGCTAGAGCAAACGGGGTAAGTCCGTGGTGCCCTTGCCACAGTGCCACTACATCTCGATGGACATCCACATTCACCTTGAGAAAATATTCTCTAAGGTTGCATATCTCGCGGTTGTGTAGAGTCTTAATGTTTAAAAAACCACGACCTCCAAACTTCCACGGGATATACAACCTCATTACTGAGTAACGTGGATAGTGCATCCGATATGCAGTAAGCAGTGTACGAACTCTTCTATCCAGGGCTTCCAGCTCAGTTTGAGTCCATCTGAGTATTCCAAAGGAGTAGGTTAGGACTGGTATGACCCAATTGTTATAGGCACGCACCTTGTTGCCGCCTGATAAAAAAACTCTTCAGTACTTTTTCAGACGGCAGAAAAATCGCTCCCGTAATAATTGCTTCATACCTGACTCATTAACACCTAACGCCTGTGACATACCCAGATATTTGTAGGTATCGTTCACAGAGAGGGATCCAAGTTTTGTGGAATCAGAGAGTTCCATCCCTTCAGATTCCACAATTTCACCTTTTTTTACATGCATGACCGCACATTTATCCACACCAAACTCCATCCTAATGGAGTTACTAAAAGTTTTTGTTACCTTTACTAGCTCCATTAGATGGCGGTTGTTGGGGGCAAATAATTTGAGGTCATCCATGTAAAGGAGGTGGGATATAACCTGACAAAAGCCTAGCCCTGAATCCTCTAATATAGTACTTAGAGGATTCAGGGCCAAACAGAACCACAAGGGACTCAAACTGTCACCCTGTAATATACCTCGCTCAATCTTTTTATGGTCACCGTCATCCGGAATATGTCGACACCCAGGATAGCGAAGAGCCGTACTCCATTGCCCCATACATACCTTCAAGAAGGTGCAAAGAGTTGTATCAACTTTATACAACTCAAGCACCCTCAAGAGCCACGTATGTGGCACGGAGTCATAGGCCTTCTTATAATCTATCCAGCATGTCGCCATATCCCTCCGATTACGGCGAGCCTGCTGGTTGACAGCCGTGTCAATAATAAGGAGCTCTTTTGTGCCAAGAGCCCCACTTCTACATCCATTCTGAGAGTAGGATAGAATAGAGTTTCTTTCTAGTTATATGATCAGTTATTTTTTCTCTCAGAACAGATCTAAGAAGTTTATAAACTGTAGGCAGACACGTGATCGGCCTATAGTTTTTGTTTTTGTCCTTATTATTATTATTAAGTATATTTTAATACATAGGTTAATGTTTCCATTATATGAGAAAACTAGGTCTAATGATTGCTACAATAAAGATAGTATTTTTTTATTTATAATACTAAACTCTATTGTATTTACATATCTGTTGGGGACATATTGTGACGTTAACATTGTTTTTTTAACCATCTCCTTCGAGTAATGTGCTAATTGGGCACTACTACTTTTTTTCATGGTATATTCTGTGTAATCATTATTATAGCCTCACGTAAACCTTTTTTTAATTTTAAGACAAGTTTCGGTGTCGTAGCTTATCATTTAAATATCTTAAAATTGTTAATCACTAGTTACTAAGTATATTAAACTGTTATTTTGATTCAAACATTCTTTTATTTCCAAACATATTATTCCTATGACCTCTGTGCGCTACTGTACTTTTTTATTATGTTAACTCTATTTAAAAACAAAGCGTACGAATCATCTACTACGAATTTCAGAAGTGGACGATTGGTACGCTTTATAATTACCTTCGTACCAATCGTAACAGAAAAACAATATTTTTTCAAAGTCACGATTAGTACACCTCGTACTAGTTTAATTCGTGCGAATTGACTACTAACTCCATTTGCCAATCATAAACTGAAAAAAAAAATGTTGATAATGGGGTAAGTCATGAATCTGAGACTGAGTCTGGACTGTATACTCGTATATTTGTCTGATGTTAAACAGGCCTATCCAGTCGCCTTGTACGACACCACATGGGAAGAGATTATCCACATTCTATATACCATAACATATGCTAGTTAATCTATGCTTACTTTAGGTCTAGATAGAATGTCGAGAATATATTTCATTTACTTATTGTTAAGTGTATGTAATCATCATCCCCATGGTGATTTTTCAGTTGCGTTGTAAGTTTGAACTTTGATCCACTTCCTGTTTTTACCCGACTGTGAAGAAGGGTTGCTGTCTGATTGTAAAATTCTTTATTACCTCATATCTTCTGAACTACTTCACGGATTTCAATGATTAATGTTTGAAATTAAAAGTATTTATCGCCCAAGTGTTCTTGGATACATGAAATGAGAAAAAAGAGCTATTTCATGAACTTTTGGCGCCAAAATGTATGTTGTCAAAAATATTTTCAACGAACTTATCGAGTAGGCTATCAAAATGAAGGTAATTGAAAGAAGTTTACAAAAATATGTAATACATAAATATATCGTAACTGAAAAGTATTAAAAAATATTATTCAATATAAAAAACCCGACTGATACTGAAAAGATCGAAATAAGTTTTATTTTGAATAATATTGTTTTGATGTGTACTATATTGGCATTTTTGGGAGCGACAGCCGTCTGACCTCTCAACCCTAACAACTCATTTGTTAATAAAGTGCAGATTGCGGCTGAGATTGATATACACCATGTAGTAAGAGTAGGTAATTTGTACAAGATAATAATAGTTATAGTAAAACATGATCCTAAAACATAATTATTTACTTTTCAGACGTAACAAACTACCGTTTGTGGCCGATGCAGTTGGAAACACATTACCGCCGCCCTCTAACGGACCAGCTACTGTAGGAAGCCCAGTAAATCTTCTCACCCCAGATCGATATGAATTCTATACGTTTGATGAATCAGGAGAACTGGTCAAGAGGCTCATGACTTTAGAAGAAATTCAAGCTATTGTCGCTGCTGGTGAAGAAACCGAAGGCCTGGTGACTTTTGCCAACGATAACCCACCCACAGTGGCTTTCAACGTCCCTCAACCACCTATTACAAAGGTGCACAGCGTAGTTACAAATGTTCAAAATGTACTCAAGGCTCAAATGGAAGCACATAAAAATAGGCCACAAATTCAACCAACACTTGACACACCGGATGTGTCAGATTCTTGGAGTTTAATTTTGCCGTCCATCTTTGGAAATACAGGTGTAGATATAGTTCTTGATAAAGCGTCTGGACCAGTTACCACTCCTGAAACTGAAACAATAGAAGAAAATAATGAAGAGGTTGAAGACTCGTTTAGCAAAGAAGGGGACCATCAAGTGTTAGGCAGTTCTTCTACAACGGTTGAAGAAAAAAGTGTTGTAACAGAGATGATACCTGTCCAAGATGATGAAATTCAAACTATATCTACAGCCAAAGTCACTACAACCACAACATCTACTACTACTACAAGTACAACTCCTAAACCCACAACTTCAACTCCTAAGCCTACAACTACGACTCGTAAGCCATCAACTACCACTCGTAAGCCCACAACTTCAACTCCTAAGCCTACAACTACAACTTCTAAGCCTACAACTACAACGCTAAAGCCTACAACTGCCAAGCTCATAACTACGACTTCTAAGCCAATAACGACTACTAAAGCCGTAACTAGGGCTACGCGAAGACCTATTTCAAATACCAAAAGACCTTTATCAACAACTAAGGTAACAACTGCAAGTGTATTTCAGAATATAACGACTACTAAGCCTCGTGCTACAATTACAACTATCCAGCCTACAACTCCTAAATCTGTTATTAGAACTACTTCTCAAACAACAATAGTGAAGCCTGAGTCGACAACAAAGAAACACATAGTAAGTGTTTCTACGCCTATTGACACTGAAGATATCAAAGTACATGTCCAACCTGATTCCAGTTCTGCTTTTAGTACTGAGCGAAATGAAATTGAATTTGAAAAGATAAGTACATTCATTCCGGTATCTACTGTAAAATATGTTTCTGAACGTACCACACATAAACCCTCAGAATACACTAAATTACCAATTGTTCCTTCAAGCACAACAATAAAGAAGCATGTCCCTACTACCACTAACGCACCAACGACTCAAGTAACAAAAATTCAACCACTTGCAACTACATTTAAACCTGTGTTAAGCACGTTTGCTTCATCCACGGTAAGAAATCCAAGTGATGAAAAAGTAAATACTACTACAATAACCACCCAATCAGTGTCACCATCTACTACTGTATCTTCAACCGAGTATTTGTCAGCTAATAAAGTAAACCTACCCAATAACATGGATGATAGTAATAATGGTAATGAAGATGAACCATTACCACTTTTTGATGTCGCTCAAAGCATAAGTCAGATAGCGTCAGATCTTGGTAACGACTATCAGCCTATTCCTACAGCTAATAATTTATTGGATAATAATAATGACAGTCAAGTGGATTTAGAAAGTAAGGAGAATATTGATATAGACATACCTTCTGGTACTGGAAACGAAACTGACCTAAAAACATCAGATTTTACAAATAAAACTGATGCTAACTTTATAAAAATATCGACAATAGATCCCCATGATAATAATGAAGTTGGAAAACCTAATAAACTATCGATTGAAAACATAACTGACATTAAGAAAGTATCGGAAAAAGAAAAAGCTGACAGTGAAAAAAATTCTAACCATAAAGAAATATCTGGCAATAAAAAGAATAACATTATTATTGAAAGTGTACATAAGGTTGAATTCACAAGTACCTCTGTTACTACTGAATCCACTACAATTGATCCAATTTTATCGGTATCTATGGGAGATTTACTATCACAAGTAGTAAACCCAGCACCATCCACGATAGACTCCAAAGATAAACAAGAAGAAAAAAGGACTACTACTGAAGAAAATGATATAATAGCAACAACTACAGAAAACTCAAAAGATATAGAAATAACATCCAAAACATCGTTGAAAGTGAAAAAAGATACTTCTACTACAACTGACAATTCAGTAGAATCAGTTACAGAAAAGCAAGCAGCAGCAACTAATGGAAGTTTAGTCACCAAAAATTATTTGAATATACAAACTGAAAGACCTGAAAAGAAAAGTACGGTAACAATACCTAAACCAAGTAAACCAGCTAATACTAAAAGTGATTTAGATTTGAAGACTGAAAAGCCTGAAAAAGAAAGCATGAGTTCTACTTCTAAACCAAATAACAGCATTATGCCTGTAAGTAATAATACTGCATCAATAACAAAAAATGATTCTGATAGAAATACATTGCAGAACGTTAACAAAGTACCAACTTCTAGTGTTAACAACGTTAAGGAAAAGATTGAAAAAGCAGAAATACCACTTTCAAAAACTGATAGTATAATTGCTAAGCCAGAATATAATAACGAAAAGAAAATTGAAACTACTACTATATTATCTGATACTGAAGTTTCAGAAAAAAACTTTACTTTCAATAAAATATCACAGTCTAAAATTAATGAGATTAATTCAAAAGACAAAACAAATGGCATCAATAAAAATGGTAAACTTCCAGAACTTTTGCCAAAGGTTGACGATTTTAGAAAAAAAATTCAGAAAGTTAACATTGATGACGAGGAATTAGTTAGTCTGAGGAATAACTCATGGAAGCTTATACCTACTTTATCACCACCCAAAGTGAATGAAATACCAAAGGATAAAGTTAAAGCAGATGATCAACAAAACCATGGAATTAACGATGATAAAGACGTTGTATTGGAGTTTTCAAATGAAAACCAAGGATTAGAGGTAACTACGAAGGATTTAGATGAAGATATTGCCAAATTTTCTGAGCTCTCTAATGAATTGGCCTTTAGATATTGGAGTATAATTGTCGACGATATTGATAAAAGGCGAAGTTTTGTCTTTTCACCATATTCTACATTTTCAATGTTGGCTATGATATTTATGGGTGCAAGAGGAGCCACTTCAGGAGAAATGAATGAAATATTAAAATTAGATGACATGTTTACTTTCAATCCTCACTTTACTCTAAAAAACATTTCCGATTCGATTGAAACCACTCCACAATCTGGAGTCGCTGTTTCAGCGTTTACTAGAGAACTCTACAGTGATAGAAACAAAGGTAAAATTTTGACTTTCTATAAAGAAAGAGCTCAACATTTCTATAACGGACACGTTGAGGAAATCAATTTCAAATTGATAAGTGATATTATTAGAAGAAGAACTAATTTACTTGTCAAAAGATATACTTGGGGCAAAATGCCAGAATTTATGAAAACTAACAACATTGTTATGCAGCCACCTTTAGCTGCATTTACTGCCAATATTTTCCAGGTAGGTTTTGTGTATTCGTATGAAATAAAGCTGAGTGTTTACATCTAATGAATCGGTTTGTTAATATTAACAATTATTTTATATTTAATTTCAGACTGATTGCACGGGCACATCTGTGGACGGCAGAGACGGTGAAATGTATTTTGTGGTGTCACCTAACGTCCGCCAGAGACGTCTTGTTCCAGTTCCAGCTGTGGTTTACAAGAATGGATTTTTCGCTGGCTACGACCCTGTTTTAGATGTAACTGTGGCTGCCTTAGGCAATACTAATACTATAGTGAGCACATTGTTTTTAATGCCTAAACAACAAGGAAGTGTGGTTCATGCTGATGATTTAGAAAAGCTTGAGCAGAGGTTGTTAGAGTCTATACCCACAACACCAACGTGGAATCGAGTTTTACGCTCGCTGCTACCTCGCACTGGGCTAGAACTACAGATTCCAAGATTTTCTCATAAATCAACTTTCAACGCTTCATCAACACTGAAAAAAATGGGCTTAAAGGATTTGTTTGATGGTGAACATGCTGACTTAGGAGGCTTAAATGGACCTTCGAAAGATCTTTATTTATCAGATATGGTACAATTGAACACTTTTGTTACTTGTGGTGAAGGAGTGGTTGGTGAACAGCACCATATTGAAGAGTATCCCGAAACTTTAACCGTATCTCAAAGGCGTCGTGCACGATGGCTGAATGACTGGGATGAGCCTAGAGATTATCAGAGAGCTTTCCATGATCCGCATGATATTAGTGACGCCATGCACCTACCTTTGCATCTTCGGCCAAGACAAGCCCGACTACCGGCTAGAAGTAATCAGCCAATGCGATTAAAATTTGATAGACCCTTCCTCTATTTCGTAAGGCATAATCCATCGGGTATGATACTATACTTCGGTAGGTACAATCCAAGACTTCTCCCTTGAAGCGGTTAAAAAGACTGTTAGCTTAGTTTAATTAACATTCCTGAAAGGAAAGTGATAAGGGAATACTGGTGCGTGTGATAATGAAAGTAACGTGTTCTATGAGCATTTACGTGACAGTATTAATAAGTGTTATCGGAGTAATCTCGTTAAAAGCTATAATTTATCGTCGTATGACTGAATGTGCGATTATTACTCTGCTATCATATCATGTATGTAGTTAAGAATGCTGATGAATCACTGTTGAATGTATGCATAAATTGTATTGTAATGTAATAGCAAATAATAACGTAGTGTAATTTAGGAATAAATATGGACGGCGGGAAATATTGTCATTTCATCGTCTCAATAGTTTCGATATTAGAATAAATGCAATGTTTTAAATAAATCATTTTTCGTTTGTCTCTACAAAAACCCAGTGTTGAGTTATATTAGGGTATGAAAATGACATGGCGCGGGGCACTCCTCTAGAGTGCCCCGCGTGGGCTGGGGAGCGCCGTGCTCTCATCGCCGAAGTGGGGACGGACCTCTCGCTGCCTGCCGTAGTTCTGTCCATGCTCGACGGCGGCGATGAGGCGTGGGCAGCGGTTCAGACCTTCTGCGAGATAACCGTCTCGCAGAAGAAGGCGGCGGAGAGGGAGAGGGAATATGACCCACTTTCCCTCCCACAGCGCCGCAAGAGAACCGGGGCTCGGGCTCGGGCTCGGGCTCGGGGGGCGGGTGGGGAATAATTGATGTTGCTAAGCTGATCCTAGGATCACCAGATAAAATGACCTCAGGGGTAAAAGAAGACCAGTGATCAATGTTAAATGAACATATAAAGACCTTTACTTTCCAAGCTTTACTCGCATTTTAACTTCTACTTTCTCCATGTAATGGTCCATACATTACTAATAGCTAGACATGAATAATAATAATAATCTGCAATAAGTACGTAAAACATACGATCGATAGATGTAGATGAGATAAATAAATAAATAAATAAATAAATAAATAAATAAATAAATAAATAAATAAATAAATAAATAAATAAATAAATAAATAAATAAATAAATAAATAAAAAAAAAGACACAATCATCACCCTGCTAGCCTTTTACAACTGAGTTGAGATCAGTCCGCCTAACTATGTATCTAACGGCCGAACCTTCATATTTTCCGTTCGTACGATTGTGGACATTGAAATTATGTAGTTAAACGAATTTTTTAGAACTAACTACTTATCATAAATGTCGCAGATAATTGCATAGTGTAGCACCCGGGCCGATGAGACTTAACGTGCTATTCGAGGTACGGAGGGTTATTAAAAGACTCTGTATCATGCAATATTCGCCATAATTTTATTTTTTGGTGAAATAGTCACCACATTCATCGTAGAACTTTTTCTGTTGGATACATTCTGTGGTATTTATCGGCAGTGGACATTTCTGAAAACAGTAGACAAGTAGTAAATAAGTATGTTTGAGAATTATATATTTCTGGTTATGATTAGATACGTAGTGACGGGTGTGGTCTTATGTGGTTTGTTAAAAAGGATCATATTTGCTCCACAAAGACTTTCTTTTTAATTAACTAACAAAATTTATTATTAATTGTCATTGGGTGCTAGAATATATTTCCTAAGAAGTTTATTTCTTACCACTTTAAGGTAGTTCCTGATGCACTCATTCATGATGAAGAATTCACAAGGTTTTAGAGGGAAATAGTATCGATTAGTGGATTTACATTCGACTTTTGCATCAAACATGACTCCACGAAATGCTGGGTTTAACGATACCCAAAGATCCAAATGCATAAAATAATTTTCAGTATCGACAAAGCCCTTTGGTGTAATGAGTTCATACTTATCCAGAATACAATACCAGTAGCTACACTGTAATGTGAGAAATGTTATAAATTTCAAATGTTCCATCTAAGATAATAAAGTCAAAAGGAAGAGAATATAAATTAACTTTTAGATGTCAAAGATGTTCCTGTTTTAAATTCAGAATCATATTCAGCAGAGTTCTTAAATATGATACTACCGTATTCTAGAAACACGCTCAGTTGAGGATCGGCTCTCACAATGATCATATCATTTAGAATCCAATCTGTCCTTAGATCGTTAAGTTGCCTTATACAGTTTCCTTGGAAGTGACATCTGTCTGACCTTTCAACTTCAAGTGGAAAACATGAGTGGATTGACTGTCTTGATTGTTGATTGACTGAAATGTGCTGGTTTGCAGGTGAAGCTGGCTTTAACAGCAGATTTTTATAAGAGAAACTCCATCGTCCATCATTATCCTAGCATTATTCCCGGTCCCAACCAAGACCAGGGAATACCATCATTATAACAATTATTTACCTTCATTTATAGGGCCTTGATGTAATAGATCTATCAACAGGTGAAACTTCAACTGCATGAAACACTTACATCGTATGCGCGTCGAACTATTCCAGTTACATTTTCGAACACATAAAATAAATTAGCAACTCCACCACACAACCGTGCCGAATCATGAGTAAAAAATGGTGGAATGGCGCAACAGAATGTGTACTGAAAATGAAAACAGATTTTGTTATGCAAATAAGATAGGTATTATGTAGGCTTCCTATATCCGTGTGAAATACCCGAGCATTAGTGTCAACTGAAGCCGAAGCCAACGTTTATTTTTCTTGGAGATCACCTTGACTACTTTTTCCCCCCTCTGTCCGGGGGAGGTGGTTTTATGAATCCGCACGCCGAGTAACTTTATTAATCTGTTACGTCGATTCGTGTCTTCAGGTGTAAGGTGACCGGTCTATCTTCCAGTCCTCACACAATGGTTGATCCCGAGCCATCTCCAGTTTCTAGATGTCCTCGTCGAGTGTGGAAATCAAGGTGTCCCCCATCTTGCCACGGAAAGGGGGGTCCAAGTCAAACTCATTTGTAAGCTAAAACGTTGCTGACAAGGCTCTGGCAAACGGTTTTTTCTTATGAAAATGGAAATGGAATGATAGTTAAAGTCAGGATAAACAGAGTTGTAATTGTTAAGCACTTATAATACAATATTGTACACATGAAAATCACCTACCAATAAATCTGGGCTGCCAATACATCGCTCTGGCCTAGGACCACTAAGATCTTTTGCTGAATTCGATTGAATTGCAGTTTGTACCATCTAAGACATAAATATAAGTAGCTTATAAATAAATATTCTAGTCTATATTCTTATTTATTAGGGGTAAAAGGCACGTATTCCCCGAGACTTTATGTGATGTGTTACGACTTTGACGTTACGTTACCCGACGTGATGACTTAGTTTTGTCATAATGCCTATTGTATAATTATAGTAAAGGCACACATTATATCGGTATGTAGTGGGGCGGAGTGGACCACAGCATAGTGTCAAATAATAATTAACACATGATTGACGGGCCGGCCGAGTCGCAGCGCAGAACATTGACGGGTTTTGAGCACAGTGGAGTGTAAGTGTTGCCAGACGAACTCTTTCGGACACTGTGTCGGGGTCCAGCAAAGCAAGGTGAACTGCTGCGCCTTAGCAGAGCGTGCGAAAGTTCATAATTATTAAATTCATACGAGCGATTTAATCGGATATTTGTGCTGTGGCTCGACTTAATCTACGTGTACCTTAAACTGGACATTGTTAAGTGATGACAATTAAAGCTATGTCCACATTTGTAACACAAACGACGACTCAGACTGCGTGGCACCATTACAGGACATGATTCTATCTCCAGACACTTGTTATGTCGCATGATACATATATCAGATTGCACAATCATCGCAAGTACTCGTATGATAAACGCTGGTGGGAAAGTATTATACTGCAGCCCAATATTGTCAAATTAGTTTCTTTTTACTAAACGTCAAAACGATAAGTTAGAAGGTAATTATTATGAAAAAAAATTTTGTAACGTCATAAAATTTAATAGTTAAATCATTTGCTATTATAGATTTGGATTATGAAATGGATAATTAAATTAAATAAAAACCATAGAATAAGAACCGACGCAACTTTTACCACTCTTTTACAATTCTTAAATTTAATGAGCTCGGGTAGATAATTTATTCTACCTACAGAAGAATACCCAATTACAATTATCAAACTTTACTCACCGTATACGTTAAAATTGCAAATAATATACATGTTGGCATAAGGTGCGGTTTTTTAACATGATTGTACATATTCATTTTTAGTTTATTTATGTACCAACGTACGCTTTTCAGTGGATAAGATAGATAATAATATTTTATTTAGATTGTAATAATTTTATATCTATTACACCGATTTCTGGAACTGTAATGTCTAATGTACTACACTTTTCACTTGTACTAAGAGAATGAATGAATTTGGTTACTAGCAAGTTGTACATTAAGTAGTATAACAATGTTCCGGAAACTTAGTTCTCGTCTATTAAACAGGTGTTACGTTTCATAATAGTTTACATACTAAAAATGTAAACGTTTTTAATGGAACTATGTTCAGTTTTGATGCGTAAGTTGTGTGTACAGAGCCTATGGCTGAGTCAAGCTTACTAGCAATTCGATGCACCTGCGAAACCACGAGGTACTAGTGCAGATTTTACTCTTAGGTTGGGAGGTTAAACGGTAGTCGCTTCCAGAAAAGCCGACATATCAATCCAAAGCAATTGGTAATGAATACTTGTGAGTTTCCGTTGAAAGATTATTTATTTTCTGACAGGCTTATAAATCTTCTCACCTCCCGTTATACTGCACTTACAGCTTACTATACTGAGTCAATAAAATATAATGTTGAAAAAAAAAACGCATTACAAACAATAACAAAATTTATTTGAACATTCTTTTTTTGACTTTGAGGATTCATGAGTGCCTTGTGATAAGTACATCTCTTACAACATAATTTAAGTTTGTGTGAATTTGAATCTATCACAACTTACTAATATGTATCTCAACACTTGTATTTTTATCCTCTTTATTCATTTAAATAAAACTTATAAATTATATTTTTAAATACATATAAAAAAACATCTATTTAAAAATATGTATAAAAAATTGTAGTTCACCGGCATCCGGTACAGGGACCAAGCTACTGGTGGTTAGGGCCCCAAGGAGAGGAACCTCCTCACAATGCGTGTCGTGTCGAGGAGTACCGCTTTCTGCATCAGGCCATTGACCCAACTGTCTAACGCGAGCCTCTTGAGGTGTTGTTCGAGGCTCTTGTCAATCAGTCCGTGAACCGACACGACTATCGGAACAATAATCGCCGAATCCACATTCCACATGTCGACAACCTCGTGAGCCAGGTCCTCGTTTTATTTATTATTATTATTATTTGCAAATCACACTAGCAGCTCAATGAGCTGATGCGTGTGTATCCTTCGATCTGAAGACACTGTCTAGTCTGTTCTTGAGCGCATTCACAGTGTTAGCCTCTATGACATGTTCAGGCAAGCTGTTCCACTCAGCGACCACTCGGTTCAGAAGAAAATGTTTTAAAGGGTTGCCTTTACATTGTCTTCTACATAGTTTTAATGAGTGCCCACGAAGATATTCTTCATTCCTAAGACATTGTAGTAGTTGGTGAGTATCTTATATGTTTCTATCAGACTACCCCGCTGCCTGCGTCTTTCAAGAGAAGGGAGACCCAGTTCTTTCAGGCGTTGGTCATACGGTTTTTTCCTTATACGTTCTCTTACAGTGCTATGTCTTTCTCGAAGTATGGGTCCCACACCACATTAGCATGTTCCAGCAGTGGTCGAATATATAGGTTTTGAAGAGTATGATAAATGTATGCGCGATAAGGTTAGATATAATTTATGATTGGTGCATTTGATCTCCTCCGCCGTCGCACCCCGCGCTTTCCTCAAAAGAGACCCAAAAAACGCGAACAGAGCATATAAAGTACATTTTGTGACGTAATTAGGATCAAGATAGGTATATATCCTGTGCATATACCGGTAACCCTACGACAGTTCTCTCTGTTCTATAGATGCACTTAAAAATGAGTTTTTATTTCTTTTAAACATAGTACTGGCCACATTCCCTGTAGAATTCTCTTTGCTGTTCACATTCTGGGGTAGTGTAAATTACTGGACACTCCTGAAAATAATATTAATTTATGATATTAATCTTAACCAAATATAGCATAGAGCTCATAACCTATCTAAATTAAAAAGGAAATGATATCTATTCGATCACAAGCACATGTTTTTTTAATCTGTAATTTTTAATTTTGGCTGTGACGGTTTCACGCCTAAAAACATTGAACCAGTGAGGTAGAATAGACCTCGAGAAATGACATAGGCTATGTTTCGTCATGATAACCGAGCCACGAGCTACAGCCAGTAATAAATATAGTCTTCGATCAATCGATTATACTACTATAGTTCGTTCGCGTTACGAATGTAGTGAATTCGCAAAGTATTTAAATCAGTTAACACAAATGGCAGGACCGTTGCGTTAAGGGCCCCAAAGCCTACCTCAAAACTGTTTATAAAATGAAAGACGTTTTGTGGACCACTGCCGTGGTCCACAAAGCCTAACACTTAATAGTGAGTAAAATAAAAGGGAATTTTGTGGACCGTGGTCCCGGTCCACAAAGCCTCCCGACCCGTTCGTAGCAATGTCTTCAACCGGACACTGTGAACTTGACCTTGTAATTTGAAAAGATTTGATTGGTATGGTAGGGCTAGGCCAACGGACAATTTATTATTCACTGCATTCTTAACGCGAACGAACTATATTGCTAAATGCGAGCATACTAAAATGCTTTAAAATTTCATTCAAGTCTTACCACGTTGACGTAATTCCT
Organism: Eilema sororculum; assembly: GCA_914829495.1. Lineage (NCBI taxonomy): Eukaryota > Metazoa > Arthropoda > Insecta > Lepidoptera > Erebidae > Eilema > Eilema sororculum. The sequence continues at coordinate 17,489,275 of OU618550.1, forward strand.
GACGCACATTAATATGTTGATGAATTCGCAGATCTTCAGTGGAAAGTATGTTCTGTGGCTTTGGGAGCAGAACCGCTTGGCATTGACCATCACTTTAGTGAACGCAGGATTTAAGGATACCCACACATCCAGATGGGAGAAGAATTTTTCATGATCGAGGAATCCGTCGTTGGTAATCAAGGCGTATTTGTCCAACACACAAGTCCAAAATCCACATCGCTGTAAAGAATTTGTTATGTTTCTAAGATTGTTTTTTCATCCTCCGAGCGTTTTTCCAACTTTTTTTATACCTGTAGGTGTTACACAAACACACGGCCCACCTGATGGAAAGCTGTTACCGTGGCCTATTGACGTGTGTAATGCCAGGGGTGGTCACATCGCCGTCCCCGGGGAATAAAATGATAACTGCAAAAACACAACTTTTCAGGAAAAATAAAAAACATGTTTTCAACTATTACTCCGGAATTCCTGGGAATAGATGCGTGATTGTTAGGATTTCTAAAACGTAATTTTTTCTTCATTTGAGTCGTTTTAGTCAAATTTGCCTAACACCTGTCAAAATAAAGATATTTAAAGAATAAAAAGTTAGTGTAAATGAATAATTATCAAAGTTATATAATATCAATTATCACTTTATTCTCCGTTCAGCGTGACCAGAAAAAAATATGATACTCGTTACTTATCATTTTCTTCTACGAGTTTTTGGGATGGGAATGATGATGATAATACTTTAATATCATTTTATTATCTTATATGCTGCATCGAACGTCTTACGTCGTCGATCCGAACTTCTTAAGTTGTTAGATTAACGTCTTTATACGAAACGAGTGGACAGTTTTGAACGAGAATAAAATAATAACATGCATTTATCATATTGAGTTTTATGTTTTTTTACGAGAAGATAATTATATTACTTTTTGTCAATATAACAAGTGAGGATACGTGTATGGTAATATTATATTATCCTTTTATTCCCGTTCATTTAGGCCTGTCATAAATCTTCGAATACTATTGTAATTTTTTTTTTTTTTATATTTGGTCCGTCAATTGACTGCACCCCGCTAGATGGCAACAAAGCTGAAGTGCAGTCCAGAAGATACAGACCACCATTCCCGGTGCCAATTGGACGTAAAATGGTGTTCCCTAACTTGACGGCCTTGATAGATGCCTTTTCACGCCCCGCTTGAAGAACCCGGGACTGTAAGAAGAGGGAAACACGTATGCGGGCAGAGCATTCCAGCTCTTTATCGTGCGGCAGAGGAAAGAGCCCCCAAACCGTTTAGTGCGAGATGGTATGGATTCCACCGTGTGTGGATGGCACCGCAGACCAGCACGTGTTGTTCTGGATAGGAAGGGAGAGGGTGGGATCAGTTGAAATAACTCCTCAGAACACTCGCCGTGGTAGAGGCGGTAGAAAACGGCCAGGCAACGTCTCTACGCAACTGCAGAGGTTCCAAGGTGTTGGTAACCTCAGGATCACCTATGATACGAACTGCACGTCGCTGCATTCTGTCAAGAGCGTCTAACAGGTTTTGCGCGGAACCATCCCAGAGATGGGAACAGTATTCCACACAAGAGCGAATCTGTGTCTTGTACAGAAGACACCGCTGCTCCGGCGTGAAAAACCGCTTCGCCCTGTTCAAGATCCCGAGTTTTCGCGACGCTGTTTTGATGACGCTCTCGATGTAATTCTTGTTGTTCAGGTTGCAGCGAACATCCATTCCGAGCATGTCAATGTGATTCTGTAGAGCCAGCGGTGTATTCTGGAGAGTAGGGAGAGGAAGGAAGAGGGAGGTCTTGGCTGTGAACGCGCACGCTTGTGTTTTTTTGGCATTGAACTCGACCAGATTCTCTGATCCCCATTGGGAGATGCACGTCAGGACACGGTCGAGCTCAACGACAAGCCGCTGTCTATTTGCGTCAGTGTCCGCCCGCTTGGCCGCGGGGTGCCCGAAGTATCGCCCATGTAAAGTGCTATCATCTGCATAGCAATGGATACTGCCTACTGCTAGCATATCATTTATATGCAGAAGAAAGAGAGTGGGCGATAAGACGGACCCCTGGGGCACGCCAGCATTAACCTGCATGAACTCTGAGGCCCGGCCGTCACAGAGAACTCGGATACTACGCTCATGCAGGAAGCTGGCAACCCAGGCGCACAGTCGAACAGGCAGACCATAGGCCGAAAGCTTGGAAAGTAGCGAACTGTGCCAGACTCTATCAAAGGCTTTGGCGATATCAAGACTGATAGCCAATGATTCGCCATGCCTGTCCATAGCCTCACCCCAGAGGTGTGTGACGTAAGCCAAAAGATCACCCGTTGACCGTTTCGGTCTGAACCCGTACTGTCGGTCATTAATGAGGGAGTGATCTTCTAGGTAACGCATGAGCTGTTTTGCAACTCTGTAAATAACGGTAAAAAAATTACGAAAAAAATTAAGTAGGTGTATTAACACTCAAAGATCTCAAAAATGACATAACATTAAAATCAAGATAATGGTAGTTATCATTTTATTCCCCGGGGACGGCGACATACGTATAGGAACATCGAAATGACCTTCTTGAAGAACTCAGTTCATGTCTAACTACAATGCGTAGTGGTAATGCAATCGATAGCAACGCAGAGCGCGCGGTATGGATTCTAACTCATTGCATATATTTTTATGAACGAATTCTGTTTCCGTCCCAGTTGTCATTTGAATATCTATGGTCGATTTTAGGGGTAGTTAGAGCCCTAGAAAGTTCAACAACTGGTCTAACTGCAATACTTCGATATCGCCAATGGCTTGTGGAGGTCTAATGTTAGTCGCTTCATGAAATTTATTTAAGCCGTGGTTTTCCCAAGCGACTACAATATAGGGTTCTTCAAGAAGGGCATTAGAAGGTTTCTCCAGGGTAGGCAGCACATGTAACGCCCCTGGGGTTGCATACGTCCATAGGCCACGGTAACCACTATCCATCCGGTGGTCCGTGTGCTTGTCTGCCACCTAAGTGGTATAAAAAACCCCAGATTGAACCATATTCGAAGCAGATAAACGATTCAATTGAATTGAAATAAAAAGACTCCTGTCTCTGATGTGACCGGGACTTATGCAAGGATGACGGTGACTTATTTATTACTGAAAAAAAAAAACATTCTTACAGTATAGCCATGTCGCCGAACACCCGTGATATTTTTGTTTAGGTCAGATATCATTAATTCGAATCCAGCTCCGCATTCTTTTGCTACTTCGCGAGTGAAATAGGGAGGTTGTATACAGCAAAATCTATTCTGGAAAAGTAAGCAATTTTCAAGATATGCACTAGTAGTCGGTCATAGGAATAGTCGCCCTCAGTTATCGACGGTAGATGGGGTTGGTTGCTCTAGTCCTTTGATAAATATACTGACCCGATACAACAATAGTTCTTAAAAAAAATAAAGTCACATGCTGTACTTATACAACTAGTTCCAAAAACAAAACGAGAAAAAAAAACGAGCAACACCAGTCGTATCAAAACGACCATCATAACGTGCCGCAAATATAGTATGATTACATCCCTACTAGCGCCGCTCTACAGAGATCTTTTTGTATAGAAAACGCGGGGTTCAACTACGGCGATTGGCACACTGCGACGCGCGACGCGGCGACGAGCGTTGTTGCGTCGACGCGGCGTCGCGCTCGTCCCCTCTACGGAGCTCATTTTGTATAGAAAAACGCGGGGTCCCACACACTGACAACGCAATCACGCGCGTTGCCGCAGAATACGCGCGTACAAGCAGAAAACGCGAGGTATGGCACACTGAAATCTGCATTCACGCGCGTGTTTTTCGAGGGATTTTTAGTCCGAGAGCTGTTAGAAATTTCTGTGTAGGTAATTGAGACGAATTTTAAACTAATATTATTGCAATCCAACATGACTATTTAACGGAAAATTTAGAGCGCTTTCACATCAACTGACGTCCGATATCTAATATCCGATATCCGAGATCGGAGGAAGTCAAATATCGATGCCCAATATCGGGTATTGGAGCCGACACCACTGTTTTGGCTCGTTATCGGAACACGCAGAGACTGCAAGTGACTTTCAACCTAAATGTCATTTTCTTAGTAACGTCTCTTTTCGCGTTAATAGATGACGCTGATCACGAATACAAGAAAAAAATTAGTTACTATGTCATGTCAATAAGTCGAAAATAGCTTGCACTTCTAATCATTTTCTCTTCATCTCTAGCGTTCCTAATATAGTCTGGGTTATCGAGCTAATGGTCGGATGGCTTTACTTTACTTTTCTCAAAATTTTAGATTATTTCACACACCTACCTACCAAAAAAATTCTAATATCTCTCGGACTATACTAGCTCCCCGCGTCGACGCGCGTCGACGAACGACGCCGCGTCGAGCGTTGCAGTGTGCCAATCGCCTACGGAGGACAGAACATGATGGGTTCAACCACTGAAAACGCGATCACGGGCGGTGTGGCAGATCACGCACGTACGGCGATTGGCACACTGCAACGCTCGACGCGGCGTCGTTCGTCAACGCGCGTGGACGCGACAGAGCTAGTATAGTCCGAGAGATTTAGAATTTTTTTGGTAGGTAGGTGTGTGAAGTAATCTAAAATTTTGAGAAAAGTAAAGTATAGCCATCCGACCATTAGCTCGATAGCCCAGACTATATTAAGAACGCTAGAGATGAAAAGAAAATGATTAGAAGTGCAAGCTATTTTCGACTTATTGACATGACATAGTAACTATTTTTTTTTCTTATATTCGTGATCAGCGTCATCTATTAACGCGAAAAGAGACGTAACTAAGAAAATGCCATTTAGGTTGAAAGTCGCTTGCAGTCTCTGCGTGTTCCGATAACGAGCCAAAACAGTGGTGTCGGCTCCAATACCCGATATTGGGCATCGATATTTGACTTCCTCCGATCTCGGATGTCGGATATTGGATATCGGACGTCAGTTGATGTGAAAGCCAAAAAATTTGCCGTTAAATAGTCATGTTGCATTGCAATAATATTAATTTAAAATTCGTCTCAATTACCTACACAGAAATTTCTAACAGCTCTCGGACTAAAAATCCCTCGAAAAACACGCGCGTGATGGCAGATTTCAGTGTGCCATACCTCGCGTTTTCTGCTTGTACGCGCGTATTCTGCGGCAACGCGCGTGATTGCGTTGTCAGTGTGTGGGACCTTGCGTTTTTCTATACAAAATGAGCTCCGTAGAGGGGACGAGCGCGACGCCGCGTCGACGCTACAACGCTCGACGCCGCGTCGCGCGTCGCAGTGTGCCAATCGCCTACAAGCGGAGCACGCATCTTCGCGCGTGATGGCTAGCTACGCGAGGTAATCGCCTGCTAAGTTGTCAGTAGTTATGGGTTGTTTATCTAGATGGCGCTGCACTGAATATATATTTTTCATAAGTCAGTTTTCATAAATGATAAAGGCAGTGGCATACAAGCGCACGACCTTTTTGATTTACAAGGCACAACGACTTAATTAACTTGTTTTATATTTTAAAGTTTTAAATATTGTTACAGGCATATCTTACTAATATTATAAACGCGAAATTTTGGATGGATGGACGGATTTTTTACTCTTTCACGTCTACACGGCTGGAGCGATTTTAATAAAATTTGGTATGGAGTTAGCTGACACCCTGAATTAGCACATAGGCTATGTATGGTCGTGATAAGGCTGGTTTTATCGTCACGCCGCTAGGCACGCTGTTGAGCAGCGCGCTGTTAACAGCACGCGTTTGAACAGCGGTGCACTATAAAACGAGATTAGTAGCACGCGTTCCGCTGCTGTGAGACAGTCGTGTACAATATTATGAAGGTTAATGCGAGTCGAGTACTGGCTATTTACTTTTTATAGAAAAGAAGGCATCGGCGAAAAAGAGTAGTTCCAATTCCTTTCCAATTTCTTCCAGGCTTTATTTTTTACATCCTTATTTTTGTATAATTTATCGGCGGGGTCCCATAAACACCTTCTGGATCGAACTTCCTCGATTACTCGTCCCGTATCGATGTTATTCATTTCTTACACAATTATACCTACGGCGCGTCTCAACAGCGCCACACTAAAACGCACACTGGCCGTAGAAGCGAATGAGCAGCGCGCGTTTGGACAGCGCTGTCGAACATCGCGCGTTTATTAAACAGCGCTGCCCAAGCGCGCGCCGTAAAACGCAACTTCTACTCCCATATATCTCTGAACGCGAGCGCTCCAACGGCGCTGCCGAAACGCGTAACGATAAAACCAGCCTAACGATAAAACCAGCCTAAGTGTGATAACTGAGATCCGCGCGGGCGGTATCGCAAGCAAAGGCTAGTTATACATGTATCTTGACCCCAGGCATGTTACAATATGTATTCTATAATGTAGGTATGCACAGTACACGTTTTTTGGATGTCTTTTGGTGATGCCACGGGGTACCTGCTACGGTGGCAGAGGAATTCAAATCCACCAATCATAGTTTATCAAACCACTAGCTTTTGCCCGCGGCTCCGCTCGCGTGGATGTCGGTTATCGCGACCAAACATAGCCTATGTCCTTTCTCATGGTCTAATCTACCCCTATACCAAATTTCATCAAAATCGGTTCAGTGGTTTAGGCGTGAAAGCGTAACATACAGACAGACAGACAGTTAGAGTTACTTTCGCATTTATAATATTAGTATGGAAGTATGGATTCTCAGCGCGCCAAGGTTTCGTTTCTCTCGGTACTTGGGGTCTAGATATATGCTGGTACATAACTTTATCACAATCTACGCCATTCAGTATTAAAAGAAAACTGTTACCATCACATCAGGTTTACCAATACATTTTTCAGGTCTCGGTTCCATCTCTTGACTCGATGCATACATTATCTAAATAAAAAGAAATTTTATTGATTACTTCACCTATGACTTTTTTAGATTACTGTACTCGTACCGATACGCTAGTACTATTATCTATTCTGTGGTACCGACAAAAGGTATACTGGGTGATTTTAAAGTCGTTTCGAATAAAGGGAATTTGGACACAGTTTAGATAGCAAAATCATCTGGAAGTATTAATTTACCGTAAAAAAATTTTTTTTTTACAACCGCCATTCATTATTTCTTTCACTTGAATATTACTCCCATAAGTTATTAAAAAAAACATTTAATATTTTGCTGAATTAATACTTCCCGACGATTTTGCTATCAAAACTGTGTAAAAATTATTTTTATAAAAAACGACTATAAAATCACGGTTAATAATCCTAGCAAGGAATGAAAATGCCATTATTTCGATATGCGCGAGACTCATTTGATTGATTTGAGTGAAATTATTGGCATATTATAACGGCATTCTACAGTGCCAGGTTTCACGGACCGGGACGCATACTTATACTAAGTATGGCAAACGTTTCTACACTATCACATTACACTATCCATTCCATAGTGCGCAGATCGTGCTTATGCGCACGCCTCCGTGAACTTGCGGGCCGTGGAAAGGCCACTTTACTTATAAATGAAAATAAACTGCAGATAAAATTGCAAGTCCTTGTCCAATGCTCAGCCGGTAGGCAATCGAAAGGAAATTTAAACGAGATATTATAGTTTGATTGCTAAAAAAACTAGGTTTAGGAATAGCTTCCCTGTTACTGATATCAAAAATACGAAGAAATTCCAAGAGGGTATGTTGAAATTGATTACTTACAGAACATGTCGTAACTATGCAAAACAGTGCTTTGAAATAGTCCATCAAATTGATATGTTGCTCGCTGTCTGTCATTCTCATTATTATCAATAAATTCTGTATGATATTATTATTAAAATTAAGCTTATATGATTTTAGTACAATAACGTGAAATGTACTAACAAACGGTATTCTAGGCCATTTGGACATATTGTTCTGAATCCACGAAACGTTCGGCCAAATACCGTACTTGTAATAAATTATAAGCTTTATATACCTAACATGGTACGAATGTTGATACTTTGACAGCTGATTTAGATACTTTTGTAATCTACATAATACTTGTTTCAATAATAGGTCAATGTTTAAGAAACACGGCGCAAAGTTACAGAAACTTTATAATATTTTATCTCATCTCATAATGTGTGAACCAAAACGGTAAGATAATATTCGTGGATTGTTTAAAATTGTACTTTTAGTTTTTATATATATCTAGCACCCTGGGTTTGTTAACATCAAAACTTTCACAATTGTAATATTGCATCAACTGACGTTGTATTGTCATTAATAAAAAAGAGTTTTGTACTTTGACTAATCGGACTTTTATGGGCTCCTACTACCCCTAACAGTGTTGTTCATAGATGTTTATATGACAACCGGCGGAGGCACCACCAGACCAACGCAATATAATATCAACAAGATCTCTATTATATAAACCAATAAAACGAAACAATTTCATCAATTAAAATTATTTTATTGATATAATACACACACGCAATCATAGATATCATAGCTGTATCTTTATCGCATTTCCACGATTTGAATTATTCGTAATTCGAAATTTAAAAACCGAAACAACACTACTATCTTGCTTTGATTACGGATGTTTCAAATCGTAAGATAGCGAAGGAGGAAGCTATGAAATAACGGTTACTCAACCTAGACTATACAGTCTCGTCTTATTGCTGAATATAAATGGGAGACATGAATGGATTTTCGTCTTATTTCCTTCACAAACTTTACTCCTTTTAAGCCTGCACCACTAAAACAAAAAGTGTTATTATTATAATGAGATATCATACTGCAATGTTCGAGCATAAATCGTTCAGCACTGCGTAAGCAGTAAACAGATTTTTGACAGATTCAAAGCTCAAATCGGTGCCAATTTCATGTCAAGTAAAAAAAATATATAGATAATATTATTTTAACAAAGCTCATATATAGGATGCCTTTTTTAAATGGGGGCAGTTAGGGAAGGAGAGGTTCAATTTTTTTAAACATGCGGAAGTCCCACCTCTCGCCGTACCTTAAGCGTTATAATCACAGCAAAACATTCTTAGGAGACTATCTCTAACTTTTTAAGATATTCTGAACTGCATTTACAGACCTTGGTAAAATCGTAAAGAGAAATGCTATAGGTTCATTAAAGAATCAAAAGTCTCCATGAAACCATTTAAAGTATGAGTACTATAAACAACAGAAATCGACAAAAACGGTTCCCATAAATTTTGTGGGAAAAACCAAAAATCTACTCAAATTTTAATAACCACCAAATGATTTACTGTAATCAAAAGACTCTTTAAGACCGAGGATATTTGAGGAAAGATAATACGGTAAGCCAATTTACCGTATTATCTTTACTCTACCTTCATCATCATCATCATCATCATATCAGCCACACATAGTCCACTGCTGAACATAGGTCTCTCCCATAGACCTCCAGAATGACCGATCTGAAGCAGCCCGCATCCAGCGCTTCCCGGCGACCTTGATGAGGTCGTCCTTCCACCTGGCCGTTGGGCGTCCCACACTACGTTTGCCCGTACGCGGTCGCCATTTCAGAACTTTTTTGCTCCATCGGCCATCTGTTCTGCGTGCTATGTGTCCCGCCCACTGTCACTTCAACGAGCTAATCCGCTGGGCTACGTCGGTTACTTTTGTTCTCCTACGGATATCATCATTTCTGACGCGATCACGTAGGGAAATACCGAGCATAACCCTCTCCTTCATACGCAAGTATAAACTGGTAACTAGTACAGCTTACCACCTACGATACTAAACAACGATGTCTGTGGAAACGGAGACAGCAACGCCTCTCTTGGGTGAAAGAGAGGCGTTGCTGACTCCATTGCCCAGGGTGCACAGGTAACACTTGGAATATACAAAATCTCTATATCCACAAAGTCTACGTATTGGTCTCGATTACATCTGTTTTTAGTAAGATTTATAGTATTTTTTTTCGAAATGTGAATACAACACTTACCCACTGAGTATAAACACGTAAACAAGTGTTTACTCTTTTAATTTGACAGTTTAAAACTTCTCCGTATGTGAAAGGCGGATTAGGATAAGGTATGAGTCTCGGTGGCCACTTAAAACAGTTGTCCAACCCACGTTTCAAACTTTTTTTTAAATTATACTTGTGTTCAGACCACTTTTCCCACCATTTCCTCCATACGCCGTAATTAATTGTACCATTTTGATGCATCCAACCCAATCTATAATAAATACACGCCAACTTGGCACACTGAAAAATATTGAAATAATTAACCAAATTCTTCTTCATCTTTGCATTAATCCTTGTCGCATCTGAAGCTTTTAGCTTGGAGTCTGGGGCCCGCTTTACCTGTCCAACTGCGGATTTGGTTAAACTACGTGAAGCGACTACCATCTGACCTCCACAACCCAAAGGCGATATTAGTAGTGGTAGTTATTCGAGGCCCCACTATTGCCAACAGTTTGTCAAATGCTGTAATAGACATTCGAAAATAACTAAAAAACCAGTCGGGATATTCCCTCAATTCTTCGTAAAGTGTCACAAACTGTCCTTTTATATATCTCAGACCAGACAAGAACAATCGGCCTCGCTCCTTCTTAGCAGGTAAGTTCGCTTGTCCAGTATGGCACCGCTCTACGCATATTCCCCTAAATGACACATGCTGCATTATAACGGGCTGTCTTAAGCCTACTCCCTGTAACAGATTATATCCATTCGCTGGTATCGGTCCACCAAGTGTACAGTGGCATGTTGCATGTGAGGTTGAGAAAAGAAAACAGGAAACAGATGTACGGCATATCCACTCTTCCAACACCACCTTAAAAGCAGAAGGGGCTTCCTCTGTTGTATTGCTGTTGAGAATGGTCAACCAGACGTGGCTCAAGGATATTGCACCCCTGTGCCTACTGTGCCCCTACACCTGCACGATTGCCGACCTAAATAAAGCAACGGAAGGTGCAGTCAAAGTCACTGAGTTTCGAGCTGGGCGCATCTAAGTATTTTAAATTGTTGCCACCAAGGAACTTATACTTCTAACTGGAATGCTTACAACACATCAAAAGTGTTCCGAAGAGTAAAGCTACAAGAGGGGATGTTATCTCTTTCTACTAATGCGTCCATGCAGACGCTTCAACTAGTGAGAAAATATTTTTCTTATTAAATTGAAAGACATACACAATAATTAATGATTACAGTGGATGTATTAATTAGGTTTTGCAGTAGACATTGTAATAATTGACGAATATTTGTAATAATTGACCTGACATTTTTAAAATGAATGAATTTGCTACTACTCGTAGATCAGTGGGGCCATTTTTAAACACTACCGGCTCGGTATGATGGCCGTTAAGTACTCAGCTAGGAGAACTTGGCAGAGCTTGCGTGCTCTCTCTTTTTTACACGGCCGTTTAGTACCACATTATCAACTCAACTACAGATGACTAGACCGCCGTTTTACTCGGCCAATATCGTAACTTAGTTAATATGTCAAACAGGCCATTACAGCCTGCCGCAAGTATAATTACGTATGACGGTTTAGGGGAGAGGGGCGGAACATCAGTCTGATATTGCGGAAAAAAGGCAGCTTCTTGTCACTGAGCTGAACCGGATCCTGGACCACATTCCTCAATGGGGCGCTAGGAACCTGCTCGAGTTCAATGCCAAGAAGACCCAGGCATGTGCGTTTACAGCAAAGGTATCTCCTTTCCTTCACCTTCCCACTCTTCAGAGCACACCACTGCCACTGCAGGATCACCTCACTATCCTCGGTATGGATGTTCGCTGCAAACTGAATAACAAAAACTATATCGAGAGTATCATTAAATCAGCCTCGTGTAAACTCGGAGTCCTGAACAGAGTGAAACGTTTTTTCACGCCGGAGCAGCGGTGCCTTCTATACAAGACCCAAATTCGTTCCTGCGTGGAATACTGCTCACATCTCTGGGACGGCTCCGCAAAGTACTTATTAGATGCTCTCGACAGGTTTCAGCGACGTGCGGTCCGCATTATTGGGAATCCTGAGGTCACGAACACCCTCGAGCCTTTGCAGATGCGTAGAGATGTTGCGTCTTTGGCAGTTGTGTACCGTCTTTACCATGGTGAATGTTCTGACGAGCTCTTCCAATTATTCCCACCCTCCCCTTTCCTTCACAGGACGACACCTGCAGGGCTAAGATGCCATCCATTCACGGTGCAGAGTATACCTGTTAGAACCAAGCGTTTCAGTGATTCATTCCTATGCCGCACCACTAAGACCTGGAATTCCCTGCCAGCTCACGTGTTGCCTTCTTCCTACAGTCCCGGGTCCTTTAAGCGGGGCGTGAAAAGGCATCTAATGAGGCCGTCAAGCTTAGTGCCACCACTGTTAACATGGTAAATGTTTACAATCCCTCTTTCCGAGACTTTGCCTTTAGCTTGACAACAGGCGAGGTGAAGTCAAATTGAAAACGTGTCCTGCATAAAAAAAAATGTCCAAACTTATATTTTTGTTTAGATTCTATTAAATATTATTAAGACGTATTAAATATTACGCAGGGTTGTAAGAGGTCGACTTCTTCTTTTCATACCCAAAAGAAAGAGGGGGTGAAAACTACGTAAAACCGATTTTCGTATCGTACAATCCAATACCGAATACCGAATACCGAATATTCTTACCGAAGTACCTCCTTTTTGCCTTCAGTAAATATATTAGGAATGGGAGATTTCTGTCTACCTACACAAAAATCTTATAATTAATCCACGTCATTTGTCGTCTTCATCAAAATATAGTCATCAAGTAATCTTTATACTTGTTTATTAAAAGAAAGTTCGATCTAGAACATACCGTCTTGACACCACATTTCACCACAATGAATCTTCAGAGTTGCCATGATTAATTTATGAGTTACTACCTATAGTTATTATCTTTAAAATATATTTATTTTAAATAACACAAATGATGCATGAAATATTGAAATAACTTAATTTTAAAATTAAAATTAATATTAAGGCCGCCAATTGTATGTACCTACCTACCGAATTGATATTATGTACCTACCTATTGTAATGTTATATCCTTGGTGTACAATAAAGACAATTATTATTATATTATTATTATTATTAAAATTTAAATTTAAAATTATAATAAATATTAACCAGCCCGTATGAAAACTGTTAGCACTGGTATGGTGTAGGTCATAAAAACTACCATCTATTTCTTTTTATTAGCACTTCATCACACTGACGTTGCAAGAAAGAGACACAATCCCCTTTCTTCGTTGTCCTGCTCGGAACGTTTTTTTCCATCTGACATAAAGTAATGCAATATAAACCTAATGAAATTGAAAATAAAATTCAATTTTAATTTGTTTATGTGATTTCGTAAGCATTCCATTTAGAAGTATAAGTTCCTTGGTTGCCACTGACACGAAGTAAAAGAAGATACTAGTACTTTAGCAGAAACCATTGCCCCATCTTAATGAAGCAAGAAACGACACAAGAATGATTTTAAAGCATTCGTAGGAAAATTCACATCGAGAACGTTATAAAAGCACCAACGCTGAGTTTTAACGCAACGTTTTTTAAAGTCTCGTGAGGCTTTATGCTGCAGAGCTCCTCCCTTTGGGAAGTAGCGTGGAGTAAACGGAATATTCAACAAAAAAAAAAAATTAACAATTCTAACCAGTTTCATTCCAATTATACGAGGGTATCAACCGAAGACGATTATAAATGATTTACTTGCAGCAGTAAGTGAGTAGGTGCTACGGTTATTCGGTTGATACCCGAAGTATAATATGAAAGTATTTAAGTATCTATTGTTCGGATTTATAATTTTGTACGTACTCCATCATTAATATTTTCCATCTTTATGGTGTTAACTGTAAGATTGCAAGCTAGCATATATTCATCCGCATAAAATGGTTGGAACGGACAGCATTCTTGGAGAAGTGACTGAAAAAAGGTCATTAGGTTAATCCTGACGAAAACCTACTAAAAATTGTGTTTCCGATAGTTCGTATGAATATCGGTAGATGGCTTCCACCGGCACCCGAAGTTGGATATGTAGAAGAATTTAGAATGCTCAAGACATGGCTCAGTAGCTCAGTGGTCAAAGAATTGCCCATATAAGGAACTGAACGTGGGTTTAAATCCCATTTGAGCATTAATTTTTTGCTTGTTTTTTTTTTTCGATGCAATATCGGTATCCAAAGGTGGCGCGGGAGCAGGGACGGGTACCCGAGCCCGAAGAAATGGGCCGTGAGGTCCCAGCTCCACCGGGACATGGGACCGGAGAGCTACGACTTGGGCGACCAAGCGCATGGCACACCGTAATAGCGGCGATAAGACCCATCATGGAGGACTGGCTAGAGAGGCCTCTCGTACCAGATCGTGTCAGATCCAGAAGGAGCCAACGTCCCAGTGCCATCACCGTGATGTAAGCGAGGACACAGAGCTGCACACGCTGGCCGAGTGCCCGGCGTGGGACACACCGAGGCAGGTCCTAGTGGCGGGTCTGCAGAAGAAGGCCGCGGCGGCGGCACAAAGTGCGCCTTCCTGTACCCGGGGCTAGATGGGGACACTAAGGTCCCCACAACCTAAAGGGCCATCTCGAAACAGATGGTCCTGGGTCTGCCGGGGTGCGAGAGATATGCTTTCAGCAATCTCACCTCCAGCAACCAATACATAACCACCTCCACCGGCTTCGTGGTGGTGGTATCCGTGGGGACTTTTCACACGATAAAAAAAAAGCCTGTGCTGTGGACCAGTCTACAAAATGTTACCACACACATTTTGTACATAATAATTATGTACATGGACATGAAATAGTGGCTTATTCCCGTGCGCTTCAAATCTATTGTTCTTTAAAATTCTTATTACAAATGCTATAACTAAGACTTATATGATGTAATGCTTACATATGGTATTTCCGCACAATGTTTAGGCATATATCCCCTACTTAAAGACTGAAAATAAAATATATTAGTGTGAGGTTTCTAAGGCTAATTTTAGAGTCATAATCATAATAGTAATCATAATTTTATTTGGAAAGTCGTTCATGCATAAATAAAAACACAGATCATCCATTCACACATCGTTACTTATAAGTAAATGGTAAAAATTTCACTAACAGCTCAATGCTAAAATATACAAAGATTGCAAAATTATCGAAGGCATTGGTCTCACAGCGCAACATAGACTACTGGTTTCGGTCCTGGATCTGCCAAACCCATTGCCAAGAAACGTCGATATGACAGAGCGCATAAAATGGAGAGAGATACATGGCCCAAAAGATACTGCTTGAACAAATATCCGGATACCTTGAAGAGGACGTGAAAGTAGACAAACCAGTAAACGTAATGCGGTCTGATTTAGAAAAATTCTGCGTAGAAAAATCCCGAGCTATTCTAGGAGTATCAAAAGGAGCACTGCATAACGCTGAGGTTCCTTCTTGGTGGAGCGACACTGAAGTTGGCAGAAAATGAAAATGCCATTTATAGAATAGCCCGTCAGCAACACAGGCTTACACTGGATGTCAAGTGCAATAAAAATATAAGAAACACCCACTCCTAACAACAAAGAAAGACATCACTCAAAGATGGAAAGAATACTATGAACAGCTTTCAAACGAAGAATTTCCTAGCAAGCTAATACCCTCTTTACCACCAGTCAAGGGGCCAATAGGCTCTATCACATCGGAAGAGACTCGAAAGGCCATCGTAAATCAGATCCCAGCTGATGTCTGGAAGAAAACCCGTGCTGCACTACCTTGGCTAACAAAACTGTTCAATAGCATCCTAAAGGAGGGAAAGGTGCCAGTGTCCTGGCGCAAAAGCACGCTATGCCCGATATTTAAGAATAAGGGGGATGTCGCACAATGTTGAAACTACAGGGGTATAACGCTCACATGGTGTTCTCTGTACCACAGCGGCGGCGCGCCTCCCCATTCCGGGGGCGAGTCGGGGACACTGATAATCATAATTTTCTTCTAAAACTATTTTTTATTTTATTTAATCGTATAGAAGACGGGAAAATTTCTTAGCGGTCGGTAAAAGAACCTGAAAAAGCGGTAATAGAATCAACTACTCTTTTGAATTAAACAATCATATAATAACTATTGTGTTAATATTGAATTCCAAAGAATACTTCGTTGAGGTTAATTATAAATTATGACGTCTTTCCTAACTTAACAGCTTATAACTATTTTTTGAAGTGAATCCAGAGACAGCTAAAACTGCCGGTAATAGGAGCATTTACGTTATGAAAAAAATACACGAACAACAACTCCACACGCACGAGATGAAGATGTTGAATTGGACGGGTGGTGAGACGCCCCTAAATAAAGTTCGTAATAAACTTGTTACAGGGACTTTCGGGGTGGCTCCTGTCGTGGACAAAGTGAAGAAGAGTCACCTAAGCTGGTATGGCCATATCCAAAATATCCAAAGACGCGAAGATCAGCACGCTGTTTAGAAAGTTCTCAACATGCCCAACTAGCCCAGAGGAAGGGGAAATCCACTCGCTACTAGGTGGAATAAGATTAAGATGCAGGACCAGGACAGCCTTAGCACCCAGACAACCTACAACAGAAATCTCTGGCACAAGTGTACAGGGAGAGAGATTAAATACAATAAAATTAGGTATATCAGAATAATCGATAGGCCGCATATGGGCCTTTCGAACACCGTAAAAGCGCTAAAATAAAGCGACGATAAAAATGTAAACAAAGACCCGCGGCGCCGTTTCAAGGTAAAACGAATAGTATATAAACGCGCACCGCGGCGACTCGTTACCTCAGTCGGCAAGCAACTCTCGTAGAGAACACTACTCTCTTGAGTTATGTACAGTTCGAAATAAATCTCTGCCGAATTCAAGAATCTTCTTCATTCTCATCACTTCAACCACCACCCGCTCTCCTGACGCTGTCCGACCCCTGGAAAGCGTCCAGGGGTCGGACAGCGGTGCACCTCCTGGATCGTCGTGTCTATATCCGCAAGTCCGGCACTGATCCCGGCCTTACCCAGCGCACTTCAGTTTCCGATACAGATAATAGTCCGGCGCTGGGTTTAGGTCGGTAGCCTGTACAATTTGTTTTAACCTCTCTTTCTATTTTTACTAATTTATATCTCACTCTCAACTGCCGTTCACCTCGCCCGATTACACTTTTCATAACGCGCTCGTAGGCTTAAATTCATACTAAGTTGAGTTTCAAATCAAATCAAATCAAAATAAATTTATTTCAAGTAACTCTTTTATTTTACTCTGTTACTTAGTTACTCATTACATAGGTATTTAAATTTAATTCATATCAATAATACAATAATTAACTCAAATAGGCACACATAGATTTGAATGGTAACTTACCGTCTCACAGACTACTTACTTGGGTGCTATTTCCGGATCCACTGGGCTGTTACAGAACAATACAAAAAAGTTAATATTATATTAATTTAAAATAAAAAATAAAGTTTAAAACTAAAACCCGACTAACGAAGAATCACGCTCTAAAACGTAATAAACAAGAAAATATCAAGGATAGCCGTGGTCGTATGCCACTTTTCCCTAGAATATATTGTTTTTTTTTGAGTAAGGGCATACGACCACGGCTATCCTTGATATTTTCTTGTTTATTACGTTTTAGAGCGTGATTCTTCGTTAGTCGGGTTTTCGTTTTAGACTTTATTTTTTATTTATATTATTTTAGGGCAAGGTAAAGACAATAATTTATACATATTTGAAATGTGCTTATTAAGCTCTTTCATTTGATACCAAACACGGCAAATTTATCTCAAATTTATTTTTTAACACCGTACCTTATGAGCGCTAGAGGGCGCCACACAAGATTGAGTGACACCTCATATAGCCTATAACCATCGGACGATCAAGCTGCTTGTAACGATACCTCATTTGTCCAGTTCTAATAAGTAGTTGAGGAGCTATGAGGGAACAAATGAACATACATACATACATACATACATAGCCTGTCAAAATCATAACCCTCCTTTTGGCTTCGCCATAGTCGGGTAATTAGAACTCTTTGGCTGAAGAATACTATTTGTTTCATGTTGTTGTCATTTGTTTCTCCTTCGTGACGTTATTTTGAAAATTGCAAGTCTTTAACACCATGAATTTAAGTCGTGAAAATTTTCGTCCAATGATTTATTACGATTTTCGGCGAGGGCTAACTCAAATACAGTGCGTTAATCAACTAGTTGCGACTTTTGGGGATGAAGCACCATCAAAAACTACAGTTGATCACTGGTTTAGTGAGTTCAATCCTAGATGGTCTGTGCTCACGGACGAAATTAATGAAGGTCGCCCTAAATTGGTTGTTTTGCCTCAAAATAGTGATGCTTTGCGAAAACTAATAATTCAGGATCGTCATGTTACACATCGCGAGATAGAGGCGTCTTTGGGCATTAGTATGACGAGTATATTTAAAATATTACTTGGGCATTAGTATGACGAGTATATTTAAAATATTACTTGGGCATTAGTATGACGAGTATATTTAAAATATTACACGGGCATTTACCTGTACAAAAATTTGTTCACGTTGGATTTCGCACAACTTGACAATTGATCAAAAACGTGCTCACGTCGATTGGTGTAAATTTTTTTAAAGTAGTACAACGAGGGTGCATCAAAAGCTGTCGATAATATTTACACAGGTGACGAATCTTGGATATAAGCGTATGATCCAGAAACTAAACAACAGTCAACGGTTTGGGTGCTCCAAGATGAACCGAACCCAACAAAAGTCATTCGTTCAAAAAGCACTTTGAAACAAATGGTTGCTTGTTTTTTGGGATAAATGGACATTTGGTTACTGTGGCACCAGAGTATCGTAAAATGGTTAATTCTGAATGGTACACGACCATTTATCTGCCAGATGTCTTTCAAGAAATAAGAAAGAACAACCAACATCGCAGAATCCTTCTTCATCATGACAATGCTGACTGCCACACATCGGCCTTAACGACTTACCGAGTCGTTAAGGCCGATCGAGTTTAGAATATCAAAAGATCGAATTAACAGGTCATCCTCCGTACAGCTCCGACTTGGCCCCCAACGACTTCTATTTATTCCCAACCATAAAGAATAAATTGCGTGGTCAACGTTTTTCAAGCCGTGAAGACGCTGTTGATGCATTTAAATTCACGTTTTATCTCCAAAATCCGAATGGAAAAAATGTTACAAAAATTGATTCCAAAATGGCTGCTAACAAAACAACAAATAAAATTTATAGAAGTTGTTTTCCCAGTTACAGGACATTCCTTCATGCCTGAAGACCGTGTTTTTGGCAACATAGAAAAGGATTTAAGAAAAAGCGAGGTTCTCCTTTCACCTGATGATTATACAGAAATAATGAAGAATCATGCTAGCATTATTAAATTAGAAACTATTAATGTTTTTGATTGGAAAATGGCGGTGCAATCAGTAATGAAAAACACTGCTAGCTTACCATTCAAGGTAACCCTCTGTAAGAGGTTTCTTATAAAAAGATAAAAAACATGGAAACGTATTGATAAAAGGGGAGCCGTACTACAAGTCTGACATTAACATGTCATGTAAAAATGTTTGCAAAAAAAATAAACAGATGAGTAACATTAATCCAGTCAAAATAAACCCCGGCCTAGTCAAAGTTAAAGCTGCAAAACTTGCAGATGTCAATATATTGCTGCAAAAGCATTTTGGTGATGACTGGAAATCATTAACAGCTGATGATTCCCAGTCATCGCCAACGACCCCGGGGCTTGAATATTTTGCTAAAGTTCTTTCTACAGAATCCCTTGAGGAAATCGACATAGAGTGCGACGATGAACCCACTTGTGAACCTTATGAGGAATACCCATTAGTGTCAGTTTAACTTGACTCTCTACTGGCCTCTCTTCTTCTCCTTTCCACCTTCTCTGATATCTATTTTTTCCCAGTACCCGATTTACGCAACTCCCAATTTCCCCATAAATCCATTTATTTCCCCTTTTCCCATTTTCCTTATTTCTCCTTCTTCTCTTCTTCTCTCAGTTTGCCCCTTTTCTCCTTTTTCGTTCTACCCCTCACCTTCTTCTTGTCCTCACCCCTGCCCCTTTCAAAATGATGAATTTTCATGAAAACTTTCATCCCCTACTCGCAATAAACCTGGTCAAGTTTAAGTCTGCGTAATACCAAAGTTATTTTATAAGAGTAACATAACATTTCCAGTGGTCACGTTTATTTTAATAAAACTTGTATAAAATGTATGTTACCTGTTCTCTATTGAATGTTACTATATTCCACAAATCCGTCCAAGAAGTTGGACCCTCCCAAGAGATGACCATCTCCAGTATAAACATGAACATGAAACATGACAGACATGATGTTCGCATGGCGGAATGATGATGTCATTTGCAAGAACGAGTTATCAGACACTGCTCGTCAAACTATTTGCATTTAACAAAGAGTATACAGTAATAGACAGGGATTTGACATTACAATCTACAATACATGAATATCACGATAATACCGTGATTCGATGTCAATATTATTGAGTAAAGCATCCTTACTCCTTACTAATATTACAAATGCGAAACTAACTCTGTCTGTCTGTCTTTCTGTCTGTATGTTACGCCTTCGCGCCTAAACCACTGAACCGATTTTGTTGAAATTTGGTATAAGGGTTGATAAGACCTTAAGAAAGGACATAGGCTATGTTTGGTCGCAATAACCGACATCCACGCCGGCGGAGCCACGGCCAAAAGCTAGGACATTAGGACCTAAACATAAACTGGCGAAATGTGGGTGCTAGCACCTCTGCCTACCCCTTCGGGAATACAGGCGTGAGTTTGTTATGTTATGTCGTCTCTCAATCAGCATATGTAGGTGAAGGTACCCCGAACAACATTATGAGGCCAACACGTTACGGATGAAGTTTTCTTCTGACAAATCCCGAGATTAAAGGATGTATTGCTCCTTTTCGAAATGTTAAAAGATAGGATATGGAATGGGAAGGTTAATTTCAAAACAGTATAATAATAAATACATTTGAAAGCTGAAGATACGATAAGCATAAGCAGAGTTTATAGTTTTTCGCATCTGTAAATTTTACTTGTCAACAAAGAACAATTATTGTTGAACAATCACCTAGTCATGTGAATCTTATCCGGTATGTCAATTTCATTATAGGTAATGAACTTGGCATACCGATATCAAATCGATATCTTCATAAACGTACAGCTAGTATAATTTGCATAACGAATTCAGGTACTTTATGTAGCGTGGCCGTAGTGCATCTAACGTGAGCATCAAGATGGCGGGACCAAGCCCCCAATTTAAAATGTATCACATTGAAGTGTTTGTACTACATATTATGTATTATTTGTACCCCAAACAAGACATTTGTACCTACCTTTAAAGGTAAAGGAAAACTTAATAAGCTTTAGATGCGACTGGCCTTAACGCTAGTATGAAAAAGGATAAAGAAGAAAACATACATACATTCATAAACAGACGCCTGTAATTCAGGCGTAGAGGCAGAGGTACCATAATTCGCCAACTATGATTTTTAGTCTCACTCGCGTAAAAGTACCAAACAATGGACCTAACTACATATTTAGAATAGAAGTGACCATTAGTACTAGTTACATTTAATAACTATGATATACAACATATTATGAAAAAACATAACGGAAAAATACGCAGATGAAATCACTGCGAGAGAAGGAACACTCGAAATAAAACCCTTCCAACCCGTCTGGCCAGCGTGGAGACAGTAGGCTAAAGCCTTCCAACATTGGGAGAGGCCTATACCCAGCAATGGATGCAATAAGGTAACTGATTAATTGAACTACGCCTAAGATCGCGTGAAGTGGAGGAGGACGAAGACCCGGAAGGCGGACCCTGAGCGCCAGAGTATCTTTTTTTTATCGTGCGAAGAATCCCCACGGATACAACCCCCACGGAGCCGGTGGAGGTGGTTATATCGGACTCGAACCGACTAAAACGCACGCCGTCTTGGGTCTTTGGTTGCCGGAGGTGAGATTGCCTAAAGCATATCTCTCGCACACCGGCAGACCCAGGGCCATCTCTTTCGAGATGAGCGCCAGGCCTCGAATGCAATCAGGATAATGATGAACTACGAGCTAATCTATCCCAGCTTGTGTTTCCAGTCCATCTGAGTCTATACTTTAATTATGTTCGTTAAATAAACAAACACACAGTATATTATAAACTAATCAAAATGTTTGTTTGTTTGTTTGAACTCACTAGTCTCAGAAACTATTGGTTCAGATGGAAAAAAATAATATTCCGTTTATAGAATGGGCTATAGAAGTTAGTGGCAACATCGCGCAACGAATAAAGGAAGGTGATCAGTAAAATATCAACGAATCTGGCAGATTTCCATACATTATTTAAAGAACCCGGTCAAGTGCGAATCGGGCTCGCGTACGTCGCGACCGTACAAAACTAAATCGAGGTACGAACTTATTTTACATAAACGACAACATCTTTTTAATACATAAATCTAGAATTTTCATTTTTGACAGCTGTAAGAGGTAGTAGAGCTAAATATTTATTACGAATTTCAAATCAATACTTCTAGACATTCCTGAAAAATGGTCTAGACAGACAGACGGACATACAAAGTCGTACAAAGGGTCCGGTTTTTCTATCGTTTTGGGGTACGGAACCCTAAAAATATTTTGAATTTAAACAGCCGAGCACTTTGTCCGTTTATCCATCCATCCATCCATCCATCTTTAACTGTCAGTATGTTATTGGGAACGGCCATATGAGGTTGTTCTGTATCAGTAACTCTACCCGAAAACACAAAAAAATTATATGTTAATTTTTCAGGCGGGCCCATAATTGTACGCCAACTGTACTGCGGGGCTGCGACATGGGCCTAGATGTAGGGCACGCCGTAATAGCGGCGGTAAGACCCATCAACGAGGAATGGCTAGAGAGGCCACACGGCAGCCTCTCGTACCGGCTGACGCAGGTGATTACCGGACACGGGTGTTTCGGGAGTTACCTGTGTCGGATCCGGAAGGAGCCAACGTCCGAGTGCCATCACTGTGATGCGAGCGAGGACACAGAGCTGCACACGCTGACCGAGTGCCCGGCGTGGGACACGCCGAGGCGGGTCCTAGTGGCGGCTCTGGGGGTGGGAGTCCTCACACTCGCCACATTGCCCACAGCGATGGTACGATGCGCGAACGCTTGGGATGCGGCCGCCTCCTTCTGCGAGCAAGTAATGCTCGAGAAGGAGACGGCCGGTCGGGTCCAGACTAGACTCCGGGCCCGGGAAGCCCGCGCAGAGCGAAAGCGAACCGGACATCGGAGGTCGCGGAACGACCTCCGTCCTCCATGAGCGCTGGCCTGGGGGTGACCGGTGGAGCTGCCTGTCACCCTAGCAGAGGCAGGCCGTGGCGGCGGCGCAAAGTGCGCCTCCCCGTAACCGGGGCTAGATGGGGACCCTGCGGTCCCCACAACCCGAAGAGGGCCATCTCGAAAGAGATGGTCCTGGGTCTGCCGGGGTGCGAGAGATATGCTTTTGGCAATCTCACCTCCGGCAACCAAGGATCCAAGACGGCGTGCGTTTTAGTCGGTTCGAGTCCGACATAACCACCTCCACCGGCTCCGTGGGGGTGGTATCCATGGGGATTTATCGCACGATAAAAAAAAAAATGGGCCTAGATGATCTGTTGATCCAGTTCAAAACATGTCACGCCACAGCCGACGAATACGTGTCAATGCACTTCAAGCGGTAGGTAGGCACAATAGTCTGGGCCTCGATTCTGCTAAAGCCAAACCATTGTGGAGCCACCGCCGCTGGAAAAAACGGCTCATAAAGCGATGCGGTTAAAGTTCAAAATTAAATGACTTTTTGCAGAGTATGTAATTGAAAAAGTACTGTTTTTATTTCATTTTGAAAGACTGTTTATACTGTAGATTGATGGCGCTTGGTGGAATCTGCTACACATATTGAATAACACACTTGTATTTTTCCACTGACTTTATTTCTAGACCTGACCGGAAACATCAATGTGAACCTTTGAGAATGCCGTAAGGCGAAACCGGTCAGGTCTAGAAATAAAGTCAGTGGAAAAGTACAAGTGTGTTATTCAATATATTTCATTTTGAACTTTAGAATTATAGAAATAAAGTCTAAACCTTAATATTATTATCTTATTTTGCGGTGACTGTAGCATCTCAATAGACACGACGGCACTACTATGAGGCGACGGTACAGTCCGAGTCCTAATCAATAACAATTTTTTTTAACATAACATAAACTCACGCCTGTATTCCCCGAAGGGGTAGACAGAGGTGCTAGCACCCACATTTCGCCAGTTTATGTTTAGGTCCCAATGTAATAGGTGGCGAGCCTATTGCCATTAACCGGGCACTTATAAACCTGCGATAAATACACACATAACTTCGAAAAGCATCGAAAAGTCATTGGTGTGTGCCATGGTAAACCTGGGATCGAACCCGCGACCTCGTCTCAGCAGTCCATTACCCATACCACTAGGCTACCGCAGATCTTTTTTTTTAATATTGACAAATCAATTTTGAGAAATGTGGTGACCTAATTTCCTTCTTTTCTGTTCGTATATCAACTTTGCCGATACCAAATAATATCTTTGTTATACTTTATATAAGGTTACACAATAATTACAAGTTTTGTTGCTTTACAATGAGTGCACATTTATTTACAATTGAAAATTACAGAATATGACATTATCTAATTTAAAATAATACAAATCATAATTATGTAGCAACTAAATCCGCTTGTAAAATTTTCGAAGTACCTATACAAAATATTATAAGAATAATATAAGTGCTACTCCGTTGGAATTTCCTTGTAAAGATATTGCTTACATTCTGCCATATGATCTGAAAGTTTCTTGCATGGCGGTATATGAACTCTCTGCTTACAGTTCTGTAAGAAGATAGAAATATTAAAGACTTATCAGGTATTTAATAATAAATAAAATATATTCCACAACATTCTACGCAGCGCTATCTAGACCCATGGTAAGCTTAACTAGCTTGTGTTACGGAATCTACAATGCAGATAAACATACATAGATTTATAATTTTTAAAACATCAATGTGAACCTTTGAGAATGCCGTAAGGCGAAACCGGTCAGGTCTAGAAATAAAGTCAGTGGAGAAGTACAAGTGTGTTATTCAATATACATAGATACTTTTTTTGTAAATAGATAGATACACCCAGACCAATGCAAATATTCATATTCCTATTCATGCAGACAAATATTTGCACTGAGCGGGGATCGAATCCGCGCTTCCTGCGCCACGCCACAGAGACTAAAAATGTACAGTCGGCGTCAACTTATGATATTAAAAGTGAGTTATTAAGAGCAAATCAAATTGTTTTATCGATGTAAAATGTATGTATTATTGACCGAATTAAAGGTTTGTTCCAAAAATCACAATACATGTACATCGCGCATAAAGTATAAAATATGAATAAATAAAACTAAGGAATTAAGACCATTTTAAACACTTTGTGCATCAACACATCTTTTCCTTCTAGCAACAGGGGTATGGCAGTTTCTTAACCCTTAATTTGACACTGACCGCTGGGGCGGACATTCATTTAAAAGAAATATTTTTCATTCCCAGTGCACTTTATAAAAAAGATATATCGTGAAACATATTTCTCAATACATATAATAACAGTAAAAATTTAGATTTTTAGTGTAGCAATCATTTTTCTGTCAGTTGTGACACAAAATGTCGGCGAAGCAGCGGTCATGTGTTTTGCTTAAGGTAATCCCTTTATTCTTTTTATTATTATTATATTTTCAGCTTGATTACTTGTTATTTATCTGTATTATAGTATACAATAATAAAACCAGGCAAATACACAAATTTTCACTATTTTTTTTGCTTCCGAAGGGCTTTGTCCGTCCCAGTGGACATTGCTAATTATGTAGAAATATAGTACCACTATACTATGTCCGCTGTGATGGACAGTGCCAATTCATGGGTGCTTAATTATTTACATTTTTGGTTTTGATTCAATGTTGGTTTTTGCCTGTCAACAGTCTAATCGTGCTACATTACCACGAGTATGTCTTGTACCTTCGGTTCGCAGACGACATCGTCATAGTTGTGGAGTCGCTGGTGCAATTGGTTGAACTGATGCGCAGCCTAGGTATATGAAGCTTCTTGACGCATCGGCCTGGGTGTAAACTTGGATAGAATATGTTGCACTGAGATTAGTCCGAGATATAGACGACACTCGAAGTTGTTCAAAAATATGTCTACCTGAGGTAGGGTATCCAGCTAACTAAAAACAATTTCAAGGAAGAACTAGTCAGAAGGGTCTTGGAACTGGGTTAAGCAGAATTTGGCAAACTCTTCAGGTCTGGTCCTCACCCCTACCGCAGTGCCTGTAAAAAAAAATGTCTTCGACCAATGCGCCCTACTTATAATGACTGACACTGATGGACCGTGGGGTTAGTTTATGACCTAAAAGTCGCGTAGCGGGCTATGGAGCTAGCTTTGCTTGGAGTTTCTTTGAATAGGATTCGAAACGAGGTCCTCCGACGAAGAACTAAAGTTTCCGACATAGCTCGTAGAATAAGAAAGCTGAATTCTGAATTGGGAGTAGGCTGGCCTTATCTGTCAAAGGACAGATGGCAGTTGGAGCAAACGAGTACTAGAGTAGAGACCGCGAAAAGCCAAACAAAAGTAAGACCAGATGAACCAGATGAACTAAAAAGGGTGGCTGGGACAGACTGGATGCAGAGGACGGAGGATCGGCAGAAATGTCGCACATTGGTACAGGCCTATGTCCACCACTGTAAAAATGGTAGACAGTAAAAATGGATGGATTGACCTGATAATATCCTTCTTGCACCTGTTCTGCAAGAAATTGAGCCTTTATTTCCAGTAAACTGGTATCATTTTTCGTCAATGAAGGAAGAAGGAGAAAGAAAGTAGTCTCATTTTGGCTATGTTTTATTACAAGCAAAACTCCCAGAATTTGCTTCCTGAACTCTCACATAAAGTGAAGTTGGGACACCAAAGGTCTTCATTTCTTATAAATTTTTAATTAAGTATATTCGTTTTAAAGTAATTTTTTAATGCTTTCACACTTTTATTCAATTAAAGTTATTGTAAATATGCATTATTTGTCTCATTTAAATTATTTTCCCTAATTTGGCATTGTCCATCCCGGCGGACATGAATTTACGTTACCAAATCGCTACGTAATTGGCAATGTTCGCTGTGGCGGACATGTGTTTTCACGAAAATGGAAAAGTGTAGAATTTATTTTTCATTTTTTTTGGTGTTCTGTATAATATCTAAACACAGTTACATAAATAAAATCATGAATAAATAATTTTATACATGTTGCCAAATTAAGGGTTAAATCAACGTGGGCTCTTGCCATCCTAATTGTGAAATGTCCTTCAATATTCGATCATCCAGTTCCATTTCATGAGACATAACCTTATTTGCTTCCTCCATGCTTACTGGTTTTTTTTTATTCAGAACAACTTTTACATTGTGTTGAATGTGGCAGAGAATAGAAACATAATGAAATTGAATTATACAATAATAGCAACATGTCATGCAAAATTTAACAAAAAATAAAATAAAAATAGCAAAATAAATGTCAGAAATAATTACTCAATAATACACTAAAATGTCACAAGAAGCAGCATATCATGCAAAAGCTGCAAAAACTACTACTAAAATAAAAAAGCAAATGTCAGAATACAAAAAACCTCATAATAATACATAATGTCACAATAAAACAATACAATAAGAAAAACAAATAAAACAAAAAAAAAGAATTTATAACAGGTCATCTAGAGTATAATAACAGCTTTCCAACAAAAACTGTTTTAATTTGGATATAAAATCGCCTTTGTATAATAGAATTTTTAAGTCAATGGGAAGCTTATTAAAGATTTTTACTGACATGTAGCAAGTGCCATGTTTAATAATGTCAAGATGTGGAATACATTTTGTTTGGAAGTCTTTTCTTCTAGTACTTTCCCTAAGTTTCTTTTCCTCTTCAATTTCAAATTCGTGTACATATTTGACAAAGTTTTTCAGAAGCACAAGCACATACAACGAAGGCACAGTGAGGATATTTAGGTCTTTGAAATGTTGCCTACATGATTCCTGCTGACGTATGCAGACGATAGTGCGAATTGCTCGTTTTTGTAATACGAAGGCCTTATTTATGTTATATTCATAACTGCCTCCCCAACATAAAATGCTGTACCTTAACTTTGACTCTACTAACGCGAAGTACACCCTCTTTAGTTGCGGTATGTCGATAACATTTCTTAGGCTTCTTAAGACATAGCATGCTGAGCTGATGGAATGTTCTATGCCTTCAAGTTCGGGTTTCCAGTTAAGGTGACAGTCAACATGCACGCCCAAGAACTTTACTACCTCCACCATGTAAACTTTTGCACCGTCTAATGTACAATTTGGACAGTTATTATTTTTGAAAGTTGTACGAAACAATATCAAATTGGTTTTAGTTGAATTCATCTTGAGCCCGTTAATAGTAAACCAGTTGTGAAATGCTTCTAAAGCTTCATTAACGCGCATATTTAGTGAGTCCATAGTAACTGCTGATATTACGGCGTTCGTGTCATCTGCAAAAACTACTAGCTGTGTATGTCCTTTTAAGCTTTTCTCCATATGCCTTATCAGATCGTTAATAAATATTATAAAGAATATTGGACCAAGTATTGATCCCTGGGGAACTCCTATGCTATTACTCTCGAATTTAGATCTAAAGACCTGTTCACAAGGTTTATTATCAGTCAGATTTTGCTTACTGTCATTGTCATTTTGTCCAAGCATTAATTGCTTTACTTCGACGAACATTTTTCTATTCTTAAAATATGACGTGAGAAGTTGCAAGGCTTTGCCTCTCACACCATAATGTTTTAGCTTACATAAGAGTAGGTTGTGGTTTACTGTATCAAAAGCAGAGCTTAAGTCCAGGAAGAGGCCAGCTACCATTTTCCTAGAATTTAGTCCGCTTCTTACATCCCTTACTAGAGTATCAACCGCATCTTGTGTACCTACGCCAGTTTGGAATCCAAACTGTCTGTGGTTTAAGATATTGTACCGGTTCAAATGTTAGATATGGTTGGCAACAAAGAAATGGGTCTATACATTTTAGGATCTTGTGTAGAACCCTTTTTGTGGATAGGAGCGACTGAGCTGATCCGGAAATATGCCATCGGTCATGCAACTATTATAGAAGTTTTTCAAGGGTTCCGCTAAAATATCTATATTATCTTTAATTATCGTTATAGGTATCCCATCGAAACCACAAGAGTGCTTACTTTTCATATTCTTTATCACGTTGATGATTTCATAATTACTGACAAGTTCCCACGTAATATCATTTTTGACTCTGGTTTCAGTTTTTTGCAATATATCTATTGCACTGTCGCTTTGAAAATTACCGTTAGTATTTATGTTTGAATTAGTTGCAAACTGTTATGCAAAGACATTTGCTACTTCGACTGGCTCTGAAATTATTTTATTATCCACTTGAAGAAGTAGTCTTTTTCTACATATTTTTGTTTTATTCCTATGTTTATTTATGATTTTCCAAATATCCCTAGAAATGTTTTTAAATCGAGATATTTGAGACTGAACAGCTAATTTTTTTGCCTTTTTTATTACGTTTCTGTATAAGGTTATATATTTGTTTCTGTAATTGATAACACTTATATCAGTATTTTTATGTTTACCGGTCACCAAAAAGCGTTTCATAGAGCTGGATACCTTAATTACTTTTGTTGCCCATGCTAAGATAGGTCGTTCTGTATTTACTTGCCAAGTTTTCATTTTAAAGGCTGTTTTAAATGAATTATTCAGCTTATTAATAAAATCATTGATACCGACCGAGTTCCAATCCTGCTCCAATAATAATTGTCTAAATATATTTTTATCATGCCTTTTGAATATTCTTTTTGTCACATAAATTATGGAGTTATTTTGTTTCTTAATTTGATTGCTGGGCATCGTTATACAGCTTCATTTCTAATAAAAGTTACAGTATGAACAAGAGCTTTAAAGTTAAAACAAGTTAGTAAGTTAATAAAGTTACTTTTTTATCGTCATCAGTTAATAAGTTAATGTTTGTTACGTTTTTAGTTAAACTTAACACAGGAAGAACCAGGTTAAACCAGGTTAGTAAAGGATCACTCCAAAAAGTTACAAATTATACTAAGAGTCTGTAGAAATTAATTGTTATTGTAATTTTACAAACATTTTACAAAATAGTACATGCGTTCCGTACTGCGTTTTTTTTCGTAGGTACGAAAAACATTATTATTTTAAAAAAGTGGGTACTTACCCATATAACATTAGTTTTAATGCACACAAGCAGTTTGTCAATATCACATTTGGTGTTCGTATCAAAAGCGTATGGCTTCTGAGGAACTGGCGGTCCGTCTTTCTTTCCGAAACATATCTCTTTCGCTCGTGCTAATGCATCTACAAGATGAGTTTGGTTTTCGACCCATTTGTCCATAAAGAGGCCCACTGCTTCATAGTTTATAGTTTCATCATCATTCAGAAGGTTGTATTTCTTGAATATACATGTTCTTGATAGGCACTAAAATAAAATTTAAAAAAAATATATAGGTATACAAAAGAACTGACTAAAATACGTAAATGTATGGTTAACTTTGTAGACATTACCACAGGCATTACTTTGTTTCGAAAAAGTTTAGTATTTCTTAATAAAACATATTATTAATAACCGTAATTAAATTTTAATTTCCTTTTTCTTGCAGTCCCAAATTATTCCTCAAAAACAATAGTTGATTTTAAAAGGAGAATCCGGGACCGCGGTTCCGGTCCCTAAATCCTCCCTACCCAATATTCACCCTAACCCTTCCGGCTACTAATACACCTCTGCCAACCCCTTCGGGCATTTACGGACGTGAGTATATGGATGGATATAGTTTATAATATTATACTTACGTCCTTAAATTCCGACGGTTCTGTAGATTTCTGAAAACCGCATAATTCTAATACACTTTCATCATCAAACAGGGGTTCAAGTGGGCAGCAGTCGTATAAATGTATCTGTCAATAAAAAAATTGATTAATGAGTCAGGGTAAAATGAGTAAAGGAACTTAACGTAAAAGTAAACATACGAGGCAGTCTTTGGAGACGACCTAAATCGCGAGGCAAACGAGGTCCTTTTTTTTCGTGCGGAAATCCCCACGGATTCCCCCCTGCCGGAGCCGGAAGGGGAGGTTATGTCGGACTCGAACCGATTAAAACCGCACGCTGACTGCGGATCGTGGTGCTAGGCCGGAGGTGAGGTTGTCATCGACATATCCCTCGCACCTCGGCTGACCCAGGGCCATCCCTTACGGTCTAGCCCTCCTCGGGAGAGGGGACAACGGTGTCCCCAAAGACAAACGAGGTCCTACTGAGCGCGGATATTTTTATAATAATCTAGGTATACTTGGTGAATTTGAACTCGTCCATAGCTATTTGTGCATTACAACTGAACATAATTATCGAATACATAGGGAAAAAGAATCTTCTCGGGCGGGACTCGATCCCGCAGTCTTTCATTCATTGATTCGGATAGTTCGTAAGAAAATCGGTAGATGACGCCACGTCGCGCGTCGCCTTAAAGACGTATAAGATGGGAAATTTGAATCATATCGGGCGTGTCTCGGTAGCCGAATTGGTCAGGCATTCCCCCTGTAAGGGAAAGACTGCGGGTTCGAGTCCCGCCCGAGAAGATGCTTTTTCCCTATGTATTCGATTTGTATAGTTAGCATACTTAATGCTGTAAAAATTCCTTCAAATGAACATAATTATGTAAATTAAAAGTGTTGAAAGAATTTATGACACTTATACTAAAAAAAGAAACTAGGCTAATTAACTGTTTATCTAGTCTTCAAATACATCAGAAAAGTATAGTTAGCTTACGTAAACGCCCTTGCCTGCCCATTCACCCTCGATTTATAAATCTGTTTCGTCACTCTATTTTCATCCATGCTCTTTATGTTTTCTAGTACCTATAGAATATATATATATATAAAAACTCTGAACCTTATGCATGTACTATGTCATAAAGTTGTCGGGCTATAGATTAGGTACCTACAATAGTAATGGCCTATTAATAAATAAATATAAATATTCCACAACATTCCACACAACGCTATGCATGGTAAGCTTTTTTATAGCTTGTGTTATGGAATCTAGAATGCGGATAAACATACTTATATACCTTTTTTTGTAAATACATACATATTATACATAGAAATATTCAGACCAATGCAAATAGCCATATTCATGCATACAAATATTTGCACAGATAGGGAATCGAAACCGCACCTCCTGCGTGGCAGTCGCATGCACTACCGCCACGCCACGGAGGCTGTCAATTATAGGCTGCCTATTGATGGAGTAGAGAATCTTACCTCGCCATAACACAGTCGTTCATCGACTAGCACGGGAGGGCTTCGCGGTGAGCTCGTGGACGGTGCCGCCGTCACGTGTTATGCGGATGACACGCTGGTGACGGCGTGCGGGGCTACATACCGCGAAGCGACCCTGAAGGCACGACCGCGGTTGCCCAAGTCGTGGAACGGATTCGGCGGCTGGGTCTCGAGGTGGCTCTGCATAAAACCGAGGCCATGTTCTTTCATGGGCCTCGGCGCGTGCCACCGGAGGATTCCAGCCTCATAGTGGGAGACATTTCCATCGGCGTCAAGGCCCAGATGAAATATCTGGGGCTCGTACTCGATGGCCGGTGGAACTTCGGGGAGCATCTCCGAAGACTGGCCCCCAAACTGAAGGACACAGCTGCCGCTTTGGGGCTGCTGCTGCCCAACATGAGGGGGCCGGATGACTCCTGCAGGAGACTCTACGCGGGAGTCGTGCGGTCCATGGCCCTATATGGGTGCCCAATATGGGCGGACACCCTGACGGTCCACAATGCGCGTCTGCTGCGTGGACCGCAGCGTGCAATGGCCAGCAGGGCCATTAGGGGGTACCGCACGATATCCTTCGAGGCGGCGAGTCTCCTTGCCGGATCCCTACCGTGGAACCTGGATGCGAGGGCCCTTTCGATGCTATATCGGTATCGTAAGGAGGCGCGGGAGCAGGGACGGGAACCCGAGCCCGAAGAAATTCGGGCCGTGAGGTCTCAGCTCCACAGGGACATGGTAGCGGAATGGGAGCTACGACTTGGGCGACCAAGCGCAGGGCACGCCATAATAGCGGCGGTAAGACCCATCATGGAGGAGTGGCTAGAGAGACCACACGGCAGCCTCTCGTACCGGCTGACGCAGGTGATTACCGGACACGGGTGTTTCGGGAGTTACCTGTGTCGGATCCGGAAGGAGCCAACGTCCGAGTGCCATCACTGTGATGCGAGCGAGGACACAGAGCTGCACACGCTGACCGAGTGCCCGGCGTGGGACACGCCGAGGCGGGTCCTAGTGGCGGCTCTAGGGGTGGGAGTCTTCACACTCGTCACATTGCTCACAGCGATGGTACGATGCGCAAACGCTTGGGGTGCGGCCGCCTCCTTCTGCGAGCAAGTAATGCTCGAGAAGGAGGCGGCCGGTCGGGTCCGGACCAGACTCCGGGCCCGGGAAGCCCGTGCAGAGCGAAGGCGAACCGGACGTCGGAGGTCGCAGAACGACCTCCGTCCTCCATGAGCGCTGGCCTGGGGGTGACCGGTGGAGCCGCCTGTCACCCTAGCAGAAGCAGGCCGCGGCGGCGGCGCAAAGTGCGCCTCCCCGTAACTGGGGCTTGATGGGGACATTTTGGTCCCCACAACCCGAAGGGGACCATCTCAAAAGAGATGGTCCTGGGTCTGCCGGGGTGCGAGAGATATGCTTTTGGCAATCTCACCTCCGGCAGCTAAGGACCCAAGACGGCGTGCGTTTTAGTCGGTTCGAGTCCGACATAACCGCCTCCACCGGCTCCGTGGGGATTTTTCGCACGATAAAAAAAATTAAAAATAAAGCACGGGAGGTAATGATAATTTTATTTGCATACCGCCAACTATATTTTTGTTGTCATTTTACAAGAATTTTTAACCCCCGACGCTGTGTGTGTGTGTGTGTGTGTGTGTGTGTGTGTGTCTGTGGCATCGCAGCACCCAAACGGATGAACCGATTTGGATTTAGTTTTTTTTGTTTGAAGGTATATTAGTCGGGAGCGTTCTTAGCTATGTTTGAAAAAAATCGGTCCAAGATGGCCGCCGCCACAACATGTTGGAATACATATTTCTTTATAATTCCCTCAATATGGGTATCAAATGAAAGAGCTTGACTAGTAGATCAATTTAAAAAGTATAAAATAAAAAATTAAATTAAAAATTTAAAAAACCCCCGTCACAAAAAAACACCAAAAATTTGAAAATAAATGAATAAATTTTAATTCAACGGTTGCCATGTCGGGGGACCTTACGACATAAAAGAGTACTTAACCAGTTACAGTCCCCCGACATGGCAACCGTTGAATTAAAATTTATTCATTTATTTTCAACTTTTTGGTGTTTTTTGTGACGGGGGTTTTTTAAATTTTTAATTTATTAATTAAACCTTACCAAAATATAATATAAATAAAATATTCTTCTGACTAAAGTAAAGCCAACGAGACGAGAGAATAAAGGTAAACAAAGCGACCATTACTGAGTTACGTTGCGATAACTAGTGATTATTTTCTCTGTCCTTGTCGCACATATCACACGAACGCGACAATGGCCGAGCGACAGCTGCCGTTACGAGTTTCGTAGTACAGGAAAGCTGTCAGCACAGTGGTTCTAAACTGTCAGATCCGCTATCTTATGAGCAATTTCTTTCCTATCTGGAACGCGCTTGAAGTGATACGTAATCATTTTCAAATAAAAATGATTGGAACCGCTGAAATATTGTTCACTTTTTTTCTCTCGCTTCGTTGGTTTTACTTTAGGTACTTACATTACCGGGCGGTCCGTAACATTCCACTGGTATACTCGGATCTATATCTATATGTCGGTCATTATTAACTTTTGAAGATATCGTCTGAAAATGGATCTCAGGGTTAACATTAAGAAGAAAACTTTGTGCTTACGAAATCGATCTTAGCCTAGCCTGGAGGTTTCAGGATCGAATTTCATACAACTAATTATAGGATACTTTTAATATTAATTGAATTATTGGTGGTTCGATTCTCGATTCAGGTATATGTGTTATTAGGTTTTCTAGAAATTAAATTCCAATTTTTTAAAAATAGATAGTAAAATTGATATTTGCATGTACTAATAATATTAAAAAGTATTAAACAAAAATAGTTATTTTTCTTGTTCAAAAAGAAATAACAATAGTTATTTTAGTTTAGTACAAACACTTTTTGTCATTTGGTTAAATAAAATAATTTTAATAACATAGGAGACTTAGAAAATGAATCAAAATCAATAAACATTGCCAATTTTAATCAAAAACTCTGATTCAAAAATAACTATTAATTTATTTTAGGAATTTTATTATCTATTTTTTAAGTAATGTATTTTTCTATTAACTTACCTGAATTACAGCAAATAAAACGTAAACACGGACAGATGTGAACATAATGTTAGATTAAGATATTATGATGGTGTGTTCTTAAATCGTATGGGTTATATAGCAAGCGGCTACCGGTCGTGGCTATTGTCAATACACGGGAAACGATCAAGGTGTTGGTCAAAGAGTAAAAATATGCGCCGTAGACCGTTCAGCTCGTATATCGTGGTATTAACCACGAATCATTCCGATTATATTCCGATTCTATATTTATTATACTAGCTTTTGCCCGCGACTTCGTCTGCGTTAAGTTCAATATAGAAAAGTTTAGGATACACTGCTCCTATTCACGCGATCCAGATAAAGTTGGTAAAGGTAAAATTCCTGTGAGTCTGGTACTTCATGCCAATGTACCAGGGTCACAGAAATACTGATCCCGTGACCGCGACCCACAGCAATCTTACGTTAACATAAGATTTTGAGTCTGATTAAGACCTTTCTAATAAAAAAACCGCATCAAAATCCGTTCAGTAGTTCTTGCGTTCATCGCGCACAAACATTTCCAATTTTTTTTTATACATGACACGTCAATTTGACTTCACCTCGCCTGATGTTAAGCTAAAGGCAAAGTCTCGGAAAGAGGGTCACCATCGTAAACATTTACCATGTTAACAGCTTACAGTTTACAATTTACAATTATGTATAATAGTAAAGAGTATAGACCAGCGGTTTCTGTCAATACACGGGGAAAAATCTAGTTGTTTGTCAAAGAGTAGAAAAATGTGCTGCAGACAGTTCAACTTACAATACATGTAATAGGCGGAGCCTGGATTCCAAAGTAAAAATTATGTTGGGTTTTGATCTAATTCTTGAATGACTCAGTTTGCCTTTTTAATAAGATTTTGAATTGTTAATTTTGTAAGACATTGTAAGTAACGAAATCACACGTTTACATAAAATAGGACTGTAAGAGAAGGATCGTTGGTTCACATCCCGCCTAGACTGACCAAATTTTTTTTTCCTTTCCAAATCGATTTGAATAGGGCTCTAAGTTTAAAACTATGCAAAACGGGTATCATTCATAATAGGTAAATCACACAATAATAATGACGGGAATTAACGCGATCATGGTATATGCATGTAGGTACCTATACCATGAATCCGGTTTTTTTTTTAATCTTTATTGTAGGAAGAGGGTTTTATCATGATGATAATGTCACCCACCATGATCGCGTTAATTCCTTTTATTATTAAAGTATATCGTGGAACGCGGGAGTTTTAAAGTTAGTAATAGGTAAATTCTTTCAAATACCAACGAAATTTGTACGTACTGGCAGGTCTACAAAATTTATGTAGGCCTTTATTTTTTTAACGATGTAGCAGTGTACGTGTAACATTTATCATCAAATTTATTGTAAGCGTCAGTACACATACCTACTTTAGTTTAGATTACTCATCACGAAGAGAAACAGCTTTTTGAAATGGTTCACCCTTGTTTGGTCGAACAACTTTTGATCGAATGTTACAAATTCGAACAACGTTTGAGAAAATAATTGTTTTGCATAATATCGGTTGACATAAATTTCATTTCATCGAATGTTTATTTGCTATAACAACGTTTGAGCTATTCATCAAAAATTATTATGCTCATTTCATATAATATTCATTTGGTATAATATGTATTTCATCGAATACTCAATTGATATAATGTAATCTAGTGTAGAAAACGTTGTTCGAATTAGTAATATTCGATCAAACGTTGTTCTAACAAACAAGGGTGAACCAAAGAAAACATTATAAGTTGTGTCAGTTTTCTGTGCTTATTATGGTCACAGTTCTAACCTGTGACCATAATAGGCAGCGGCCCCCGAGTGCCAGAAAAAAACAAAATATGAAAAAAAATAAACCAAATATTCGATATGATTTTTCGACTAAACCACTATTAGTCTAATGAATCATTAGTTTAAATAAAATTAGTGCAAATGAAAATTCGGTGGAATGACATTATTCCAAATAAATAATTCTGCGAAATAAAATTCGACCAATTAAATATTTGGTCAAATGAATAATTATGTGAAATGATTTTAGTGCAACTGAAATTAGTCGAAGTGATATTCGACCAAACGTTGTTATATCAAACAAGGGTGAACCATATTATTCATGTCCATTTCGTATTTTTGCTATATACATTATATCAAAAGTAAATCCAAGATCAGAACCACAAGAAAATCTTAAATCTATGTATATTTATACAGAACACGTTAAATAACTTTTCTTCGCCTGATGGTCAGCTGAAGGCAAATACTCAGTAATAAATAAGTAATATCGTCTGAAAACACTTAGTGCGTTTTTTCCGTGTATTAAAATATAATCAACATTTATTATCCATAAATGAGTTGGAAAGATGATTAATTAAAATGCAATGGAGCATTGACATTAGCTACATTAATTACTATCTTAATTACTTGCAGTTGAACGTGACACCCATTATCTATCTCAGGAATGAGCTGTTATGACTACCGTTATCATTCTCATAGTGATTTTTCATTTTTACCCACTACGGCGAAGCTAAAAGGAGGGTTATGAATTTGACAGGCTATGTATGTATGTATGTTCATTTGTTCCTCATAACTCCTCAACTACTTATTAGAACTGAACAAATGAGGTATCGTTACAAGCGGCTTTATCGTCCGATGGTTATAGGCTATATGACGTGTCACTCAATCTTGTGTGGCGTCCTCTAGCACGCGACCACGGCTATCCTTGATATTTTTTGGTTTGTTACTTTTTAGAGCGTGATTTTTCGGTAGTCAGGTTTTAGTCATCCACCATTTTAAACTTTATTTTTTATTTATACCATTTATGTGGCAGACAAGTACACTACCTCATGGAGAGTGGTTACCGTGGCCTATAGACTTGTGCAATACCGGGGACATCATACTCGTGCCACCGACCCTGTAGGTAGTCTAAATGTCTTCTTGAAGAACCCCATTTTTTTTTATTACCACTTAGGTGGCAGACAAGCATACGACCCACCTGAAGGAAAGTGGTTACCGCGGCCTATGGACGTATGCAACACCAGAGGCGTTACACTCGCGCTGCCTACCCTGAAGAAACCTTCTAATGCCCCTCTTGAAGAACCCCATATTGTAGTCGCTTGGGAAAACCAAGACAGGGAGTTCATTCCACAGCTTGAGCGTACGTGGGATGAAGTTCCTTTCATACCGCACAGTGCGCACCGTATTCGGATGCAATGTGTGGGGATTAATTCCCTGTCTATGGCGAGCGCTGCTAGTCGCTGCGAAAAAAGTTGCATGCAGACTTTGAACGATGGAGTCGGAAGTCCATTATTAGAATGAATTTTGTATAGCATTTATTATGCTAACTTTGAAATTCGACTAAATCGGGAAAAAAAATGCTCAAGTGTGATTTGAACCCACGACCTTTCCTTTACAGGGTGAATGCTCTTCCGACTGAGCTATTAAAAGAAAGGTCGTGGATTCAAGTCCCACTTGAGCATTTTATTTTTCCCATGTATTCGAAGTCCGTTTATTAGTTTAAAATTGGTATGTCGGTTTTTCCAGGAGGGACTGCAGTCTGACAGGATAGCCAGCAGATAATACATTGCTAGGGAAATACCTGTACTAAGATTATACAAAGTTCAAACGTAATAAGTTTTTATGACTATACTCGTACCTTGTGTAATTTTGTAGCCATTTTAGGCTAAGGCTCAAAATGTCCTTTTCCCAAAATGTCCCTAGGTTTCAAATAGTCCCTTTCCCGAAATGTCCCTTTCCCATAAGGTCCATTTCCCAGAATATTAATATTGCACAACATTCTACACAACGCTATCTAGAATCTAGAATGTGGATAAACATACTTATATACATTTTTTTTGTAAATACATACATATTATACATAGAAACACCCAGACCAATGCAAATAGCCATATTCATGCATACAAATATTTGCACTGAGCGGGAATCGAACCCGCGCCTCCTTGCGTGGCAGTCGCGTGCACTACCACCACACCACAGAGGCTGTCATATTCCTTTCCCGAAACGTCTATTTCCCAAAACGCCCCCTTCCCGAAATGTCCCTTTCTCATAATGCCCCTTTCGTACGTCAGCTACGTGGTTGGTTTAACCTAACCTAACACGAAGGGTACGGGGCTCAGTGGTTGTTATCATAGCCTTTTAACCAATATGTATCGCTGTCGGCTCAGAATGTCCCTTTCTCAAAATGTCTATAGGTTTCAAATATTTTCTACCTTTAGCTTCAGCCTACTATCAGGCCAGGTGAAATTAAATTGACGTGTCCTAATTAATAATAGTTTACGAAACTGTTGTATAATAAGGGTTCATAAAATAGGGGAACCCGGGGCAAAGCGGGCAACCCCCTCTCCCCTGTATAATTCTAGCCTGAGACCCTCATAACTTTTCGTTTTGTGTTTAGGTCGAACTCGCGCGAGCGAGCGAAATACATAGTTTCGTTTGCGGTGCTGTATTTGCGGATCATCAGAGGAAAAAAACGTACCTAAATTGATGCTTTTGATGTAATTTTATGTTATAGCTAATTCATAATTGTCACTGTTTTCATCACTTTTTTATGTAAATATCTAGAAATTTCTTCAAATAACTAGATAGTTTGAGGTATTCCACGAAGCACACCTAAAGTCTTCCACGAAGCGCACCCATAGGTTTAATTTTAAATGCTCATAGAAGAGTTGCACTTTAATGTATTTTTTAATTTTACTTTTTAACTCTGTGCGTAGAGACTGTCATTAGATAATTGTTTTTAATTTTTGATGTTGGCATTACAGTAGGAGATTAGACAAAAAAATCAAAGTCTCTGCTTTGTAATAATTATAAAACAGCTTTTTGCATGTATTTTAAAAAGAACTAAGTAATAGTTTTGTTAAAAACCATCAAAAAGATATTAAAATATAGATCTAAGCCTACACAGATAAAGTTGCGGACACAGTTAGTTCGCAATAACATCATTGGGACCTTCCAAATTTATTATTTACTATAATACGAGCGTTATATGATGATCCCTATGACAGTTCGTTAGCGCTTAATATTGTACTGACGTCCTATCACATCAAATCCTTTAGAGGTCCATTAAAAAGACGAAAAAATCATAATTGTGTACAATTGTAAATTATAAAAATGAATATTAAGAAATTATTACGTAATGTTCGGAAATAATAGAAAAAAACTCAATGCAAATGTACATGGTAAGTGCTGCAAAAGTTACGTCGTCAAGCTGTTATCGACTAAGAAGGGACACATCGATAAACAAAATATCGTTAATTTGTTGGAAATATAAAACAAATGCTTTGAGTTTGTATTTTATTTATATCAATCTGAATCTGATACAGGGTCAATCGGATCTTCAAAATCTGAGTCTGAACTGCAGCTATCCGTGACGTTTATTATTAACGGTTGGTCAATGATATTGTCGTATTGTACATCTCGATCCCAGTCTTGTAAGCAAATTTTCTTCGTTCTTTCGACCACTTTTCGCCAATCGTCAGCTGTCACTTGAGCGCAAGCTTCTTCCAATAAAACCATCATTTTATTTATTTTATTTTATTTTTTTTCATTTTTTTGTAGTCTTTTTTTTTCAAAATAAATAAATATTGCTTATTATGTTGAATGACCTGGCTGAATGACATGACATTTGCCTGAAAAAAACAGTATTTTATCGAAATTGTTTCGCATCACTAATACAACTGTCAGTTGAAACGTCATAGGGATCATCATATAACGCTCGTAGTATAAAAATTGCCAATTAATTCCCATTATTAACGGTATAATATAGACATAATAATTACAATAGCCGTATAAGTGTGTCGGATGTCCTCAAGGTATCATCACGCTGAGTGATTAGTGTCAAGTACTGTCAACTGATTAAGGCCTTGAGGGGAATGGATGGACGTCGAACAATTGCTGCAAGTACAATGAACCGACAGATAATGTTAAGTTATAACTATAGATAGGTACTTATATGTGGTTATGGTTATGAAGATAAGGACAATAATAATTATTGTATTGAAGGTATATTGCATTGTTAAGTTTAATAGTAATTATGATAGAATTTAATTATTGTAGAAATATCAATAATTGAAATCTGTACAGCAGTTCAGAAGATATAAGGTAATCCATACTAATATTATAAATGCGAAAGTAACTCTGTCTGTCTGTCTGTCTGTATGTTACGCTTTCACGCCTAAACCACTGAACCGATTTTGATGAAATTTGGTATAGGGGTAGATTAGACCTTGAGAAAGGACATAGGCTATGTTTTGTCGCGATAACCGACATCCACGCGGGCGGAGCCGCGGGCAAAAGCTAGTAAAGAATATATTACAAGCATATTACCCTTTCGGACCGTTGACACCACCGTCTTACACTACCGTGTCAAGGGTATTTTTTAATACCCATTACACTACCAAAGAGCTGCAGCAGAACTGGTGGTGTAAAAGGTATTTTTTAATACCCATTACACTACCGACAATTAGTGCTGTACCACCATAAAATGTAGCCTATTTTTTGTAAATAAAGTACGTACGTTAAGAACAAAATTTAATATTGCATCAGTACATACAACTTATCAATACTCTCGTGTGGACCTAGTAACATAGTATTTACCCGACTGCCGAAGGAAGGAGGGTAATGGTTTTTGAGACTATGTATGTATGTATGTCCATTTATTTGGCACGGCCTACAGCCTGAACGGCTTGACGGATTTGGACACGTGAGGTGTCATTTGATTCATCGTTATTGTGTGAGTGACACCAGGTACATTAAAATTTCTAGAAAATGAAAATGGTGGATTTTTGGAGCCAAATAGTATGTTGTTAAAAATATTTTTGACTCAAACTTATCGAGTAGGGTATCAAAATGAAGGAAATTAGAAGGAGATTACATAACGATATACATGTCATATCATTACTAAAAAGTATAAAATAAAACAAATGATTAAAAAATAA
This sequence comes from Eilema sororculum, assembly GCA_914829495.1. Taxonomy (NCBI): domain Eukaryota; kingdom Metazoa; phylum Arthropoda; class Insecta; order Lepidoptera; family Erebidae; genus Eilema; species Eilema sororculum. The sequence goes on from OU618550.1 coordinate 17,531,710, forward strand.
TAAAACCCGACTGCCACTGAAAAGATTGAAATAAGTTTGATAGCAGGCGGTACCCATTAATTTTCTTTTTTGTTTCAAAAATTTGTTCTTAACGTACGTAACGTTGTAAATAAAACAAAAAATAGGCTACATTTTATGGTGGCACAGCACTAATTGTCGGTAGTGTAATGGGTATTAAAAAATACCTTTTACACCACCAGTTCTGCTGCAGCTCTTTGCTAGTGTAATGGGTATTAAAAAATACCCTTGACACCACCGGTAGTGTAAGACGGTGGTGTCAACGGTCCGAAAGGGCATATTACCCACGGAGGACAGAATATGATTAAGTAACGGAGATGCCCCATTGATATTTCTCCTAATAAAAACGCATCGCCGAATGCGGGTGGGAAGAGAGACGCGCGGGGTGTCAAAAGTCGAAGGACTTCATAGGTATAATGTTCCTACCGAATGAGTCCATTTGACGTTTGGATGGCACGCGACTCGATTGCCTTGCAACAACTCCCCTATCATTTCCTTCTACATGATATTACCTAAACATCCAAGATGAGCATACGCAAACACATAACCGAAAATGAAAATGCATAAAGTTCTGGGTTTAAAATAAAAATGCATAACAATTCTTATCATAGGGTCAACATAAGGTCCATATTCTGCCCTCCGTGATGAAGTCTACCAGTAGCATACTTTTTAACGTATCACAAATAATATATTCACATAATTCTGTATCCCATACTTTTTATTATTCAAATACAAAAACTCGATGTGCGTAACTTTTTTCTAAAAAATTTTAATCATATTTTTTTATTTCTTATTGACACAATATTTAACAATTCCAAGCGTCGTTTGGACATTTCTGAAACAAAAAAGTTCCCGTTTTAGACAAATTTAAGAAAATCGATTGCAAAAAAAGATAAACAGTTGACTTTCAGTGTTGTGTTTTTGTGAGATGTTGTTTTATTCACACACAAACGCAAACGATTCAAAGATTGCGTAACAAGTTGCATGCGTGCTCTTAGAATGGCTTACATCAAGTATAACTTCCGATTATCTGACAATAGGTGTTAAAAATTCCCTTTGTCGACAATCAGATACTTCACGTGACGTTCTGATCTCAATCCTGATTACATTCAAAGTCTGCAACTTGGTTGAGTTTTCTTTTGCATAATTTGGTTAATTTTAATTTCAAGTTATAAGATCATAATTAGTACCCACTAACACCTAAGAAATTATGATCTTATATCATGATTTCTTTGGTGTTAGGGCACCTAATGATGTTATCAAATATAGATTTCAGTAATAGTATAATAATAATAATAAATATTCCACAACATTCTACACAACGCTATCTAGACCCATGGTAAGCTTTTATAGCTTGTGTTATGGAATCTAGAATGCGGATAAACATACTTATATAGGTACTTTTTTTTTGTAAATACATACATATTATACATAGAAACACCCAGACCAATGCAAATAGCCATATTCATGCATACAAATTTTTGCACTGAGCGGGAATCGAACCCGCGCCTCCTGCGTAGCAGTCGCGTTCACTACCGCCACGCCACAGAGGCTGTCATCTTTATTATTCACCGAGGAAATGCAACATACGTAGATATGAGAGTTAGATGAAGTGTATATCCATTATTCAGCCTTATCGTTCTCTCATGAAGGCCATTATTGGATACAGAGATGACTCGGCAGTTCACTAGGGGTAATACTTAAGTGAGCGGTGGCAGTTACCTTTAACATGGCGATCCCGGTGCAGGCAAAAACATCGTATGCTTTGCACGGATAGTCCAGATGTTGCCTTAGATCCCTATCGATACAGTCGCTAATAACTTTTTCTACTGCGACCGACCATCCTTTATTATTTTGGGCCCATTTTAATAAATGATTTGTGTACGCTTCTCTGTTCAGTGTGTCTTTATCGAGAAGAAAACCGGATTTTTCGAAAATACATTGGATTTCGTTGCACTGAAAGAAAATATAGGAATATTTTTAAGTAAATCTTATGCTATATACGCGTAAGCATGAGTGGCTGTTGTGGACATAATTTATGTGAAGAGACGAAAGTAATGTTGTGAAAAAGTTTCTGAGTATCAATGTTTAGGCTTTAAGAGTAAAGAAAAGATAGATGGCGTGAAAGAAGATAGGGTAATGGAATATATAGAGAAGAATGAGATGTTGCGCCGACCGCCGACTAGGTATGATACGCGTAAGCATATTTCAGTAAATAGTCAGAGGTTAGGCAACACAGATTGGAGAATCAGAAATAGAAAGCAGAAGCGCAGTTCTACATAAATACAGTATAATAAAAAGAAAACCATAAGAAACGCTGGAAAAGGATTTCTTGCAAAACTGTGCAAATATTTATGAATACATTTGTATTGGACACATGAAACCGGCACTTAGTAACAAGAGTAAATAACAATATTTGCTGCACCATTATTGTGTAGTACACGATGACGTTGAGAATGAGTACAACTCGAAGTGACCTGGTTCAACAACTGGGTCAATAAAATAACAACAATGATGCAAAGAGCGTTAATTATAAAAGACAAATATCGGTATATGATTTGAGATTGACATGGTCATTAACAGTAATAGTATAACACTCACCGGGATATTTACCATGTTCATAGTTTTTATTTGGTAACCGATATTTCGGCGCTGTTTCAAGCGCCATGATCACGGTGTATTGAAGACCGCCGAGCTAGTTGTTATTGGGCAGACCGTATCTGTCTACCCTCTTCCGTACTCGTTTATGACGCGCGTCGTCGTCCCTACCACTGTCCGCGTTCTCGCACTGTACTCAATCGCGTTTTCGACATACAGCACTCACTGAATCGACTCCCACGGGTTTTGAAATTGTAGGTCTTGTGAACATTCAAATCGCTGGATGACCAGACACTCGACAGTTGAAACCCATCTTCCCGGTTGAAGTTCTTGTATTTTTTAATTTCAATTGCTTCTTTCACCATTCTGGGTATGTAGTGGCGTTCTGTCGAGAGAATCTGAGGGCTGTGTTGCTCAATCCAGTGATACGACCCTTCCTCCAGCTGGTGCTGAGCGATAGCCGATTTCTGTGGCTCGTTGTTTTTGACCGCCCTGATATGCTCCTTGATCCGGCATGAGACAGTGCGTTTGGTCTGGCCTATGTAGGAGCTCCCACAGCTGCAGTCAACTTTATAGACACCTGGACGTTCTAAAGGAAAACTGTCTTTACTATGAACATGGTAAATATCCCGGTGAGTGTTATACTTTAATGACAAATATCGGTATTTGTCTTACACGGTAATTATTATCAGCAGCCAAAATAATCGCCTGTTTTTGCATAAGGGAGATATCCTTAGAAAAACCAACAAGGTTTGAGATGTCAAGACGTAACTTTTATACACAACGATAATCTGACAAGTGCAATACCGCAAGAATGATCGAGTGAATTTGAAATATATGCTTACACTATAAATCAGGAATATTTCAATGAAACATGAATAAAATATTTTTGTAAATCGAAAAGCATGAAGATATAACGAAATAAGGACGAAAGTAAATGAAGTACTCGTCTTTATGTGCGTGTTAAGTTAGAAGGTAAACTCAAAATAAAACCCTGTCCCAACCTGTTTGGCCAGCGTGGAAACAGTTGGCCAAAGCCTTCCAACATTGGGAGAGACCTATGTCCAGCAGTGGTCTGCGATATCATAATTAATTGATTGAATGCACATGATACATTAGCCATTAGTATCAACTAAACGATCAACATAAGGACCTATACCATAGCCAGATTGGTAAATAAAGATTAAACTAAGGTATAAAAAAGTGAATCATCCAAACCAGTGGCGTAGGGTGAAATTTTCAAAAGGAAAGCTGGTGAAACACAAAATGAAAAAAAAAGAAAATGTTTATTTGACTCAAGTTAACATTGTACATGTCGATCTAATTTTAAGATCTTCATTCCATTATACCTTCAGTAGGTACGTATTTAACAGTTACTAAATTAGTATAAATTGAAAATCTCGACCGCGGTTTCCCTTTGTAGAGCAAACTAGGAAGATTTGGGATAAAGGGACGCCTTGTCACTGTTGCAAACAAATCAGTATGCTGTTTTTAAAGAAATAACAATAGATTCGTGATTACCTACATAAAAAGCATTGTACAATCTCTTGACATACTTTTAACGACGCTTTATTTTCATTCAAAATTCGATTTCTAGCGGACTAAACTAACAATTTACTTTTCAACATTCTGCTCTCTTCAAGCACTTACTAGGGTCGATTATGTGAAAGGACTATTCGCCTATTTGCTTTATCGATTTGTATGTGTGATGAACTAACAGTCTAAACACTTACCGGCCCGTTTAGTCTGGGGTTAGAACAGTTAGCTAGGGGCTCTGGGTCACCTATCTCAGGAATATCGCAGCATATTGACAATGGTTTCTGAAAATAAATAATATTGTAAGATATTATTTAATATGTCTACACTTTAGACCAAAATTAAGTAGAGCTTTTGCGTGTGCTAGAATGCAGATAAACATACTTAATCGTGTTGTAGAGGAATACCTAGATCAATTCAAATGGCATTATTCCTCAGTGCCATTTAGACCCAAATTACGAAGAGCTTTCGATATTATGTGGTCCAAAATGCGGATAAACAAAATTCAGATTAAGAAAACAGAAAAACCTGGATCAGTTCAAATATTTATGCATACAGAATGCATTCGTACTAAGTCAAATCCACGATCTGTAATCGTGCAGTCGAATGCTCTTCCGCTGCGTCACAGAGGTCAAACTTTGGACATTTCAATATATTATTATTAATAAATTAAATACATGTTTTGCATCACCAAGTTTTAATAATATAATTACTGATAGAAATATTTTTTAAAGATAAAATTATATTGTGTCTAAAAATATTTACCATTGTTGCACCTCCTTTGCTTATAACATCAGCATTACTCGCCTGCAAATAATAAAATTCATCATTCTTTGTTTCAAATTCTATTAATTATTTCTCGTTTTAAAGTTATTATATTTTGAAGGAGTAGGTATAATTAGTGTTTACGAAATAAATATAACTCAAAGGTAACATGTACTGGGCTAATTTCAAGACCCTATTGGTGTTCTACTCAGCCTTTTGTTAACTACAACGCAGAACTTAAAATAGTTTAACGTATCATTATTCAAAAAGTTAAGCTAAATATTGAAATTCAGCCAAACACACAGAAAAAGGAGTACTGGAAAAGGCTAACCCCAGACTCCGAAGGGAAGCTTCAGATGCGAATGGGATTGACGCTTTGAAGCAGATTGAAAAATGTATTTTGACAGACTGATTTATTATTTCGATATGGGCAGAAATAGAGTCTATTGGTGGATGCCCCTTTTCTCAGATATTCTAGACCTAAGACTTCATGTAACTAGGTGGAACATATTGATTTTAAGATACTACTGAACGGTGTAGTGCATAATGAATAGGCTATTTGACTATTTTTTTTAATATCGAAAAATGACCACTGTCTTATAATATAATGAACTGTAAAAGTAAAATTTTCGTACGTCAAATAGTTTTCAAGATATTTGATTTTGAAAAATTCAATTTGTTGCGCCGCCCGAAAACGCTCCATACAAAATCCCACGAAATTGTGACGTCACGCTTCGGTAGCGCGTAGTGCATATGTATGGAGTGCAAGAGAATATCGCATTTTATCTCGGTCTGCGTTGCGTTTACACGTATATAGTTCATAATAAAAGTTATTTAAAATTTAATAAGGAATCTAAAAAGTTATATATTTGAATTGAATTAGATTGTTTATATTTTGACTTTTTTTGGGAATTTCAAGTAATGAAAAATCATAGTTTCAGTTTAGATATGCAATATTTTATTTTGCAAGGCATATTTTTTTAGAACAAGCTATCATATTATGCAGTATTGGGAAGAATCGACGACTTGGTCAAATAGCCCATTGTTACATCCTATTTAATATTATAAACGTGAAACTTTGTAAGTATGGATGGATGTTTGTTGCTCTAAACAGCTTGAGCGATTGTTATAAAATTTCGTATGGAGTTAGCTAACACCCTGCGTTAACACACATGCTATGTTTGGTCGGTGGTCGCAATAACCGACATGTAGCGGAGCTGTGGGCAAAAACTAATTATCTAATAACTTAATATATTTTCACATTTCTTAATAATTGATGTTATACACAAACAAATAAAATGAATTTACTTACACAAATAAACAAAACTAATATAATGAAATTGTACATCTTGAAGTTTCACTCGTTGTACACACTCGCTTTCTTATTATGAACAAACTTGACAGAATAACATTCACTTATACAGATATCAATGTATTTATAAATACTTGAGCTTATCTAAATGTCAGAGAGCAACTTTATTACTCATAATTGTTACAAATGGTTATGTTCGTAGAATATATCAATTTTATTATTGTCATATCGTATAAATTCATTAGGTCAGTTACACATGAATTTCAAGTTCCATGCTTTAACTTAAAAAAATATATGTATCAGACAAAATAACTCGAACTCTTCTTTTTCCGAATGATAGATGGAGAGATCTCTATTGATAATACAAAAATAATGCCAAATAATATAAAATTCTACTGGCTTGTTTGGATATTTTCGAAACTAGCTTATTGTCCATGGCTTTTAATCCCGGGAACTTCTTCCTATGATGAAAAGTAGTGTATGTATGATTCATACTGTAATGTATACCTCAGATCTGTTAACTCTTTAGATCATGATTAAACAACACAAAAATCTTCACAAACTATTCTAGGATTATTATCTAATCAATCAACTCGTTTGCACGCTGGATTGTGAAGGCCAACCTCTGGACCAGGAACAATCCGGAGCTAGAGTCACCAGCAGCCTCTATAAGCCTCATGTTTTAAAAGAACTTGTTCTATTGTAATTATCTTATTTAATGCACCATGTATCCGCACCCTTAAACTTTGTTTATTTTCTTGGGAATTATTTATTTGTCTTTTAACTTTTTGACTTTGTTTTCTTGATACTAAACGAGCAAGAATTATGATCATGGCAATACAATACTTAGTACTCCAAAAGATAGCCGGATACTTGCGTAACAAAGTTGTTAAAGTTTTTGTTAGTATATAACTGCTTTCAAGTTAGTCTATCGAGCGCAAAACCTGTGTATTCATGAATAAATGATTGTATGGTGCTAACGATTCCATCGGGGACAAAATGGTTCAGCACCTTTTGTTTCTTTGCTGCACCACAAAGACTTGAAATGGAGATACGGGTTTCCCTCTTCCTTCTATAGAAAGTTTATTTAACTGGGTGTGTAATGGCATAGTGTGTGCATGTGAATGTGTGTAATATGTAATGTGGATATGTAAAGGTGTGAGTATCGGTATGTAATTGAGAATGACTCAGGCAGGACTATATGCATTTCTCTGATAAACTGTGTCAGTGATTCATTTGCTGAGCCAATTTTGCTTGTACTATTCGAGAATAAAATTCGGCTAAAACTATTTACTTCCTTACTTCGTGCCTCATGTCAGGAGTCAGAGTATACTTAAACCTATATGTCATTAGGTGTTTGTCAAGAGCCGATGTTTACGTTAAATAACTAGAAATTTAGTTTCTTACAATTCTTGAAACTCATATGATAAATTTTATGTATTATTCTCATAAATAATGTATTTACATAATTAATGTTTTCCACAAACTGGGGCTGATAAAATAGCTAGGTCTTCGAGCAGTAGGTAGGTACTGTAGGATATCTCGTGACAGCACAATAAAGATGTTTTAAAATAGGTGCTATAAAACGCACAGATATCCGTGGTAAAACCCGACATTTAAATGAAACACTTAGACAAGTTCTTGTTGGAAATAAAGAATGGTTACTAGCATAAAGTGTTCACTCACAAAGTTACAGTTAAATGCAATACGCGATATCTTTAATGTTAGGGGTAATAAAAAGAACTATTTCAGTAGTTGCATTTATGTATGCTACCCAGATTTTTTCTTGTTCAGTTTGTACCTTTGTTTCATCCGTGCAAGTTTTTATTAAATTTTAATACGAGTATAGAATTATTTGACTGTAGACGTCCAAAAACGTAGTTTTACGTTAATATCTTCTAGCGATTGCTCAGCGGTGTGTCCAAAGATTGCACTCTGGAATCTGTAAGTTCGTTTACACTATTTGATGATATTATGCCTTTTCTGGGCGAGACTACTGCCTAACCTCCCAAGCCTCAGTGGCAAGCCAGCACTAGAGCCTAGTGCTTTGTTTAGTAGGTTCCCAGACTATAAGTACAGTGCTTAGGTATGCTTCTACGTGTTAGTTGTAGTGCAAATTCACTAAGCGAAATAAATACCTAAGAGTACAATACAATGATGCATTTTATATTCTAATGAGACGGCGAAGTTACTGCAATGCACCGTGCATGTTTGCGGAGACCTGAATATCTGATTTTTCGCCAATATAAAGCTGAATGTGGTCTCCTTTTGGAATTAGCTGTGTCAGACTAGTAATGAAATTTTCCGAACGCTGTGTGGGAACGGACAATTCAATTCTTTCGTTAACTATGCATAGCGTGGTAAATAAGAAGTGAACTGTATTATTTTATTAGTGAATTCTAATTTTGAACTTCAATTTGTGACGTTTTATTAAATGAATACTTACCTGTTAATAAAACTTAGGCTCCTTTGCAATACCGGTATATATTAGAAGTTTTTTTGTAAATTCTATTCACTACTTCATCACGTTGGTTTCATAATTTGTATTAACTAAAACTTATTATTTACTTTATTATAATTCCTCACGATAATCGTGAAATATGTCATAGATATTGTAAGGGTTCTATTAAATATAAAAATGAAATGATTTACACTTTTCCATTATACGTCTCCCCAAGAAATCCAATTGTATAATATGTCACCATCCTCGTTCCATACGAGATCATATTCGGTGTGACAGATAAAAAGCTCGTGTCTAATACGATCTCTAATTCAAAATTTTTTATAGTTTTATGAACTTATATGAAAACAGTTTTCAAAATAAGGTAGGTATAGACTAGGTAGCGAAAATGAATGCCCTGCACAAAGTCAATAAGCGGGTCGTATTTTTGTGCAGAAGTTTTCTAGGAAAATCACGTTATAATCACGCACCCCAGTTGGTATAGCATAATAATAAATTTATATTGATAGTATAACACTCGTCGGAATATTTACCATGTTTGTAATAATTTTGGAGGATGAATGACCATGCCAATTTCAAATCATACATTATATTTATAGTTGTTGAATATCTTGAAATATGTATACTGCCGTATTACGGAGAAAAGGCTTAACTAACATTTTTTCAAAATTGAGTTATATACATATTCGGAATCAGGAGAAAAAGGTGCATCTACCCAATTTTTTGTGTAATTTTATCTCTAGAATCTACGGAAATACATTAAGCCCGAAAGGCACATCTAACAGCTAAATTGTTATTGAATAAATTGAAAAGGCTTATTTGACACCGATTAAGAAGAAACAACATAAATACGTACTTATGACTTGAAAGTGTTATAAAGAGAAGTCACAAGTGACCAGTTGTGCCTTTTCTTTAAGACGCCAGTAAGGTAGGTAAGGAATGTGGGGGTTTCTTTGCGCTCATCATTGCGCCAATGTTTTCAATTCAAAGTAAACGCAAGCTGATTTATTGGTAAGCAATGTTGTTTCTTTCATTGTAAAATCTTAAATTAAGTTATGATTATGTAATCAGATGTTTTTGCTTAGATAATCATAACTTTCCAATTCATTCTGATAACTCAAATAGGTAAACATATAACAGTAGTATGAACAGAGGGTAGGCTGAAAATATGAACTTGACAAAAAAATATTAATATTTTAAAATATGTCATCCAATTTTTGGAAAATTGAGTAATATTTTCAACCTACCTTCTACGCACGCCTGTTAGGTGCCTACCCGCGCGCGTTTACGACGTATATTATAAGTAAATAGTACTTAACAGTCATTAAAGCTAAAGTCTCTAGTTTTTGTGCCCGATATCTGAAGTTGTGTTTCTAAATCTATTTGAACGCAATGGACGAAAAGTCTTATTATATTAAAAAATTATAACTCAAAGAAATAAACAATTGTTGACAATGGAGTTGTTTAGCATTTTAATTAGTTTATTTTAAATTTTTGTTTGCTTTGAATTATTAAGGTGCCGTACCTAATGGGTAAAAATGGGACTATATTACTAAGATTCGCTATCTGTCTTTCACCAGGTTTTGCTAATATTTCATGAACCGTTATAGCTAGATCATTAAACTGAAACACTTCGTGCGTGAGTCCGGCCCCGTAGAATTAGATTTTGTTCTAAAATCAGAGATAATACGGTGGTTTCAAAAGTGTAACGTCAAATTTATCATATTATTTGAAATAAAGAGTTTTCATTACCAAGTTTTTGTTATTTGTTCAATGTTCATAATTAAAAAGTAAGTGAAAAAGGCAATCATTTTAAAAGTAACAATTTTATGTATAATTTATACTCTTTTAAACTCGCAATGAACCTTTATGATTACGTTACAAAGACATAATTACATAAATTATGTGTCCTTTCATTTTAATACTGAATTGTTTTTAACAAGAAAAGACTTATCTGGTTAGTTGTGCCTTTAAAACGATAAAAAGATATTTTATTTGTAATTATTTTGTTAAGATGAAAGGGAAAATTGGGATTATCTGTATAAAAAATAAATAAATAAATATATTCCTATGCATGGTTGGATAGGTATTTCGATTGTGTACCTTAAGTAATAACTTGTTTCTCCCAATAATACACAAAGGATTTTCTCTGCTAAAAAAACCTTGAAAATTTTCAAACTCGATTATCTTACATTTTTGTTTTTGTTAGTTATGCCTTTTTACAATAAGACGGCAGTATAGGTAGTGTCATTTTTCTCTTCTTACTTCCTACGCATTGGGCAGTCAATCAAGAGTCTTAATTGACCTACTGTCTTGTTAAAAGACAGTAAACAGACGAATAGTCTCCAATACTCACGCGCGTCTGATGACGGGTACATAGTGTCGATGGTTTCTAGCTCGAAAGAGTTAAATTAAACTAACCATTTGAACGTGAGGAACTCGAATAATTTTGAACCTGCAAATGTGTGAGACAAACAAGCTCGAATTTTCATTATTTGCGTAGTTGCTATATAAACTTTGTCAGGCGTATTACTTTGCTATTCGGTTATTTTGGAATTCAGTCCATTTGGGATTTGATCATTTTGGGATTAAGTTTATTCAAAAATCAGGCAATTTGGTTCTATGACGATTTCGGCTTCAGAGGTTTTGATGCCTAAAAAGACGATTCGAATTTCAGGTGTATTGACGTCTCATGCATTTAGGGATTAAGTTGTACTCGACCGGACCCATTTTTTAAATGTGTGGGATGCAGCTGAGTTCTGGGCATGGATGAAGAGAGCTGTTTATAGACGAGTGACCATTTGTCATGTGTGGAAGATACGTCTGAAGAGAAAAGAAAAAGAGATTAGGAGAAGATCCTACCTTGTAGATCCAGAGTGGGATCTCTATGAGAGCTTATGGCACAGAATAAATAAATAGTAGTACCTACTTACGGATGCAGTAACAGGGACAAGACAGTATCACGTATCCCATGCATGGGGACCAAACCCCTCGTACATTTCGGTAACCGTGGAATGGAATAATACCACATCAATGTTGAATGTTTGTAGGAGACGCGGGTTCTATCCCCTCTCAATGAAAATATTTGTAGGCACGAATATGGGTATTTGCATTGGTCTGATCATGCCTCGGAGAGCACGTAAAGCAGTCGGTCCCGGGTGCCATATGAATATCTATGACAGTCGTTACGGGTAGTTGGAGCCCTCAAAAGTCCAACAACTGGTGTAGCTGCAATGCTTCGATATCGCCTTTGGGTTATCGAGGTCAGATGGCAATCGCTTCACAGAAAATATCGAAGTTTAGCCAAATTAGCAGTTAGACTGGTAAAGACCCCATACTTCAAGTTGAAAGCTTTGGATGTGACTGGGATTAACGCTAAATGAAGAAGAAGAATGTTGAATTGAAAATTCTTGTTTTTAGTTTAATTTCATTTACATGTATTTTAGTTCGAAACCGTATCTATTCTCGAATACAATAGTCCTCAGTTACGTTCCCATCGATTCGTTTAATTAGTCTTAAAGGTGAGGACTGAGAAATTGAAGAATAGCGGATCTAATAACTCCCATTTCAGTATATTTAAAAACTTTATTTTTTAATAGAACTGAGTGACTCAGTACCATAGAGAAGGAAATGATAGCGGAGTTGTTGCAAGGCAAACGAGTCGCGTGCCATCCAAACGTCAAATGGACTCATTCGGTAGGAACGTTATACCTATGACGTCCTTCGACTTTTGACACCCCGCGCGTCTCTCTTCCCACGCGCATTCGGCGACGCGTTTTTATTAGGAGAAATATCATTGAGGCATCTCCGTTACTTAATCATATTCTGTCCTCCGTGCTCAGTACCTAAAAATAATGGAATACAAAAAAGGATTATTAGTGTCGAGTTCCATTACTGAAGTGGATTTATATTCATATATTTGCCGAAAATAATTACTAAAAAACAGATTTTTATTTAACATTGTATACTTTTGTTACGCAATTCGAAAAAAATCATGAATTTCTTAATTATAAAATTACCTTCCAAGTATCTTCTAGCTTCTTACGGTTTACAATAGACCCGGTAGGTGGCGTTACAATTACTGTGCAGATTTTTTCTTTTAAGTACGAAGTTATTTCCGAGTGAAGCAGAAATGGTTTATTGATTAGGTACACTGTTAAAGCCAGCTGTACATATTGACCCAATATGAACCAATATTGTCCATTAATACAATATCTACAGTAATATAGAGCTTACCCAAATTACAGGGGTTCTGTATACTGATAATGTGGCGCATATTGCCTTACATTGGCCCAATGTGTACAGTTGGCGTAAAAAGCAACACCAACATCTCGTTTAAAGTAAGTGTGATGCATTGTCTTTTAGGCCTCTATAAATCGTCCGCATTATAAATAATAGCTATCATTAACTGTCCATTCAACCAACACTTTCAGCTGGATTATTTGCCCAATTTGTAACGGTTAACGAAAAATAGAATATTTTGAATGCTTCCTGGTTGTATAATATCTGACCTATTTATTGAGAGGACAACATTATCTAATCTGTGGCAGGAGTTACATACATCTATGGGAGTACATGCGTAACGTTTCACGTGTCAGGGATTTTCAAAACAGAATTGTTTTATAGTTCAGATCAAGAGTAGGTACCTACTGGTAACTTGCTGGCTACATGCACATGCACATTTACGGGTAACCTGGATTGTAATAAAAGGAAAGATGTTCATTGAAATAAAACCACTTTTTACGGATTCTATCGCGATAAAAAAAATATCGCGATAGAATCCGTAAAAGTGGTTTTATTTCAATGAGTGACATTCGCGGAAACTTCAGAAAATATCAGGAAAGATGTTGTTTTGACCCACCTCAATAGGAAAGAGGTATAACATTGTTTTTATACCACTTAGGTGGCAGTAGACAAGCACACGACCCACCTGATGGTAAGTGATCACCGTGGCTTATGGACATGTGCAACAGGGTGTCACACTCGCGCTGCCGACCCTATAAGAATATACAGTTTCTGTGTCGTCAGTGCAGAAGACATAGCAGGACATTCCCTTGGCGTTCCCACCGTCAGCACAAAAACTTCCAGTGAGCTCTGGCTACCCTACTCATCGCCTGGAATACGACATGAGGTTCCTATGGCCGCGGTATTCTGAAAGGTGGAGATACTTCTCCAGTCAGACTGTTCAATAGTGACAGAAAGGCATTCGTGTCCTATGAATATATTAAATCAAAAACTACATTTCCCATCTTCTAAGCCCTCACCCTAACCTCAGAGTACACAGCTCTTTACGCCTACGAGACATAAGGGTGATCACTTATTGGCAAGCTTTATGCGTCGTAAACTCGACTTGGGAAACGGAATGAAGACACTCGAGAGTGCGATGACGCATTCCCGTTACACACTCGTCTGGTGGGTGTAACTCGTAAAACAAGTGAGTGATTTTACGTCAATAAATGATTGGAGAAGACCATGGTAACAACTAATAATATGTACATATTATTAGTTGTTACCATGGTCTTCTCTATTCATTTTATAATTATAATTTTTTTATATTTATACTTCAGGCATTCATTGCAGGCGGACTTATTGCCATAGGCATTCTTTAAAAGTCAACCGTAGGGCCAAGCCAACAGTCATGCGTTGCGACAACGCATCGCAAATATCGATGACGCCGCACAACGCATCGTGGAAAGGACAACCCCAACTCTCATACAATCTTGGGCCCGCATGTACAGGGTTGAAAATTAGGCAATATTTAGACCATCTAAGGACATTTTGCTTGCCGAATTTTCACGACGATTCACAATGGCCAAGTTTGTTAAATCGAGCATTGTTCATAGGTTATGTTGTAATACATAATGCGGTCAAACAGCGTCTTATGTTGTGTTGTGTGTGATAGCTACACAAGTTATTCGCGTATCGCTTTTATTTGTAAGTAGGTTAGCAGGTTTTATTAGTATAGAAAAGGGCAGGTCATTAATATTTTTAGTCATTAATGTGGAATGGTCAACTATATGCTAAATAATAAAACTGATATGTCGAAGCAAAGACATGCTTTAGCTACTTTTTTGTTGCACAGTTTTAAACCTTATAGTTTTATGATATGCAACTGACATTTACTCTAAAGGTGGTAAAGCAATCCTTCCCTACCCTCACTTCAGACGGCAACATCTGAATGACATCCTTTTGCTACGGTTACCACTTTCCACAAGGCTGTATACATACTTGTTTGCTGTAGTAATATAGAATTAATTATATAAGTAGGTAATAAAATAAAACAACATTATTTTAAAGATTATTTTATTTTAAAAAAGTACTGTAATCTCTATCCCGGGTATCTTTCTATTTGGCTGTAGAAATGCTTACACTAGGACTTAGGTCTTTCCTCCCCTTTTTAAGCATCATCATAGTTTATTAAAATATTGTCAAGAAACTGTGCAGGAGGTGTTATATTGTCTTGGAACCGTGCCCAACCGAGATACCATATTACACTCATTATGTGGGCACAGCACCCGACTGTTCTCTTACCTACAAAACAATTACAGCAATGCTGTAATATAGCATTCCTCCCGCTCAAAGAACTGTCAATTAATATATATATACGTAATAAGTTCTACTACTTATATGCCTGGACTTTATTTTTCCTCTTAACAACCAAGTCGTTTGAGATTGATTGATATTGATATTGATTATTAGGAGGTCTCTATCCACCTCTCTGCACACTTCAATGACATACCTACAGAATACACATTTTTCTGTGCCCCACTGGTGATTGTGCTGGTCTGTTCTCATCCAAACATGCACATTGAGCTTGAATCCAGCAAGATTCGCAAATGATGTCATTTGCATTCACCTTAAACAGAGATCATGTTATAAGCACTGAATATTCCATTAGTCATATAGGCTAGTTCTTCATGAACGTTACACATATCAGTCAAAATACATTGTCATATACAAAAGTTGGCATAATTAGCTACGGGATTAGGTAGACTCGTAGTTATTTCTATTCTATAGCAGCTATCACACAGCTTGTTAACGTTAATTATAATAACAATTTCAAAAGAGCGAGAAATAACGAATAGGTACTTACTATTTGTGGTGCGACCCATTCACGTATACAAGCTAGTATCCCTGCATCGTTCAATAAATGTCTGCCTATAATATTGCATCGGTAGCGATTCCACAATTCACACAGAGACTCATTGTGATAGCTTTCAACCGATGTGGTAAAGTCTAGTCCAGTTTTAAAGCCAAGGTCAACAAATGTAGCAAATAACGGTGTCCGGTAATCAAGCAAGGGTCAATTAGTTCGAAAATCATATACAATTCACAGAGTAAAAGCAGCAAAACACATGATCTCAGCGAGCTGAAGGAAAGCGAATGCGACATTTTCAATGACAGGAGTGAAAATGACATATGATGTTACAGATTATTATGAATTCTATATGATCGATTATTTACATAGACTTTGAATACACTTCGATTATTTACAATCGATATTTTGACTTCCATTATGAAAGAGACAGTTGTCTTTCTGATTAGTAAACTGAATAACGAAAATAAAGATGCTACATAGATATTTTGAAATCATTTAATAAAGCCACGAATTTTAAATTCATAGTTATTAGTTATCGATTTCATTTCATAATCGAATCGATAAAGCAAGCATAATCATAGCGCATTTACGAAGATCGGATTAAGTATTACATTCAACGTTTACGAAGCTAGTTGATTAATGAAAATCACATTTTTAAACTTTTGTCGCACTTGGCCATTGCTGATTGTAATGAAGTCTAAACAAAATTATAACACAAAATAGACGAATTTTTTGAGGTAGGTTTGATGTCTGTACACTCAGGCCCAAAGTGGGGTATCTCCTTTCCGTTGCACTGCCGAATCATACAAATTTGCGCAATTCATTAGGTGTCCACATTATTTGTCCACTTTAAACGCCTTATTTTATCCTTTTGAAATGATTACCATCATTATTCATATTGATAGAAATGGATGCACCCAGTATATGTATTTCCGGGAGGGACTAGATTCTAATGTCCCAATACAGAGAAGAACACCGCCAGAGCTTCGTCAGTCATTAGCAGAACATCGACTTCCAGGTTTGAGAGGACAAGTACACGCCCGATGTGATGGTCACCAGCGTGGACGGTCCAAGGTGGATGACAGTGCCTTGACCCTAATGGAGGATAAGGCTCTCAACACTTATCTCTATATCGGTTTAGATGTATAGCGTTTATTCGATAAAGTTCTTTGAAAATGTTTTTTTTAAAGAATAAGCTCAACCGTAATTACTAATATTTCCTCTTCTTCTTTATTATAGCGTTAGTCCCAGTCGTATCTGAATCTTTTTCAGCTTGGAGTCTTGGGTCTACTTTTACCAATCTAACTGCCGATTTGGCTAAACTTCGATATTTTCTGTGAAGCGATTGCCATCTGACCTCCACAGCCCAAAGGCGATATCGAAACATTGTAGCTAGACCAGTTGTTGATCTTTTGACGGCTCCAACTAACCTTAACGACTAACATAGATGTTCGTATGGCTACCGAGACCGATGGCGTAACGTGCTCTCCGAGGCACGTCCAACCAATGTAAATATCCATATTTATGCATACAAATATTTGTACTGAGCGGGGATCGAACCCGCGCCTCCTGAGTAGCGGCCGCGTTCAATACCGCTACGCCACGGAGGCTGTAATATTCCCTCTAACTAAGCTAAATTGTTTGTGCTAGGAGTGGCTCCACGTCGGTAGTGTAATGTAAGTCAAGATTCGAACCCGGTACCTTCCAATCGTAAGGTCGTTCTTTGCATATGAATTGAATTGAAGTAATTAGAAATAATTGATCCTATAATAGATCATTCCCACGGGAGCACTTAACAAATTAGTGCCGGGAGGATGCACTAACCTGGTCAGCTCTGCTAATAAACCACTATTAAGAGGTATTGCATAATGACCTTATTGTAGAATAGGCTATTTTAGGAAACCGATCATCTTGCAATTAGTAGGTACAATTATTTGTGTGATTCAATACAGTTCTTCAGGATGTAGATATACTTGTATGATAGTAAAAAAACATTATCCTCCTTCCTTCGGCAGTCGGGTAATAACTATGGCGGTAATATTATAAATACTTATATCCAACTACCTGTTGCCCGCGGCTCCGCCCGCGCTATCTGAATTTTCTTTGCTATAAACCTCACGGAGCCCGAGACCTTTCCAACGAATGCAAAACCGTGGAAATCGGTTCGTGCGTTCTGGAGTTATATCGTCAGAAAGGAAAACCCGACTTATTTTTATATAGTAGATATGTGCCGCGCCTTAAATAAAAACACCCACCGAGTGAGAATAACATAAATTAAAAAGTTAAAAAACCCCAACTACAGAATAGGTACCTAATAGCACAGCTCCGACAATCCCCATCCACATTTTAACCCCTATTTTAGACGGCTCCTCCGATTATCATCAAACATGTTGTATAAGAACACTCACACATAAGTCACCTTTTATATAAAACAAACTAAATTTAAAAATTTAAACGTATATTTTGCGTCGATGGTTAAAATATAAGTAGAAGAATCGAAATGCTTAGATCCCTATGCAAGGATCGTGACAACTGAGAACAAGCGGTCTCTTCGGGTCTCTGCCTACCTCATTTGAACAACATGGAACATGGTACATGTTTATGATGACTACCCTCTATCCGAGACTTTGCCTTTAGCTTATCAATAAGCGAGGTGAAGTCAAATTGTCGTGTCTTTATGTAAAAAAAAGAAAAGAGTCGTGTAAGTGCAGTCAGTACTTATATTACACACCGACATCCATGTAAATAAAGTACAAACCTATACAATTATAGCATGGAATGCGACAGTTCCCGAGGAGGGCCAGACCGTAAGGAATGGCCCTGGGTCAGCCGGGGTGCGAGGGATATGTCGAAGACAACCTCACCTCCAGCCTAGCACCACGACCCTCAATCGGCGTGCGGATTTTGTCGATTCGAGTCCGACATAACCTCCCCTTCCAGCTCCAGTTTCCACACGAAAAAAAGCTACAGTTACTAAGAAAAAGAAATAGATTGAAATATCCCTTCCCATTTAAACTAGTACTGCTTACCCTAAAAGTGAAGAAAATTTCAGTGAAGCGAAGTAGATAATGAAGCAGCTAACGAATGAGCACAAAATCATTCCGAGGGTATTCCCATTAGGGGTTTGTTAGCTTTGTAAATTACAATCGTACGTCTTTGCGGTGCACTCTCCATTTAGCGCATAGATAGCAAAACGATCGGTCTGAAGATAACTAACTGATTTTGATGTTCGTTAAAATAATATTTTGGAAGATGTACTCGTACATTTATATTTGTAGAGATATTTTGGTATTTAATAATCTATTTCTAGTCTTATAACTATTACACAAACGTAAGAAATGCGAGAGATTACGTTAATACGTTTATTTTAGTATCTAGTTATAGTTTCTAGTTTTAATTTAGTAGATATTATTAATGTATTGTACATAATATATGTAGTTTATTGAATAAAAATATTGTATCACACAAATACGTGAAAAGATATCAAAAAGTCGTGTTTTTTTTTCAGGCGAAATCGGCGTAAATCAATAATAAAATTAACATAAATTTCAGTTATTGAAGTCCGAAATCAATTTAGGAAAATGGTATGCAATCTAAAAGTTGGTTCAACAATACTCTCTTGTGGGTGAAGAGCGTCTTTGTATTGCATGTTTTCAATCGCTTGGTTTATTGGCGTGTGATTCCTGAATTCGTCTCTTCAAACAGGGGCTGGCGAAGCGTTAACTCAGTTCCTTGTGTTAGTAGGTAGATGTATAGATTTTATTGTACAGATTCACGTCACTGGGTTAGGGTTGTGTGTGTGGTGGCGGAGAAAGAAAAACCCATCTCGACGAAAGAGTTGACTAACGAAAGAATATGCATACGATATCACTGCGGGGAAATAACCCACCCAGACCAGCTTGGAAATAGTAGGCCAATGCCTCCCAACATTGGCAGAGGCTTATTTCCAGCAAAGGGTAATTGATCACTCGCCACATTGCTCACAGCGATGGTAAGATGCGCAGACGCTTGGGGTGCGGCCGCCTCCTTCTGCGAGCAAGTAATGCTCGAGAAGGAGGCGGCCGGTCGGGTCCGGACCAGACTCCGGGCCCGAGAAGCCCGTGCAGAGCGAAGGCGAACCGGACGTCGGAGGTCGCAGAACGACCTCCGTCCTCCATGAGCGCTGGCCTGGGGGTGACCGGTGGAGCCGCCTGTCACCCTAGCAGAAGCAGGCCGCGGCGGCGGCGCAAAGTGCGCCTCCCCGTAACCGGGGCTAGATGGGGACATTTTGGTCCCCACAACCTGAAGGGGGCCATCTCGAAAGAGATGGTCCTGGGTCTGCCGGGGTGCGAGAGATATGCTTTTGGCAATCTCACCTCCGGCAGCCAAGGACCCAAGACGGCGTGCGTTTTAGTCGGTTCGAGTCCGACATAACCGCCTCCACCGGCTCCGTGGGGGTGGTACCCGTGGGGGTTTTTCGCATGATAAAAAAAAAAAAAAAAAAGGGGAATTGATTGTATGGGGTTTCACAAAGCTCTTTGGGGCCCTCTAGACTCTAGTATGCTGGCCTGGTGGTGACTGGTGGAGCCGCCTGTCACCCTAGCAGAAAAAGGCCGCGGCGGCGGCGCCAAGTGCGCTTCCCCGTAACCGGGGCTAGATGCCGCACAACCCGAAGGGGGCCATCTCGAAAGAGATGGTCCTAGGTCTGCCGGGGTGCGAGAGATATGCTTTTGGCAATCTCACCTCCGGCAACCAAGGACCCAAGACGGCGTGCGTTTTAGTCGGTTCGAGTCCGACATAACCACCTCCACCGGCTCCGTGGGGGTGGTATCCGTGGGGATTTATCGCACGATAAAAAAAAAGACTAGTATGTAATATTTTTTTCCCACGCGAGTAAAAAGCAAGAAATAAATAACAAATTCTTAGAGGTCCAGGGGTCTTAGGAGGTTAGTTAGAATACATGGGCTACACAGTGAGCATATCCTTGCCGGATTCGGCTAGGCTGTCTTCGGCCTTAGAACAGAAGACAACTTAATTACTCACCCTATATGGTTGCCGGATACAATGCCTCCAGAAGCAACGTACGACACTGAATCCAACTGAAACCAGATTTCCCGTTTGAATTTACATTTGTTCCCGCCGTTCCGAATGCCATACTGGCAGTTAACGATAGATCGCATCTACGGATAAAGTGCTCGGCTGTTGAAATTCAAAACATAGTAACACCTATTTCACACCAATTTCGTAAAATAAAATAATACCGCGATGCGCTTTCCCGCAAAAAATTCAGTTACCATGTTTTTAATTTAAACAGCCGATACGTCAAATTTGACTGTTGCAATCTATCTTTAACTGTAAGTATGTTATTGGGAACGGCCGCTGTGTACCTCTACTCTTTCTACTGCACATAGCTTACAATTAGCGTATTGTTATATTATAGCTAGTGAATTGGGTTACCAGACTATAAGATACCAGAATAATAAAAGCAAAATAAACTGAAAGTATATTTATTTTCAAAAGGACTAGTTTTGCTTCTAAAACATTCTGTCATGTCCATATTCGGCAGTTTAGATTTCGTATCTTAAAGTAAATATGCCTAACTACTGGCAATCTTTATTCAAAAATAACTATTCCGTCTGTTCTTTTCAGGTAACTGCTCTAACCCCTTCGTGCTAACCCTAGCAGTGAATACTTTGGGGTTTATAGAGAATAGAAAATTGAGGAATACATTTTTGCTAAGCTGAGATCTCTTTCGATACGTTTACTATGATTCTTATAAAGTAATCCTTATTTATCTTCTAGGCATCTATGAACCTATAAACCTAAATTATATAGAATAGTTGACAGCCTCTGTGGCGTGGCGGTAGTGAACGCGACTGCTACGCAGGAGGGGCGGGTTCGATCCCCGCTCTGTGCAAATATTTGTATGCATGAATATGGCTATTTGCATTGGTCTGGGTGTTTCTATGTATAATATGTATGTATTTACAAAAAAAAGTTCCTAAGTATGCTTATCTGCATTCTAGATTCCATAACACAAGCTAGTTAAGCTAACCATGGGTCTAGATAGCGTTGTGTAGAATGTTGAGGAATATTTATTTGTTTATAGTTATTTCTTAATAAATTATATTATATTCTTAATAATAATTCACACTATAAACCAAGAAACAAAAATACTATTGAAGCTGTCGTAAAAGTTTTGAACTGAAATAATTTACTGCGAAACTCGTAGAAAGGTAAATGTATAAAGTTTAGCATACCAACTGTAAAGAATGTTCTTATTAAAATAACTTTAATTAATAGAATATCAATGGGGTGTCCAAAAATTGTGTATTAACGGGAAACTTTGCTCAGTAGCTGTCATTGAATCAGCTTACGAGTGTAAATTTTAATTAAAAAAAAACATGCAGTATTTAGATGTCTATTATCGATAATATTAACAGTAGTTACATTACCTTTTAGGTACCAATTAGTGTGTACACATAGCAGTTACAATACAGTAAAGGGTCTGAAATTAATTTTGTAATTTTATTATTTACATACTAAAATTTATATATAATGAACTTGTTATCGTTATAAATTCAAAATCTCGATTTTTAATTAGGTACAAATGTTATGAACTTGAAAGTGAGGAATAGCATTAGGCTTTTATGCTTTTCACCCTGGAAATAGGTTCCTGTGAGGCCTGGGAACGGGTACAGTGCAATACACAGTTAGAGCCAGCTATAGTCCGTAGTATAAAATATAGTACGTAAAACTAATTTATTCTCATACAATTATTTTCCTTTTACGCGTAATTCAACATATCATTTAAAACATTCGTAGGCCGAATCTTAACCCTTATATCACCGTAACGTTTATAGGCGATAAACCCCGGTCTAAAGTACCTATCGCACATTGTCGTCGCCTACAACCCTCGCATTGCCCATCAACGTTTTTTATTGCTATTTATCACGACTATTTGGTTTACGACCAATAATCCATCTGCATTTCCGTTTGCGTTACATTTGTTGGATAGTATAGTACTTAATTGGTTTGGTTCATTTTATTATTAGTTCATGGACTAAGACAGTATTCTTATGTCACGATACTAATCACAACTTATTCATACGATAACAACACATCTACTGGTAGCTAGGATTTAGATGTAGTGTCTCGTACAATGAAAGTGAGCTTGTCAAACATTAGAAAATTTTATTAAAATTCTTTAAATACTTACTACTAGAGATGTCTCCTGAGCTTAAGGGGCCAGATCGTGAAAATCACCGAAAAGAGTGTTACAATTTTTCATATTTAACCTATTTAGATATGATTGATATCAATGATACTTTGTATATATTACAATCAAAGATCAAAAATTATGGTATGCTTATATTAAACTCTTAAAACCTAATAGTTGTTATATAATAAACGTCAACAAACGCACAAAATTGAGAAAAAATGCAAAAACATGCCTTCGTATTTTTCAGATTTAACCCAATAAATCAACACAAATTGATAAAAAAAAAACACTTTATGAACACTAAAGAAACCAATAAAATATATCGTGTACGTTTTTTGTACCTTTACAAACAAGGACTTCCTCTTTTAAAGCCCTAAAATCTAGATATGTTTTACGTAAATTCTCCATACAGGCTAAGTGAAATAGGCTCCAGTTTTTGAGTAAATTCATATTGAAAATGAGTGATTTTAGCAATGAACCGGTATACATTTGAAAGTCAAAGACTTCTTGATAAGTAAGACAAAACTTATTTGATGATACATTTAGTAATCAATCTAAAAAATCACTTCAAAGTTACTGAAAAACGCGTAAAATAGTGTCTTTTTCTGCCATATTTTTTCTCATCGCCCGTCAGTCGCCCACGGGCCTTCGAAGCAGGAGCACGTCTCTTTGGCGCGCGATGACAGTTCATGCATACACAAATAGGCCTACCAAGAAATATATGAAATGAAAAATGGCGCCACCGTCTTCATTAATCATTTGGACGGCAATAAAATAGTATGCATTTTACAGTGACAACCATAGTTCCGATTTTAGCCATTTCACACTTTCGTTGGTACATTTATAGCATAATGTTTCAGATTTTGACATACTTGCTTTAAGGTTTGAACTGTAAAGTTGGGGATATACCTAGTTAAAATATTTTTAGTAGAAACAATATTTTTAGGTTCTATTGTAATGAAATTATAATTAGATACTAACTTCATGGTCTATTTTATATGATTGTATAGGTAAGTATATATGTAGGTATATTGTAAAGTAGCTGTTTCCGTACATATTAGTAATAAAAAAAGTTTCGTTGGCTTATGTTATATTAAAGATACTGATTCATATTTAGCAGCATCACTAGAGTCGCAGGTGTCGCGAGTATCAGTTAGTGCGACCACCAGTAGACCTGGTGTACTGGATTAGAAGCCTTATTTATCGCAATGTCGCAGATACGCAAGACGAGCAGGTCAATCTGCGTCTGATCGATAAGGAGCGAACGTCCGAGTGCCATCACTGCGACGCGAGCGACGTCACGGGACTGCACACGCTCACCGAGTGGCCGCCGTGGCCGGCAAGGTGGGAGCTCGTGGCGGCCCTGGGAGTGAGAGTTCTCACCCTTGCCACCTTGCTCACGGCGATGGTCCGCTGTGCGGACGCGTGGGTGGCCAGCGTCTCCTTCTGCGTCTTCCTTTTTTTTTCTTTCTAATGGTCGTGAAGGAGACGGCGGAACGGGAGTGGCGGCGTGAGAGAGAGAGACTTACAGATCACACCACCCGCGTGCGCAGGCAACTCGGGCGTCGGAGGCCACAGACTGACCTCCGTCCCTCATGAGCGCGGGCCTGGGGCTGACGGATAGAGCCGCCTGTCACCCCAGCAGAAGCAGGCCACGGCGGCGGCGTGCTAAGAAGCGCGCCTCCTCACTCTAGGGCGAGTCCTGGTTGTCCTCCTCCCGAAGAGGGCCAGACGCAAGGGATGGCCCTGATGGTTAGCCGGGGTGCGAGGGATATGCCTAAGACAACCTCACCTCCGGCCTAGCACCACGACCCTCAGTCGGCGTGCGGTTTTAGTCGGTTCAAGTCCGACATAACCTCCCCACCCGGCTCCAACCGTGGAGGAAATGTAGGAAGAAGATCTGCAAGACGGACCCTGAAACTGTGCAATTGGGTTGCTAGGTGCCTGCAGGAGCGCCGTATTCGTGTCCTCTCTCCCCATCACTCTCTTTCTTCAGCTTTCATTGCTATGCAGATAATAGCACCTTACACGAGAGGTATCACGGAAATCCTGCGGCTACACAGTCTGATAACGATGAAAAAGGGTAGCTTCTTGTCACTAAGATTGTCCGGATCGTGGATCACATTTTGCAATGATCTCTGAGAACTTGGTGGAGTTCAATGCTAAGAAGACGCAGGCACGGCAAAGGTATTTTCTTTTCTTACACCATTCCACTCTTCAGAGCACGCCACTACCACTAAACGACAATCGGATCGGCATCTAGTAAGGTCGTCAAGCTGAGTGCCACCATTATTAAATAAGTACGTGTTTGTAATGGTGGCCCTTTCTTGACACTTTGCCTTTATCTTATCTCGGCTCCTATACATTTTGATTAATATGCGCGCTCTATACATAAAATATAAACTAATGTGATCTTCGGTATCTCGTAGTTTGAAATTTCGTACAGGTTTGAACTTCGGAATTTTGTAATTCGGGGTTTTAAATATCGTTTCTTTTGTACGTAACGGGCAGGTATGGTCTGTCTACGCGGTGGGCATTTTAATTTTAAGAGTATTTTCAGTATCCTCAGATATCAACAATTAGGTGTAGGTATGTCCCCAGCCTTATTTTGTTCGAAATCTCATAATCTCTGTGAAAAGTATAACATGCTATGTATGACACTGAAACAAAAGACATGCCAATGACGTCACGTAACATAATATGACAGGGATGAATGTATAAGAAGAAAAGAGATACGAAATGTAATTGACAGACGTAATACGTCACAATAAATCATATTACTCAAAAATGCACTCTAACCACAAGGCTTAAAATAGTTTTTTCATCATTGGTAAGACAATTTTCACCATTATTTTGACTGGTAAAGAGCGTCTTGCAGCCCACTGTGCATCTCGGTGATGTGTGCGTGCACGGCTGCGTCTGTATTTTGACAGATTTTGAGTCGTGCGCTCCGCGGACTCGGTCCTTAACAACTCAGTTCAGGCGACTACAACTCTGTAAACTCTGTAATCTATGGTTTTAACAAACAAATAAATAAATAAATAAAAAACTTTGAACCTTTTTTTATCTTACTAGCATTATTTATCAATTTTATGGAATGAAACCATGGTGGCCAAACGAAACTCACCCGCTAATAAATGCAGCAGCTAAATATTAAACAAGACTTTGGGACAGGCTTGTCTCTCAGGGTTGAAAAATCCGCGCTGATAAGCGCGCCTCCCCATTCTAGGGCGAGTCGGGGACACAGTTGTCCCTCCTCCTGAGGAGGGCCAGACCGTAAGGGACTCCGGACCTCCGGCTTAGCACCACGACCCACAGTCGGCGTGCGAATCTGTCTTCTTGCGAATCTAACTTTTTGCAAATCTGATTGATTGATTGATTTTGAGAATCTGGCAAGCGTCGGTAGCTTAGTGGTTAAGGAGTCGGCCTTGCGATCGAGAGGTCCCGGGTTCGATCCTGGCCATTACACTACCGACGTGAACCAACTCCTAGCACAAGCAATTTAGCTTAGTTGGAGGGGTTAGAGGGAATATTAGTAACTTCGGTTAATCACGCCATTTGCGTGTTTGATATTTCGTAAATCTGCCCTTTTGTATTTTTGACACTATGCACTATGCGCTTAATCCCTTTTTACTAACATCATGAGCACAAGTACACTGAAGTCGGTGATGATACAATAAACAGACAAAACTATTAGAACCCCTAAGTACTTTTTAATATACAAGTTAAAGTTACTGTCATCATATTGACGTTATAAAGTTACAAAGTTACAGTAAACTTGGCTCATGGAAGAAAACTTTGATGGTAGAGTTGTACTGAAATGTAACTTACATAAATGTTTAACAATGTGTAATGCAAACATTCACTCTTCTTCGTCCTCGAGCCGGTGGCAGTTTTCGGTCCAATTCAGAAAAAAAAATAGTTATTTGCACTATACAGTTTGGTATAACAGTTTTGTGATTGAAGCCTCTTTACGAGCAAGTAATGCCGTTTTTTAAAGATTATTAGAACCGAAGTTACTAATATTCCCTCTAACTAAGCAAAATTGCTTGTGTTAGGAGTGGGTTCACGTCGGTAATGTAATGGCCAGGATTCGAACCCGGGAGCTCTCGATCGTAAGGGTGACTCCTAAACCACTAAGCTACCGACGCTTAGGCCTGGACACCATCTAATTAGGTAATTAGATGGTGTCCAGTTCAAAATTCGGCGACACTGATAGCCTCCGCAGTCGCCTCCATTGTGTAAGTACTAGGGCACAGCGGGCACGATAGAAGGTGGGCCATTGTTTGTAAAAGTGTGCCACAGTCTCAGTCACCACCTTCAACATTCACTGATATCCGTGTAAATATTACAATTAGATATGGAAATGTGAAAATGATTATTTATCTCACTAATATCATAAACTGCCCTCGTAGTTCGCGCAGAGTTGAATTTGGCCCACCCTATCTCTTCCCATGGGGTGTCGTACAAAGCGACTAAAATGGGGTTGTTTAACATCAGATAAATATACCCAGCCCAGACTCAGCCTCGGATGCACAGCTTGACTCAACAATAGTGCCCGGAATGCGGCAATAGTACAGTGCGCGGCGGACCGAATCCAATGATTGGTGAAATGAGGATGATAATACACCTCTGCCTATCCCCCCGGGGATAAAAGCGTGATTGTATGTATGTATATCATAAACTAGCTGTTGCTCGCGGTTCCACCTTCGTGGAATTCTGATCCCATTCATCGCTGATAACGTTTGACCTGATAATGTATCTTTCTAATAGCAAAACTTTAGTTTAATATAAATTTAGTGTAGAACAAGCGGTATAGGGTTAGAAAAACTTCATTAGAAACCCTTGCACATCTAATTTGGGAATAAAAGCGTATGTGATATATCAAAATGAGTAAACCAATAGACTACATGTTTGTCTAGAATAACAAATGAACTAAGCACTTTTCATCCCAGGCATAGGTTCCCAAGGGTCACCAACGGAATCAGGATTCCACAATGTAAGAGCCACAGGCAACACCTTGTGATGTTTATCTAATCTGTTCCAACTAGAGATCAGTCTTCTTTTTCTAGTGTGTCCCACATATCGGTTCTTGTCGAATGTTCCATGTACACACCTACATGAACAAGACATGAACATGAACAACATTCGACAAGAAACTGGTCTCAATCATGGACTCTGGGCAAAGAACGTTAGAAGGTGTCTGTTTCGCCTTCGCTCATCGCGGGCTGCGCGGGCCCGGAGTCTAGGCCGGACCCGACCGGCCGCCTCCATCTCGAGCATAACTTGCTCGCAGAAGGAGGCGGCCGCACCCCAAACGTTCGCGCATCGTACCAACGCTGTGAGCAAAGTGACGAGTATGAGGACTCTCGAGGCGGGCCCCACGCTGGGTACTCCGACTCTAGGCAAAGAACGTTACACGGTACAGTAAACGTCTGTTTCTGAAATTTTATTGAAGTGGACTACCACCCTATATGAGTATCATTGATAATTAAAATTACTACCAAGTATTTGGTAGAAATCGATACAGATTAGTGCACGTACAAGATAACGATATTAAAAAGTAGTGATTTAACGTATAGATATCATTTTTATCACGTTTTGGTATCATAAAAAAATAACAGACACTTACCGACGCATTGAGAACCTTTACTTCTTTTTGAAACTGGTTGAAAAATGGTTCAACATAAAATCCTTAGTACCTGTTCAAGCAACCTTTGTCAAGTTAGGTATAAACAACAAGTTATTTCCAATAGTTCCGTCTGAGCTGAATACTAATCTCATTCTCGTGAAGCTTATGATTCTATTCCCGAGAAAAAAAACTATCACCTTTGACAAAATATAGTTCAAAATCTATCCAAATTTTGGAACGAAGTTTCATGATTCAATAACCAACATATTCCTATGATCGTACATACAAAAATAATATTCACGCTTGTGAATACCCGAAGGGGTAGGCAAAGGTGTATTAACACCTACATTTCACCAACTACGAGTATGATTTTCGGTCCGATGTTATGGGGAGCTTATTGCCATCAAGCGGGCACTTGGGCAACTGTCTGATTCTGATTCATCACTGATTCATAATATAGGACTAGGATCTCAACATAACATTTAATACATTTACTAAAGCGCTTACCCTCTGGTAGCCTAAATTAAACTAATAGCACTTAGGTCTCATAGTGATTTATAAATAATTACTTGACGTATTACGGTATATGAGAGTCGTTAAACGTTTTGCGATCCAGTCTTGGGCTTATTGACCGTATCTTCGTTGATAGCTTAGTGAATCACCCGCTGACGTCAACATAACACCAGGGTATTACTTAAAAACTTCACTCTATGAGTTATTGGATGATGATCCCCTGGGTCAGGCGGGGTGCGAGGGATATGTCGAAGACAACCTAACCTCTGGCCTAGCACTACGACCCTCAGTCGGCGTGCGGTTTTAGTCGGTTCGAGGTTGACATAACCTCCCTTTCCAGCTCCAGCGGGAGAGGTATCCGAGGGTATTATAATAAAATCATAGTTATTACGTTTACATAAGTACAAGAGAACCCAAGTCACGATGTTTGAGACTGCACTCCTCCGAAATGGCTCCACCAATTATTTTAGTTTTATATCTGTATGGATTTATTTGATCAGTTAGTGACTAATGGCTACAAGCAACAACTGATCCAATCATATCAATGTATTGTTACGTCATATTCGTAAGACGTAACTGTATATTATAGTAGGTATCATTTGGGGTCTACTTTTGCTGGAACAAAGCACTACCCAACCCATGGAAGTCTTGTGCCAGGCCATAAGAGATGGTATAGTTTTTTGCTCACCGGTGCGTTTTATGTGGGAAGTAAGGGAGGATACTTAGTACATTTTACATGTGGTATTGATTAACGTAATATTTATTCAGAGAATAAATACAAGGTATTTTTTAATATTAAATTAAAACTAACTTATGATACATTCGACCAAACGCGTATACCCGTAGAGAAAACCGTAGCGAGGTTGTAGTAAGTAGCTCTGATGAACATAAAGATGGTGCTGGTACCGTATTCATATATCAGCTCTCGTAGAGATAGTGACATAGTACTACGCTAATAGGCAACCTAACTATTTTTTATTTTTTAAAGTAGCTGTACACGGTAGTACCTCCGTACGAATGGATCCTTCGTTTACGGCCGTTCCCAATAACATACTTACAGTTGAAGATAGATCACAGCAGTCAAATTTGACGTATCGGCTGTTGAAATTGAAAACATGGTAAATGATTTTTTGCGGGAAAGCGCATCGCGGTATAATTTTATTTTCCGAAATTGGTGTGAAATAGAAGTTACTATGTTTTGAATTTAAATAGCCGAGCACTTTATCCGTAGATGCGATCTATCTTTAACTATCAGTATGGTATTGGGAACGGCCGTTAGCCAAACGTACAGTCAGTAACAGATCAATCTTAATGAAAAAAGTGCACAAAATAATTCCTGGGTTTTCCTCCCTTCCTGTTGACGGATTGTTCTTATATTTCAAGTTATGCCCAAAACTTCAATTAGAACATAAAGCTTTTGCTAATTAATTACAATATATACCTACAAAAATGAGAAAAAAGGGGATGGAAGAGACTGTAACTTTAGGCATCGTAGAATTCCTCCCCATCGACATCTACCGGTACGGTACTCAAAAGGCTGGCGGCATTACCAGTTATGCCCACATGTTATACTTGTTTATACCTATATAATATGAGTTTCAAGAAATGCTCACACATCTTTTGACATTTATATAAAATATTTAGGTACATTGATAGCACCGTTATTCCGCCTGTATGTCGTAGACCAAGTCCAAATACACATTATAACGACATTCCTTCCCCATAAAAATACTAAGCAATATGAACGAGGTCCACCAACGTCCAATATGTATGCGCAAAATGCTCCTTGATGACCACTATGAGAACATTTATTATAATGCTTAGTTTCAACTCTAACATTAGTATATTTTAGATTTTGTCTGTATCAAAACCACAGCCCAGTTAATACCTAACCATAAGTGGAAATGATCTGGGAAATTAAAAAGAAAGCTCAATGCTGGCTCCCAATCTAGTCATGCAGCATCACTAGGTGCAGTTGCGTCTCGTACCTGCACTGTGAAGGTAAGAAGGAAAGTCCTAGAAATAAGTTACATTTATTCTATCAGAAACATTGTGCCGGTGAATCAATATAATCGGGACCCAAGTTAAACTCAACTGCAGTTGGTGCTCCTGCTAAACAAGGAAAGAGGCTATGGTGCAGTCTGCCTTCCCGATATTGGGACGTCAGAATCGACCTAGTCCAGTTTGCATTGTATTTTATGCAAAAGTTTACAAAAGATGATATCATCTTCATCTTCGCGTTAAGGTCCAACCATACCAAACGGATCGCATCGGCCAGTATCGCATCGCACGGACGCGGTCGGATGCCGCCGTATCCGACCGAATGCGGGACTGCGTCTACAGCGCGTGCACTTTCGAGAATGTGATCACGCGTCCGAGCGCATCCGGCGGAATCCGAACGCAGGCGGACGGCTCCGAGCGCATTCGGCGGTATTCGAACGTATGCGTCGGTATCCGTACGCACGAGAAACACTGTATACAAGATTTAATTTCGTTTAAAGATTGTAAAATTCGTTTCGATGCGGGCCGATGCGATCCGTTTGGTATGGTTGGACCTTTATTCTCAGTCGCATCCGTAGCTTTCAGCTTGGAATCTGGGGTCCGCTTTACCAGTCTAACTGCGGATTTGACTAAACTTTTATATTTTCTGTGAAGCGATTGCCATCTAACCTCCACAACCCAAAGGCGATATCGAAGCATTGCTGCTAGACCAGTTGTTGGACTTTTGAGGGCTCCAGTTACCCGTAATGACTGCCATAGATGTTCGTATGGCAACCGGGACCGACGGCTTATCGTGCTCTCCGAGGCACGACTAGACCAATGGAAATACACATATTCATGCTTACAAATATTTGCATTGTGCGGGGATCGAACCACTAACGCTACGCCATGGAGGCTGTCCACAAAAGATAATTTATAATTTTCAATTGTATTCGTATTTGCAAACTTTTCTTTCTGAATACATAGACGTTAACTACCATCTGTTACTGTGGGAAATAGATACCTTTACGTGTTCATGGTCAACAATAAGTGTTTTGTGACACTTTTCCTACCCTTTGTTTATGCCATTTACCAGCCACCGACTTACTAGGGGACAAAATACACTGTCGGGATTCCTTGTGATCTAAATAGAGCCTCGTATTATCATTATAAGTTTAGTAAGCATTATTAAATTAATACGACGCAAAAAAAATGGAATGAAAAAGAAAACTGTTTTAGTAGAGCTAGGTTATTTTTTTTCTGTCGGCGTTTTCAATAGTCTTCATAGATCGACTATTGTAATCCTCAAATTGTAAGGATTAGTGTTTTTCATCGGCCAAAAATTCCCCGGTTAGTACTTAACTGAACAGAATAATATGACTTTTTAGGTTAACGCAACGAAATGAGGCCGTGAGACGTAGTTTATTTATAAACACCTTTATCACTGTTTCCACAATCCATATTTTCCAAGTCTGATTTATATTTCCCACAATAATTTGAAGACGGAAAAATTGATTTCAACGTCATTTCTACAGAAGTCAAAGAGTTTCTTATCATAAATACACATAGGGCCAAATAATACACCTTTGATCCGACTCAGCGGCCGTGAACCGATACCCGATACACCTCACAATGAGACGTGGGCGCCTATCGCCATTCCGCACCAATCATATTTTCTTTTGTTTGCTCACAGTCTCCCCATAGGCGGCGACGCTATTGTCCAGCGAGAAAATAACAAGATCCCCTACTATGTGAAAAAGGCATGAGAATATTTTGCGAGTTCTAATGTTAAATTAAATTTTCAGCATGTGTGTGTCAATGGTTTTATTAACAGGGATGCTGAAGACCGTGAAGAGACAGGAGGGAAAGGACAGGAAAGCGGACCACGAGCTATATAGTGCAAGCTATTGATGCAAAAGGGAGAAACGCTGCGAAGAATTTTGTGAGTTAAAGTTATCTTTACGTCAGTTTAGATCGTTACCGACGGAATGAATTTCACCAAAATATTATTTATACTTAATCAAAATGCAGACTAATCTTTCATTTCATTCTAGACTATAATAGTCGTATACGAAATTTCAGCGAGATCCGTCACACCGTTTGAAAGTGATTCAGTCCGAATACATCGGAAAAATGAAATGCTCAAGTAGGACGTGAGTCCACGACCTTTCCCTTACAGGAGGAATGCTCTTCCAACTGTCCTGAAATTTTTTTTTTGTTAAAATAGTCGGTACTAGTTATAAATAAATAAATAAATATTCCACAACATTCTACACAACGCTATCTAGATCCATGGTAAGTTTTATAGCTTGTGTTATGGAATCTAGAATGCAGATAAACATACTTATATACTTTTTTTGTAAATACATACATATTATACATAGAAACACCCAGACCAATGCAAATAGTCATATTCATGCATACAAATATTTGCACTGAGCGGAAATTGAACCCGCGCCTCTTGCATGGCAGTCGCGTGCACTACCGCCACGCCACAGAGGCTGTCAATTTGAAGTGATGCAGCCACACCTGAATCCCTTCAAATTTCCCTTCTCTTTAAATCCGTCTTTAAGGGCGACGGAGTCTTTAAAGCCACAGAGTCGAAAACAGTCACATTTCGATACGGTAATACAGGTTGTTTATTAGATTAGGTTTCCTAACATAATAATGTTTTAGCCAACCTGGGAATTCATCTGGAATGGAAAATTTCTGCTAGTGGTCATAATATAAATGAAATAGTGGTTACTGCCAGTAAACTACATTAGAACATAGATCATTTTAAGCGCAATCTCCATAGTTCGTCAACAAACGTCCTTTATATAATATATAAAATACCATACCATACCATATATACAATACTAGCTTTTGGTGCCCGCGTGAATGTGGGTTATCGCGACCAAACATAGCCTATGTCCTTTCTAGTCCAAGTTCCAAGTTCTAATCTACCCCAATACCAAATTTCATCAAAATCGGTTGAATAGTTTAGGCGTGAAAGCGTGACATACAAACAGACAGACAGAGTTACTTTCACATTTATAATATTAGTATGATTTTTATTGAAACACACACATATATGTGTATATATTTACATTTAAGCAGAGAAACATTCATATAATTATTCCTTTTTAATTACACATAATCTAAACATATCGTTCATGATAAAAAAATCGGCTCCATTGCAAATATTTATTAGAAGTTAATTTGTTCTTCTAATTTATATGATGAATGAATAAAAATGATTTTCAATGGCACTATTTCAACCACTCAGTTTCTATTTTTATTATGTATAACCTCGATAAACAAAAACATACTTTTCCGTTCAGAAATATCTGTGTAGTGAAACAATCTATTAGATTAATAGGCTGTTAATTTCTAAACGTAATTGCACAAATATCAGATGTTTAACATTAATACTTGCCATATTTAAATGCGCCTTGTTTAATATTTGATGGGCCCTATTAGCTAACGCATAATGGCGAAGAAAATTAATTCACGATCCACTTTTGTATCATCCGGAACGGAGAATTTCAGTTACAGGTCCCATTAAACAATTCCGAAAATTATTACGAACTGTTAAAGAATTTACTTTTGAGTAGGTAAAGCTAATCTCTCTGCCAATTTTTGAGAAAAGAACTTTCGAAAGAAGTTTATAACTCAATTGAGAGTTTTAGGACGTAAGACTTTGATTTACCTTTTTATTAGGGTGTATTTGAAATAAAGTTGTGGGTATTGAGGAATAAAAATAAGATACGGAAGCGGACTCATGCGTACCATCAGATGTTGCTGAACATTTACAAATTTACTAAAGTACAAAAATAGTTGATTGTATAATTATTAACTTTGAATGAGTTAAGCAAATACGTTCGTAAGAATGTTGGTAGATGGCACCACCGTCGCCCTTAAAGACGGATATAAAGAGAAGGAAAATTTCAAATGAATCAGGTGTGGCTCAATAGCTCAGTTAGAAGAGCATTCCCCCTGTAAGGGAAAGGTCGTGAGCTCAAGTCTCACTTGAGCGTTTCATTTAATCCGATGTTTTTCGAATTTAGAAGTTAGCATAATAAATGCTATATAAAAATCTTTCAGAAGTAATACTTTTTAAATTTTTACATTTGGAACTATGATTTTACCTGACAGATTCAGATGAGAAATTCTATGGTCAAAACATTAAATTCATAATCATTATGTATGAGTATACACACGATATTCAAGCAAAAACTATCCAACAATTTATCGGTAATCTTTAGTAGGGGAAACTTAATAAAATACAACAACACATATTTCTGAACTAACAATTAGTGATCGACATTCATGGTCACATATGGTGAGAATGTCCCATATTAGAACCATAGCTTATAGGTATCTATAACCATGATATAATATTAAAAGATTATGAAATTTTGCGTCAATATTTGCTAATCATTGATTAATTTTGTTAAGGTCATAATAAGGTGCTAATTTAAGATCCGTATTCTAGGATGACACTCGAAGACTGAAGACAGATTGATAGATTTGACATAGGTATAGTCCCCATACAATCTGTCCTCAGATAAATCGCGATTCAGGCTGCGTGTCATTCTAGGCTATAAAATGATCTTAACAACGAATTATATTTTTTTGATCTTGCAGGTAAATTGCATTTCATATGCATACCACGTGACGGAGGGCAGTTTCAACAGCCATGGGGACTCAACTTAATATAGCAACCTCTAGTGTGTGGAGTGGAGTCCCACTACTACACCTAGTGTTAATGGAGTCCCAGATTTTTTTAGATATTCGATGCAACTTGATACAACAATATGAATTTCAGAGCAGATTTTTTCTAATATTAACGGTGTTATATCGGTGCTATATCGGTGTTGAAATTTTCAGACGTTTAGTAAAAAACATTAACGTTTTTTAGTTGTTTGACATTTTTCATTGAATTGGTTACGAAAAAATCAAATTTGAAATTTAGAATTAAAAATGTCGACAAAGAAGATTGTGTTGCACTTACTCCTATGAAGTTTTATGTAATGGTGCAAACGTATCTCACCTTTGTCCACTGTAAAATATAAAAAAACTCAAGTATGTATTCGTTTTTGTAATATCTTAATAATATCTTAAAGAACATGACATTGGAGATAATTATTTCTATGTGTTTTATGTCTAAGTGTTTCTATGTATATGTATGTATTTACAAAAAAAAAGTATATAAGTATGTTTATCCGCATTCTAGATTCCTTAACACAAGCTATAAATGCTTAGCTTACCATGGGTCTAGATAGTGTTGTGTAGAATGTTGTGGAATATTTATTTATTATTAAAAAAAACACCTCCAAAAAGTTGAAAATAAATTACCTAATAAATTTTAATTCAACGGTTGCCATGTCGGGGAACCTTAACTGGTTAGGTACTCCTTTATATCGTAAGGTCCCCCGACATGGTAACCGTTGAATTAAAATTTATTCATTTATTTTCAACTTTTTGGAGGTGTTTTTGTGACGGGGGTTATTTAAATTTTTAATTTAATTTTTATTTTATACTTTTTAAATTGATCTACTAATCAAGCTCTTTCATTTGATACCCATATTGAGGGAGTTATAAAGAAATATGGATTCCAACATGTTGTGGCGGCGGCCATCTTGGACCGATTTTTTTCAAACATAGCTAAGAACACTCCCGACTAATATACCTTTCAAACAAAAAAAACTAAATCCAAATCGGTTCATCCGTTTGGGTGCTACGATGCCACAGACAGACAGACACACACACACACACACACACACACACACACACACACACACACACACACACACACACACACACACACACACACACGCACACACACACAGACACGTCAAACTTATAACCCCCTGTCGTTTTTGCGTCGGGGGTTAAAAAATACATTTACAACATGTTGCTCTAATATTACATGCCGAAATTGGCAGAACATGTATTTCTCTAACATCATAAACACCTTAGATGTATAATTAATATGTTACGTGTTCAGCAGTAAAATGATTTGATTATCACTTTTATAAGTATTTTTAAAAAAATCTGAGGAGGATCAGGATTTATGCGGGCGAAGCCACGGGCGACAGTCAGTCAACAATAACAATCCAGAGAGCTCAGTCTGATTCTCTGGTGTTAATATTTTTTATTGTTAAAAATGTGTTACAATTATACGATTCCATGACATATATCAACAGAATGATTGTAGCCCGATGTTGAATAACACCCTCGGGATGAGATTGGGTGTCCTTTTTTAATCAAACTCTGTTTTTTCTTCTCAGTGACTATATTGAAGCGTAAATACAAACGATTAGTTGTAACATAGCTGAGATTAAACAAATATTTTGGTTTTAATCTGTAATTGTGAAGTTAAATCGTGTTCAAATTAGATCTTACGGTTTGAAAGTACTTAAAATTGAGTACATATCGATGTTTAACTAGGAATCTTGCTTATTTTCTATTCATACATAGGTCCATATGCAGGTCGTCTGGATGAAATCGCAGACTACGATAAGACCGCCTATTGCACAACTGAGTAAATAATATGTAATCATCGGTAGCTTAGTGGTTAAGGAGGGTCGAGAGGTCCCGGGTTTCAATCCTGGCCATTACACTACGGACGTGAACCCACTCCTAGCACAAAAAATCTGTGCTTTGGGATATATCGACCAATATACTAATTAAATACGATGCAAATTTAATAGGATAACCTTTGCTCCAATTTGTATAAAACTACACTGTATTGGAGCCCCATTAGCTAATTAATTTGATTAACTAAAATATCCATATTGCGTGCACAGATATTATTTAAAGAACATTGAATATACCATACCCGTAAGCATTACGTCAACTAAGTTCCAGAACGGAATAGAAGTCGAGTCTGTTGCCGCCGGCACAGGAGGCGCGGGTTCAATCCCCGCTCAGTACAAATATTGTATGCATAAATATGGCTATTTGCATTGGTCTGGGTGTTTGTATGTAGGTATGTATTTACGAAAAAAAAGTATCTAAGGATGTATATCCGCATTTTAGATTCCATAACACTAGCTAGTTAAGCTTATCATGGGTCTAGATAGTGTTGTGTAGAATGTTATGGAATATATATTTATTATCTATCTTCTATATATATATATATATCCGCCCGCGGCTTTGCTCGCGTGGATCTCCGATTCTACTCAGCCGATTGCAATCAAATAATAACCACTTCAGTTCCGTCCTTTTTTCCTCCATCGCGAACAAA
This sequence comes from Eilema sororculum, assembly GCA_914829495.1. Taxonomy (NCBI): domain Eukaryota; kingdom Metazoa; phylum Arthropoda; class Insecta; order Lepidoptera; family Erebidae; genus Eilema; species Eilema sororculum. Next base: position 17,570,059 of record OU618550.1, read on the forward strand.
CTTACAGGAACCTATACTCGGGATAAAATCAAGGTTGAACGGGATGAAAAGTAACCTATGTCCGTCTCCTGGCTCTAGGCTACATCCCCACCAATTTTCAGCCAAATCGGTACAGCCGTTCTTGAGTTATAAATAGTGTAACAAACACGACTTTCTTTTATATATATAGATAGATAAATCAATCGCTGTTCGTTAGTCTCGCTAAAACTCGAGAATGGCTGAACGGAATTAACTTGCCTCGGTCTTGAAATGTTTTTGGAGGTCTAGGGAAGGTTTAAAAGGTGTGAAAAAATCGAATAATTGCTAGGAACTGACATCCATGCGGGCGGAGCTGCGGGCAAAAGCTAATTATTATTATAATATTCCAACATAGTATTCACACAACTCAGTATCACAAGCAAGTTGATGATTGCCGGACTAGGCTCTGGCTTCCCTAACTCACCCACGGCAACTGATAACCCGAGAAGGAAAGGAGTGCTATTTTGGTCGTTTCGAATCCGACAGCGAGCGGAGGGGTATCCGTAGAGACTTCCACACTGAAAAAATGGATCTATCTTCCACTGCAGCTAAAACCAACGGTAACCAATCCATTAAAATAAGATGAGCGGACTCTGAGATTTAAACTCCAAGAATAGAATGTTAAATAACACCCACGGGAAGCGATAAGGTGGACGATTAACCTTATATTCTTTACATGAGTCATCTCCGTTTCTATATCCTGATCTGTACAATCGAAACACTTTTATTTAAGTACAGTATTATGCTAAATATACAATACTAGCTGTCCCGGCGAACTTCGTACCGCCAATTTTTTAGATCCCGTTCCCGCTGCACCATTTAGGGGGATGAAAAATAGATGTTGGCCGATTCTCAGACCCTACTCAATATGCTCACAACATTTCATGAGAATCGGTCAAGCCGTTTCGGAGGAGTATGGCAACGAAAACTGTGATACGAGAATTTTATATATTAGATATACAAAAATGAGAAAAAGACAGGGGTGGAAGAGACTAACTTTAGGCATCGTAGAATTCCTCCCCATCGACCTCTACCGGTACCGTACCCAAAAGGCTGGCGGCATATAACCTGATACTGTGAATGTGAAATTAAATTAAAAATAGTATATTGTAGAGTAGATCTTTTTTCGTCCTGAAATAGAGACCTCCAGTCTCAATTCTAGTTAAAATACCTTACCTACCTAAAGCAAGGTAAAATAGAAGAAAAATCTCAAAATAGGTAAGTTATTTTTATAATTATACTACGTACTGTTTCCTCTTTGAAGATGCCACCGTAAGATTAAATAAAAACAGACCAAAAATATAACAAAATCGATGTATTAACACACCTTCCATCCATTTACGGTGCAGAGTATACCTGCTAGAACCAAGCTTTTCAGTGATTCATTCCTATGCCGCACCACTAAGACCTGGAACTCCCTGCCAGCTCACGTGTTTCCTTCTTTTTACAGTCCCGGGTCCTTTAAGCGGGGCGTGAAAAGGCATCTAATGAGGCCGTCAAGCTGAGTGCCACCACTGTTAACATGGTAAATGTTTACGATGGTGACCCTCTTTCCGAGACTTTGCCTTTAGCTTAACATCAGGCGAGGTGAAGTCAAATTGACGTGTCCTGTATAAAAAAAAATATGAAAAGCAAATAACGTCATTCTTCACACGTTGACGTCAACTTAAAACCAAAACGAGTTTATATTTCAAATAAACTTCGCACCTAAAATAGCATCGTAGAAGATACGTCTCAGTAATAAATAAAATATATATTAAATTTTGTGTCATCATACAATTTTGTTGGCTAAAATTGAAATGCAAACTATGTTAGTAGCATTCCGGCGATGATTAGGGCGGTGGGTGGGCGCCGCCCGCCCTAGCGCTCGCTATATAAGAAGCGGACAGGGCGGCCGACTGCACATCACCACTTGTTGCCGTCAGTAGTGCCTGCCTGCTATCCTGGTTGCCGCGACAACATCACACGTATCAGGTATGTGGAAATCAATGTATAAAGTAGGGAATTACGTAATAATTAATTATAATTCAGTTAAAAAAACATAAATAAAATATTAAAAAATAATAGAAATTTAAAAAAATATTTTAGATTATATTTTCGTGATATTAATAGATGAAATAATAATTTGAATTAAATATTTGTGTCGTGTTCATATAACATTTTATGAGTATTATTAAAGAATATAAAATTTTATGAGTATTATTATTATTAAGTATAAAGTTTTCTAAAAATAATTACAACTGACATGACTTTTTGTAACTATATAGCTTATATTGTTCTACAAGTTTTCTGAATATTACGTAGATTAGAAAAAGTATATTAAAATTCGATATCTCTAATTTAATATAGCCTTATTATACACACCTATGTACTAAAATTAAGGCACTTAAAAGAAAATTAAAATAAAATGTATTGCTAGGTATACTTTGAATTATTTCTAGAACAAGAAATATTTTCACTTAACTCAAGCGTTTATTATTTTTTTTGACTTCAAGCAATGTTTATTCCTACGTAATTACACTTACTTCGTGTTTAATTTAACTAACCTTAATTCATACTTAATAAGTTATTTACCTTATAACCACCTACCAATGCAAGGAAATGGTTCTTCATGTGCGTTAGGAGGTTGTTTTTTTCTCTCTTTGAAAATTATTTTGAAGGGGTAGGCAGAAGTGCTAGCACCAACATTTCGCCAGTTTATATTTAGGTCCCAATGGTCCCAAAGGTGGCGAGCCTATTGCCATTAACCGGACACTTATAAACCTGCGATAAATACACACATAACTTCGAAAAGCATCGAAAATCCATTGGTGTGTGCCATGGTAAACCTAGGATCGAACCCGAGACCTCGTCTCAGCAGTCCATTACCCATACCACTAGGCTACCACTATATAATTGACATAATAAATCTGAAAAAAATCCTCATTTATAAACTAACTACATACTTATCTTTAACCATATAGGTTTTATTTTTATCATTTAATTTACCAATAATAGAACACCAAACCTTTTAATTTACTAATTAAATAGTTTCTAGGTTTGTCGATACGTAAGTATTAATATAAACGTTATGATTATATCACTAATGAAACTGAAAAAGACATGTTCCAATTCTCGTCCTTATAGGCTTCGGCCCAAAAGAATCACAGAAATTAAAAATAATAAAAGTTTTCCTTCAGTGATTCGTCCTATTAATACAACATTTATATGCAGTAACATCAGCAAGGAAAACACTTAAAATAATATTGCAGAGGGGTAATAAGATTAGTATTATTTTAAAGAAGACTTAGCTAATTCCGAGTAAAAGGAATATGAATAAAAATAATATAATAGCTTTCACTTTTCCATCTAAACCTTCTGTTATTTCAATTACTGCTAACATTGTTATCAGCTATCAAGGGTGAATTTTAATCGACTTCAAAAGACGTATGATAACATCCCTTATTATATTAGAGAAGTAAAGAAAACAACCTTATTCTCTCCTAGCTACCCGTGGCAAACCGTACGGACTTTTGAGCCTATTTCGAAAAAAAAAGTAGTATTTGTGTTATTTCAGATTATGATCTCTCTCTCTGTAAAAAAAATTCAATATTCAAAATCTTCACCAACGTTCAGGCTTCTAAAATTAGTAGGATTTTAGGAATCATTGACAGCCAGAATCGATTGCTACGCTTTGGGGTGCCTGGTTTGATTCCCGCGCTCTGCAAATATTTGTATCCGTGCTTGATCTGGGTAGTTTTTTGTAAAATATGTGTCTACAAAAAAAATGTATCTGAGTATGTTTATACACATATATCATCTAGTTAAACTATGCTTACTTTGGTTCTGGATAGCGTTGTGTAGATTATCGTAGAATATTCAATTTATTAATGTAATAACAGTTCCATTATGGTTTCATCAAGTACGTTAGTTTTTACTGCCCGACTTTGAGTTGTGAACTAATAAAGTCCGTAATACAGAAGTTGGCAAACTATAAAAAAGTTTTCTAAACGTTACCAAAGGGATTGTTGAGAAATTATTAGAGAAGTTACTCTACGGTTTGATTGCTGCATATTCACATATATTGGATCCGGCGGCTGGGTCTCGAGGTAGCTCTGCATAAAACTTACCTTACTTACTCTGCATAGAACTGCCATGTTCTTTCATGGGCCTCGGCGTGTGCCACCGGAGTAGAGGTGTGAGGCTGGACCTCATAGTGGGAAACATTTCCATCGGAATCAAGCCCCAGATGAAATATCTAGGGCTCGTGCTCGACAGCCGGTGGAACTTTGGGGAGCATCTCCGAAGACTGGCCCCCAAATTGAAGGACACAGCTGCCGCTTTGGGGCGGCTGCTGCCCAATATGAGGGGGCCGGATGACTCCTGCAAGAGACTCTACACGGGAGTCGTATTACGTCGATTTATCACACGATAAAAAAAAACCCTTTAGATGCTATATCGGTGTCGAAAGGAGGCGCGGGAGCAGGGACGGGAACCCGAGCCCGAAGAAATTCGGGCTGTGAGGTCTCAGCTCCACAGAGACATGCTAGCAGAATGGGAGCTACGATTTGGGCGACCAAGCGCAGGGCACGCCGTAATAGCGGCGGTAAGACCCATCATGGAGGAGTGGCCTCTCGTACCGGCTGACGCAGGTGATTACGGGTGTTTCGGGAGTTACCTGTGTCGGATCCGGAAGGTGCCAACATCCGAGTGCCATCACTGTGATGCGAGCGAGGACACAGAGCTGCACACGCTGACCGAGTGCCCGGCGTGGGACACGCCGAGGCGGGTCCTAGTGTTGGCTCTGGGGGTGGGAGTCCTCACACTCGCCACATTGCTCACAGCGATGGTACGATGCGCGAACGCTTGGGGTGCGGCCGCCTTCTTCTGCGAGCAAGTAATGCTCGAGAAGGAGGCAGCCGGTTGGGTCCGGACTTGAGTCCGGGCCCGGGAAGCCCGCGCAGAGCGAAGGTGAACCGGACGTCGGAGGTCGCAGAACGACCTCCGTCCTCCATGAGCGCTGGCCTGGGGGTGACCGGTGGAGTCGCCTGTCACCCTAGCAGAAGCAGGCCGCGGCGGCGGCGCAAAGTGCCCCTTCCTGTAACTGGGGCTAGATGGGGACATTGCGGTCCCCACGACCCGAAGGAGGCCATCTCGAAAGTGATGGTCTTGCATCTGTCGGGGTGCGAGAGATATGCTTTTGGCAATCTCACCTCTGGCAACCAAGGACCCAAGACGGCGTGCGTTTTAGTCGGTTCGAGTCCGACATAACCACCTCCACCGGCTCCGTGGGGACTTATCGCACGTTAAAAAAAAGAAAAAAAAATCACATATATCAATAAAATTCGAAAGGTTAGATAGTTTATACATTTAGATCGGAAAAAGCGAACATCTAATACGGGATTTGAATCCGACTTATAGGAAAAGTTAGCTTACCAATTGCTATAAAATTTTACTAAAAAAGTAGGTATAGTATATCTTAAATATAAAGATTATTGTCTGAGCATACAAAATAGGTGGTTGGGGCCTAATACATTGTCTGAAAAAAAAATCCACATAGCAAAAAAGTGACACAAACTTCGGACTGCGATCATACAAGGCCCGATGGAGAACTTTTTATCTCCAAATAGATTCATGTTGGTCGCACAGAGGATCAATATTTCACACAAGCAGAGTCAAGCGTAACTGTTAGTTCATTATATTTTTGGAGGACAAGTTTACTGTCGTCCATCGGTCACGTTTCTAGGCTCCAAATGTAATAATAGAACCTCAATTTATATTTTTCCCGAAACGAAAAACGAACCAAGGACCTCACGATCGCGAGTTAACTTAAACGTAAATGTGTATTACGTGATCAAAAAGGCACGGGCAGGATGACCTGTTAAAGTATTCAGAATTTCTTTTTCTACCTAATTCTTAACTGGTTTTATAACGAGAATTGGCCTTTTTTTAATGTCTTCGATCTGATTGACATATATACTCGAATTTTAATTGAACAATGTGAGCTGACGTTTACTGGGTCGCCAGTTTTTGATCAAATAAAATTATTGTCGTGACAATAGTGATTATGACATGACAATCCTACTAAAATCGTTCTTGGATTCTTCTTTAATCCGTCAAGAAAGTCATGACAATTTGAGGGTGGTCCATGAAAGAATGAGAATTAAATGCAACACTATTGTATTGAATATGGTATTATTATTTCATAAAGTGACAATTATTGTCATATGCCTATGTCACCAATATTCGTTTTACCATCTAAGTACCCTTTTTAACCATCTAAGTTTAACCATCTAAGCAGGGGTGCTTAGATGGCTCAGACGCGTAGTTCTCAACATTTTTCATCGCACAAAAATAAGCTATCATTTCTACAAGCAACCAATGATTCACAAAAACATTCCAGGTTCATTATTTCCTCTTTTGCTTGAAAGAACGTCCATAATATTCACCAAGACATTGTTCCAGAGAAAACAATACGGGCTACTATCGGGAAGAATAATTAAGAGCATATTCGGAATTTTTACACAGCAATGCATTTTTCTTTTATATCTCTTCTGCAGGGATAGGCAGAGATAAATTTCACTACTATGTTGAGCCCTCCCAATACCTTTTACTCGTACTTTGGTCTCGGGTTTGATTTTCCTAAATTGAATTCAAGTATTAACATACACACATACAATCACGGATTTATCCCCGGCGGGTTAGGCAGAGGTGATTTAATACCCACATTTTACCAATCATTGAATTTGGAACGTAATAGAGGGTGAGCCTATTGCCTTATCCCTTAGTCACCTTGTACGACACCGCATGGGAAGAGAGGGGGTGGACCATTCTACTCTGCCGGGAACCACGATTACCGATTTGAACCTTTTGCTGTAATCGGTTGATGTATTTAAAAACTAAAGACGCTAAGATACCCATATTTCGCCAGATATGATTTTCGGTCACACGTAATAGGGCACTTACAGCCGTTCCCAATAACATACTTACAGTTAAAGATAGATCGCAACAGTCAAATTTGACGTATCGGCTGTTTAAATTCAAAACATGGTAACAATTTTTTTTGCGGGAAAGCGCATCGCGGTATCATTTTATTTTCCGAAATTGGTGTGACATAGGAGTTACTATGTTTTGAATTTAAACAGTCGAGCACTTTATCCGTAGTTGCGATCCATCTTTAACTGTCAGTATGTTAGTGGGAACGGCCGTAGTCATGGGCTGTGTTTTTACTGCCGGATGTAGAACAGCCCGATCCTTTTAGTCACCTTTTTACGACACGTATAGTACGTGAAGGGGTGACCCTATTCTACTCTACCTTGAACCAACATGGCACTAAGACGGCACGGAAGACACAAGAAGTTTTTGAAAAGTCTCACACCTAAAACATCTGATCCAATCTACATAAAAAGATGGCAGACGTATAATTTAATCACTGCACTAACGTTTTCCTTAGATCAAAACAATCTTCACAAGAAGGTTCAATGGTAGGTAGAATCTTTGCGAGTTATATCATGTGGTACTTACTCAAACCTTGTTAAAATTAATTAGAAGCCTGCGGCTTCTGACACTATGAAATGAAACGGGCGCACTAAAACTACACCCGTATATTTTAACACTTCACTCAAGTAAGACAACGGTTATTGTTATAATTTATTAAATACAAATTTGTTCCATCTTACCGAATTAAACCATAATTTCTGGCTTTTCTTTTATTTTCTTTTGCGACAGATACATCATTCGTAACCGATATAAAGCTGAATTCATTAATAAAAATGTACTCAATCACACACATCCAGATATGTTACCACGGAAAAAATACAAATATAATTTGGAAGAATATATTATTCTGGGACTTCAATGTGATGTTATGCAAATAGAAAAAATGTTAACAAATAATATCGATTATATCAATATATTGAATAACACACTGTACTTTTTCACTGAGTTTAATTATATTTCTTATTTATTTATTTCTAAAGGATCAGGATCAAGAAAGGATCAGGCGAAACCGGTCAGGTTCAGAAATAAAATTAAACTCAGTGGAAAAGTACAAGGTGTGTTATTCAATATGTGTAGTAGATTCCACCAAGTGCCATCAATCTCCAGTATAAACAGATTATATCAATCAATATAATATTTTCATCCAAAGGTTGCTTGACAGAAATTGGATTAAGCCACCTATTATACCGATCTTTTTTTTTTTTTTTGATACTGCTAATACAGAAAAGAATATTCGAAAAATGAAATGAAAAGAGAACAAAAAGTGAAAATGTAATGAAATATAAGTGCACTCTTTAGTTACTCTCGGTAAAATAGTTCACGAATATAGTGTAATAGTGAGTAATTAAATTAAAATTAAGTTGCTAACGTTACTAATGTATTCCCTTGTATGGGGTATGGTTAGTGTAAAAAATTAAAAGATCTAAATACGTTAAAATGTTCCTAGCATTGGTTTTGTCAGTTACTATTGTTAAGATTAATTTTATCATTTTATTTTATCAATCAGAATTCGGCATTACGAGTGTAACACCTCTGGTGTTGCATACGTTCATAGGCTACGGTAACCACTTACCATGAGGCGGGCCGTGTGCTAGTGATATAAAAAAAATAATCAACATCGGGCAAAATAAAGATTCAGCAAACAATAAAATCTACTTAAAACGAAACTAGTATAAAACTTATATTATTAAAATATTCACACAAGTTCGTTTAAAATCAAAAGCCGGCTAAGTGCGATTCGAACTCGCGTGCAGAGATCGCGTAGACTTAGAAATAATATTTTTTCAAAGTTTCAAGACATTATAGACCCGAGTATGTGATATGAATGTCAACTTGATACCTCCACGCATTCCTGAGAAAAAGGTCTTGACAAATTTATGTCAAGACCTTTTTTTTATTCAGGAATGCGTTGTCGTTGTCATCCTCCCGATTTTTCCTTTTGAGGTATGGAACTCTAAAAAGTCTTTCTCAATTAAAATTTCAATTACATTTTTGCAAACCATGAGAAACGATGTTCCAATATTTTTAGTTATGAAGGATAAAGTTTGTACTACGATATCTCCATGATAAAACTAAGCCTGCAGTGATCCCCTGTGGCGGATTTCGAGTTGTGTTCGTATTCGAAATTAATTGTGGCTTAGTTACTAATTCCAATAGTTAAAGAGAACTTTATGGACGAAATTTGCATGTCTATACTTAGCACTTTGGAATAATTCTGATTTACTTGGATACGACTTTTTTCACGTAGTAATTATTATTGATTATACTAATTTGCTTCTATTGATTTTAATGGGAAAGTCTTATTTTGTCAACTTCATTAATGCAAATATCAAGAAGGTTTGCGATTGGTTTGATGTTTATTTCAATATCACATAACAAAAATACATATTATAAAATGACTTATTCCGACTGACTGTCTGATTCATCAACGCAGAGCCTAAACCGCTGGACCTACAAACTTGAAATTTTGACAGTAGATGCATTTTATGGTGCAAGCATCCACTAAGAAAGGATTTTTGGAAATTCTGCTACTAAAGGGGTAAAATAAGGGATGGAAGTTTGTATGAAGTTCCGTCATTTTCAGAGCTAGATGCACTAAGAAATAAATGAATTTTGAAAAACGCTGATACGCGTGGTATCAGCGTTTTTCAAAATCTAACTACTAAGAGGGTAAAATAGGTGATAAATGCTTGTATGGAAAGTTCGTCATTTTGGTCACTATCAAAATATGGAATATGAAATTTTCCCGGTCAACTAGTACCAAATAAAATTTTAGAAAATAAAAGATCATATTGAATTAAACTTTATACCCGTATTAATTGAATCTGGGTTTACTTTTTTAGAGATAACTTTCATTTCGTTAACAACTCGACAACTATATTAATCCTAATGATGATAAAACATTTTTTCACTATTTCTTTTTCAAAGCATATTAGAAATCGAGATGACTAGTCCAATATTCCCGCTAACCAATACAATAGCAAGTCCGTCAACTCGATAAGAAGTGTAACAACATATTATTTGAAATAGATTTACGGTTAACCATGATTGAACCTACATTAACGTAATGAAAATGATTAGTTTCATCCACTAAAATATATTAGATTTATTTCAATCAATCAATTATCCTATCACAGTCCACTGCTGGACATAGGCCTCTCCCAATTTGCACTATTTCTGCCTGTCCTCCGCCTTCCGCACCCAGTTTGTCCCAGCCACTTTTTTCAGGTCGTCAGTCCATCTGGCCAGGGCGCGACCTACCTTCCTTTTACCTTCTCGCGGTCTCCATTCTAGTACTGCTGTCGGTCCTTCGGCAGATGTGGCCAGTCCACTGCCATTTCAGCTTAATTATTCTGCGAGCTATGTCGGTTACTTTTGTTCTTTGTCGGAATGACTTCGTTTTGAATCTTATATTTCAAGGAAACTCCGAGCATAGGATAGCCATAGCTCACTAAGCGACTTTTAGGTCATGGACTAACCCTTTTGTCAGTGTCCATGTATCGGCACCGTAAGTCATTACGATGCCGACGCACAGGTAGGACGCACTTGTCAAAGACTTTTTCAGACTTTGCGGTAACGTTTTGTAGGCAAACTTTTAAAGATTTTTTTAATAATACTCGTATTAATTAGTAATCTTCTATCACAGTAGTAACCGCCACCGTAATTTTTTTTAGTACTACAGAATATGCCCTTTGTTACCAATCTATATACCTTTAGATCGGAATTAAATACGGGTTGACGACAAACAGCTGGTTTATAAGCTTTCGTGTCTAAGTTCGAGGTGCCATTTCTGTTTATTATTTTGTTGACAAACTTTTACTTCATCTTCGAATTCTGCCAAGACGGATGATATTTCCAATTTATTCTTCTCACCAAATTCATATTCTATTCCAAAACAGTATCAATGTCTCCCGGATTAACAGGGTCCCACGCTTAAACAATGAGTTAAGCTTAACATGTAGAATTAATTCGCAGTTTAATTATTTCCCCATTATAAAGAGATCCGGTTCTTAGCATTTCATGGATTCACCGTGCGGTCGCCGGGTCCATGGCCACAGAGAGGAACACTGTGACGGCGCCTGGGACTTGCGACCCAGGTGTAGGTTTAGGGTGGCCACTTTGTGATGCATCAGCGCTCACCTCCACCGTCAGTCGTGTTCCCCCCCTCTACCTATCCAAATTTGGTAAGATCCTATCAACGCCGTTTTAGATATTCGTTTGAGTAAAGAGCTTACTGAACCTCTTGGCAATCCGAGATCTTTAAATAAGTTATACAGGGATTTAGCTGGAATTCCCCTTGCTCCTACTTCTACGGCGTAGAGTTTAACCACATAGCCATTTTTGGTTAACTCGTTGGTCAAGTCAAAGTATTTGCTTATTTTTATAGCGTGGTCTTTAGGTATGTTAGTTTCCCACGGTACTGTGAGTTCTACTAGTACTGCACGCTTTTGCTGTTTTGAAAATAGGAATATATCGGGTCTGGATGACGAGGCACAAACATCCTCCGGTATTTTATAGTGTTTCTCATACGAATCTGCGAGTAATGTCCAATCAGCGGCTGCTATCAAAATTGAGTACCTCTTTTGGTTTGTCTTTTTTGAGCAGCCTTCCTTTACAAACGCGACGTCATTTCTTTGGTTTGTGGTTAAGCTTACCGCCTCACGTACGATTTCTAATACCTTATCATGTCGGCGCGAGTAATGACCCCGGTCTAATAGCGTCCTACAACCCACCAGTAGGTGCAGTAGGTTCAAAAATTCAATGTTTAAAAATGGTTGAAAAATCATTCATTGTTTCCAACAGTTCGTAAGAATGTTGATAGATGGCAGCACCGTCGCTCTTTAAGACGGATATTAAGAGAAGGAAAAATTTGAAATGAATCAAGTGTGGCTCAATAGCTCAGTTGGAAGAGCATTCCCCCTGTAAGGGAAAGGTCGTGAGTTCAAGTCTCACTTGAGGGTTTGATTTTTTCCGATGTTTTTCGAATTTTAAAGTTAGCATTAAAATGCTATAAAAAATTCAGTCAAATATTCGGGCGGAGTCATCAAATTTCAATGTTTAAAAATGGTTGAAAAATCATTCATTGTTTCCAACAGTTCGTAAGAATGTTGGTAGATGGCACCACCGTCGCCCTTTAAGACGGATATAAAGAGAAGGAAAAATTTGAAATGAATCAAGTGTGGCTCAATAGCTCAGTTGGAAGAGCATTCCCCCTGTAAGGGAAAGGTCGTGAGTTCAAGTCTCACTTGAGCGTTTCATTTTTTCCGACGTTTTTCGAACTTTAAAGTTAGCATTAAAAATGCTATAAAAAATTCAGTCAAATATGTCGTACGATTGAACATGTTTATGAGACTTGAATGAATTTTTTATAGCATTTATTATGGTAACTTTTAAGTTCGAAAAACATTGGAAAAAATGAAATGTGAACCGGTCAGGTTAAAAAATAAAAAACTGCAGAAAAGTGTCTCATTCAATATGTTTAGCCAGTATCACCAAGTCCCATCAATCAACAGTATAAACAGTTTATTTATTGTTGTCTACTCTATCAACTAAGTTTCATGTAACACCCAATCTATATACCCCATGTAATCTCGCGTTGGCTAATATTATTTCTTCGTATATCGTTTGTTAGCACAGCCTTATGAGGCTTTCGTCCTGTAGAGAGTCGCTACGTGCCCACTTTTGTGTACCTAATAAGCAACTATGTCACATTGTAGGCAATGTTTCGGTTTGTTTTTTGTTTTTATTTCATAATAGTTGATCGTAATAGCTTATCAATAGTCTTGTTACAACCACTAATTTGTTGTGTTAGAACGAAAAACTGGTAGTAGTCATAATTATATAACTTCTTAGATTCTTTGTCCAGAATTTGAGAAAAACATTCGTAAATATAACTTGTTTGGTCTTTAAAGTTTATCATTTTGGAAATGCCTACAATGTTATGTTATGTATATGTAATTTATAATGTTATTATGTAGCTAGCTTATGTTTAATAGGTTGCTAAAGTTTATAATATTTTTTTATTATTTTAATAATACTCATATAAAAAGAAATACAAAATTGTATTAGTTACACTATTTATAACTCAAGAACGGTGTACCGATTTGGTTGATAATTGGTAGGGAGGTAGCTTAAAACCAGGAGACGGATATAGGATACTTTTTATCCCGTTCGATCTTTATTTTATCCCGGGAATAGATTCTTGTTGGTCGCGGTCACGGGATCACTTTTACTTCACAGAAACTTCTAGTAATTGTATCTGGGTCACATTACCAGAAGCAGTGTGTCCTATACCTTTCTATTCCGAACTCAACGTGGACGGAGTCGCAGGCAAAAGCTTTTTTGTATATAAAAATATATCCAGACATGTACATACTCGTAAAACATGCCGAATGATTATGCATGAACATGTCTCTATGAAACTAATTCTGCATTTCAAACGCATTTTATAAGTTCAGCTATTTAAATAACGATGCTTTCCTAGTGAAGATTGCAAAATGTGTCGGTATTTATACTTTTGCAGCTGAATTTCATATGTTAGTTATGAAAGTGGTTCACTTGTTTAGAGAAGAGTTTAATAATTTCTTTACTGGGTAAGTTTGTTTTGTTGGACTTTATGAAACTAATGTGGGGACATTTGGTTGCTAGTATTTTATTAATGCTATATTAATATCGGGTATTTGCGTGGGGATTGCGGAAATAGGGGTATCATTAGAACCCTGAAGGTTCAGACTACAGCGCCGGGATTAAGGGAGTAAACCTTGGATGTGGTTGGGATACGTACCTTCTTAGAAAAATAATTAAATTATATGAAACAGTAAGTACAGTTATTAGGAAATTATGCGTGTGACCTAAATGTTACGTAACGGTTGTCTCAGAAATATTTAAGATATTCCTTTGTTTACTGAGACAATTTCTAAGAGAATCTCTTGAGAGAATTGGATAAATATTTTTCCATGTATGACATTCTCCTTTACTTCAGAAAGAAAAAAGAATTAAGAAGGAAATAAGACTGTTTACTACTCATTTAGTTATTCATTCAAATATTTGAATGAATTTTTAAGCATTTAGTATGCTAATGAATTCAAATTGACTTAGAAAGGAAAAAATTATGATCGGTCCAGGTGGAATTTGAACCCGCGATCCTTCTCTTACAGTGAGAATGCTTTTGACCACTAAGCCACCAGACCCATAAACATAACATAAATTCACGCCTGTATTCCCCGAAGGGGTAGGCAGAGGTGCTAGCATCCACATTTCGCCATAAATACACACATAACCAGACCAACGCCCGAACTAGTCCAAATGTTTTCTCTCTTTATATATCCGTCTTTTCGAGTTGAAATCCCGCCTGGACCGATCACAAAATTTTCCTTTCTAAATCGATTTGAATCACTCAAATATTTTTTAACAATTTGTTCCTTAAATAGTTAAATTCTTTTCTCATAATTCATCATTATGATTACCTACTTAATTAATACGACTATGCTTATACCACAACGAGCAAGCTTGATTATACAAAGCTATTTCTGGAGTTAGCAACTTTGTACTACCAAGAAGAAAATTTGCATATACACTTGTGCTTATGTGTAGCTTCCTCAGCTTCCCCTTTTGATGATCCTAATAATTATAAAAAGATATGACGTCTTCACAGGTAAAGTGAGTTACACATTGTAACAACAAAGAATATCTAAGAATACTTGGTGTCAGAATACATCCTTTTATATTTGCTGTCATGTACGACACTCTTGTTACGTGTAAAACAATAGAATCATACCTCAAAGAAATCAATGACGTTTCACCTTGAAACTGTCTCTCATAGAGAAGCTTTTAGGCTTATATTATCACGTTATTAGTGCTAAGTGTGCCTTTGTATTTTAGACATAGTGTCATAGTACAGATATGTGCGACACTCATGGGTTTACTACTAATATTAAAAACGTAAAAGTTTGTAAGTATGGATGGATGTGTGTTACTCTTCACGTCTAAACGACTGATGCGATTGTAATAAAACTTGGTATGGAGTTAGCTGGCACCCTGTTAACACACAGTATATGTTTGGTCGCGATAACCGACATCTGTGCGGGTGTAGCCGCGGCCAAAAGCTAGTATGTTATATTGATAAGTCACTAAGGGTCGAAGCACATTATGCTACGTTTAGCTCCAGTGTCCAGTCAGAAAGACCTTAAATTAATAAGTATATTTTTAGTCCATTATTAGTTTGACGACTGCTGTTTTATGCTTATCTCTCCTATTTGGTTATAAGGAGAAAAAAAAGTCTCACTGGAACCAAAATGGATCTGTTTCTGGAGACTATGGTTCCAAGTGGAATGATCCGTTTCTCTCCCATGGAAGTACTACTCGTGCTTACAGTGTTTATTAAGGGGACCATATTACAGTTTTATCAATTTATTTCATGGATCCGTTATCCCAATTAGCCCTAATGTCAAGGATTTTGGTTTATACACAACGCTACCCTTGACTGCAGGATTCGTGTTGCGTAGTTGAAGGTCAATGCGACCTTGTTATCTCTGTTTCACCTGAAAAATTTAAAAAACAACACTCACCATATCTTTAATCTCATCTGTATGTATCTGCCAAGTTAGTATACCATTTTTATATTAGATACCTTTAATATTAAAGAAGACAAAACTTCTAATAAAGGATCAAGAAATAATAAGTGATGAAATATTTATTAAAATTGAATACTTATATACAAAAACTGATGATAAATTTTTGATTGATAGACTAAAGGAGCCCACTCAATGTACTCGTAAGAACATTGTAGCTGATAAAGTAATTCTGAAAGCGCTCCTTCTTTCCCTGAATTTTGCTGAATATAAGCATTAAATCGTGATAGACTGATTGATTGAAGTTGGAAACTTGCAACATGATTGATGTCTTATGTCTCCTCATGAGCTCTTAAAGTGTCATCTTCGTTCTAAATTCCAGTTGATGAGTATTTAATAACCAGGATGGAAACTGCAGTTTACCTTTTTTTGGGAAAAGGGTTGTCAAGTATTATGTGAAACAATTTTTTTTATCATCCTTAAGGTCTTGGTAGGTTTCACCAACGGTTCTCTCCTCTCAGAGGTAGGGGTCCATTGAAATAATTATGGTAATATGGTTTTTAATAACCAAGGACCGTTGGGATTTCCCCTTGTTGCGGCACTGGATGCGTGTTACAGGTAGTGTAATGTTATTATTTAATACAATTTATTACTAATATTAGTTCTTAACTAATATTGTTACTAACACTGTGGGTTGTTATCCTGAAAATAAATACATTTTAATTTGATACAAGCACAAATATAAAAAATATTGCGGGTTTAAATTTTCCATCTAAAAATTCCTGTAGTATAATATCTGAATAGGCAAACGAGGCTTTCACACGTAGGTTTACATACAATAAATTTGTTGTACGAGATACGTATACCATAACACGTATATCGATGTCGTTACTTATCACAGATGTGCTTACGTCACTGAATGCTAACAGAGGGGTTTATTCTGTGGAATATTGCCGTATATTTCATTATCAATATTCAGGCTTTATTGCGTTGACTTGAGCGTAATAATTAAGAAAAATAGTCCCAGAGAGGCGCGGGGTAACGAAATATTGATTGAATTATACTTTTATATATATTTTTGAAGCGTACTTTTTATTCGAATTTCCAGCTGTCACACTGGAGACACAATAAAATTATGATATATGATTTTTTTGTACATCCACTTTACTTTGATCAGATCACTTGCTTCTTTATTAGAAGCAATTCTTCCAGGCAACCATAGAAAGGCTATTAGGATACAAGTGACTGATGGCGTAACCGATACCTACGTTTTAAAATTTTCAAAAAAACTCGCTATCAAAATTAAGTTTTACTTAGTCACAGTCCAACAAGACCTATCATAGACAAACAATTTGAAAATATTAGTGATTTTCTAATCTAAAACATTTATGAACTTATCAACAGTTATAGTCTAAATAAACCATTGGTCATTCATTAACTTCACAGTGTCCGCGATTTCAACAAACATTATTCCTTAATTTACATTCGAAATCTGTTATAACACATTATGGGCTGAAAATCTAATTAATAATACCGATATTTGCACATGCTTGGGACGGGACGTCAATCTCCCTAGTCCATACCACAACAGCGTTAATTATGTAATCTATTTCACATACAATATTTACGACTGACATAATTTTTTGATAGGATTAAGAGCTTAGTTAGATGTAATTATTCGGTTATTATATTAATGCAATAATTTATTAACTGTCAGTAAAGCGGTTGCGGTTAGAGTTTAATATAAGATTTTATTGGAATACAAAACTGTATTTTTAAAATAACTAACAAATTTATAATAATAATTAAAATGAATTCTATTGACGTTTATTTAACATTTTCTCATTATTTTCGTTGGTTTTTAGTAGCCATGATCATCGGGAGATGATGGTTGTCCCATATCCGAAAGTGTAAAGTTACCTAAAAGTACATGATGGCTACTGAACCGCCAACCAAACCGCCGCACCCCCGAAAAGTGTCGACACAAACTTAACACTAGAAAAATTGTGATGTTTATTTGATATTTTAGCTATCTTTTTATTTGTCATGTTAGAAATCTTCATATTTTATTTTACATAACCATTTTTCACCTACAAAATTTATTGCAAGATTTTCTTTCTCCATACGAGACGACCCGAATTCGTTTTGCGTACAAATAAAAGATAGGAGGCATCAATTTTCACATAACGTCAATAAGTATCGGTGTATCACATTTTGCACGAAAATTCACAAATCATTTCGCCTCCCCCCTGAATATATTGTTGAATATTCAATATGTTGAAATGTTATTTACCACGCAATTTAATTTTGTTACTGCTTCGTTGACTTTACCTGTTTAGTTCAGTGCAAAATTAGTGGGTACAAATTCTTCTAGCAATTTGGACTTGGAAATACGAGAATGAAGTAGACATTGTTTTACATTTATAAATATTTGTAGGATGTGCTATCTGAGTTAGATATCCATATACCTTCTTTTTTTTCATGCGGAAATCCCCTCGGATATCTCCCCTGCCGGAGCCGGAAGGGGAGGTTATGTTGGACTTGAACCGACTAAAACGGCACGCCGACTGTGGGTCGTAGTGCTAGGCCGGAGGTGAGGTTGTCATCGACATATCCCTCGCACCCCGGCTGACCCTGGGAGATATCCATGTACCAGACTTTATAGAGAAATTTACTAAAGTCAACAAACAAAATATTAGTTCCCATGAACTGAAAGATACGATTCAGCAATTTTTGCAGGGCCCCTATATTTAAAATAATCTTTACAAAGGATCTTAGGCTGTACCAATTCAGTCAAGTTAATTTCATCTTAGACAGGTTCTGATTGAAAACGCGTACCTATTTACAATACTGTGAACAAAATTTAATTTATGATTTTGACATTGACGAAAACATAAACATAAAATGAAGCGGTAACTTAATTCATGATGTATTTCAAACGAGTGATAAAACTTTAATTCTGTTCTTACAAATACTTAATTAACTATACAAAGATAAATGTACCCTATCTTTTATACCGCAGGCAAGATGAATTTGTTCGCTTCTTTTCTTCGACCGAACTTATAACAGTACCTTGCTAAGGGGACTTACTAAGACTAACTAACTTTGAAGATGATACTTAGATGGTCGAGGTTTTCCCAAGCGACTACAATATGGTGTTCTTCAAGAGGGGCATTAGAAGGTTTCTTTAGGGTAGGCAGCACGAGTGTAACGCCCCTGGTGTTGCATACGTCAATAGGCCGCGGTAACCACTCTCCATCAGGTGGGCCGTGTGCTTGTCTGCCACCAAAGCGGTATAAAAAATGGTCGCAGCAGAGTCCTAAAAATGGACTATTGCAGATTCTAGTACCAGCCTAGATGTTGACTTTTTTCGATTTAAATTTAAAGGAAAAGTGTAAAAAATTTCATTAAACTTAGTCTATTGAATTACTTACACTGAGAACTTTATAAATAAAATTAAACCCGATATAACTCTTTGTAGAACATAAATACGTTGAAAATACATTACTCGTAGATTTTACCTGGGAGAATAGTAAAAAGTCTTTACCAAGGTTTAGTATTCAGAACAGGTACACAAAAAACTTTACCCGAAGAGATTCCACATTATCAAGGATCACATATTAGGACGATAACAGACTTGTAACAAACACTTTTTGCATTCATCACCCTTCTATCCTTGTTCAAACTACTTAGGGTTACTGTGAGCTTTTTACTTCCATGCTTTCATATTCTTTGTCTTCTTAGCACAAAGATAAGAATCTGCATTCAATTTTCATAATTTTACCTAAACCAGATAACATTATGAAACTTAATGCAGCAATATGAAAAATAATCATGGAATATAAACTTCGGTGTAGGAAGAACGGTATCCCCATCCTACGTTGAAAGGTCTCCCCAATTTCCAGATATATCTTGAAGGAGGATCAGCGCATCCTCCTCCAAGCTCCAAACTCCTCGATCGAAATTGGCCACATATGGCAGCATCTATCGCTGATAGAAAGCCCACTCTGCTGCCTAGGATGCACCACGTGGAAGTTCCCGACCAAGCAAACCTTAAGTAGAATACCTATTATGTTTACAAAGTTGATAGATGTGACCGTAACAGCCTTCAGGCTCTTCAACACATCAAAGGCAAGAAAGCGTCCCAGCCGAGAATAGTATTATGTTGACGAATGAACTACCTCTAAACGTGAATCAATATTTGACCTCTCAACTTTTCAGAGCTCAGAGGGCTTTTGTATTCTTTGTGCCAAACAAATTAACTCCAGTTAAGGCATTCATTGTTAAATTGTTTTGTACGTTTAAGTGCATTTCACGAACAGGCCTATGGCCTCGTTTAAAGGAGATAGGTTCGAAGAAATTGTGATAGATTTTGTCAGTAGTTTAATTTACTCAATATAAAATTTATAAGATTTCCCCTAGTAGGCGTAAGATTCATACTCTATCAGAGTTAACGAGTCATTCTGTAAGTTCATTGCACAGGGTAAAAAAGCAGAAGTAGAAAAGTGAATACTATCGTAAGCTGAAACTAATAATGCTATTGGTTTTATAGGGGAACGGATTGTGCTATTTTTCAATACATGATGCAAATTCGGTCAGCCATGATAGATATTTAAGATCTTTTTCAACTGATTTAATAAGGAGACGTATAGAATACTATTTCGAAAACTTAGTTATCATTCTATGTTTACATAGAAATATCTTTATCAGTCTTATAAAATTACATAAACAATCTACAAGTTCATGCTTCTGCGGTAAATGTATATCCACAAAAATCACAGCTTTTTTTTATTTACATTATACAAAGAAACGTATTATTGTTTCAGGTAAAAGGTATTTGTCCTTTCATTCGACATAGTACCGCGACCCCATGATATATTTAGTTCGTTATTTTTTTCGGTTCTGTGGTTATACCGTTTACAACTGTGATACTACTAGGTGCATATACGCAAGCATACTTACTTGACAGGTACTTGTGGAAACAATGTATTTTCACACTTGTTACATTATGCAAATTTTATTTCACTTGATATTTAAATATTATGAAGCGCTATAAGTTTACAACATCAATTACAAAAAATGATTTTAATTTATAAGTGGACGGCCTTCTATAATAATGTAGACGGCTATGTTCCAAGTTAAACACTAAAAAATAATTTGCGGGGTATATAAAAAAAAAGGTAAATATTACGGACTTAATCCCGGACTCAGGTCTGAGCGACCTGAAATCCGTTCCCACATGTTAATTCCATCATCTCGGCGACCAAACTTTTTTTATAAGTATAGATTTAGCTGTATCAAATTTGGATTTGTCGTTATTTTAGGAAGAGAAACTATAGTTCCCGACGTACCTAATATTTACCCGAAAAATAAACATCGAACTCGTGCCAATATTATTTCCGCCTCTGAGGACTTCTATTGCAGATGAAACCGAGCTTACGGGACTGAACTAGTCTTCAGAAAACCGACAATGGGCTATATTATTGTTCAACACACCTGAAAATCATGTCACATTCAAGTTTTCACATCCAATTATTGTATAATCAAAGTTAGCGTCATTATTTTCCTGTTCAGTGAATTTTGGTAGGATTGCAGTCAGAGCGGGTCTATCGCGATATTACAAAAGGTATTGTATATCGATGTGTGAAATAAATAAGCTCAGAAATGAAATTACGATGTTTTCTGTCCAGTTGATACCAGGAAGTTGACCTATATTTAATCAATAATTTGCAGGATAAGGATATATATATATTGTTTTACTTTTCCTTCTTTTTCATTGGTTTAATCCAAGATTCCATTAGAGGCTATGTGGTAAATACACAAGAACAAAAAATCCTTTTAATATTATTGTTGTCAAAGCATCTGACTATTGTCACTCATAGTAATCACTGCATGATCAATTTAGCTAGAACCAAAATAAGTGGAATTAAAAACGAAAAAAAGATAGTGAAATAATATGTGCTTTGAAAACTACTTATATTGAGAATACTGCCCAGTCATTGTGTGTACGCGTTTCACAGATAAATAAAAGGCATGTTTTATACGTACTTAATACGTAAAAGTGGCATTTGAAATTTTTTTAAAGAAGACAGAGAAATAAATTAACAAAAATACACTATTTATAAAAACAACATTGTATTGAAGTTACTATTAAAAAACCCCCGTCACAAAAAACACCAAAAAGTTGAAAATAAATGAATAAATTTTAATTCAACGGTTGCCATGTCGGGGGACCGTAACAGGTTAAGTACTCCTTTATATCGTAAGGTCCCCCGACATGGCAACCGTTGAATTAAAATTTATTCATTTATTTTCAACTTTTTGGTGTTTTTTGTGACGGGGGTTTTTTAAATTTTTAATTTAATTTTTATTTTATACTTTTTAAATTGATCTACTAGTCATGCTCTTTCATTTGATACCCATATTGAGGGAATTCTAAAGAAATTTGTATTCCAACATGTTGTGGCGGCGGCCATCTTGGACCGATTTTTTTCAAACATAGCTAAGAACACTCCCGACTAGTATACCTTTCAAACAAAAAAAACTAAATCCAAATCGGTTCATCCGTTTGGGTGCTACGATGCCACAGACAGACACACACACACACACACATACACACACACACAGACACGTCAAACTTATAACACCCCGTCGTTTTTGCGTCGGGGGTTAATAAAAGTAGGAAATACGTATAATCATAAGTAATGTATTCAATTCATTAGCCTATTACAGTTGACGGTCTTACATAGGTCTGTCCCAAAGAGCGCCGTAGCACCCAATTATTCGCCACCAGCAATACCAGCATTCAGTGATACACGTTTTCAGCATCCCTAAAGCCTACCTATAGTAGGTGTCAATGTAATATCTCTGTTATACTTTTTATGGTAAAGAATAGGTACTTATGACATTTTGAACCCGTTTGAAAATCATTGGTAATAAGGATTTCATATTTTCAAATTCTACTCATAGGCGTGATATGGGATACATTTTCATGATATATACGAGTAACATATGGACAAAGGAGATATACGAGTATATTTATTTATAAAGGAATTAGAATGGATAAAAAAGCGAGGGAAACATGATTGATGAGTAACTTTCAATGATATTCAAGCTTGCTGTCTGCAGAAAGTGTTGTGATATGCATATATTTTGCAGGCACCGCGGTTTTTGCTCACTTTGAGCGATTTTCGCACGTGGTACTTATGTAGGTTAGCAAATTCAGTCAGTCAGTTTTTCTAAAAGATGTCAAACTTATCCACGGTATTGCATAGATTTTTTATAATAATAACTTGGTTAAGGAACCAAGTTATTATTATAAAAAATCTAGACTTGAAGCCGCGACCAGTCCCTTACAAGGGCAATGCTCTGACCTTCTTAGCTACTGACTTGCTCTTCTTCTTCTCTTCTTCAATCTAAGTCGAGAAAACACAATTTGTAAAGTCATACCTACTGAAAATTAAAATGAGACAAAATATTCGATCCAGTAGCTAAACTGCTAAATTTATTTTGTGAATATACTCAATTTAGTTTATGTAAACTCTAGACCCGCAAGATTACAAAATACGACTTGCATTTGATAAATGTCTGCCCTAGGGAGTTCGTCGGTATCCATTTACGATTTAGTCGATTCCACAAGTTGATTCGTCGTCGCCTTTGCTAACATCGATTGCTATAATAAAATTATCAACCACCTCAATATTGAGACTTGAAGCACCACTTTTAGTTTGATAGAGTTTGGGGTAGAAATATAAATATAGCGTGTCTTGGGTGTTCTCTTATTGGTCCCATTTACCAAACGTGCTTTGCTACGTTATGAGCGCAAGGGGCTGTCTCTTATCAAATATTATTAAAAAAGAAACTTTTCTGCACCTATTTATCATTAGAGATTCTTTAAAGCATCAAGTATTGACCATTTTTAAGCATCCCCAGACTTCGTGCTGCTTATAATGATTTTCTATAATAAATTAAAATTGAATTTTAATCGTCCGTATCTAGGAATCCAAACGAGAGTTGTGCATCTCCAAAACAGTTTAATTCATTCAAATTTGTCATTAATGGGTGATGGATAATACAGTAACTTATAAATGAAAATTTTACCGCCATGCATAGGTACCACAATTAAGTAACAAAAAAGTAAAGTGTTGCTTAAAAGCTCATTTGAATTGTTTTACACACCCACTGTATGTCGGCTTCCTTTGAAAGGAAATGAAAACATACGTAGTTACATTTCTTGTTTTCGTTTAGTTCACCTTTTCGCGTTATACTAAACGCAATACACGTAAAAATATATTCTACGTATATTATATCCATCATCACTGGCAGTCCTGTACAAAAAAAGGAGAAAAATGGAGAATAAGTTCATAATATTAGTTATGATCAATGTTAAACTAGCCGAAAAATCTTTCGGTTTTGTTTTATAATATTGAGATAGTTAAACTCAAAGTCCTTTACTTATATAGGTTTCATAATATGAACTTTATGAAGGTCAAAACATAGATTTTCATTTAATGCCTGCATTACGATGCAATCACTCAACATTAAGTGGGCATTAAGTGTTACATTACGAACTACCACTACACTCAAGTGTTCAACTCCACTCCTGAGATGTATTGTATGTGTCATTCATTGATAGCAAAGCATGTATTTGTAAAGTAGTATGATACGGAGATAATTTTGTAGTGTGGTCTTTACTTCATAGTTTAACCTAGCAATGACAGCTCAATACCACTCTGTTATAATCTTTTCTCCTCTGTTACTAATTATTTCGAAATAATAAGATAAGTGGATTAGGTTTGATTGGATTTCTATCCAAATTCTAATGTTTAACTTATTGATTACCGCTCGTTACAATTCCTTTTCAAGCATATATTTTCTCGTCTTGTTTTTTTACTACTTGTCCGTTAATGTCAGACAGCTTTTAGACAACTATAACACGCACTTTGTTCACCTAGATATTTTCGCACTTTCGCACAATGAATTCAAAATGCAAGCTATATCTTCACTTCAGAGTTAATATGGCACGGGATTAGCACAATTGTAACTCTTTTACTTTTAGCATTACTTTGCGGACATAAGTGTGGGTTATACATTTACCAAATTTTATAATGTAACAACTATCGTATTGTATGATATAATGTATAACTGTTTTGTGTCCCAATGAAATAAAAATAAAAAATAAAAAAGGCTATAAGTTGTCCTTTATTATCTCACTTAGGATGGGTACTAAGCGACACAAACTTCAGTTGTATAACTTCAACAAGGAAATCCTAATATAATAATGTACCTAGTCATCTTAGGCAAAGGATTAGAAACCTTCGTCGTCTTTTGACCACTATGTTACCTTCCTTCCCTAACCCTTTCCTAGCAGTATATTCTAAGACAGTGTACGATCCCCTTAAATTCCGTGCCGTACCTTCCAGTTTAGGAATTCCTTGGAGGGATAACTAAAGTTGTACTCGAAGATAAATATGTGGCATCCCAGTTATCTCACCCTGTGTGCGCATAAAGGCACAGAGTCGATGTAAACTTTCTTAAGGAACTTAAATAGGTGCCGCCCACAATACATGTGTGGGTTTTTAGAGATTTTTGCCTTAGCCGTAGTTTTTTGTCATAGAAATTAACACAATATACTTATTGCTGTCTCCCGAACTACGAAACTCAATGCTACCGCCACCAGGATGATTTTGATTGGCCTCATAGAGCCGCAATTCCCGTGAAAACATGGTTTAATTTGAGCTAAACTTAACCCTTAGTGCAGCCGCAAACAAATATTACAAGTCATGTTTATCTGAATAGGTATGATTTCTACAAATTTAATTACTAGCAGCCATAACAAAGAACCCGCGAAGTGGAGTAGAAAATGCAGAAAACCTAACCCTGGACTCCAAGTTAAAGACTCAGATGCAACTGAATTATTGCATCGTTAGGCTGATGATATTGATAAAATTGAGTACAGTACATACTGCATTTTAGCATAAAACAGAGTTATTAAAGATATTAAATTACCATGACATATTTTTTACCTCGCGTTTCAAACGTTACCCCATAATCCTTTTAGATTAACCTCATTTACATGCTTTTATCATAACGGTTGTATGCAAACACAATTTCAAAGTGGTTAGATGAAAATATAGCACTTGCCACGAATTTAGTAAAGTGACATTTCAGACCAAAATAATGACTAGGTTTTATGAGGAAATGGAATAAACACGTCTCGCCATATTTAACGATGATGATGTTAATATAGGCGAACTATTCAATAAAAATGTTACTCAATCTTTATAACTCTGCTTATCAACTGGTTTTATACCAACTGCAAAAACATTATACACATATTCAGTTCTAACAAAAGTGATTTTTTTCTTTTTCGTAAGTAATTATGAATTTAATTTGAAATACTCAATTTATGCTGTCATGTCCTATATTTTCAATATTATTTTCACGGAACGTAAAAGCAACAAAACAAATTGGAAAGATTTCATATTTCGGGAAAATGATTTTTGTTCAGATTGTGCGTCAAAAAATTTTCTTTGATATATGTAAATAATATTCGTTGCAATATTATTCTTTTTTTCGATATTAGTATTTGTCGAAATTTTTAATGATCTTGAGTAGACGGAGACAGATTCCTGTCGAAGTTTTAAGATTCAGAGGATGATTACAAGAAGTATTCCATAAGAAAATAATAATAGTCGTCATCATAAAATATGCAATGGCGATTCTTAAATGTTATGGTATAAACCAATTTTACATATTTAATCATTACCAGGGATGTAGAAGATAATCGGGTTCAGTCCATGATGATAATGCTACGAGTATATTATTAGTATATTGTTATTTTTCTTGAATAAACTTCGTTTTTAATTATTGACTATCTCAGCAAAATGGAAGGTCGTTAGCTAACGCAATATCAATTCCCTTTATTGGATCAAAACTCCACGAATGAGCTACCGAAGTACCGACCCAAATGTTTATCCAATGAATTAACTTCTTCGCAAGTATTTAACATTTGCTTCCATTTAATTTTTGTTTATTTTTGCTGACATTCAACAGCAGAATTGTGTATTTGATCGTTCACACTGTACATTAATTACATTGTGATTAATGGAAGTGAATAATTCGTACACCAAAAATTTTCATTATCGCTGAAATGTCTTTTCTATCAACAAGTAAAATAATCACAAATTTGTAATAGGTTCTTTGTGAATCGCTGCTTTTAGGATCTGATCGTTCGTCTGAATCAAATTTTCATGTAATTAAATTTGTTTACATTTCGATCAACTTTTTATTTCTGGATAAGTCAGTTCTTCCACCAAGTGTTTACATAAACCAGTTTTGAGTTAGAGTGCGACACACTTTAAGTATTGTGTAAAGGCGATTGCATACATAAACAATGGATCGTGAAAAACAACACGTATCTAAGTTCCAAAGCTGTATTTTCTATTCATATATTCGATGCATTCGAGATTACTCTAAATCCAAGCACTGTCAGGATTTCTACAACTTAAAGTTTTACGCGGAAAAGTTTTTGCCAGTGTGTTATTTTACCAGCAGTCGTAGATTGATCCACCTGCGAAAAATACTGATCCCACAATACGGACTAGAATTTATCACTATGTACGCAGTTCGTTCAATAAATAGTCACTCATTTCATAATAATCGTAAGTGTAGATCAAACATTTGTGCAATTAAAATTTTTGCTAGCGCTTTTTATAATATTGCATGTGTAGTGTATATAACATTTTAATGACATGACACAAACATAACGCATGAAAAATGTAATAATCTTTATCAACTTTTACAGTAGACTAGCTGTCCCGGCGAACTTCGTACCGCCAATTTTTTCCCGCCCCGCGATCCGCGTCAGATCCCGTTCCCGCTGCACCATTTAGGGGGATGAAAAATAGATGTTGGCCGATTCTCATAGATACCGGATAAGCACAAAAAATTTCATAAAAATCGGTCAAGCCGTTTCGGAGGAGTATGGCAACGAAAACTGTGACACGAGAATTTTATATATTAGATAAAGAGTTTACAAGGGTTTAAACCAAAAGTCATAACATTTTTGTAAATGACGCTCCATATTTTAACCTCAACATTTACCAGCAACTACAAAATTGTAAAAGGGTCTAATTTTTGTGGACGACGGAAAACGATCCCATAACTGTTTATCATGGCAATTAACTTTGGCGACGATGCTCGCTGAATATATTTTGTGACGTCACCGTCTGTAAATTGATGGAAGTAACAACTTTGCTCTCGAACTGTAATCTGTTCTTAGAGAATTTTAAATTTAAATGGGATTTAAGCCTTGGCGTATAATTTATCTCGATGATGTTATCATTACATGGTGTTTTCCAAACGACTACAATATGTTGTTATTAAAGAGCAATACAAGGATCCTATAGGGTTGCCAGCACGCATCGGATAGGACGTGTGTTCGTCTGTCACCTAAATCTATATATATAAAAATGAGTTCCTATTTCCCTTGGTCACGCCATCACGCGTGAACGGCTGGACCGATTTCGCTAATTCTTTTTTTGTTGTGTTCGTTATTGTTAGGAAAAGGTTCATATAAAAGAAAAAATGAAGAAAATTGAGCGGGAAATTAGAAAATTTAAGAATAGCTGACCCGCCATACGCCATGTCTAAATTTTGAATTTGGAATACGAATTCGAAAAAAATGTGTTCATTATTCTAATACTGCTTTATGATAATCTTCTTTGTTATCTGACGTTTGACATAATGCTTGCTGCAAAAATATCGTCAGATTTGATTAGTAGATATTCCTCTGAATTTTCGTAACTAAATGCCAGCAAACGATGGATGGAATTTGTATATTTGCTTGGGCCGCGATAATACTCATGGTGGCTATTGTATTATTTAGGTCGAAAAATTGATGATTCATGGTAGTGTGAACGCTCTTGAGCGTAGAGGTATATGGTTGTATGGGTCCCATAGGTATATAGACTCCGCAGGTGTAAGTATGGGCCCCGGTGACCTATTGATCTCGGGAGCTCCGTGGGCGTATGGGACCCAAGTCGAAATGCTTTCCGTTCTCAAAATAACTAGGAGAATTTGATACAGCTAATTGGGGTAAACACAACATAACAGCATTGATTCTAATTTCTAAGGCGAAACGAAGTTTGCCGGGTCAGTTAGTGATAAATAAAAGAACCTTGTTGTTTGATTTAGATTGACACTGACGGAAAAAATCTGGTCCTCTTCTTCATCCTAACGCTATAAATTCTTGTAACTACTTGCAATTTGATATCGACAGTTGGATCTTATGATACCTACATATATGTACATACAATTACGACTATTTCCCATCGCAGAGGATACAACGTCTTTTGAATGGTTATAATCCTGGCATAATACCTTTTACTTCTTCTACTTTCAAATATTACTATTGTGTATATGTAAGTTCGCCGTCAACTTTAACCGGATATCCCACTCATCTTCTTCTTATTAATCCAGGTGTTTCGGTAATCATCTTTCGTCCATACATACTTTTACGTGTCTAATTTAAGCATCACTTTCTCTATTTATTAAATTATTAACCATAAAAATATTACTTTCTCAATTCAATTGGGAATCAAAAGTTTATATCGTTATTTGAAACAAATATCGTTTATTTCAATTATTATTTTCAATAACGGTGAAGAACTTTTCTGAATTCTAGCTTGTTTTTAATTCACACTGGTGGGTTTATGTCCCGTAGTGATTTATGTTGATTAAGAAAAAAATCAAATTTGTTCTCTCTCTCTCCTGCTACGAGGGTCCGTAAACTCATATATGAATTCGGATGATTTAGAGGTCTAAGTTTAAATTATTTTGATACAACGAGCTTTATATAGTATACTAGGAAACAGGAATTTGTTCTTAATTTTATAAAATACTAGCTAGCCTGGATAGCGTTGTTTTGCCATTTAAAATGGGGGTAGGTGGTTAATATGTATATTTTAATTTCAAATTATAAAAAAGTTGTCTAAGAAATAAAATGAAATATTCTTATCATTTAGGGGTATAATATCATACCTACGTCCTATACATAGACCTAGCAAATCGTTCCTAGATCACCACCTATTTTTATTTTAGTCCATATATAATTTTATTAGGGTCATTTCAAAGACCTTACATGCCCTGCTTGGTTATAACCATAACACTTATAAGATAACCGCTTATTTTGGACTAATATTAGTATCATTAATGTCTCTTAATTATATGTATTGTTGTTAATCTGTGCAAATAAAGATGACCTCTGTGGTATGCTAATAGAATTATGTTGAAAGTCTCGGTGCGTTTTTTTTAAACATCACAACGACAGCAAGCTTAATTATAAATTATGACAAAAAATTAGTGATTGCCAAAATATAATCCCAAACTACATCATTTTGATATTCATTTCATTGAAAAGTTAATCATTTTGTCCGGTATCAATGATTGAAATTAATTGAAATGAATAAATTAACGTAGTTATTAATTATGATCATTATTGTTTATTGAATTATTCACATTCAACGTTCGTAGACTGTTCATTTCGATCGAAAATTATAAATTTTCATTCGATTTCATGAATATTACTTCAGTAGGAATACAATCGCAAATAATATAAAGAGACGGTCGTTAAATATAACTATATTGTTCCATACATTTTGAATGTTGTGGTACTGGGATTCCACACGTCGAAGAATAAATCTATTGGGAGCTCGTCGGCTTCATTGGATATCTACTAACTCTGTGGGGGACGAATTCAAACATTGAATTTGCTACGTTATTTCGTTCCGTTGTTTTCACATTTACGTAGTATTATGTTCGTTCTCATTAAAAAAAAAAAGAATATTACAACCAAAACTACTAATATTCCCTCTAACCCTCCAACTAAGCTAAATTGCTTGTGCTAGGAGTTGGTTCTGATTGGTAGTGATTTTCATAAACTGTAAAGTAAAACAAAACACAATTTTTATCTTTATTCTCCACCACATATGCAATCTTTACCCTTGCACATGTGATGGAGAATGAAAATAAAAATAATAAAAATATATTCTGAGATTTATTCAAAAACACCTATTTCCTAGAACATCTTTTGTGGATTTTTTTACGATAGAGCTACAAGGAAGAGCCTCCTAAGCGCCAGTACCTATCAAAATTTATACGATTAATATAACAAAGGAAAGTCAGAACTAGATAATTTAATATTATTCTTTCAGTAACTCAGAAATCGTCTTCATAATGAGGCTTATTTTAATTCGGGATAAAGTTATAACCGAATTCTTGTAAGGTAAATAAATTTTGGAATTCAAGCAGGGGTTTCTCAAAAGAGAAACATGGCAGGCAGAAATGTTTATGTACACGTTTGAAGTTTTAGTGAAATAGCGTGATATTTTTTCATGTTTTTGATGAACCAGTTCGATGCGGGTAAAAACTTGTTTCAAACACAAAGAAATGGGTTCACAACTGCATGCACGAATTGAATATACCTGAATAACGTGTTGCATACAATTTTCAGGCAATTCAGTGCGCTGATGTTGAAGTGGTCACGTCTATAGCGTGTGATTTATAAGAGAGTAGAAGGGTTCGCTCTATTCGAAAAGGTCAGGGTTATCGGTAATGGCGGTCAAAACGACTAGATACTGGTGGGTACCGGTACACACAGGTACAGGGTGTCTCGATGAAGTATCAAACATATCACAATCTCACATTACTGATATTGCAACAGCTCGGCTGTTTAAATTCAAAACATAGTATTCCGATCAAAATGTTCGGGAGAGCCGATTTCCGATGTTTTCGATTGAATAGTTAGCTTACTTAAATTCACTGTAATATACCACTTTCCTACACGTGTGTGCGTTGTCCAAGACGTTATGGCTAAAAATCCACCATTTATATGCATAAAAACTCGAATTCACACAAATTTTGGAAAATAAAATAATACCGCGATGCGTCCTCTACGCTTTCCCGCCAAAAACTCAGTTACTATGTTTTGAATTTAAACAGCCGAGCTTTTTATGTTTATCTATTTGTTCCACATACTGCCATTATTACAGGTTGCTACCCAATGCAATGGCAGTAGACTATTATAATTAACATAATTAGAATGCAATTAATCAATATAGGTAGGTACAATATAAGACAATAGTAAATTAGACCACCTCCATTAAAATTAACAGTTAACAAAATTTGCATAAAAACATTGCTTATTATCAAGTCACAATTAGGTAAAATTAATTACACAATCAATGTCAATGTGTTTTGTAGTAAACATCCCACTAATGTTGAAAATGTGAAATTTTGTGAAGATTTTAGGATGTTTTTTACTCAAACACGCTCAACAGGCTGTACGGATCTGGTTGAAATTTGGTACAAGGATAGATTATAGCCCGGCTAGCCTACTTTTTAGACCCACTGGTTGCGGGATCAACCAGGTTCGCAACCGCTGGCACCAGATAGTAAATAATATTAATCATGTCAAATATTTCAAAAAGTGTGCATAATGTTGTCCAAATGACGTCATCTCATAATAATTTATAGGTTAATCTTGAGGGTTAGACAAAAAATTTAGGCCAATGTCCATTTAGTACGTGACTGGCACCACATTGATATTACGTGCATATAGGGCATATAAATATTACTTTTTTTTATGAGCACAGCGGAGTAGTAAGCTTTTAAGAGTAGTATTCGGGTATGAAGTTTACAGCATATCTATATTTTTATACTCGTTGTACGTGTTTATGAATTGGGATTCCGGCTTACTCTTTTTATGTTTGGCCATATTTTCTGTGTAATAGTTTTGAATTTCAGGTAATAGCACACAGCAATATTTTCCCTGGGTATTCACGTGTTTTACTGCTCGACTTGTTCATGGGTTACTACTGACGCTAGTGTTCGGCACATACAGTTATAGTAATGGGATTCGAACCAACAAAAATGTGGTTTACTACTAGCTATTGCATGCGGTTTCACCCGCGAGAAATTTCGTTCCCACAACCCACAGGAACCTACGTCTTTATGATTCCAAGTTATCAATCTATTAGCCTATTGCAGTCCACTGTTGAACATAGGTTTCTCCCAATGGGAGCTATAGTACCAAGCTATAATATTATTTAATTGTACATATTTTTTTTTCGTGCGGAATCCCCTCGGATACCTGCCCCGCCGGAGTCAGAAGGGACCTCCCCTTCTGACTGGTTTTCTTGCGGAAATCCTCACGTATACCGCTGCCGGAGCCGGAAGAGAAGGTTATGTCGGATTCGAATCGACTAAAACCGCATGCTGTCTGTGGGTCGTCGTCCTAGGCCGGAGGTAAGGTTGTTTCTGAGATATCCCTCGCACTCTGGCTGACCCAGGGCCATCTTTTACGGTCTGGCCCTCTTCGCGAGGTGGGACAATGGCGTGCCCGACTCGCCCCCGGGATGGGGAGGCGCGCCTACGTGCGCTGCCGCCGTGGCCTGCTTAATTGTACACCACAACCGACAGAATATATTAGAAATAACAGTAACGTGAATGTCATTTTTAAAAAAAAAAACCCTGTGCTAAAATTTGGTAGGTACCTTTCAAATTTAGAGAAAGCAGTCAATGTATAATTATACCTACTACTGTATAATACACCTATTTACTAAGCTCCTTATCGATTTTCACAGAGAAAAGTAGCATTGAAATGGGATTAGCGGTTTGTCAATTAAATTATTTGTACCGGAACGATTAGATTAGTGAATCCTGAACCAATATGTGGTATTACGCACACAATAATTGTTTGAATTGATTGCAGTAAAGCCAGTTCGTTTCGATATCTACCTACGATGAACGGCGTAGATGAATTTAGTAGAGGTTATTTTTATTTTACATATAAAAATATTGATTAGTACTCATTGCCAATAAGGTACATAATGTACATGGTTGACAAAAACCCTTACGGATTTGGCAACGACGCTTACATTCGTCTCGGGCTTTTATCTATAAATTTAAGTATCTATCAAGCTCACTTCACTTGCGAGATGGTCCACCTGCTTATTGACTTCCTTACGGGGTTGGGAAGTTATATGGCAGTTGCTTCTCCAAAAATCAAGATAAACCAGAAGAAGAGAAAGAGTAGAGGAGATAATATTTATTATTTAGTCATACAGTTTTTAACAAAACGATAGAAGTATGTATGTTATTAAAATATAAAATTCATGCTGTAAGGTTAAATTTACAATTTAGAATTTCCATTTTACTCCACATATTTTATTCAATTTAAAATTTAATCAGAGCAATCCGGCAGTTGTTTGAGTGTATTACTGACATGCAAAATTTACAAGTTCACCTGAATTTGGTGAAGCTTGTAATACTTAACTTGTGATTGCGGAAAAACTTTTGCGTTTACAAAAGATTAGTAGTAGCTGGTTGAAATCAAATCAATACGTTTGAAAGATTTTAAGAAAATAATGTTAATTCTGTACTTTCGCTAAACTAAAATTACAATTACAAAAGTTTATATCGACTGTATAAGGAAATTCAGTTGTTGTTTTGTTTTCAAAATCGACAAAAACTTATGCAAGTCATAATGATATTGATAGTTTAAAAATGTTTTAACTTTTAAAATAATCAAAACGAGACAAAATCTAAATTTAAATTTACAATTTTTTTTTAATGAATTTTTTATAGCATTTATTTTCGAATTTAAATTTACAAATTTTAATCAAATACATAGGGAAAAATTAATCTTCTCGGGCGGGACTCGAACCCGCGATCTTACCCTTTGACAAACTCGGCTACCGAGATACGCCCGATATGTTCCGTGTTTATGGCGATGGTGGAGTGTTTATCCACCGATGTTCTTACGAACTATCGGAACCAAAGATGATGCTACAATCATTATAAATAAATATTCCACAACATTCTACACAACGCTATCTAGACCCATGGTAAGCTTTTATAGCTTGTGTTATGGAATCTAGAATGCGGATAAACATACTTATATACTTTTTTTTTGTAAATACATACATATTATACATAGGAAGACCTAGACCAATGCAAATAGCTATATTCATGCATACAAATATTTGCACTGAGCGGGGATCGAATCCGCGCCTCCTGCGTGGCATTCGCGTGCACTACCGCCACGCCACAGAGGCTGTCCTCATTCTCATTCTTCAAATCATTATAGTTAGCATACTTAATGCTGTAAAATTCATTCTTACAAATTGTAGTCACGGCACGCTATATTTTATTGTGTTTTAGTTTATTTACTGAAAATGTATGATTAACACTAATTTTAACGAAGTCTTTTGTGATTTATTTGGATTTATAGTGTTACTAGCTTTTGCCCGCGACTCCGCCCGCGTAGATGTCGACCAAACAAAGCCTATGTCCTTTCTTCTGGTCTAATCTACCCTTATACCAAATTTCATCAAATTGGTTCAGTGGTTAAGGCGTGAAAGCGTAACATACAGACAGACAGACAGACAGATATTAGTATGGATATTCGCGTAAATTCTGACAGTATCAAATAAAGTAATTATTACTGTTTACTAGGAAAATATTGAAACCCCAACTGAAATAAAACACAGGCACAGGTAAATGGTAAATAACTTGAGTGTTTCACAAGTTTGTGGGGGAGCAAGGGTCAAAGAGTTACTTCAAATAAATACATGTTAAGTTAGAAAGGCTTCTAAAAACTTTCTACAGGCTTGTAGGCAAAGCTGGCAAGTAAATTTCAGGTAGGCACAAAATTATATTATACAGACATTCTACAAATATCTTACTAATATTCGAATACATAGGGAAAAAGAATCTTCTCGGGCGGGACTCAAACCCGGGTCTTTCCCTTACAGGGGGAATGCCTGACCAATTCGGCTGCCGAGACACGCCCGATATGATTCAAATTTCCCATCTTATACGTCTTTAAGTCTAAATATCTTAGTAACAGCTTCTGACAATGGGTTTTCAAAAACACTTTCACTTTTTAAAAAAAGAGCTGAACAGATCTAGATAAAATTTTCTTATAAAGATAAATACTTTAATCCAGTTGCTACTTGCTAGTCATCATTACGCAGTATATAACAAAGTTGCTTCTTCTGTCTGTCCCTCTGTAATATATCTGTAAGACTACGCTACGGCTTGTGATGCGGTTTCTTTTAATAAATAGAGTAATTTAAGAGGAAAATTTGTATGTGTAATCCATGCTTAATATAGTAGAGGGTGCAGCGGGAACGGGATCTGAAAAATTGGCGGTACGAAGTTCGCCGTCTCAGCTAGTTATAAGAGACTATCAATCTACAATAAGAAACAAGTAGAGAATCTATAATTGTGTGGCGTGGCGGTAGTGCACGCGACTGCCACGCAGGAGGCGCGGGTTCGATTCCCGCTCAGTGCAAATATTTGTATGCATGAATATGGCTATTTGCATTGGTCTGGGTGTTTCTATGTATAGTATGTATGTATTTACAAAAAAAAGTATATAAGTATGTTTATCCGCATTCTAGATTCCATAACACAAGCTATAAAAGCTTACCATGGGTCTAGATAGCATTGTGTAGAATGTTGTAGAAAAAAAAAATGTAAATTTTAATATGTAATATTGCATATTTAAGCATTCCGGTGGTTCAACAACTGAGAGGCAAATATTATGGCAATATTGGTTTTCAGATTACATAGAATTGTAATCAATCACTTCCAAAATTGTCGATTTCACTTAGCTACACAATTTTGTTTGTAATTGATAAGTTCATATCGACAGTTGTAGGTTTTGGCCGCTTCATAGTTCGACTGAAGTCCACAATGAGGTTACCCGCAAACTACAGCAAAGTGTACCGCATGCGGAAGCCATACGGTTCCGTCCGTTTGACAACCACACATGCGGGGCAAGTGCATTCTGTCTGTGAAGCTCATCTCTACTGAGTTAGGTAAAAGCTCGGTTGAAATGATGAGTCGTTTCTGTTTGACATAATATCATCACAGCATATTTAATAATATAGATAGTACAGAACTAAAAAAATACTTATGTGACTTATGTCTGCTAAACTGGTTACAATGTGGCCTCGTCCTGAGAATACTCCGGCGAGAAACTGAACAGCTTTTGTAATTCAATCAATCAACCGAAACATTGATGGATTGATACATTTGCTAATATTGTATCGCATTATTTTATGGAAGAAGTACAAGTTTTCTCGCAATATTTTTGATGTACTGCGTAACTTTTGAAATGCCAACAACATTTACGAAACAATAAAGATATTATATTCTGTCGTTTCCCAATAACAGCTGTGTTTGCACTTAAAAGCCCGAGGTCCCCCTTTTTTATCATATCTTGTCTGTTTCTGGAGTGACTACCGTCTGAACTCCTAACCACGAGAAAAAAGCTCACACCAGGACTTTGTCCATGGTTTAGTAGGCGCATCGATTAGCAGATGTGGTCCGCCTGGGCCTTAAAGAAGTCGATCAGACCCTGTGTACAATACACCCTACTATGCAATGTAATAATATTACAAATTCAAATTCTCATGTGTTCCAGGTATAGATCTTACAACACAATGTTATAAAATATCAACATGAAGCCCTGTAGAGGCACAGCAAAATAATATACCTAATATTAAATAAAATCGTTATATTAAAATTTATAAATTAAATAAACTTATTAAGCATTAAATATTTTTCATCTTAGTTCACTTTACAGTACATCGTGTTTGTTGTCTCCTCATATGAGGATCCATAGGCTTACCAAAATAGTTTACTACATAAGTAAATCGTCAGACAGTAAAGATCTACTCCTATATAGATAATTATACATGGCAACGCTTTTCTCCCTTCGGTGTAGGCAATAAAAAATCGGTTATAAAAATATGTCATGAGCATTAACCTTTACACCGCTGCTGTTAAAATTATCTCATCTACCATCATACCTGTATTTGAACACGGTTTGAAGTTACAGGTTATAAAGGTGAAATGCAACAGTGCGAAACATGGTGTTAATTTAAATTGGAAACAAAACTATCAGCGAAAATATATTGCAACTTTAATATTATTATATTGCAAATTAATTAATAATAACATTTATGCAGTGTACAGTCAGCTTGGTCCAATGTATTAAGATCAAACTATGTTATTGATTTAAATTGTGTTATTGTTGAAACTAAAGGTGTGCATACCTTTTTTTTTTTTTCGTGCGGAAATCCCCTC
Organism: Eilema sororculum; assembly: GCA_914829495.1. Classification (NCBI taxonomy): domain Eukaryota; kingdom Metazoa; phylum Arthropoda; class Insecta; order Lepidoptera; family Erebidae; genus Eilema; species Eilema sororculum. The sequence goes on from OU618550.1 coordinate 17,607,786, forward strand.
GGATACCCCCCCTGCCGGAGCCGGAAGGGGAGGTTATGTCGGACTCGAACCGACTTAAACCGCACGCCGACTGTGGGTCTTGGTGCTAGGCCGGAGGTGAGGTTGTCATAGACATATCCCTCGCACCCCGGCTGACCCAGGGCCATCCCTTACGGTCTGGCCCTCCTCAGGAGGGGGGACAATGGTGTCCCTAACTCGCCCCCGGAATGGGGAGGCGCGCTATTCAGCGCGCCGCCGCTGTGGGAGGTGTACATACCAAATATCAGAACATTCAGTCAACAGGAAGGGGAAAAACTTAGGCATTGAGATCATTTTGAGTACTTTGTTAGTCAAGATCGATCTGATGCTGATTGTACCCAGTGGTTAGCTTGGACTTCAATGATGCAGATAGGTCTCTGAACTTTTTTTGTCATTATTTATATAATATAACATAAAAAGCAATAATAAATATACAGATTAATTTAGGCTTGCTTATCTCTCCAGACTATAGTTTCGTTAGTATAAAAGGGTATCGATTTCTCAAAGCAAATCATTCCTAGTTTCGTCGTCTTAAGATATTGTTGTAGTTTAATAAAAGTCTTGAAGAAGTTTTCAGTCGTTTGTCTCCTATACTCAACACCGCCACATCGCCACCACCACTCATATAACTGCACTCCCTACTGAATCAAAAGAGTTTCGAGAACTCCATTGTGGTGCGCAACATAATTACCACCTTCAACTAGGAAGATCCGGCGAACGCCAACAAATAATATTCTTCACATAATCTTAGAAATAATCCGGAGTATAATTTGAAAATTTGACGAAATGTAGAACTCATTTTCTTCTTATTGTGTCAACGACTCACTTTTATAAATAATAACACAATCTGGGAATAGAATTCTGCCATCATAACTCGCTGTCAGTGGCCTTATTTAGATCGTCTTTAGTACAGGAAGTGGGACATAAGCGACAGGAGACCAAATGCGCAATGAACTGCACGAGGGCACCGCAGTCACATGCAATTAAGCCCGCGTCTCAGATTTTGTCTAGACCGAGCAACTAGTGTACGTAGACGATTAAAAGACTTTTACATGGGTCAAAGGAGGTTACAACCAATAAAACTTTTTGTTATTTTTGTGTAGAGAACATCATAGGCCTAATTCAGGGTTATTGGATGGGTTATTGGTTTGAGAATTCGGGTACTATGTTCCCGATTTTCCACCTTCGGCGTCCTGTCTATATCAGCTACTTTTCCAAGAAATATTTTGATAGCAGTAATAGAAGTGCAAGCACTTTCTAGTTCACACACGAACAATAAAGCTTTTCAAACTTCAAATAGAATATTACAAATATAACTGCCAACTGCCACTTTAGCCGTGGGCCAAGACAATGTTATCATTTCGTGTTACAGGTGCGAACGAGAATTGCACTAGCGTAAAGTGACTTTACGATGTTGAAGCAGAAATAAAATGGTTTATAGCAGAAGTAAATAACTTGGTTTAAAAGTGTTAAAGAGAAAACTCTCGGTACAGTTTTCTGCCTGAGATTATTCCTACATATAAATAAGCTGAACACATTTATTGTATTAATTTGATAATAATTTGTAGAATATAATGTGATTTATGTATCTGTTTCGTAGAACCGATATTTCAAGATAAGTAGACTTTAGGTCTAGAGTCATTTAAGCATTATTAAATCCTACTAACATTATAAATTTATGCCTTTATTTCTGGAATAGGTTCCTATTGGTTGTGGGAAGAACGCGAAATCAAATCACGGAACCCTTGGCTGCTCGCTATGCCATTCATTTTCACGCCTCCAATTTAAGCATGGTGTTATTTTATGATTCGTTTTGAACACATAGCTGTTTTCCCTATGTATTCGATTTGTTCACACGAGGCTCAAAAGAAAGCCGATAATATGCCACTAGGGTTAAGGGACATCTGTAATCGCTCTAAATTGAAAGCACACATGGATTTAGTTGTCCCCTCTTGGATAAGCGATAAGTCGTAAAACACCCACAAACGGAAAGCCGATCTTTCATTTGTGTCAAAGTTCGGACAGTGTCATCGCAAAAAAATACTATTCCTTAGTCGCCTTGTACGACACCGCATGGGCAGAGATAAGGTGGCCCAAATTCTACTCTGCCGGGAACCACGGAGCTATAGACTAGCGTCCTATTCCATTATTATTATAAATCAGATCCATACTAATATTATAAATGCGAAATACATCTGTCTATCTGTCTGTCTGTATGTTATGCTTTCACGCCTAAACCACTGAACCGATTTAAATGAAATTTGGTTTAAGGGTAGGTTAGACCATGAGAAAGGACATAGGCTATGTTTGGTTGCGATAACTAACATCCACGCGGGCGGATCCGCTGGCAAAAGCTAATAGATATTTAGATGTTAGTTACTCGATCACGCTCAAATGGCTTCACTTATCTGACTATTTATTTAGTACAGGTATAAATTATACTGTTTTTTTTTTTATACCACTTAGGTGGCAGACAAGCACACGGCCCACCTGATGAAAAGTGGTTACCGCGGCCTATGGACGTATGCAACACCAGGGGCGTTACACTCGCGCTGCCTACCCTGAAGAAACCTTCTAATGCCCCTCTTGAAGAACCCCATATTGTAGTCGCTTGGGAAAACCATGGCAGGGAGTTCATTCCACAGCTTGAGCGTACGTGGGATGAAGTTCCTTTCATACCGCACGGTACGCACCGTATTCGGATGCAATGTGTGGGGATGAATTCCCTGTCTATGGCGAGCGGTGCGATGATAGAATGTAGCTGTGGGCATCATGTCAAATAATTCATCTGAGCACAGACCATTATATAGGCGGTAGAAAACACACAGTGAGGCAAAATCCCTTCTGAGGCTGAGAGGTTCCACATCGCCTGCGAGTATGGGACTGTCGACGAGCCTCAACGCACGTCTTTGCACCGAGTCGAAAGGGTTAAGCTGGCGTGCGGGCGCTCCGGCAAAAAGATGATAGCAGTACTCCATGTGGGGCCGAACCTGTGCCTTATAAAGAAGGAGTCGCTGCCCGCAGTGAAGTACTGCTTCGCCCTGTTAAGAACTTCAAGTTTCTTTGTTGCCAGCTTGACCTTGTCCTCTAAATGACTGCGGTACTGGACGTCACTTGAAATGTCGACGCCCAGGATCCCGATACTCGGGGCAATGGTAAGCCGTGTGCCCAGGAATTGCGGCGCTACAATAAATGGGGTTTTCTTAGCGGTGAATACACATACTTGTGTCTTGGTGGGGTTGAACTGGACCAGGTTTAGTCGACCCCAATCGGATACTCCCGAGAGAGTAGTCTCGATTTCTGACACAAGTTGTTCGTGACTCCCCTCCACCTCGGACTGGGGGATGTTTGCACGGCCCGTGTAACATGCGTCTCCAGTACTGTCGTCCACATAGCAATGAATGGAGTCATCCGACAGCATGTCATTAATATGCAGCAGAAACAGGGTCGGAGACAACACGGAACCTTGTGGGACACCAGCGTTTATGTCCATGCGGTCCAAGCGACTGCCGTCCACGACGGCTTGGATGCTTCTGTTGGACAAAAAGCTGGAAATCCAGTTTTACAGCCCCTCAGGGAGTTCATAAGATGGTAGCTTCGCAAGAAGACCTCTGTGCCATACCCGATCGAAGGCCTTCGCTATATCTAGGCTGACCGCTAGTGCCTCACCTTGGCTCTCGATGGCTTGCGCCCAACGGTTTGTGAGATACACAAGAAGGTCACCGGTCGAGCGACGCTGGCGGAAGTCGTACTGTCGGTTGCTCAGAAGATCTTTACCCTCAAGGTATCCCAGGAGCTATGTGTTAATGACACGCTCCATAACCTTCGAGAGAAGGGAGGTTATAGCGATGGGCCAGTAGTTGGACGGGTCTGTCCTGTCGCCTTTCTTAGGCACAGGATGCACGTATGCGGTCTTCCACGAAGCTGGAACTCGTCCAGTGGAGAATGGTATAACACGTAGGCTATTTTTAACCTTAGAATATCCCGCTACCCATGTACTACGGGAATGGGATCAGAACTCCTTGCTGGTAACTTCTACCTTCACGAAATTCTCTAGTATCAAGCTGGTACGGGATTTAAATTTCCAATTTAATAAAAAATATAATGATTGAACAATCAAATCACTACGGAAAATAAGAGAAATCCGGTTCTCAGCATTCCATTGATTCACCGTGCGGTCGCCGGGTCCACGGCGTGGTACAGAGAGGAACACTGTGACGGCGCCTGGGACTTGCGACCCAGATGTAGGTTTAGGGTGGCCACCTTGTTATGTATCAGCGCTCACCTCCACCATCAGTCGTGTTCCCTCCTCTACCTATCCAAATTTGATAAGATCCAATCAACGCCGTTTTAGATATTCGTTTGAGTAAATAGCTTACTGAAGCTCTTGGCAATCCGAGGTCTAACTCGTTGGTCGTCAAAGTATTTGTTTATTTTCAGAGCGTGGTCTTTAGGTATATTAGTTTTCCACGGTACTGTGAGTTCTATTATATCCTATTTAACATTCCGTATTCCATTTATTTCGTTCGAAAATCATTTTACCATTGCAAATATAGAACTGAAACCGATATTACCATCAGTACTACACCCTGTTTATGTTCGGTAATACGGCAAAACATTTGTTTTATTTTTCACAACACAATGGTCCTCATTAACAGCCAGTCTCCTAATTATTGCTGGCTTAGTTTTTGGGTCGGTTCAATACCTACTTATTATATTAGGTATTGAACCATTTCTAAATGTTCGTGTAAACAAAGAATATTATTCTTCGTTTACACGAAGAAATGATGTTCAAATCGCAATTGAGATCTTCTAGTAGATTTAAATATAAATATTTGTTGACACTAAGCATAGTTTAGTAAAATAAAATTGTATACCTAACGATGTTTGTCAGGATTCTAGAGAACCTACATTAGATATAGGTACCTATACAATATTATATAAATAAATATAAACACCCAGACACATGCCAATAGATATATTCATGAATACAAATATTTGCACATGTACTATCTCTGAAATAGCAATCGCACGATGACATAGCAGATTGACTTTGATCGAGAGAAAAAATTGGGTTCAAAAACGATTTGTTCCATTTTAAAAACCAAACTGAAAAGCTACTCGGACATCGACCTTTGATATCTGCATGATTAATGAAAACTGATTGATCAATTTCCGCCTCAGTATGTGAGGAAGTAGGGTTAAATGGGAATCGTAATTTGAATTTGGAAACTTTTGAAAATGTACTGATTATGTGTACAATTTACAATATATGACATTATAGATGGACAAAGTATCACTATACCTCCTGAAGAACATTAAAATGTTTGTTTGCTGTATTAAAATTTTAAAAGTTAGGTGAATTTTATAACCTAACCTAACCGTAAACCGTAACCCCAAATATAAAAAGAGAAGTTGTATGTCAGCTCACACACAAATACAGCAATTTAGATATGGTTTCGTTAGTTTGACAGCTTAAACGAGTATTGTCAATATGATTGAGATAGATCTTAGCTAGTACTAACAGACGTTCTATTATTTATGAAAAATCTTATTATATTTATCATTTTTTGAATTGATATTTTACTAACAATAATAACATTATTGTTAGTAAAATAAATTACCTAATTAGCTAAAGGCTAACTTATTATGTAAAAAAATTAACGTTAGAATGAAAAAGAATTTTGTAACTGTACTTAAAAATTGACAATTGTTGTTATTTCTGTAACTCTGTAATTTGACAATTATTGTATAATGACAAAGTTTTACTTAGAGACCTCTATAAACGATTAAACCTACTCTCCACCTTGAGGTTGGCAGAATCATCGGTACCCATAAAACCGATGCAAGGCGCCATTTTAATAAAATAAGAAGAAGAAGAATGACAAAGTTTGCATGTCGATAGATCGACGAGACATACCGCCCTTTTAGAAACCAATATTATATAACATCCTTCACACTGTGTTTCATGGAAGTAAAGATTATATATCTATTTCTATTTTCATTTCGAGTATCGACAGCTCATTTATGTCGAAAATATTTTTTTCTGACTATTAGGTTTTTACAGTTATTTCTGTCCATCATTTGAAATTTGAACAACATTATCGAGACATCGTTAGTTTGGGCACTTCATAGTTCCTTATGTTATTATAAATTGTTCAAAAGTAGAATAGATATTAACATAATAATATTGCTACCCTATTTTCCTCCACAAGTTTTTGGAATTGTTAGTAAAACTTTGTTGAATTCTCAAACATTGTACGAAATATTATTTTTTAATTGCTCATATAGATTAAAATGCAAATTGTTTGCAAGGCGAATGGAAGAACTTTCTTGTACCTGTTATTAAGGTGCTCGAGCTTTAGCTCCCTTCTTTAAATTTCTCTCATTATTTTTCCCCCACTTTACTCTCTAAAGATTGCAACTGCGACTAACAATTGAATTGTATGCGTTTAGTTCACACTGTTCACAGTAATAGTTCATCATTTAGTCATATAAAACAACACTTTCCAACGTGAAAATATTCACATTTCTCACCGTCCCCTTTTGTTCTATAAATGTCGCGTCGCCCTACATGTCAGTTTTCAATTGACTTCAACTGACTAGGGGGTACAACACGATTGCGGAGCGGAAAATAAGCGAAGCGAGAAATGTGTCTGAGGCAAATATGTATTTTGTAAATCAAAAACTTAAACTTTAGAATTTGTATTTTTTATACCGTTTAGGTGGCAGACGAGCATACGGCTCACCTGATGGAAAATGGTTACCGTGGGCTATGGACATAAGCAATACCAGGCACGTTATACTCGCGCTGCCGACCCTGAAGAAACCTTCTAATGCCCTTCGTGAATAACCCCATATTGTAGTCATTTGGGAAAATCACAGCAGGGAGTTCATTCCACAGCTTGAGCTTGCGTGGGTTGAAGTTCCTTTCATACCGCACAGTGCACACCGTTTCCGGTCGCAGTATGTGGGTGAAATCCCTGCCTATGGCGAGTGGTGTGATGATAGAATGTAGATCTGGGCATCATGTCAAACAAATCATCTGAGCACTCACCATTGTATAGGCGGTATACCACACACAGCGACGCGAAGTGACCCGTAGTGTCTATAACGCAAAATTATTACTACCCAGATACACGAATTTATATGGTAAAAAAACATTAAAATACATCATACCATGCCTGATAAATAAATTACCCAAATCCTTAAAGAACGTAATAACCGAACAAAATTTTAAAAATAAACTCAAACAACATTTTTTACATAGTAAAGTTAACGAGTAATTCTTTTTTCATGTGTTTTGAGGAGCAGCCTGTATGTCACCGAGATTGCGTTGCGTAGGATCGGTGCAGCCGCCGATGCGCGCTTGCTCATTATTGTAGACTACCCTCTATTATCACTTATTGTATTATCCTATTATATTGTATAAAATAACCATTGTGATGACTTGTGTTACGAACCTACATTTATTTAAGTGACCACTGACGGCTATATTGCCCAGTAAAACTCTAATGAGTTTTTGTGGTATTATTTTGTAAATACTTTATAAGATATTTGTATATTTTGTTTCATAAATAAAAAATAAAAAAAAGTCTCCTGAGGTTCCACATCGCCTGCGAGTATGGGATTGTCGACGAGCCTACCCTTGTGCAATTGTACCTTGTGAATTTAAAGTTATAACCTCTGTCATATTCATATCCATAGTCATCCACAGTCATAGACACATAGTCATAACCATGTAACAAATAACTCATTTATCCAGCCAGATACCCATCAGCTACCTTTTGATAAATTTAATTTAAACCACTCTGAGTAACTATTTCAATTTTACCTCATTCCACTGCTTACACTAAGTCGGAGAATACAGTAGCCTATGTTTAGAAATTAAGTAGTATCTACACCTTTCACCTCAGTAAGTTTGTTCGTTTAAAAAGATTAGTTTGCTAATGGCATCAGTAGCGTCAGTGTCCAATATTTTAACATTCTTTACTCTAGGTAACAATACCCCTAATAAATGCCCAACAGATGGCACTAGACACAGTTTGATGAAATATATCCTCGTGCAAATTCATGAAAATAGAAAGTATAGACTGCAAATTCTTTTATAACACCTACATTATTATAACATAGTGTAGCTTCAAATATTAATTTATTAAGTGTGCCACCCTGAACCAGAGCTTCAAGTAATTATCTAAAACATTTGAGAACCCAACCCAATTTTGGTCAGTAATCCGGGAAAGTATTTTGTTAACTACTCGTATATAAATTTGAATTGTTGCGTGCTCATGACGCAAATAATATTAACAGTCCAATTTAATCTAATTTTAGTTTCTTACGTATCGTTCGTTTCATCGTTGTTTTAGACTCCATATTGACAGTAAATTAACTGTTGTTTAAATATTAGTTATTCTTTCTGAAAATTTCTAGTTACTGTTTCGTGGGTAGAAAACGGAATAACCTCAGATTGCAACTGGAAAAAATATGATAAAATACTGACCACTGCTAATAAGAACGATATTAGTATCTTTGCAAATCACAACCACGATAAAGCTGTGAACTACAGTACAGTAGAGCACGTCATTTCCAGCCTACAGATGATAATTGCGGTTTGTTATTTACAGTTATAAGACAAAGTAACCACCAACTGTAATTAACCGTTAATCTGTTGAAGATACAGGTCAGTTATTTATTTACCCCTACGGATATATAATACAGAATACAGGACCAGACAAAGGTCAGGCTAGATCTTTCACATTCGTATATTCAAAGAGATTAGGCTTATGCAATTTGTATTCATCAAATTCATTGTTTCACCTTTCATTTACATACACAGAATATTCAAATTATATTTAAAGTATAGTATTAAATGCCAGTCAGGCTGAAGGGGCAGGTCTATAAAACGATCATTAGACCTGTCCTCTTACACGGCTGTGAGGCGTGGCCGCTGTTGGAGCGGCACAAGCAGATGCTGCGTGTCACGGAGATGAAAATGCTGCGGTGGATGTGTGGAGTCACGCGTAAAGATCGCGTGAGGAACTCACGCATCCGAGGCAGCCTTCATGTCCGTGACATCGCAGATAAAATGCAAGAGAGCCGCCTCCGCTGGTGCGGCCACGTCTTGCGGAAACCGCCCAGCTACGTGGGTAACAAATGCCTGGCAATGGCGCCCCCACCCGGTCCAGGTAGAAGGGGTAGGCCCAAGAAGTGCTGGCTTGGAGGGTGACATGCGTGAAAACGGTCTCACTACCTTGGACGCCCAAGATCGTGCGAAGTGGAGGAGGAAGAGCCGGAAGGCGGACCCTGAGCTCCGAGGGCACCGTGGCCTCGGATGCAATCAGGACTAACGTCTTTATGTGGATGATGATGATGATTAAATCGCTTATAACAGGACCAAGCAAGACCGTTTCAATTTATATGGATAACAATTTCAGTTTAATACTCACTGAAGAGAGAAATAACGATAGTAAAATAGATGTTAATGCTCAATAAAAGAACATACTGAACTATATAGATACTAAGAGAAAATAAAATAAAGTTGGCATTAAAATGAAAAATATAGCTAGACAGTTGTCTGCTAGTTACGAGTACTTTGGTACAGTGACAGTATTTAAGGATGTGGTACGTCGAATTTTTTACATGGACGATTAACTATTCTGCTCTAAGTATTAACTCATCTACATAAATTGATCGAGTTTATACATCATTGTTTATGGCAAATATGTCACTAACTCCACCATTTGGACGCTATTGTGTAATATTACGATAACCCAAATAAAGTTTATGTACGTAAATATTTTATTTATTTATTTTAGGTTATTTTAATGCGAGTGTGATGGGCACTTTTGAAACAGGAGCGATCAGGGGCGGGTTATTTGATTAGTACATGAACATGGAATTGCTTGTTGTATACAATTTTGACTTTTTAGTAGGTACCTAATTTCATTTAGTATTTATTTAGGTATTGAGGAGGTGATTAAAAAAGTGTCCGTTCAAGAACTAAGCTTCTTTATTATATTACCGGTATGATGCCAAAACCCAGTTAGTTGAATTTCTTGTTGATATTCTACTGTTTTTTCAAACGCATTTTTACAATCATCATCATTATCGTCGTGGACTTTTACCAATTCAGTGGAGGTAGGCTTTCCAATCATAAAATATTTATTTTTAAGTACGTTTAATTTTTATATTGGAACCGGATACCTGTGACTGAATCCTTAGTCTGCAATGTCTCATTTTACTTTTATCTCAGTATAAGACTTGTCTCATAAAAGTGCTATCACTTGCAACAGTCTAGATTTTATCACTCGGTTGCACTCTTATTTAGAACTGGGGCCTTACTCTTATGCTTCTCATAAAAGTCAGTTTATTTAAAAGTTACTTTGCTTTCATTGTGTGAATCGGATTTGGATCGTTGTTATCCCTCGGTATTTGTGTACTGTATCATTTAAGTAAAATATAACAAATAAAAATATATCCACTACAGTAAGAGATACTGTTATACCCAGTTTAACCACACTACACATAATTGAGAACATACATAACATAACATAAACTCACGCCTGTATTCCCCAAGGAGTAGGCAGAGGTGCTAGCACCCACATTTCGCCAGTTTATGTTTAGGTCCCAATGTAATAGGTGGCGAGCCTGTTGCCATTAACCGGGCACTTATAAACCTGCGATAAATACACACATAACTTCGAAAAGCATCGAAATGTCATTGGTTTCTTCTTCTCATTCTCATAGGTTTACATTTAGCAAAGGTTTTGTATGTTCTAATTCTTAAAAACTACGATATTTAACATATTTCGTCACATGTAAACCTATGAGAATGCCGTAAGGCGAAACCGGTCAGGTTCAATATAATAAATATTGTGGAAAATGTACAAGTGTTCTCAATATGTGTAACAATAAATTCCACCAAGTGCCATCAATCAACAGTATAAATAGTACACATAACACTAGTTGCCTAAGTAGCCTGTTGGATGCCGACTGTCCGATTCACACTAAGAAAGTCACAAAGTGAGATTAAAATAATACTACTAGAGAAGGTACTAGGCCACCTGCCCCAGGCAACATTCGTTGACGACTGTCATGTATATGTCAAATCCCATACAGTCATTCGTCATTCTATTCCACGACGGCCAGCGAGTTGCCACTTGTCTAAAGGACCTGAACGGAATGAACGACTTTTATCAAAAATAATATTGCAGAACGTGTTTCTCAGCTGTAAAGCTGAAATATGCTGATCGATCTACTTGCTGTAAAGGTATTGAAATTTTAAATGAGCGATCGCTGTCAGCTAATCCATAATGCTTTGAATTGAAAGAGAAAGTGAAACGTCAATCCTGTTTTTCCGTTATAGGTTTAGTAATCAGTCCTCAGATCAATTTTATAGAATTGGTAAAAAGAATAATTGTTCGATCTGCTTGACCTTCCGGAGACTAAAGATTTTTTACTTTTAGTTCTTGAACGGACATTTTCAGACAAGGATTAAAATACAATGTTTATGATGATTTCATTTACCTAATAGTTTCTAATATTAGTACTTCAATAAACACGAAGGTAATACGGATGACCTGCTATAAACTTAACCATTTCCAAAGTGAGACTGAGTAATTATATGGGATTAAAACTATCTTGATTTATGAGGATTTCGTCATAATAACCAACATAATATCCCTACTCTTACAAATTTTAACCAAAAGTGATTTATGATATCATTTCAACCGACTGTCAAATAGTAAATAATACTCTTGTAATATAAATAGATAGATAGGGCTCCACCAAGATCTATGGAACCCCATAGGCCAACTGCACTTGCAAGGTACGTCTGCTGATTGACCGATGAGGCTTTCATTTCGAGGTTGGAAGGTAGGACGTTTGTTATTCTCATCAAAGCCGACAAGTGAAGTCAAAGAATGAAGCGGACCCCACGTTCCTCTTTACGTACGATTTTGTTTTTTTCATATAAACATTCAACATAAAATATAAACATTCGAATTGAGAAACTCCTCCTTGTTTGGAAGTCGTTTAAAAAAAGGTACAGTAAAGGCGAGAATTTTCCAAACATTTTGAGATAATTGACTAACCCACTTCAAGTCACAAAAAATAGTCGTTCAACGTGTTTTTTTTTTCACAAAATATTGTTTAAACCTTTAGTCTTCACAAAACAAAATCCCGAGAATTCACGTGATCAGTGTGAAAACCCGCAATTGAAAGCGTCACCGGATTTATGAAATTAATTGGCAATTCAATTCCATTCGGTATTTCATTTATTTAATCAAAAAAATCATAGATTGACATTTTCAGGGTTGGAGAGACCTAGAAATTGAATATATCTAAAATTTATATTTCTGATGGAATGAGGCTGTTTTATATCTAACAGGATAATAAATAGCATAAATAGCAGGATAATAAAAAGGAAGAGCAGTCCCCCTGTAAGGGAAAGGTCGTGAGTTCGAGTCTCACTTGAGCATTTCATTTTTTCCAATGTTTTTCGAGGATAATAAATAATGTATATAAAAAAAATACAATCCAATTCAGCCTTAATGGCAAGGTCAGAAAAAGTTTAAGGTAAACGGTTAGCTGAAGCTTACTCCCTATTTCGCGGGTTTGAATATAGAAATTGATGAAATGTTTGAATTTATTAAACTCTCCCTCTATAGAGGGGCTATGTTGTATATATGTTTGGTTAAAAAGTGTGTGTGTGTGTATGTGCTTGTAACCTTATATATAATTAATTATACATAATTATTTATAACGGTCTGGCTCTTTAGTTTCCATCTAATATAATAAGGTTTTACCAATAGGTATAAATCTGGCTAGGTAAAGTTACGGACATAATTATTCGGTCAAAATTATCCGCGTTGACACTTTGTACTACAATTATTATATGTAAGCCCTTATTATCATCAAATTAATTTTCATGATAAATTACATAATATTATTCTGTTATACTTAACAAAATTAACATGACGTAACATGCCACTGAACATACCTAAATCAAAATGTAATGTTGAAACGAGATATCATTAGTCAACCCTTGTCATGTAAATTTCTGTATTTTTCGAATTACACCCAAAATCATGGTAATATGCTATTAAAACTGAGTTGACTGCTAGTGTTTGAAAACTTGCAATATCTTAAGGCAACCTTTGGATGGACCAAAATCCTAGATGGACCAAATATGCCTATTTGGTCCATCTAGGATTTTGGATTGTGCCCAGTTGGCTAAAACCTCCCAACATTGGGAGAGGCTAGGCCTCGTCCAGCAGCGGACTGCGATAGGTTAACTGATTGATTGTTTGGACCAAATAGCATATTGGGGAGTAATTATTGAAATAGGAAAGAGAAAAGACTGATGTAATTAAGACTAGGTTCATCATCTACTTATACAGTAAAAGCATTAAGAGCTTTGGAAAAAATCTTTATCATATTGAAGAGAATAATAAACACCTTACATTATATTACTTTTTTTGGCGTGACCAATACTGTAAGTATTATGTCTATATAGCAACAGGGACACGGTATTTTGTTTTACAAATGAAGTAAAAACAACATTATCCGTCAGTCAAAACAGACCCCAACCGCAAAAATTTACACAAACAATTTATAAAATTAACTTTGGCGATACGAAAAGCAAATACTTAAATTAAACATATTCCCAAAGTCGACTAAATAATGTTCAAACACTAAAGATATACAGTTCCCTGATATTGGATCAAAGAGAAATCAAATAGTAAAGAATTACTGGATATCGGTCAACGTCGAATAGGACAAGCAGTTGAATTGATTTTTCTTATTTGTGACTTGAGCAGAAAGGGAAACTTAACAAGGTTGCTTGTAGGCATAGGCAAGCGGGCTCCATTTTCGACCACACCATTACTTACCAACAAGTAAGATAGAGATCAAACGCGACTAAAAAATGGCACTCCGGGAAAGCCGACAGAAGTGAAAACAGTCTGTATCAAAAGTGCTCAACACGCCTAAAAATATTTCGCTTCAAAGAGGTTTCACATATAAATTGGCACAATTTTTGAAATAGAATCTATTAGCCGTGTAGAATTTAGAACAATAATGCGAGTTACATGATTTCAGGGGTGCGTCCTCGTGCTCCTACTAAATAGTCCTACTGGTAGGAGCACCAGGACACCCATGTCCTGGTGCTCCTACTGAACATAAAAACCAAGAGGAATAAAATAATTTCTAAATTTAATTCTTTTTGCTCCTATCGCATTACATATTGTACAGTCAACCGAAAAATACTTAAGAGGAAATTAAACGAGGGTCAGGAATTTTAAATAGTAGTATAATTTAGTGGTAGTATTTTTTTCCTAGGATCGATATTTTTTTATTTATAGTCCAAAAGGTGGTGAATCTTTTTGACATAGGAAAAATTCCTAGTAGTAATTTTCAATCAGAATTCGCTGGGGGATCTCACTGGTAGATGATCTGGGCCTCGATTCTGCTAAAACCAAACAACACAATGGTGCCACCGCTACTGCAAAAAACGGCATTAAATAATAGACTTTAAAGCGATGGGGTCCAGAAGTCCAAAATTCAATGACTTTTTGCAGAGTAATTGAAGAAGTATAATGAAACTGTTTTCATTTTATTTTGAACTTTTTAGCAGTAGGTACAGGGTGTCTGGTGGCAAATTTGCATTAAAAAAAACGAATATCTCAAAAAGTTATAAGCGGAGCGGAGAGAGGGTAGTGTCTTTCGAATCACTGATCGTGCGGATTTCCCAGTCACGATGTTGTAGTGGACGGGTGACCATCGCGCGTACGCTATCGATGCATTTTCCAAAAGCAACGATTCCTACGTACTCGCTCGTCGACAATTTTGTTCACACTTCAAAATTCGACGGAAGTCAGAGTCCCGTGGCCTATTTAATAGATTATTTATTTTATGGGGCTACATCATAGAGAGAGTAGGTACGCCAGCAATCCATGAACTATTGTGGAACTAAAAGACAACATTCGGCAAGAATCGATTGAACCGAGCTTACTACAGCGTGTGGTGCGGAATCTATCTATCTATCTATCTACGATGCTCCGTTTTGCACAATGTGTGCAATATGATGGAAGACATTTGGATGACATCATCTTTAACAAAAAATCCGCAATTATGTACTTTACATTTAAATACTTGTATAAAAACTATATGTCAAACAGTACCTTTTTTATTTAATTTTGAAAACATAAATAAGTCACCACCATCACCCCGTATAGAAATAAAATCTAAAATTTAATGTCATTTTTTGCTGTGACCGCGACACCACAATGATTTAGCTTTAATAGAATCGAGGGCCTGGAAGGTTCTGGTGGTAAACCATACTTTGGTTTAGACGAGGATTAGAATATAGACGGATAAAAATAGAAGGGAAATTCGAATTACATCGGGCGTGTCTCGGTAGCGAAGTTGGTCAAGGCATTCCCCTGTAAGGGAAAGATCGCGGGTTCGAGTCCCGCCCGAGAAGATTCATTTTTCCTATGTATTCGATAGAGGAAATTTGTTTTCTTTTTCGTTATAAAAATAATACACATTTTAGAGCTTCAATTTTTGTTATCCTCTTGGTCGTTTTTGCATATTATTTTACACAGTCCATGAGTTGAATTTCATAGAGAAACCTATTTTCAAACAATGATCCAGGTCGACTTTCATATTACTGCACTGTCATATTTCACTACTCCTTGTTTATATTATTGCTTTCCTTTGAAGAGCAAAAGGTACAGTCCCGCTTTTCCTTTTAATTAAAACGGGAATAAATATGCTGTCATTCCCAAGTAATAAGTATGGCCAAATACCTAATCAACAAACAAATGGAGATTTCAAAGTGACACTTGTAGATATCTGCATTCGTCTGTACTTGAATCAGAGTATGTGTATGAGTGCTTCTATTTTTGTAATGTCTTGGTGCTCCTACTGGACGCTTCACGGTTGCCTTTGTAGTAGGAGCACCAGGACATAGGTGTCCCGGTGCTCCTACCAGTAGGACTATTTAGTAGGAGCACGAGGACGCACCCGATTTCAGGTCACCCAAAAAAATCTATGAAAACTGCCTAACTTGTCTACAGAAGTTTTCACTTCAAAACACTACCTTAAGTTACAGAAGCATTCAATGGTTTCTTGGTATGAATTTTTATTTCAAAAATAAAACTTAAGTAGGCAGGTACCGTCGTCTGATTGTTATAAATTATTTTGCAAGCCTTCTGAAAATGATAATACAACTTCCATTTAGAACCAATAAATATCTGTCATGTTTTGGAAGTCTGTGACTGATTTTCAAAATTGCTCTGTCTACTGAATAGACGGACAAGACAAAATGCCGTTTGTTTTCTTAATTTAAATCTTGGCAAATTCAATTTTCTAAATAATTATTTAAGTGGTTAACTGTCACAGATACGGTTTACAGCACGAAAGATATTCTTTTATATTCATAGTGACGAGTTAGCATCTGTATATTTTCAACAAGATTTATTAGATTTGCGTGAGCCTGCTATGGAAAGGTAAAGATGAAATTTATTATTGCCATTGTAAATAATTTTATTTTGAATTTTTGCACAGATCTACTTCACGTGAAAAACCACAGATGTTTAATTGGTGTAACACGTCAATGTGAATTTTACCCTGCTTGATGGTAAACACAATCTCGTATTTATTGGTCATATTTTTTAAGTGTTTTAATTCCATGCTGCAGTTGATTATGAATATAATATAATTATGTCAACAAGTATCTTTGAGCTGAAATATAATTGTAAAATTAAAATGCACCATGTCAGTGTTCAATTTTGAGGTTACCATTAAATTAGCCACTTAACCAAACCACAGAAAAACTATGGTCTTGAAACTTTGCACTGTTTTAAATAATAGGTACAGTTATGATTACTAATCATGAAAATGTAACCATGGAGAATTTAGTCCTTCTATGAATAGTAACAATTACAATTTTAATAACTTAAACAACAATTTGTTTAGTCTTCAAAGCGTTATAATTGTGGAACCTTAGGCACTAAGACCACATAACTTTCTGCGTCTATTTTGTCTTAAATTTAAGCTAAGTATAGCAGAAGTGACCAGCAGTAAGGTGATTTTCCTTGTGTAGAAACGTACAAAATTTTTTAATATTGACAGTTTTATGAATATTTCACACCACAAGTGATAAAATACTAGGTTTTGAATGTACATTTCTATGATAATCGAAAATATAGAAATTAATTTTATTTAAATATTCAAACTTTTCCATATACATAGCTCGAGTTTATCCGATAAATTAAAATTAGATCATGCTTGAAATTCTCTTTGCACATTGATATTATTTCCATTGCCTTGGGAACTAGTTGAACGTTATAATATGGTGCAGAGTATTTTATTCATTCATAAATAATTTCGATAGAAGGAAAACTTTAAATGCCTCCCAACATTGGCAGAGGCCTGTTTCCAGCAGTGGACTGTCATAGGCTTATTGATTGATATAATTTACTAGCGATCCGGCTTCCAACTTCGCACGAGTATACATTCGTGAAGATGATATCCCCGATAGCAGTGCCACCTACCGACTCCAAAAGTGTATAACAATTTATTGCTTCCACTTCTTACTTCCATACTTAATATTATAAATGCGAAAGTAAATTTACTGTCTGTCTGTCTGTCTGTCTGTCTGTATGTTACGCTTTCACGCCTTAACCACTGAACCGAATTTGATGAAATTTGGCATAGGGGTAGATTAGAACTTGAGAAAGGACATAGGCTATGTTTGGTCGCGATAACTGACATCCACGCGGGCGGAGCCGCGGGCAAAAGCTAGTTGTAAATAAAAATATTTTCATATCAGCGTAACTTTTCATTCGGTGTCTATGTTTAAAGTTTTACCTCGGTCCTGGGTATACATTTATATTTAAACAGATTATATTATGAAAATACGTCGGCGGTACTTTAAAAATGGCGGTCTTCCATACTTATTATGGGTAAGCTAGCTCGTGAAACTCGTGATGTTGTTTCCCGATAGTCTTAGTTTAACGATTTTTCAGAAAATATTCACTATAAACTCAAGACTACTATTCATTGTGGAACAGTTGTTTTTAATAGCCACGTGGTTCCCGGCAGAGAAAAAATAATGCAACCCCATCTCTTGCCATGCGGTGTCATACAAGGCGATTAATGGAAAAGGCTGTCAGACAGCTTTACACAGCCCAGGCTGGAGTCAACCGGAACATTATGGCAATAAGCTCACCCCCTATTTGTTACATGGGACCGACTACAACTATTGGTGAAATATGGGTGTTAATTCACCTCTGCCTAATCCTCCGGAGACAAAGGCGTGATTATATGTATGTATGTAAAATAATAAAGACTGACTTTTATTAGGTATATTTTACTAAAGTAATAGTGAGTAATCTGTCAACATAAATATATTTTATCACATATTCATGTCAAAACAATAAACAAATAGGTACTCAATTTTAGTTAAATCCTAGTGTAGTTAAGTGTAGAAATTCAAATTCTGATTGTAAGACTCAGTAGAGCACTTAAATAAAACCTTTGGAAAATTTAAAGCATCATTACTAATCTTAGTCTTGTGACTAAATGTTCGTGATTTTTACAATTTTAGGATCAAGTTTACCTAAAGTGAAAACTCTTGATATAATGGCATCTTGACAGCTTGAAGTGAAAATTTAATCTGTTTTTTTAACCAACCGTGATCTGAATCTCCTCAAAAAGTTTTTTATTATAGTTACTTAGTTAGGTATTTGGATTCTTTGGACATTATGAGCGTGTAGATGGCCTAATAGATAAATAGTTAAATAGTATAAGCAACTTATATACGTATAACTTTTAATTATATTCTGTCTGTCTAATAGTCTACAGAGGGCAAATTCAGTTTAGATTGAAAGTTGTTTACTATTAATATTTTAGAGCTATATTCCGTCACTTTGAATATATTAAGCTAATATTCGGAAGAGTGTTGGTAGATGACATCACGGTAAGAGAAGGGAAATTTAAATTGAATCAGGTGTGGCTCAGTAGCTCAGTTGTAAAAACAGTCCCCCTGTAAGGGAAAGGTTTCATTCACAGATGGATATCATAATACTAGATATTAAATTAGTTTAATTTGGTTTCAAAAATAATAACTGTTCAATATTTCAATGGATTATGAATACACAATATCTCTACCTACCTCATTTCAAGGTGTGTGTGTCGTAAAGACTACCAAGGGAAAAATAGCAGGCTAATCGTTCTACGTAATAAGAATACTCTCAATTTCAAAGTATCCATATCCATACTAATATTATGAATGCGAAAGTAACTCTGTCCATCTGTCTGTCTCTCTGTCTGTATGATACGCTTTTACGCCTAAACCACAGCACCGATTTTGATGAAATTTGGTTTAGGGGTAGATTAGTCCTTGAGAAAGGACATAGGCTATGTTTAGTCGCGATAACCGACATCCACGCGGGCGGATCCGCGGGCAAATGCTAGTTACCTAAAATTTCATGTATGCAAAGCACCCACGCATTTGTTATGAACACAAACTATTCTGTTTACTTACATTCGTCACACTGGCATTTTTGAGGGAAGTATTTCAAATTTTATGTCATTCCTGAAATTTTATGCAACATTTTTGCATTCTTCAGACATTTAAATACTGAGTATACTCTCTAGATACATAAGTATGGTATCCTCGGCCTGGGGTTTCATAATCCAAATTACTTTCAAGGTAATTCGATACCAGAATAATATCCCGGTTTATGCCACATATAGACTGATAGTTCAGTAATCTACTTCACGCATTTTGGACCGCCATTTCATAGCAAAGGTAGTTCAACCTGATTCCTGATTCTTAAAACTGGTTATGAAAATATAATTGCTAAAACAATAAACCTATTCTTAGAACTTTCATCCATTTTATTTGCTAAACAATACGTTGGGTGCGATGCGGAGGTTTTCATGAATAAAACGACTTTCTTGATATTAAACTTCTAAAGTTTTATTCTACACCGAGATTGAGACGTGTGCAATGATGAAGGACTTTTTGAATATAACCGATGACAGATAGTAGTACAAAAAATAAACTTAAAGCTAATGAAGTACAATGTCGCGTGGATTTGCTCACGCTAATTGCGTAGGCGCTGAAACATGCCCCCGGACGTTGGAAGCAACAGACGCGCTTTCAACCACACGAAGAATCAACGGGCAGCGGGCAAATCCTATTGAAGGCTCTTCTTAATACTCCAGCGGACGTTTGTACATCTGCAACACGTGCAATGCCATCTGACCCTGGATGAACAGCGATGACTCTGCCTAATCTCCACTTGAGAGGAGGAAGATGGTCCTCCTTTATGACAACTAAAGTGCCCAGCTTCAACGTGTCTGCGTTTGTGTGCCACTTACTCCTTTGTTGGAGCTCCGTCACGTACTCCTTGCTCCAGCGTTCCCAAAAATGCTGGCGGAGCTGCTCGATTCTCTCATACCGAGACAAGGAAGTAGCAGAATGGTCCTGCAAGTGTCGCTGCGGCAGTGACGTCAGCGGCCGTCCAACAAGAAAATGACCCGGAGTCAATGGCGTAAAATCTGCTGAATCGGAGGACAGCGGTGTCAATGGGCGTGAGTTCAGGATCGCCTCAATTTGGACTAACGTGGTGTTAAGCTCTTCGAACGCAAGATGACTATTACCCAACACTCGTTTCAGGTGGTACTTTGTCGACTTAACACCCGCTTCCCAGAGTCCGCCGAAATGAGGAGCATATGCAGGTATAAAATGAAAGTTAATCCCTTCATTAGCCAATTGGTCGCCTAAGGAATTGCAATTGGTTTTGAGAAATTTTGAAAGTTCGTTGCACGCACCAACGAATGAGGTACCGTTGTCGGAGTAAAGATCATTGGGCTTTCCTCGTCGTGAAATAAATCTGTATAAGGCTAGCAAATATTTACTGCTGGTTAAGTCACTCACCAGCTCCAAGTGTATGGCTTTAGTGGTGAAACATATAAAAATTGCGATATACACTTTTACCAGCCTACATCCACGACCCTGCCTATTAGCAGCGATGATGGGACCAGCGTAGTCCACACCAGTGCTGGTAAAGGGATATCACTGATCAAACAAGCACTCTGATTGATGTAATATGCACGGATATGAATGTTCATAATGTCACAGTTACCCATGTCCCGGAACTCGGTAAACATGCAGTTGTGACTTGTGAGTCAGCCTTGAAAATAGTCAAGGCGGCACCCAGGTGGGTTACTTACAGACCGTTTGGGGATATCCTGCCAGATCTCTTTAGGGCTGATCTCGAACTCATCCCTTGGCACCATATCAATACTCGGGTCACTGTGGACGATGGGGTGGAGGCACTGTCCACCTGGATTGTTCATCTGTTTGATATGCATGCCCCTGTGAAGCAAACTATGTTCAAGACTAAGAACACCCCCTGGATAACTGATAATGTGAAGCTACTTTTTCGGTTGCGTGACAGGGCGAGGCTCGCTTATCAAAGTACTAAACAGGAGTCAAAAAAACAATATTACTTGGAGCTTAAGCATCAAGCTGTTGTGGCACTGCGTAGTGAGAAGTCTGCTTACTTCTCTAAAAATATAAACGAACATATCGATAACCCAAAAATAATGTGGAAAAATCTGAAGTCTCAGGTACTGCCTACACACCGGGACTCTTGTCTGCCGGCTCACTTCGATAATCCATTTGCTATGAACAAAGCCTTTCTGGACGTGCCGGGAGAGTGTGTAGTAAGCTTATCAAAACTGACCTACTACGAATATCATAGGCACAATCCTGGCGTGATTTTTGAGCTTAGACCTGTGGATCAATCTGTCATCCTGAAAATCCTTAATAGCATCAAGACACAGGCCCAGGGCATTGACAAAATAAGTTCACAGATGTTGTCACTCACACTCCCAAACTCACTAAGCACAATTACACGAATAGTTAACAGATCTATCACTACGCATGCATATCCAAGTCTATGGAAGTGCTCCATGGTTAGGCCAATACCCAAAAATAGCCACCCAAACACAATTAAAGATCTCAGGCCTATCAGCATACTCCCGTGCTTGTCGAAGGTGCTGGAAAGGGTGGTGCATATGCAGGTCATGGAGTACCTCGAACACAATGGTTTACTCCCTGACAAGCAGTCAGGATTTAGAAAGGGGCGGGGAACAGCCATGGCTTTGTGTGATGTGGTTGGCAACATCCTGGAAGCAAGAGATCACGGAGAGGGAACAGCTCTAGTCCTACTGGACTACTCCCGAGCTTTTGATGCCCTGGATATCTCATTGCTATTGTCCAAGTTGTCCTTCTATGGGTTCTCATCAGATACAGTAAAGTGGTTTGATAGCTACCTCACAAACAGGTCCCAACATGTGGAAATCCGGAGGGATGACGACACAGTTATATCATCATCCCCCCTTAAGGTGACTAGAGGGGTACCACAGGGGTCAATCCTGGGCCCACTTTTGTTCATCCTGTATACTGCAGACATCACAAACTCCTTTCAGCACTGTCGTTACCACATGTATGCAGATGACACACAATTATATTTGTCATTCAAGCCTGGTGACACGCTATCTGCTGTATCAAAAATAAATGAAGACCTGGAAAGGGTGGTTCGCTGGTCAAAAGAACATTCACTCAATTTGAACCCTTTAAAATCAAAGTTCATGATACTGGGAAGCCAGAAACAAATCCAGTCCATCTTGCATTATGATCCATCTATAGTTATGGATGGTCAGAGGGTTGTGAGAGTGGAGGAGGCTACCAACCTTGGTCTTGTAATGGACCCTCAACTTCGATTTGAGGGACATATAGATAGGATTGTAAGAAACTGCTTTTACAGGTTGAAACTTCTATATAATATCCGTGACTATATAGGTACGGCACTAAGGAAGCAGCTGGTGGACAGCCTCATACTTTCTAGGTTTAATTACTGTGACACAGTCTATGGCCCATGTTTACTAGCAAAAACCAAGAACATTATACAACGAATACAGAATGCCTGTACCCGGTACTGTTTCCAAATACCACGACGCCAACATGTCACACCCTATATTAATAACAATAACATACTGAAAATGGAGGGTAGAAGAAAGTTACATATTGCCACTATGCTATTTGATGTATTAAAAAGTAAGAAGCCTGTTTACCTGTATGAGAAAATTTGTTTAAGAAAGACACACTATCCTTACTCCATCAGGTCCACAACCAGTACAATATCTGTGCCAAGGCACCGCACCACAGCCTTCCGGGGTTGCTTAAAGTATGCAGCGATGCGAGTTTGGAATGATTTGCCTCCGCCTATCAGGGACCTAAAATCCAAATACAGCTTTAAGGTAAAATACAAAGCGCTACTGCTTCTATGCCAAAAAAATATGCACTGAGTCTTATGACAATGCTTACAAACATCCTACTTACCTTTAGGTTGCGGCCCCTGAGCTATGTCATTCCACAGTCGCTTCTCTCGTCCTTGGCACCCTTCGGTGCGTGGAGCGTGTACATCTGCTCGTACCATCTTCATTGTTTAATGTGCCACTATGGATTGGTGACCTGCATTTGGCGGAGGGTTGTTTTAGGGGTAGTTAATATATTGTCAATGAGGTTATGTTGCCTGTCTGACGTACTATAAGCCTATACTGTGTACTATAAGAACGTTGTATTATTTTTTTTTTGTATTTATTGTTGTATTATTGAACAAAATCTTTACGACATTACATACCTTTTAGATGCGTATTATGTTCTTCCTCTTGATTTTGAGTTGCAATACTGCATGACGGCGTTAGCGTAATGTATGCACTTAATGTAAGGGTGGCACTGAAAATCAGTGTTGTGGTGGCTGATACCCATCGCAGTGTATGCTGAGTGTTCATCCTTTGGGAACACGGTGCACTTGTGCATGACTTAGTTTAATGGTTTGTGTAGGGCGGAGAAGAAAAACGACGTTCAAATAATTATCTGCCACGTAAATATGCCACGTCGTGTCGCATAGGTACATATAGTGGCGTGACCCGTGACGTATAGCTGACAGCCGAGTGACACTGACATTCAGAGAACTGTCAGACGTCTCGTCAGCGTACGTCACTTAGTCTTTTTAGTCGTTTTTTTTTTCTCTGTCGATAATAGTTTTATTTGTGTATTTTGTGTGCCATTTTGCGCTGTTTCCCAATAAATGAGTTTTCTTTCTTTCTTTCTTTCTTTCACTTGTTGGAGACAGGCCTATCTTTTCCTTTTGTAGGATAACAATACAGAATAATTGCAGGAAAAACGTCCAAATACCTAATATTGCCTCTGACACTAATTAATACAGTAGAAATTATTTAAATAACTTAATAATAGCACAGCACAAAAACATACCAAGTTTATCTCTATAAAAACTGTTTTTTTTTGGGTTTGGGTTTTGGGTAATTGCTAATTCTGTGAGCCTTTTCCCAAATCGGTTGGGGTTGGCTTCCTAGTCGATGTTTTGCGACTGGCAACTGACCTCCACAACTAATTGGCTATATAAGGAGACGACCTTTCGATCCTGGCCGATGTGAACCCACTCCTAGCACTAGCAATTTAGCTTAGTTGGAGGGGTTAGCGAGAGAGTAATGCACGATATCGCCTTTGGGTTTTGGAAGTCATAGGCAATCGCTTCACAGAAAATATCGAAGTTTAGCCAAATCGGCAGTTAGACTGGTAAAGCGGACCCCAGACTTCAAGCTGAAAGCTTCAGATGCGCCTGGGATTAACGCAAAAATGAAGGAAGGAGGGGTTAGTGGGAATAATAGTAATTTCGGTTGCTAATATGCTTTAAAAAACTGATTAATCTTCTCTAAAGCTTACTTAGCGAAAATCGCTAGAGAAGATTCTTTTTCCCTATGTATTCGATTTGTATAGTTAGCATACTTAATGCTGTAAAAAAAACTTCAATTGTTTGGGCGCAGTTATCAACAATCAATGTTTAAAAATGATTGTAACATCATTCATTGATTCCGATAGTTCGTAAGAAAATCGGTAGATGACGCCACGTCACCTTAAAGACGTATAAGAAGGGAAATTTGAATCATATCGGGCGTGTCTCGGTAGCCGAATTGGTCAGGCATTCCCCCTGTAAGGGAAAGACTGCGGGTTCGAGTCCCGCCCGAGAAGATTCTTTTTCCCTATGTATTCGATTTGTATAGTTAGCATACTTAATGCTGTAAAAATTCCTTCAATCGCTTTTATTTCTTCAACTCTTACAGTTTAGTTACTGTTGAAATGAAGTATAATGGAAGAATAAATAATTAACCAATTTCAAACAGTAAGAAAATTACAGTTAAATACTGTAACAGACAAGTTTGCTTTGAAGAACCCATAAGTGAAATTAGACAACCGTGATGTCAACGTCCTTTTCTAAATACCTACAATAAAAATTATTATCTCCACAAGAAAATGTTTCGTCATTCAAAGTTTAACAGATAAGGTAAATATTTTCATGTTTGTCCGTTCATAAATTCTGAATACCTATAAAATGTTTGACATTTTAATCGCTATTAAGGTAAAGAAAAGTTTTTACACCTCTTGTCATTAAGAAACATTGTTAGACACCTATCGTCGTAATATTATTGTACAGTCTGTGGTATCAATGTTAATGTTCTGAAAATTGTATTACACAAGATAATGTTTCAGAATACATAAAATCTGTATTTTACAAATTATTATTATAGTCACTGCAAATAGTGGTGTAAACAACAATGATAATACAGAATACAGATCCCATTGGAACACTGAAGACCCTCTTCACTACAGGAACATAATGAAATATTATCTTGATTATGATCTGAATTCTCTTCTCTAATATAGATTGAGTAGGCCCTTGCTTCATAGTTAATGCATTACTATGCAATGCAAAATGATTAGTAGAAAAAAAAAAAAATCCGACTGCCGAAGAAAGGAGGGTAATGTTTTTCGAGACTATGTAGGTATGTATGTGTGTAAATTTATTTGGCACGTCCTACAGCTTGAAAGGCATGACGGATTATGACATGCGATGTGTCATTTAATTCGTCGTGATTGCGTGAGTGACACTAGGTACACCTGTATTAAAATTTCTAGAAATTCAAAATGGTGGATTTTGGGCGACAAAACGTATGTTGTTAAAAATATTTTTGACACAAACTTATCGAGTAGGGTATGTATGTATGGACATAGGTTATGTTTGGTCGCGATAACCGACATCCACGCGGGCGGAGCCGCGGGCAAAAGCTAGTATTGAATAACACACTTACACTTTTCCACTGAGTTTAATTTATTTCATTTCTAGACCTGACCGGTTTCGCCTTACGGCATTCTTAAAGGTTTACATTGATGTTTTGTGAAAATTAGAAGGAGATTACAAAAATATGTACATGGTTATATCATAAGTAAAAAGTATAAAATAAAAGAAATGTTTAAAAAATAAAAAACCCGACTGCCACTGAAAAGATCGAAATAAGTTTGATAGCAGGCGGTACCCATTAATCTTTTCAGGGACAGTCGGGTTTTTTATTTTTTAATCATTTGTTTTTTTTTTATTTTGATTCATCATAGATTGATTATGAATCATGCTACACATTGGTAATATTCTACACACTGCTAGTAGGTATACATAATCAAATTCCTAGTATACATCAACTTGTTCATGAGATTGATAATTGACCATTTTTTATAATTTTTTTTTTTTTTACACAGGACACGTCAATTTGACTTCACCTCGCCTGATGTTAAGCTAAAGGCAAAGTCTCGGAAAGAGGGTCACCATCGTAAACATTTACCATGTTAACAGTGGTGGCACTCAGCTTGACGGCCTCATTAGATGCCTTTTCACGCCCCGCTTAAAGGACCCGGGACTGTAGGAAGAAGGAAACACGTGAGCTGGCAGGGAATTCCAGGTCTTAATGGTGCGGCATAGGAATGAATCACTGAAACGCTTGGTTCTAGCAGGTATACTCTGCACCGTAAATGGATGACATCTTAGCCCTGCACGTGTCGTCCTGTGAAGGAAAGGGGAGGGTGGGACTAATTGGAAGAGCTCGTCAGAACATTCACCATGGTAGAAACGGTAGAAAACTGCCAAAGACGCAACATCTCCACGCATCTGCAAAGGCTCGAGGGTGTTCGTGACCTTAGGATCCCCAATAATGCGGACCGCACGTCGCTGCAACCTGTCGAGAGCATCTAATAAGTACTTTGCGGAGCCGTCCCAGAGATGTGAGCAGTATTCCACGCAGGAACGAATTTGGGTCTTGTATAGAAGACACCGCTGCTCCGGCGTGAAAAAACGTCTCACTCTGTTCAGGACTCCGAGTTTACGCGAGGCTGATTTGATGATACTCTCGATATAGTTTTTGTTATTCAGTTTGCAGCGAACATCCATACCGAGGATAGTGAGGTGATCTTGCAGTGGCAGTGGTGTGCTCTGAAGAGTGGGAAGGGGAAGGAAAGGAGATACCTTTGCTGTAAACGCACATGCCTGGGTCTTCTTGGCATTGAACTCGACCAGGTTCCTAGCGCCCCATTGAGAAATGTGGTCCAGGATCCGGTCCAGCTCAGTGACAAGAAGCTGCCTTTTTTCCGCGATATCAGACTGCTTGGCCGCAGGATGTGCGTAATAACTCCCGTGTAAGGTGCTGTCGTCTGCATCGCAGTGAATGTTTCCGTTACAGAGCATGTCATTGATATGCAGAAGAAAGAGAGTGGGAGATAAAACGGAACCCTGCGGCACGCCAGCATTTACCTGCAAGAACTCCGAAGCTCGTCCATCACAAAGGACGCGAATAAGGCGCCCCTGCAGGAAGCTTGCAACCCAGTTACACAGTCTAGGAGGCAGGCCGAAGGCTGGTAGCTTGGAAAGAAGCGATTTGTGCCATACCCTATCGAAAGCTTTGGCGATGTCAAGACTAATTGCCAGTGACTCACCGTGCTTCTCCATAGCCTCACCCCAAAGGTGGGTCATGTACGCCAGAAGATCACCCGTTGACCGTTTCGGTCTGAAACCGTATTGCCGGTCACTAAGCAAGGAGTGATCCTCTAGGTGGCGCATGAGCTGTGTGTTAATTATGTGCTCGAACACCTTGCACAGCACTGAGGTGACGGCTATGGGTCGATAGTTGGCTGGGTCCGAGCGATCCCCCTTCTTGGGGATCGGCTGGACATT
The DNA here is from genome assembly GCA_914829495.1 of Eilema sororculum. Classification (NCBI taxonomy): domain Eukaryota; kingdom Metazoa; phylum Arthropoda; class Insecta; order Lepidoptera; family Erebidae; genus Eilema; species Eilema sororculum. The sequence continues at coordinate 17,635,970 of OU618550.1, forward strand.
CGCCTCCTTCCAAGCCGAGGGCACTGTACCCGAACTGTAGGACAGTCGGTACAGCCGCGTTAGCATAGGAGATAACTCCGCTGCACATTTTTTAAGTACAACCGCTGGAATACCATCAGGACCACTGGCTTTCCGGACATCGAGTGATTGCAGTACTGCACGGACATCGCGTTGCCTGATACGTATATCAGGCATTGCGTGGTCACCAGTGGGCATTGTCCGTGGTTGCATACCACAATCATCGACTCGGGAGTTGGCCGCGAAGAGATTGACCAGCAAATTTGCTTTCTCTTGCGGCTCATGGGCCAGAGATCCATCGGGATTGCTCAGCGGGGGCAGCGAGGGCTGGCAGAAGTTGGCTTGCACGGCTTTGGCCAGTTGCCAGTAGCCACGGCTACCCGTGGGATGCGCCACTAGCTCTTGGCCCAGCCGTGCTATGCGCTGGGCATCCGCCCTGATGCATGCCCTCTTGCAGACCTTTGTGGCTCTGTTGTACGCCGCCTTGAAGTGACCCACGTTGGGATCGCGCGTGGCGCGCGCCCGCACCCAGGCGCGGTACGCAAACTGTTTATGCTCAACAGCCTCCGCGCACTCGCGCCCGAACCACGGACGCGCTCCGCGGACTCCGGTGACATCGGTGTATGGGATATAATATTCCATACCTAGACCGATCCCACCGGCGACGGCAGTAGCGCTCTCAGATGGGTTCTTACCCTCAAAGCAGCGTTCAACCCACGGGATGGACGCATAATAATCGCGCAATCCATCCCAGTCCGCTGACGAGTAGTGCCATAGCCGCCTCTTCCCCTGCACGGGTCGTGGGGGCGCTACAATGGGCACGGTGGAGCGGACCAGACAGTGGTCGGAGTTACCTAAAGCAGCAATCACCGAGACACTGTACTGGTCCGGGTGACTCGTCAACAGAAGGTCTAGCAGAGAGGGCTCTAGGCCGGACTCTCTTGGTATCCTCGTGACCTTGTGCACCAATTGAGTCAAGTCATGCGCCAGGGCAAATGCGTGAGTGGCTCTTCCCGCATGGTTTGTTATGGCGGAGCCCAACCAGATCTTGTGGTGGGCGTTAAAGTCCCCCAAAAACACCAATTCGGCGTTTGGAAACCGCTCCTGCGCATCATCTGCCGCCTGACTCAGGTATTCGAATAGTCGAGTTATTTTTTTTTTATTTTTTTATTTTTTTATTTATAAAACTTCATGCACAAGTACATAGGCGGACTTAATGCCATAGGCATTCTCTATCAGTCAACCAAAGGTGGTGCAGAGAAAGACTCAGTAGGTGCATTATTAAAGTAACATTTGTATTGAGAAAGCGTACCGAATAATTTTAGGGAGTGACACTATAGGTGCACTGCCATGAGGCATGTATACCAACATACCTCACGACAGGCATGCACCTATAATGTCTGGTATAGGATACATATAAGTAAACAGGTGTACTTACTTACATAAACTATACATAGGTACTAATGAATAGTACATAATATTACATACCTATATACACACGATACAATATACATAATTATTATAAATACAACAAATATACTTATTATATACATAATATATATTATACATAATATAACATAATACAGTAGGTACATATTACACATTACATAGTTATATACAGTAAAAAACTGACTTTATGTTATTCCGATGATTCCGCCAATTTATCCAACAGTAGTTGGCGAACTTTCGTCTTGAATACCTGTCGGCTGGGAGCCCTTCTGATTTCGAGAGGTAGCGCATTCCATAAGAAAACAGATTGGACAGCAAAGGAAGAGTGCACGAAATTAGTCTTGTGAGTAGGACAAGACAAAGTTAGGTTATTTTTTGACCGAAGATCTCTATTGTGAACGGTGTGAAGGTACTGAAAGAAAGGAGATAAATAGATAGGAGTAGTAGGAGATGTGAGTATAGAGAAGAGAGTGGTTAGTGCCCGCAAGTTTCGACGTTGACGAATTGGCAGCCAGTTTAGTTGGGATCGAGAAGCAGACACGTGGTCATACTTGCGGAGATTAAAAATGAACCTAATGCAGTTGTTTAAAAGTCTGTCATATTTGTCGAGATGTTCCGCATTGAGGTCGAAGTAACAAACATCACCATAGTCGAATATAGGGAATAGTAAAGCCTGAACGAGCATAGTCTTGGTCTCGGTTGGTAGAAGGGTCCGTAGGGGATAAAATGCACGAAGCGTCCCAGTTACTCTCTGGCTAACATTAGACACTTGTTTTCGCCAGCTCAAGGTCGAGTCTATGAAAATATCTAGGTCTTTTACTACATTGCTCAATTCTATGATCGATCCGTCAAATACGACAGGTGGAAGAGACAGGGTATCCACTCGGTTGGTCAGCCAATGGCTTCCAATGATGATAGCCTGGCACTTAGTTGGGTTCACGGCCAATCCAAATCTGCTTGCCCAGCTGTTTATTGACTCTAGGTCCTGGTTAACGCTATTAATGGTATCATGTATATCTCCCACACCCGCCTGTGCGTAGATCTGTAGATCATCGGCATACAAATGATACGCACATCGAAGATTTTTGGTTAAGAGGTTAATGAATAACGAAAATAATAATGGAGACAGTATACCGCCTTGAGGGACACCAGTGTCCGTGTCACACCAGCAGGAAGTATTTTCGAGCAGGCGAACAGCTTGCTGGCGCCCCTGAAGATAATTTGAGAACCAATCCAGAACATCCGGTGAGATCATATAATACGATAAAATGGTTGTAAGAAGGTCGTGGCTGACAGTGTTAAACGCGTTTGAAAAATCTACCAGTGCCAATACCGTGAGCTTGGTGTCGTCCATACCAGCCCTAATGTCGCCAGTCACCTTCAGCAGCGCGGACACTGTGCTGTGCCCGGGCCTAAATCCTGATTGTAAGGGACTTAATAAATTATTCCTATATATAAAAGGGGACAGCTGTCTGTGCACACAGGCCTCCAGTACTTTTGACAGAAAAGGTAGAATACTAATTGGCCGGAAATGATTAGGAAGGGATGGGTTTGATATTTTAGGTAGAGGTATAACATAGGCCTTACGCCAAAGAGCTGGGAACTGGCCTGAGTACATGGAGTAATTTATAATGTGAGTAATTACCTCCAGGAGATAATCTATGATTGTAGTGATCATACGACGACTAATACCATCATATCCCACGGCGTTGGATTTGATAGAAAGAATTATCTTTTTGATCTCACTCGATTGAACTGGAGAAAAGTTAAAAAGACCAATATCTGGACGGGGCAGGTTCGCCACGTATTCAATTGTGCAACTTCTGGTTTGATGACACATGGGAGTAACTGTGGTGAAATAATGATTTATGTCATCCAAACCAATATTTTCCTGTATTTCTGAATACCGTTGCTTACCTATACCCAGTGTTCCGAGGAACTTCCAGATATTGGCGGAAGAAGAAGAAGTAATATTATCATGAATATAACGGCGTTTAGTATTACGTATCACCTGGTTACACCGATTTCTAGCAGACTTGAAAAGCGACCAAGTCTCATCCCGCCGATCCCTTCGAAACCTGTGAAAGGCCCGGTCCCTACGCCGCATTGCCATCCGAACCTCCTCCGTTATCCAGGGCGCTGGAGTACGTTTCAGCTTTACACTCCTGATAGGCGCGTGGGCATCGTAGAGACTAATGACCTCATCATTAAAGATACGGATTTTCTCGTCAATTGATGTGGTCTCACCTACGTGATCCCAGTTTATTGCTGAGGCATCCCTACATAGTTGCTCCACGTGCATACGTCCGAAACTACGCATGAGCAGTATGCGAGGTTTGGGTTTAGGGGGTTTAAGGTCGTAGGATACGAACAAAAAATCGTGTCGTGAAAAAGCCGACGCCTCGCGTTGCCCGTGACGAAAGACAAGCGCTGGGTTGGAGGTAAGGATTAAGTCCAGCCATGTGTCCTCAACATCGGTGTTATGATGGGTAGCTTGTAGAGGCAGGATGTGCAAGTTAACAGACTCGACAATGTCAAGCAACTTACGGCAGCGCGGCGACTGGGGGGCCAGCAGATCAGTGTTGAGATCACCTATAACTATGTGGTGCTTGTACTCCGACCCCAACGCTTCCAGGATTGGTTCTATGCTGGAGAAATAATTCACTGCAGGGGGACAGTATACAACCCCCAGCATGATTTTCTCCCCTCTGACACTAACCTCCAAGAAAAGAAACTCTGCCGTAGTAGATAGTGTCGAAGGGGAAGAAGCGATAATTTTGTAGGGAAAATCCCTGCGGAGATAGATAGCAACACCACCCCCTCTCCTCTCGGTCTCATCTACTCGGTCATTACGGATAAGAACGAAGCCGTCGAGAGGGTAGGTGGTGGAAAGATGGTGAGGTTTGAACCAGCTCTCTGAAATCAGAATGGCATGAACGTCGGCGTGCGTAAAGGCTTCCATAAAGTGACTGTAATGGTACGGCAAGCTTTGCGTATTAAGGTAACAAATATTAATAAGGTGTTGAGATTGGTGGTTGAAAGTTTCTCGCACAAAGTCACCAAGTGTACCATCAGCTGAGGAAAAACTTTCATCACCGGACGACGTTAAGGATTCGTTAGCAGAAACGTATAGATCATCATCGGTACACATGTTATGCTACAATACAAAATATATAGATAAAATAATATATATATACAGGATTCTACATGTTACAAAAGATCAGGCCACCAAAAAAACATTAACAACACAAATAAAAGAAAACTGCTCTTCGTCTCATACATTCGATCCAAAATTCACCACCTTCCATAAAAATTCTATTTACCATTATGTAGAGTCCAAGTTAAGAGAAGGTGACATTAGGGGGGCTGCGAGGCTTTTATTCAGCAGTGATGTCATGGCGCCTTGCTCTCCAGATACTCTGGCAGACCTGCAGAGCAAGCACCCATCACCCGCTGATAACCTTTCCTTCCCTGAGCCTCTTGAGACAGACGCTGAGTGTCTCAGTGTTTCAGCCAAGGACGTGTTAGCAGCCGTTGGCTCTTTCCGGAGTGGGTCTGCTGGTGGTCTCGATGGCCTAACTCCTCAACATCTTAAGGACCTTACCGGCGTAAGCGTCGGGGAAGCTGGCGATGCACTCTTGAAAGAGCTAACGGCCCTAATTAATCTTATGTTGGCCGGCAGTGTGGACGAGGCCATCATTGATTTACTGTACGGCGCAAATTTATGTGCCTTGCGTAAAAAAGATGGTGGCATTCGTCCCATTGCCGTAGGTTGCACATACAGGCGTATAGCAGCCAAGTTGTGTTGTAGAGCATACAGAGAAACTCTCACCAACAAATTCCAGCCCCTGCAACTCGGCTTCGGCTCCAAAGGGGGCTGTGAGGCTGCTGTACATGCCCTTTCCACGTTCCTTGGCTGCAGTGGAGGGGAGGTTATCCTCAAAGTTGACTTGAGGAATGCCTTTAACTCGGTTAATAGGGACACTTTGTTGACACAGGCCAAATTGGAAACCCCCAAAATTTTTAAGTTTCTTTGGCAATGCTATAGGCACCCTTCAAAATTGCTTTATAAGGACAATATTTTAAATTCAGCGGTAGGATGTCAACAAGGTGATCCCCTCGGACCAGTCATTTTCAGCCTGGCTATTCACCCCATAATTCAGCGTCTAAATTCTAAATTCAACATTTGGTATTTGGATGACGGCACTCTTGGTGGTGACGTGGAGACTGTATTAAAAGATTTGGCTTTCCTAAAAGAAGAATTTAGTTCAATCGGCCTAGAACTAAATCCCTCCAAATGTGAAATTTTCTTTAGTGATCAAATTGACAATCTTTCGGTACTTCCAAAATTCAATGCTTTGGCTCCAAATTTAAAAGTTTTACAAAAAAGTTCTCTCCGCCTCCTTGGGTCGCCAATCTTAGAAGATGCTTACGAGTCTTTTGTTGAAGAGAAAATACAAAATTTTTGTGAAGTTTCGGACCGACTATTCCAAATTAATATTCATTCAGCCTTCACCATTATTCGGTTTTGTCTTTTCGTACCAAAATTTACACATGCTCTGCGTTCAACTCAACTTTTTAAATGTTTGTCTCTTTTAGGTCGTGTGGATAGGGTGTTGCAAGACACCCTATGCAAAATTTTAAATATAAATTTGAACGACCGAGTGTGGCTTCAGGCGTCCCTTCCAGTTCGCCTAGGCGGCCTCGGCGTTCGCAAAATTGCAGATGTAAGTATGCCAGCATTTCTGTCCTCGGTCTATGGCACTGAAGAATTAGTCAGGAAAATTCTATCTCCTTCACTGGTTAGTTCGGATGTGCCAGGTAAGGCCGAAGCATTAAATGCCTGGAAAATGACTTGTCCAAATGTCGCCATGCCCGCCAACCCATCTTCTCAAAGGCAATGGGATGAGCCGCTCTGTTTTGGTGTTAAAAAACTTTTAATAAATACAGCTACCAGTGCTGCGGAGCGTGCTCGCCTTTTGGCTGTGGGGGAGTGGGAATCTGGTGTTTGGCTCCAGGCACTTCCTTCGCCCAACATTGGTACAATGTTGGACGACACAACATTCCGCATCGCGACTTGTTTACGTTTGGGTGCACCGTGCGTTTCTCCGCATCGATGTCTATGTGGAGAAGCAGTCGATTGCCTTGGACATCACGGATTATCTTGCAGCAGGAGCGCAGGCCGCATGTCTCGTCATGCCAATATTAACGACATTATCCGTCGGGCTCTCGTCACCGCCGGCGTGCCAGCTATACTTGAACCTGTTGGCTTGGCGCGCGACGATGGCAAGAGGCCGGACGGTATGTCGTTGATGCCTTGGAAGATGGGCAGGCCTTTGGTGTGGGACGCAACGTGTGTCGACACTCTGGCGCCTTCCCATCTTCCAAGTACGATGGACTGTGCATGCGCTGCTGCTGCATCAGCGGAGACTCTCAAACGGCGCAAATATACCAATTTAACTGATAATTATATATTTGAGCCGTTTGGAGTCGAAACGTTGGGTCCGTGGGGTCCAAGTGCGCGCGCGCTATTCAAAGAGATGGCGAAGCGTCTAATTGACTCTTCCCGTGACCATAGGGCTGGCCTTTACCTCGCTCAAAGAATTGCTATCGCTATTCAGCGGGGTAATGCCGCCAGCCTTTTGGGCACGGTTCCGGTAGAGGTCGATGGGGAGGAATTCTACGATGCCTAAAGTTGCAGTCTCTTTCACCCCTGTTTTTCTTTTTCTTATTTTTGTATATATTGTAGATTTAGATATAATATACTGTACCTAATTAATTTTAATGTTTTACATAGTACTAATAAATGTTCTTATATATATATATATATATATATATAAACATACAATATACGCTTATACTTAAATATGTATATGGATATAGATAGGGATTTAAGTTTAAATTTAAATAATAATGCAATGTATGTACAGTAGCACTTTTGTCTCTGCACCACCCACCAGCAACCGCATTCACACAAACAACAAGTCACTAAAACATTAACTTAAGCATAGGTACATTATACAACAAAAATAAAGAATCGAGAAAGAAAAATTAGTTAGACATTTCCGAACGTTTAAAAAGGTTGGTTCCAATCTTGCTTCTCAAACTGATGACAAGGCAGCATGGTCATAGTACGTTAGCCTGTTCTGAAAGGAACTAAAGAAACAAAAAAAAAGAAAACTTGCTTCCCATTGGTTCTCACTCGCGCTCCGACTCACGTAACATGTCAAAAAAATGTCATTATTGTCAAGTCAACATACACGGTTCTTTCAATCAAATCAAATCAACTTTGTAAACAATAATTTACTTGATTGTTGTGGGTAATTTCAATAGTACAATAAAACTTATGTTACGGTAGTTAAGAGAAAAAAAATCAAACACAGAGTAGTTTGGAACCAAGCCTTCAAACGAACAAGTCAACACGCTAAGAGCTACGAAAACAATGATCCATGTAACGATTGGATGAAAATGTATTTGTGAATAACTTTATAGGAGCTGCCCGTACTAACTTAGTTTTTTCGCACCTTTGACCTCGCGCTATCGGCACTGCTCGCGACACTCCGGGAAGGAACTGCACCTCGCTTACTCGCTACCTTGGGATGCTTGTTTATCAACGGGTTCAGCTCCTCTATTGATGTTACCTTATGTCGGCTCCCAGCAACGTAGACGATGATGACGCCGTCTTGTGTCCAGCATGCACGCATACCAAAATGCTGCCGAGCCTTGCCAAAAACTGCCTGCCTAGCTTTAGTCAAGAACTCTTTGACTGAGACAGAAGAACCCTTCAGTTTTGTCTTGGCACGCCATATGTCCGACCTGAGATTTAGCCCAGAGAACCTCATCAAGATGGGACGATGATGGTCTCTATTGGGGGCTCCAATCCTATGGCAGCATGTTATATTGTCAGCAGTGACATTATTTACCTCCAACCTCTTCTGGATCACCTCAAGAATGGTGGCTCTGCAGTCCTCATCTGCCGTCTCTGCAACCCCCATGAAGACAAGTGCTTTTCGCCTGTGCCTTGTTTCCATATTGTCTATTGCTCTCGAACATTCTGTGATTTGCTTCCTGAGTAGGCTGAGCATAGCAAACGTGAGCTCTCTAAAGGTCCGAAACTCCTCTGCTACCTTTGCAACGGTGTCCTTAGCCGGCCCTCCAGTTTGTAGCTGTGCCTCCAGTTCTGCCATTCTCTTAGAGAAGCATTCCTCTAGGTTGCTCTGTGCACTCTCAATAGCAGCAAGCTGAGACATTGTGACCAATCAAATTATACTATTGTGACTGTGTAATATAGTGCTGGCAGGTGGTGTTAGTGCTGTTGATGTCAGGTCACATTAACACTTCCACAAACGTAAGTACTAAACAATTGTAGCGTACTTGACTCCAAAGAGTTAAAAAAACTTAGGAAAATAGTTAAATAATAATTGATTTAAATATTTAAACTTGGAGATACTTCTTTACTTTTTGGCACCTCTCGTTATCTCCGCATCTCCTGTATGGGAACGGCACACATAGATCTGACTCGTGGAGCCATGGTCTACGTGTACCCAAAGGATGGAAAAGGATGGGTCCTCTAGACAGCGCAAACGGCGACAACAAATATCCGCCCTAACAAACACGCACACCCCGGCTTTTGCTCGGAAATTTTCCTCGATAACATAGCCGGGGTAAAGTAGGTAGGTCGTGTCGTCAGGGCGGCGTATTTGTGTCTCCGTTAGAAACAGCATAGCTGGTTTCGCCGTCTCCAGGTGTTGGTGGACGGCGTTGAGGTTTTTATGGAGCCCACAGATGTTCGTGGACTCCACCTCAAATAGAGTTTTTGTGGGAGAGTCCCTAGCCGCTGTTTCAACAGATACTGTATTGTGCGCTGCCATGAGGTGAAGGGTAAGGGAAGGCGTGAAAAAGAGGTGATTGTCGCCGCAGCACCGCGTGACAAAACATGGGAGATTGGTTTTATCTATGAATGTGAGGCGTGACGAGAGCCGACGCGCCGAACGGAAGGGCCCCCGTACCCTCCCGAATATGGTCGCCGGGCTCCCGTCCGGTCGCCAACCGGCACGACGAGCCATATCGGGATTATGCGCGACCTGGTGGGGCAGCCTCCCAGGGTGGTTAGTCCCAGTTGGGCCCCTGTACTATGCCGCGGGCGGCCAGCGGCACCACCGTTTCTACGGGTCTCCCTGCCCGGCGCGGCGCCCCGCGTCACGCCCCACTAGACTACGCCAAAACCCACCGGTCCCACTAGTGCTGCGACTACCATCACCTCGGCCCGGCTATGCACTTGCTGATCCCTGAACGCAATCCAACCGAGATTGGATTACTATGGAGGGTTTTTCGCACTTGTGCATGGTGGTACCAACCCGGTCGAAATAAGTGTCACATTTGTGCCATCAAATTTCTACCAAATTTTTTAATTGCAATGATAATATAAAACCACTGTTTTACTTTTTATGACCAAACCTTTTAATCTTTATCGTCCAAAAATTCTGCTACTTTGAAATTTTTACTTATTTAATGTTCGTTGACTTTCTGCGGGTTTTCCTTCTGTCAGTCAACGAAGTAGAAAACGTGCTAAGCATTTGTTAACATTAATTGGTCTTAAAAATAATTGTGGGAGTTGTTTTAACGAAATTTTAAGAAGGCACTTATTTTTCGTACTTATAATACCTATAGGTATGTCTACATAAAACAGTCAATATCAATTTAAGCGAAGCAATGTGTAACGTCAATGAGTGCCTATACAAGGAGTATACAAACATTATAAACCCCAATTTTAATTTTTTTTAACTTATAGCGAATACAAACCGATCATTGTATTCGCTATAACTTACTGGATTGAAAAAATTGTTATTGGATTTTCAAGATGTTATTGCTGATGAAATGATATTACATTTAAATATCAACGAAAAAATAAACTCCTTTTACACATATTGAGAACACTTGTATTTTTCCATATTATTTATTCTATTACACCTGACCGGTTTCCCCTAGATTGACGGAGAATGCCCTAAGGCGAAACCGGTCAGTTGTAATAGAATAAATACTGTGTAAAGAGTAGCAAGTGTTCTCAATATGTGTAACAATGAATTCCACCAAGTGCCATCAATCAACAGTTTTAACAGTAAACTCCTATTAGCTAAAGAACAATATCATTAAGCACAAGATGACGCTGAAGTTTAAAAGTCTTCATTAACTTTTATAACTTTCTTGTTTTATTTTTCAGTTACGATACCAATGAGATTAATTGTTTCAATAATACTCTTCATGTTTTATTATTTATGGTTCGTATTCAGCTAACCCACATAAAAAGTTATATTTTCCTCTTGACGAGTTTCCTTGCTTATAAACAAATTCATTTTTCTTGTATGGCTTCAAGTTTTTGCTATAAAAGTGAAATTCTGTTGTAGAAAATAAGATCAAAAATTTTACTAAGCTTAACACTTGCATAACATAACCAGTACAGTTTGTCCATATACAAAAATAAAATAAAATCGCTAAAAATCTAGTAGGTAAGAAAAACACTGAAAACAAATGTATTACCTGCAAATTAATGCTTTCCTTATTCTTTTTCTGTGTGTAATAGGTATAGGTGCTATTTAGTTTTTTTTTGGCAGAAGTAACATCATCTATATTTTGATTCCGTTAAATAAGACTGGGTGTGGGTGTTAATTCACCTCTGCCTACCCCTCTAGGGATAAAGGCGTGATAAATTAGACTTAGATGCTCAAAGAATTATAAGTTAAGCTGTATGCGAACTTTTGCAACCATCATCTAGTGCGTATACAAAACAATAATAACACAGTAACGATGTTCAAAGAACGTGTAGGCAATCAGTCAGATATTACACAAATACGAGCGGGATTCATCCATCACGCCCGACACCTTGTTATAGGACCAACTCTATTTGATGTTTTGGCTTCCAGGAGCGGAGATACGAGGTGTCAAATTCTAATACGTACTACAGAAACAATAGATTGCATTTTCAACGTTATTCAACCATTTGATCAGAAAGTCAACACTCATAATAAAAATCTCCGAAATGTCAAAAACAGTGTTCTCGTAACACAATTTGCAAGAAAAAATACTGACATCGAGATAGTTGAAATTATATCGAGTGATTTTAATGGATTTTATTAGGACAATGTGCCTTCTGGTTAACTAGTAATATTTCAGGACAATCACGCAATAAATAAAACTTACTTTTGCCGACGTTTCGTGTGCGATGTAGCTACAGTTTACACAGCGATAGTTTTAAAATAATATTAACTAGTAATATTACGGTAATTTGATTTTCTAAAATTCAAAATTTAAAATAGTTTATTCTGCATAAACCATTAAATCAGCACTTAAGAAACGTCAACAAAGTTAATATTAAATACTAGTTTAGCAAATGGACTACCGGTTCAAAACGCGGCCCAGACCTGAGAAGATTCCGGCAAGAAACTCAGCGGGCATTTTTTTTTGGTCTTAGCCTAAAACTTATGGTCTAGATACAATGCTTTGCTTCAGTAGCATAGCTGAGAAAACAGCTCATTTCCAAGCTTTCTCGATTAGAGAGTTCACGATCACGCAGAATTTTGAATAATATCCTCTACTTCATCCTAAAGATAATCTCAATTGCATCCGAAGCTTTCACATCGGAATCTTAGGCCCAAGTTTCCCAGTCTTACTGATCGTCGATATTTTTCGTGAAACGTGACTAGTATCTTACCTCCACAACCTAGTAGCGATATCGAAGTCTTGCAGTCAGACCAAATTGAAAATAATAAAAAACATTTCTACTAACTACGTATCGGTTTGATGATTTAAATTAACCAAATTTAAAAACATGCAGCAAAATTCTACATGAACTGAAAATGGACTGAATATTGGAAATCGGTTAAGCCTTTAACTATCCAATCACGTAAATTACCATGTGAAAGTTTCAATTATCGCTATGTGAAATGTATTCAGTAAAGTCTATTTTTTGCGGTTGAAACTCTGAAAAAATTGCTGTATTTTGTTTCTATTTATGGTGATTTATTCCAGAAATCCCCATCGACAAATTCCCACCGGTGGGGATTTTTACTTTTTTTTCCTGAAATCCCCACCAAATAAATAAACTCAGCCTAGTGGGGATTTTTGGAAAAATAAGTAACAATCCCCACCAGATGTTGTTTACGATGATAGACTTTGCCTTTAGCTTACCATCAGGCGAGGTGAAGTCAAATTGACGTTTCCTTTATAAAAAAAAACACTCGCGTAGGTTTAATTTTTGTTTATAATGAAACATATTTAATTCAATAATACATTAACGCATTTTTGTTAAATAATTTTAAAACAGCAACATCTGGTGAGGATTGTTACTTATTTTTCCAAAAATCCCCACTAGTCTGAGTTTATGTAACTAGTGGGGATTACTGGAATAAAAAATAACAATCCCACTGGTGGGGATTTGTCGGTGGGGATTTCTGGAATAATCCGAAAAGTGGTATAAGAATAGTAAAGATTTTTAGTTAGTGGTCAATGGAATTGATTTTTTTTTAATTCTTTGGCATTCCTGCTGTAAGAATGCCCAAGCACTTCTTGTAAAAGCTAAGTTAACCCTGTATCATGAACTCCATAACATAAATACAATTTAAGTTAAATATTTTTATTTAAATAAAGTAGGTACATAAACTGGGCAGCAATTTTATCAGAACGGCTGAAAGGACCAAAAATATGAATGATGGACTGTATGATATTAATACGTGCTGATTCCACTGTAGGGAAACTCATGAGATGAAACTACGTACACCAAGCAGAGAATCTCTTCATTGTAAAATATTGTAAATCAAATTACTGATTATGTGATATTATCATCGAGATCATAGAAATTCTATTTCTAAAATTTGACGAACTAAATAGAACAGATCGATTATCCAATTTCAAAGAACAGGATATTACTATCAATATACAAACTTTCTGGTTTGAGCTATCCTGCCTACTTAACTGATGTGGCAGTTAGATAAATAGGTATCTATGTAATTAATTTATCAACGTCTGATCTCAGCTTTACAATCACCACAAAGTTTGAAGTCTTAATATAACGAGCAAAAAGCTGAGCTACGTGATGGCTCATGTAGATTTTCATTCTAACCAATGAGTATAAAATTGTTAATGTTAATAATTCTTCTCCTTAAGCCTCTATGGCCTGGCGGTAGTTAACGCGACTGCTACGCAGGAGGTTGTGGGTCTAGATAGTGTTGTGTAGAATGTGGTGGAATATATCTATATTTCTATATACATATATAAAATCAATGCCACTTTTCGTTGTAATGTTATAACTCAACAACGCCTTTACCGATTTGGCTAATTTTGGTCTTGAAATATTCGTGGAGGTCTAGGAAAGGTTTAAAAGGTGAGAAAAAATTGAATAATTGCCGGGAACCGGCATCCACACGGGCGGAGCCATGGGCAGAAGCTAGTTTATTATATTTAGATTATATTAATGGTCATAAATCTAACAGATAACACACTTAATTATAAAGTGAAATTACTACCACAAGAGTACCAACAAAATGCTCAGGTTGTGAGATCGTGTAAGAGCTGACCTCGCTAGCTCTAACTAATATAATAAATAAAATGATAAAACCCTATAATCATAATATTATGGCTGATGTATACTATCAATAAAAATAAGAGTAGAACCAGTAGAGTATTATCATACTAAATGGTTTATTCAACATAATAATGATCGAAGCAGAAATTTTTTTCATCCATTAAATTTTGGTAATATATTATTATTGTCTTCTGGAATGTACTTTGGGCGAAGAAAATCGATGCTCTGCTAATAACTATAAAGAACAGCCCCTTAGCGTAACGTTTTCTTATGTAAACGTATTTTTTTAGAAGGATAGTTATTGCTAGTAAATACAGTTTTCAATGCTTCGATATCGCCAATGAGAGTCACTCCTCGGAAAATATCGAAATTAAGGTAAATTCGCAGTTGGACTGGTAAACACGAACCTTAGACTCCAAGTGTCGGATGCGACTAAGAGTAATGCTAGGATGAACAACAGAATATCACGCTCCATTAAAAAAAATCACAGAAATGATTATACCTATACGAAGTTAGGTACATAACATCTCACTAAGACTTAAGAACTTATGTACCTACATAGTTTTGCGCGTCACAATAGCACCCAAGAACAATGTCTCTTGAACTAGATAGTGAATAAGTGACAGGGGTAGCTATGTGGAAAGACGATAATAAAAAGATATTTATGATTTTAAGATCATTCCTACACTGAGCACTGAACAGTTAAAAAATATTTTGTTACATACTTACCAATTTTGCTGATAGTGTTATTTTTAAACTATTGCGGTATACACTCATGGTTTATAGGAAAATTCGGGACTTCACGCGATAAAAAGCTTTTGACTTACTTTTGCCGACGTTTCGGGTGCGATGCACCCTTGAGTCAAGTCATGACCAAGGGTGCAGCATCCAAAACGTAGGCAAAAGTAAATCAAAAATATTTTATCGCGTGAAGTTCCGAATTGTCATAAAAAGCCATTTGCTGATAGGATTCGTATTTCATTCTTACTTTCAATTTCAGTTTCTTTTTTTCGGCTTTCGGAACTATTTATAAAATATCACGTAGGTAACATTTAAGAAAATTATAATAAGGAAAACAGTAAATAAACCACTCCGGGTCAATTTTCAAATTAGGTTAAAAACCAAACCTTATAAAAAATATGATAAACATCAAAGAGGCAAGGGACTAAAGAAAATTCTATAACAATACGAAGTTCAATCAAAAAAATGTACCAACAAATATTGTGTACCAAACACATTTTGTGAACGATCATAAACAACAATATTAACGGATTCATTACGGACTCAAATGTCCCCGGAATGTAATATAACAGACATTCCAGGATTTATTGCATGAAAACCTGGAGTAAAATAGGACGAACAACTTCCATATCTGTTTAAATCATGTCAATGGGGTTATATTTTTGGATTAACCTTTTCCGACAAAATGAAAATGGTGAAGATAAACAATTAATACGAAATAATTTATGAGCCTAAATTCAAAAACATTGATAGGTTTAATAATGTTAGTAGAATGTTTAGCTTACTAAACTACAATCTGATCTAATCTTCCCAAAGGTAAGAAATTAAATTTATGTGTTAGTGAATAAGTAAGTCTACAAGAAATAACTGCTTTTAAAAAAATATACTAAGGCATGGTGGAGCGCTTATGTACTTTCTTAATTATTTCCCACATAATTTAATTGTATTTCAATTTTTGTAATTTAAAAGAACCGCTTCTGTGAGGGAATAATGTTTGAATATTGGCGCTCATTTGTTGACCACTTAGTGTTGAAGAAGGCCAATGAATGGCGCTGTGCACGGATCTTTTCGAACTATATTTTGAGAATGAAGTTTTCTATGAGCGAGACTCTCAAGCTTCACTACGTTCAACCCGCTCATTTTTAATCAGTCACTAACTCGCAATAGCACCGAATGGTGTCTATGACTCCGCTCCGCACCAAACGGAAGTTTGAGTAATTCAACTCCTCGTTTCTTTTTCTGTGTAATTCTATAAGTTCCTTTGGCCACATTCTCAAGTCAGTATAAGTGAAGTGTATCGGAAGAAAACGACAAATTCAAGAAAATAACCGGCTGGTCGAAACATACCTACCTACCAGCACGTGCCAGGAACCACGCCTGTCTGCAGCTGAATCCTCACGAGGTGGAACTCAGGTCAGTGCCGGTTCTCTTACGTTTTCATTCATAGAAGCGGTCACATGTGTATTTTCTTTTCATTACAACCTAACTGCTGGTCATAGGAGCTTATACGCTCTGTGTGCAAACACACCAGTTTGGTAGGACTATTTTACACGTCCTACCATAATTTATGGTCCTTACGAGTCGGATAGGCCAGTAAATAACATATTCACGTAATTATTGGTGAAAAATATTTCTTTCCTATTCATTTAATTAAAAGATTCACGTAATTTTGGTGAATTCTTTCCGCCATCTTAGTTTCATTACTTTCATTCGCTAACAGATTTACGTAAATTATTTGGTAAATTCTGCATTTAAAACGCTAAATCTACGTAATAATTGGTAGATATTTATAATAGTTGGTGATTTACGTATTAATTGGTAAATAATCATCATTCTATTCGCATACGCGTAACTTTGTAGGTACCTATCTAGGTACGTAGTTTGTTACATTCCCGCTCCGCTGTGCTACTTGCGCTATTATATAATAAGCCGTAGTACAATTTTCAATAAAAAGTAGGTATATCTAAACTGTTTGTGTTGAATTACTATTATATTATAGTAGGTACCTTACAGATAATCTTCTTGTTATATTTCAATAGGTAGGTCTTACCTATCGTTAATTTGCAAACATGTCGTCAGGTCAGATTATTATGTTGAATCAAAAAAAGGAATTATTGTTTGCACGCATTAATCGTTGGTATAAATCGTCGAAATCAGTTGTGTGTTTTGATATAACGACGCGAGCCAATGAAGATTTTCTGGCTGAGACCGAGACCATCGATGACGTTCGCGATAAATTCGAGTCGATTGTGGATCAAATAAATAGCTTAAATTTATCATTAGAACCCCCTGTGGAGCCCGACTATTCTTGCCTTGACTCATTCGATGAATTGTATTCGAGAATAAAACGCATTAAAAATAAATTATCTACGCCCAAGGTCAAGGAGGTCGCCTCACACGGGGCGAGTAATTCTAACGCGTCTGTAGTGAAATTGGAAATGCTTGTTGTTCCGAGTTTTGACGGACGCCCTGAAAACTGGAATATGATCAGTCCTTTAAGGCCAATATTCATTCAAACACACAATTGTCTGATTCGCAACGTGTGCAATACCTATTCTCAAAACTAAACAATGACGCATTAAAGTTCACTGCCGGTATTGTTCCGTCAAGTGAGACCTACAGTATAGTTTGGGACGCCTTGGTCAAGAAATACCAAGATAAACGCTCATTAGGTTCATATTATCTTAATAATATATTAGACTTAAAGAATTGTTCACCTAGTGTGAACTCACTTGATTCATTTATAGGTATATATTCCTCCTCTATCGCCGCGCTTAAAGAGTTAGGTATAAATGATTTAACGGACTTCATGTTTCTACAATGTGCCTTGAGGAAAATGGACACTCTAACCATCCAAGCCTTCGAACTTTCTGTTCGAGGTGTCGATATACCTACGACGCAACAGCTGATCGACTTTGTACAAGATTATGCTAAGATGATTGAACGGTCAAACCCGCGGTCTTCGTCATATGCGAAGTCGTCCACTGCTGGGACGCCACAGTCTAATGATAGGCGTGTACAGCGTAATTCTAAGTCGTTTGTTGTCAGTGTGCCGATTAATAATAAGTCGAATGCGCCCGCCGCAGTTGACGCGTCATGTTGTTTATGTGGCGGCCGCGACCACCGACACCTGTATAACTGCGCTCAGTTTAAAAATATGCAAAATGCAAAGGCTAGATATGAGTTTATTAAATCTAAGCGTGGTTGCGTGAATTGTCTAAGCACATTACATAATCTCCCACAATGTAAAAGTACGTCAGTTTGTTTCTGTCAGAAAAAACATCATAAATTATTGCATTTTTATAATAATGTTAATAATTCGCACTCGCATGCGACGAGTGCTGTCCCTCTCTCGCCGCCCCAGTGCGACAATGTTAGTCTCATTCCTGAGTCACCGCTCGCTTCAAGCACTGTGCATTCGTATGCCTCTAGCTATAAGGGTGATATTCTCTTGGCAACCGCTCAGGTGTATGCTCGCCCTAAAGGTAGCACTGGAAATAAATCTGTAGTCAGATGTCTAATTGATAATGGCTCACAGAATAACTTAATCACATTGTCCTGTTGTCGTTTATTAAATTTACCAATAATACCAATGAGTAATTCTGTTGTCAAAGGTGTTGGCTCCACTTCGCACACGATAATAGGCTATGTGTATTTGGACATTGAATCTCGTATTTATGCAGATCATAAGTATACTATACATGCGTTGGTTATGAATAGCCTTACGGATCAATTGCCCTCGCAATTAATTAAATGTGATCGCGAGTTAAATCTTCGCGATTTACCGCTTGCTGACTTAAGCTGGAACATTCCAGGAAACATTGATACAGTATTAGGTGCACAGCTCTTCCCGTATATCTACTTAGGAAATAGAGTCGAGTGTGGTCCCAGTGCCCCTTGTGTACTATCAACCGCGTTTGGGTATGTACTTATGGGTGATTACCCACGTAAAGTTATTGTGCCTACAACCGCATCCTTTTCTGCGCTAGCACTAAATGATTTAGTGCAAAATTTTTGGGAACTTGAGGAAGTTCCTGTGAAGCGCCTATTGTCTCCAGAAGAAACCGAGTGCGAGAATATTTTCACATCTACTGTGACTCGCGATGACGTAGGTCGTTATTCTGTTGCGCTGCCGTTCTGCAAGGATCCCTCTGAACTAGGGAACTCGCGCGGCGTCGCTCACCGCCGGTTTTTGTCGCTCGAGCGTAAACTTCGTCAATCACCAACCGTACGCGAAAATTACAATAAGGTTATTCGGGATTGTTTGGATAACGGTTGTCTTGGTCTCGTTGATGACTCTAATTTGTCTATGGATGGTTATTACATACCACATCACGCAGTAGTTCGACATGACAAACCGATGCCGCGTATTGTGTTAGACGCGAGCGCTAAAACCCACAATTGTCTTTCGCTCAATGATATTTTACATATTGGTCCCAATTTACAGGCAGACCTGTTTTTATTATTATTAAATTTTAGGCTATTTCCTATCGCAATGAACGCTGACATAAATACTCACCGCAAATCGCTTGAGTTTGATGTTGGCAGTCATGTCGCAAAGGTTTTAGGTCTCTCGTGGGAACCGTGTGGAGATAATTTTTATTTCACATCCACCTTGGTAGATGAGAAGTGCACTAAGAGAAATATACTCTCTATAGTTGCGCGACTATTTGACGTGCTCGGATTGGTGGCACCTGTGATACTCTACGCCAAGTTGTTAATTAAGGAACTTTGGCTTAGTAAGAGTGATTGGGATGACCCTGCTCCAGAGCATATACGCTCACGCTTTTCCGCTCTCGTTCAAGAATTAAAATTGCTTGACACATTAAAGATTCCGCGATATATAGGTGTCGAAGTTGATTGCGAATTACGTCTTGTCACATTTTGTGATGCCAGCCTGAATGGCATGGGATGTGTTATTTATGCACATTGTACCTACCCATCTGGCATTCAAACTCGCATTTTGTGTGCGAAATCAAAGGTCACTCCGACTAAGATTACTACGCTTGCTCGCTTAGAGTTATGTGCTATTTTGCTTATGTCAAAGTTAATAAGAACTGTACGTGATTCTTATGCATTACGCATTCCCGTTACTGACATTTACGCCTTTTCTGATTCCACGATTGCCTTATCATGGGTTCACTCGTCACCACATCGGTGGTCGATTTTTGTTAGCAACCGGGTCGCTCAGTGTCAAGAAAACTTGAACGCTGAACATTTTTATCACGTCGCCGGAGACATTAACCCGAGTGATTGTATATCACGCGGTATGCTCCCCTCGCAACTTTTGGCTTATGATTTGTGGTGGAACGGTCCAGCATGGATCCGCGGCCCCCCTGATGAATGGCCTATTAAGTCATTCTCTCCCGCCAACTGTTCTGACTTACCTGAGCATAAGGCAAATGTGTTGAGTGTGACAACAAAACACACAGAGTCGCCATTGTTATGTACATTAGCACAACGTGTTTCTTCTTGGCAGAAACTACTACGCATCATTACATACGTTTTAAAATTCGCACGATTTAAATTTAAGATCGAACCTCATTCTGTATCAGGATTACATCCTGTCCTTCTCTCTAAACGCGATCACGTTGTTGATCTAATAATTCAGCATTTTCACGTTGTCAATTGTCATACTGGACCTGGACTCCTCATGTCTATCATAATATATAAAACGCGTTCTGGTACTTACAAACTCGCTGTAAGCAAGTTGTATCCTATCCCAACGCAATAACTTACAACGCTAAATAGAATCTTAAACTTTAATTTTTAACTCAAGCTTTAAACATACTTTAGATAGAATATTGTTAGTCTAAGTTGTTATTTTAGCTATGTGTATTATTATGTTATACAAATTCACTATGGGCTCTAATCAGCCAGTGTTCGCTTGTTTGTTTCGTAACGTCTTGCGACGTTCCAAAGCCGGGTGCATGGTGGAGCGCTTATGTACTTTCTTAATTATTTCCCACATAATTTAATTTATTTCAATTTTTGTAATTTAAAAGAACCGCTTCTGTGAGGGAATAATGTTTGAATATTGGCGCTCATTTATTGACCACTTAGTGTTGAAGAAGGCCAATGAATGGCGCTGTGCACGGATCTTTTCGAACTATATTTTGAGAATGAAGTTTTCTATGAGCGAGACTCTCAAGCTTCACTACGTTCAACCCGCTCATTTTTAATCAGTCACTAACTCGCAATAGCACCGAATGGTGTCTATGACTCCGCTCCGCACCAAACGGAAGTTTGAGTAATTCAACTCCTCGTTTCTTTTTCTGTGTAATTCTATAAGTTCCTTTGGCCACATTCTCAAGTCAGTATAAGTGAAGTGTATCGGAAGAAAACGACAAATTCAAGAAAATAACCGGCTGGTCGAAACATACCTACCTACCAGCACGTGCCAGGAACCACGCCTGTCTGCAGCTGAATCCTCACGAGGTGGAACTCAGGTCAGTGCCGGTTCTCTTACGTTTTCATTCATAGAAGCGGTCACATGTGTATTTTCTTTTCATTACAACCTAACTGCTGGTCATAGGAGCTTATACGCTCTGTGTGCAAACACACCAATTGGCAGGACTATTTACACGTCCTACCAAGGCACACCACAATATATCTAGATTCAAACTAAATACGTATTTTATTCTATAGGTTATAAAATGCAGGTAAACTTTTTTTTCACCTGGACCGATTCTAACGAGTTAGCATACTAAAAATTTCATCAACCTAGAGCGATGTTCATTAGCTTTCGATATTTCTTCAATAACTCGTTCCGTTTCAATAAATAAGGACATACCTACCTTTTTTTTGTGCAAAAATCCCCACGGATACCCACCCTCTCGCTTGCCAGGGCTAAATTTCAAGACTCACGTATAACATGTGTAACAACAATTATTTAGAGGAAATTGTTATAAAGGTACATCCTGAATCGCTCTACGTCTACGTCTCAAAGCAACTGACAGACAAAGGCAGTTATCACAGACCCTTGAAAAGTGACACTCTTTGGAAGTATCTCCTGTGAAATAGTGTTATTTCTATAACATTTTATTTATGTACACGTTCATCTGTAACTGTTACACTATAGCCCTAAAATAAAATGTGTGCCAATCGCCTAATCCATAATTTTGGAGGAGTCGATTCGCACGACTGTAAATTAACTTCGTGCGAATCGCCTACAGAAAAATAATATATTTTTAAAGGAGTCGATTCGCACGTTTCGGGCGAGTTCAATTCGTGCGAATCGTCCAATAAGCCTCTCTCACAATCAATTTCTTTGTAAATACAAGTCAACTGGCAAACAGAATTTCTCAAAAATGTATACAATTTTTTCACTATTTTATCTTCTGACACATTTTATGCTTTATAGTTATAGGATGATTATAGGTATATTTTAAATACTTTGATACATAAAATGTTTTAAAAAATCAAAATAAAAGCTTACTCCATAATTACCCAGCTAAATTATGCACCAGAACAACCTCCGCGTCGCGTAGCGGTAGTGAATGCGGCTGCGGCGCGGGTTCGATGTCCACTCCGTGCAAATAATTGTATGCATGAATATGGATATTTGCATTGGACTGATCATACCCCAGGGTTGGTCCTGTTTGCCATTACACGAACATCTATGGCAATCGATACGGGTAAATGGGGCCCTAAAGAGTACCAGTAACCTCTAAGAGTACCAGGAACCGGTCAGATAAAAAATAAAATGCCGCGAAAAAGTACAGCGAAAAAGTACAATATGTGCAGCAAGTTCTACCTAGTGCCATAGATCAACAGCATAAACAAGGTTACACTTGCCATTTTAAAAAGTAGCTGTTTAAAATGTAATTCGTTTTGATTCAAAAAAAGCGGCATAATAGTTATTTGTTATACAAGAGTGCAAGGTTGCTTTTTAACCGCGTGTTCAATTTTGATGACCGAGCAAGCGAAGGATTCTAAAATTGAATTAGATTCTTTAATTATTAGAATAATTAGAATTAAAATTAGAATCCTGAGCGTTAGCGAGGGAATCAAAAGAGCACAAGGTGAAAAATCTTTGTAACTTTTCATTTCACCTCAGCGAGGAAATGAAAAGCTCATTTGCGCGTTATTAACAGTTTCAGTCAATTCTGTTGGCGTCAAACAAACTTCCTCGTCGCTAGAATCACTCATTTTAGTTTTTTCACTTGTTTTCAAGTTTCTTGTTTTTAATATAAGTTTTAACAATGACGTGAAAAAATGCCGTGTAAAGAACCGCGTACAAAGCAAATTGAAAAAAGAACACCAAGAAGGTTTCGAGTCTGAGTTTTTAACAAATTAAAAAAAAGTTGTATGATATATTCGGCACCATAGAGGTAGCAGTAAATAGGTTTAATGTTTTTTTTAATTCACAAACTTCTCTAGAGAATAAAAACGGCTTTTCCACTCAGCTATTGAAGATTAAAAATACTCTTTCCGAGATGGTGGGATGAAAACGTATTTTTTTCAGGTACAATTCTGAATTTCACAAACTATACTAGCTTAAAAAATACTAACTTCACACTACTGCAAAGTACTAGAAATTTAATATCGTTCGTTCAATCGCTTTACTAAAGCTGCAATCGATGTCACTATAGCAAAACGTAATCACAAAACTTTCATACGTATAGATGTTACTGTCGACTAGTATGCAGTTTACAAAGGTGCAAATGAAGGCACGGTTCACGACAATATACAGGAAAGTCTCAACGGCTAACGAGCGAGAGTTAACTATTCTAGCTCTGGGCTACAGCTGACTGTATATATCTGTATCTGTTCACTGTCTAAGTTACAGTTAGTTTGTCTATAATATAATCATTGTTGTTCTATTGTATAATGTTAGGTTTATTTGTTTTATACGATAGAATTTCTTTAAAAATTATTGTTACTGTATCTTCTCGTCCTGATTACTTATGACTAACGTACGCATAATTTTTTTCAAGGCCTTCTTTTCAGATTTATTGCCATCGTATATTTATGACTGTTTTGTTAAACTTACTTCGGCAACTGCATCAATTTTTTTAAAATTAAAACTATTTTCTATAATTATATCCTCTAAGGTAAATACGAAAATTTCTACGACTGCACTGTCTATGTTGTCAATTTTATATCCTTAATATAATTATGAAGCATTAAATTAAAGCGGTATTAGATTTCCAATTAATTATACAACCCACGTTTACCCAATCCTAAACCAAATAATTTAGCTTAGGCGTTAACGTGAATGCAAGTGATATGTAACTCAATACTCTGTCCTTAAATGAAGCAGTTATACCAATCAATCACTTATTCTATCGCAGTCCACTGCTGGACATAGGCCTCTGCCTATATTAGGGGGCTTTTTTTTATCGGAAAATCCCCACGGAGCCGGTGGAGGTGGTTATGTCGGACTCGAACAGACCAACACGCACGCCGTCTTGGGTCCTTGGTTGCCGAAGGCGAGATTGCCAAAAGCATATCTCTCGCACTCCGGCAGATATTAGAGGGCTTTGGCCTACTATTTCCAGTCAGGTTCAGGGGTTTTATTTCGAGTTTTCCTTCTTTCGCAGTGATATCGTCTGCGTATTTTTCCATTAGTCGCTTACGACATTCTTTAGATGGGATGGAGTCACTTGTATTCTTTCTGCGTCATCACTCAGATAGCATTCATCATCAGGAGTTATAATATTACTGCAATTGTACCAGTATTGCTGAGTACCTGCCTTCTCTACATTCAGTATAAAAAAAAATGAAACTCTAGCCTATGATTAATAAAAAACCGTTACAATGTTTTTAAAAATGAATATGAATAAAACTACAGTGGGCGAATCTCAAAAAGTAACTCAACTATATCGAATGGACGAACTGAAACATATCACAGGGACGTAATCAAATCACAATCTAATTGATACACGAAGAGGGCTTTGTAAACATATCGGTTGAACGATTATACATTATAATGCTCAGGTTATGAGATTAACGTTAGTAACCACGCGTAAGTTCTAGCTTAGTGTGTCGTAACCAACTGTAGGTGATGGCAAAGCCACCGACAGGTAAGCAAGTGTGAAAATCTTTTTTTAATTAAACCAAATTAACAAATCGTTAAAAACTAAAGCTTCATCGTTGCGGTTACGTAAAGAGATTTCGGTAACTGTGTGATAGATAGATAATATTTTAATCATTACTAAGCTTGTAGTCAATGTCATTGCAAGGCAGATTGATTTGACCAAGGACAGATATAAGTATCAATTAGATTTAATACTGAATGTGAGCTTAGTCAAAAAATAAAGCTAATGTTAATTTTGATAACGATTCCTTTTATTCATTTTCATGAGTTGACCTCTTAGAAAATTTCTCACATAAGAATTGATTATGTCTGCTATATTTTACTATTTAAAGCAAGTTTAAGAGTTTACTTATAAAAACACTAGTAGTTGCCCGCAGCTCCATCGTTTCGCTTCTTTCCCAAGGTCTAATAGGCCTAATATCTTTGTACCAAATTTCATCAAAGTTACTTTCGCATTTATAATATTAGTGTATGACATATTTATAAAGCTATGTGTAGCGCAATTAGCTCTTGAAATATAGTAATATTCAACATCTAAACAGCCTACTATTATTATGTATAGTTTACTTAATCAATCTGACAGTTTTTTGGAATAACCTGTAAATTAATGCCACATTTCAACACATTTGTATATAGAGCCTAATAAATCACGTGTTTAAAAAGTTTACCTCTATGTAATCAATATCATATTTAGAATACATATCATAACTTTTTATAATTTTATAACAAGATAATTACCCTTTTGTGACTTCTAGTTAAAATATAGTTAAGGTGATGACAAGTAATACAGCTGTTTCCTATTTACTTAAATATATACTTCTGCCAATTTTTCTTTCATAAAGGACACGTCATTTTGACTTCACCTCGCCTGATGTTAAGCTAAAGGCAAAGTCTCGGAAAGAGGGTCACCATGGTAAACATTTTATGAGGTTGGCGCAACATGTAATATTCTTTCTTATTATATTCCTGTCAGATGTCACTTCCTCGGTTACTCCTTTCCTTCCTTGACAGATTCTCACACACAACTTAACTCTTCTTTTGCAATTCAATCTTTTTAATCAGCTAGAGCTGAGAAAGGAGATAGTAAGAAAAACCCTATAAAAGGTGACTAAATGTACTAAGTATTATAATTTAAAGACTTCAGGTGTCAGATTTTAAAAAGTCAACCAATTAGTGTAAGACTTTCAAAGAAATCGAGTGAAATATAAAACTGGGTCGAAAGCTTTCTAGGCCTCGATTTTTCTCAAGAGTTGAATTAATTAAAAGTTAAGATGGCGTAGGTTGCTTAAGAAAATATTTGCATATATACATAGGTATCTACATACATACTCGTAGCTTGGACGTCTATAGCTTTGAAATCATTGAAGCACGGGCTACTATTTAAAAAAAAGTGACACTGACGCACTACTGTAAATAAATATATCGACCTATATAATTGTTCATACATAACATAAACTCACACCTGTATTCCCCGAAGGGGTAGGCAGAGGTGCTAGCACTCATATTTTAGCCAGTTTATGTTTAGGTCCCAATGTAATAGGTGGCGAGCCTATTGCCATTAACCGGGCACTTATAAACCTGCGATAAATACACACATAACTTCGAAAACCATCGAGAAGTCATTGGTGTGTGCCATGGTAAACCTGGGATCGAACCCGAGACGCCGTCTCAGCAGTCCATTACCCATACCACTAGGATACCGCAGATGATTAGGTTACCGCAGATATAATCGTACTCATTGATATACAAAAAACCATCATTTGTATAAACAATTTTGATAATTTGTTTATAATTTCATTTGTATATCAATGATTGTACTACATTCTTTCATTTTAAAATACCAATAAAGAACCAATGTACCAACTTTTTCATCAGTTTGTGTTGTGTGTATATAAATCATAAATAAAAAAAAAATTACATTATGAATATTGTATTCAATTAATATTTAAACGTTACGATTGACAAACATCAAAAAGACGTAAAAATAACAGTTCTACTTAAACAATATAACACCTATGATAACTATTTTTGCTACATTTTTGTAGTAAAACTTTTGACAATTGAGAACAAAGAAAATACTACAAAATGTTCGTTCTACGTCTACCAAAACAATTTTGAAAAAAATATTTTTTAAAGAGTAATTATCAAACGTAATCTAACCTGTATGTCTGGGTGCATCTGGCTCTAAAACTACTAACAGCTGGCAATCCTCAAAACGATCTAACTGTTGTAATCCAACTATAAGCTCTGCTTAGAAATCTAGGTGTGATTCAAAGCCATTAACAGCTGCAACAATCTTTTGTGCCATTTACGAGTACTAAGGAAGGTATTATAAGTTGAATAGAAACTTCAGAATACAATGAAGCTTTTGATAAAGCATTGTATATTAGCATGAATGTAAGGGTTAAAGAGCAGATAAGTAAGTTGAGGGTACTTATCGACACTATAAGAGTGGCTAAACTGGCTAATAATTCAGTTTTACGACATAATTTTAAAATTGATCCTAGTTTCGTTAACTTTGTGATGTCAGTAAAAATTACAAATGATTATCAGAATGACATTTTATAGTATTTATTATACTAACTATACAATTCGACTACATCAGGAAAAGTGAATTACTCAGGTGGAGCTCGAATTCACGACCTTTCTCTTACAGAGCTCTCTACTGCTCTTCCAACTGAGCTACTGAGCCACACCTGAATTAATTTAAATTTCCCTTCTCTTTATATCTGTATTTAAGGCGACGGTGGAGTCATCTACCAACACTCACTGTTAATTTTTCCTGATGTAAATCGAATTACAAATGATTATATTATGATTTATATAGACTTTTTTAGTAAAAAATTAAAAAAATTAGAAATGTAAGAAAAGAAAGACGAAAGAACTTACTATCCTACACATTTTCATAGTGTACACATTTTTCTTAGCGAGTGGATTGCAATTAAGTAATGTAAGACACAACCATATGGAACTGTTATCACTATGCACGTTTTTGTTTTCAGAGACGGCTTAAAGCACATGATAATTAATACTATTATCTTTCATATCTATTAGGATATAAGTTCTATTATGGGTTATTTTAGCGGATGTCCTATTGATATTAAAATTCTGACTTTGCTTGTTCCAGAATGGTCCGAGTCAGCTGCCTGTTAGCGAGCTGTATGCTCGTCGCTCTGCTCCTCTTTGTACCAGCGTCTGCTTACCCGAGGTAGTGGTACAATATCTGAGTTAAATATTAATATTATAAATATTACAAAAAATGATTTGTAACCTAAGACGACGAATAGGTGTGGAAACGTGGCACGGATAAATTGTAGACGCAATTTCACTTTGATTAATGCCTTAAACCTTGTGTCTTTTCTGTATTATATGCGTAATTTACATCTACATTCGTGTTAGTAAGAGCTAACCACGTCTTGCTGTTTTTCTCTTGAGAAACGTCAATCAAGAAGTAAGTTGGACGTAGAATCACTAAAATGTACATTGTTACTAAATAAGAAGCACGCATTGCGATTGTTAGTAGTTACGTGGATCTGAAAACTAAAGTAAAACCTCCTACTCCTATATGAGGCATCGCCTGCGCAACGCAGAGAGTTAGAGAAAATATTCAAAAGAGCATTTAGAAAATAATAAGAATGACTGAGAATGCTCTGGAGCTAGAGCATCTTAAACAACATGGAAATATTGCATCCTATACCATATACTGTAGATATTTGATAATAACTAGTCTTAATAATAATGAATGAGCTTATCTCATTTTTTAAAGAACGTATTTTAAAATTTCAGTCCAAGCAACTACTACCGCGATGATGTCCAATACGAGCCTGAAGAGATCATGGATATGCTGAACCGCCTCGGGAACCTCATCCAGCTTGAACGCAAAATGGAAACGTAGTATGTATCATAATGACCCAAGTTAAACTGTTCATTCATTCTCCAAGTCTTTTCCTAAAACAGTTGGGGTCTTTCGAGTCTTCGATATTCTCAGTGAGGCGACTATCATCTGACCTCTATAACCGATTGGCGATTTCAAACTTCTGTAGATATACTCTATCTTGTAGTTTGTCATAGCAGACTCCATAAAATAAGTAATTCTTTCCAGGGCAACTGTATTCGCTTTTTTAACAAGCTTCCTAATGAAATCAGAGATTTACCTGTTAATAAATTTAAAAATACAGTAAAGAGCAAACTGTGCCAGAAAGGCTATTATAAAATCCAAGAATATTTAAATGATAAACAAGCTTGGAAATGAGCTGTTCGCTCTGCTGTGCTACTCAAGCAAAACATTGTATCTAGACCATAAGTTTTAGGCTAAGTAAATGTTTTGTAAATAGACCAAAAAAAAAAGCCCGCTGAGTTTCTTGCCGGAGTCTTCTCAGGTCTGGGCCGCGTTTCGAACCGGTGGTCCATTTACTAGTATTAGTTAGTATTTAATATTTACTTTATGTTGACGTTTTGTAAGTTCCGATTTAATGGTCTATGCAAAATAAATTATTTTTGAATTTTGAATTTGAATTATCTACAGAAGTTTGAAATCGCCAATCAGTCGGACTTTTGTGGACTGCATTGAACTACCCTCAACGACCCGAAACTGTTTATTATCAGTTTAATAATAAATTTAGCTATTAAAATTGTATTCTAAATGAATAATTGATTGAAACTTTATGGCATTTATTATGCTAATTTTAAAATTCGATTACATCAGGAAAAATGAATTGCTCAGGTGAGGCTTGAACCCACGCCCTTTCCCTTACAGGGGGAATGCTCTTCCAACTGAGCTCAAGTGGCCCAAGTGCTTCAGGAGTAGTTTAAGCCTCATCTGAATTAATCGAAAAAATAATATTATTTCTTTCATAATTCAAGTCTACCATAATAATTGAACACCAATAGTAAAATTGGTATTGTGTATTGTCATTTTGTAATATTTGTGTTGTTTATTTCTACTCTTATAATGAGATTATTCTCTTGTGTAAATAACCGTTTCCTTCACATCCATATTAAATATGCATCATCCTTGTCACACTTAATATCAAGCATGATTGGATACATTTACATTTGTTTACCATTTGTAGTAGGTACTTGTTTCAATATGATGCAGTTCATTACGTCATCACAAATTACAAAATCACACTTTCTTTACCTTCCCATTCATGAATACACTGAGTTTATTAATTAACCACAAGTAATATGATTTGATTCTTCCATTCAATTCCTGCTTTAAAATGAAAATATTCTTACATTGAGGCATATTTAAATAAATAATTTACATGATATTCAATATTTACTTCTCTTACTACTTCTACTGTATAATGTTTATTCTTACTTTTCAGCTATAAAGACGACATCACTAGGTATGTTCCTGGTAGTCGTCTTTCCGATTTGTAGAATAGCTTGCTTACTTATCGTAACATATTATTTAGTTAGTTTTTAGTTTAATGTTCTTTTTTTTCTGCATGATTAATTTATGTCAATTAAGCGCTTGAGAAAACTCATACATTTATCTAATACCTTGTTTTACTTAACTAGCTTTACCATTGCTTGTTCATCTCTACGGATTCTTTTATTTTGATTCTGAATGATTACTAGAAGTATTTTATATTGCACAGTGTATTTTTCTTATCGAGTGGGTTGCAATTTAGTTTTTATAACACTAGAATAATTTTAATAGTAATTAAAAGGAGTAGTAATACGGGCTTGCCACTTAAAAATCAAACCGGGGTATTGGTTTGATCAATGACTATGATGTGTCCTGGATCCAAGTTTTTGATTTTGCCTAAAATTGTCCTGATTTTTAATAATATTGGCTAGAAATCTGGCTGTATGGTATTCACAGAATTTGACAAGCCTACCTCATTGTATCGTATTCAAAAAGAACAATTAATGAAAAATATCCCAACTCGACTTTATTAGTGAATTCTATATTTATGAAAACGGAGTCTGTATCTACGGACTACGGAACTACAGAAACGGTAGGCGGTTACGATCAAGAGGTCCCCGGTTCGAATTCTGGCCATTACACTACAGACGTGAACCCGCTCCTAGCACAAGGAATTTAGTTTAGTTGGAGGTTATAGGGAATATTAGTAATTTCGGTTTAAATATTTTTTTAAGAAAAAGTATTATTTTGTACATTTAAACAAATTACTTTTGTTGTGGAATCTTGTTCCAATACATTTAAACATGACTAATACGTTTCATTTATCTGTAAACAGGATACAGTAGGTCTTTAGAAAAATCTCTTTCTAAATGAACTCGCAGGACAAATGAGGTTTTCAAAGAAATGGCTTACAATTTATTGCAACGTTTATTTAAGTTAAGCGAACCCACATAGCCTTGGTTTGGAAGAACTCCCAATATACTTTGTAGAGAAAGAATGCCCGGAAATCCGTCCACTAATTTTCAAGCAGCAGTAGGGTTGGATACTTATATAGCACCTTAGATTTACTCATAAGTTTATCTCACTTATAGCACTATAGATTGTTATGTTCCTTATGGCACTTATTAATGAAGCGTTAGGAGGGTTAACTAACAGAAATATTCTTATGACAAATTGGACTCATGTAAATATTGACTTCATAGCAAAGGTTTGATTTTTGCTAATAGCTAACGTAGTATCACAAATTATAATTTTTAGAACACATTAGTCAATAAATATTGTAAACGTTAATATTGAAGAAAACTTAACTAATATTGTATATAATTTGTTTTCCAGCGAGAAACGAGCTCTAGACCTTGGCCTCAATCGTGGCTACTCCGGCACTCTTCAAGCTAAGCACCTCATGGGACTAGCAGCTGCCAACTACGCTGGCGGCCCTGGAAGGAGGCGACGAGATGCCCACTAAATCTAGACTTTAACCACCCGAATACTGCACTGAGATGAATTTACGATACATCCATATATTAATCCTTGCTATAACATCTCAATGCAGTAGTCCTAAAAATAAGAATCACCAGTCATCCCACAATCTGAATGGCTGCCATCAAGTCATCCATATAGATTATATTTATAATCAAATTTATTCAAATTAATGCTTGAAGTGATATATAAATAGATCAATAATATCATCTGGCTCCAAACGATTTACCTTATATTCATATACCTACATATTATTACAATGTTCAAATATTTATTTGATACTAGTCAATTTAAAAGTCAACGGAAAATTTTGTCCACAAATTTTTGCTCAGTGGATGAATTGATCTCAATGTACTTTCCTCAGTTGAAAATATTATATTGTTTTGATTACTTTCACCATAATTTAATTAATATTCAATTAAAATAATGTATACATTTGACTGAATTTGATACATTTTTAAAGTTATAATGAATTTGTACTTAAAACAGAAACTACTCTAGTCATTATTACATTCCTAGTACTAACTTTCTTCCATGTCAGTGTCAGTATTCCTTCAGTATTAAAATCATAAAATGTATTTCCAATTGTAAGAGTTAATCACGGAATTCTGTCTTCATACGCTTACTATTTATTGTAAATTAATCTACCTAGGAATATTTCTAAGGAAGTTCCTGCTATATTACCAAAGAAGTTCCAGCTATACTCGTACTTCTAAAGAAATTCCAGCTAAGTATATTTCTAAAGAAATTCCAGCTATATAGTTAATCCGTGGTATTAGATTCAATGTTACATTCCTGTGTATGTACGTGGCAAATTTAATTTATATAGTAAATAGATAAAAATTAAGTGATAAATACCTCCTGTCTAGAGTTTATTGTTAAAAATAAAGAGATATTCATATTTATATAAATGTGTTTATATTAATGCTTCTTGTTATATTGATGTGTATATTTATCTAACAATATCACTTATGATGCAATTACAAAGGTTTTATTTATTTATATCTATGTTCCCGAGAAAGATTCAGAAAATAATTATTAGGTAATTACTTACAGGCCGTTCAGTAAATATTATCTTGAGTCCATCGTCAAATCAGGGCCTCAATTCTACTTCATCCAAACCATAGTCATGCCGCAGCGACTGCAAAAAACAGCATGAAATAATAGAATTTAAGAAGATGTGTTTAAAGTTCTCAATTAAATGACTTTTTGCAGAGTGTATGAAAAAGTGTATTGAAACTATTTCATTTCATTTTGGACTTTAATTGTATAGAAATAAAGTCTAAAATATAATGTAATTTTTTGCGCTGACTATGGCACCATAATGCTGCTTTAGTAGAATCGAGGGCTAGTGCTGTAGTGTCCAATTTTAGTGTATAAGTTATGCAGATATTTTAGAATATTTCAAATCGAAATGGCAAATTAGAAGTTGGATAAATTCAACTCCTTTGATCTTTTTGAATACATCATAGCTACAAGTGCATGTTATCAAAATTATATAATAATGAATGAGACTCGATAAAAGAAACCAAATAAGTGAATGAATGAATGAATTGTTGCGATTCAGCTCATATAAAGATTTTAAAACCATTTTATAAGAACCAAACTCAATAGGTTCTTATAAAATGGTTTTAAAAGCATCATATGAGCAATCTACGGTAGCCTAGTGGTATGGGTAATGGACTGCTGAGACGAGGTCTCGGGTTCGATCCCAGGCTTACCATGGCACACACCAATGACTTTTCGATGCTTTTCGAAGTTATGTCTGTATTTATCGCAGGTTTATAAGTGCCCGGTTAATGGCAATAGGCTCGCCACCTATTACATTGGGACCTAAAACATAAACTGGCGAAATGTGGGTGCTAGCACCTCTGCCTACTCCTTCGGGGAATACAGACGTGAATTTATGATGTTATGTTGTTATGTTGCTATTGAGTTTGGCAATTCAAAATTTACTTGTATTTGGCAGAATTCTAGATCTGCTCAATGGTTTCAGACTAATGTATGCCATATCGATAACTTATTCATCTATGACGACTCGATCTATGAGGTACTAAGACCATGGGGTCAACTTAATCTCTCTTGCAAATTGGATACACCTGCTGACTGACAGACGAGGCTTTAGTACGGGCTTTCTTTATACAGTTAGTTGCTCACATAGCTAATAACCGCATAATTCGAACCAAAAATAGAGGACAAAGAGTACCTAAGCAGCCCCAGGGCTTCGAGGTTGGTTACTTTCGCATAGGATGGTTTGTGGTAAACAAACCATCCTATGCGAAAGTAAGTAGTTTTTTTTTTATATTGGACACGTCAATTTGACTTCACCTCGCCTGATGTTAAGCTAAAGGCAAAGTCTCGGAAAGAGGGTCACCATCGGAAACATGTAGGTACCATGTTAACAGTGGTGGCACTCAGCTTGACGGCCTCGTTAGATGCCTTTTCACGCCCCGCTTAAAGGACCCGGGACTGTAGGAAGAAGGAAACACGTGAGCTGGCAGGGAGTAGTACAGATCTTTCAATCTACGTCTTTGTGTGTGTGTGTATGTGTGTGGAGAGCACGTTAAGCTGTCGGTCCCGGTTGCCCTACAAACATCTATTGCAGTCGTTACGGTTATAGAGCCCTAAAGAGTCCATCGACTGGTCTAGCTGCAATGCTTACATATCGCCTTTTGGTTTTGGAGGTCAGATGGCAATCGCTTCACAGAAAATATCGAAGTTTAACCAAATCTGCAGTTAGACTGGTAAAGCGGACTCCAGACTCCAAGCTGAAGACTTCGGATGCGAATGGGATAAACGCTAAAATGGAGAAGAAGAAGAAATCCTAAACTAAGTATTTAATATTCTAGCGGACGGACGTTTTAAGGTTTTAGAATTTGCTCCAAATTCTGTTGTTACATCTCTAAACTTAAATTTCTCTAAAAAAATCGAATTGCATCTTCTTTCATGATCAGAAAAAGAAGGACAGATGATTTTATTTAAGTTAAGACCTGTCAAATTAAGACAGCGCCCTGTTGGTGCGTAGTAAGTTAAGTAGCATCTTCTAAGATGTCGACTAAAATGGAAGGGTACCGTCAAGGCGCCGGCGCCGACTTAATTTGACAGGTGTTCACTAAAATAAATCATCTGTCCTTTTCTCTCTGATAATGAAAGAAACAGATGCAAGTTTAGAGATGTAACAACAGAATTAGCAGCAATGTCTCGCCTTGTAGGAATCTTTGGTTCGCCGACGATGACGCGACGTAGTCATAGTTCCGGAGTCGCTGAGGTAGCTGGGTACCTACAGCTTAAATGGAGCCTCTACACTTGAATGGCAAACTTGAATAAAAACAAGGTTATGTCATCATGGCAAGTCACACCGAGACCGAAAGCCATTGGAAGTTGGACACTCGAAGTTGTTCAAGTATGCCTACCTAAGACAATCTATTTTTTTTTTATCAAAAGAATATTAGAATCGAAGTTACTAATATTCCCTCTAACCCCTCCAACTAAGCTAAATTGCTTGTGCTAGAAGTGGGTTCACGTCGGTAGTGTAATGGTTAGGATTCGAACCCGGGACCTCTCGATCGTAAGGCCGGCTCCTTAACCACTAAGCTACTAAACTACATTAATGCATAGAAAAATGTTTGCATCATTCGCTTTATTTGGGGTCCGCAAATACTTGTGTGTCCAGGGCCCCCAAAATAGGCAAGACGGCCTTGCGTGACATGACTTAGTATAGCAAGCAGGTATGATGTTGTTTAAACAGGTGTGGTACAAGATTTACTTACCGCCTGAAGGAGAAGTACCTACTTGAAATACTGGAGATAGAGAAATTCACTCAAAGGAAAAGAAACAATCCCTTATTTTTGAAAAGGAACAAAAATGCATTCAAAGATTTTTGAAAACTTGCTTGACACACCCGGTAATCGAACCGACTAAAACCTGAAAAAATTACATCCTGTATTTTAATGGCCTCAGTCGATAGTAACAATCTTATGAATTAAATCTATCTAACAAACATGGTAAATTAAATGAAAAGAAATTCCTGAAATCCAAACTTATCTTTCTTTCTTTCTACAGCGATAACAACTATGTATGTTACAGGAGGCTTACTCCCGTGATCACGTGCGTTTTCCGCTTTCCGCGCCGCAGCGTCATGCGTTGCTGTGGGCCAAGCCTTGTAATGCCATTCTGTGAAATTGTTACATAGCGCCATCTATAGATTACCACCATAACCATTCTCTACTAAAACTACTAGCGACATCTGTTGTTAATTGTAAGAACCACTTCAGAAATAGTAATCTTGTATACGTATTAGAAAATAATTCTTAAAAACTGTCCTAGATGTCACTACATACCCAAAAAAAAAGATTTGTAAAAATTATAAAGGCGTCTTGTCGACTTTTTATAATGTTGTATCCTTTCCTTACCAATTGCACAAAATAATGTGTTCATACTTGAAAACCTTATAATTTAATAGGTGGTAAGTATGGAGTAAAAAACATTAAGTAAATAAATCCTATGCAGCACCAAACAGTAAATTTAATAATAATGACCTATTATTATTTTATAATTTACCTATAATCATCATTATTGTGATAGCAATATTATTGAAGTAAGAGTATTTTGTCTGTAAAATAAAGTGAAGTATAATTTAAACTTTGCTAGCAACATCCCGTATGGTCTAGTGGCTAGGATACCTGGCTTTCACCCAGGAGGCTCGGGTTCGATTCCCGGTACGGGAAATACTTTTTGACTATTTTTTGTTACATAACACCCTAACATAACATTTTCTACTAGAATAGTAGATTATATTACAAACTTATCGCGACTAAACATAGCATCTACCCTTGTACCAAATTTCATCGAAATCGGTTCAATGTTTATGCGTGAAAGCGTAACATACAGACAGACAGACAGAGTTACTTTCGCATTTATAATTTTAGTATGGATTTTTTATTATTTTTACTAATAATATTAGTACGGAGTGTGGATTTTTTGGCTACACTTTTGAAGTCGTATGACATATTTTGTACTCGTTCGCACTCAATTATGAGGCGAGTTTTGAGTACTTACTCAAAAACACCTCAAAATATTCCGAAGTTTCCTTTTCAAAATATTTCCAAACTCATTCACAAACTGAACTCGTCACTCAAGCTAGAGAGCAGTGTCAATATAGGTGGGCACGTGCAAAATAAAAGCAACGGCGACCATTTTAACTTGAACCGTTTACACTAGCACCTTTCCTCCATCAGCCCTCGTTTAATTCCATGGTAGAGGGGCAGGGAAGGTCACTGTTAAATGGAGTGCATGTCTAGGGTGTATTGTGTATTCGGATGGATGCCCATTCGTTTTTTCAACATGGCTGCTCTTAGTATTTATAGACGTAGTGTATGTTAATGAACACACTTATATCTATGTAGATACCTAATGGGTAGGTGCTTATGAGAAAATTGTGAAATCTATAATTACTATTTTTTTATATTAGAACTGAAATTACTAATATTCCCTCTAACCCCTCCAACTAAGCTAAATTGCTTGTGCTAGGAGTGGATTCACGTCGGTAGTGGCCAGGATTCGAACCCGGATCCTCTCGATCTACCGATGCTTCTACTATTAAAGATGCCAAAGTAAGGCTGTCTGTTGTTACTCATTTAGATCGCAGAATAGATTTTGTCACGTGTATGAAGTAGGTATAATAGCATCGTATTCTAGAATGATACTATTTCAGATTGTATTAGACATTCTATCAAATCTATCAATCTCTCTATTAGTCCGCAGATAAATCACAATAATTCGGGACTGAGTGTCGTTCTAAAATGTGCCTAAAACATTCAAACTATTTATAATCCACATTGTAGATACAACGATAATATTTATTTAGATTATTATTTAATGATGTTACCTTGGAACTAAATCGCGAGATAGAAAAGGCCCTGGCGCTCGCACATTGATTTGTAATCTATCTATTTAATTATAAATGAAATAAATAAAAGTGAATTGCAATTCTTTTAGTCTCGCTAAAACTCGAGAACGGCTGAACCGATTTGGCTAACGTCTTGACATATTTGTGGAAGTCCAGGGAAGGTTGTTAAGGTTGGTCCAGGAACAGTGAGAAAATAGAGAAAATTTGCGAGTAAAATACTAAGGCGGCCTGCTAAACACCATCTTGCTTTAACATTAACAGTGCTGTTAAAGTACCAGTCAGCTACAAAATAGGTTGCACCGTTTGACTACAGTTAATATCACGTCAATACTTGACGCTAACCGTAACCGGTTATTGTCATTGTTAACGTTAAATTGGTTAAAATCTGTCAAAAAGAAGCTGTATATATCATTATATAAGTATGAAACGAAGGAGTTTGATTTTATATCTATGATCGACATAATAACTGACAGCAAATAACAGCTAACGTATAGTATTACCACAACCAAAAAATACTCAAAGAATTTGACGTAAATATTATCTCATTTGACTTGCAACCCTGATAACGTTAACCGAGCTACTAAATACACTGGTGAAAGAACCTTTAGAGTCATGGCTACTGTTAATGATAAATTTGACGTAGACCTCTTACTTTAGCTGGTAGTACGGTGCAACTAAGCCTAAAAATTTAATTAAGTAAAAGAAAAACCCCCGTCACAAAAAAAAACTCCTCTAAAAAGGTGAAAATAAATTATGTTGGCCCTATGACTTTTGATATACCTACCTAGAAATATTTCGATTCAACCGTTGTCTGAAAAAAATATGTAATTCACATTTTTTTTGGTGACGGTCATCTTGGATTTGAAATTTTTTATAATATTCTACTAGTCAAGCCCTTTCATTTGATTGCACGAGTCTATTTAAATTTAAACCCTTTCGTATTCCGTGGCAATGAATTATTTACCACATTAAAATCAGAGCCTTATTTCAGTATGTAACGAGTATGTCTCTCATACGTTGCAAAGGTCGGGTATGAATAATTTTACAGGTGGGCTACTAAAATCTGGGCTGAAATTATAATTGTATTATCTTTTAAAGGTCAACATACCCCTATCGTTTATATCGTGGGCTCGTTGTGTATATAATTTGTATACCAGTTAATATACGTTTACAGCAAAGGTATCTTCTTTCCTTCCCCACTCTTCAGAGCACGCCACTGTCACTGCAGGATAATCTCAATATCCTCGGTATGGATGTCCGCTGCAACAAACCCGCAAACATGCCGCAAACAACCCAATCCTAGCACAAGCAACAAAAACTATTTCGAGAGCATCATCAAAACCTCGAGTAAACTCGGAGTCCTGAACAGAGTGAGGCGTTTTTTCACGGCTGAGTAACGGTGTCTTCTATACAAGACCCAATTAGTTCCTGCATGAAATACTGCTCGCATCTCTGGGATGGCTCCGCAAAGTACTTACTAGGTGCTCTCGACCGGTTCTAGTGACGTGCGGTCCGCATTATTGGGAATCCTGAGGTCACGAACACCCTCGAGCCTTTGCAGATGCGAAAAGAGAGAGAGTCTGGCAGTATTTTACCATCTCTACCATGGTGAATGTTCTGATGAGCTCTTTCTTCCAATTAGTATTGTCGATCATCGAAATTAAGTATTGCTTATTGTCAAAATGTGCTCTTTCACACGTCATTAGACATTTCTTGGATGTATTTTGAAGATTGCGTTTGACGATCTCAAATTTACCAAGTATAGACTATTACAAAACAATCTGCGCGTACCTACCAGGTCCTTTTATATGTCGCGATTTAGGTTCAAGATATATGAATCGAGCTATAGCTAGGCTGTATTTATTACAGATTAGGTATATTCAAATTGTAATTGTCAATGTTTTTTTTTGATGAAATTTCGAAAGCTATTAGTATGCTATTATTTAAACTACATTTTAACTACACCCCGCCTGATGATAAACTGAGGTGCAGTCCAAAGAATAGTGACTGCCATTATAGGCGCTGTCTCTAGAATGGCGATCGGTACCTCCACGTTCTCGTATTCCTATTGATTTAGATTAGAAAGTGAATGCTCAAGACGGGACTTGAACCTGCGGCCCGTCCCTTGTGTGAATATAAAAGTGCCCGAATATCAAAGTGCCAGAATCACTATATAGTATAAAGCAAAGTAGCTGTCTGTCCGTCCCTATGTAGATATGCTTATATCTTCAATACTACGCTACAGATTTTGATGCGGTTTCTTTTAATAGATAGAGTAATTCAAGAAGAAGGTTTTTATGTATAAGACATGCTTAATATAGTAGAGGGCGCAGTGGGAACGGGATCGGACGTCACGCGGACTTAAAAAAAATTGACCGTATGAAGTTCACCGGGTCAGCTAGTATAACGACGCTCCCACTCCACCAATAGTGGATAAATCAGTATATAAGCCTGTTATTTAGTTTGTAAGACATTGCTTCATTAAATCATTGAGTCGTAATAAATATACTACAAACAGACTGTAGTAGTTCTCTTCACCTCCGCAATATAATACGTTTAACCTTGAATAGAAAAATATGCACAAGTCCAATCCCTTTTGACGCATAAAATCATATACGTAAAACACCAACTCATGATTTTATGGTTTTATGCAGATGAATTGGAAAAGGTACGTCAAATACCAACTACATACAGTCAGCGTCATAAACATCTTGCCGACGAAGTCTCAAAATAATCTTAAAACTCTCATATTAAGAGGACTTCCTAGCAACTTTTTCTCCATAGTACCGTTCTCCCCTTTTTCCTCCCTGAATATTGCTTCTAGAACAATATTTTTGTTTTCGTAAAATCATGATCTTCTGTACGCATGTCCCTGTTATTTTATAGGCCGTCAAGCTGAGTGCCACCACTATTAACATGGTACATGTTTGCGATGGTGACCCTCTCTCCGAGACTTTGCCTTTAGTTTAACATCAGGCGAGGTGAAGTCAAATTGACGTGACATAGATAAAAAGAACCTCGGATTTGCCCAAAAAAATTGTGATAAAATGGGTCTGAGCTGCGGCTATCCTTATCGCACTCTACGGGGACAGGAGTGAGACGGGGGTGACGGCAATAGTATAGGCTTATGCGCTAGCTAGGAAGTCCTCTTAAGAGCAAATCAAATCGCTTTATTGATTTAAATAGTATCATTGTCCGAAACGTGTGTACCAAATAGCAGAACAATCAGTCCACTGAAAGGGGGTAAAAAAACGAAATTAAGATTTTTTTTTTTTTTTTTTATTTATTAGTATTCACAACCTTATAAACATAGTATGTAGGTACATGGTTGACCAAAAAACCCTTACGGGTTTGTCTAGGCAACCGCGGTTGCATTCGTGTCGGGCTTATGACTATGTGGATTTAAATAACATACAGAACTTATAAGTTTCAGGCTATCGAGTACTTTGTACAGTGACTCATTCCTATGCCGCAGCACTAAGATCTGGAACTCCCTGCCAGCTCACGTGTTTCCTTCTTCCTACAGTCCCGAGTCCTTTAAGCGGGGCGTGAAAAGGCATATAATGAGGCCGTCAAGCTGAAAGCCACCACTGTTAACATGGTACATATTTACGATGGTGACCCTCCTTCCGAGACTTTGCCTTTGCTTAACATCAGGCGAGGTGAAGTCAAATTAACGTGTCCTATATAAAAAAACATCTTTCTGATGCTGACTGTACAATTTCACAAACGCAAAATATCAACTTATCAAATTAGAACTTCACAGTAAACATTAGAGTGATTATTATGAATTTGATGGCTTATTTGAGTGATTTTTGAAAATCGATGGGGCTTTTGATATATCTTTTATTATGGTGTAGGTATTTAAGACCCTACCAAATTTTCAGCTCGCAAGTAGGCTATTCTCATCCCCACATAAATATAAAATTAAATGATATTTTAATGACAGACTGCACTCGTATTGACCTGACCAATATCTGGAACACAAATAGGTCAGGCGATGTCGTCATCTCGCTCCAATTCTTTTGAATTTATTCGTGAATAGAAGTGATTAAATATTTGTAAAGTATTCAATGATAGAATAAGGGAGATAGAGTGTTTTTATCGTTGATGTGTGATTTATTTAATGTACAACGATAACAGGCTTTCAAAGCTATCCACTACACAATAAATGAAATGAGTCAAGGTTTTAATCCATCTAATATTATAATGCGAAAGTAACTCTGTCTGTCTGTCTGACTGTCTGTCTGTCTGTCTATATGTTACGCTTTCACGCCTAAATCAAAAATCAATAAACCAATTTTGATGAAATTTGATATAGAGATAGATTAGATTTTGAGAAAGGACATAGGTAGGCTATGTTTGGTCCCGATAACCGACATCCACGCGGCCGGAGCCGCGGGCAAAAGCTAGTTCACCTATATATCAAACGCTAGACACTCCCATTAATTGATATAAATATATTGTTACTAGCCTAGATAAATCTATTATGGGTCGTTTGGGTACGGATTCAGTTTCCTAGATACTTAAACACCGTATATATTTCTAAATCCAGGGATAAAGGATAAAGGAGGTAATGTAACAAAGTTGTAATGATTTTCAAAGCACATAATGGTGTTCGGATTTGTTCTGATATCAGGATTACGTAGACATAGACTCAGAATAACCAGGCCCTCGATTCTACGGAGCTAGACCGTAAGGGATGGCCCTGGGTCAGCCCGGTGCGAGGGATATGTCGAAGACAACCTCACCTCTGGCCTAGCACAACGACCCACAGTCGGCGTGCG
Source organism: Eilema sororculum (assembly GCA_914829495.1). Lineage (NCBI taxonomy): Eukaryota > Metazoa > Arthropoda > Insecta > Lepidoptera > Erebidae > Eilema > Eilema sororculum. The sequence continues at coordinate 17,678,348 of OU618550.1, forward strand.
GTTTTAGTCGGTTCCAGTCCGACATAACCTCCCCTTCCGGCTCCGGCAGGGGGGGTATCCAAGGGGATTTCTGCACGAAAAAAAAGGTAAACAATTAGTTTAAGGATTCATGGTAATAAGTATTACCAATCGCAATGAACATGTACCTACACATCATGTTCGCAGATAATATGTATTTAACTATTTACCATTTCATTGTATGTTTACATAATAACTTATTCGCGTAATACATATCCAAACTAAGTTAATATTACTACAACTACTAATAATATTATAAATGCGGAGGTAAATCTGTCTGTCTGTATGTTATGCCTAGAACACTGAACCGATTTTGATGAAATTTGGTATAGGGGTAGATTAGACCTTGAGAAAGGAAATAGACTTATGGATAAGTTTGTTTGCGATAGCCGACATTACTATTATGGACAGAGTATTCCCATTAGAAAAGTCTGTCATGGTATGGTTTGATCCAAATTATCATATTTTCATATGCATATTTTTTTTCTCCTTCTCTTCTTCTTCAAATTGATGCGAAAAGTTAGCTGGCATAGAAAACAAATAGCTTTTTTTATTTTTTACTACAAAAACTTAGTACTTAATATTATTTACCCTTCATAGAAGGTCAAACCAGAAACTTTTAAATGTATCAAACGACACTAATCTTGAAATATTGCAAAGTAATATTGTATAAATCGCACTAGACTTGGAAAAGCTAGCGATGGCAGTATTTACAGACGAACGCTCTTGGAGCCAAATTTTAAGGCATTCCAGGCTTGACAAGCGATTCTAGACCTTAGAGTTTAGAGGATTTTTATCGAATAAAAATCCAACTTTATCCCAAAGATGTCCATTACAGATAAGTTTCATGTCATAAACTTAAAATTTATTCGAAATCTGGAATAGAATCAATGTAATAATTTGTCTCTTTATCGTCTAGAAATCCCTCCAGAGCAATAGTACAAATTCTGTTTAGGGTTATATTTTTTAAATTTTTCATCCGTTCATTCAATTTCAATTAGTAGATTATTTGCTGATTCCCGTGAATTCACACGCGTGGGTGTCTGTTATCACGATATTGGTCACATTTCTGATTTCACTCATACATACATAAGTAATAATCACATATCACCAATCATTCTATTCGGTCTCACGTAAAAGAGGGTGAGCCTATTGCTGTATTTCGGGCACTATTTTGACTCGAGCCTTGCATCTGAGACTGAGCCCGAGCTATATTTTATCTATCTGATCTTAAACAGCCCTATCTGTCAGTCGCCTTGTACGATACTCCATGGAAAGAGGTGGGGTGGGCCAAATTCGACTCTGCCGGGAACAACGCGAATTTTACTCAACCATAAGTATCTGCGGCAAATTTTAATGGCAATAAAAACACGAGTGCGAGCGAGATATCACTACTTTAGTATTCCTTTTTGCCGCCTCACTTGCCTAAACGTTGCGTCTATGTAATACTTTTTTTTTTTTTTTTTTTACACAGTACACGTCAATTTGACTTCACCTCGCCTGATGTTAAGCTAAAGGCAAAGTCTCGGAAAGAGGGTCACCATCGTAAACATTTACCATGTTAACAGTGGTGGCACTCAGCTTGACGGCCTCATTACATGCCTTTTCACGCCCCGCTTAAAGGACCCGGGACTGTAGGAAGAAGGAAACACGTGAGCTGGCAGGGAATTCCAGGTCTTAGTGGTGCGGCATAGGAATGAATCACTGAAACGCTTGGTTCTAGCAGGTATACTCTGCACCGTAAATGGATGACATCTTAGCCCTGCACGTGTCGTCCTGTGAAGGAAAGGGGAGGGTGGGACTAATTGGAAGAGCTCGTCAGAACATTCACCATGGTAGAGACGGTAGAAAACTGTCAAAGACGCAACATCTCTACGCATCTGCAAAGGCTCGAGGGTGTTCGTGACCTCAGGATCCCCAATAATGCGGACCGCACGTCGCTGCAACCTGTCGAGAGCATCTAATAAGTACTTTGCGGAGCCGTCCCAGAGATGTGAGCAGTATTCCACGCAGGAACGAATTTGGGTCTTGTATAGAAGACACCGCTGCTCCGGCGTGAAAAAACGTCTCACTCTGTTCAGGACTCCGAGTTTACGCGAGGCTGATTTGATGATACTCTCGATATAGTTTTTGTTATTCAGTTTGCAGCGAACATCCATACCGAGGATAGTGAGGTGATCCTGCAGTGGCAGTGGTGTGCTCTGAAGAGTGGGAAGGGGAAGGAAAGGAGATACCTTTGCTGTAAACGCACATGCCTGGGTCTTCTTGGCATTGAACTCGACCAGGTTCCTAGCGCCCCATTGAGAAATGTGGTCCAGGATCCGGTCCAGCTCAGTGACAAGAAGCTGCCTTTTTTCCGCGATATCAGACTGCTTGGCCGCAGGATGTGCGTAATAACTCCCGTGTAAGGTGCTGTCGTCTGCATAGCAGTGAATGTTTCCGTTACAGAGCATGTCATTGATATGCAGAAGAAAGAGAGTGGGAGATAAAACGGAACCCTGCGGCACGCCAGCATTTACCTGCAAGAACTCCGAAGCTCGTCCATCACAAAGGACGCGAATACGGCGCCCCTGCAGGAAGCTTGCAACCCAGTTACACAGTCTAGGAGGCAGGCCGAAGGCTGGTAGCTTGGAAAGAAGCAATTTGTGCCATACCCTATCGAAAGTTTAGGCGATGTCAAGACTAATTGCCAGTGACTCACCGTGCTTCTACATAGCCTCACCCCAAAGGTGGGTCATGTACGCCAGAAGATCACCCGTTGACCGTTTCGGTCTGAAACCGTATTGCCGGTCACTAAGCAAGGAGTGATCCTCTAGGTGGCGCATGAGCTGTGTGTTAATTATGTGCTCGAACACCTTGCACAGCACTGAGGTGACGGCTATGGGTCGATAGTTGGCTGGGTCCGAGCGATCCCCCTTCTTGGGGATCGGCTGGACATTCGCCTCCTTCCAAGCCGAGGGCACTGTACCCGAACTGTAGGACAGTTCAATTCTTTTAGTCTGAGACTTATTATTAGCATGTTATGCGCTGAGTATAGTCTTATAATACATACTTTTATACTATATTTATGTCAATCACTTTTTTTAACATTCTACACAAGATGGTAAGCTTAACTAGCTTGTGTTATGGAATCTAGAATGCCGATAAACATAATTAGGTTTTTTTATACTTATTAAACATAGAAACACCGCATGTGTTAGTTCGCCACTGTTTTTTTATTTCACTCATGAAACTATGTTATTCTACCTGTTGAGCGACAAACGAGGCTCTGGTGTCTTCTCAGGATTAGGAGTAAAACGGTAGTAGATAAAGTTAATTGTGAAAAAGAGGTATATGAGCCCCTGAACCTTCAGGTTGCAGGCTTTGGATGCAATCGGAATTAGCGTTCAGGTACAGATATCATCACCCCTTTGCCTCGTTTTCAGGTGAATTGGATTGGAGGATCGAGATCCAAGTTGGAGACGCCGTGGGCCCCCCTCTCGAGGAGGGCCAAACTAATAGGGATGGCCCTGTATCCGCCGAGGTGCAACAACGCCTACCGGCCCAACTCCGTACCAGCTGAAGTTACAAGCGGACCAGGCCTGACTCCGATCTTGACGAAGAATCCGGCGGACCGGACTAGCGGCCGCGACGCCTGGTGACCTTTTGGGGAAGACGACATCACACTCGCACGGGGCCAGCCCGGAACCCCAAGTTGAGTACATTACTCAGCCTTCCGTTTATAGTGGCGTGTACCTATACCCCAATCGACACTCGACTTTAAATTAGAGTAGTTTTTTTTATATTGTATAGAATAGGCCTACGGAATAAAGTTGTTGGTTCTCGTATCACTCGTTTCCTTCAATCTTGACCCCGTAGGGCCCCGTATCATTGGCGTTATTGGCCATTTGCACTATGACTCACAGACGGCATGCGTTTTAGTCGGTTCGAGTCCGAAATAACCTCCGGTGCAGAGAGGAGGGTATCCGCGGGGATTTTCCGCACATAAAAAAAGGATCTGAAATGCTGACTTGTTTATTTAAGATGTTGAAACAAGAGCAAGAAAGTGTACGAATAGTTTTACTATCTAATTGAAATTTTACTCTATACTTTCAACACAGTTTTTTCATTTTGACTTTGTGTATAGATGTGAACAACTTTAGGAAATAAGGAAAAAAGGAGTAAACGAAACCTAATATGGTGTGCGGTAACCTTATGAGTGAGAACAATCCAAGTGCTTGGTAAAGAAATTTACATCGTCTTAACAACCACCGATTTTACTCAACATCAATCAAGAAATAAGATCAATGAAGGAATCAACACTATAAAAATTAATACAATGATAAATGAAAAGAAGCCTTATTTGTATACAGACAAAGATAAAAATAAATCTCCTGAAACAAACGAGCTGTGTGCAGTAACAAAACGGGCTGAAGGCACGGGCTATCGATCTCTCGCCCTTTACCTTGACGCGCCCCACTCCTACAAAAACGTAGCCATTACGCAGTACCACTCCTCTGGCTGTTAGAAAAATGTGTCTAGTATTAAACTTACACGTATGTATGTATTTTTCTCAATAACTTCTATGTATGATGGAAAAATTAACGTTGGCAGTATAGTGAAAAAATCGGTCTTACATGAGTACGAGTATAGCGCAATTATACAAACCATTTAGCTTAGGTGGAGTGGAAATAATAATAATTGCAGTTACCTAAATCTTAAAAAAAATGTGTTACGGTTCCTATGTAAAGCATTATCTAGAGAAAAAATAAAGAAATACATTTAACCGACACGTTTTAAACTGAGCCACGTCTTAAATATACCTACATTAAATCCAGGATTAACATAATTATTATGCTACTTCTTATTCTGAAAGGATAATCCACCATCATTATAGCGTTATCCTGGATCAAAGGCTTCCAGCTTGGAGCCTGGAATTCGTTAACTCTTCCTACCTTTTTTTCTCCTTATAAAGCTTGAGCCAGAACCTCGTACACCGATAATCAGGTATACCGGTGTACAGGTTAGTTAGCTTGCTTATAATTATGATCTCGGTGGAAAATCAATCAGTTGGTAAATCGCAGTCCACTGCTGGACGTAGGCCTCTCATGTTGGAAGGATTTGGCCTACTGTATCCACGATGACCAGACGGATTGAAACAGGGTTTTATTCAGAGTGTTCCTTCTCTCGCAGTGATATCGTCTGCGTATTTTTCCGTTTTCCGCCTCTTAAGACGCCTTTCGGATGAGACGGGGTGGTGATACTTGTATTCTTTCTCCGTGGTCACCCATATCCAAATTATAAGTAAAAATCTCTGACAAATGATAGAACATAACATATGTTAGAACTACGGCATTCCAATTGGAGTGAATACAAGTCTTAGAACAATAATAATCATGAGTGCTCCGAATCTTTTTCAGTAAAGGTCCTTTCGGTGGCAGCCGCTCGGAATATCAATACGGTAAGGATTGTAACATAGAGGTTGATACGATATTTTCAACTACTTTACCTATGTGAGTTACAACGTTTCTAATTTGATTTGCTTCCTTTTCTTCTATATACATAAAAGAAAGTCGTGTTAGTTTTTTAATTGGTGAGGATGTAGCTTAGAACCAAGAGACGGACATAGGATTTTTCATCCCGTTCGACCTTTATTTTATACCGGGTATAGGTTTCTGTGGGTCGCGGTCACGGGATCAGTTTTTCTGAAACCCTGGTACATTTGCATGCAGTACTAGGCTCACAAACACTTTAAGGAACTTAATTTGAGTCGTGGAAACAGGAGCAGTGTATCCTACACATTTCTATTCCGAACTTAATGCGGACAAAGTCGTGGGCAAAAGCTAGTTTGTAATATAAGCTTTTTTAAGTTATTTTTAACGTGACTCATTAACATCTAGCCGCGTAGTTCCCGGCAGAGTAGAATTTGGGCCACCCATCCCTTCCCATGCGGTGTCGTACAAGGCAACTAAGGAATAGGACTGTTTAACGGTTACCTATCTTAATTGGAATTTCTTAATTTGAATTTGAATTTATATCAATCAATTAATTGGCCTAGTACAGTTCATTGCTGGATATAAGCCTCTCTCAATGTGCGCAATATTATTCGCCACAAATAGCTTAACAAATCTTACTTGAAGGTGGATAACATACTCATCAATTCGCACGTCCTGATCTGCCTTTTCTCATTACCGTAGGAAACTTCGGCGACGTGACCGCACTTTCTGAATTAACAATACGTTGTTTTGTCTTATTTCATTATGTTATGGTGGCATTATGTTTAATAATGTGGCTTCTTTTATTCTACTAATATTATAAACGCGAAAGTTTGTGAGTATGGATGGATGTGTGTTACTCTTTCACATAAAAACTACTGAATAGATTTTCATGAAACTTTAAAATAATATAGCTTATACATCAGAATAATACATAGGCTATATATCATCACGCTACTACTCAAGGGGACGGAGCAGTGATCATTAACGTCAATAAATTCGGCCGGCATCGGCTATTTTTTTTTCTACGCTACTCTAATATTTTTCTACGCCACTCTTTTTATGCCGATGTGTTATGTACCTGGAGTACTACTAGGGGTTTCCGACTTCGGTAGCGTTCCCCTTACACCCGGTATGTTGATGAACAAAGTGCTCAAAATGATCTTAATTAGTTGGGGGTTCTCAGGTTTTCCCCCCTTCCTGTTGACGGCTTATTGTGATATTTGGTATAATGTACAGTCAGCAAAGAAAAGAAGGTGGTGAGTACCCTACTTACGGCTTGTACTGCTTGTACTGTCAGTGAGAAAGGCAAAGGCTTGCCCTGCATTGTTTGTGACCGTACAGAAACTCTTCTTACAGGGTAGGCAGCACGGGTTGCACATGTCCATAATATTATTGCTTATTCTATGCTTTACATATTATTATCATTTCATACGGTAAGGTGCAAACGTATCTCCTTTGTCGATTGACCGACGGCTTCGACTGTATGCTACCGCCATTTAATAACACCGTGCTCCGTTTCATTTCTACCAGAAAACATAGTATTGTTATTTTCTTTTGTTAATAAGTTTTTTCAAAACGGAATAAATATAGAAGACTACGCGAATCAACTGTGAGAAGAGAAGTAAGATATCCTCAGAATAGGGACTTAACGGGACGAGAGAAAAAAGGTAAACAAAGCGATCATTACGTTGCGATAACCAGCGATTATTTTCTCTGTCCTTGTCGCACATGTCACACGTACACGACAATGGCCGAGCGACAGCTGTCGTTGCGTGTTTCGTAGTACAGGAAAGCAGTCAGCACAGAGCGGTTCGAAACTGTCAGAACCGCCATCTTATGAGCAATTTCATTCCCGTCTGGAATGCGTTTGAAGTGATACGTAATGATTTTCAAATAAAAAAGTTTAGAACCACTGAAACATTGTTTACCTTTTTTCTCTCGCTTCGTTGGCTTTACTTTAGAGAAATGAATAATAGCAATATTATACACACGAACACACGTCAGGACATGGTTTTATCAATAAAAATCCTTTCATCAAATAACAAATGAATGTATTTACTTCTTAACTTATTATTAATAGTAGATTATTAACCAAGGGCTGTACGGCATCAATTGCATACGAGGTTTTTGGCGCCTGAGCGAAGCGAAGGCGCTAATTAACCCGAGTATGCAATTGATGCTTACGCCCGAGATAAATACTCTGCTGTACATATCGATTGTGAGGTAAGTAAACAACAAGACAGGAGGTTTCAATGAAAATATGATATAAAAACACTTTCAGAAAGAGATTTCACTTTTTTTTCTGACCGCCATTTCATAAATTCGTCGTATGCCTTTACATATCTTTCTTTCGAGTTCGGCGGTAATATATTTTCGACAACTGTTTTTGCCCTTTCTTTTATAAAAAGCGTTAGATCTATGTCTTCGTCACTAGACATGTTTAAAACTTTTGAAAAAGAACTCAAACAAGAAAATTAATTATTTTCGCGATGCTTTCGCGCCTACTAGTAGACTGCCTTTTTTTTTCACGCACGCAAGCGCGTCAAATCTTGCTGGCCAGTTTGATTTTTAAATCGATTCCATCTAACATACGATGTGGAAACAAATAGTTCCATATTTAAAATAAAATCTTTATAAAATAAATTGTCTAGATTCCGATTCGAGTAATTAATCGATACCGAGAAAAAAAATATTAACTTTTTAAAAATATTCTTCGTGCAGTATGAGTATGACAGTTCTTTTTTCAAATTCCAAAACCTATGCTGTAATGATAGTCATACACCCCGGCATTCAGGGGTGTAAGGGTGTACTTACAGAGCAAGAGATTATGTAAATGTTATATATAATTTGTGTTATCCTTATTATTTAGGTTACATTTAAGTAGGTAGTAGTTACAGTAGTTACGGTTACAGTTACAGTCAACGGCAAAAGTTGATTAACAGAGAGATATGTATATAAATCCCTTTAACACTGAAATGCATGTTACCACAATTACTATGTCAGTAGTCTTAGAATCCCCCGAGAACAAAGATGTAGCATCTAATGTTTTTTATCACTTTGTGAGAGGTTTAGGGGCCACAGTGTTCAAAAAATTAAATTTTGTTAAGCTACTTTTGTCGTTGACTGTACCACTATTGATAAGACAAGCCAAAAACATGATATTAATCAGCTGCATTAGCTTCGTATTCAGATCGGCTATTTTCTAATGGACATTTGTACATTTTGTTCACCTTCAGTGCATCGCTTCTTGATAAGCCGGCCGTCTGTCCGATTTCCACATTTTCCTGAAAAATATTCAGGTAATTTTAAAACCTTATGAAATAACCCTAGAGAAAGGTCATCGTTCATTCCGGGTACCAGGATAGAAACAGAAGTATTCTAGCTTTCCTATAGGTTTTTCGTTGAAGTTACAAAATTTTTTGATCATAGGTTGGTCCTTACGCGTCAAAAGGAGATTAATCTTGAATGTATTATATCTAGAATTTTTTCGTTGTGTTAAAAGTTCTTAAGAAGGCACCAAGAGTCACCAAGAGCATTGACAGAATACGCCGAATTTCAAGATTATGCTGGCTGTAAGGGGAACGCTCCCCAAGCCGAAAATCCCTAGTAGAACTCCAGGTACATAACACATTGGCATAAAAATAAAATCCATTTGGACAAAAAGAAAATTTACTACTAGGGGTTTTCGGCGTCGGGAGTGTTCCCCTTACACCCAGTGTTTGGTTTCTCCACGTGTCCCTCTGATGAACATAAACTGGTTCTCCAACTCTGGCATGTTGGAATAATAGATTTGATCTGGCTGAAAACTCAATAAATAATCCTGAGCTGAATTAGATAGGAATTATACTTCGGAGATGTGAGAAAAATAATCTCACTGTCAACTGATTAACTGATCTGAGTAGACTGTGCAGTGCTGATGTCTTCCGTGGGTTAACGCTCCTACAAAATGATCAAGACCCACCAATAAATATTATCAAGATCTGCCTAGAAAATTTCTAGAATATAATTTCCAGGTCATAGGGCAACTTCTCTGAACTACGCGTGTAGGAAATGGAAGAGACCGTGTTTGTGGGTCAAGTCGTTTTCTCTCCGGCCGAGTACTGCTTTTTCGGCACGACTTGCGTGCCTACTTGGTTAAGCAAGTAACCAACTGAGGCTATATATGTAATAAATACTGTACAGTATTACATAAGTACTATGTATAATATATAATGGATTCTATTATTATACATAATGGTACTACTAAAGTTGAACCTATATATTTATATACTTGATATTTAACATTAATTGCAATTTTACACACGACGGATTGGAGAGGGTATATGCGTTTGGGGTGGGAGGATGTTTGTGTGTTTGTTTGTGCAAATCCATGTTGCCATTTTCTCCTAAACTACCAATCCAATTTTGATGCAGTTTTCAGTTAAGGGTTTGGCTTTAATTGCAGCATATTTTTAGATTTTATAAGGACAATTCAACAGGGAGCGCTACAGCAAGCATTTTGATGCATATCAATGTTGCCAATTTTCTCCAAAAATACTAGTCCGATTAAGATGCAGTTTTCAAATATTGGTTTGAGTTTAATTGGCGCATGTTTTAAGATAGGTGTTACGGTAACAAGCCACTAGGGGGCGCTGCAGTAAACATTTTTTGAATTATTTTTCATACGTCGTGGGTCTTTTCAAAATTTTTAATTTTGCTTTTTATCCTTGTTAATATTTATTTTAAATTTGTAACCTTGTGATGTTTAGATTAATCGCCTATTCTAAGGCTAAGTAGTCTTCCGAAAGCATACTTTCAAATCTCAAAGTTTACTATGGCGGATTTCAATTTCATAGTCGGCACTCGGGCTTTACTAAGGAAAGTGCTGCTCTACGCTGTAGCTTAGTAATACCAAAGTAAACTACAATATCAATTCGTTCTACGCAAAGTTTATACTACTTATCACGCGTAAATTAATTACTAATAATAGAATTTTCGTAAAAAAATAAAATATTTTGAATACAAAAGCTTATAACCCGGCTAGATTAAAAATAGACCAATATATTATTAATTTTGCACGAGGCACAAGACTATTAAAATTAGTAGTATAATCATTCAAAGTTTACTTTGAAAGGTAAAGTCTACGATTTCGTGCACTAGTACTTTACTAAGCAAAGTAGGGTTTCCCAAAGTAAAGACTGGGCTTAGGCATGACTATGAAACATTATTTTGGGTCAACAAAGTACAAAGTAAAGGCTTAGTGCGGTTTATGAATCTTAGCCTTAGCCTAAGACTATCCTGACTAGTATTGTTTAACCAAATGTTTAGAATAGAAAATCTTGTTATGTACTTACCTGTTTTGGAACAATGGTATCCTTTCCATTTTTGGAAAATGCCTTCCTCGGGTAATGCATCACGCTACCATAATCGTATGGTACTCCGAAGTCAGTTACTGTGTCCGTGGTGAACTTATCAAAATTGTGCTCTGCACCTGTAATTCCATATGGGGCTTTCTTAGTGTGGCATACATAAATAAAAGTAGTGACAGTTGACAGTAACGTCATGCCAGTCGAATTGAGATGTTCGATGCGGGTAGACGTACTGTGAACTGTGTAACTACCTACTCACTAAATAACAGTGTAAAGTCGAGAACACCACACTTAGTACATACTTATGAATTTTATTGTTCCTTAGATATCAGCTATACCTACTTACTATAACTTCTTACCTGCGAACGACTCGTTGTTTACCCATTCCTGAATTTTATAGTGATTCAGAAATATCAAAAATATTAAAGCATTAATTATTATCATTTGGAATCCGAATGGGTCAGGGGCCTTGCTTACCTCTTACCCCAACTCAAAAGAGTCATTGTTAGTCAGTATTGAGTGAGTGTTTATTTTTTTTTCTTTCTGTCTTTTCCCAATTATCATCTAAGATTTTAAGCCTGACCTAGACTTTTCTATTGAAAGAAACTGCATTTGCGTCTCATCATCATCAACGCTAGGATGAAGGAGTTCTTGAACGTGTCCGCACTACCAAAGACGACTTTCTTGATGCGGATGCAGGAGTTTCTAATGCGATCTTTATGCGTGACTCTGCACATACCGCAGCTCCTACAGCATATATTGCGAAAAAACAGACAATAATTCCAAAACCAATGGGTAATTTTTTTTTATTTAACACTAGCTGTCCCGGCGAACTTCGTACCGCCAAATTTTCCCTGCACCCGTGGCTTCAGATCCCGTTCCCGCTGCACCATTTAGGGGGATGAAAAATAGATGTTGGCCGATTCTCATAGATACCGGATAAGCACCACCAATTAATTAAAAGCATAACCAATTCTGTTAATAAAATTAAGACTACTTGGAATATAATAAATTCCGAATGTGGGAAATCTTCATCAACTGTAAGAGATTTCCATTTAAAAATAGAAGATCGCCATGTCACGGAGGATTTGGAGGTTGCGACAGAGTTTGAACATTTCTTCGCAAATATAGCTTCCACTACAACCAAAACTCTTCAGTCGTCTTCCATTTCGCTGAGGCATTGCTTGTAGAATCAACAAACAGGTGTCAGAACACGTTCGTATTCACAGTTGTTAATAGCAAGGACATCGTTAAAGCGTTTAAAACAATTGATGTTAAAAAGACCGCGGATCTATGGGGATTATCAGTCAAAACTGTGGCAAGTATAATTGATGTCATTGCTCCCCATCTAGCAACTGTGTTTAATGACTGTGTCAACAGTGGTATATTTCCTGATTTAATGAAATATAGCCAAGTCATACCTTTGTTCAAGGCCGGCAGCGCCACAGATCCTTCGAATTTCCGACCCGTTTCTGTGTTGCCAACCTTGAGTAAAGTATTTGAGAAACTAATTCTAGGACAGTTGCTGACCCATTTTGGTGAAAACAAATTGTTTCATGATAAACAGTTTGGGTTTACTAAGGGACGTTCGACTACTGATGCTGGTGTAGAACTGTTAAATTGTATTTACGAAGCCTGGGAGGATAAGCATGATGCTCTAGGTGTCTTCTGTGATCTATCCAAGGCCTTCGATTGCGTTCACCATGACACATTAATCAGGAAATTAGAACATTACGGAATAAGGAACAAGGCTCTCGAGCTTCTGACTTCATATTTGAACAATAGAATGCAGAGGGTCGATGTTAACGGTACATGTTCAGCAGGATCTGTGGTTTCGTTGGGCGTTCCGCAGGGTTCGATACTTGGACCATTTTTATTTCTAATTTACATAAATGACCTTCCCTACTATGTAAGGGAAAATAATAGTATTATTTTATTTGCTGACGATACTTCGTTAATTTTCAAAATTAAAAGGCAACACGATAATTATGACGAAGTGAATGGTGCAATCAAAAGAGTGGTCCATTGGTTTAATATAATTGTGAAGACCACCTTATGTAAAAAAGCATACTATAGGACAGATGATTACCTTAAAGACAAAAATGTCTGGCTTGAGCATGGTGCAGGCCCCTCCTAAATTGCTTTGCTGTAACTACGGCATAATGTTTAAATAGGAACGCGAACTTCTTTTTTTATTTATTTTTGTTAACTTAGGTTAATTATTTTATTATAAGTTTTTTTTTATATACTTTAATTATCTTGACACGAGACATATGTACATTCGTCCATATTTAGTCTTAAGAACTTACTTTTTTTTTTTTTTTGTAAATTGACGTCCAGAAAATGGTACAGTGGAGTTTGTTGCGCCGTTTCTTCTCCACTGGTGCCTAGGAAGCGGTGGTAAACTTAGTTTTAAGCAGAATTTGACGTCAAAAAGCTGTAGTAGTGCTACACAATTTTGAATAAATACCTTGAGTTTGAGTTTGAGTTTGGTTATGTATTCTTAAATTTTCTAATTTTCCGCGCAATTTTCTTCATTTTTTCTTTCATAAGAACCTTCTCCTAACAATAACGAACACAACAAAAAAAGAATTAGCGAAATCGGTTCAGCCGTTCAGGCGTGATGTCGTGACCAAGGGAAATAGGGGTTCATTTTTATTATATAGATAACCTAGGTAGATATTGCTTAAAATACTTATATCCAATGTACAGACATCATTAAATATAGATTTTACAGTAGGTAAATGTAGGTGTATAAAAAAAAACAAAAAAAAAAAACAATTAGGTACTGACCTTCTATTATATTTTCCTTATGAATGGTAACAAACTTATCTCTATCATGAGTGCTCTGCATGTGGAAAAATCCGATGGTATGTAGCATTTCATGAATTATAATGCCGTGAACGAAACATCCATCAGCAAGGTTGAGCTTTTGATTAGCCAGGTCGAATCGGTAGCCTACATTTGACCGACAGCCGAGCTCCTCTTTGCCCTTCAATTAAATTCCAAATGATTAGGTAAATAGTTTAGTTATACAATGTGAACATTAATAATAATGAAGTACATTTTCTAAATAATACGTAGGTATATTTATAGTACAATTTTCAAAAATGTATTTTTAGGGGTCCGTACCCAAAGTTTAAAAACGGGACCTTGTTACCAAAAAAGTCCACTGTACATACGTCTGTCTGTCGCCAGGCAGGTTGAAAAATCATTCATTGTTTCCAACAGTTTTTTTTTTTTTTTTTTTACAAAGAATATTAGAACCGAAGTTACTAATATTCCCTCTAACCCCCCCAACTAAGCTATAATGCTTGTGCTAGGAGTGGGTTCACGCCGGTAGTGTAATGGCCAGGATCGAACCCGGGACCTCTCGATCGTAAGGCCGACTCCTTAACCACTAAGCTACCGACGCTTATAGTTCGTAAGAATGTTGGTAGATGGCTGCACCGTCGCCCTTATAGACGGATATAAAAAGAAGGAAAATTTTGAAAGATTCAAGTGTGGCTCAATAGCTCAGTTGGAAGAGCAGTCCCACTGTAAGGGAAAGGTCGTGAGTCCGTCTCACTTGAACATTTCATTTTTTCCAATGTTTTTCGATATATCACTAATATTTACAATTGCACATGCTTGTATTAAAATATTAATAAGTTATTAAAGTTAAAAGGCTAATAGCCTGTACCCCTGAACTGTGCTTTACAACTAAATACAAGCTTTGGCACAATGACACTGTTTACAATTTGACAGGACAATAGGACGCGTATCTGTTGTTTCTTTACTTCGCTCTGTAATTTTTGCCGAATAAATGTGTTTTTCCATTTTATTGTGATTGTAATTATTATTTGTTGGACTCGGCTACGTAAACTACATTACTAATTAGTAGGTACGTGTCAAAGGTGAAAATGCAAATTTTTCCTACTATCTAGAAAATTTCAGTGTATTCATAAATAAAATATATGATAATTTTACTTCAGTTGCACATTTATTTTGGTAGAACTTTCGATATCTCAGAAGTTGTTTTGTTGGATGGTCCCTTTTTGCTTAACTACGAATTTTGAATGAAAATTTTAAAGCCTTTAAGTATGCTAATTATTCAAATTGAATGAAATTTTGATCGGTCCGGGCGGGATTCGAACCCTTACAGGGAGAAAGCTTTAACCGCTACTAAACTGTTGGACCTCGCCGGGAATAATTCAAATCTTATTCCTTATACATACCTCTTTAAAGGCTCAACCGTCGCCTTAAAGACGAATATTTATTGAAGAAGTTACGAAAAATTGTTCTTTGTCTCAAAAAAGCATGGCAAAAAGCATACCTACAAATTACTGAAAAACTGTCCAAAAAGGTAAAAAATAACAAAAATTACCTGAATGATGACAGCGCGTTCATTTTCACTTTCCCTCTCTCGGAATTTAATGCAGGTTTGTGTCGCGATATCAGATAATGCACTTTGAATCATCTCTATTTGCTTTTCATCTATTGAAAAAATTGTTTCCGTTTTTAATAAAACACAATAGGTACTTATGTATAGGTATGAGAGATGGCACCAATTTTTAAGTTAGTAAATGTTCACATACCTCTCCTATCCTATATTCATCCTGGATGGTGAGTAGCGGGACTAAATCAGCCCCTAAATTGAGTCTATGCTATTCGCGCTAATGCGTTACGTATACCTACAACGTTACAATTAGGGAATGCAATCTTGATCTTGCGAGATCCCGATATTCCAAGAACTCGCCTCATTTTTCGAAATCAATCTCGAAGCTTAAAATGACGAGATCTCTAAAGGAAAACGTATTGAGCGCAACCAACGCAAAATCCTGAGGCGTGGCGGATGGTGGAGCGATACAAGCAGGACCTGTGTGTCACGGATGTGCGTAACAGCGCAAATAGCATGTAAGAGAGCCGCTTTTGCTGGTGCAAATGGTTTCAGTACTATGGACGCCCAAGATCGTGCGAAGTGGAGAAGGAAGAGCTGGAATGCGGACCCTGAGCTCCGAGGGCACCGTGGCCACGGATGCAATCAGAATAAAGTAGATGATGATGAATAAATAATAATCATAATCATTTAGTAAAGTACATTACCAAACTCGTTTTCTTGAATATGATACACAACAGTTTGGTTAGGCCAGCGCTTCCGAATATCCAATATTCCGTTCCTTAGATAATGCTTCCCCTTTTCAATCTCTTCGTGCTGCGCCGCCGATAATACCATATCACCTTCGAAAACATCGCCATATAAACCTGAAAATACAATAAAACATACACAAACTGCTTATAATGAATAATATGAAATGGATATACAGATATTCATGTGAATGCAGACACGTAAATGGAGAATGTTTACTAATTTTGAATTTTAGCTTATTGTATTGTGTGTTAAAAACATAAATACATACATATTGTAAACAACAAATACAAAAACACATACAATACATATCACATTGGCATCGAAAACACAAAATATAAGGTCGAATCTCCAAAATACGATTGTCTATAACACTGAGCACTAAGTTCAACGTGAAGATACAATACCGATGGTAGACATGGAGGTACTGAAGTTCAACTCAACGCGAATATCACAAAAAAAACGTAAATATAACATAACCTAACACGCCTGTATTCCCCGAAGGGGTAGGCAGAGGTGCTAGCACCCACATTTCGCCAGTTTATGTTTAGGTCCCAATGGCGAGCTAATTGCCATTAACCGGGCACTTATAAGCCTCCGATAAATACACACATAACTTCGAAAAGCATCGAAAAGTCATTGGTGTGTGCCATGGTGAACCTGGGATCGAACCCGAAACCTCGTCTCAGCAGTCCATTACCCATACCACTAGGCTACCGCAGATCATTCGTAAATATATACACTAAAATACAAAAATTAATTTCAATTCCGTTATTTTATATTATTAATCGCACCAAAAGGTGCCAATCTCAATGGATTAGCTCTATTCTTTATTAGTTTTATTAGTACTAGTATTATTCGTTTCTACAGAGGATTGATATTATTGAAAACCCATACCAGGACAATAAAAACTATTTCTGTCAAACCCAATAAAATTCATCAGAACCTAAATAAATGGACATTTCTATATGTTATTACTATTTATTGGAACTATTTTTAATAACACCCAATTATAACCCAAAACTTTTATATTAAAGTTAAGTCCGAAGTGGGAATCACCTGTTTCCAGATACAAGCCTGAAAGAGGGTCACCACCAAACCCGTTTCCAAATACGAGCCAGAAAAGGAGTAGCCAGTTTAAATAGTGTAGCTCAGTGAAGAAGGGTGAATATTTTGAAAGGGGAAACCACGGTAGGAGAAAATCTCCCTTCTTATAGCAATTTCGTATGGAATTCTACCACGGTCCTCTTTGTAGTGCAAGCCGGTAAGATCCCCTTTATCCTCGGCGTGCCATCACCTTGTTTCACCAGTGGCAAGATAAGGAATTGTCATTCCTCACTGAATGATTATTGAATGATTGTTGCTCTACTAGTAATAAAAAACAAAGGATTAAAAAATAAAAAACCCGACTGCTACTGAAAAGACCGAAATAAGTTTGATAGCAGGCGGTACCCATTAATTTTCTTTCGGTTTATGATTGACAAATGGGTACCGCCTGCTATCAAACTTTTTTATTTTTTAATCATTTGTTTTATTTTATACTTTTTAGTTATGATATGACATGTATATCTTTTCGTAATGTGCATAGCGTTTATACTTGAAATAAAAACTTATATCACTAACTACGGAAATTAGCGAGAGTGATTGTTTTGTTAAACAACTTTAAATCGTTATATATCCTAAACTATTTTTTAAAATGAAAAATGATAAAAGGAACCTAAAGATGATTTTAAAATACCTATTCAACGACACCCCACTTGACATAGTTCATCTACTTTTATTTTTTTCATTTTGACAATATGGCGTCTGGTTGTCACTATGGTGGATTTTGATTACTGTCATGTCTTTAGTGACACTCGCAAGGTTAAGACGAATCGATTGACGTATAAATTATTAAAATCGGCCCATGCATTTGGTCTCTAGAACGCCACATAGAAACAAACATACATACATACATACATAGACTGATAAACACATTACCCTCCTTTGCGTCGCGCAGTCGGGTAAAAAAAACATACATTCAAATTATTTCTGGCACCATAGAGTTTAAACAACAGAGTACGAGTAGGTACATAATACCTTAAAAGACAACCATTATTTATTGAGTAATATCTAAAGGGAAATTAAGTAGAGCTACCATCCCTGCATGTATCTGCATTCAGTGGTACGACGAGGAATGACAATTCCTTCTCGTGCCACGGGTGGAACAAGTTGGTGGAACGATGAGGAAGCAGGGAGGTTATAGTGACCCCTCGCCACTTGTGTAGCTATCTTCTATAACCACAGATTACCTAATAGTTCTATAACTGCGGCTATCTACTTTGTACATTTTATTTTGTGTAACAGTAGAACGTTCGACTGCGCGGGTTCGATTCCCGCTCAATGCAAATATATGTATTCATAATTTGCATTGGTCTGAGTGTTTCTTATGTTTCTTATGTATGTATTTACAAAAAAATATTTTTTTATCCGCTTTCTGGATTCCATAACCCAAGCTACTTAAGGTATGCTTACCATGGACGCTAGTACTATTCTCTATTCTGTATAGATCTAGATAGCGTTACAATATTGTAGAAAAAAAGAAAGTAAGAAGTAAAAATAAATATCTAGGTATTAGGCAGGTGAGGTAAGCTTGCAAAATTCCTTGAAAAGCTTCTTACCTGTTATCGGTACTGTAAATCGTGGATCGTCTGCAACACTCATGAGGAAAACTGAGCATAACAGCGTTAGTATCACATACAACTCCATAATTAAAACTCTAAAAATGAACTTCGGTCTGAGTGTGATTTACAATGATCAGCAACCACTGAACGCCCTAACTTAATCTCGCGCTTTTATAGATGCGGGCCGTGACTGTATCAGAAACACGTGTCCGTCCGATAATTTAACGTATTTAGTTATAGAAAACAATGGAAAATGTTCACTAATTTTGAATTTTAGCTTATTGTATCCTGTATTGATAATTATAATTAAAAATATACGCGTACGGGCAAGCGCAGTGTAGGACGCCCAACGGCCAGGTGGAAGGACGATCTCATCGAGGCCGCCGGGAAGCGCTGGATGCGGGCTACATTAGATCGGTCATTCTGGGAGTCTATGGGAGAGGCCTATGTTCAGCAGTAGACTATGTGTGGCTAATATGACGATGATGATGATGAATTAAAAATTGAAAATACCCCCGACACTCCTCCCTAACCCCCGTAACTTTCAAACGGCTCAACTGATTTGAGGATTAAACATGTCTAAGAACACTCGCACATAAGTCATATTTAATACAAAAAAAAACAAATTGAAATACCTTCATCTGTTTGGAGGCTGTGATGCCACAGTCAGACAGACACGACAAATTTATAACACCCCTCTCTTTGCGTCGGGGGTTAAAAATAAAAAATACATGTAAAAGAATTACTACGATTACCTATTAATTATAGATTCTAAGATATGGAAGTTTGAAGCACAACGACTGTACCCGCTCTTTTTTTTTCCGTGCGGAAATCCCCTCGGTTACCCCCCCTGCCGGAGCCGGAAGGGGAGGTTATGTCGGACTCGAACCGACTAAAACCGCACGCCGACTGTGGGTCTTGGTGCTAGGCCGGAGGTGAGGTTGTCATAGACATATCCCTCGCACCCTGGCTGGGCTGACCCAGGGCCATCCCTTACGGTCTGTTCCTCCTCAGGAACTCTACCCGCTCTACATGCGTGTGATGTAACATTACTCTTTTCACTCAATTTGCTTTCTCAATTCTGGAACTGACATAAACTAATGTACCTACCTAGGCAGGTGGTTAACAACAGGAAATACTTACCTAGTCTTGCCATAAATACTGTAACAAATAAAAAAAAATACATTTATTACTTTTACAGTATAATATAAAACAATTTAAAATATATTTTTTTGCATTGTTCTATATTAGCTGCAATACTGCCAGTTATCTTTTTTTTTTTTTTTTTAATTTTATTTGCGAATACAGGTACAGTGAGGTTTACATTTGAAAGTCACGTGATCATTCCATATTCCACCCAATGGGCATGCAAATTTTAAATTAAATTTCGACCTAAAGTAGTCAGAATCAAGTGAAATGAATTACATAAATATCAAAATTATAGAATGTCAAAATAACTAAAATCTAAATTTAATGTGATCATTAGAAGCACGCACTCTTTCCATGGGAAAATTCTTCACTGCCAATTGTATGGATTGTTTTAGGGACTCAACTCAACTATCATGGCGTAGAGAGAGTACATCTTGCTCTAAAGCAAGCCGTACTCTCTAAATCCAGCGGTTTAAGATTTGGACAAGACGACGACAGCTAGTCTTTAGCTCTGATGAAGTCCGAAACGTTCGTTTCCAACCAAGGCTGCGTAGACCGAGCTTTATGACCCGGCGCCGAGTCTTGCTGGAAAGATCATTCTTGGTTATCAAACGTAGTGTTGTTAAGGGGCTTCACTATCTGCTCAAGAATGTATCTTGATACACTTGGGCCAATGTTTTGATACCTTTTTCACAATGGTATGGCTCAGTCACTCCTTCATAGCTAATACCCCACCAAACCATCACTGAAGTCGGATAATGCCCACGTTGCAGTCTTTCGACTAATTGGAAAGCTCCCTTAAAGCTTTGGGCATAAACAATAAATACGGTCATTTTGTTTGTTAAAAATGTTGCTCAATTGTCAAAAAAATCTCATCCGTAAACAAAAAATTTCTGTGACATCCCTTTGGGTACCGTTTTAGTAGTTGGTTCGTTTTCATCACAAAAGTTTTTTGAAATTATCAGTAAAGAAATGACCAGTGCGTCTCTTATAGGCTGCAAGCTCTAAGGCATCTTTTAAAATACGTGAAATGGTTCTATGTGCTATCTTCATCTCCCGAGATAAGATACAATATTTTGCTTGCGGACAGAATTTCTTCGAATTCTTTCTCTTACTGCTTTGACCACCTTTTTCGTACGAACACTACGTGGACAGCCATATCTTATTCTGTCACAAACGGGGAGGTCTCATTGTACCTACCTACTAATAACCCGGTACCAAACACATATATATATATATATATATATATATATATATATATATATATATATATATATATATATATATAGATACAAACATATAAAATAAACACATATATAGATATAAAGAGAAGGAAAATTTGGAATGATTCAAGTGGTGCTCAATAGTTCAGTTGGCAGAGCAGTCGCCCTGTAAGTGAAAGGTCGTGAGTTCGAGTCTCACTTGAGCATTTCATTTTTTCCAATGTTCTTCGAACTTAACAGTTAGCATAATAAATGCTATAAAAAATTCAAACATTACTACCAAGCGTACGGAGAATTTTAAAAATTGCATTTGGCTCCATACCTACTTTGTGTAATGCAATCACATCGATCCGGTTCTCTTTATCACCCCACTCCATTTTAATATCGCAAAATATATATAAGATTTCAAATTCAAATGTAATATTATGTTCATTTTAATTTATTAATTAACACGCTTTTATTAGCTTCACTTCTAACGATGTATGTAAGAAAATCTTGGAATCTTAATTTGACCCACTTCTCTGTCTTCGATTAGGATGAAATTTTGCACACGCACTGAGTTCTGATGACAATACATGACTAGCTAAGAATCGTCATTGCAAATCCAATATGGCGGCCTCCCCAAGATGGCGGACTGGCTGTTTGAAATCCACCCCCATGATATGGGTATCAAATAAAAGGGTTTGCTATCAGGAATACGAAAAGAACCGTAATTTTTGGTGCGTGCTAAAAGCGTGTTTTTTGGTTTTTTATATTATTTTATTTATTGTAACAGTATTTATGGCCAGACTAAGTACGTATAAGCAAAATATTATGTAACTAGCTTTTGCCCGCGGCTCCGCCAGCGTGGATGTCGGTTATCGCGACAAAACATAGCCTATGTCCTTTCTCAAGGTCTAATCTACCCCTATACCAAATTTCATCAAAATCGGTTCAGTGGTTTAGGCGTGAAAGCGTAACATACAGACAGACAGACAGACAGACAGAGTTACTTTCGCATTTATACTATAAGTATGGAAGTATGGATGTTAATTCCTTCTCGAAGTTTTCAAACGACAAGCTTTTCGCCCACGGCTTCGCCCGGCTTCAGAACTCTCTTTTTAAACTAACGGACTTCCCATATACTTACTACTAAAACTTGTAACGCCTTGTTTGATCCTACTAAGTACCATACCCACCAGTAGCAAGGAGTTCCTATAACCTGATTCCTTTCGGATTCCCGAAGGGTAGCACGGTGCATGAGCATGACAGTTTATTACGAGGCAAAAGTTTTCCACCGGCTTCCCTTTTGAAAATTTTAACCGTTCGTCCTACTACCTGCCTACCTACATACACTTACTACAAGGTAGGCAGAGGCGCTGGAGACAATAGGCGGACTGGGCGACCCAAGGCCTCGCGGTGCTAAGGGCCTCGCCTCATAGCCAAATAGCGACTGGTGAACGACTGGTTAAGGTGAATTTAGAGTAAACGAACATAGAGCTAGAGCTATAACAAGTGCATTTTTTCTTTTAGTCGCTGACAAAACGAGGCTTCGTGGACACGAATCCTCGTTTTGTCAGCGTTTACACCAAAATATCAACGAATAAAAATGAGAACCAAGAACTAGAATTCTAATAAGTACAATGTTTATTAATGCAGGAACAACGGGGATGGGTTGACATATTTTGGTTAGTACAGCATGTTTCACCGTATTCGGTGTGCAAATGTATATTACATTTAGTTTCTTGGTAGGTTTGGATGCAATAATACTCGTATATATTGTCCTCTTAGATCACACTTGTGGTCAATTTAATTAAGTTATTATTTTACATTATTAAATTACATAATTACATTGATAAATAAATATTCGATTATATTGATGATGTTTAGATCAGCTGAATGAATGCTCATTGCTAATTAGTGTCAGTTCTGTGTGGTAGTGCTATCTATATGTCCGACTCCGGCAGCAATATTAAAATTGCAAGTGCTGCATTTATTATTTCGTTTCAAACACTCAAAAAGAAGGAAGACGTTGATGGATGACAAATTTAATGCAACGAAGAATAATGGTTAATGTCGGTGAAATCCACATCTTTGTGCTAACTATACAATCCGATTACATCAGGAAAAGTTAATCGCTCAGGTGGTTTGATTGAAAAATCATTAATAAATCATTTCCAACAGTTCGTAAGAGTATTGGTAGATGACTCCACCGTCGGCGTCGTCTTAAAAATGGATATATAGAGAAGGGAAATTTGAATTGATTCAGGTGGATTCAGCCAGTAGCAGGCTGTTGTTAAGAGCATTCCCCCTGTAAGGCAAAGGCCGCGGGCTCAAGCCCCACCTGAGCAATTCACTTTTCCTGATGTAATCGAACATAGTCACTTCCAAAATTTCTGTATGATGTCCTTCAGCAATTGTGTTGTCTGACTGTCACTCAGTTAACTTCTCCTCAGTTATTAGAATAGCAAACTAAGCATCGTCTCAATAGGTTTTTTGTTCTGTATCTGACAGTGACCAGTCATGACATGACTCATAATAAATCGACATCTTATACCTATTGAATGATGTGAGTCAGGAATTTGGATCTGTGGTCATATGATATCTTGGGGGCGTATTGACACATAGCAACTACTGATCTAGTTATTCAGTATTATCTCAATGGCTCCGAAGGCGTTCGAACAAGTAAGAACGCTCTAAGCGTTTACGAACTAGCAAGCTGAAGTGGCAGTGGGCTGGCCATATCTGCCGTAGGACCGATAACCGTTGGGGTAAACGAGTCCTTGAGTGGAGACCGCGAACCGTCAAACGTAGTGTGGGGCGACCTGCGACTAGATGGAGCGACGATATACGCAGACTGGCTGTTGGGGAGTGGAGGAGGACAGCCGAAGTCCGGGCTAAGTGGCGTGTCATGGTAGAGGCCTATGTCCAGCAGTGGACTGCCGCGGGCTGATGATGGTGAAGCGTTTACATGAAGCGAGCGACTAATCTTAGAACATTCCTTAGAACCTAAGCGAGCTAAGAAATAACAACGAAGGAATGTTCTGTCTGTTTACACTAACAGAATTTAACGAATAGGGGAATGATGTAAATCTGCCTTTTCTCTTGCATCGTCAGGGCGGGATGGCGCGTCCTAACATAATACCCAAGCAACGGATGGGAAGAGTCTTTATTGAAATGATACATTGAGGAAATATTGTCGTCAAATGCCGCGCCTGGATAGGCGGTTCATTTTTTAATTGAATTTTGTTTAAGTGACGATCTAACAGAAGCCAATTTCAATTTAGTTGACCAGTGTTATTAGCTAGCAAAAAAATATACTGAGTGGAATATTTAGACCTTGCCTGCGAAAGGCGGGGTGTCCGGTGGACTCACCGATAGTGTTGCTCGACGAGGTGTGCAAGCTCTTTGAAAGAGTGATTGCAAAGCGCCTCGTCGAGCACCTATCCAGAGTGGAGCCTGACCTGGCGGATGGCCAGTATGGCTTCCGCCGGAGGCGCTTCACCGTGGAGTGGATTTCCATCGGCCTCAAGTCCCAAATGAAATATCTGGGGCTCGTGCTCGACGGCCGCAGCATGCAGCATTCCCCCTGTAAGGGAAAGGTCGTGAGTTCATGTCTCACTTGAGCATTTCATTTTTTCCAATGTTTTTCGAACTTTAAAAAAATCATTCAAATATTTGGGCGGAGTCATCAAAATTCAATGTTTAAAAATGGTGGAAAAATCATTCATTGTTTCCAACAGTTCGTAAGAATGTTGGTAGATGGCTACACCGTCGCCCTTAAAGACAGATATAAAGAGAAGGAAAATTTTAAATGATTCAGGTGTGGCTCAATAGCTCAGTTGGAAGAGCATTCCCCCTGTAAGGGAAAGGCCGTGAGTTCAAGTCTCACTTGAGCATTTCATTTTTTCCGATGTTTTTATAATCCTTTCAAGGATTTTCAAAAATTCGCTAGCCACACTCGGTTACTCAAACCGAAAAAGTATTTTTGATGCCGGACTCGTAGTCCGACCAGTTTGTCATACCAGTGTGAAAATCAGGAATGTTTTACCTGTTACTCACACAGCCATATGGCATCAGCCGATAGTGTCACTTGGATCAAATTTCTCGCTAGCTGTTGGTCTAGTCATCACTTCGTCAATACTATTAGGTAATACGTACGTACGTACGTAATGCAAACGGTAGAACAAGTTTGTTCTACCGTAGAACTGTTTAGTAGAACAAGTGGGAATATACCCCTATTCTATGCTCTAGTGTTTATCTCTCTACCATAATGGCATCAAACTCGATTCAGTGGTTTAGGCGTGAAAGCGTAACAGACAGAGGTACTTTCACATTATTTGCATTACTATGGATTTGTTGAAGCAACGGGGCCTAGTTTGCTGCCGATATATAATTATTTAAACAAATGTCATACCTAATTGATAGCTTTTTCTAATAGTTCGGGACTTCACGCTATAAAATTTGGAAAATTTACTTTCGACGACGTTTCGGGTGCGTTACAGCACCCGTGGTCACAACTTGACGGATTGACTGACATGTATTACTTGAGTTGAAACAGAAGCCTGTGACAACATAACATAACGTAAACTCACGCCTGTATTCCCCGATGGGGTAGGCAGAGGTGCTAGCACCCACATTTCGCCAGTTTATGTTTAGGTCCCAATGTAATAGGTGGCGAGCCTATTGCCATTAACCGGGCACTTATAAACCTGCGATAAATAAACACATAATTTCGAAAAGCATCGAAATGTCATTGGTGTGTGCTATGGTAAACCTGGGATCGAACCCGAGACCTCGTCTCAGCAGTCCATCACCCATACCACTAGGCTACCGCAGGTGTAACACATACATTAAAATTACGCATTGTATCACAGATAATATAATATCCTGTATTGCCCGTGGCCCGTGGTCAGATATTGCGATATCATTTGACAGTTTGAAGGGCGGCTTATTTAATTATTTTTTGCTTCCCGGTGGAGTAGAATAGGAACACCCCAGCTCTTCCTGTTGGTGTCGTAGAAGGCGACCAAGGGATAGGGCTGTTCTCCATCCGACAGTAAACATACAGCCCAAGACAAAAAGCCCGCTAGGCGGCATTAGGCTCGCCCCCTATTACGTCGTGGGACCGAAAATCATAATTGGTGAAACATGGGTGCTAATACATCTCTGCCTACCCCTTCGGGATCTACAGTATATGAATGGATGGACCAATCCATACTAATATTATAAATGCAAAAGTAGCTCTGTCTGTCTGTCTGTACGCTTTTACGCCTAAACCACTAAACCGATTTTGAAGTAATTTGGTATAGGGGTAGATAAGACCTTGAGAAAGGATATAGGCTATGTTTGGTCGCGATAACCGACATTCACGCGGATAAAAGCTGGTAATATTTATTTTCAATCAACTCCCAAGGAAGGTTTACATTTATACTTAGAACTTTGACATGAAAATAAAAATTTGTTAAAATATTCATACAGCGTGATTCATGATTGGGTTACAATCAAGTCTAGTTTTGATTGTGATTGGGATTACGATTGTTGTTGACTTTGTTTACTAAGTAATATAGAGATTAAAAAAAAAAATTAAGTATATATACTAGAATGAACAAAAATGATTTCCTCTCCAGGATTTTGAAACTAGTTAGGTATTTTAATAAATCTGATTAATCCTTATAAATTTATCGAATCTGTGTCACTTTCCCTAAACACTAATTATTATTTATCTCGTTGATTTAGGAGTACGAACTATAACTTAACTATACTTTAATCCAACATTATTATTCCATTACTATACTTAGAATAATAATACCGACTTAATAAACAACAGAAATTTGTATGAAAATAATTGGACTGTAATTGAGGTCCAACCATACCAAACGGATCGCATCGGCCAGTATCGCATCGCACGGACGCGGTCGGATGCCGCCGTATCCGACCGGATGCCGCCGTATCCGAACGGATGCCGCCGTATCCGACCGTATGCGGGACTGCGTCTACAGCGCGTGCATTTTCGAGAATGTGATCACGCGTCCGAGCGCATCCGGCGGAATCAAAACGCAGGCGGACGGCTCCGAGCGCATTCGGCGGTATTCGAACGTATGCGTCGGTATCCGTACGCACGCGGACTGAGCCGATCTTGTGTCGCGGCATGTCACCGGCTGTGTTTACTCTTGACTTGGTAATATAAACTTTAAATACTGTATACATGATTTAATTTCGTTTAAAGATTGTAAAATTCGTTTCGATGCGGGCCGATGCGATCCGTTTGGTATGGTTGGACCTTAAACTCCCAATTGATCTGCCTGAATAAATGTTTTTTCTTTCTTTCTTCTTTCTTTCTTGGTGTACCCAAAAAAGTCACAGATAACTAAGTATACAATTTTGTTAATTGAACTTAAATATTATCGTTTTTACCTTCACATAAAGTAGGTTTCACATAAAGTGGGTTTCGTAAATAAAGTAGGGTAAAATTGCATTTTACCTTCCTTTAAGGTTTAATTAATAGATAATTATTATTTCGCTATATTTATTTCATGAAACCTTCTTTCTTTCATATCAAATTACCTTTATTCATTACAACCTCTGTAAGCTGCTTCATATTTTTTTGTGCCAGAATACATTCTGATAGCATTTTTGTACGTCGCCGTTGCGTTGGGCCGTTACGTTATTCAATTTGAAGAAAGACTTTATTTTAAACCCTGATGGAAATAGTATTTTTTACATAATATTATATCTTTTTATATCTTGACCAATAGTTCTCTTAATATTTAATTTAATAATACTCATGGTTTTTGTGAGCATTTATATATAAGAACGATGAGAATAAAAAACGAAGAATCTAGAGAACAAAATGAAAATAATGAAAGGAAATAATCTACCTGACACAAACAAAGGCAGCTTCATCCAATTCAATTTAAGCACCTGTCCGTATCAGTCTCCTAAATAAATGAGATTAGCTCATTCAAAGGCTATTAATTCGTTTATGAATACTCTAGATTAGGTTTAGCGCAAGTATTTAAGAATTTGTGAATAGAATTAACATTTATGTTTTTAGCATTTCCGACGGCTGTTAAAATCATCATCATCTTCATCATCATAAACTCACGCCTATATTCCCCGAAGGGGTAGGCAGAGGTGCTGCTAGCAGCCACGTTTCGCCAGTTTATGTTTAGGTCCCGATGTAATAGGTGGCGAGCCTATTGCCATTAACCGGGCCCTTATAGACCTGCGATAAATACACATATAACTTCGAAAAGCATCGAAAAGTCATTGGTGTGTGCCATGGTAAACCTGGGGTCGAACCCGAGTCCTCGTCTCAGCAGTCCATTACCCATACCACTAGGCTACCGCCGCTACACCAAACTATTTTTTTCAAACATTTCTTAGATAAGAAAATTTACAGATACGGTTTGTACTTGCATGATATATTATTATGAGCTTAATAAGATAATGATACGCAGGAGGCGCGAGTTCGATCCCTGCTCAATGCAAATATTTGTATGCATGAATATGATGCATTGGGCTGGTTGTAGCTCGGAGAGCACGTTAAGCCGTAGGTCCCGGTTGGCATACGAACATCTATGGCAGTCGTTACGAGTAGTTGGAGCCCTTAAAAGTCCAACAACTGGTCTACCAGCAATGCCGCGATATCCTCTTTGGGTTATGGAGGTCAGGTGGCAATCGCTTCACAGAAAATATCGAAGTTAACCAAATTTGCAGTTAGACTGGTAAAACGGACCCCAGACTCCAAGCTGAAAGCTTCAGATGCGACTGGGATTAAGAAGAAGAAGAAGAAGATGATGATGATGATTCTATCTTATGATTAGGTTTTAACATAAATGATGAGATTCAGTTCTCAGCATTCCATGGATTCACCGTGCGGTCGCCGGGTCCATGGCGTGGTACACTGTGACGGCGCCTGGGACTTGCGACCCAGATGTAGGTTTAGTGTGGCCACCTTGTGATGCATCAGCGCTCACCTCCACCGTCACTCGTATACCCCCCTCTTCCTATCCAAATTTGGTAAGATCCTATCAACGCCGTTTTAGATATTCGTTTGAGTTTATTCGCTTCTCATTTACGAATGACAGTAACGACCGTCATATTATCCGTGGTCCAAATTCTTGGAAAACTTTGACACAACGTCCAAAAATAATTATATACTCTCAACGGGTAAATATTATATTTCAGTATAACCTTGAACTATTTAACCTCGAATAATAATAAATATTCAATCGACTTTAGAAGTCTAAAAGTAGATTTTTGGTGTGCTGTTGGATTTCAATTGTTTGATTCGAATACATCGAGAAAAATGAAATACTCAAGTGGGACTTTTATTTATTTATTTATTCGGAGGACCAACAGCCATAACAAAGGTATAGTGACTAAAATTAGTTACATACAGCCAATTACAGGTTCTCACTGATACAATTCAGAGTTTGTTCATAATGTGGACTTAAATTATATCACTTTATGGAACTAGAATGATAGGTGATAAAAGTGTATCATTGCAAACTCCACGTGAATCATAGTGCAATAAATTGAGCATATATATCTAACATAATTATCTAAATTAAAAATTGTTGAAAGAATTCTAGGCTAAGCAACCTCCTGACAGATGCTATACTTGCGTTAAATATGTCATAGTTATGCTGCAAAGTTGTAGGATTTAACGTTAACTGCTGAGATTTGGTTTTATTTCTAATTTTGATCACCACCTAGAATTCTACTGCCGTGAACCCACTCCGTACATATTTATTTCCAAAAATGTTTATGTCTACATTTTAGGAAGTAAAGCAAAATAAGTTGACCGATTTTGGTAATATACCTTAGTAAGTTAAAGGAGGTTAAAACCCCTTTACGTGTATAGATTCGATAAGTCTGAACACGCAACCTCCTAGTTCATTGCTTTCTTATTTCAGCACACAGAAAAAAAAATTCTCTCTGCTCTATTTTTGGATAAACTATAATATAAAAAAATTATTGAAAAGGATTGAATCTATAGCGAAAATGTCTCAGTGTAATACCGACGGCGACTATAAGCATTGAGCTTGTAAACAACATAAAACCGTTTGATTTATTGCAAGATACTAATTTAATATAATAAAATAATAAAAAAGAATAAATTTAATATAATAAAATAATAAAATAAAAATAAAAAACAATAAAAAAAATAAAAAAAAATAATAAAAAAGAATTTATTGTTACACATATTGATGTGTAACAATAAATTCCACCAAGTGCCATCAATTAACAGTTCTCATGGAGAACACTTGTACTTTTTCCACAGTATTTATTATATATAATATTCCAAGATAGATCTATAACTGAAACCATATTAAACAAACACGTTGCTTGAAGACACATAACAAATAAGGTAATTCCTGTCACTAGTTTGTATTCAGTACACCCGGTGGATTCAGACCTTTTATTGCTGAAATAAAGCTTCCTAGATGCAAACGACAGGTAGCGTAAGATACAACACACGCGATATGAGAATTTTTTTTATTAAAACCTCGTTTTTTGAAGTCGGTATTTTTTTTAATAATAAGTACTTATCTTTAAAATACAGATGTCTGCACTTATTGTTATTTTATGCAAGTTCGGGACTTCACCCGTGGTCACGACTCAAGTGAGTCGTGACCACGGGTGCAGCATCGCACCCGAAACGTCGGCAGAAAGTAAGTGGAAGTTTTTATCGCGTGAAGTCCCGAACTTGCATAAAATAACAATGAGTTTACACCGCGATAGCTTAAAAATAACATCTGCACTTATTTCTTGATTTCTTCAGTTACGGACTTACTACGGCTTTACTTTTATTATTATCGTTTTGGTGATCGATGAACAGATAAGTGAGGCGAAAAGTAATCTCCCTGATTACTTTCCTTTTCGTGTATAAAAGAAAATCGTTTTATGTATACTTATTTCTGTAAGAAACTCCACGAGATTTTCTACTTTCCATGCAAGCCTAAAAGTTTCGAGTGATTTTAACCTGCACTTTTTGCAATAAATCATTCATTTGATGAGTGTGTGCTGCGAGTTATAATATACTGCTCAAATCATTACAATGTCTTAACTAAGGTTAAACCACAACGGCTTTTATGCGACCGGAAATTTTCCTATTGAATGTCACAAGTAAATATTGCTGCTAATTCTGTTGTTACATCCCTAAACTTAAAATTCTCTAAAATTTTCTAATTGCATCTGTTTCTTTCATTCAAGGACAGATGATTTGTTTTAGTGAACACCTGTCAAATTAAGTCGGCGCCTTAAAGGTACCCTTCAATTTTAGTCGACATCTACGAACATGCGACTTAACTTACTACGCACCAACAAGGCGCTGTCTTAATTTGATAGGTCTTAACTTAAATAAAATCATATGTCCTTTTTTATCTGATCATGAAAGAAACATGCAATTAGATTTTTTTTAGATAAATTTAATAATAATAATAATAATCATTTATTTCAGATTCATCATCCATAGGTATTTGTTAGTACAATTGCGAACTTACAATCTAGTGTTAGTAAATTAATAATACATTTAAATCGTAAATGGCAGATCCGGGTCGACTCCCCGATGATGGTGGCAGATTACGATACGACTGCGTGCAGCCGTATCCAGCGAGCCAGCATCGGCGAGTCCCACCGGTCTGCCAGCACGCGTAGGATGGTGTTGGGACTGCCGCGCGTGCGGCGCATGATAGAAGCGCATCGTTTTCGCATGATTGCCGCAAAGCCGTCTGTGTCAGCCGCCGCGAACATTGCGGAGGCGCTGCAATAGCGCGGCAGCCCCATCAGCACCCGGAACGCGTTGTTATATTGAACGCGCAGATCGCTGTATGCCCGCTGCGTATAGTTCACCCACAGGCCGCATGCGTAAAAGGACTGACAGTACGCTTTAAAAAGCGCAACTTTGACAGTCCCCACACACCGTGAGAACCTGCGGGCCAACATGTTGCAACGGACAGACAGCGCTCTGCGCTCCCTTTCAATATCCACACTATCTTTAAGGTCCTCGGTGACCCAGTGGCCCAAATACTTAAATTGCTCGACTTTGTTTAGAGCTGTACCACATAACGAGAAATTCGGAACGAATGTATATCGCTTGTTGTCTGGTCTGAAAATCATTATTTCACTCTTCTTTGCATTGTATTTGAGCCCATGAGCCACCGCGTAGGATTCGCAAATTTTTAGCAGCTTTCGCAAGGCCCCAATCGATGGGCTCAGCAGCACCATATCGTCTGCGTAGCTGATGTTATTCACGCACAGTCCATCTATGTGACAGCCGATGCCGGTGCTGCTGAGCTCGTCGATCAGTCGATTAATGTACAGGTTGAAGAGCGTGGGGGAGGTCAGTCCCCCCTGCCTCACCCCGCATTCCAGCCCGTACTCCTCCGAGTGAGAGCCTGCCCATCTTACAATATTCCTTTGATTGTTATACCAATGCACAAACAATAGCAGAACCTCCCTAGGTAGACAAGTTTCATCCCTTAATTTACCCCATAGAATATCGTACGATACAAGATCAAACGCTTTCGATAAATCAAGGTAGCATGCATAAACTGGGGTCTTTCTTCTCGTGTATTACACGAGAAGAAAGACCCCAGTACAGTCAGTACAGTCTGCTTGAGGGACAGGATAGCACTCTCAGTGGAAAGCCCAGGCCTGAAGCCGAACTGCGCGTCATTTAGTGAGACGTGTATATCCAGGTGCTGCCCAAGCAGACTGTCCAGCACTTTGGCGACCACTGTGGCCAGGGATATCGGTCTATAGTTGTTTGCATCTGATGCATCACCAGTTTTATTTTTGATGATTGGTACAACTATAGTGCGCATCAGATCATCGGGTAGATGGGAGTGGCCTAAACACAGGGTAAAAAACATAGAAAGCACCCTGG
This sequence comes from Eilema sororculum, assembly GCA_914829495.1. NCBI lineage: Eukaryota > Metazoa > Arthropoda > Insecta > Lepidoptera > Erebidae > Eilema > Eilema sororculum. The sequence continues at coordinate 17,711,232 of OU618550.1, forward strand.
GCAGGTGTACACCTGCGTGCTGCGGGTGCTCGATGCTAAGGCTGTCGTGACCCGGTGATTTACCCCTTACCATGCCTCTGATCACCGCACACACTTCCTTCGTAGTAAAATAAACACTACGCTTACTACCCTCCTCAGCATCGAGCTCCTGCCGCGCTATTCCCAAAGGAGACTTTACCCTGAAATGATGGGAGAACATAGTGGCAATCTTGCTAGGCTCGTGCACTCCCGCCACGCTAACGGGAAGGCCCGGCTTATGATTCATTTTATTAGTATTTTTCCAGAACTGACTGAACTTCTTGTTTGAGTGTAGCTCAGCTAGAATATTCATTTTAATTTGTTGTTGGTTATTCTGACACCACTTTAATTTAGATTTAAAAGCACGCCTAGTTTCACACATATCATAATAAAGCCGTCCAGCCCTAGGCTTACCCCCATACAACCAAGCCTGGAAACATATCCGAGCCCTCCCGTGAGCAGCGCGGACGTGCCTGTTCCACCCGGTAATGTGTTTACCTCTACGCCTTTCACTACCATTATAACTACATATAGCAGCCTCCGATAGTACACAAATAATCTCATTATACATGTTGTCTAACAGAATTTTATGTCTTTTGTTACTACACATTTTATCCGAGCAGTCTCTCAACTCTGAAGGAAAATCAATTAAACGAAGTCTGGAGTGACATACATCTTTAAACTTCGCTATCTGATTCGAGTCGCGTTCACCCCAGACTATTCTATTCTTACAAACAGTAGGTATACAAATCTTAGGCTTAACTAAATTAAAATTACATATTATAGACACAGGGTAATGATCAGACCAATAGGTATCATATAACACAGCAGCCGTGGACACAGCGACCCGCGCGGCACTAGTCACAAGGCAGTGGTCGAGCCAGCGCGGACACCCGTGCACCTCACTGACGAACGTATGGCTGTCCGGCGGCATCAATTCTAAGTCTACACAGGACCACGCTTGTTCCGTACAAAAAGTTAGGAGCTCAGTAGCAAATGACTCACCGGGATGTGCATTGTAGTCCCCTAACATAAACACTGATTCTATGTTGTGACTGTCAATTATGGCTGTCATTTCACTGAGACACTCTGTGAACTCCACTAGGTTTTCATTGGACTCGGTAGGCATATACACAGAAAATATCAGAATGGAACGATCATTGAGCTCGATTTTTATCGCGGCGAGACGCACACTATTGCACTTCACTACGTTAACTGTCGGAAACGCAGACTTTCTCCACAGTAGGGCCACTCCGCCATAGGGCCTACCGCGTAGGACCCCTGCCGCGGTATCCACCGCAGAGGTACCCGTGCAGGCGAAGTCGTCGTCTATCGCGGTCAGGTATCCGAGGTCGTGCGGCATAAGCCACGTCTCCTGCAGCGCCACAACGTCAGCCGAGCGACAAAGCTTCCGTACACATTCCACAGATCTAATCACGCCTTTGCAGTTAAAACTTATCAAGTTGATGTTATTCATAAATTAGTACGGCCATCATTCTCGCTAGTCACACGGACATTCCCATTATCACGTCTGCTGAAGTTTATGAATCTACGATAGGCCACCCCCTTTGGCCAGAAGTCATCACTCAGGAAAGCTATTAACGAACTTTTTGGTACGAATATTTTGTATGATTCGTAATCCTTCGCCAACTTCATGTTCATTTTTTCAATTTTAATATTAATATTAGTCTTCTTCATAATGTAAGTACTGATGTCACTTATGGATACGCCCTTCGCAACATTATAAATGTACATAGGCACCTTAGTTTCAGCTGCCATGAAATTAGTCCCAGGCTCTGGAATCGCTTTTCCTCGCTTCCCAACGAAACGGTTTCGTGCTCTTTTTTTTTGGACACGAACCCACTGATCACTCGGGGCCTGTTTCTTCCATGTCCCCTCACGCGCAATCTCCGCCATCGACTTCCGCTTACGCGCGACTGGGCTGGACCCATTCTCGTCAACCGTGCATCCCACAGCCGGATCGAGTGCCGGTGGCAGCGGTGCAGTACAGGCGGCTGGACTTGATAGCACCGGTCGAGGGGCGGGGGTCAGGGGGCCATGGCCTTTCACTGACACGGGGGACAGCTGTGTCAAGGGGGTCAACGGCGATGCCCCATCGGCCGTACCTTGCTCCCGCGGGGAATTGATCCTGCGCCGCGTGGGAGGAGACGCACGCGACTCAATCAGGTGACCCGAGACGGTTGTCATCGTAGAAGTATCTCGAAGTTCAGCGGTCGGATCGTATTGCTTATTTTGCGACAATGATTCACAACTACCCTCCGATATCTGTTTCTCGACAACGTTGTGCGTACTGGATTTTGGTGTAAATTCAAACATAGTTTGTTGTTGATATTCACCAATGCCTTCATTGCACTCTAGCGGTAATCCCATGGGACCACTATCGCACTCATAACTCGCTAGTCTTGCGACATATGCACCTCTTCTAGGGTTTACATAGCACCTTGATGGTGAAATATGCTGCACCTCACTTCTCAACTGATCCATCTGCTTAACCGTAGCATACTCTTCTTTCATCGTGTCGAGATCATGCCGTAGCTTAACAATATCTTTCAATAGCCGCGTTACGTCGACATGGTCGAACAGAACCGGGGGCAACTTTTCGAGGTCGCGGGCCACAAAGACAGGGATATCCTCTGAGTCGGTATCTCGCATCAAACAGATGATGTCGTCTATGTTTCGCACATTTTTCCTCGCCTTCCTCCGCGTTATTTTACGTTTTGTTGTCGGCAAGGATTCGAACAACAACTTCTTCGCCGTTACAATTTCACTCTCAGAAAAAGCGCTCACACAAATTCTGCCTATACTTTCATCGTCCATTACAGATATTTTATTATGGACGAAGGCTAACACTTCGTTAATCACTACATTGCAATTTGCACATTTAACCACAGAGGACATTTTTTTTTTTTTTATTCCTCGATACACACCGTCACACGTCACGCGGTACAATATACTCGTACAACCGTACGCTTGCGGCGAGACTGATGTTTGTTGGAGATGTAACAACAGTTGGGAGCACTGTATGAAATAGGACAAGAATTTAAAGTAAAAGAATCTAATACAATTCTATAAATGGTTTGCAAAATGGCTTAGCAAATCTTGGACGCTGTTGAGAAATCGCTATGAGTATTATAAATGGGGTTCAAATCAAATTCCTTAGAGAAGTTCCTCTAAGTTCACTCTGAACATAAACAATATTTCAAAATTGCTGGAACGTTAATGGAAGTGCGTAGGATCAGTCAATAATACTTGACCCTTATGGATTGCGCCATATCATCTCGCACACATAACTATACACGTATAAGTAGTAAGATTAGCTTCGGAATAATAAAGCAGTTTTTAGATTTTCCTGAGATTTTACCTTTAGTTTATATTCAGACGAAGTGAAATCATATTAAACTGTCTAATATACATTTTAAGTTAGTGTTGCTCGAGGAGTAAATAAATGGAATTTAATCTGACATTAATAATAATATGTGCAAACCATTAGTATATTATAAGTTTATGGTGCAAACATGTAAATAACATGGTTGTGTTAATGTCCGTAAACATGGTTGTTATAATGGCTCTAGCTGACAAAAAAAAAAACTAAGAGCAATAAATTGCATGCTGTTGAAGATAAAATGAGAAAAAAATAATAGATATCATACTTATGTGAGTACGAGTATTCTTTACGAAACACACATGGCTACACGCGACCCAAACAGATGCCACCAAAATGACTGTTCTAAGCGGCCCATCAGCCTAAATTCAGTTTATACAAACTTATTCTCACAAACACCCGCAATTTTTCATAAAATAGACTTTATTTGTATCATCTAAGAAATTCGCGATTCATGAGGCATGCAATGCGTGCATGCCTATCTCATTTCGGCTTTTATTAGTTCGTTAAAAGGCGTTTACTATGACAGTGTATGCCCAGAATATTATGAACATGGTAAACGTCCAATAATATTTATTATAAGCATGACGATAACATAATTAATGACGATGAAGAACTATAGGACAAATAATCAAGCGGATCCCGGACTCAGAGGTGAGAGCTTCCGATGTGACTATTAACGCTAAGATGACGAAGAAGAACAACTATCATTCCTACGATTTCCGCAGAGATACAATCTGCCTAGTTTCGATAACCTATTTCCTCTCATATACAATATACTTATCCTATACCTGCGTTTAGCTACAACACACATTGACAGGAGTTAGCAAACACTAAACTCCAAAGTGGAACCCACATGAAATATAACTTCTAACATCTATTCTCCCTTTTTAGGGTTCCGTAGCCAAATGGCAAAAACGGAACCCTTATAGATTCGTCATGTCTGTCTGTCCGTCCGTATGTCACAGCCACTTTTCTCCGAAACTATAAGGCCTATTCTGTTTTGTTCTGTCTGAGGTTTCTAACATCATTTTTTTTCTAAACTAAATAGTTTGCGCGAGAGACACTTCCAAAGAGGAAAAATGTCCCCCCCCCCCCCCCCCCCTCTAACTTCTAAAATAAGAGAGTGATAAATCTAAAAAAAAAATATTATATATATTGCTATGCAAACTTCCAACGAAAATTGGTTTGGACGAGATCTAGTGAGTTGTTTTTTTAATTCGTCATAAACAGCAATTTTCGCCTTTCATTCAATTAACTCAAAAATAATACAAGAACTTTTATATTATGTAACTTGCTGCTACGGAACCCTTCATGGGCTAGTCTGACTCGCACTTGGCCGGTTTTTAAATGGTGCTGCAGTCAGATTGACAGGATATTTTTACAATTATATTTCCAGATCGAGGCATGCCACACACTTCAAGATCTTTGTATTCTTCAATTAAAAATATACACGTATCTTGTACAGCCGTAGGATAATGAAATAGGATTCTTTATTCATCCCATTATCCCTTGCATTATTCGAGAAGGTTGTGATTTATTCGGAGCGCAAATTTTGCTGATGCCGTAATATGTGTGGGCCTTGAAATTTTCTTTGAGGATTTTTTCATCCGTTCAAGTTGAATAACATAGATAATGTGGATATACTTCGTAAGTTCTGCACGAAATTGAAATCATCTTATGATACCTATTTGTGGAAATCATTTAATCACCCATCCTAAACCTGACCCAACACGGGATTTAATTGGAACCATTTCGGTAAAAAATCCTTTCAAAGAAAATCCATTTATATGAATGACAGTTGAAGGAATTTTTACAGCATTAAGTATGCTAACTATACAAATCAAATACATAGGGAAAAAGAATCTTCTCGGGCGGGACTCGAACCCGCAGTCTTTCCCTTACAGGGGGAATGCCTGACCAATTCGGCTACCGAGACACGCCCGATATGATTCAAATTTCCCATCTTATACGTATTTAAGGCGACGTGGCGTCATCTACCGATTTTCTTTCGAACTATCGGAATCAATGACTGATGTTACAATCATTGTTGAATGACAGTGTTGACGTATTTGTCCAAGCCCCAATATATATAAAAATTTTAACATCCAAATTGAGAACCCCCTCCTTTTCAAATGTATCGGTTAAAAATACAAACTAAGGCCATTGGCACACTGCAACGCTCGACGCGGCGTCGTTCGTCGACGCGCGTCGACGCGAGAGAGCTAGTATAGTCAGAGAGATTTAGAATTTTTTTGGCAGGTAGGTGTGTGAAGTAATCTAAAATTTTTAGAAAAGTAAAGTAAAGCCATCCGAACCATTAGCTCGATGGCCCAGACTATATTAACGCTAGAGATGAATAGAAAATGATTAGAAGTGCAAGCTATTTTCGACTTATTGACATGACATAGTAACTAATTTTTTTTCTTATATTCGTGATCAGCGTCGTCTATTAACGCGAAAAGAGACGTAACTAAGAAAATGCCATTTAGGTTGAAAGTCGCTTGCAGTCTCTGCGTGTTCCGATAACGAGCCAAAACAGTGGTGTCGGCTCCAATACCCGATATTGGGCATCGATATTTGACTTCCTCCGATCTCGGATATCGGATATTTGATATCGGACGTCAGTTGATTTGCCGTTAAATAGTCATGTTGCATTGCAATAATATTAATTTAAAATTCGTCTCAATTTCTAACAGCTCTCGGACTAAAAATCCCTCGAAAAACACGCGCGTGAATGCAGATTTCAGTGTGCCATACCTCGCGTTTTCTGCTTGTACGCGCGTATTCTGCGGCAACGCGCGTCATTGCGTTGTCAGTGTGTGGGACCCCGCGTTTTTCTATACAAAATGAGCTCCGTAGAGGCGACGAGCGCGACGCCGGCGCCGCGTCGACGCAGCAACGCTCGACGCCGCGTCGCGCGTCGCAGTGTGCCAATCGCCTAAAATCAATTTATTTTATTGCTGAAGAAAACTGACTTGAGAATTTATTTAAGTTGCGGTAGCAAAGGCACTATATACTTATAGGATTGTCGGAGGTACCGGGTGACGTTTAAGCGAAATAAAATTTCCCTAGAGAAGATTTACTCAATTTTTTCCAATCTGCATGTCCACGATAGTTTTTAAGAGCGCGAACAAAAGGCACGTTTTGTATGAATGCTTTTAGAAATTTGCTTTTCTAGTCATAGGCTTTGTAAAATGGTCTTTTTTTTCCATGGCTTTCTGCAGAGTTCTTTATTTCTTAGAGTCTTCTTTTTTTTTCATTTCTCTTTTGTAGCTGTTTAATAGAACCTTTTTGTAGGTAAGTAGTTTTCTTGAATCATTCTATCTATTAAAGAAAACCGTTTCATAATCCGTCGCGTGGTTTTAAAAATTTAAGCATACATGGAGATAGACAAACAGCGGGAAGTGAATTGTTTCATACTAGTGATCATGTATTTGTAATTATTATTGTAATAATATTATACTATGAATAGATATGTGTAATATTAATATTATATTATATACATATTATTATAATATTATTATTATATAGAGGTAGTTTGTCAGCTAGTAACAAATAAAATGTGGGAATCAACACAACATTTTCATGTATTTCTTGAGAGTTGAACTTATTTTCAGCGTCTCAAAGAAGTGCCTTAGTTCACTTGTGCATTAATCTTGAATCGTGAAGCTGTCAAAGTTACGAAAACATGAAGCACAACCTCTCCGTCCAACAGCCATCACGGTACTGCCACTCGGCCCCCGCATAGGCACCCGCTAAGACCGGTGGAGCCGCCTGTCACCCTAGCAGAAGATTTATTCCCGCGAGGTCGAGTCCCATTATGTCGAGTTCCCGCTACGTCTACTTTGAAAACTCTCGCCTTTATTCCCACCTAGTCGAGTCGTTGAAAAAGTCGATTTAAGTACCGCCACGTCGACTTACAAATTCTAATTGTACAGTCGCCCGCGTTAACACTTTGATTGAAAGGTGTTACCGGAGTTTCTTGTCATTTCTTCTTCGGCTTTACTTAGTCATATCTGCGAAGTGGACGGTAGGGTGTGGCATAATTATGTTTGTTTGTTTAAAGGAATAAATGATTTTGACTTTGTCTTTATCAATGCTAATAGTTGTTATTTGGAATCATAGACCAACACGGAGGGGGGACACCTTAGCGTGTTATCCCAGTAGGTACGAAAGAAATAAAAAAAAGAAAATAGAGAGATCATCATGAGATAGTAGAGTGTTTTCAATAAAAATACAGGGATTGTCCAAAAAATGCAGTGTGAGACCATGCTTGGGACTCCATTATCTTCGAGAAAAGGGAGGTAATGGCTATTGGTTTGTAGTTTGATGGACTTGAGCGGTCGTCTTTTTAGGGGTCGGGTGGACCACCGCTGTCTTCCATAATATCGGGAGTACGCCAGAAGAGTAAGACAACCGGAAAAAAACGCGTTAAGACCGATGCCATCTCTGGGAGCACACATCCTCAACACTATGGGGGGGATTCCATCAGGCCCGTTCCAAATAATTCATATGAGCACAGACCATTATACAGGCGGTAGAAAACACACAGTGAGGCAAAGTCCCTCCTGAGGCTGAGAGGTTCCACATCGCTTGCGAGTATGGGACTGTCGACGAGTCTCAACGCACGTTTTTGCACCGAGTCGAAAGGGTTAAGCTTACATGCGGGCGCTCCGGTAAAAAGATGACAGCAGTACTCCATGTGGGGCCGAACCTGCGCCTTATGAAGAAGGAGTCACTGCCCCGCAGTGAAGTACTGCTTTGCCCTGTTAAGAACTCCAAGTTTCTTTGATGCCAGCTTGACCTTGCCCTCTAAATGACTGCGGTACTGGACGTCACTTGAAATGTCGACGCTTAGGATCCCGATACTCGGGGCAGTGGTAGGCCGTGTGCCCAGGAATTACGGCGCTACAATAAATGGGGGTTTCCTTAGCGGTGAATACACATACTTGTGTCTTGGTGCGATTGAATTCGACCAGGTTTAATCGACCTCAATCGGATATTCCCGAGAGAGTAGTCTCGATTTCGGACACAAGTTGTTCGCCACTTCTCTCCACCTTGAACTGGAGGATGTTTGCACGGCCCGTGTAACATGCGTCTCCAGTACTGTCGTCCGCATAGCAATGAATAGAGTCATCGGACAGCATGTCATTAATATGCAGCAGAAACAGGGTCGGAGACAACACGGAACCTTGTGGGACACCAGCGTTTATGTCCATGCGGTCCGAGCGGCTGCCGGCCACGACGGCTTGGATGTTTATGTTAGACAAAAAGCTGGAAATCCAATTACACAGCCCCTCAGGCAGTCCATAAGATGGTAGCTTCACAAGAAGACCTTTGTGCCATACCCGATCGAAGGCCTTTGCTATATCTAAGCTGACCGCTAGTGCCTCGCCTTGGCTCTCAATGGCTTGCACCCAACGGTTTGTGAGATACACAAGAAGGTCACCGGTTGAGCGACGCTGGCGGAAGCCGTACTGTCGGTCGCTCAGTAGATCGTTACCCTCAAGTTAACCCAGGAGCTGTGTATTAATAACACGCTCCATAACCGCTCGAGAGGAGGGAGGTGATAGCGATAGGCCTGTAATTGGACGGGTCTATCCTGTCGCCTTTCTTAGGCCAGTCGGCGTGGCGGGCGTTAAAATCGCCAAGTATGACTATCTCTGTGGATGGGATCTGCTGCTGCACGAGGTCTGAGGCCATTTGGATATGCTCCATGAGTCGGTCTGTTTCAGTATTTTTTCAGTATATTCAGTATCACCGCTGTGGGATCTACAGAGGGACGCGTAGACGCGGGGATGGTCGTGGCTGTCTACACGGAGCCATAGAATGGAGAGGTACTACTAATGGAGACTACTACTAATGGAGAGGAACTACCTTCAAGATTGCTGAGGTGACGAGAACTGATATCGTCTCCGACGTACACACACACACACACACACTTCAGCATTAGACAGAAAGGAGTGTTGTTGTCCGTACCCAGGATAGATGAGGTAGGATGTGCCCGCCGGAGACGATATCTTCTCAAGGATGTGGTGGTGGTAATTACAAAAGTCCACGGTTGGTGTGGCAGGAGGTGCCCTTGAGTTTTTGCTCTGGCCTCGAGCATTCCTTCGCGCAGTTCCCCCCCAGAATAGTGTAACTTAGTTTTTTGTAACGAGTGATTTTTTAAAGAATGTCATATTTGACGCTGAACGAATAAAAAGAACGAAAACTATGGCCCAAAACTGCTAATTAAACAACATTATTGTAATATTGCTTGAAGAGGTCGTGGTACCAAAACACGAAGCCAGATTGAAGTAATACTGCTTTATTAACAGGTTGTGGTTGTTCGAACGGCGGTAGCCTAGAGGTGTGGGTATGGGTGGATTACTGAGACGAGGTCTCAGGTTCGATCCCAGGTTTACCATGGCACACACCAATGACTTTTCGATGCTTTTCGAAGTTATGTGTGTATTTATCGCAGGTTTATAAGTGCCCGGTTAATGGCAATAGGCTCGCCACCTATTACATTGGGACCGAAACATAAACTGGCGAAATGTGGGTGCTAGCACCTCTACCTACCCCTTCGTGGAATACAGCCGTGAGTTTATGTTATGTATGTTATGGTTGTTCGAACGGCCGCATTAAGATCCAGATAAAATAATAACTACGAGTTAAATAATAAAGCGAGTATCAAGCATTATTTAATGAGCATTCGAGCTATCAGAGCAGCGGTCTAGATAATAGATGCCAATTAAAAGACAAAATGAAGTCCCAAGCATGGTCTCACACTGCATTTTTTTGGAAAATTCCCGATATTTATTGCAAACACTCTACTATCTCATGACGATCTCTCTATTTTCTTTTTTCTATTTCTTTCGTACCTACTGGGATAACGCGCTATACTTTCAATCCGCCGTGTTGGTCTATGATTCCAAATAACAACTATTAGTATTGATAAAGACAAAGTCAAAATCATTTATTCCTTTAAACAAACAAATATAATAACTATGCCACACCCTACCGTCCACTTCGCCGAAGACTAAGTAAAGCCAAGCCGAAGAAGAAATGACAAGAAACTCCGGTAACACCTTTGAATCGAAGTATTGACGCGGACGACTGTACAATTATTTGTAAAGTCGACGTGGCGGTACTCAAGTCGACTTTTTCAACGACTCGACTAGGTGGGAATAAAAGCTGAGTTTTCAAAGTAGACGTAGTGGGAACTCGACATAATGGGACTCGACCTCGCGGGAACAAATCAGAAGCAAGAAGCAGGCCGCGGCGGCGGCGCAAAGTGCGCCTCCCTGTAACCGGGGCTAGATGGGGACACTGTGACACTGTGACGAAAGAGATGGTCCTGGGTCTGCCGGGGTGCGAGAGATATGCTTTTGGCAATCTCACCTCCGGCAACCAAGGACCCAAGACGGCGTGCATTTTAGTCGGTTCGAGTCCGACATAACCACCTCCACCGGCGCCGTGGGGGTGACATACCATCAAAAGACATATCATCTCCCTTTTGAACAAACACCCACTTACACAACATGGAGCCATCCCTCTCACTTCTTCAGAGCATCAATTACATTTCCTTCTGTGCTGTTGAACAAAATCGCAACCAATTCTTTATGTGCTCAAAATAAATCGCTGCAATTTGTCCCGAAGTGTAAACCGTACCTACCGCATCTACCCGTGCCATACTTGAAGTATTTCTTACATACCTATACTGGTTAGTCGTAAATTTTATTTTCATTTAACATAATCCTTCATTATTTTATACATAAACTTACGTGGGTGGTTCAAAGAAGATTGAGATCAAAAGAGATGTTTTATTGTATACTAGTTTTTTCACGTGGCTCCACCCGCGTGGATGCCGGTTATCACGACCAAACATAGCCTATGTCCTTTCTCAAGGTCTAATCTACCACTATACCAAATTTCTTCAAAATCGGTTCAGTGGTTTAGGCGTGAAAGCGTAACATACAGAGAGACAGACAGACAGAGTTACTTTCGCATTTATAATATTAGTATGGATTAGCTTTTGCCCACGGTTCCGCCCGCGTGGATGTCGGTTATATGAAACAACAAACATAGCCTATGTCCTTTCTCATGGTCGAATAACGAATTCTGCTTGAAGGTTTAAACAAATTAAAGTAAATAACTTTAGAATACATCAGACGATTGTACAAACTTGTTATGTTCCTGTTCCTCAAATGATGGCTAATAATTACGGACATGTTTTGTTATAGGGAATATCAGACTTCATTAAATAAATACCATTTTGCCACGGGCGTTCCCAACAAAACAAGGTAAGGAAATATAACATTGCTTTCAAAGAAAATGTGTATTGTCTTGCATAAAAATACCGATAACTTGTAACGATATTTATTTCTTTTGTATTACCCACTTCAGTGATAAGGAATTTAGCTCAAGTCATCCTCACTGGCAAGTTAATAATAATAAATATAATATTAAATATTCTACAATATTCTACACAACGCTATCTTGACCCATCGTAAGCTTAACTAGCTTGAGTTCCTAATCTAGAATGCGGATAAACATACTTAGATACTTGACTGAATTTTTTATAGCATTTTGTATGCTAACTTTAAAATTCGAAAAACGTCCAACAGTTCGTAAGAATGCTGGTAGATGGCACCACCGTCGCCCTTAAAGACGGATAGAAAGAGAAGGAAAATTTGTAATGAATCAGGTGTGGCGCAATAGCTCAGTTGGAAGAGCATTTCCCCTGTAAGTGAAAGGTCGAGAGTTCAAGTCTCGCTTGAGCGTTTCATTTTTTCCAATGTTTTTCGATACTTAGATACTTTTTTTGTAAATACATACCTACATGTTATACATACAAACACGAAGACCAATGCAAACAGCTATATTCATGCATACAAATGTTTGCACTGAGCGGGGATCGAACCCGCGCCTCCTGCCTGGCAGTCGCAGTCATTACTGCCACGCCTCATAGGCTGTCAATACACGTACGGCGCATGCTTTTCTCTCAGGGTAGGGAGTTGTTGCCAGACCGTAAGGGATGGCCCTGGGTCAGCCGGGGTGCGAGGGATATGTCTATGACAACCTCACCTCCGGCCTAGCACCAAGACCCACAGTCGGCGTGCGGTTTTAGTCGGTTCGAGTCCGACATAACCTCCCCTTCCGGCTCCGGCAGGGGGGGTATCCGAGGGGATTTCCGCACAGAAAAAAAAAAAAAAGGCTAGGGAGTTGTTATAATGGCTGCCGTTAGGTTTAGATACTATAAAATGCAAAATAGTATGTGTGGTGTTCACTACTTTGCACAATAAAACACTGATAATTAGTGAGTAGGTAAGTACATAGCTCACAGCACGTCTGCTTGGCTACGACCGTCTCTCCCGAATGACCGGACGTCACTGTCAACTGCGCACTACTCATATTTATGTATGTCACAGTATCCTCGAGACATTCCTGAGGAGGGCCAGACCGTAACGGATGGCCCTGGGTCAGCCGGGGTGCGAGGGATATGTCGATGACAACCTCACCTCCGGCCTAGCACCACTACCTACAGTCGGCGTGCGGTTTTAGGTTCGAGTCCTTCCGGCTCCGGCAGGGGGGGTATCCGAGGGGATTTCCGCACGGAAAAAATAAAAAAAGGATCCTCGAGACAGTCTCCGCAATGATATGATCCAGGAACCCAATGAAACCCATCCAATCCGTCCTAGTATTGTGACGCAAGGGCTACATTAGAGTACCTACTTATTTACAACAAGATTATCTGGCAAACAAAGCCTTAACCTAATCGTGTATTGAAAGTTATATACCGAAACGATTGTAGGATTATACGAAATCCATAATACTCGTAATATTATAAACGCGAAAGTAACTCTGTCTGTCTGTCTGTCTATATGTTACGCTTTCACGCCTTAATCACTGAACCGATTTTGATGAAATTCGGTAAAGGGGTAGATTAGACCATGAGAAAGGACATAGGCTATGTTTGGTCGCGATAACCGACATCCACGCGGGCGGAGCCGCGGGCAAAAGCTAGGTACTATATATGTAACTATATAATATATAAAATTCTCGTGTCACAGTTTTTGTTGCCATACTCCTCCGAAACGGCTTGACCGATTTTGATGAAATTTTGTTAGCATATTGAGTAGGTCTGAGAATCGGCCAACATCTATTTTTCATCCCCCTAAATGTTAGGGGTAGTCCACCCCAAAATTTTTATTTTCTATTTTTTTATGATACAACATACAAAAATACATACAATCCTCAATTTTCACCCTTCTACGATCAACCCTTATTTTTTAATAGCCATTTTAGTAATTTAATCATTTTTTCTTTCCGGTAGAAAAATGATCAATCGTCATTTAATTATTACCTATTTTTCATCCCCCTAAATGGTGCAGCGGGAACGGGCTCTGACGCCACGAAGGTAGGAAAAAATTGGCGGTACGAAGTTCGCCGGGACAGCTAGTATTTTTATAAATGGATTATGAAAATTATACTTAATACTTACAGTTATACTCCATCCAACGATTAAGTTAACTTTTGAAGAATTGTAATTATGCACCAATGAACGAACTGCACGATTTTCTATGACAATCGAATTGGTCTATGAAGAAGTTTCAATCGGTTATACGATTCAACATTTTTGATTCTGTCGAAAGTTTACGTGAATATTACACATTGGAATAAAACTGTTTCTAGCGGTTTGTATTCCTACACCACAAATTTATTATGCATACACACATAAGACCATGGACCTACAGAAAAGTACATAAGACTATAAATGTACAATATAATGACAGTATTGAATAACTATACAACACAAGTTTCACATTGAGTTGATGTTCATTGAAAGTATGTAAAATAATCCTCGATTATAAAAGCCAGACTATAATAATATGACGTAAATAAATGTAATTAAGTGTGAACGATTAATATGCGATTCGATAATTTATTTCGAATACATTTGATTCCAACGCTATTATTGTCAAATTATTTAGTGTTGGGAATGAGTGTTATCCTTGCAAACAATCGAATCACATATTAATCGTTCCAAATTAGTAGTATTTATATCAGCTATTTTAACCTTGTTTTATAAATTAAGAATTATCTTACCTACTTTCAATGGATAACATCAGACATACAGAGTCACTTTCGGATGTATAATATTAGTATGGATTTATAGTACTACATAAAAAATTAACGGATCCCATCGCATGTAAGCAACTGAAATGTTAGGATCATTGTAAATAACATACCAACACAAATAAACCACCACAGAATTAGTTGAAAATAATTTTATTTCAACGTGTAACGTTGGTGTAAAATCGATGGAATATTCTTTAAAAAGAAATTCGATTTTCACTTGAAATCGAATAACGTATTGGTACATAACTATTTGAAATGACATCATCCTTCAAAAGTTAATTATATTCGTTGGACAGACTACAGTAACGTATTTTTACCATGAAGTAGAAAAGAAGTGTTTTAAATGAAATGTCACTATGTGGGAAGTTACGGGTATGATACCATAACAAATTGCCAACTTCCTAAAGCGTGGGACACTTGTATACAATTATTACATTTATATTGTTATTTAATAAAGTCAAGGACAAACTGATGAAATCGCGAAGATTAAGCTTAAGTAAAATACCGTTGTTATTCGTTTCACTGTAAGCCGATTTTAATATATTTTCTTGATGAATGATATGCCGTCGACAATCGGACTTACCTTAAGAGAAGATATCCTAAAAGTCAATTATTGGTACATTTTAACGTAAAAGTCACTAACTTGATTCATAGTATCACGATAGCTGTCGGACTATTCTGATATTATGAATCAGATTTATGACCATTTCGTTGCTATTTCCCCATGTACTTACGACAAATAAAATACAAATAATCGTAATTTTTGGCAAGATAATCAGACCATTCAGTTCGTCTTTCAATCGGTTACGATATTTATGGGATTATACCGATATCCTGTTCTCCTCGGACTGAAACCAATTGCGTTTCATTGTATATTTTTGTCTTGGATATTTTGAAATTGCTGAGACGAAAACCCTTTTCCTAGGAATCGGTTAACAAATAACGATCCTAATTTAATGGAGTATCATTTTCATGACTCTATTGAAACTTCAATAGGCTATATTTGATCATCAATACTTTATTAGTATATTCCGCGCGCGATCAGAAACTGCCCTCACCGGCCCGTCGCGTCGTGCGTTGGCAAACTAGGAATGGGTTGTCGATGTTTTTTTTGGGAAAATTTCACCACAATAATCTCACCCAGTTCATTAGTAATTTCAAAACTTAATCGCGCGCAAGTAATAACATGATTTTTATAACTGCGTATTATTCTTATTTTAATACGTCTTCAACTCGCCTGGTGGTGAGCTGAAGGTTGGTAAAGGACCCTGTACTGTAGGAAAAAGGAGATACGTGTGCTGCTAAATAATTGTGCGATAAAGAAAAAGATCATCTAACCTGGGCTGGATCTGGACCCTATCCATAATACTTACTTATTAAGTGGAGCGATACCAGTAGCCCACTTGGATTATGTTTTGAGTAAGGTTTATGTGCTTAATAAAATGTCATTACTACTTTTTGCATACTTAAATACGAAATTATAAAATCCTCTCAGGGCTTCTGCCTGTCACCCTAGCAGAAGCAGGCCGTGGTGGCGGCGGGGACACTATGGTCCCCACAACTCGAAGGGGGCCATTTCGAAAGAGATGGTCCTTGGTCTGCCAGGCTGCAAGAGATAATATGCTTTCGGCAATTTCACCTCCGGCAACCAAGTGGGGGTGGTATCCGTGGGGATGTTTCGCATAATAAAAAAAGGGTCTCTGTGTGTAAGATCCATTTTCAAACTTTATTAAGGTAAATACTAAAGTATTTTCTTGTTGACAAAATAATGGATTTATGATAATTATTATATACCTGGAGAAAATGTAATTTATTTTATTTTATTTCTATCGATTATTTGCCGATTTAATGTAAGATATTGGATAGCCATTTCAAAATGGGTATTAATAATTTATAGTAATTTTATGACGGACGGCGGATGATCACAATGCACCGCCATCCTTTTCTTCCTTTTTATGCTGAAATACCCACGGCCTTGTACCGACCAAAACCGCACGCCGTCTCTGTTCTCCAAATGTCGGGGCGTTAGGCTAAGGCACATAGTACGCCAACATTTCTGTTCGTCTTGAGTCCACATCTTAATCATAATATTCTTTGCGTTAGTTCTTCACCTCTGATTTATGTCATTCATCCATCCACTTTCATTCATCACTTCACTAGCTTTTACAATTTTTTTTTAATTTCATGTCAATTTTAATGAATATCTTGATAGAACAGTTATTATTATTCTCTAATCTTAAGTAAGCGCAATACTACTGCAAGAGATATCGGGTTCGTACCAGAGCATCCGTTCCGTATACGATAAATATAATTAAAATAGGTTTCTAAGATTTTCAACTTGTAGAGTCAACAAAAGAAGTACAAAAATGTAGATAAGTGTTTAAGACGAAAGTAATGTAGGTATTTGAAATCATAATAGGTAACTATAGGTACCTCTATGCGGATAAATAAAACTTCAAGTTATCTCACTGATATAAGGTCCAACAAAATAGTTTGTAACAAATCAATGCGAGCCGAATAGGAAGAAAGGATAAGATTTGATGAATCGATGGAACTCATGAATAATAAATATGAATTTATAGCAGCCTACGCGGTTCTATAGGAACTGTGATTTATTGGAAAGATTTTCACTGAGCTATTTACTACGATTGGTGTTCGTTTTGTAATAGAAATTCGATTATTACGTATTTAAAATCAATTTAGGGTCAAGTCACCTTTCCTGAAAGTCGGTAGCAGTATCAGTATTATTATTTTATTAGCTATCATATTCTTACCCTTATTTCATCCAGGTACCCTGGATACGGTAATTTCTTTTTTTTTTAAAAGAATATTAGAACCGTAGTTACTAATATTCCCTCTAACCCCTCCAGCTAAGCTAAATTGCTTGTGTTAGGAGTGGGTTCACGTCGGTAGTGTAATGGCCAGGATCGAACCCGGGACCTCACGATCGTAAGGTCGACTCCTAAACCACTAAGCTACCGACGCTCCATCGGCCCTCTGAACCCCAGGAGGAAAACCAACACTAGAGTATCGTCCAGCTTGTAGATGAAGTTGAAAATTACGGCTCCGTCATAATTACTTACCCCCAAACATCAAAGCGAAGTTACAATAACTTTACATAATTATATGGTAGGACTTACAAAATATTTTAAGCACTAAAAATCTAAAATCCAAGATCTTCAGAACCTGCAAGTCAGTTAGCCTGACCCAAATATTTTACGCGTCCTATATTTAACGTCGTCGTGCAATAATCGATCTGCGCAGAAGCCTTTTGACAGCTTCCAAAGATAAAGTTCATGCAAGTTATGCTGAGAATATTGACTGCAGTGAAGAACTGCATAGTTGTAACTGCAGGTAACCACGTAATCTTGCTAAGCAAACTAGCCAGTCATGGGTGACCATTTTTAACACAATAACAGATTGTATACACAGATTCCTCTGTGGCGTGGCGGTAGTGCACACGACTGCCACGCAGGAGGCGCGGGTTCGATTACCGCTCAGTGCAAATATTTGTATGCATGAATATGGCTATTTGCATTGGTCTGGGTGTTTCTATGTAGGTATAATATGTATGTATTTACAAAAAAAAAGTATATAAGTATGTTTATCCGCATTCTAGATTCCATAACACAAACTTTATAAGCTTACCATGGGTCTAGATAGCGTTGTGTAGAATGTTGTGGAATATTTATTATTTATTTATTTATTGATAGTTTGACATAATGTCGGTACAATCTGTCCTCAGACAAATCGAAATTCAGACTGAGTGTCATTCTAGAATACGGGCCTGAGACTCTTCTGTGCATCGGAGAGCATATTAGCCGTCTCGGTTCCTGTTGCCTATATGAACATTACGGGTAGTTGAAGTCCTAAAAGGTCCGACAACCTTGCCTAGCCACAGGACATCAGGACTATGGAGGTCGGATGGCAGTTTCCTCATAGATTATATCGAAGTCCGGCGAATTTTTCGTCCGACTAAGCTTAGAAATGGCTTGCAGGATGATAAATAAGGAATAGCATAATTTAGCGAACTACCTTTAATGTTGAGTTAATATTTATTTCTTTATAATGTTTTTTATGGGTGCCGTCTATTTGGTAGAAACTTGATACGCCGAAACCTATTTGGGATAACTCACTTCGCAGAAACTTCTTTAATCGATCATTTATTAGGCATTAAAAATATTTGACATAAATATTTTTAGGCATAATGTGCTTATGACCGAATTTAGAATGGCATACATTTAAGATAGTAGAATTTTATTTGGCATAATTACCTTTGGCATAGAGTTAAAGTTTTGTATAACTTCATTTAGCATAACGTTCATTTAGAGTACAGATTATTTGGCATAATTTGACTAGGCATACTATAAAGAGCATAGAATTTCAATTAGAATTATATAGATTGGGTTTCTTTCTTCTTTAAAAATGGGTAGGTTAGGTTAGGTTTAGGTTAGTGACCTGTGGTAGGTGTGAACTGTGAACCGTGCCAGAATAGATAGTTGTTTACACCCCGACACAGAGTACCCCGACTTGGATAGGTTAGGTTAGGTTAGAACTGTGACCCCAACAGCGCGAGCCGAGCGAGCGAAGCGAGCGTGCCGCGGTAGCGGCCGGCGAAGCGCCAGAATAGATAGTTGTTTACACCCCGACACAGAGTACCCCGACTCGGATAGGTTAGGTTATGCGAAATGATGGTTCTACTTTTAAATAGTTATGGATAAGAAATATATACCAAAAGATGAATCTGGTTTTGAACTTTCTGCGATGTGATGGTTATACATTATGATTATTATGGATACAAAAATTATGCGTACAGATGATTCTGACTTACAAAATTATGGGTTTATGCCAAACGATATTCTGCGAAAAGAGGTTTATGCTATTAGTTGTTATGCAATAAAAAATTATTACTTAAATAGTTCTACTATATGAGGTGTATCCGTTTTTTATTAGTTTCACTAACTGGCACATTTTTTCGAAATTTTTTGTTTTAATTCTCTGATGTGCACACTTCTTGTCAGAAGAATCTACTTTGTTGAAGCAACTGTGAAACAATGAAATAGTAACAGAAACATTTAATTGGCAGAAATTCTTAACAATACAAGGTTAAGAGCCCAGTCAGGATGAACCTTCTAACGTAACGGATAAGTAATTAAGTACCTACAACATTTTGACAAATTAAAACAAATATATACCTATGTTAAGTATCAACTTCGCTGTGGTCAGTAGTGGATTTTCCGAAATTTCTTGAGTCCTCTTTGATTCACTAATGGAGTAGATGCAGATTTAAAAAATAGTTGTACTTATCACAGTTGCACAAGACTATAGCCCAGTTTCCACCGCGAGCAGAACGGACACATTAAGGACTCCTTTTAACTCGCTAGAGTTAACTACATACTCGTATTCTCACCAATAAATATTCGAGCGAAAAGAATTGGGTGAACAAAAAGAGTTGAACTTGCTCAGTTCTAGGGAGCGGAGCGGAGTAATTACGTAGTCCGTTCAACTTGCAATGATAAATTACATAGCAGCGTTTCTACACAGAAGTAGCGTTTCTACACAGAAAGAGGTGAGCGGGGTGGATTAGGTAGATACGAGTCTGCTAGTGCAAAGTTTTTGTTGGTAGACATGTAAACCTATTTCTTTAAAAAAGAGTCCGTTCCGCTTAACCATTTCCCGCACTTTTTCCTTTCGCAGTGGAAACCGGGCTTTACAGAGTGTACTAAAGAGTGCTAATTTCTCCACTACATGATCGTGGCGGTGGATCCTAGTAGATTGTGATGAATATTCTGGTCAACTCAGTGACGAAGAAACATGTTACCGATTTTAATTAACAAAACACTGTGTAAGTTGATCTCGTCTGTTTTCTGTTGATAGCTGGCTTAATTTCTTTATTGCTAAATGTACACGTCTGCCAAAATCAACATCAATCAGAGTTAATAAGCGCAGACCTCTCTTTTGTACAACAGGAGACGCTGATGATAAAGTTGTTGCTACATTTTCTGAAACTCTCTGTCGATGAGCATCACTTTCTAAAATTTCGTTATAAAACTCTGCGATTGGTTGTAAATCAATTGCGTTCCTGTGCAAAGCTACAGGCAAATCTTTGGGACGCGCTTCATCTACGTAAGGTACAGGTCCATTAAAAGAGTTTTGATAATAATTCGGAGTATCCCTCATGTTATCTGATGCAGGAATTTTTCCGTCGCGACTATACGTCTTCTTATGTATGGGAGAATTGACTGCTATATTTGGATGGTTTACTCCTAACCGATGGTTCTGAGTATCAGCATAAATCAGTCTCCGAGCTTTGAATACCTGATCAGCGGGAGCAGATATACCTGGGACTAAGTTATCAGGAGAAAAGGCAACTTGTTCTACATCTTTGAAATGGTTATCAACTCTTCGGTTCAACACTAACCGTCCAATCGTCACAGTTCGGTATGTGCCTCTTTTCCACAACCTTGTTATGTCAAATGGATCAAAATCAACTTTTGCTATTTGGTCTGCTGTTAAAATATCCATATCCAATCTCCATGATGGATATTGTTTGGCAGCAATTGCATCATATAGGTCTCTGCCGGAATAATCAGGGTCTTCTGAACCAATTGCCATTGATTCAGCGTTTGTCAAGTTATATAATCCAGTCTCCGTGCGGAAATTAAATTTTGCAAAAAATCTTTCACCATGTTTGTTATATATTTCAAACGCATGAATTGGAAAATAATTCGTTTTCCTATAACCATTTGGTATGCCTAAATCTGTCATAAAAAATAGATGGCAGAACAATATTTCTGGCCGGAGGGTCATGATATCCCAGAGCATTATGTTATCAAGCAAATTACTTCGAGGATTTCTACTTGTTGCGTGTACAAGCGAACTAAATTGAATGGGATCTTTGTATAAAAAGATAGGTACGTGAAAAGTTAAGTAGTCTAGATTTCCTTCATTAGTGTACATTTTTATAGCAATGGCTCTTATATCACGCATCACGTCATTTGTTCCTTGCTTTGCTGAACTTAATGAAAATCGTGCCACTAGGGGCGTTCTCTTTCCAATACCGTTGAAAACATCAGCTTTAGTGTATTTGGACACATCATGAGTAACCTCGAAATATCCAAAGGCCCCATTACCTTCTCCATGGACAACACGTTCTGGAATCCTTTCTCTATCTTGATGTGAGAGTACTCTGAAAAAATTTCGATTGTCGAACACTTCTGTATTCAGTGTAACGGTATCTCTTATATCCATAGGCTCGCCTGTTATTTTTGTGAACAGTCCTATTGGTGCCTGAAAATTAAAAATACGTCTGATACATTTTACATCTGCACACAACGTTATGTTTCGTTTCTAGTTAGATCTCATTTTTTTTAATCACCCACCTATTGCACGCAAATATTATGAACGCAAACTTTAGTTAAAGGAGCAACAAGCAATTTTAATTTAATTTTCAAAGCATAAATCTGTCTAATTATTATGGTAATATTTACCATCTCTACATCAGGAATTGACGCAAATATTTTGATACTTCCTTTATTTTTGATTACTTCAGGAAAAAGGAATTACTCGGGTAGGGCTTCAACCCACGATCTTTAACTTACAGGGGCAATGCTCTCCAAACTGAGCTAGCTACACCTGAATTAAAATTTCCCTTCTCTACATATCCGTGTTTTAGGCGACGGAGTAATCAAAAATGTTCAAAGATGGTGGAAATCTCATTAATTGATCAGTAGTTTTTGCGTTCATAAAAGAAACATACGGAAACCAATATTAGAAACTCGGGGCCGAGCTGACCTATTCTGCGAGCCCAATAAGCCTGTTTCTCTCGTGCAGATTTTCAGTTCTTTAGGCAGCAGTCTCGTCTATAAAACTAAATCACAAAGAGGGGAAACAAGTGGACCCGGAACCGGAAGTCACTAACGCAACGGGAACAGCGCTAATAGCATTATATAATACACTTTTTATCCTGGAACCAGGTTACTGTACTGTACAGCATCTGCTAGTGTGCTTATGAAAATTCAAAACCGAGAAAAACTCACGATTCAAATTGTTTTAAGTCTACGTACCTGATGCCGATCTCTGAATTCGGGCAACTGTTGACTTACTGCATCCGGCGGTATGGTATCATTGTGGTAACGGTGACTATATACATGATTTGCCAAAACGCAAAAATAAACAATGTAAATAACGATGTGTTTCATTTTTGAAGTGCAAATGCAAGCCGTATAATTGACGTATCTTTAAATACTAGCATAAATCATGCAAATGTAGGAAATAACGGTTTAGGTGGTTCGCACTAAACCGTTATTTCCTATCTTTGGATAATGATTATCGAACGTTTGACCTTAATTTATACACTACTTTACATTTAAAAAGTCGTGAGGAAGGGAAATCTTGTCCATAAAGGCGAGGGCATTGAAATTTTCAGGTTTTTCTACATGATGGGGAAAAAGGTCGTGACACTCCCTCCCTAGGAAACCATCTGCTAGAGCCAGTGGAGGTGGTTATGTTGAACTTGGACTGACTAAAACCGCACGCCATATAGGGTCATCAGGTGCCGGAGGTAAGATACTCATTGGCATGGTCAACGTGTACTTCCCTGAGTCCTCCATCTTATCACAGTGAAAGCATTCTGACGTTGGTTCCTTCGTGATCCGACACAGGTATTCGTCGATGTCAGCCGGTACGAGGAACTTCCGCGAGGCCTCTCTAGCCATGGTTCTCATCGTCACTATCACGGCCTACCCTGCGCGTAGTCGCCCAAGTCGTTGTTTCGACTTTTAGCCACCATATGTTTGTGGGACTTCATGTCCTCGATTTCTCGAGGCTCGGGTGTATATCCGTACCCCCGTGCTTCCGGGCTCTCGCCTCTAGGCCCCATTGTAGAATTTTTGCAAGTAGATTCACAGCCTCGAAAGACATCGTGCGGTACCCCCTAATGACTCTATTGGCCAACAAACGTTAAGATTCCCGTAGCAGTAGTAAGGTAAATAGCCGCGTCTTTTTGACTTTCAAAACCTCCGCCCATATGGAGTACCCCGACTTTGCGGTGGCGAGGGTAGATAGACACTTCGTGATTTACGAGCGGTATCACCTTACCCCGGGCAACTGATTAACTCGCCAGAGTTCTCACGCACATGGTGGCATTCACCGCGGAGCGTCTCTGGTGGAAACCATCCGCCAGATCCACTACTCTGGAGAGATCCTCGACGAGGCGCTTTGCAATAACTATTTCAAAGAGTTTGCACACCTCGTCGAGCAATTCTATGGGTTGGTAGGTGGATGGCGAGTACGCTTGGCGCGTCTCATTGCCAGTTTTCTTATCTTCCATAGTTTCGGCAACTGCCGAATGTAAGATGGGAAAACATGATGGGAAGGGGAAGGGGAACACAAGATGGAAAAATCTCAGCGCATGTCTGTTGCGAGGCCAGGCGGCCTCGCAACGGTCTTCCTACTACCAGTTCTAGTTCTACCCAAGTGACTTCAGCCACGACGTCGTCATCTCCGCTGGGCGCCATGGGCAGTTGTTGGCCGCAGATTTAGTCCGTTTTATTTCTGCCCCTTCGACAGCAATCTGTCTCGGTGTCATTGTCATTTATGTTCATTGAACATAACTTTTGTTTCATCCAAGTTTACTCCAAGATCGACTATCAAGCAAGAGGCTCGTGCGTTAAGCACCCAAATCAATATTTAATTTTATCCTTAAGCATTTTTTTTCTAAAAATTCTTAACTTCGGGTCAGACAACGCCCCTCTTGCCCCACCCTTTTTTTTTTCGTGCGGAAATCCCCTCGGATACCCCCCCTGCCGGAGTCGGAACGGGAGGTTATGTCGGACTCGAACCGACTAAAACCGCACGCCGACTGTGGGTCTTGGTGCTAGGCCGGAGGTGAGGTTGTCATCGACATATCCCTCGCACCCCGGCTGACCCAGGGCCATCCCTTAAGGTCTGGCTCTCCTCAGGAGGGGGGACAACGGTGTCCCCAACTCACCCCCGGGATGGGGAGGCGCGCTATTCAGCGTGCCGCCGTCGTGGCCTGCTTCTGCTGGGGTGACAGGCGGCTCCACCCGTCACCCCCGGGCCCGCGCTCATGGGGGACGGAGGTCAGTCAGTGCCCTCCGACTGTGTCCTCGCTCACGTCGCAATGATGGCACTCGGACGTTGGCTCCTTTTCGATCTGACACAGATACCGCCCGAAACACAGATACCGCCCCAACCTCTTGCCCCACCCTAGGTACGCCCATGAGGAAATAAAAGTTAGATGTGGTAGAATAATCATAAAAGAAGAGTATGCAGTTGAAATGAAATCCGATGCAACCAAAAAGAGAATGGTCTTAAAAGAATTGATAAGTCCTTGACAGGATGAAGAATTGATTAGAAGTATATATTAAACCTGACGAGATCTTAACTACCTAATAACAAATTACCTATAATTATGTACACTCAGCGTCAGAAGGATCTAGACTACAGTCTCAAAATGATCTTAATATTTATTTCTGCTATAAGACCATGCGTCTGCTATAATATCATGATTCTGGCTCATCTGGAAATACCCTAAATTAAAAATTTCAGTATCTAAGAACATGCATCAATCAAACCCGAACCTGAAAATGGCATCGAAATCGCACTAGAGGTTTTGGAGAAAATGGCGACATCGATTTGCACAAACAAACAAACATTCTCTCACTCCATCCATCCAATGTGTATTTTCTGAACTCTATGATAGAACATAAAAATACAAGTACTTAATATATATTTCCCGCAACTCATGTATAGCCTATGATAGGTTCAGTAGATGCAGAGATTATATTATATAAGTACAATAGATTAGATTACTACGTCTCAGACTTTCTCTATTTATAATATTCATAACTATTTTGCTAACGCTACTTGTGAACTGTCATTTTCGATCTTCTTTGACAAGGTTCCTTAAAATTTTGACCGCGTGAGGATAATACTAAAGTTTTAAAATTTAAAATAGACAATGCGCTGTTTACTAAGAGAAACTACGTAGGCGCTTCCACAATAAAATTATAGTTAAAGGATATCTGACAGGGTGTGTCCACACCGTGCTAAGAGACTGATATTGAACGACATGATTTATAACATTATTAAAAAGAAATTAAATACTAAAACTGGGTAAAGTACAGTCAGTGTCAGAAATATCTTAACCAGAAAGTCTCAAAATTCGGTATTTATATTTATGCATATAAAATATAGCCTATATCGTATACTGCTTATAAGCTATAAAAAGGCTTTATAGCTTATAAGCAGTATACGATATAGGCTATTTTCGAATGAACTCAGGTCGAAAGACTGAGGGTAAGTGTTCGTTCGACCAAGACAAATTTATTTATTCTCGAGTGTATGTGAAGGTTACAAAGAATAGTCTAATTCTACAACAATGTAAGTACAGGGGTTACAATAAATTGTGACCCTTGTACTTACATTCTAGGAACAGTTATACATATTATGGTGTGGAAATATTTATTTCATTCTAATACACAAATAAATTTATTTAATACATACATAAACTCACGCCTATATTCCCCGAAGGGGTAGGCAGCGGTGCTAGCACCCACATTTCGCCAGTTTATGTTTAGGTCCCAATATGGCGTGGCGAGCCTATTGCCATTAACCGGGCACTTATAAACCTGCGATAAATACACACATAACTTCGAAAAGCATCGAAAAGTCATTGGTGTGTGCCATGGTAAACCTGGGATCGAATACCACTAGGCTACCGCAAGAATCCATACTAATATTATAAATGCGAAAGTAACTCTGTCTGTCTGTCTGTCTGTCTGTCTGTCTGTCTGTATGTTACGCTTTCACGCCTTAACCACTGAACTGATTTTGATGAAATTTGGTATAGGGGTAGATTAGACCATGAGAAAGGACTTAGGCTTTGTTTGGTCGCGATAACCGACATCCACGCGGGCGGAGCCGCGGGCAAAAGCTAGTCTATAATAAATGAATTTATTTAATATAGTGATTAAACAGCCAAAGTTTATCAATTAATAAATTAATAGAAATATAATAAAAAAATTAAAATTCTAATCAAACCAATATTCAAAACAGTTAATCACTACATAGTATAAAGCAAAGTCGCTTTTCGCGTCTGTCCGTCCCTATGTATGCTTACATCTTCAAAACTACGCTACATATTTAATGCGGTTTCTTTTAATAGATAGAGTAATTCAAAAATTGCTAGACTGCGGGCTGTATCACAGCCTGAATCAGGAGCGTGGTTACAGGCCATCATGCTCTGGATTGTCGGCGGTGCACTGGGAGTTTTCCGCGACACCACGCTCTGAACGATAACATCCGCAGAGACCTTGTATCGGCGAACGTCCCCTGCGTACTTGAGCCACCGGGTCTGAATAGGTCTGATAGTAAAAGACCGGACGGGCTGACTTTGGTGCTTGGACTGTAGCCTCCAGCCACCTTAGTCGCACTGTCCACTCCCCGTCTGCCGCCGCGGAAGATGCCAGCTCAAGGAAGAAGCTTAAGTACGCTAGCTTGGAGCCGCTGTACCACTTCGTACCGGTGGCGGTAGACACCCTGGGGAGCTGGGGCAAGGAAGCCAAAGGCTTTTTTACTATGGAGATTGGACAGAGACTCACCGAGGCGACCGGTAACTCTCGTTCCGGATCGTTCCTGGTGCAAAGGCTGGCCATCACCATCCAGCGTGGCAACGCAGCAAGTGTGATGGGCACTTTCGCACCGGGAGCGATCAGGGGCGGGTTGTTTGATTAGCACAGGTTAACTGTGCCCTGTGTTATTTTATTTTATTATTGGGCCATAATTATTATCGAATAAATAATAGTACATTATGATATAAGTGCGGTAAGTTGAAAATTACAGCCGAGGCGATATTACTAGCCCGAGCCATCGGCGAGGGCTATAAGGAAGCAGAGGCTGTAATTTTCAAAGCGCACGTATGTCATACGACGTTTTATAACATATTTACGAGGAAATTAATAAAACTCTGACTTTGTTAAACGAATAAATCTTTAATTAATTGTTAAAGCAGTTATAAAAATTTGAACAATTTTTAAATGTGATTGTTACGTTGCCAGTTGGCACTTTTAATGTCGTCAAGTTATTATTATTAGTTACAATTTCCCGACTTTCTCTCTCACTCTCTTGAGTGTAAGTAGGAGAAACGAGACCACAGAGTTCTGCAGTCGTCGGTGGCGGCGGCGGAGGCGGTTGCGGCTGCGGCGACGATGGTGGAATGTACGCGTGTGTGCTCGTAGATGGTTGAAAGTCAACACTTGATTCCAAATGTATGTTCCTTGTAATGCGAGAGCTAATTTCTTCTTTATTTCTTATCGAGTCATCTATGTATCCCTCGGCTACACTGCTCGACCGCCACCCTCCGTGGCGTTTTAGTGTTAATAAGTCCGCACCTGAATCGGCGAGCAATGTAGCCGAGGACCTTCTGAAACTGTGCCCTGTGTATTCATGAGCTTCAGGCAAATTTAAGAAAGTGGCAATTTCTTTCGGCATTGCTCCAAATTAACTGATCCAATGGGTTGCTTAGTGCATTTTCCATTTTGGTAATTTTGAAAAAATCTGTTGGGATTAGCTTTTGTTGAACGAAGCGCTTCGCATTTCTTCACTACGTCGTGAAAAGGGCCCTGTATTGTGAACGAATTTGGAATTTTATTTTTTGTGTTTTTAACCTGGACAAGAAGAACTCGCCCATGGTTCTCGATATCATTAGTTGTGATGTTTGCCAACTCTTGACGTCTACATGCACCATTTATACCGAATATTAATGCAACCTGAAAAGAGATAAAAATAACGTATAAACAACTATATAGTAAAAAAATACGAAAGTGAAAGAAATTAATCATAATTATTTAGTTTCAACTGACCTTTGTTGCTAAATATCGGCAATCCGGAGCTTCTTTCAGGAACGTCTTGATATTGTCAGCCGAAAATACTTTCGACATTTTACTCATATGGCCATCTGAGCGTCTTTTTAGAAATGCTAGCAAGTTGGAGTATGACTTGATATCAATACCATGGTTTGTTTTCATAGTGCTTTTTAGCATTGAATAGTAGCACCACAATGAGCTTGACTTATATTTAAGAGAAAATTCCATGAAATAGGCTAAAAACACATTTTCTGAAAATGAATTTGCATTTTGGCTTGTTTTCCATAAGATGAAATTTTGATAGGCTTGTAAGTATCTATCGGTCGATTTTTCAGGCAAGAGGCTTAGAGTAGCCTTTTTCGCCGCGTTTAAGACTTGTGGCGGTGTCAAATTAATAAATTCATCACGACTTGACGACATTTTCAAATAAAAACAATACAGCGAAAAGAAAAAGCGCGCGGAATTATTTTTACTTGTCCACATGCCACAAATAAGCGATGCGCGCGCATCAACGTTTTTTTTTAGGCAAAGTTACAAAAACAGCCAGTATTACTAATAAAGTAAATTAATATTTTTGTGTTTTTGTTACAGATAAATGGTTGTAATTTATTGTCAAAATTAATTAAATTAAAGAATTAAATGTTTATTTGTTATATTTTATTTCCCAAAGTTAATTTTATTCATAAAATATTGACCACTTTCTTGACATAAAACCTCTTTGCTAAGATTTTTAAAAGTATCGTTCATTTTTAGACGGAGTATCATAAAAATATTTAATAAAGTTTTTACGTTACATTATCGCACAAGTACGTAATGAGATACATTACGATATTGAAATTGGTGTAATTACAACCACTTTACGAGCAAATATGTTATAAATGAATTTACCATTCATGCTTAATATAGTAGAGGGTGCAGCGGGAACGGGTGCGCACGCCCGTGGGCGGGAAAAATTGGCGGTACGAAGTTCGCCGGGTCAGCTAGTAAGATATAATATTAAAATAAAATCAAGACCTGGAATTCCCTGCCAGCTCACGTGTTTCCTTCTTCCTACAGTCCCGGGTCCTTTAAGCGGGGCGTGAAAAGGCATCTAATGAGGCCGTCAAGCTGAGTGCCACCACTGTTAACATGGTAAATGTTTACGATGGTGACCCTCTTTCCGAGACTTTGCCTTTAGCTTAACATCAGGCGAGGTGAAGTCAAATTGACGTGTCCTGTATAAAAAAAAAAAAAAAAATAACTGATGATAACAAATTCATAAGAAATACAAGAAAAAAATTAGGTCAAACTAAATCAGGTATTATCAAATCAAATCAAATACTTTATTGCATTCATGTGTTGTACAGATCTTGCACCAAATTTTGTTTCAACATGAAGCCCTGTTGGGGCACAGCAAATTTATACCTATAATATTAGAAGATATAATTATATTGACATTGTATTAAAATTTATTAGTTATAATTTAAGCATTATGGATTTGAAAATAATAATCAAGCATTAAGAATTACAATTACAAGCATGCAGTCATCATTATTATTCTTAAATTTAAGCATTCTACATTAAAACATTAAAAACATTTTCCCTACTTTAAAGTGTGTCATCGAAAAACTCCTGCAAGGTGTAGTAGCATTTTTGTGATAGTAGCTATTGTAATTTATCTTTGAATTTATGCTCACTATCTAAATCCTTTATAGCCTGCGGTATTTTATTATATACTTTTATGGACATTATATATGGGCCACAATGGCACATAGACAGGCCAGATGTTGGAAGAGCTAGCCTGTCCCTGTGTCGTAGGTTGCGGGGTTGGCTGTAATGGTCTTTATTGCGCGTATATAGCGACATGTGCTTTCTGACGAAAGTGCACAGTTCCATTATATATAAGGAATTCAAGGTCAAAATGTTCAAATCTTTAAAGTGCTGTTTACAGCTTTCCCTACAGCCTATATTTGCCAGTATTCGTATACATTTCTTCTGGAGCCTAAACAGCCTATCATTCAAAATACATTACCGCGTGTAATAGGATTTAATCATTAAGAACTTTTTAAATTTGCTTTTGAATTTAATATTTTGAAGATGAAATTCAATGCCTTTAAATTTTATTCATAAATAATTTCCATTTTCATGTTTCTAAAGACATCCGGAATTTTGTTATAATGTTGCAGGATACAGAAACCTCTTTACAATCAGAGATTGCGCTATGTATTGTACACACAGCAAATATTGTTGTAATTAATGCGCGCCAGTTTCGTTTGACTACGTACAAAAACGGTACAATACTTCTATATCACTAAAAATTATGTAGTCGCATTTCTGTTTGCCCGATCAGCTAGGTAACAGCATAAAGTTTTCAGCTAGCTTCAATGAAAACAATAATAATCATGATACCGATCCTAATTAACAAAGCATTGCGTAAGTTCATCCAATCTTTCTTCGCTTGACACCTGCCTCAACCTTATCAGTGTTGAATTTACACGTCTCCCAAAATCAACGTCTATCAGAGTAAATAAGCGCAGAGCTCTCGTTTGTACAATAGGAGACGCTAATGCTAAAGTTCTTGCTACATTTTCCACAACCCTCTGTCGATGAGCGTCACTTTCCAAAATTTCGTTATAAAACTCTGCAATTGGTTGTAAATCAATCGCGGTACTATGTAAAACTATAGGCATTTTTTTGGGACGCGCTTCATCCACATAAGGTACTGGTCCATTAAAAGAGTTCGGATAATAATTTGGCGCATCCCTCTTGTTATCTGATGCAGGAATCTTGCCGTCTCGGCTATACGTTTTCTTTTTCAGAGGAGCATTGACTGGTATATTTGCATGATTTACTCCTAGCCGATAGTTATGAGTATCAGGATAAAACAATCTTCGAGTTCTGAATATCTGATCGGCAGGAGCAGATATACCTGGAACTAAGTTATCGGGAGAAAAAGCAGCCTGTTCTACATCTTTGAAATGGTTATCAACTCTTCGGTTCAACACTAACCGTCCAATCGTCACAGTTCGGTACGTGCCCCTTTTCCACAACCTTGTCATCACGAATGGATCAAAATCAACTTTAGTTATTTGATCTGCCGTTAAAATATCCATATCCAGTCTCCATGACGGATATTGCTTTGCTGCGATTGCATTATATAAGTCTCTGCCAAAATAATCAGGATCTTCTGCAGCAATTGCTATTGATTCAGCATTCGTTAAGTTATATAAACCAGTTTCCGTCCGAAAATTAAATTTTACAAAAAATCTATCACCATGTATGTTGTATATCTCATACGTGTGAACGGGAAAATAATTAGCTTTTCTATAACCATTTGGTATTCCTAAATCTGAGTTGAAAAATAAATGACCTAACAATATTTCCGGCCGAAGAGTCATGAAATCCCAGAGCATTGTTAAATCACCCAAATTAGTTCGAGGATTACTTCGGGTTGATCGTACGAACATTCCAAAAATAATAGGATCATTGAACAAAACGACGGGTATGTAAAAAGATATGTAGTCTAGATTTCCTTCATTTGTGTACATTTTTAAAGAAATGGCTCTGATATCACGGTTTACATCACTTCCTCCAAGCTTTGATCCTGATGATGAAAATCGTGCCATTACAGGAGTTCTTTTTCCAATACCGTTGAAAACATCAGCTTTAGTGTATTTGGACACATCATGAGTCACCTCAAAATATCCAAAGGCCCCGTTACCTTCTGCGTGGACAATGCGTTCTGGAATTCTTTCTCTATCTTGATGTGAGAGCACTCTGAAAAAATTTCGATTGTCGAATATCTCTGTATTCAGTGTAACGGTATCTCTTATATCCATAGGCTCGCCTGTTATTTTTGTTACCAGCCCTATTGGTACCTGAAAATTAAAATTAATGCTGTTTTAAAAATTTCTTTTACAGTATATATTTAAGGTGTAGGCCTAATTATAATTACATTAACATTTTGTTTCACTTTTGGTTAGATTATTATAATTACTTTTGGATATAAACATAAACGCAAAATTAAGTATAGATACCGGTCTAGGAATTTAATGGTTTCTTATTTACATTATTTATCGACTACGTACCTACGCAAAAATTAATGTGGGAATTTCTGCACAAAATAAATGCTGCCTACTTCTGTCATAAAAGTATCTAATAAACACAACAACTAACTATTTGAATGAAATTTTTATAGCATTTATTATGCTAACTTTTTAAGTTCGAAATACATCGGGAATAGTAACTAGCTGATGAACGTATCTCCACTGGTGTGGATGTAGGTTCTGGGAAACAGCTCCTGTAGGTCCTAAGAAGAGCAGCAGCTAGTGTGCTCAAAAAAATTCTAAACCGAACTGAATTGGTACAGAAAAAATGCTTTATTATAATTTTTTCTACATTATTTCAATATCGGGCAAAATGTCTCGTATCAAATAGCCGTCGCATCTTTTTAATATATTATCTACCTACCGGGTTTCGATCTCTGAATTCGGGCAACTGTTGACTTGCAGCATCCGGTGGTATTGTGTCATTGTCGTAATGTAGACTACACGCACGATTTGCCAGAATGCAAAAATAAGCAGTATAAACCGCAAGGTATTTCATATTTGAAGTGCAGCGCACAATTGGAGTATCTTTGAATATAGGCTTAATCATATAACCGTACGAAATAACCAGTGCTAACCGTAGCAATTGGAGGGATGGCAGAGCACGCACCGGGGCCCCCAGGTTCAAAGGACCCCTAAGTCAAGGGCGCCCCTAGACTCATTAACTCTTCGGGGACTAACTGGTAAGCCTCATTTTAAACTATCAAATTGAAATTTGATGAATATGAAGATTGTAACACCACTCTTACCATGACAACCCATTTGAAAAATCTTGTCAGGAATTCACCTATACTATTTCTTTTATTTGTGCAGTGCTGTCACCATGAAAGATTCGTCGTACGTGTCTTATACGGCTTGGGGCTCCCAAGCCTATGGGGCCCCAAGCTTAGTGGCCTTAAAGCCTTGATAAGCAAACCTTAAACTGAACTAGGAAAAAAATCTTCGACTTTCAAAATTTAAATAAAATTTGTTTCAAAACAATACGATTATTTGAAAGAACTCATGGAGAATTCCCATTTCATGTGCCTGAAGCGCCACCTTCATATGCGAAACAGTGGTGCACATCAAAAATGCTACAGAATAGAAAGGAGGGTGAATTCCGTGCCACAGCAGTTCCACTGGGTAGCTGAGGTCTTCCTCGAGCGTGAGCCTAAGGATAATAGGCGTGGACCCTAGCAGAAGCAGGCACAGTGTGATGCCGAGTCAAGTTTCCGTGCGCGTCTCTTTATAGGAGAGGGAGAATAATACGTTGGCACCCAGTCGTGGGCTCGACATGTCCACTTTGAAAAAAAATGGGGCCCCCGCTTTTTGCACCAGGGCCCTTGGTCACCTAGTTAGGTACGCCACTAAAAATAACGTGTTTAATGTAAACTAAGTATAATTGTTGAATGCTTAACCTACACTACATTGTAGTAATGTTGAAGGAAGCGAAATCATGTATCTGCATTAAGGCAAGGGCATTTTTTCGTACATTTACCTATTTCGTATTGTTTTTTTACCAGAAAAATTTTGTAGTTAATACAAATATACTCAATGTATGTCTTTTCTAGCACAACTCATAATTTGAAGAGTACCATTCGTCCAGTCCACAATAATAGCGTGTACTGACAACTGATTTCTACTTGCACACGTAGAAAAGACCACGCGCTGCGTACCATTTCATGTGCAAATAAATGGAACATTATTGAATGAACGAAATTCACTCAATATTATTTTTAACACGCTTTTATTAGTTTCACTTGTAACTATGTAGGTAAGAAAATCTTAATTTTACCCACTTCACGGTTTAGGATGAAATTTTGCACACGCTCTAAGTTCTGATGACAATACAAGACTATCTAAGAAACGTCATTACAAATCCAATATGGCGACCTCCCCAAGTTGGCGGACTGGCTGTTTGAAATCCACACCCATGTATGTGTATCAAATAAAGGTTTGCTGTCAGGAATAGTCACGTGACTTAAATCCAATAAGGCGGACGTCCAAGATAGCGGACAGGCTATAATTTTTAGTGCGTGTTAAGGACGGAGTCCGCGGAGCGCACGTCTCAAAATCTGTCAAAATACAGACGCAGCCGTGCACGCACACATCACCGAGATGCACAGTGGGCTGCTAGATGCTCTTTACCAGTCGAAATAATGGTGAAAATTGTCTTACCAATGATGAAAAAACTACTTTAAGCCTTGTGGTTAGAGTGCATTTTTGAGTAATGTGATTTATTGTGACGAATTACGTCTGTCAATTACATTTCGTATCTCTTTTCTTCTTATACATTCATCCCTGTCATATTATCTTACGTGACGTCATTGGCATGTCTTTTGTTTCAGTGTCATACATAGCATGTTAAACTTTTTACAGAGATTATGAGATTTCGAACAAAATAAGGCTGGGGACATACCTACACCTAATTGTTGATATCTGAGCATACTGAAAATACTCATAAAATTAAAATGCCTACCGCGTAGACAGACCATACCTACCGGTTACGTACAAAAATAACTATTTTAAATCCCGAATTACAAAATTCCGAAGTTCAAAAACTGTACGAAATATCAAAGTACGAGAAACCGAAGATCACTTATAGTTAAGATTTTATGTATAGAGCGTACATATTAATCTAAATGTATGGGGGCCGAGCACGAAAGTTTGACTTCTCGTCGCCTGACGGTAAGATAAAGGCAAAGTCTCAAAAAAGGGCCACCATTACAAACACGTACTTAGTTAACAATGGTGGCACTCAGCTTGACGACCTTACTAGACGCCGATCAGATGGTCGTTTAGTGGTAGTGGCGTGCTCTGAAGAGTGGAATGGTGGAAGAAAAGAAAATACCTTTGCTGTGCCTGCATCTTTTTAGCATTGAACTCCACCAAGTTCTCAGAGCCTCATTGCTAAATGTGGTCCAGGATCCGGTCAATCTCAGTGACAAGAAGCTACCCTTTTTCATCGATATCAGACTGTGTAGCCGCAGGATTTCCGTGATAACTCTCGTGTAAGGTGCTATCATCTACATAGCAATGAAAGCTGAAGAAAGAGAGTGGGTAATATCATATATAATATTACCCACTCTCTTTCTATATAATAGGAAATATCACAGAGGACACGAATACGGCGCTCCAGCAGGCACCTAGCAACCAAATTGCACTGTTTCAGGGTTCGTCTTGCAGCTCTTCTTCCTACATTTCCTACCCGGCTGGAGCCGGGAGGGGAGGTTATGTCGGACTCGAACCGACTAAAACCGCACGTGGTGCTAGGCCGGAGGCGAGGTTGTCTTAGGCATATCCCTCGCACCCCGGCTGACCCAGGGCCATCCCTTGCGGTCTAGCCCTCTTCTGGAGGAGGGACAACGGTGTCCAGGACTCACCCCAGAGTGGGGAGACGCGCTACTTAGCGCGCCGCCGCCGTGGTCTGCTTCTGCAGCAGGCGACTCTACCCGTCACCCCCAGGCCCGCGCTCATGAGGGACGGAGGTCAGTCTGTGCCCTCCGACGCCCGAGTTGCCTGCGCACGCAGGCGGTGTGATCTGCGAGACTCTCTCGCTCACGCCGCCACTCCCGTTCCACCATCTCCTTCACGACCATTAGAAAGAAAAAAAGGAGGACGCAGAAGGAGACACTGGCCGCCCACGTGTCCGCACAGCGGACCATCGCCGTGAGCAGGGTAGCGAGGATGAGAACTCTCACTCCCAGGGCCGCCTCGAGCTCCCGCCTCACCGGACACTCGTTGAGCGTGTGCAGTCCCGTTACGTCGCTCGCGTCGCAGTGATGGCACTCGGACGTTCGCTCCTTATCGATCAGACGCAGATTGACGTGATCGTACCAACGATGGCGGCTCTCTTGCATTTTATTTGCTATGTCACGGACACGAAGGCTGCCGAGGATGCGATCTTCACAAGTGACGCCAAAACAAAATAAATGTCGCTGCTGTCACCGACCCATGCGTCCACCGGTTTCTCAGACCAAGCCGACCGGGAGAAGTCGGCGGCAATGGTGTACTACAAGGCCCGTAAGAAACCACCGTAAAAGCCTGGGCCCCTGCGTCAGACAGGCTTGTCAATTAGGCTATGAGGTGTAGTGGTTTCTTGAAGTTATTACCCGTGTCTGCGACATTGCGATGCATAAGGCTTCTAATCCAGTGCACCAGGTCTACTGGTGGTCGCACTAGCTGATACCCGCGACTCCTGCGACTCTAGTGATGCTGCTACATATAGATCAGTCAATATCTTTAATATAATATAACCCAACGAAATTTTTTTTATAACTAATATGTACGGAAACACCTACTTTACAATATACTTACCTATACAATCATATAAAATAGACCATGAAGTTAGTATCTAATTATAATTTCATTACAACGGAACATAAAAATATTGTTTCTACAAATAACTAGGTATATCCCCAACTTTACAGTTCAAACCTTATAGCAAGTATCTCAAAATCTGAAACATTATGCTATAAATGTACCAACGAATATGTGAAATGGCTAAAATCGGAACTACGGTTGTCACTGTCAAATGTATACTATTTTATTGCCGTCCAATTGATTAATGAAGACGGTGGCGCCATTTTTCATTTCACATATTTCTTGGTAGGCCTATTTGTGTATGCATGAACTGTCATCACGCGCCAAAGAGACGTGCTCCTGCTTCGAAGGCCCGTGGGCGACTGACGGGCCATGAGAAAAAATATGGCAGAAAAAAGACACTATTTTACGCGTTTTTCAGTAAATTTGAAGTGATTTTTTAGATTGATTACTAAATGTATCATCAAATAAGATTTTTCTTCCCTATCAAGAAGTCTTTGACTTTCAAATAGATACCGGTTCATTGCTAAAATCACTCATTTTCGGTATGAATTTACTCAAAGACTGGAGCCTGTTTCACGTAGCCTGTATGGAGAATTTATGTAAAACATATCTATATTTTAGGGCTTTAAAAGAGGAAGTCTTTGTTTGTAAAGGTACATGCAATATTTATTGGTTCCTTCAGTGTTCAAAAAGTGTTTCTTTTTATCAATTCGTGTTGGTTTATTGGGCTAAATCTGAAAAATACGAAGGCATGTTTTTGCATTTTTTCTCAATTTTGTGGGTTTGTCGACGTTTATTATATAACAACTATTAGGTTTTAAGAGTTTAATATAAGCATACCATATTTTTTGGTCTTTGAATGTAATATATACAAATTATCATTGATATCAATCATATCTAAATAGGTTAAATATGAAAGATCGTAACACTCTTTTCGGTGATTTTCACGATCTGGCCCCTTAAAAGCGTGTTTTTTAGGTTTTCAAATATTTTTAATTTATTTATTTTATAATAATTTCTGTCTAGTCACTGTCACCACAAAAGCCGTGTACCTACACGGTTTGTCAAAACGCAAAAATAAACATTATCAGCAGAGACTCTCAAACGGCGTAAATAAACCAATTTAACTGGTAATTGTGTATTTGAGCCGTTTGGAGTCGAAACGTTGGGTCCGTGGGGTCCAAGAGCGCGCGCGCTTTTCAAAGAGATAGCGAAGCGTCTAATCGACTCTTCCCGTGACCATAGGGCTGGCCTTTACCCCGCTCAAAGAATTGCTATCGCTATTCAGCGGGGCTGTGCCGCCCGCCTTTTGGGCACAGTACCGGTAGAGGTCGATGGGGAGGAATTCTACGATGTCTAAAGTTACAGTCTCTTCCACCCGTTTTTTTTTTCTCATTTTGGTATACATTCAGTCAACAAAGTATCGGGAATGAATGTTTTGTTTATGGTTCCAAATTCAAATTTTTGTTATTTTTTGTTGTTGTTTGATTGGCACAACTGCTTTCCATTTTGGCGCGGAGTTTGAGTTGCATTAGTCATTTATGTTAAAAACAGTGCTGTTTTAATTTTTATAATAGGTATCTAGTGTGTATTGCGAATTTCATAATGGACAAAAACATCTATTAAAGAGTTTGTCTTAAATTTTGCATCGCCCCAATGGAATTTCATGTTCGGAGACACTGAAAATGTTACAGAAGGCTTACGGTGAATCGACTTTATCAAAAACACGTGCTGAGTGGTACAAAGCGTTCAAAAGCGGTCGAGATGTGATGGAAGATTTGCCTCGTTCTGGTAGGCCATCAACGTCTGCAATTGAAGTTAACATCGCAAAAGTGAAGGAAATAGTGACTGAAAATCCTCATTCCAACTGAACCAAAACCGAAAAAACCATGTCAAAGTCGATCAACAGTCAAAGTGATGTTGACTGTTTTCTTTGACTATCGCGGTGTTGTGCACTCGGAATTTTTGCCGGAAGGTCAAACGGTAAATAAAGAATATTATTTGAGCGTTATACGTCGCATAAGAAGAGATTTAAGAGAACAAATTCGACGAAAAGGGCCAGATTTGTGGAATGAAAATTCTTGGATTTTGCACCACGATAATGCGCCTTCGCACAAGGCCATCATTGTGAACGAATTTTTGTCCAACCACTCAACAAATACCATCGAGTAACCACCATATTCACCAGATATGGCTCCAGCCGACTTCTTTCTTTTTCCTACACTCAAATTACCACTTCGTGGCACCCGTTTTCAATCAGTAGAAGACATAAAGATTCTGAAGATTCTGAAGGATCATAATTTGAAGGTGATAAAATAAATTTGGATGATTATCAAATTTTTTGTGTATTATATATTTTTTCCCGGTACTTTCTTGACAGAGTAGTATATTACAGTAGTACATTTAGTTATAATACTGTAATTAATTAGTTTATTTTATTCTTCTTGACTTACTGAGAGTTATAAGGTTTACTAAAGATTAGAATTTAACTGACTGGACGTGGAATGAGGCCTGCTTGATGAAATAAAAACTCTGTGGTTCGAAAAAAAAACTCGTTATAAACCACTATTCATTTTAGAAGTGTAAATACCAGCCGCATAATTGATGTATCCAACAGGAAATACCGTGTTTAATTTTAAATGTATAATTGTTGTTGAACGCTTAACCTACATTTACGAACTATGTACCTACATTATTTTGTCATGAGAAAGCGAAATCCTGTACATTGAAGGCAGGGCAGTTTAATTTTTAGGTAGTTTTGGTATGTTTATGTCGAATTGCTAGTATATAATGACGTATGTAAATTCCCGATTTTGATTTTCGGTTTCGTCAATTATGATTTTCGGTCCCCCGACGTAACAGGGGGCGAGCCTATTGCCGTATAGTGAGCCTTTTGTCTTTATCTTTTTATAATGAATTGAAAGTAATCCATACTAATATTATAAATGCGAAAGTAACTCTGTCTGTCTGTCTGTCTGTCTGTCTGTCTGTATGTTACGCTTTCACGCCTAAACCACTGAACCGATTTTGATGAAATTTGGTATGGGGGTAGATTACACCTTGAGAAAGGACATAGGCTATGTTTTATCGCATAACCGACATCCACGAGGGCGGAACCGCGGGCAAAATCTAGTAACTAATACGTTAAACTTGCTGAATGACGAATCGGCAATCAGATGTCAGTCACTTCCTTAAATACACGGTAAATTCATTTGAAATAATCTTTCAAATGAATTTACCGTTATTTAGCGGATTGAGAAATGTGATAACTTCCGAATGATAAGAACAGAATGAAGAGAATATGGGAAATGAAGAATGGGATCACTTCATTATTCTTGACGAGTAGCTGTCAGTCAGTGCTGAAAAAGACATGACTGGCCTTCCATAACGATGTGCTTGTCTCCACATTATTATTTTAGAAGTACCTAAGAGTTAGATACGATAGACAAATCATAAAAGAAGAATGAATGCAGTTGAAATACGAATGCAGATGAATAATGTTATAAGAATTGATAACTCCTTACTGTACTTATAGATTTTCGTTACATACTGAACAAAGTAGGTGCTAATAATTATGTGCACTTAGTAGAATTCGATCTAGTCGAAGGGACAGGCAGTCTCTCACCATACTGTATCTCATGAACCATGATAGCTAGACAGTTGAAATTCTCAAAGATGATGTTTTTCTGACAGCGCTATAAGAAAAAATACAAGAAACAGAATGACATTATATGTATAACGGGGTTAATGAAAGGCAGAACAAGAAACAAAGAAATAGAGAAAGAATGAAAGAAAGAAAGAAAAAAAAACCTTTATTTGGTACAAAGTGGTCACACAGTACATCACATAGTAAAAGATAATACATCGTAAATTGAATTGAAAGTACCTATGTTCATTAATAATATCAACAAAAGATATCAATAAAAATTTAACCAAAACAGATATTAAGGACATGAATAATTATGTCCAAAAACAGTGTACAATAATTATAATCAAGTTAAAATTAAATGTATCATCATTTAAAATTTATTAACGCTATAAATAGGTTTTTAGTATTAAGAATAGTACACATAAATATCTTGCATATGTTCGATGTAATTTAATGCGTTTCAATTATGTAACAAACCTGAAATAGGTGGCAGGGACAGACATAGGATCGAGTGAAATGGCGCACATTGGGTTAAGCCTATATCGAGCAATGGGCTAATTGATTTGTTAAGTAGCATAAATAATTTCAGTATTGATATAATTTAAAGGCATTTGAGCTTTTCTTTTTTATAGATTGCCAGGTCAACTAGTAAAATACTATTAACATATCTTAATACGTCACATATAGCAACAGAGTAATGTATAGTATTCAGAGAGCTTCAATGAAAATAATATTGACCATGATTCTAATTAACAAAGCATTGCGTAAGTTTATTCAATATTTCTTCACTTGATGCCTGTTTCAACCTCATTATTGCAGAATTCACACGTCTGCCAAAATCAACGTCTATCAAAGTGAATAAGCGCAGTCCTCTCTTTTGTACAACAGGTAGCGCTAATGCTAAAGTACTGGCTACATTTTCAACAACCCTCTGTCGATGAGCGTCACTTTCCAAAATTTCGTTATAAAACTCAGCCATTGGTTGTAAATCAATCGCGTTACTTTGTAAAACTTTGGCCAAAACTTTTG
The DNA here is from genome assembly GCA_914829495.1 of Eilema sororculum. Lineage (NCBI taxonomy): Eukaryota > Metazoa > Arthropoda > Insecta > Lepidoptera > Erebidae > Eilema > Eilema sororculum. Next base: position 17,752,740 of record OU618550.1, read on the forward strand.
GACGCGCTTCGTCCACGAAAGGTATCGGTCCATTAAAAGAATTTGGATAGTAATTCGGAGTATCCCTCATGTTATCTGATGCAGGAATCTTACCGTCTCGACTGTACGTTTTCTTATTTAGGGGAGCATCGACTGCTATATTTGGATGGTTTACTCCTAACCGATAGTTCTGAGCATCAGGATAAAACAGTTGTCGACTTTTAAATACTTGATCGGCAGGAGGAGATATACCTGGGACTAAGTTATCGGGAGAAAAGGCAGCCTGTTCTACATCTTTGAAATGGTTATCAACTCTTCGGTTCAACACTAACCGTCCAATCGTCACAGTTCGGTATGTGCCCCTTTTCCACAACCTTGTCATGTCGAATGGATCAAAATCAACTTTTGTTATTTGATCTGCCGTTAAAATATCCATATCCAGTCTCCATGATGGATATTGCTTTGCAGCAATTGCATCATATAAGTCTCTACCGAAATAATCAGGGTTTTCTGCATTAATTGCAATTTCTTCAGCGTTTGTTAGGTTATATAAACCTATTTCCGTCCGGAAGTTAAATTTTGCAAAAAAACTTTCACCATGTTTATTATATATTTCATACGTATGAAAAGGGAAATAATCAGTTTTTCTATAACCATCTGGGTTCCCTAAATCTGAGGCAACAAATAAATGGGTGAGCAATTGCTCCGGTCGAAAAATTATGAAATCCCAGAACGTTGTACTATCTATCAAATCACTTCGCGGATGTTTTCTGCCTGATCGTACGAGTGAACTAAAAATATTGGGGTCTTTGTACAAAAATACGGGTGTGTGAAAAGTTATAAAGTCTAGATTTCCTTCATTGGTGTACATTTTTAAAGAAATGGCTCTGATATCACGGGTTACGTCACTAGATCCAATCCTTTGACCTGCTGATGAGAATCGTGCCATTACAGGAGTTATTTTTCCAATACCGTTGAAAACGTCAGCTTTAGTGTATTTGGATACATCATGAGTCACCTTGAAATATCCAAAGGCCCCATTACCTTCTCCATGCACAACACGTTCTGGAATTCTTTCCCTATCTTGATGAGAGAACGTTCGGAAAAAATGTCGATTATCGAATATTTCAGTATTCAGTGTAACAGTATCTCTTATATCCATAGGCTCGCCTGTTATTTTTGTGTACACTCCTATTGGTATCTGAAAATTAAAATTATGACTATCTTTAAAATGTTCATTTATTATCATTTTAGCAGATATACGTTATTTACAATGCTTATCAAATAGCCTTTTAACCGTAGCGTCGTTATTATTTTTACTGGTCTACGTACCTGATGTCGATTTCTAAATTCGGGTAACTGTTGACTTGCTGCATCTGGTGGTATTGTGTCGTTATAGTAACGGTGACTATACACACGATTTGCCAAAACGCAAAAATAAACAATGTAAACAACAATGTGTTTCATTTTTGAAGTGCAAATGCGAGCCGCATAATTGAGGTATCTTTAAATACAGGTGTTAATCATTTAAACGTAGGAAATAATTATTTGTACTACTGAGCGTTGTAACATTAAAGGGCGTCACACACAGTGATGATAATATTATAATATTGCGATATACATATACCATATAATTACATTTTTTATTTAAAATATTAAAGTAAGTACTTCATTTGTTTGAGAAAACTCACAATAACACTAACTTGTACCCGCGGCTTTGCGTCCGTTTGTGTCCTTTCTCAAGGTCTAACCTATCCCTATACCAAATTTCATCAAAATCGGTTCAGTGGTTTAAGCGTGCGTGAAAGCGTAACATACATACAGACATACAGACAGACAGACAGAGAGAGTTACTTTCGCATTTATAATATTAGTATGGGTTTTATTTCTTGTAGTTTTATATTTTATATGTAAATCTTATTATTGTACATACAGGCGGGTTATTTGATTAATTCATTGACTAAATTGTATTTCGTAACTTCATGTAGACTTTTATACATAAATAAATGATAAAAATAAAATAAATAAAATAATTTACCTAAAGATAAAAAATATATAGCAAAGATAAGCTCTACACCGTGTATGACGCCCTTAACAAGTTAAACTACATTTTACCACTAAACCATCAATAATAATATTGTAAGGAAGTGAAATCCTGTATTTTAGTGTGTTTGTATTCAGTACTAACTACATAAACCGGACCTAAACATAAACTGGCGAAATGTGGGTGCTAGCACCTCTGCCTACCCCTTCGGGGAATACAGGCGTGAGTTTATGTTTGTTATGTTTACTAACTACATATGCCCGCGACTTAGCCTGCGTAAACGGGGTTTAATTTTTATAAAGTGAGCTACATATTTGCAGTCACGCCATATTTAGCCTAGGCACTTCGAAGATCACTCAGAACAAAAGAAAGTTGTATAGGCAAGAACTAAAAACAAAATTTCACTGGAACATGGCGGAGTGGGAACGACTACTTGGGCAACCACGCGCAGGGCACGCCATAGTAGCGTCGCATAGGCCCATCATGGGGGAGTGGCTAGAGAGGCCGCACGGCAGCCTCTCGTACCGGCTCCCATTTAAATATATTAGCAGAATGAAAGTAATAAAAATAAATAAATAATAAATGCAGTCTTACGAAAAACCCTACCAAATTTAAATTCGACTGAAACCTGAAGTATTGAACATACTTCCTTTTTGAAATGTATTCCATCCGTCACACACTGTATGACGGATTAGAAGGGATCCTGACATCCATAGAAATTTATTTAGGATAGAAATGCCTTAAGTAATGTTCACCTGCATATTACGCGTGGCCATTTTTACTATAAATAAAAAGCAGGAGAGATAAGAAATTCGCTCCATTTTTATTCTAGAGTTGTAAATAGCACAAAATAATGACAATATATTATATATTGACTTTATTTTTATTGAATTCTGCGGTAGCCTAGTGGTATGGGTAATGGGGTGCTGGTTGGGTAACCTCCACGTTGGCCTTCCCGTTTCTTCCCCCTTTGGACCGCGGTCCTGGGGAGCGGAAGCGGGAGGGCTGGTGCACCCTGGACAACGGCTAACAGACTCCCACTTTGGGAGTTCTGTTGGCCGTTGACGAATAACCCATCGGCGGACCTCACTGGGGTGGGGTCGTGGGATGACGGGTCTGCGAGGTCCGTGGTCGTCGGCGTCTCTCCCAGTATCCCTCTGTTTTCAGAGGGGACAGGGGAGAGACGCTTAGACAATCGAGGTGGGAGTGGCCCTGTTAGGGGCAGCTCGTGGGCCCTCCACATGTCCCTCTGTTTGCAGAGGGCGTAGTGGAGGGCGCGCTCTAGGGCGGACGGGTTCTCCACCTTTGGCTTCGTCCAGAGATGGGGAACAAGGTCTGGTGCAGACCACCGTGCGGCCAAGCCGTAAGCTTGACCTAGGTCAGGAACGGTGGCCCCTAGCGGGCTGCGAGGAAGACAACCTCTATAAAAAATTACTCCCAGGGGCGGACGGACTCGGTCTGGTGCAGACCCCGTTCGGCCCGGCCGTAATCCTGAACTGACAGGACCGGTGGATCTTCGGATCCGGGAGGAGTTAACCTCTTTATAAAATCCCCAATCCCAAGCTCTGACGCCTGGCGATGGGATGAGTGGCTGGAGGGAGTCCAGTCCCAAGGGCGTCAACGTCGGAGGACGTTAACCTCAAAACTAATGATGGCACAAACCGATACCAAAATATCTACCCAGGAGGGTCCCCAGCCTAGCTGGGGAGTCCCTCCCGTTGCCAGTCGGCAACGGCAGTCCCCACTCGTATTCTGGGGGGGACCACCATCATTTGAGCCCGGCGCCGAGCTCTAGATCCGGCCCCAACTTAAAAAGTAGCGCGAAGGTCGCGCTAACCCCTGGACGATTGGTCGTCCTCATTGGCGACGGCGGTGACGTCAGAGGAGTCTGGCGTCACGACCGAGGTAGAGAGGCAGGCGCTGCCTGGGCTGCAGACGAGGTCTGCAGCCAAAAAGCGCAAGGGGAAGGGAAAGGGTTCCCCTGCCGCTGGTGGACGAGCGGGATGAGGACTTCATCCCTCCCGGGCTCGGGTCGGCCGCCAGCGGCAGTAGTGGCAGTAGCAGCGGAGAGGAGGAGCGGACAGCCAAAGTCCAGGCCACCGGCCGCGAAAGGGCGAGGAGGAGCGGTAGGAAGGCCGCCCCCGGCCGGAACTCCTCCCCGTGGGTTGGTCCATCCAGCACGGAGAGGGATGTGGCGCTGGACTCGCCCATCTATAGGAGGACCATGATCCTCGCCCACCACCTTAACCGGATGGTGGCAAGGCAGGCGGAGTCTGCGACTCCCGAGCAGGCAGAAATGCTCGGGATCGCCGAGCAAATAGCAGCCGCCGGTGAGGGTCTGGCTGACCAGATGGCCGAACAGGCGAGGAGGGAGGCCGAGGCCCAACAACGAGAGGCAGAATCCCGGCACCAGCTCCAGAGGGTCACAGCGGAGCTGGAGGCCCTCAAGAAGAGAGTGGAGAACTTGACCGAGTTGCCGGGAGTGGTGTCTCGGTCAATGCGGAGGTCGCAGCAGGAGAAGTCGGCGCACTTGACGCTGACGGGGCGGCCGGTGCAGCCGGAGCGGCCGGTACAGCCAGAGCGGCCAGCGCAAACTGCGCAGCCGCCGCAACCGGTGCAGCTGCCGACCCGACCGGCAGAGCCGGCGTCGTTGGCCGAATTGATGGCAACCATACGTGCCGAGATGGTGGCACAGGAAGAGCGCACCAACCGGCGGCTGGAGGCGATCCTCGATATCGCCCGCCGTCCTCCTCTCGCGACGCAGGCCGGGTACGCCGCCGCAGTGAGGGGGGAGCCTGCCTCCACGGCGGCGGCGGCGGCCCCATCGGTGCCGGCTCCCCGCCCCCCTCCAGGTCCTCCGAGTCCCGCTCAGGGTGCCCAGAGCGCTCAAGGCAAGGGGAAGGGCAAGGGCAAGGGGAAGAAGTCCCCAGCCCTGGCCTCAGCCCCGCCCCCGGCCCGGGCTTCAGTCCCGGCCCGAGCCCTGGCTCCGGCAAAATCCTCCAGCCCCCCGTCAGGGGGCTGGGAGGTAGCCGGAGCCAATAAAAAGAGACGGAACGCCGTCAAAAAGGCAGCCAAATTGGCCAGAAGGGCCAAGGCTGCCGCGATGGCAACAGCGCCGAGGAGGCTCCGCGTCCCTCGATCGACGGCCGTCGTCATAACGTTGACGGCGAAGGCGTCGGAGAGGGGTGTGGAGTACGCCCAGGTGGTGAGGCAGGCAAGGGCCTGCATCGACCTGGGAGCCCTCGAGATCCCGGATCTGGTGTGCAAGCCCACGCGCACCGGAGCTCAGATCTTCGAGGTCCCCGGCGCTACCAGCGGCCCTAAAGCCGATGCCCTTGCGGCTAAGTTTAGGGAAACGCTGGACGCAGCTGACGTCCGGGTGTCCAGGCCCACCAAGTGCGCAGAGGTGCGCATATCGGGTCTGGACGACTCCATCACGGCCGAGGAGCTTAGGCTCGCCGTGGTGGAGACCGGAGGCTGTCCTCAGGACACAGTGAGGGTCAGAGCAATACGCTTCGGCCGTCGTGGACTGGGGGCAGCAGTTGTCGGCTGCCCCATCGCGGCAGCCCAAAAGGTTGCCGATGGGCGGAGCCTCCTCATCGGGGGCTTCCAAAAGGTGCAGGTACGGCTCCTGCAGGCCCGACCGGCACGGTGCTTCCGATGCCTATCGGTGGGCCACGTGGGGGTGCAGTGCACGGCGGAAGTAGCGGTCGATGACCGTTGCTTCCGCTGTGGCCAGCCCGGTCACAAGGCCGGTAATTGCGAAGCTCCGCTGCACTGTTTTAGGTGTGCAGCGGAGGGCAAGCCGGCCGACCATAGGGTTGGTGCCAAGGCCTGCACCGCGGGGAGGCCGAAGCCGGGAGGCAGGCGCTCCGTCTCTGATTCGCGGCAGGGCGCGGAGATCCCCCATCTCCGCGCCCTGCCGCGAATCAGAGACGCGAATCCATAATGGATCCTCAGCTCCGCGTCCTGCAGGCGAATGCGAACCACTGTGTCGATGCTCAGGCACTTCTGCTCCAGAGCATGGCACAGTGGGGCATTAATGTCGCCGCTGTCGCCGAGCCGTACATTCATCGGTTTCTCGGGCCTGCCTGGGGAACCGACCTGAAAGGGTCGGTGGCACTGGTGCACAACGCCGCTGCCGGCAGCCCCCCCCCCCCCCCCCTCGTTGTCGTAACAAGGGGGAATGGCTGCGTAGCAGCACTTGTGGGGGGAATAGCGGTCGTGGCAGTCTACTTCTCGCCGAATCGAGTCATAGATGAGTACCAGCAGTGGCTGGATCCGACCCGAGGGGCAGGGCAGTGGAGAGCTGGGCTGATAGTCTCAGCCTAGTTCTCCTGAATCGCGGGGCCGTCGCCACGTGCGAGAAGAGCTGGGGCGACTCAATTGTGGACCTTTCGTTCGCGAGCGCCCCGCTCTCAGGCCGTGTGCAGGGCTGGCGTGTCCTTGGGGAGGTGGGGACAGCGTCGGATCACCGATACATTCGGTTCGACGTCTCCCCTCCTGCGGGCGCCGCGCCGGTTACACCAGCTCCACGCGAGCCACGTTGGGTGCTTAAGCGAATGGATCGGGAGGTCCTCCTGGAGGCCGCCATCGTACAGGCCTGGGCCTCTGCGCCGGACAGGCCTGTCGACATAGACGATGAGGCGGCGTGGTTCCGGGAGGCCATGACGCGTGTCTGCGACGCGGCTATGCCTAGGGCTCCGCCCTATAATCCGAGGCGTCAGGTCTACTGGTGGTCAGCGGACATCGCGAGGCTGCGACAGGCCTCCGTGATCGCTTTCCGCCGGTGGACCAGATTCCGAAGGAAGCGTAGCCGCCCCGCAGATATGGAGCCCCGAGAGGCGGAGCTTCATGCGGGGTACAGGGAGGCCAGAAAGGCCCTCCGAGTAGCTATAAAGCAGTCGAAGGCTGCAGCTTACAAGGAGCTGCTGGAGACGCTGGAGCGGGACCCATGGGGGCGGCCTTACCTTATGGTAAGGGGCAAGCTGCGCCCCCGGGCCCCGCCGTTAACCCGGTGTCTCCAGCCGGAGCTGCTCGGAGGAGTTGTTGGCTCCCTGTTCCCAGCGCGGGCGGTGGAACATATTCCACCGCAGATGACTCCGCCACCTAGGTCGCCTATGGCGCCCAACGTGGATGACGACGACGTGCCCGAGGTCACTGGGGTGGAGCTAGAGCTGGCGGTGTTAAGGCTCAAGGCCAAGAACACCGCCCCGGGACCCGACGGCATTCCAGGCCGAGCGTGGGTCCTAGCTCTAGGAGAAGAAGACGCTCTCGAGCCCCGGCTGAGAGGGTTTCTCAGCGCATGTTTGGAGCGAGGCCAGTTTCCGAAGATGTGGAAGACGGGGAAACTGGTCCTCATCCGAAAGGCGGGGCGCCCGGCGGACTCACCGTCCGCCTACAGGCCCATAGTGTTGCTCGACGAGGTGTGCAAGCTCTTTGAAAGAGTCATTGCAAAGCGCCTCGTCGAGCACCTATCCAGGGTGGGGCCCGACCTGGCGGATGGCCAGTATGGCTTCCGCCGGAGGCGCTCCACCGTGGATGCCATCATGCGCGTGAGGACTCTGGCGAAGGACGCCGTCGCTCGGGGCGAGGTGGTGTTGGCGGTGTCACTGGACATCGCCAACGCATTTAACACCCTGCCCTGGAGCTGCATTAGGGAGGCGCTCGTGTATCACGAAGTGCCTCTCTACCTTCGCCGCATAGTCGGGGCGTATCTGTCGGAGAGAGCAGTCGTCTACCCAAGTGCGACCGGGCTCGGTCGGCGAGAGATGTCGTGCGGTGTTCCGCAGGGATCGGTCCTGGGACCGCTACTGTGGAACATCGGTTACGACTGGGTGCTTCGCGGGGAGCTCGTGGACGGTGCCGCCGTCACGTGTTATGCGGATAACACGCTGGTGACGGCGTGCGGGGCTACATACCGCGAAGCGACCCTGAAGGCCACGACCGCGGTTGCCCAAGTCGTGGAACGGATTCGGCGGCTGGGTCTCGAGGTGGCTCTGCATAAAACCGAGGCCATGTTCTTTAATGGGCCTCGGCGCGTGCCACCGGAGGATTCCAGCCTCATGGTGGGAGACATTTCCCTCGGCGTCAAGGCCCAGATGATATATCTGGGGCTTGTACTTGATGGCCGGTGGAACTTCGGGGAGCATCTCCGAAGACTGGCCCCCAAATTGAAGGACACAGCTGCCGCTTTGGGGCGGCTGCTGCCCAACATGAGGGGGCCGGATGACTCCTGCAGGAGACTCTACGCGGGAGTCGTGCGGTCCATGGCCCTATATGGGTGCCCAATATGGGCACCCATATAGGGCCAATAATCAATAATCAATAACCAATATGGACCCTGACGGTCCACAATGCGCGTCTGCTGCGTGGACCGCAGCGTGCAATGGCCAGCAGGGCCATTAGGGGGTACCGCACGATATCCTTCGAGGCGGCGAGTCTCCTTGCTGGATCCCTACCGTGGAACCTGGATGCGAGAGCCCTTTCGATGCTATATCGGTATCGTAAGGAGGCGCGGGAGCAGGGACGGGAACCCGAGCCCGAAGAAATTCGGGGCGTGAGGTCTCAGCTCCACAGGGACATGGTAGCGGAATGGGAGCAACGACTTGAGCGACCAAGCGCAGGGCACGCCGTAATAGCGGCGGTAAGACCCATCATGGAGGAGTGGCTAGAGAGGCCACACGGCAGCCTCTCGTACCGGCTGACGCAGGTGATTACCGGACACGGGTGTTTCGGGAGTTACCTGTGTCGGATCCGGAAGGAGCCAACGTCCGAGTACCATCACTGTGATGCGAGCGAGGACACAGAGCTGCACACGCTGACCGAGCGCCCGGCGTGGGACACGCCGAGGCGGGTCCTAGTGGCGGCTCTAGGGGTGGGAGTCCTCACACTCGTCACATTACTCACAGCGATGGTACGATGCGCAAACGCTTGGGGTGCGGCCGCCTCCTTCTGCGAGCAAGTAATGCTCGAGAAGGAGGCGGCCGGTCGGGTCCGGACCAGACTGCGGGCCCGGGAAGCCCGTGCAGAGCGAAGGCGAACCGGACGTTGTAGGTCGCAGAACGACCTCCGTCCTCCATGAGCGCTGGCCTGGGGGTGACCGGTGGAGCCGCCTGTCACCCTAGCAGAAGCAGGCCGCGGCGACGGCGCAAAGTGCGCCTCCCCGTAACCGGGGCTAGATGGGGACATTTTTGGACCACAACCCGAAGGGGGCCATCTCGAAAGAGATGGTCCTGGGTCTGCCGGGGTGCGAGAGATATGCTTTTGGCAATCTCACCTCCGGCAGCCAAGGACCCAAGACGGCGTGCGTTTTAGTCGGTTCGAGTCCGACATAACCGCCTCCACCGGCTCCGTGGGGGTGGAATCCGTGGGGATTTTTCGCACGATAAAAAAAAAAAAAAAAAGTGGTATGGGTAATGGACTGCTGAGACGAAGTCTCGGGTTCGATCCCAAGTTTACCATGGCACACACCAATGACTTTTCGATGCTTTTCGAAGTTATGTGTGCATTTATCGCAGGTTTATAAGTGCCCGGTTAGTGGCAATAGGCTCGCCACCTATTACATTGGGTCCTAAACGTAAACTGGCGAAATTTGGGTGCTAGCGCCTCTGCCTACCCCTTCGGGGAATATAGGCGTGAGTTTATGTTATGTAATGTTTAATGTTTATTTTTCACAATTTTATTACAAGCTAGTCTTACAAGCTCTGACTAAGCGTTCGAACTGGGTCAGCCGGGGTGCGAGGGATATGTCGATGACAACCTCACCTCCGGCCTAGCACCAAGACCCACAGTCGGCGTGCGGTTTTAGTCGGTTCGAGTCCGACATAACCTCCCCTTCCGGCTCCGGATCCGAGGGGATTTCCGCACCAAAAAAAAAAAGACTTAGCGTTCGAAAGTTCTTGTCTCATAGGACAGTAAGTAATTATCTTAAAAGTTGTCACGCGTTTCCCGCTCATTTTTTTATTGATTGAACTTCATGCACTAAAACCACAGAATAGATAATAGTACTAGCGTACTAAAACATAGGCGGACTTAACGCCGTAGGCATTCTCTACCAGTCGACCAAAGGTGGTGCAGACTATTGAGGAGATCAGAATCATATAGCCGTTCTTCCTAATAATATTTTGAAGGTTTCATCGGCCTGAGTGACTAGGAAACTTGGTGTGTCCCTTTGTTCGGGATGAAAATTCTCCCTAACGCGTCGCCACCCTAAGCCTACTTTTACTAGAGGTTAGGCCACAGATCCGCGCTCATCGGGCATTGCTCTACAATCTCCCACCGGGCGGTCTTACCTGATGTACTCTAAATTGAATCGCGATGGAATCGACAACAATGCAATTACTTTCGCGATGACCACTGTTAGTATACTAATTATTTCTAGTTGTTAATGAAGCGTCGCGAGTCGCATCCGGGATCACATCACGTGATGGAAGTCAGCATTTACACCGAACACCTCACTCATAGTTTACACCTGATGTAGGCTTAATCGCTAGTCACTTGTCGCGCGTTCAGTAGGGGCAGTATGGACACTCAACCGCTTCCGCGCCCGCGCCCGCGCCTGTCGCCGCTTTTACTCTGGCCAAGCACTAAATCTATACGCGCCCTATAACAGCCAGTCGATAGACAGACGCAGGTGGCCGTGTTTACGGGCCAATGACATAGCTTTTAATAAAATTACATGCCTCACCCGCCTTTGTCATTTTGCGATAATGAGTTTTAGAACTATTTTAAGGCACAAGATATAGCTGAGGACAGGACCTTACCTTAGGGATAACAGCGTTATTTATTTTTTTAGTTCGTATAAGGTGAGGTTCATATCTGACGGAACATGCGTCGCGTATTATCGGTTGCGTAACGCCAGAACAGACAAATGTATAGAAAAACACTTGACCGTTCACACTCAACCGATGCTACGTTAGTGCGTCGAGCGTACAGCGTCTATAATACGCGACGCATGTTCCGTCAGATATGAACCTTCCCTAAAAAATTAAGTTTGCGACCTCGATGTTGGATTAAGATAAAAATTAAATGTAGAAGTTTAATTTTTTGATCTGTTCGATCATTAAAATCTTACATGATCTGAGCTCAGACCGGTGTGAGCCAGGTTGGTTTCTATCTTTTAGAAAATAAAATATTTTTGTATAGAAAACCTGCCAAATCTGTCAATCTGTCTCAACAATCTGTCCTTAGCTATATCAAGATTCAGACTGAGTGTCATTCTAGAATACGGGCCTAAGTGTGCTGAAAAGATCGAAATAAGTTTGATAGCTACCGCCAAGTTGAAAATTAATGGGTACTGCTTGATATCAAACTTGTTTCGATGTTTTCGGCATCAGTCGGGTTTTTTATTATTAATTTCTCTAGTTGGGTATTATTATGCAATTGTACATTTTTCTTTGTGGACATAAGTCGTGCAAAGGTCGTCGCAGAACTTATCTTTTCTTTGTTAACAGTGGTTACTGCTTTTGTACCTACTGATTAACGTAACTTTATGAGGGCTATCACTTATGAAAGAAAAACTTTTCAGTTTATGACTATTTTCTCAAAAGACTCCTAGTCGGTACTTACGGTCTTACAAAGTCACAAGTTTTCAGAGGTTAATGCCTTTCATCTAAAATAAATTCAACAAAGTTCGCACCTGAACTTCACCGATATTAATATTAGTTTTAATCTTTAAAAGTAATAAAAGATCGCTAGAAACTTTGTTTCTTTAGAGATAAGATGGGCGAGACATTCACACTAATTTATAACCTTTTTTAACAAATAAAAAATGACAAATTAACGCTTGTCTCATTTTAATATTTTACATTATATCAAGTCAGTACTAGCTGTACCTTTTTGAAGGTCTTAGCTACCTCTAAGATATCAAATTTCATCAAAATCGGTGCAGTGGTTTACGCGGGAAATTATTATAAGCAGTCAGAGATATTTATTTTTGCATTTAAATAATAATATAATATTATTATGGTATGGATTCCTTATATTCTAAAGGCTTTTTTAAAGAAGATACTTATTCACGGGCTTTATTTATGTTTACTGCCAGTTGCATGGTCGATTATATGAAGAAAGAAGAGTTGGGGTGGCCATAGTCTACTCCACCGGCCAGTCAGAGTGTGAAGTAAAGAATACGAGAACTCTTCGGAACCCATAACATAATCATGTTATTTTCTTTAATTGCTTCCCCCAAAGAAACAAGAAGGATCTTCACTACTTTTTTCTCTTCTTCTTGGACTATCCATTTTAGTTTTTACTCTTGAGATGATTAAATGAACGTTCTCTGTAAAATTACTTAGGAATAAAATAGAATACCTACAACGCTGTAAGTAATTGAAACAAAACAGGCCCTTAAAAAGCAGACTGTCTAACTACTTAATGCAAAAACCGTAAAGCCGAGTTTTCCTGCACAAAACACAATACTTGGGCGTCCCACAGTAATTTACTGTCTAAACTTATTCCCAAAGACAGTCTCAGGCTTCGTTGTTTAAAGTCGCTAACTTTGTAAGATAAATTACTCCAGTCTTCAAAATCTACACGACTGACTTAATTGGGTAACACGTCATCTTCTGATTCTCTTCTGGTTCATCTAATCCATACTTAATATTATAAATGCGAAAGTAACTCTGTCTGTCTGTCTGTCTGTTACGCTTTCACGCCTAATCCACTGAGCCGATTTTGATGTGATGAAATTTGGTATGGGGATAGACTAGACCTTGAGAAAGGACATGGGCTATGTTTGGTCACGATAACCGACTTCCACGCGGGCGGAGCCTTGGGCAAAAGCTAGTATTTAATAATGCCATGAACTTCATTTGAGACCAAGTCGGAGCAGGTAAGTATAGGAGCACTGTTAAGTGCTATTGGTCTAGAGCTTCAGATCACTAAAAAACCAAGAAGTGGGTCACTTTCGATATCTACTAGAAGGGTACCAACAAGGGGGAAAAAGGAATAAGAATAAAACAAATGATTAAAAAATAAAAAACCCGACTGCCACTGAAAAGTTCGAAATAACTTTCATAGCAGGCGGTACCCATTTGCCTATCATAAACCGTAAGAAAATTAATGAGTACCGCCTGCTATGAAACTTATTTCGATCTTTTCAGTGGCAGTCGGGTTTTTTTATTTTTTAATCATTTGTTTTATTTTATACTTTTTAGTTATGATATGACATGTATATCTTTTTGTAATCTCATTCTAATTGCCTTCCTTTTGATATAGGTTCGAGAAGTTTAAGTCAAAAACATTTTTGACAACATAGGTTTTGGCGCCAAAAATCCACCATTTTGATTTTCTAGAAATTTTAATATAGCTGGTGTCACTCATACAATCACGGCGAATCAAATAATACCTCACATGTCCAAATCCGTCGGACAGCCGTTCAGGCTGTAGGCCGTGCCAAATAAATGGACATACATACATACATACATACATAGTCTCGAAAAACATTACCCTCCTTCATTCGGCAGTTCGGGTAAAAAGAAAGCTGTATCAGGAAGGTCGAGGTTACCAAATATGCCAAATGAAGTTTCACACTACTTACGAACGGGAATGAAGCGTTTCATGGAATCAACTGCCTTAAACTTTGGTGTAAGTACAAATTATTATGGATGTACAGTCAGCGTCATAAGTATCTTGACGTCGAAGTCTCATAATGATCTTAAAACTCTCGTACTATGAGTAAATTAAACTGTTTTATTTATTTAAATGGTATTATTGTCCAAACTAAGGAAGTAACATAACTAAATTAAGTGATTTGTACGTCGACATCTTTCTGATTCTGTACAATGTAAAGTTATCGTCAAAAGTAGATGTTCGTTTTCAGATTTAAAAGAAAAAATATTTTAAGCAAAGTAATTGAAGCAAAAGCGACAGATATAGATAAAAATTATCGATAGATTGATAGATATGATTGTAATTAGTCTTTAAAATGAGTTTCTAAACAGGAAAATATTAATAAACCAAGTTTAAAATATATTGAAAAGAAACATCGAGATTGTTTAGGATTTTTGTCGCTTGATCGAATCGCGTTATTGCTAATGAACACGTCAAACTATATTAAAAAATATAACTAAATGTACAATATATACAAAAAAGTGAAAAAAAAACACGGGTTGAAGAGGCTGTAACTTTATTGTAATTCAATAAAAAAAATACGGTGAAAGCTTCCAATGCGACCGGGATTAACGCTAGGATGAATAAGAAGAATATTGTTATTAAATTATTTATTTTTAAATCTGTACTATAATACTTTTGGGGTGCTTTGGGGTCCCACTAAGATCATCGGGACCCAAGCCAACCTAACCTGCAAGCCGGTGCACCTGCTGAAAAATGGACGAGGCTCAGGCGCTGGCTTTCCTTTCAGAATTGGGGGGTCAGACGGCAGTCGCCCCCCGAAAAAATTAGCCAAATCAAAAAATTATAGGCAATATATCCGGAAGGCGGACTGAGCTCCGAGGGCACCGTGGCCTCGGATGCAATCAGGACTAACGTCTTTATGTGGATGATGACTATAATACTTTTGACGCAGACGTTAGCCTACGTCCGTAGGCCTACACATAAGAAACGTTGGCGCCCACCGAACTGCAAAAAAAAAAAATTGTTTGCGCACTCTTTAACTGCTATTTAAATGTCTTACGTCTAGATTCTACATAAGTCTATACTCACGGCAGCAGAGCTTCAATTCAATTTTGCAATGTATTATACAGACATACGGTTGACATTTCACCCTGTCACCCTAGTAGAAGCAGGCCGCGGCGGCGGCGCAAAGTGCACCTCCGTAGCCAGGGCTAGATGGGGACACTGTGGTCCCCACAACCCGAAGGGGGCCCTCTCGAAAGAGATGGTCTGCCGGGGTGCGAGAGATATGCTTTTGGCAATCTCACCTCCGACAACCAAGGTCCCAAGACGGCGTGCGTTTTAGTCGGTTCGAGTCCGACATAACCACCTCCACCGGCTCCGTGGGGGTGGTATCCGTGGGGATTTATCGCACGATAAAAAAACTAACAGTTAAAAAGCGCGCGAGCAAATTGCAGTTCGGTGTGCTCCAACGCTAAATCTAAATAAAAGTTTGTAAAAGGTAATACAATCGTAATTGAACCTCCTTCAAGTCCGAATTCATTTCATTCGTATTTCTATTCGGATTCCTTACAAGGAAAGCGTCCGTGTTTCTGATGAATACATAACGCACTTTACCATTCCCTTTTGTCCCTTACCCTTTCACATCGTGTATTCTGACGTCACTGAACTCAGTGAGCACTGAAGAAACCTTTATTTCCATTCCTGAAATAATATTTGAGCATAGTTAAAACAGATGTAATAATACTTGTATGAAATTTCGTAGCATTTATTATGCTAACTACGTATCCCAGCAGTTAGTATTATAATGTATGATACCTAACTCACTTGGCGATAGCTTGGCAACCATCCATTACAATACTATTAATTGCTTGGATACGTCGTTAGGACTTAATCACAATAACAGGTCTATCAAAGCAATATAAACGTAGCTAGAAAACGCATAGGCTTGCGTATATCTCTTTTAATCATATAAACACTGGTTATATTGCGTCAACTCTGAGAAACCAGGTCATATGAACCATGTGTTGTGACGCTCCAGTTGCATTGCGACTTTACACACATCTATGAAAGACTATAATCTAGAAACACGACCTTAAGACGGTCAAAATAAGGTTAAGTTTATAACAGCAATGAATATACAAATTGAAAACCTTATATGGGAAAATTTAATCGTATGAATTCAGAAGTTGTCGCTTTAAATGCCAAAGCCTATCGTGGAGGGTTATTTTAATATAGAAGGTTTAAAGTATACAATCTCCTCTCTGTGTTACTGTGATAAGAAAACTGTTAAGCTTACCAAAATCACGGAAGGGAACAAAAGTTGGTTTATATGGCTGTGTAGGTGTATATGAATGTGTGTGCGTGAGTGTGTGTGTGTATGTGTGTGTGTGTGTTCTTTAAGCATTCAACACTCCATACAAAGTTGCTGTGATATTTGGGTCACAGGTTTTTGTCTACGGTTGAGTGAGCAGATGTGCATAATGCTGTTATTTTGTAGTGAAAACTTCTTTAGGAGCGTTAGGAAATTTTTTTCAAGATGAGAAAAGTCTTGAACGCGGCACGCTGTTACCGACACCTTTTATTGTAACAATATTGTTCAAGTTCTCTTTTTTTTTATTTATCAAACAAAATTATTTGTTGGCAAGATTACTATTATTAAGTCCCAACCTCTCCAACTAAGCTAAATTGCTTGCATTAGGGGTTCACGTCGATAGTGTAATGACCCGTCATCGAACGCGGGACCTCTCTGTCCTGACAAATGATGACAAACATGTGCTAATTAAATTAGTTTGTAAACAAATTGACAAACATAGTGAAATATATTAATTACTTAACAGTTCCACTTTTCTAATTACATTAGGAAGAAATAAACAGCTCAGGCAGAACACACCTGTTAGTTAATTAAAAAAGGTTAATACTACGTTCTAGTTTAGTCTTGCTGCGACGCAGTTTTTGTATTTTTAACGCTTTTTAACCGCCAACGGAAACAGAAAGATCTTATACCTAACTATTTTTTTATGTCCGGCAACCAAGGACCCAAGACGGCGTACGTTTTAGTCGGTTCGAGTCCGACATAACCACCTCCACCGGCTCCGTGGGGGTGGTATCCGTGGGAATTTATCGCACGATAAAAAATAAAAAATAAACTATTTTTTATGTGTAATTTATTTTTATTTTCTATTTTTATAAAGGACACGTCAATTGACTTCACCTTGCCTGATGGTAAGCTAAAGGCAAAGTCTCGAAAAGAGGGTCACCATCGTAAACATGTACCATGTTAACAGTGGTGGCACTCAGCTTGATGGCCTCATCAGATGCCTTTTCACGCCCCGCTTAAAGGACCCGGGACTGTAGGAAGAAAGTAACACGTGCGCTGGCAGGGAGTTCCTGGTCTTAATGGTGTGGCATAGGAATGAGTCGCTGAATCGCTTGGTTCTAGCAGGTATATTCTGCACCGTATACGGATGGCATCTTAGCCCTGCACGTCTTGTCCTGTGAAGGTAAGGAGAGGGTGGGACTAATTGGAAGAGCTCATCAGAACATTCACCATGGTAGAGACATCATCGTCATCCTTGCATTAATCCCGATAGTATTAGGCCTTCATCTCAAAATCCGGGATCTACTTATTCCAGTCTATCTGCAACGCGGCTTCAATATCTTCCGTGAAGTGACTGCAATCTGACCTCCACAGCATGGCATCGAAATATTGCAGTAAGAGTAATTGTTGAACTTTTGAGCCTCCAACTACTTGTAAAGAATGCCATAGTGTTCTTATGGCAACCAGGATGGGCGGCTTGACGTGCTTTCCGAGGCACTCATTCTAAGATTGACCTGATTTGTATGGTTAAATTGTTATTAGCTTATCTAAATACTTTGTTATCACCTAGCCACGTGCCCCTCGTTGTGTCTGTCTGTACGTGACTGTACCACGACTCTTGTTAATAAACATATCGTTTAATTTATTTTATTGAACTTCCTGATATAATAGGGTATGAACGCTAAGAAAATATCTTTAGTATTTCTCAAAAACTAATAGATGGCACTAGTAGTCTCATTTTAAGAAATAAAAAAGTGTTACACTTTTTTCCCCATTTCACGAAAATGATTTCAGAACCTTAAAATGTAAGTATTTAAGCATATAAAACTCGTTGGTAATATAAGAAATAAAGATTTCGTGACAAAAGTGATAATTTAGGATAACGCCATCTAGCGACAGCATTCAAGTTGTCTATAACCATCCAAATTACTGCTACTACTAATATTACTAATCAATATAGATTAGAATATTTATAGTTTTATTCTGTCATATGTAATAATGTGTTTTAGTGTATTTTTTTATTTTTGATAACTTAGTTTTTAATAGTAATAAATTGAAAAGATTGCTAAAGCATTGTCACCATCTATTAACAACGCTTGGATATAAAAACAGCCTGCCTGCTTTTAGAAGTTACGAGTGTAACAGTTTTTTGTTACTGATTGTGCATATTATGTATAGAATTATATTATATTATCTGGGCTGATATCTTGTTCAACAATAGACCAAATACTCTTACGTATTTCCACCTCTATTACACCACAGTAAATTAATTACTGATAAATATCTCACACCTAGAATGTTATGACACCAATAAGAAACTTGTGCCTTAAAGCCAGTTTGTATCGCAAACGCGTAAGTTAACGTTCTAGTACGTTTTAACATAACCTATATCGTTGACCCTTGGGGGCAATGACATTTCCAATGGGGTTGCCAAAATAACATGCCCATTACGAATATGAACGACTTCTGATATCAATAAAGGATAAAAGCTATGGGTGTGTTAAAACATACAGACACATCTTGTGAGTACTTATTTTTATTCAAATTTATGTGACTCCTTAAGTGAACCATGTTGTTATTATATCGGACTTTATTTTTCTGTGTCCGTGTTGGTTTCCGATTGAGCCGAATAGAGCCACCCCATTTCTTCCTGAGGGTGTAGTAGAAGACACTTAAGGGATAGGGCTATTCTTCATGCGACACTAAACATGCAGCCCATGACTAAATGCCCGCTTTTATGTAATAATACCGAAATTCAAAGTTGGCGAATTGTGGGTGTTAATGCACCTCTGTCTGCCTCTCCAGGCGCGAATGCTACGCAGGATGGGGGTACGATCCCCGCTCAGTGCAAATATTTGTATGCATAAATATGGCTATTTGCATTGATCTGGGTGTGTCTATGTATAATATGTATGCAAAAAAAGTATCTAAGTATGTTTATCCGCATTCCAGATCCCATAACACAAGCTAGTTAAGCTTAACATGGATCGATAGCGTTGTGTAGAATGTTGTGGAATATTTTCTTAAAATTTATTACAGTATTGAATATAACCATGTATTTATTGTACTTTATTTTCTTATTTACTGTTAGTCTGTGACTCCACCCGCAAGAATGTCAATTATTATGACTATACAAATATAGCCTATGTCCTTTCGCAAGCTTAAATCTATCATTGTTGTCTTTGTATATTAGTAGGAATGAATCTAAGCTCATAAAGAAAACCTTTAAAATGCGCCTACAAATAATACCATAGGCATTCACTGCCAGTCAACTAAAGGCGGTGCAGAAATAAACTCAGTAGATGCATTATTGAGAGCAATAATAATATGAATGAACTAACTTCATAAAGAATGAACTAACATTCTATAATCGCACCGCTCGCCACAGGCAGGGAATTCATCCTCACACACTGCGATCGGAAACGGTTCGCACTATGCGGTATGAAAGAAATTTCATCCCACACACGCTCACGCTGTGAAATTAACTCCTTGCCGTGGTTTTCCCAAGCGACTACAATATGGGGTTCTTCAAAAAGGGCATTAGAAGATTTCTTCAGAGTAGGCCGCACGTGTAACGCCCCTGGTGTTGCATACGTCCATAGGCCACGGTAACCACTTTCCATCGGGTTGGCCGCGTGCTTGTCCACTACATGAGTGGTATAAAAAAAAACTTCTGTGACAATGTTGGCTAGAAGTCCCCTACCAGTCTATTAGGGGAAAAATTTGCTCTTTCTTCTCCCAATTTTGTTTGATTGGCGTCAGACCCTCAGTCTGAACTTGAGCAACCACGCCCAGGGCATGCCGTCATAGAGGCGGTAAGGCCCATCATGGGGGAATGGCTAGAGAGGCCACATGGCAGCCTCTCGTATCGACTGACGCAAATTATCACCGGGCACGGGTGCTTCGGGCGGTATCTGTGTCGAATCGAAAAGGAGTCAACGTCCGAGTGCCATCACTGCGACGCGAGCGAGGATACAGGGCTGCACACGCTCACCGAGTGTCCGGCATGGGCCGGTCCGAGGCGGGCGCTAGTGGCGGCCCTGGGAGTGAGAGTTCGCACCCTCGCCACCCTGCTCACAGCAATGGTCCGCCGCGCGGACGCGTGGGCGGCCGGCGTCTCCTTCAGCGAGCAGGTAATGGTCGTGAAGGAGACGGCGGAACGGGAAAGGCGGCACGAGCAAGAAAGTCTCAGGGCCATCAGGGGGTACCGCACGATATCCCTGGAGGCGGCGAGTCTCCTTGCCGGATCCCTACCGTGGAACCTGGATGCGAGGGGCCCTTTCGATGATATATCGGTACCGAAAGGAGGCGCGGGAGCAGGGACGGGAACCCGAGCCCGAAGAAATTCGGGCCGTGAGGTCTCAGCTCCACAGGGAAATGGTAGCGGAATGGGAGCTACGACTTGGGCGACCAAGCGCAGGGCACGCCGTAATAGCGGCGGTAAGACCCATCTTGGAGGAGTGGCTAGAGAGGCCACACGGCAGCCTCTCGTACCGGCTAACGCAGGTGATTACCGGACACGGGTGTTTCGGGAGTTACCTGTGTCGGATCCGGAAGGAGCCAACATCCGAGTGCCATCACTGTGATGCGAGCGAGGACACAGAGCTGCACACGCTGACCGAGTGCCCGGCGTGGAACACGCCGAGGCGGGTCCTAGTGGCGGCTCTGGGGGTGGGAGTCCTCACACTCGCCACATTGCTCATAGCGATGGTACGATGCGCGAACGCTTGGGGTGCGGCCGCCTCCTTCTGCGAGCAAGTAATGCTCGAGAAGGAGGCGGCCGGTCGGGTCCGGACTAGACTTCGGGCACGGGAAGCCCGCGCAGAGCGAAGGCAAACCGGACGTCAGAGGTCGCAGAACGACCTCCGTCCTCCATGAGCGCTGGCCTGGGGGTGACCGGTGGAGCCGCCTGTAACCCTAGCAGAAGCATAAGCTCCCATAACCGGGGCTAGATGGGGACCCTGTGGTCCCCACAACCCGAAGGGGGCCATCTCGAAAGAGATGGTCCTGGGTCTGCCGGGGTGCGAGAGATATGCTGTTGGCAATCTCACCTCCGGCAACCAAGGACCCACGGTGGCGTGCGTTTTAGTCGGTTCGAGTCCGACATAACCGCCTCCACCGGCTCCGTGGGGATTTATCGCACGATAAAAAAAAAGCGAGAAAGTCTCGCGGGTCGCGTCGCCCGCGCACGCAGGCAACTCGGGCGTCGGAGGCAACTGACTGACCTCCGTCCCCCATGAGCGCGGGCCTAGGGGTGACGGGTAGAGCCGCCTGTCACCCCAGTAGAAGCAGGCCACGGCAGCGGCGCGCTGAATAGTGCGCCTCCCCATTCCGGGGGCGAGTTGGGGACACCATTGTCCCCCCTCCTGAGGAGGGCCAGACCGTAAGGGATGGCCCTGGGCCAGCCGGGGTGCGAGGGATATGTCGATGACAACCTCACCTCCGGCCTAGCACCAAGACCCACAGTTGGCGTGCGGTTTTAGTCGGTTCGAGTCCGACATAACCTCCCCTTCCGGCTCCGGCAGGGGGGGTATCCAAGGGGATTTCCGCACGGAAAAAAAAAGACCCCTGATCTGAAGAGGAAAGCCTACACCAGAGCTTCCTCTGTCTATATCCAGCTGCAGTGAGGTTATCCTGACTTGCAGTGAGCTTATCCTAGGCCCCGAAAATCTTGGTAGAGTCCCATAAGCCTATATTAGGTACTTCACATATAGGTAATTCTTTTTTACCCGACTGCCGAAGGAAGGAGGGTAATGATTTTCGGGACTATGTATGTATGTGTTTATGTATGTCCATTTCTTTGGCACCCATTTTTTTTCGGTTTATGATTTGCAAATGGATACCGCTTGTTATCAAAGTTGTTACGACCTTTTCAGCATCTGTCAGGTTTTTTATTTTCACTAATTTATTTTATTTGCATTTCAGTTGAATTTTTACATGAAGTTAGGTTTTTGTTTTCTTAATAATTCTTTTTTCGTTTTCCTAATAATTCTTTTTTTGTTTTCATAATAATTGTTCATCAATTTGTAACAAATCTCCTGTATTTTAAATGAAGTTTGAACCAATCTTACGTGAATTGTTTGTGTGTATTCACTGGCCTAGTATACGTTATGTATAATGCATTGGCGTGTGTTGGCCAAACATTGATTGCTTTAATCGCGCATGTTTGTCGTCCAACATGCGCCCGACTGACGCCAGCCTGACAAATTAACAATTCTACTGCACACAAACTACCCGGCACTAGGGATGTGACATGTTGCAATACTGTATACCAATAAAATACCGAAATATATTATTATATCGTTTAAATCACGACTTGAAGATTTATTACTAACTCAAGTGTATCTCAAGTGTAATAATTTGTATGTTATTGCCAATCTCCGATGGAAAAATTTTAATAGTATGGTTATTTTTGAATTAGAGTTCTGTTAGGACTGTAATGCAGAACAGGCGGCTTGAAAGATCAAGGACGTGTATGATTATGTACTGCAATAAACATACAGTACGTTTTTTACTTGATTGTTTTGAAGGGAATTATGATCTGAACAAAGAGATCCATGTTCTACTGAACAAATTGGTACATTATACATATATTTATGTTTACTAGCTTTTTTTGCAATTTCATCTAAGTGGACTTCAAACTTTTTACGCTTCAATCAAATTTTGCTATAGTGACGATTTTAATTAAATTTTCTTCATTTTTAACAACAAAAAAAAAATATTTTCAAACTCGCCAATGTAAAGTGATGTACCGTGATACAGTCAGCACCAGAGATATCTTGAATAACAAAATCTTAAAATAATGTTAAAACTCCTTAGGATCCTCCTTAAGATCAAATCAAACTGTTTTATTGCTCTTTATAATGGTAACCTTCTTTCTGAGACTTTGAAGATCAAATCAAACTGTTTAATTGCTCTTTATAATGGTAACCTTCTTTCTGAGACTTTGAAGATCAAATCAAACTTTTTTATTGCTCTTTATAATGGTAACCTTCTTTCTGAGACTTTGAAGATCAAATCAAACTGTTTTATTGCTCTTTATAATGGTAACCTTCTTTCTGAGACTTTGAAGATCAAATCAAACTGTTTTATTGCTCTTTATAATGGTAACCTTCTTTCTGAGACTTTGAAGATCAAATCAAACTGTTTTATTGCTCTTTATAATGGTAACCTTCTTTCTGAGACTTTGCCTTCAGCTTAGCATCAGGCGAGGTGTCGATCAAATTGACGTGTCCTTTATAAAAAAAAATATTATTGTCCGAAATAAATATGTTTGGCGCAGTACAGCGGTAACGGTCACACTAGTTTCATTTCAGTGACTGTACTTTATTTTTTTATTCCATAAAATAAAATGCGTGCCAATAGCCTACTACATATTTTTGGAGGTGACGATTCGCACATCAATAAATTAACTTAGTGCGAATCGCCTTCAGAAAAAAATATTTAAAGGAGTCGATTCGCACATTTTATGCGAGTTCAATTCGTGCGAATCGTCCAATAAGCCTACCAAGGCAATTTCACAACAATTTGTCAACAGGAAGAGGGGTATTACACCATCATCAATCAATCAATCAATCATCACAAATCAATCATCAATATCTTTATCATACTAACTGTACTGTTGATGCTTTATGGCCACAGTCAACAACACTACTGGTACCGCAGATTGCGTGGGTGGCACACCGCAATAGAAACAGCAAGCAGTAGTGTCGCCACGATAAGACGTGGCGACACTACTGCTTGCTGTAATAAATTTAGGAGACTATACATAGAAACCAATTAAGAGAAGCACTCGTAGCCAGGTGCACTCTCAATTCGGTAAAGTGTAAACGAAGGCTAAACACGGTTTACCTAGCAAGTTTTATAATTATTGAACTTCCGATTAACAATTTTCTACGTAACTGTGCCTTTTCTTGTTAAAATAATACCGAACGAATAACAAATGAACACATATTTTTCCGAGGTCTATAGCCACTAACAAAGCAGGTCCAGTGGAGTATTTTATTTGATTTAATTTAGAAGGTCCAGTGGGCACTTAAAAAGAGGTCAAGTGGGCACATTAATTATATTATTATATTTTTAAGGAGGCCCAGTGGGTACTTTTGTGAGAGGGTAGAATCTTGGAGGTCGAGTGGGTACGTAGCCGATTAATGGGTTAAGTACCTAGGTGTGGTTGACACTTGGATATGTATAGCTCGATTCATATATCTTGGACCTAAAAATATATGCTTTATACGCGCAGTGCACGTTTCTTGAATGTATTTTGAAGATAGCACGGGGTGCTACTGAGGCGGACGATCTCAAATTCACCAATTATAGATTACTAGCTTTTACCCGCGGCTCCGCCCGCGTGGATGTCGGTTATCGCGACAAAACATAGCCTATGTCCTTTCTCAAGGTCTAATCTACCCCTATATCAAATTTCATCAAATTTGGTTCAGTGGTTTAGGCGTGAAAGCGTAACACACAGACATACAGACAGAGTTACTTTCGCATTTATAATATTAGTATGGATTACGAAACAATCCGCGCGCCCCTGGGCCTTTTATATTTCGGCATTTAGGACCAAGATATATGGTTCGACCTATGATCGCTTAGGTATTTCATCTAAACTTCTCTATGCTTCTGACGACCTGTTAAAAGCCGGACCTGGTTGAAGATAGTAGTTAGGTTTAAACGGAGACTAAGGGAAGGTTCATATCTGACGGAACATGCGTCGCGTATTATCGGTCGCGTAACGCCAGAACAGAAAAATGTATAGAAAAACACTTGACCGTTCACACTCAACCGATGCTACGTTAGTGCGTCGAGTGTGAACGGTCAAGTGTTTTTCTATAACGCATGTTCCGTCAGATATGAACCTTCCCTTATAAGTGGATGCGACTGGGACCAACGCAAGGTTGAGAATGAAATAGAAACCAATTACGGGTCGGTAGCAATGCCACCTACGATTGCAGTCTATGGTCTGACGCAGAATTAACATAGTTATTGGAGAGTAACGAATAATGAACCGGCGTTTTAATTCGACCACCTGTATGTAAATAAATGATTTAAAAAAAATTGAACCGACTTCAAAACCAAATAGGATAAAAATGTTTAAAATAACAGAATTTAGAGAGAGAATTTAGAGATTTTCGATCTGTTAGAAGTCGGTGCCAACTTTGTTTGTTGTGCCTGACCAGCTATAATGCCATTAATGTAGGTATAATGACTTGTTGAGGTAGGGGCGGCCTATCATACTTAGCTATATTATTTTACCTTTTTGACTTGATACCGACTTTTGTACTGACATGATAGATATTTCATTTAAATGCATCCTGGCAGGTAATTCAGGTACAGCAAAGCACTAGCAAACAAAGTTGGCACCGACTTCTAAGAGATCGAAAATCTCTAAATTCTCTCTCTAAATTCTGTTATTTTAAACATTTTTATCCTATTTGGTTTTGAAGTTAGTTAAAATTTTTTTAAATCATTTATTTTTCCCTTTTTGTGGACCAAGGTTTGCGTTCGTAATCCAAGTTTAATCCAGTCCAGCATGCCATTAACCACAGTTTTCGTCTTATGGGAGCAATATACTCCCAATAAGTTAAGGGAACTGGAACTTTTATATGAAAGACGGCGAGTTGAACAGGTTGGTGCTTTTGCAGATGGGGCTTCAGTTAGAATTTTACCCACGATAAAATTGTTGAATGACAACAACTCTAAGATGATAGCTCAACTATTTTACTGAGGGTCTTGTCAACGGTGCAATGCGGATTATGTGTACGTTTAGGTGGTCTGCTCTGCGTTGCGATCGGTCAGAATTCGACGAGTTACCTGATGCAGTTTTTATTAAATTCGACGATGATACTATTGGCACTAGATTGAAAGGTAGTGACAGCTTAGTTGCAATTGCAACAAAAGGCTATGGGGATGTGGAAAGAAGAATCCGTTAATCTTGAGCTGGGCTGTAACGGTTCATAAGCTTCAGGGCACCATATTAAATAAAGCGGTAATTGACTTAGAAAATATTTTTTTTGCTAAAGGTCAAGTGTATGTTGCTTTAAGTGGACAAGACAAGTAAAGCCACCTGTCACCCCAGCAGAAGCAGGCCACGGCTGCAGCGCGCGTAGGCACGCCTCCTCATTATGGGGGCAAGCCCACTGCCGAGGAGTGCCAGACCGTAAGGGATGGCCCTGGGCCAGCCAGGGTGCAAGGGATATGTCAAAGACAACCTCACCTCCGGCTTAGCACTACGATCCTCAGTCGGCGTATGATTTTAGTCGGTTCGAGTCCGACATAAACCGTTCCCTTCCGGCTTAAGCGGGGGAATTCGAGGGGATTTCCGCACGATAAAAAAGACCACCTCAGGAGTAGATATACCCTTTTTTAAACATACTTATTATTATTATTAATTGAGGAATTGTCTCGTTTTCACTCTGAAATTTCGTGATTATCTCAGGAGTAGCACCAACCCTTACGAGTATAACGTTAGGCCTACGTACTACTACCTAGTTTCCATCGATCAATTGCAGTACTGTCCCCTAACTCCTAACCTTAAGGAGTTCTATAGCTTCACTATCAACACAGCAGCATCAGAAGTTGATTCAAGCATATCTCACAAGCAACACGTTAGCCCTACATACTACTAAATATTTATCATCCACCAATGGCAGTACTGTCTCCCAACTCCTAACCGTTAAGGAGTTCAGTAGCTTCATCATCAGCACAGCAGCATCAGATGTTGACAACCTGAAGCATATATCTGAGTAAGACATGATTACGTAATAAAAGTACCATACGAGCATACAATTTTCGATGGTTGCCCTCGATTTCTCCTGGATCCCATCATCAGATCCTGACCTGGTGAAAATGGGACCACCTCAGAAGTGAACCCTATCCAACAAAAAATAAAAAATTAAATCCGTCTATAATTGGCGGAGATATCGGTGAAAATACAAAAAAAATATATATATGTATTATGTATACAGACGAATTGAGAACCTCCTCCTTTTTCGAAGTCGGTTAAAAATAAAACAAGTCATAAAAAGGAGAATAAACGAAAAAATATGATAGGGTATGTTTTTTAAATGGCTACAAAGTAAAGTATTAATAATAAATATTTTACATTCTATCTATACAGTGCTATCTAGACAGCAAGCAGGTATGTATATCTTGTTTTTGTGTTCTAAAATGCGGACAAACATACCTACCTAGAAATAATTTTGAAAATACATACGCATTATTGATAGAAATGCGACTATACATATTTGTACTGAACGGGAATCGAAGTCTGTCTTAGCCGGCAAACTTCCAATCGAAGCAGCCTCAACTTTAAATAACAACGTTTAATAACAGGTTATGTTAAAATTATGCACTTAACGAAAGATATCAACCAAATAAGTACCAAACGAGTTGTGTAATGTTTATAAAAAGATTATCTATTAATAACTTTGTAACACAATAAATCTAGTTGATTTATTGATGAACTGAAATATTGCATCAGACGCATACCAAAACGATGTCGGTGTTGGTACAATAGTTATAATTACATTTACATGTTTACATGAACACTGGAGGGCTACCATGAGAATTATATTCGAAACTTCAATCGCACGAAAAACTAAGGCCCGAATTCTAAAATAACACTAAGCCTGAATAGCGATTTATCTGAGGACAGATTGTACAGACAGATTGATAGTTTGACATATTGCCTATGCAATCTGTCCTCAGATAAATCGCGATTCAGGCTGAGGGTCATTCTAGAAAACGGGCCTTAATATTTACGTACGATGAATTCGGATTCCTATCCATAGCTTCCTGTTGATGTTAGGTGAAAGGTCATAGCAGGGGGAAAACTATCTAACCGAGCAGGATAAAGGGGATTAGTGGGCGGATCTGCACTACGGATTTACTCTGATCAGGGAAGGATCGCCGTCAGCGAAAGTAACGCAGGTCCCATTGCGGGTTAAGCTGATTTCACGGTTCTATTTACCCGAAACTTCGATCCGCAACCTCCCATGTTTCATGGTAGTCCCCCTAATCTGAGATAGGTAGACGTAGGCGATTTTATTTATCAGCAAGTAAATTTAGACTTTAATGTCAGTTGATTTAACGTAGGTACACGTTACTATGTTTCATCAAACTATTTTCGTAACTAGCATCGTTTTGTGATATTATATTGAACCTAGCTGTTACCCGCGTCTCCACCCGTGGAATCCCGTTCCCGCAACAAACGCAGGTGTATTAACACCCACATTTCGCAAACTCTGATTTTCAGCTCTTTGTGATAGAGGCCGAGTCTATGGCTGTCAATTGGGCTCTATGCCATAGGCTTTACTGTCGGATGGTGAAGAACCTTACCCCTTAATCACCTATTTCTACTACACCGACTGGAAAAGATGGCTTATTGGACGATTCGCACGAATTGAACTCGCCCGAAACGTGCGAATCGACTCCTTTAAAAATATATTATTTTTCTGTAGGCGATTCGCACGAAGTTAATTTATTGTCGTGCGAATCGACTCCTCCAAAATTATGTATTAGGCGATTGGCACACATTTTATTTTAAGGAATAAACAATTAAATAAAGTACAGTCACTGAAATAAAACTAACATTAATCGAAGTTTAAATAACAGATTATATACTTGAATTGGTGGTCCCTATCTTCCTCCACCGATACTTGCCAACATTGTAATCCGTCATAAATCCACCATTAATTTCAGACATCAGCTTCAATTAATTAGTCATAATTAATTTAGTTGAATAAATAATTGCCTCATCGTTTTCTCTCGACCTAATCCTTTTACAGAGGTAGCCTCAGTAAATTATAATTTTGCGTAATACTCATTAATATTTCAACATCATGTTAAGTACTTCATTTCAGTAGGCATCGTTTTCCGTCAAGGTTTACACAATTGAGAAAATTTTCTAAGCCATCATATTACTAATGCCGCCAGTTTTCCATCATCTACCCACAGTACCCTACATTTTCCCCCACGGTTAAAAAAAAAAAAAAAGGAAGGCCTGGGTGGGAGTTTCTTTCACATCTTTGTTTAAGTGATGTAAGTCTATACAAATCCAATCAGGAAAAAATTAATCGCTATCGTAATTAATCGTTACCGCCACTAGGCCACCAGGCCTGGTTATGGCATTGCTCCTGTAAGGGAAAGATCGCGGGTTCAAGTCCCGCTCCCGCCCGAGCGATATTTTTTTCCTGATGTGCTAGATTTGTATTGTTAGCATACATAAAATGCTTTAAAAATTAATTCAAATGATGGAAGTCTATTTAAAAGTTGTTTCGAAATAATCGCGCCTAGCGACAAAACTATTACTTTTTGTAAAAAAATATGGTGTACATTTCATCACCACTTTTGCACAGAATAGATAATAGTCCTTTAGCCATATATTTATGGGAATCTGCCACAAACAAACTCTTGGGCTTTATAATATTGGTCCCTATTTATGATATATAAATAAGTACATATTCATAATATCCGTCATTTCATTCTAGTTTTAAATTGTCTCAAGAAATATCTTGAACGTGTCCTAATGGTGCTATTCTATTTTTGGATCTACCGAAATTTGCATCAAATTAAATTTGCATGTAATTAAATGATTCAACTTAAATTGTAAAGCCAAATTTTTAATACCCATAATAACCTTCGCCTTTGTTCCAAATACAACGGGATTGGCAAACTGTGAACTTGAATAATAAATTTTTAGTCTAAGTCTTCTTTTTCCTCTTAGTGTTAATCTCAGTAGCATGCGAAGCTTTTAGCTTGGAGTCTGGAGTTCACTTTACCAGTCTAACTGTGGATTTGGTTGAACTTCGATATTTTCTGTGAAGCGACTGCCATATGACCTCAACAACCCAATGGCGATATCGAAGCATTGCAGTTAGACCAGTTCATGGATTTTTGAGGGCTCCAACTATCCGTAACGACTGCCATAAATGTCCGTATGGCAACCGGGACCGACGGCTTATCGTGTTCTATTCCTAAACTATATTCCGGATCCCGAAGTTCACCCCCATTTGGACTATATTGCGTTTTAAGAAAGGACTGCTGTCCTACCGCCAACTCACAGAATAAAACTTGCTCCAAATAAGATTTGTTCGTACATCAGCATCAAAAGCAACCTCTATTATCACACCTGTTTATAGGTCTACTGGAGTCTCCAGGGGTTAGATAATCTCAAAATCTACGCTAAGTATACCTAATCTATCTTTATATGAGCGCTTACATAATTTCCTTCTCGATTCAAAACTAAAAGAGCTATAATGTAGAAGCCGTCCTTAGTATTATAATAAACGACCTATTCTTTAATGGAGGCATAATTTGAATCAAGGTTAACAGCGAGTTCTTTGCAAACTCCGTTTAAATTGAGGCTCGCAAAATTAATCACTTCAAAACCTTCCCTTATTGGTACATTTATCATTGTAAAATTCGAATTCACGTCACGTCTGACTAAGTTGACGTAATCGATTGAGCTCCTGGCTCTAGAAAACCCTTTTCATTGTGCCGCTCATTTTCATAGGAAAATTTGTCATTGTGATCGAGAAATAGCAGGTTCTTTTATATTTCAAGGACTTCCTGGGGCAATGACCGTTCTGTAATAGAATATTTTAAAGTTTCATCGTAAGTTTTATGATTCGGTATCGTTTTGAGACCAGTAATAATACGTCACTTTACAAATAGGCGCAATTATAGTAAATCCAACATTTCAGTGAACTGAAACAAGCCGCCACTCTCCTTTTAAGAATTTCAAATCGTCCTTAATTGTCTTGATTTGAAATAACATATTTCAGTGACAACTGTGGCTCCAATTTTCGCCACTTCATGGAATTGTTGACGTAATAGCTCTATATTGGTTTTACTGCTGCACAACCAGAAGACAGATAAGTGTCAAAATTCATCACCTCATTTATCTACTTTCGGCATGATGTTTCTGGAATTCAAAATTCATTCCTGCGTTACCTAGAACGGTACACAATTTTTGCTCTAAACTGTTTCTTTAGTAGTAGATATGCATAAAAGTCATTGTCCAAGGATATGGTATCTATTTGTTTATGCGTATTTACCACAAACAACAATTCCAAACAAAATTTTATACACTCTGCTCTTCAATAGACCTTTTTAAATTTTATTACAACCTACAACATTTTCAATCATAAAAACTTAATATCTTCGGTCGTAAACCTTGACGCTACAATTTTACGTTTGCTAAGAATAGAAGCAAACAATTTGATATACAAGAAAATACAAAGTTACAATATAATTCAATATTGGGCACATAACCTGCCAAAAGAAATATTTGCTTTAGTCGCATATCATGTTATGCCGATCTAGAAAGATGGAATGGAATATATCAGTGTATGTTTTCGTAAATAGAAAATGACTGAAGGAAAGTGGATTACTCGAGTTCGTGTATCTGAGCAATCTGCTAAATTCGGAGGCTTTATACAGGCTTAAGGGGAGTTTACGTGATGCTATGTAAATATTACGAAGCGTATAGTTTACCTGCAAAACTGGAATCTCATTTACATTTTATTCGTTGTAAAAGCGGTACAGTCTAGATCTATAAAGAAACTGTACTTACGTAGAACTTGATTTTTTTATTCTTAACAGCCTTGAAACGTAATCCTAACCTACTTATATAAAAACTTAATAAATGGAAAAGTTGAATAAATAGAAAAATTATTATTATATACGACAAAGAGGTATGGCTATTCTCTCTAACAGTAAACGTACAGCCCAAGACAAAGGGCCCGCTAGACGGTAATAGGCTCGCCTCCTATTACGTCATGGGACCGAAACGTGAGTGTTAGCACTTTATTAAAGTACTAGCTTTTGCCCGCCGCTCCGCCCGCGTGGATGTCGGTTATCGCGACAAAACATAGCCTATGTCCTTTCTCAAGATCTAATCTACCCCTATGCCAAATTTCATCAAAATCGGTTCAGTGGTTTAAGCGTGAAAGCGTAACAGAGACAGACAGACAGACAGACAGACAGACAGAGTTACTTTCGCATTTATAATATTAGTATGGATTATCTATCTATCCAACTAAACTATAACATGTGGCATAACAATTTAATCTGTCCACTGAATACTGTAACTTAACGAAAATTGTATTCGCTTGCTTTCACTAACCCTTATCCTTCGATAACTTTGATTCGATATGTACCAGGCATTAAACATCGGTCTGTCAGAGTTGTAAAAACTTATTTTGTATAATAAAATCCCCAATAATGGTTTCGGATAGAATTGTAAGTTACAATTTCGTTTGAACTTGTTTATGAGCTGTAATAAAATCAAGATATAGATAACCAAAGTAGTAAACAAATATAATAGTCAGATATTTTAATAAGTAGAGTCTTTTAAGAGAAGTTAGTCTAAGCTAAGTGAAGCTTTCAGTTAAGTCAAGCTTACTTTGAGTAGATAACGCTAAGCAGAGTATAACAGAATATTATTCAGAATAATAGTATACAGTAAACATTAGAGCAATGGCTGTCTCCAATTGGGTATTATCCTATAATTAGAATAACCGAGCTCATTAAATTAAGAATGGTAAAAGAGCGGTAAAAATTGCGTCGGTTCTTACTTTATTGTTTTTATTTATTTTTAATCATCCATCCAACCTTTAATAGTAACTGATTTGATTATTAAATTTTGTGACGTCACCATATCTTTTTTCATACAAGTTACCTTATACTAAACTTATCGATATGACGTTTAGGAAAAAGTAAATAATTTCAGTAGAATACCCAATTGATAACAATAACAAAAATGGTTTTGTTTCTGAGAAATAACCAATACTTTATTTTTTTTTAATGTAAAGAAGTGGCTTATGGTCTATATAGCTTTGTAAACTGCATATAAGCATCGCCTTTTCAGTCTTCCAAGAAAGCTTGTAGATAGCGAAGCGTCGTGTCTATCAGTCGCATTTCTACGAATAAGAACAATTATCGTTTCTAGGTATTGTCAGTACGATTGACGATTTGATTGCTACGATTACTTTCAGTCAATCAATACTGGTTATTAAGGGTACTTCACCAAGATTTTTCGGGTCCAACTTAGCCTTATCACCCATCTGACGGATGGACGAGACTACGATGAAGACTTTCGGGGATGGGAGCTCAGACGGGAGTCGCTTTCACGATGTATTAATATGTATTGACTAAATTAACCAAACGAAATATGGATGAAAATCTCGGATGGTATGATGGACATTATAATGATGAAGATGATCATCCGAGACGTCTGACCTACCAATCAGAAGAGGTAAGCTCGCTTCAGAGCCTTGTCCGTTGTTTAGCAGGTGTATGGGACCTTAGGTCTATACACGTCTGCCAGGGTGCGAGAGATAATACTCCCTACATTCTCACCTCCGGCAACCAAAGACCCAAAGACGGCGTGAGTTGCAGTCGGTTCGAATCCGACATAACCACCTCCACCGGCTCCGGTTGGGGGTGGTATCCAAGGGGATTTTTCGCACGATAAAAAAGGTCATAATACTCAACAATTTGGCAAGGCTATAGTTCGTTCGCGTTAAG
Organism: Eilema sororculum; assembly: GCA_914829495.1. Lineage (NCBI taxonomy): Eukaryota > Metazoa > Arthropoda > Insecta > Lepidoptera > Erebidae > Eilema > Eilema sororculum. The sequence continues at coordinate 17,786,192 of OU618550.1, forward strand.
AATGCACTGAATCATAAACTGTCCGTCGGCCTAGCCGCGTCCCCTAACCAATCAAATCTTTTCAAATTACAAGGTCAAGTTCACAGTGACCAGATGAAGACATTGCTTCAAACGCAACGATTGTATCCTGTCATTTGTGTTAACTGATTTGAATTTTTAACGCGAATTCACTGCATTCTTAACGCGAACGAACTACAGAGTTCGGGTCTAGTTCATAATATCGACAGTACTACATCGATGGTCGCTGTATCGAAAACGTTCCATCGACGGGCTAATGTATCGACAATACCCTAAATCGTTGGTACGCTACATCGACAGTACCCCAAATCGATGGTACGCTACATCGACAGTACCCCAAATCGTTGGTACGCTACATCGACAGTACCCCAAATCGATGGTACGCTATATCGTTAGTACACTAAAACGACGGTATGCTACATCGACAGTAAACCAAATCGATAGTACCTACGCTGCATCGACTACCCGACCCGAGCCAGATTTAAATAAAAAACACAGGGTTTTTAAAAGTTTTTAATCACAATTTGTTAAATCTGTAAATTGTTTGATTTTGATGTAACCTATCCGTAATATATCGATTTGATAGACTGTCGATATTATGAACTAGACCCATACAGTTCATACTTACGACCATTAAACCCACATCGTTATCCATACTAATATTAGAAATGCGAAAGTAACTCTGTCTGTCTGTCTGTATGTTACGCTTCACGCCTAAACCACTGAACTGAATTTGCTGAAATTTGGTATAAGGGTAGATTAGACCATGAGAAAGGACATAGGCTATGTTTGGTCGCGATAACCGACATCCATGCGGGCGGAGCCGCGGGCAAAAGCTAGTATTTCATAACTAGCTTTTGCACGCGGCCCCGCCCGCGTGCATGTCGGTTATCGCGGCCAAAAATAGCCTATGTGTTAATTCAGCATATCAGCTAATTTCATGCCAAATTTTATTAAAATCCCTTCAGCTGTTTAGACGTGAACGAGTAACAAACATCTTACCAAACTTACAAACTCTCGCGTTTATAATATACTAGCTTTTGCCCGTGGCTCCGCCCGCGTGGATGTCGGTTATCGCGACAAAACATAGCCTATGTCCTTTCTGAAAGTCTGATCTACCCCTATACCAAATTTCATCAAAATCGGTTCAGTGGTTTAGGCGTGAAGGCGTAACTTACAGACAGACAGATAGACAGACACTGAGTTACTTTCGCATTTATAATATTAAGTATGGAAGTAGGATCAGATACCAATAAAACACAAGCATACGTGTCCCATCCCTACTCAATTATAATAACGAACATGTTGTTAGTCTATTTAAATGGCGAGCACATCAATCTGGACATATCTATCGTTATAAAACGGTAGTTAAACTTAAGATAACGTACGCAGGGCATAGACATCGTTATAATAACTGTGCTGAAGTTTATAGAGGTATTTGTTTAGTATTAAAGTTTGGGAAAATTACAGCACTTTAATTTGAAACTAGCTGACCCGGCGAACTTCGTACCGCCATCCGATCCCGTTCTCGCTGTACATAATATAAACCTTCATCTTGAATTATTTTTAACCCCCGACGAAAAAACGACGGGGTGTTTTTTTTTTTTTTTTTTTTTTTTTTATCGTGCGAAAAATCCCCACGGATACCACCCCCACGGAGCCGGTGGAGGCGGTTATGTCGGACTCGAACCGACTAAAACGCACGCCGTCTTGGGTCCTTGGTTGCCGGAGGTGAGATTGCCAAAAGCATATCTCTCGCACCCCGGCAGACCCAGGACCATCTCTATCGAGATGGCCCCCTTCGGGTTGTGGGGACCAAAATGTCCCCATCTAGCCCCGGTTACGGGGAGGCGCATTTTGCGCCGCCGCCGCGGCCTGCTTCTGCTAGGGTGACAGGCGGCTCCACCGGTCACCCCCAGGCCAGCGCTCATGGAGGACGGAGGTCGTTCTGCGACCTCCGACGTCCGGTTCGTCTTCGCTCTGCGCGGGCTTCCCGGGCCCGGAGTCTGGTCCGGACCTGACCGGCCGCCTCCTTCTCGAGCATTACTTGCTCGCAGAAGGAGGCGGCCGCACCCCAAGCGTTCGCGCATCGTACCATCGCTGTGAGCAACGTGGCGAGTGTGAGGACTCCCACCCCCAGAGCCGCCACTAGGACCCGCCTCGGCGTGTCCCACGCCGGGCACTCGGTCAGCGTGTGCAGCTCTGTGTCCTCGCTCGCATCACAGTGATGGCACTCGGACGTTGGCTCCTTCCGGATCCGACACAGGTAACTCCCGAAACACCCGTGTCCGGTGATCACCTGCGTCAGCCGGTACGAGAGGCTGCCGTGTGGCCTCTCTAGCCACTCCTCCATGATGGGTCTTACCGCCGCTATTACGGCGTGCCCTGCGCTTGGTCGCCCAAGTCGTAGCTCCCATTCCGCTACCATGTCCCTTTGGAGCTGAGACCTCACGGCCCGAATTTCATCAGGCTCGGGTTCCCGTCCCTGCTCCCGCGCCTCCTTTCGATACCGATATAGCATCGAAAGGGCTCTCGCATCCAGGTTCCACGGTAGGGATCCGGCAAGGAGACTCACCGCCTCGAAGGATATCGTGCGGTACCCCCTAATGGCCCTGCTGGCCATTGCACGCTGCGGCCCACGCAGCAGACGCGCATTGTGGACCGTCAGGGTGTCCGCCCATATTGGGCACCCATATAGGGCCATAGACCGCACGACTCCCGCGTAGAGTCTCCTGCAGGAGTCATCCGGCCCCCTCATGTTGGGCAGCAGCCGCCCCAAGGCGGCAGCTGTGTCCTTCAATTTAGGGGCCAGTCTTCGGAGATGCTCCCCGAAGTTCCACCGGCCGTCGAGAACGAGTCCCAGATATTTCATCTGGGGCTTGATGGCGATGGAAATGTCTCCCACTATGAGGCTGGAATCCTCTGGTGGGACGCGCCGAGGCCCATGAAAGAACATGGCCTCGGTTTTATGCAGAGCCACCTCGAGACCCAGCCGCCGGATCCACTCCACGACTTGGGCAACCGCGGTCGTGGCCTTCAGGGTCGCTTCGCGGTATGTAGACCAGCACGCCGTCACCAGCGTGTCGTCCGCATAACACGTGACGGTGGCACCGTCCGCGAGCTCACCGCGAAGCACCCAGTCGTAACCGATGTTCCACAGTAGCGGTCCCAGGACCGATCCCTGCGGAACACCGCACGACATCTCTCGCCGACCGAGCCCGGTCGCACTTGGGTAGACGACTGCTCTCTCCGATAAATACGCCCCGACTATGCGGCGAAGGTAGAGAGGCACTTCGTGATACACGAGCGCCTCCCTAATGCAGCTCCAGGGCAGGGTGTTAAAGGCGTTGGCGATGTCCAGTGACACCGCCAACACCACCTCGCCCCGAGTGACGGCGTCCTTCGCCAGAGTCCTCACACGCATGATGGCATCCACGGTGGAGCGCCTCCGGCGGAAGCCATACTGGCCATCCGTCAGGTCAGGCCCCACCCTGGATAGGTGCTCGACGAGGCGCTTTGCAATGACTCTTTCAAAGAGCTTGCACACCTCGTCGAGCAACACTATGGGCCTGTAGGCGGACGGTGAGTCCGCCGGGCGCCCCGCCTTTCGGATGAGGACCAGTTTCCCCGTCTTCCACATCTTCGGAAACTGGCCTCGCTCCAAACATGTGCTGAGAAACCCTCTCAGTCGGGGCTCGAGAGCGTCTTCCTCGCCTAGAGCTAGGACCCACGCTCGGCCTGGAATGCCGTCTGGTCCCGGGGCGGTGTTCTTGGCCTTAAGCCTTAACACCGCCAGCTCTAGCTCTACCCAAGTGACCTCGGGCACGTCGTCGTCATCCACGTTGGGCACCATAGGCGACCTAGGTGGCGGAGTCATCTGCGGTGGAATATGTTCCACCGCCCGCGCTGGGAACAGGGAGCCAACGACTCCTCCGAGCAGCTCCGGCTGGAGACACCGGGTCAATGGCGGGGCCCGAAGGCGCAGCTTGCCCCTTACCATTAGGTAAGGCCGCCCCCATGGGTCCCGCTCCAGCGTCTCCAGCAGCTCTTTATGAGCTGCTGCCTTTGCTTGCCTTATGGCCACTCGGAGGGCCTTTCTGACCTCCCTGTACCCCGCATGAAGCTCCGCCTCTCGGGGCTCCGTATCTGCGGGGCGGTTACGCCTCCTTCGGAGTCTGGTCCACCGGCGGAAAGCGATCACGGAGGCCTGTCGGAGCCTCGCAATGTCCGCCGACCACCAGTAGACCTGACGCCTCGGATTATAGGGCGGAGCCCTAGGCATAGCCGCGTCGCAGACACGCGTCATGGCCTCCCGGAACCACGCCGCCTCATCGTCTATGTCGACAGGCCTGTCCGGCGCAGAGGCCCAGGCCTGTACTATGGCGGCCTCCAGGAGGACCTCCCGATCCATTCGCTTAAGCACCCAACGTGGCTCGCGTGGGGCCGGTGTAAACGGCGCGGCGCCCGCAGGAGGGGAGACGTCGAACCGAATGTATCGGTGATCCGACGCTGTCCCCACCTCCTCAAGGACACGCCAGCCCTGCACACGGCCTGAGAGCGGGGCGCTCGCGAACGAAAGGTCCACAATTGAGTCGCCCCAGCTCTTCACGCACGTGGCGACGGCCCCGCGATTCAGGAGAACTAGGCTGAGACTATCAGCCCAGCTCTCGACTGCCCTGCCCCTCGGATTCGTGCGCCGGGAACCCCAGTTCATAGACCAGGCGTTAAAGTCCCCGAGCACCAGAACCGGGTGAGGGTAACAGGTATTGACGACGACGGTCAGATGATCCAGCCACTGCTGGTACTCATCTATGACTCGGCTCGGCGAGAAGTAGACTGCCACGACCGCTATTCCCCCCACGAGTGCCGCTACGCAGCCATTCCCCCTTGTCACGACAACAAGGGGGGGACTGCCGGCAGCGGCGTTGTGCACCAGTGCCACCGATCCGTCCAGGTCGGTTTCCCAGGCAGGCCCGAGAAACCGGTGAATGTACGGCTCGGCGACATTAATGCCCCACTGTGCGGTGCTCTGGAGCAGAAGTGCCTGAGCATCGACACAGTGGTTTGCATTTGCCTGCAGGACGCGGAGCTGAGGATCCATTATGGAACCCCCATCTCCGCGCCCTGCCGCGAACCAGAGACGGAGCGCCTGCCTCCCGGCTTCGGCCTCCCCGCGGTGCAGGCCTTGGCACCAACCCTATGGTTGGCCGGCTTGCCCTCCGCTGCACACCTGAAGCAGTGCAACGGAGCCTCGCAACTACCGGCCTTATGACCGGGTTGGCCACAGCGGAAGCAACGGTCACCGACCGTTACTTCCGCCGTGCACTGCACCCCTACGTGGCCCACCGACAGGCACCGGAAGCACCGTGCCGGTCGGGCCTGCAGGAGCCGCACCTGCACCTTCTGGAAGCCCCCGATGAGGAGGCTCCACCCATCGGCAACCTTTTGGGCTGCCACGATGGGGCAGCCGACAACTGCTGCCCCCAGTCCACGCCGGCCGAAGCGTATAGCTCCGACCTTTACTGTGTCCTGAGGACAGCCTCCGGCCTCCACCACGGCGAGCTTAAGCTCCTCGGCCGTGATGGAGTCGTCCAGACCCGATATGCGCACTTCTGCGCACTTGTTGGGCCTGGACACCCGGACGTCAGCTGCGTCCAGCGTCTCTCTTAGCCTAGCTGCTAGGGCGTCGGCTTTAGGGCCGCTGGTAGCGCCGGGGACCTCGAAGATCCGAGCTCCGGTGCGCGTGGGCTTGCACACCAGATCCGGGATCTCGAGGGCTCCCAGGTCGATGCAGGCCCTTGCCTGCCTCACTACCTGGGCGTACTCCACACCCCTCTCCGACGCATCCGCCGTCAATGTAATGACGACGGCCGTCGATCGTGGGGGGCGGAGCCTCCTCGGCGCTGTTGCCCTCGCGGCAGCCTTGGCCGTTCTGGCCAATTTGGCTGCCTTTTTGGCGGCGCTCCGTCTCTGTTTATTGGCTCCGGCTACCTCCCAGCCCCCTGACGGGTGGCTCGAGGATTTAGCCGGAGCCAAGGCCCGGGCCGGCATTGAAGCCCGGTCTGGGGGCGGGGCTAAGGCCAGGGCTGGGGACTTCTTCCCCTTGCCCTTGCCCTTCCCCTTACCCTTGCCCTGAGCGGGACCCGGAGGACTTGGAGGGGGGCGGTGAGCCGGCACCGCCGCCGGGGAAGCAGGGCCCCCTCTCACTGCGGCGGCATACCCGGCCGGCGTTGCGAGAGGAGGACGCCGGGCGCTGTTGAGGATTGCCTCCAGCCGCCGATTGGTGCGCTCCTCCTGCGCCACCATCTCGGCGCGTATGGCCGCCATACATGCGGCTAAGGACGCCGGCTCTGCCGGTCGAGTCGGTGGCTGCGCAGTCTGCGCTGGCCGCGGTGGCTGCGCGGTTTGCGCTGGCTGCGGCGGCTGCGCAGTCTGCGCTGGCCGCTCTGGCTGCACTGGCCGCCCCGCCAGTGCCGATTGCGTCGACCGCTCTAGATGCGCCTTCCGCATTGACCGAGTCACCACTCCCGGCAACTCGGTCAGGTGCTCCACCCTTCTCTTGAGGTCCTCCAGCTCCGCCGTAACTCTTTGGAGCTGGCGCCGGGACTCGACCTCCCGCCGTTGGGCCTCAGCCTCCCTCCTCGCCTGTTCCTCCATCTGGGCGGCCAGACCCTCACCGGCGGCTGCGATCTGCTCCACAATCCCGAGCATTTCTGCCTGCTCGGGAGTCGCAGACTCCGCTTGTCTCGCCATTATCTGGCCAAGGCGGTGAGTGAGGATCATTGTCCTCCTGTAGATGGGCGAGTCCAGCGCCACCTCCCTCTCCGGGCTGGATGCACCCACCCACGGAGAGGAGTCCCGAGGGGGGGCGGCCCTCCCACCGCTCCTCCTCGCCCTTTCACGCCCTGTAGCCTGCACCTTCGGCTTAGGGGGGCACGGGCGCTCCTCTTCGCTGCTGCTGTTATTACTGCCGCCGAACGACGGGGTGTTATAAGTTTGACGTGTCTGTGTGTGTGTGTGTATGTCTGTCTGTGGCATTTTAGCTCCTAAACGGATGAACCGATTTGGATTTAGTTTTTTTTGGTTGAAAGGTATATTAGTCGGGAGTGTTGAATCAAAATATTAATAGGTATATCAAAGTTAAAGGGCAAACACAATTAATTTTCATCTTTTTTTTTTCATGGATATGTGACGATATTTATTATCTAAAAATCACACTCTAAAATGTAACAAACAAGAAAATATCAAGGATAGCCGTGGTCGTATGCCACTTTACGCTAGAATATATTGTTTTGTTAGAGTAAGTGGCATACGACCACGGCTATCCTTGATATTTTCTTGTTTGTTACATTTTAGAGTGTGATTTTTCGGTAGTCGGGTTTTAGTTTTAAACTTTATTTTTTATTTACATTATTTTGGGGGAAGGTAAAGCTAATAATTTATACATATTTGAAATGTGCTTCTTAAGCCCTATCATTTGATACCAAACACGGCATATTTATCTCAAATTTATTTTTTTACACAGTACCTTATGAGCGCTAGAGGGCGCCACACAAGATTGAGTGACACGTCATATAGCCTATAACCATCGGACGACAAAGCCGCTTGTAACGATATCTCATTTTTCTAGTTCTAATAAGTAGTTGAGGAGCTATGAGGGAACAAATGAACATACATACATACATACATACATACATACATACATACATAGCCTATCAAAATCATAACCCTCCTTTTGGCTTCGCCGTAGTCGGGTAATAAAAGAAATCGCATCAAAATCTTTAGCGTAGTTTTGAAGATATAAACATACATAGGGACGTACAGACGCGGCAAGTGACTTTGCTTTATACTATGTAGTAGTAATAGATAGTGACTTTTTTTTTAATTTTTTTTTTTTTATAAAGAATATTAGAACCGAAGTTACTAATATTCCCTCTAACCCCTCCAACTAAGCTAAATTGCTTGTGCTAGGAGTGGGTTTACGTCGGTAGTGTAATGGTCAGGATCGAACCCGGGAACTCTCGATCGTAAGGCCAACTCCTTAACCACTAAGCTACCGACGCTTAATATTTTTTTTTTGTTATTATTTATTTATTTAACATTATTTTGGTCCTTAAAACTCACTAAAGACCTCCTTGTGCCCCACATCTTATAGATGTATTTAGTTAATGAACATAAAATCAAAAAGTCATAACTGGGTACTCTACTAACTAGTAGTTAGATACTTTTGACTAAAACGATAAGTTATATGGTAATTTGTATGAAAAAAGATTTAGTGACGTCATAAAATTTTATAGTCATATCAGTTATAAGTTGGTTGGATGATTAAAAATAAATAAAAACTATAAAATAAGAACTACTTAACCCACTATTAACCGCTCATTTACCATTCTTAATTTAAAAAGCTCGGTTAAAATAAATTAGTTTAACTTTAGGATAATATCCAATTGGATGGGATTTGTCAGATTAGGCAAACCCAATGTGAATGTGGAGGTACTAAAAAGTAAATAGCCTACTATTACATTAATGTTAAAATTAAATTAATTTAAGACTACTGTTATACTTTTATCCGTTGATTTCCTCTGATATTGTTATTAGCAAAATAAATTAAAAACACATGCATTGATTCGTTTTCATAAACTATAATTTACTTCCTAATCTGATAGGAAACGGCACATGAACTGTTCGTCCTTAACCACCTACTAGCTATATTAAATGAATTAATAAGTACACAGTAAAATTATCTAAGTAATTATTCACACCCTGAAGTTTTCATTTTCCAGCTATTAAAAGAGAATTCTTTTATAAAAGAAAAGAAAAAAGATAAAAGGAAATTCAATAGTAGAACAAAGGCACGGGACACGTAACATACACACAAAAGCTTTACACCATCTCGCTTACGAGTATGTGCGGTGACCATGAGTTCTGATTTTAAATGGATAACACTTATCTACAAATTTAAAAAAAATTGGTTGAGTAGAGTCGGAGATAAGTGAACAAAAATCGTGAGAACTAACATTGACGACGGTGGAGCCGCGAATTTCGGTTAGTAAAATACTGAGTGATTTTATAGTCTACTAGCGTTTGCCCGCGGCTCCGCCCGCGTGGATGTGGGTTATCGCGACCAAACATAGCCTTTGTCCTTTCTCAAGGTCTAATCTACCCCTATACCAAATTTCATCAAAATCGGTTCAGTGGTTTAGGCCTGAAAGCGTAACATACAGACAGACAGACAGACAGAGTTACTTTCGCATTTATAATATTAGTATGGATTCGGTTAAAGAGGGTTTGGCCACAGTTTCGATAGTAAAAGCATCTGAAAGTATTAATTTGGCGAAAGAAAATTTTTTTTTTTTATAATGTATGGGAATAATGTCCAAAGGAAGAATGTGTGTGGGTTTTAAAATAAAATTTTTGTTTCGCCAAACTAATACTTCCAGATGATTTTGCTTTCGAAACTGTGCCCGAATTCTTTTTATTCGAAACGACTAAAATCACCTAGTATAATAATGTGGGAGTTAAGTGACACTAGCTTCACGTTGAAGGTAAGTTCTGACTGCTACAAAGACTGTTAATTCCACAAAACTGAAAAAACTGGTTAATTCAGTATTATTGACATCCACACATCGAATATTCAAAAAGTTTGCTTCATTGCAGTTATATTCACATAACATAACATAACATAAACTCACGCCTGTATTCCCAGAAGGGGTAGGCAGAGGTGCTAGCACCCACATTTCGCCAGTTTATGTTTAGGTCCCAATGTAATAGGTGGCGAGCCTATTGCCATTAACCGGGCACTTATAAACCTGCGATAAATACACACATAACTTCGAAAAGCATCGAAAAGTCATTGGTGTGTGCCATGGTAAACCTGGGATCGAACCCGAGACCTCGTCTCAGCAGTCCATTACCCATACCACTAGGCTACCATTAGGTTACATTCTTCATAGTTATATTCTTCAGAGAAAAAAATACAGTGCCTCAAACTGAGAGGAAATACTAAAAAGATCAAACGGGGAAAAACGTTCAACGAGTTTGATTAGATGAGAAACGTTGAAGGTAGAAATTGAATTTCGAATTCCGTTTTAGAATTTCCGATAAGCGAAAAAGGTTCAAACTGTCGGAATAAATCTGAATACTTTTAATTTAAACTACGTCATTACTCTACTTCTGTGTGCTCCATAGCTTTACTCCTGTGGGTAAAAATAAGTGTAGACAGAATTAATATAAACATTATTTATTAATACTACGATGTCGGTTTTTTTTTTTTTCAATTTTTAAATAATGTAACTTGATATTTTCAGACGTGCATTCCAAGATACTCTAACACTCTAAGAAAGTCCTCGTATTTTCCATTTGCTGGTGCCCCTAGTATTCACCTCCCTCACCTCAGGCGTGGCCCATATACCGCCGGGTGTAGCGCCATTTGCGTGCACACCCTTTATTAAACCACACAGGTTGATACAAAGAACGGTGCTGGCACAATATCATTCCTTACTAACATTCAAATAAAAGCCTGTAAATGAGATTAAATAGCGAGATACTCGGTGAAGAATAAGACTCACCACACTTCTTCTCGTAGGTCTCGTATAAGATGATGACTAAGGTATACGGCTAGTATTTAGGATATAAGGTTCAAGCCTTGGATATAAACTATAAACTCTAGAACGTTGCATTAAGTAACAGTATATTATGGCTCTCCAATTCTAAATTAAAAGAGTAACTCAAGAACTATATGCACATTGCATCCGAATACGGTGCGCACCGTGCGGTATAAAAGAAACTTCATCCCACGTACGCTCAAGCTTTGGAATGAACTCCCTGCCATGGTTTTCCCAAGCGACTACAATATGGGGTTCTTCAAGAGGGGCATTAGAATGTTTCTTCAGGGTAGGCAGCGCGAGTGTAACGCCCCCGGTGTCGTCCACAGGCCGCGGTAACCATTTTCCATCAGGTGGGCCGTGTGCTTGTCTGCCACCTAAGTGGTATAAAAAAATGCAGATTTTACACATCTCAAGTACCTAATATTTTTATCAAAAACATATTTCCTTACAACGCACTAAGGCTTTTCAATAAAAATTAACATCTTTCTCCACATATAATCCCGCAATCCTAACCCCAAACGGCGCACTTATAAAGGTTTTCAATCAACGAGATAACATATTTCCATTTACAGAATAATGTTCTTTATATTAATAGCAAGCTCTTCAGTATTCAACGACAATGGTGTACAATGCTGGCTGTTTGCGTCACCCGCCGAATTCAATTTACACATTCGGGCCACCCTGTACAGGAACTAATGTGAAAGCTTGTAGGGTTACCATACGAAATTAGTCGAAGGACTTTTCCTTGTGAAAGTACTGAATGTTGAAGTGAAGAATGGTCATCATCGCGTTAGTTCACAAAGCTTGCATTTAGAGAACACCGATTTAAGTGCCACATAATAAATAAGATAAGAGAGACATTCTGACTTTGTACAAACATGTATTAAACAATTATATTATTGTTCCGTAGGATTCCTTCCATTCAAACAGAGGGGGTCGTGGTGTGGCGGGGCTTCAAGGCCCGCGGAGAGAGATCCGGTTCCCGCTAGTCGCTCCCAGTATCCCTCTGCTCTCAGAGGGGACAGGGGAGAGGCAAGGGTTCCGTGAGATCCAGGGACGGGTTGGCCCACTGCTCGCGCAGGGGCTGACAGGCACTCGTGCCACCGTCGGTGTTGGGAGAGTTGGCTGCTCCCCCGCGTCGCGTAACCTCCTAGATATCGACAACGATCTGAGTGCTAGCCACACTCAGTATGCCGGTAACCTGGAGGCCGCGGGGCTTGCCTTAATTGGCCGGCCCGCGACAAGGAAAAGTCTTAAAAACCCGACAGCGAAGTCGATTAAAACCTGTGGACACCAGGGGACCTCCACAGTATGTACCCCGCTTCTCGGAAAGAGCGTCACCCGGGAAGTGTAACCTTTCGTCTCATGCTCGTGGGAACATTTATGAATTCTTTAAATCACATAAAACCCCCCCCTTTACCAAGCGAAATAGACTGCGCGGAGGTCGCGCAGCGCCACGACGCGGAGGTCGCGTCACCAACTGCGGCGGTGTCGGAAAACTTCGACACCGCCACCGAGAAGAGCAGGGCGAACAGCCCGGTGGGTCTGCAGACCCGAAAATCTGCACGGAGGAGGAACGGCGGCAAGAAGGCTGCTCCTCCTCCACGGAGGACTGAGTCGGACGCAGCCGTCACCTTGACCGACTCGTCCTCCAACGAGGAGCCCAACAACGGCAGTGAGGACTCCCCCCCGCCCAAGGTTGCCATGGTCGGTCGGGGGAAGACGCGGGGTGGCAAGAGGGCCATCCCCCAAACGCCCTCCTCTCGGGTCCCGGCCCTGAGAGATGCCGTAGCGCCGCCGAGTCCCTCCACCTCGGCGGCGCCCACGCCCATGCCTCGTACCGACCCTACTTCTAGGGAGGTACTGCAGGCCCTGGAGGAAGTGATAGGGACCCGTGCGGGGTCTATGGGGCCGGAGGAAGTCCGGTTGCGACGGGCGACGACGCGCCTTGTCGAGGAGTTCGGCCTGCTGAGATCGGAGCTGGCTGCGTCGCGCGATGAGCGGGCTCAGCTAGGGAGAAGGCAGGTCGAGCTCATCGAGAGCTCAGAGCGGCAGGCGGCAGAGCACCGCAAAGAGATGGCCAAGATGGCGGCCGAGTTTGTGGACCTGCAGAAGGTCGTCGCCGGGCTGCCGGAGGGGCGCGTCACGCGATCGGCGCGGCGGAGGCCGGTCGCGCAGTCGGCAGCGCCGAAGCCGTCGGCTCGGCCGTCTTCACCGGTGCGGTCGGTGTCGCCGGTGCAGTCGGTGTCGCCGGTGCGGTCGAGGTCACCGCTGCGGCTGGAGGCACTGGTGCAGGCGGAATTGCCACCGACACCGCCTGTCCGACCGCAGCCGCCGGTGCCGATGCCGGTGCCGCCTGCGGACCCACTGGCGGCAGTCGTAGCTGCTCTGGCCGCCATGGAAAGGCGGCTGGAGGCGGCGCAGGCAGCGCAGGAGGCGCGGCAGGCGGCGCACGAGGAGCGGACTAAGCGCGGATTGGAGTCCATCATGGACTCCATCCGCCGTCCGCCCCTGGCGTCGCCCACAGGGTACGCCGGAGCAGTGAAAAGGGGTCGCCCAGCAGCGACGGGGACCCCGCAGGAGTCGGCCAGCAGCCCATCCGCTGTGCCATCTGCTCCGGCCGCTGCCGCGCAGGGCGCCCAGTCCAAAGGCAAGGGAAAGGGGAAGGGCAAGGGGAAGACGTCCTCTGCCCCAGCCCCAGCCCTGGCCCCAATTTCGATTCCGGCCCCGACTGCCTCTACAAGCGCCTCACCGGCAGGAGGTTGGGAGGTAGTCGGTGAAACCCGGAAGAGGCGGAACGCCAAGAGGAGGGCAGCCAAAAAGGCCAAGAAGGCTGAGGCTGCTGCAAAGGGAGCACCGGGGAGGCTGCGCGTCCCCCGCACAACGGCCGTCGTTTTAACGATGACGCCGGAGGCGGCGGAGCGGGGACTGCAGTATCCCGACCTGGTGAAGCGGGCCAGAGGCCTCATAGACATGAGGCCCCTCAACCTGGCTAGGCCCCTCCGAGTGACACAAACTCGGATGGGTGCCCGGCTTATCCAGGTCCCAGGTGCCTCCAGCGGTCCCCAGGCTGATGCCATTGCGGCCAAGCTGAGGGAGACGCTGGATGCAGCCGACGTCCGGGTGTCCAGGCCCACCAAATGCGCAGAACTGCGCATTTCGGACCTGGACGACTCCATCACGGCCGAAGAGATTCGGGCCACCGTGGCGGAGGCCGGGGGCTGCCCCCTGGAGGCGGTAAAGGTCGGAGCGATCCGCTACGGCCGTCGCGGACAGGGGGCGGTAGTTGTCGGCTGCCCCATCGCAGCAGCCCAAAAGGCTGCCGATCGGCGGGTCCTCGCAGTGGACGGCGTTATTGGGGTGCGGGTCCAGCTCCTGCAAGCTCGGCCGGCTAGGTGCTTCAGGTGCCTGTCGGTCGGGCACGTGGGAGTGCAGTGCACGGCGGAGGTGACGGTCGGTGACCGCTGCTTCCGCTGTGGCCAACCCGGCCACAGGGCCGGTGGTTGTGAGGCTCCGCTGCACTGTTTCAGGTGTGCAGCGGGGGGCAAACCGGCCGACCATAGGGTTGGCAGCAAGGCCTGCACCGGAGGGGAGCCGAAGCCGCGAGGCGGGCGTTCCGCCAACTGTTCGCAGCGGGATGCGGAGATGGTTCCATAATGGATGCCCAGCTCCGCATCCTGCAGGCGAACGTGGTCCACGGTGTCGATGCTCAGGCACTTCTGCTCCAGAGCATGGCACAGTGGTCCATACACGTCGCCGCTGTCGCCGATCCATACACCCACCGCCCCCCCGGGCCTGCCTGGGTGGTCGACCTGGATGGATCGGCGGCACTGGTGCGTAACGCCGCTGCGGGTGCCCCTCCCTTTGTGGTGATCGCAAGGGAGCATGGCATCGTAGCGGCGCGTGTGGGGGAGATTGCGGTCGTGGCCGTCTACTTCACGCCGGCATCACACCGACGCATAGGGCAGTATCGGCAGTCGCTGGAGCGGCTGACCGACGTCGTCAATGCCTGTCACCCTCGCCCGGTTCTTGTGCTTGGGGACTTCAATGCCTGGTCTGAGGCTTGGGGTTCCCGGCACACGAACCCGCGAGGCAGGGCTCTGGAGAGCTGGGCCGCTACTCTCGGTCTGGTTCTCCAGAATCGCGGGGCCGAAGCCACGTTCTGGGCGGCGGAGCGCGAAGCGAGTTCGATCGTAGATCTCTCGTTCGCGAGCGCTTCGCTGTCGCAACGTGTGCGGGACTGGCGTGTCGCCGTGGAGGTGGAGACACTTGCGGATCACCGATACGTGCGGTTTGATGTCTCCCCTCCCGAGAGTGATGCGCCGGCCACACCGGCCCCACGCGAGCCGCGCTGGGTGCTTAGGGGACTGAATAGGGATGCTCTCCTGGAAGCCGCCTCCGTGCAGGCCTGGGCCATGGTGCCGGACAGGCCTGACGACATTGATGACGAGGCGGCGTGGTTCCGGGAGGCCATGACTGTCGTTTGCGATGCGGGTATGTCTAGGGCTCCAGCCTATAGTCCGAGGCGCCGGGTCTACTGGTGGACTGCGGAGATCGCGAGGCTGCGTCAAGCCTGCGTGATCGCGCACCGCCGGTGGGCCAGGCTCCGTAGGAGGCGTAGCCGCCCCGCAGACACAGATCCCCTAGTGGCGGAGTTGCAAGAGGGATACAGGGAAGCCAGGAATGCCCTCCGAGCAGAGATCAAGCGGTCCAAGGCAGCTTCCTACAGGGAGCTGCTGGAGACACTGGAGCGGGACCCATGGGGGCGGCCTTACCGCTTGGTAAGAGGAAAGCTGCGCCCCCGGGCCCCTCCCCTGACCCAGGTTCTCGAGCCGGCTCTGCTTGGAGGAGTGGTGGAATCCCTGTTCCCGGCGCGGGCGGAACACGTTCCGCCGCAGATGACTCCGCCACCTCGGTCGCCTGATGCGCCCGGCGTGGTTATTGACGACGACGTGCCCGAGGTCACTTGGGTAGAACTAGAGCTGGCGGTGCGACGGCTTAGAGCCAAGAAGAACACCGCCCCGGGACCCGACGGCATTCCAGGCCGTGCGTGGGTCCTAGCTCTAGGAGAAGACGGTCTCGAACCCCGACTGCGAGGGTTCCTCAGCGCATGCTTGGAGCGGGGCCAGTTTCCGAAGATGTGGAAGACGGGGAAACTGGTCCTCATCCGCAAGGACGGACGCCCGGCGGACGCGCCGTCCGGGTACCGGCCCATAGTGTTGCTCGACGAGGTGGGCAAGCTCTTCGAAAGAGTGATTGCCAAGCGCCTCGTCGAGCACCTCTCTAGAGTGGGGCCGGACCTAGCGGTCACGCAGTACGGCTTCCGCCGGTGGCGTTCCACTGTGGATGCCATCATGCGCGTGAGGACTCTGGCGGAGGATGCGGTTGCCCGGGGCGAGGTGATGTTGGCGGTGTCCTTGGACATCTCCAACGCGTTCAACACCTTGCCCTGGAGTTGCATCAGGGAGGCGCTCGTGTACCACGATGTGCCTCTCTACCTCCGCCGCATAGTCGGGGCGTACCTGACGGAGAGGGCCGTCATCTACCCAAGTGCGACCGGCGTCGGTAGGCGTGAGATGTCGTGCGGTGTCCCACAGGGATCGGTCCTGGGGCCGCTCCTGTGGAACATCGGATACGACTGGGTGCTTCGCGGTGAGCTCGCGTTCGGTGCCACCGTCACGTGCTACGCGGACGACACGCTAGTGACGGTGAGTGGCGCTACACACCGCAAGGCGACCCAGAGGGCCACGACCGCTGTTGCTCAAGTCGTGGATCGGATCCGGCGGCTGGGTCTCGAGGTGGCTCTGCACAAATCCGAGGCCTTGTTCTTTCATGGTCCTCGGCGCAGGCCACCCCCGGGATCCAGCTTGACAGTAGGAGGTACTCCCATCGACATCAAGCCCCGGTTGAAATACCTGGGGCTCGTACTCGATGGTCGGTGGGACTTCGGAGAGCATTTCCGAAGTCTGCGCCCCAAACTGTTGGTGTCAGCTAACGCGCTGATGTGGCTGCTGCCCAACTTGAGGGGCCCAGAGGACTCCTGCAGGAGACTCTACGCGGGTGTCGTGCGGTCCATGGCCCTGTACGGGTGCCCCGTGTGGGCGGACGCCCTGCGGGCCAGGTTCGTGCAACTGCTGCATGCGCCGCAGCAGACGATGGCCTGCAGGGCCATTAGGGGGTACCGCACGATATCCTTTGAAGCGGCGAGTCTCCTAGCCGGATCGCCACCGTGGATCCTGGAAGCGAGATCCCTTGCGGCACTGTATCGGTTCCGTAAGGAGGCGCGGGAGCGGGGATACGATCCCGAGCCCGAAGACATTCGGGCCGAGAAGTCCCGGCTCCACGGGATCATGGTGGCGGAGTGGGAGCGACGACTTGAGCAACGACGCGCAGGGCATGCCGTCATAGAGGCGGTACGGCCCATCATGGGGGAATGGCTCGAGAGGCCACATGGCAGCCTCTCGTATCGACTGACGCAGATTATCACCGGGCACGGGTGCTTCGGGAGATATCTGTGTCGGATCGAAAAGGAGCCAACGTCCGAGTGCCATCACTGCGACGCGAGCTAGGACACGGGGCTGCACACGCTCACCGAGTGCCCGGCATGGGCTGAACCGAGGCGGGAGCTAGTGGCGGCCCTGGGAGTGAGAGTTCTCACCCTCGCCACCCTGCTCACAGCAATGGTCCGCTGCGCGGACGCGTGGGCGGCCGGCGTCTCCTACAGCGAGCAGGTAATGGTCGTGAAGGAGACGGCGGAGCGGGAGAGGCGGCGCGAGCGAGAAAGACTCGCGGATCGCGCCGCCCGCGCGCGCAGGCAACTCGGGCGTCGGAGGGCACTGACTGACCTCCGTCCCCCATGAGCGCGGGCCTGGGGGTGACGGGTGGAGCCGCCTGTCACCCCAGCAGAAGCAGGCCACGGCGGCGGCGCGCTGAACAGCGCGCCTCCCCATTCCGGGGGCGAGTTGGGGACACCGTTGTCCCCCCTCCTGAGGAGGGCCAGACCGTAAGGGATGGCCCTGGGTCAGCCGGGGTGCGAGGGATATGTCTTTGACAACCTCACCTCCGGCCTAGCACCAAGACCCACAGTCGGCGTGCGGTTTTAGTCGGTTCGAGTCCGACATAACCTCCCCTTCCGGCTCCGGCAGGGGGGGTATCCGAGGGGATTTCCGCACGAAAAAAAAAAAAAAAAAAAAAAGCACCCACATTTCGCCAGTTTATGTTTTTTTTTATCGTGCGCAAAATCCCCACGGAGCCTGTGGAGGCGGTTATATCGGACTCGAACCGACTAAAACGCACGCCGTCTTGGATCCTTGGTTGCCGGAGGTGAGATTGCCGAAAGCATATCTCTCGCACCCCGGCAGACCCAGAACCATCTCTTTCGAGATGGTCCCCTTCGGGTTGTGGGGACCTCGGTGTCCCCAACTAGCCCCGGTCGTACGGGGAGGCGCACTTTGCGCCGCCGCCGCGGCCTGCTTCTGCTAGGGTGACAGGCGGCTCCACCGGTCACCCCCAGGCCAGCGCTCATGGAGGAAGGAGGTCGTTCTGCGACCTCCGACGTCCGGTTCGCCTTCGCTCTTCGCGGGTTTCCCGGGCCCAGAGTCTAGTCCGGACCCGACCGGCCGCCTCCTTCTCGAGCATTACTTGCTCGCAGAAGGAGGCGGCCGCACCCCAAGCGTTCGCGCTTCGTACCATCGCTGTGAGCAACGTGGCGAGTGTGAGGACTCCCACCCCCAGAGCCGCCACTAGGACCCGCCTCGGAGTGTCCCACGCCGGGCACTCGGTCAGCGTGTACAGCTCTGTGTCCTCGCTCGCATTCGCCAGTTTATGTTTAGGTCCCAATGTAATAGGTGGCGAGCCTATTGCCATTAACCGGGCACTTATAAACCTGCGACTTATAAAACTGCCACTTATAAAACTATAATGCGCTATTTTAAATATTATCAGTATGACAGGCTAACCAAATTTTTTATTTCATATGATAGTCAGTCTCGTCATTGTTCCAGATCTCATAGTTGCTTCTAATAAACTCTAAACTATATAAAAATAAGAGTGATCTCATCTCATTCCTCAAAATCGGATCAATTAAAATAGTACAACAACAACCGTGTTACGACCATTTACGGTATGTGTTTTAATTTGATAATAGTTCAGTACATTAATTTGTTTGGTTCATTGTACACAAACACATATTTTATTATTGCACGCAGTTACGGAACAGATAATAAATAGTACGTAGTAATAAACAGGGTTGCCAGTACAATAGGCTGCCTTGGTAGGATTTGACTTATTTTTTATAACATTTATTATGTTAACTTAAAATAAATACATCGGGAAAAATTCAATGCTCAAGTGGGACTTGAACCCATACCTTTCCCTTGACTTAATGGCTCAGTTGGAAGAGCACTCCCCCTGTAAGCGACACCCGCGTGGATGTCGGTTATCGCGGCCAAACATAGCCTATGTCCTTGCTCATGATCTAATCTACCCCTATACCAAACCTTTGGGACCTCACTCGACTGTTTTTGCAGGCGTTCGCTTATTCTTCCCCACATTCACCCCCCACAACTTTTAAACAGCTCAACCAACTTTCATCAAATATGAATTAGAACATCTGTGCATATATGTACATAACACAAAAAAAAAATTTAAATCGTTTCATCCGTTCGAGAGCTTTGATGGCACAGACTGACAGACCTACTACCAGACTGAGAAACTTTAAATTAAATAAAATTTAAAACACAGTATTATTTTGTTCCATGTGTTTAACTTTTGACAGTCTAGATTGAGGATTTTTTTTGGAGAGCATTCTGTGCATTTAAATGTTTAAATCGATATTATTCGGTGTGTTTAAATCGAAATTATTCATGTGTTATATAAGGGCCCAGTTAAAAACCAGCGCCAGTTCCTCGTGATCTGGCTGATGCTGAACTGGGTTCCTATTGCTGCAGCCGTAAGACGCGTGTGCCCTCCTACATTGAGGCAATGACATGTATGTATAATTTATGTATATGTTGTATGTGTAATATGTTTTTTTTGTAATGTACCTATTGTGCTATGTTCTTCCTGTCACTGTCTTGCGGATTTCTTTTTTGTAGCAATAAATTTTTCTTTCTTTCTTTCTTTCTTCTTTCTTTCAAATTTCATCAAAATCGGTTCAGTGGTTTAGGCGTGAAAGCATAACATACAGACAGACAGACAGACTGAGTTATTTTCGCATTTATAATTTTAAAGTATGGAAATATGGATTTTTGGCTCTGAGTTCGGATTGTTTCTTTGATAAGAGATTGATATATTTTCTTACCTACTTATTTTGTAAAACCGGCAGATGGATGTAGAAGCAAATAGTCTTTACACATTTTTTAGATATTCTCACTATTCATTTATATATATATCTATTATATATTAAATATTATTACTTTTTAATTATATTTATATTATTATTGTTATATATTTATATTATATTTTATTACTTACTCCAGCTTCAAACAATTTACTTTATTACTATAGTATTAAAAGTATTTAACTATCATAAGGCATATTATAGGAGTGGTATATGTAAATGCCATCTTCGGACTACAGCAGTGCTGCTAGTGATAGTGATGAATATTTCTCGGCTGGCAGCAATGCAAGTGACCAGACAGAACCTCCACTTGCAGAGTTACTCACAGCTCAATTCTCTGATGTTCCCAATAACTTCAATGTTGTACATATTAATGCACAAAGTATTCCGGCTCATTTCCCCGATATGCTGGCAAGCTTTGACTGTGCGCACATACATGCTATTCTTGTTTCCGAATCATGGCTAAAGCCATGTTTACCCACCCCACTATATACTCTACCAGGATTCAACCTTATCAGAAACGATCGTGTCGAGGGTCGGGCGGGTGGCGTTGCAATATATCTACGCACGCAAATTGAATATACCATTCTGAACATGTCACCACAACCACCGCAAGCTGGCGAACATATCTTTCTGGAAGTTGAACTCCTACACTCTAAACTTCTACTTGGCGTCTTTTACTGTCCTTCGTCTAACATAAACTACTTTTCTTCATTCGAACTCCTCTTAGATACCTTTGTGCCTGCGTACGGTCAAAGCATAGTCATGGGTGATTTCAACACCTGCCTAATTAAAAACGACTCTCGTTCCTCCACTCTTCAGTCTATTGTTCAATCCTGTAATCTAACTATTCTTCCTTCTGGAACAACTCATCATGCTCCTCACCTTACTCCTTCTCTTCTCGATCTGATCATAGTTTCCTCTCTTAATCGTGTAGCTAGGCATGGTACGTATGCTGCTGATCAGTTTTCCTACCATGACTTACTATTCCTATCCTATCAACTTCGTCCACCTAAACTCAAACCTAAAATTCTTCTGCAGCGCAATTTTAGAGATATGAACCTTGACAACCTGCGCAGGGATGCCGATGGCATCGATTGGGGTCCACTTTACAATTCCGAATGTATTGATGAGAAAGTAAGGCTTTTCACGTCTAATTTATTACAGTTGTTTGATATACATGCTCCAGTTCGTAGGATAAGGGTGAAACACCTCCCGTCGCCTTGGCTAACGACTGAAATCAAATCCCTCATATCAAAAAAAGCGACAGCCAAGTCGAAGTATAAGAGGTGTCCTACGGATATAAATCGGGATAAATATATAGCCATTAGAAATCACTGCAATAGGGTGTGTAGGAATGCTCAACGCCGACATATCCATAACTCTGTGGAAAACGGAGATCCAGCAAAAGTCTGGAAATTTCTAAGGACATTGGGAGTTGGCAAATCTCGTGAAGACTCAGTCCCTACCAATGTAAATTTAGAATCAATTAATCAATATTTCTCATCTTCGTCAAAGTTTGATAGACTGACAAAACAAAATATATTACAGCATCTTTCATCTGTCTCGACTCCCAACTGCTCTCCATTCTTCTTTAGTCAATTCTCTGCTTGTGATGTCAAGAAGAGCATAATGTCAATTACGTCTAACGCGGTGGGAAGTGATTGTGTCAGCCGTAATATGATCCACCCTATCATCGACCAAATTCTTCCTGTCATCTACCATATCTTGAATTTCTCTGTGACTATTAACGTATTTCCTATGGCTTGGAAGGATGCTCAAATAATCCCTATTCTGAAAAAGAAAAATCCTTCCTCTTTCTCAGAGTATCGTCCCATTTCTATCTTGCCCTTCCTCTCTAAGGTACTCGAACGTCTTGTTCACACCCAACTTACTATTTTCCTCTCTAAAAACTCACTATTGAATCCTCTACAGTCGGGATTTCGTTCTGGTCACAGTACTACTACTACACTGGTTCATATTACGGAAGACATCAGATCGGCTATGGAGGAAGGTGAGCTGACAGTGTTAACGCTGTTAGACTTCAGTAATGCCTTTAATACCGTTGATTTCGACGTTCTACTTGGCATATTGAGCTCTCTTAACATATCTCCAACGGTAGTTGACTGGTTTCGTAGTTACCTGTTTGGTCGCCGACAGCGTGTTTGTATCAAGGATACTTCTTCCTCATGGTGTACAACTACTGTTGGTGTACCACAGGGCGGCGTTCTATCTCCCTTACTCTTCTCAGTTTTTTTAAACACAATCACCAACGACCTATCTTCTTCCTACCACCTATATGCAGATGATCTTCAGATTTATTCTCGGGCTCCAGCGGATCAATTGAAGGATGCTGTCAACACCATTAATATTGACCTTGCATCAATATGTAACTGGAGTGCTTCGCACGGACTTGAGGTTAATCCACGCAAGACACAAGTCATTGTTGTTGGTAGCTCTAGGATGATGGAGAAAGTAGATTGGTCACTTCTTCCACACGTGACTTGTAATGGAGTAAATGTTCCTTATAGTCACCAGGTTAAAAACCTGGGGATACTTATGGACAATCACTTTTCTTGGGGTCCACAGGTCCAGGAATTAAAGCGCAAAACTTTTGCCGCGGCGGGGTCCCTGCGCAGGCTCCAAAATTTTCTACCCACTGCCACTAAGACTGCGCTTGCACAAAGCCTTCTTTTCCCTATCCTTGACTATGCTGATGCCAGCTATCTCGATCTCACTGAAGACCAACTTAACAAGCTTGAGAGACTCCAAAATCTTTGTATAAGATTCATATTTGGTCTACGCAAATATGATCATGTTTCGGAATTTCGAAAAAAACTCAAGTGGTTACCTATACGCCTTCGCCGGAATACTCATATTCTTTCCTTGTTGTACAATATTTTATTTAATCCCTTAACTCCCTCATACCTCAAACAACGTTTTGAGTTCCTGCACAACACGCACTCGAAGGTTTTGAGATCATCAGAGAATTTGAGATTGAAAATGCCGAGTCATTCCACCAATTTTGCTGACAAATCTTTTTCAAGCGGTTCGGTTGTGGAATGCTCTCCCAGCAACTATTAGGCGAGCTCAGTCCTTGCCTATATTTAAAAGACAAGTCAGAGAACACTATGTAGGCTCTCTGACAGAAGCGGAATAAATAATTACATTATTTTCCTTGATTTTATTATGGGAAAATTTTATTATTTATATTTATGTGTATATTAATGTTATGCCATAATCTGTGATATTACTCGTAATAGTATGTATGTATGTTTGATATATTTATGTATATCTACCTATACTTAGGTAGCTATTGTGTTTATTTATTTTAATTGTTATCTCTTGATTATGTATTATCTATGTACACCAAACTACCCTGAAATGATTGTCTCAATTTTTTTCTCTCCATCCTATGGTTGCCTGGAAGAGATTGCCGCAGAGCGATAAGGCCGCCAATTGTATTTACCTACCCAATTGTTGTTATGTGTTATATGCTATATCCTTGGTGTACAATAAAGACAATTATTATTATTATGTTTCTCTGATCCGTGACTCTCGGGACTATGGAGTCCCGGGCCTTTGGAAGGCGTGCGTCGGGCCGAAGCCAAGACGTAGAGGCCCTTTTAAGAGAGTTTAATATGTGTTTTTTTTTTTTTATGGCCCTTTTTTTATTATTATTATTATTATAGGAATTCCGCCAAATAGCAGATATACTGGCTAACATTCACTTGAAAGATTGTAGTAATACATCCACAACCATAAGAGAATAGCACCCCAAAATGTAGGTACGCATATTTTACCAAAGTAAGATTACTGGAAAAATACAGGAGTACCAGATTACAGGAGCAGTAATATACCTCAGTCTACCCATGGGAGATATGCCTACAGTCGTGGCTATATGAAGGACATTTACTACTTTTTCATCTAAATGGTATAAAATATTGTACCAATATTCCGTACAAAAATTTTGCGAAGGACATTCTTGGCAACATTATTCCAAACATTAATCATAATGTTGACATACGAAACGTCATTTCACTGATAAGATGACATAACTCGTTGCCTGTCACTGGTTATCGGAATGTAATGACACAATTAAAACAGTGGATATTCCTTGTACGCAGTAATAGTCTATCATGATTGACAATATCGTTCTAACTTTTGTAATCTATACAAATAAATAAAATTGGAGTGTCTGTTTGTAATATTAAAATAACCGCTTTCTACTACATGCATATGAATGTATATACGGTTCACATACCAAAATATATATTTTTAAATTTTTTGTCTGTCTGTCTGTCTGTTTGTTTTGGCTAATCTCTGGAACGGCTGGACCGATTTGGACGGGACTTTCACTGGCAGATAGCTTATGTAACAAGGAGTAACTTAGGCTAAAAAAAACTGATTTTTTTTATTAAGTACATTCCACGCGGACGAAGTCGCGGGCACAGCTAGTCAATAATATAATTGCTTAACCCGCCAGGG
This sequence comes from Eilema sororculum, assembly GCA_914829495.1. Lineage (NCBI taxonomy): Eukaryota > Metazoa > Arthropoda > Insecta > Lepidoptera > Erebidae > Eilema > Eilema sororculum. The sequence continues at coordinate 17,810,645 of OU618550.1, forward strand.
ATAAAGGCGTGATTACATGACATGAATGTAATAAAATTGCTTGTTATGAAGACAATCGAAAATATTAAATCCGATGCCAAAAAGGTATTATGATATTAAAAGAATTGGATATTTTGTTTTCACAACCAATAAAATCTTCAACAGTAGATATATTAAGAAATAGCGGACCCGACAGACTTCGTTCTGTCCAAAAGATTTGCTGTTTTTAGGCATTTCCCGGCAATTATTCGATCACCTATTTTACCGTCTTAGTAGTAAAATTTTGAAAAACGCTGATACAGGTGTTCATTTATTTTTTAAAAGACACAGGTTTATGAAATTTAGTGCATCTAGCTCTGAAAATGACGGACTTTCATACAAACTTCCATCCCTTATTTTACCCCTTTAGTAGCAGAATTTCCAAAAATCCTTTCTTAGTGGATGTTTACATCATAACATGCAACTACTGTCAAAATTTCAAGTTTGTAGGTCCAGCGGTTTAGGCTCTGCGTTGATGAATCAGTCAGTCAGTCAGTCAGTCGGCACAAGTGATTTTATAAGATAAACAAGTGCAGTCATATACTCCTGAACCGTGGTCACAATATCTTTGAATGGCAGGTATACATATATATATATTGCAGTGTATTTTTTTAATACTGAAGACTCTTATAGCCGAATGAATTAGGTCGATAACTAGAAATTTAAATCTCCCAAACTAGCGACATCACGAATGCATAGATTCCGCGTTCTTGCATAAAGTCAATTATATCAAAAGGTCACAACTCACAAGAGAGGCCCAACAATTGCAAAATTGACTATCAAACTAAAAGACCCCTTTTGTCTAGGGGACAAATAACTTGGTAATTGACTTTGGCTAGCAATGGGATTGATGGGGACAGTATGAGGTCATTGACCCTCTTGACCTTAGTGCGCCTGACCTTATTTGAGAGATACATAAACGGATGAGGTCACATGTTAAATCAATAATTGATATATGGAAATCAATGTCAAATAAAAAAGTTATTACATGTAATCGCGCCTACAACCCGAAGGGGTAGGCAGAAGTATGTGTTAAACAACGACATTTCACCAACAACGTTTATGATTTGGGGTCCCCTGTTTTTTTTCGTGCGGAAATTCCCTCGGGTACCTCCCCCGCCGGAGCCGGGGGAGGTTATTTCGGACTCGAACCGACTAAAACCGCATGCCGACTGTGGGTCCCACGTAATATGGGGCGATCCTATTACCGTCTACTACTGCTTATTATTGGATGGAGTTGTTAGTCTATTGATTAGTTAACATTGTGTAAAAAATAATTTTAGATTCCCCTTGTAAGGGAAAGGTCGTGGGTTCAAGTCCCACTTGAGCGCTTCTTTTTCCCGGCGTATTTTGATCTAAAAAGTTAGCATAATAAATGCTATAAAAATTTCATTCAAATAAATTTAGATCAGGAAAATAGTCATTTTATACCTATCATTATTAGCCTGTCCATGTCCTTTCTCAAGGTCTAATCTACCCCTATACCAACTTTCATCAAAATCAGTTCCGTGGTTTAGGCGTGAAAGCGTAACATACAGACAGACAGAGTTACTTTCGCATTTTGAATATTAGTAGTCTCACTATTTTATATAAATACTAGCTGTCCCGGCGAACTTCGTACCGCCAATTTTTCCCGCCCTCGTGGCGTCAGATCCCGTTCCCGCTGCACCATTTAGGGGGATGAAAAATAGATGTTGGCCGATTCTCATAGATACCGGATAAGCACAAAAAATTTCATCAAAATCGGTCAAGCCGATCGGAGGAGTATGGCAACGAAAACTGTGACACGAGAATTTTATATATTAGATAATTTATGTGTACATAAATAATAAATAAAATAAAATAAATAAATAGTATGGATCCATATACTCACGCCTTTTCCCTCTTATCTGGGCTTTTCAGAGACAACCGCCTGTCATTGTCCTTAAAACACTATGACTTTTCATCGTCATCGATGTTACTGCAGATACCTTTTTTTATCTTGCGAAGAATCCCTACAGATATCTCCACGCCGGTGGGGGTGGTTATGTCGGACTTGAACGGACTAAAACGCACACCATCTGTAGGTCGTAGGTTGACGGAGATGAGATCGGTTGAGACATATCTCTTGCCAGGCCGACCCTTTTTTTTTCCGTGCGGAAATCCCTTCGGATACCCCCCTTCCGGAGCCGGAAGGGGAGGTTATGTCGAACCATCAGGCGGGCTGCAGTAAATTTGACAACGTAAAAGAAAAGTGAAATCCAAACTTACTTGTTATTGTGACTTTAGAGTTAAGAACTGACTTCTACGAGCGAGATTTGACAGTTAATATTTTATCGTGATTTTGGTCAATATTTGTATTGATCACTAGCTTTTGCCCGCGGCTCCGCCCGTGTGGATGTCGGTTCCCGGCAATTATTCGAATTTGCTCGCCTTAAAAACCATCCTTGTACTTCAATGAACATTTAAAAAAAAGAATTTTGAGTTATGCGCTTACCGACACATTTAGCGATTCATTTTTATATTTTAGATTATATTATGGAATGGCAATACTTATTGTCATGATATTAATGTTAATAACCATGTCAATCTCAAATATTATATACCTTTTTTTTTTCGTGCCGAAATCCCCTCGGATACCCCCCCTTCCGGAGCCGGAAGGGGAGATTATGTCGGACTCGAACCGACTGTGGGTCGACATATCCCTCGCACCCCGGCTGACCCAGTGCCATCCCTTACGGTCTAGCCCTCCTCGGGAGGGGTGTCAACAAACACAACGGTGTCCCCGACTCGCCCCCGGAATGGGGAGGCGCGCTACTCAGCGCGCCGTCTCGCCGTGGCCTGCTTCTGCTGGGGTGACAGGCGGCTTCGCCCGTCACCCCCAGGCCCGCACTCATGGGGGACGGAGGTCAGTGCCAGGCCGACCCACGGATTGTAGATGACTAATGTTATACGGTATAATTAGTAGTTATGCTAGTTAACCTTACCATGGGTCTAGATAGCGTTGTGTAGAATGATGTGAAATATTTATTTATTTATTTTGTTATTTAAGTATGGTTAAGTACTTTTATTTTAGGGAAAGTATTTGGAGCAGACCCCAAATACTTTAAACACAGACTGACCTCGTCCCCCGTGAGCACGGGCCTGGGTGTTACGAATGGTCCGGGGCGAGTCGGGGACACCGTTGTCCCCCGTCCCGAAAAGGGCCAGACCGTAAGTGATGGCCCTGGGTCAGCCGGGGTGCAAGGGATATGTCGAAGGCCACCTTACCTCCAGCGTAGCACTGCGACCCTCAGTCAGCGTGCGGTTTTATCCCGGCTCCGGCGGGGAAGGGATCCGTGGGGATTTCCACATGAAAAAACGGGGTCTACTTAAAAGAAATAAAACCCAAATTTATATGATAAATCCATCCTGAATCTCAATTTTATTGACAGATTTGACAAATTGACAATTAAAAATATCTCCTCAGTACTAGTTATAAATTGAGATTCATTACTGAGTATCATTCGGGAATTGTAGTAGTCATACAGAGAACCACAATCTACAATATTTGTTTCAGAATCGTACTGCCAATCATTTGAAGACTCGCTGATTGGTGAATGGAGCTGAACCCCAATTGACAGGAAGAGGATCCCCGGCCAGACACCACTTGTCAAAATATCCTGCCGTGATTTATAAACGCAACTCCTAATTTAATATAACGACCAGACGAATGAAGTCAACGTATGACATGGGCCCCATTCGGTAAAGGTACGACTTCGAAGGTGCCTGCAAACGACAAAACTGTTGACGCGCACAGCAAATGCAAACTCAAAGTATTTATGCAAAATTGTGTACAACTACTACAACTTTTTGACGTCAAATTCTGCTTAAAACTAAGTTTACCACCGCTTCTTAGGCACCAGTGGAGAAGAAACAATCTCCACTGTAGCATTTTACAGACGTCAATTTATAAAAAACAGCAGATTTGCGTAATTCATTGCAGCTTCTCAATGGTCCCCTCTATCCATATCGAAGTTAAAGAAGTAATGTATGGTGCATGGTTCCTATCTTAATCCCGAATTTTAATATTCCGAATATTTAATAGTTTATTTAGAAACAATATGATATGACAATATGGGAAACAAAAAAAATACTATTTGAAAATTTGGTTTTAGTGCACCTGGAAATTGATTCATCTGGGAAATTAAAAACGGAATTATAGAAAGTTCTCATTCATTACCTCTGTTTTTTAAAAGTTCTACCAACCGTATTCGGGGTTTTAAGATTCGGGTAACAGAAATTCGATATTTCAATATGTTACCCTGCATGCGACTGCAGTTGTCGTATGCAGTCGGCTTCGTAATCATCATACCTTGCTAGGTTTTCAAAACACGTGTACACACAATGAAAAACTTTGAAAATACTTTATATATACTTTTTTGTGAGGTTTACAAACCTATTCAATCCATACTTCCATACTAATATTATAAATGCGAAAGTAACTCTGTCTGTATGTCTGTGTGTCTGTCTGTCTGTCTGTATGTTACGCTTTTACGCCTAAACCACTGAACCGATTTTGATGAAATTTGGTGTAAGGGTAGATTAGACCTTGAGAAAGGACATAGGCTATTTTTGGTCGCGATAACCGACATCCACGCGGGCGGAGCCGCGGGCAAAAGCTAGTCCATACTTAATATTATAAATGCGAAAGTAACTGTTGTATGTTACGCTTTCACGCCTAAACTGCTGAACCGATTTTTATGAAATTTGGTACATGGGTAGATTAGACCTTGAGAAAGGACATAGGCTATGTTTGGTCGCGATAACCGGCATTCACGCAGGCGGAGCCGCGGGCAAAAGCTAGTGTGTAAAATAACTTTTCATTTTCATTTGTTATTTCCGTGAAAGAATGAGAATAACAATAGTATATTATAGCATGAAACGACTCCACGAGAGTCTAATTCTAAAATTATGGAAATCTCCTAGGTATACACGATTCCTCACAATAATGTTTCCTTCACTATTACAACAAAATATCATTTCAATTACACATCATGTACATCCGAAGGCTACTCGTAAGAAATAGCCTTTAGCCATAAGGCCTATGTATGTGTTAACTGATGTCTTGTATTCCATATAAGTAAGGGTTAACCTGTACCAAATTTATCCAGATCCATTCATCCGTTTAGCGCGTGATTTTTTTTAGAAATTCATACATACATATACTCACGTCTGTAAGTCCCCGAAGGGGTAGGCAGAGGTGTATTAACACCCACATTTCACCAACTATGATTTTCGGTCCCACGTAATAGTGGGCGAGCCTATTACCGTCGGTGAGCTCGTGGACGGTGCCGCCGTCACGTGTTATGCGGATGACACGCTGGTGACGGCGTGCGGGGCTACATACCGCGAAGCGACCCTGAAGGCCACGACCGCGGTTGCCCAAGTCGTGGAACGGATTCGGCGGCTGGGTCTCGAGGTGGCTCTGCATAAAACCGAGGCCATGTTCTTTCATGGGCCTCGGCGCGTGCCACCGGAGGATTCCAGCCTCATAGTGGGAGACATTTCCATCGGCGTCAAGGCCCAGATGAAATATCTGGGGCTCGTACTCGATGGCCGGTGGAACTTCGGGGAGCATCTCCGAAGACTGGCCCCCAAATTGAAGGACACAGCTGCCGCTTTGGGGCGGCTGCTGCCCAACATGAGGGGGCCGGATGACTCCTGCAGGAGACTCTACGCGGGAGTCATGCGGTCCATGGCCCTATATGGGTGCCCAATATGGGCGGACACCCTGACGGTCCACAATGCGCGTCTGCTGCGTGGACCGCAGCGTGCAATAGCCAGCAGGGCCATTAGGGGGTACCGCACGATATCCTTCGAGGCGGCGAGTCTCCTTGCCGGATCCCTACCGTGGAACCTGGATGCGAGAGCCCTTTCGATGCTATATCGGTATCGTAAGGAGGCGCGGGAGCAGGGACGGGAACCCGAGCCCGAAGAAATTCGGGCCGTGAGGTCTCAGCTCCACAGAGACATGGTAGCGGAATGGAAGCTACAACTTGGGCGACCAAGCGCAGGGCACGCCGTAATAGCGGCGGTAAGACCCATCATGGAGGAGTGGCTAGAGAGGCCACACGGCAGCCTCTCGTACCGGCTGACGCAGGTGATTACCGGACACGGGTGTTTCGGGAGTTACCTGTGTCGGATCCGGAAGGAGCCAACGTCCGAGTGCCATCACTGTGATGCGAGCGAGGACACAGAGCTGCACACGCTGACCGAGTGCCCGGCGTGGGACACGCCGAGGCGGATCCTAGTGGCGGCTCTAGGGGTGGGAGTCCTCACACTCGTCACATTGCTCACAGCGATGGTACGATGCGCAAACGCTTGGGGTGCGGCCGCCTCCTTCTGCGAGCAAGTAATGCTCGAGAAGGAGGCGGCCGGTCGGGTCCGGACCAGACTCCGGGCCCGGGAAGCCCGTGCAGAGCGAAGGCGAACTGGACGTCGGAGGTCGCAGAACGACCTCCGTCCTCCATGAGCGCTGGCCTGGGGGTGACCGGTGGAGCCGCCTGTCACCCTAGCAGAAGCAGGCCGCGGCGGCGGCGCAAAGTGCGCCTCCCCGTAACCGGGGCTAGATGGGGACATTTTGGTCCCCACAACCCGAAGGGGGCCATCTCGAAAGAGATGGTCCTGGGTCTGCCGGGGTGCGAGAGATATGCTTTTGGCAATCTCACCTCCGGCAACGAAGGACCCAAGACGGCGTGCGTTTTAGTCGGTTCGAGTCCGACATAACCGCCTCCACCGGCTCCGTGGAGGTGGTATCCGTGGGGATTTTTCGCACGATAAAAAAAAAAAAAAAAGCCTATTACCGTCTAGCGGGCACATTGTGTTGCGCTGTATGTTTACTGTCGGATGGAGAACAGCCCTATCACTTAGTTGCCTTTTACGATACTATGGGTATCGAGATATAAGAGATCGGGTGGTCCTATTCTACTTCAATGGGAACTAACACGGCAACATCTCCATAAACAAACATTCAAGAATCTTCATAAACTTTCCTGTTTAGAAATATTAAATACTAGCTGACCCGGCGAACTTCGTACCGCCAATTATTTTCCACCCGCGTGGCGTCCGATCCCGTTCCCGCTGCACCCTCTTATACAATGATATAGCTATCTAAACAGCAACAGAAAAACCACACTGTCACTTCTGCGTAGGTATATGCCGATGCCAGCCGAATTTGTTGACATTAATGATCACTGCTCCGTTTCCTTGAGTAGTAGCGTGATGATATATAGCCTATATGTTAATCCAGGGTATAACCTATATACATACCAAATTTCAACCAAATCGGTCTAGCCGTTTATGCGTGAAAGAGTAACAAACATCCACACATCCACACATCCATTCTCACAAACTTTCACATTTATAATATTAGTAGGATAGTTGTATGTTTAGCCTAGTGGTATGGGTAATGGACTGCTGAGACGAGGTCTCGGGTTCGATCCCAGGTTTACCATGGCACACACCTATGACTTTTCGATGCTTTTCGAAGTTATGTGTGTATTTATCGCAGGTTTATAAGTGCCCGGTTAATGGCAATAGGCTCGCCACCTATTACATTGGGACCTAAACATAAACTGGCGAAATGTGGGTGCTACCACCTCTGCCTACCCCTTCAGGGAATACAGGCGTGAGTTTATGTTATGTTATGTTATGTATGTTTACTGACAGCGATAACGTCAGAAATTAAAAAATAGTGCTTAGCTAATTTGAGTTACGAAATGAAAGCCACTTATAATCAGGAATTAAGTTAAGATAATGATGACCACATTGAATAATACTTACACTTGTCGATGGGGAGGAATTCTACGATGCCTAAAGTTGCAGTCTCTTTCACCCCTGTTTTTTTTTTTCATTTTTTTGTACATATTGTAGATTTAGATATAATACTGTACCTAATTAATTTTAATATTACTATCTAAATAAACATTGAAATTTTTCACTTGTAATTTCCACAGAGGATAATTTAATTTTGGAACAATTTTTCATATTTAATTTTAAAAAATGAGCATTTTCCTCACCATCGATTCTATGAAATGATTATTTTCCAAGCTAAAATTCCAAATGACGTCACAGTGAAGGCGTAATAAACACGCGTCATTATTCTGCAGTCGCTACATTAATGGGAAAATCATTGCTTACGGTTATTAACAATGCTTCGTTTTAATTAGATCATAAGTACGACGTGATTATAATTCTATTTTTACACAGTCACTCGTATTAACCTGACGTAAAAACATCAGGGCCTCGATTCTACTAACGCAAAACTATTGTCAAACCATAGAGATTGCAAAAAGCGGCATTAAAGTTTAGACTTTATTTCCATACACTAAGGTCCAAAATTAAATGACAAAAGTTTCATAACACTCTTTTATTCACTCTGCTAACAGTTATTTAATATTGAACTTCAAATGCATCTCTTTAAAGTATATAATGTATTGCCGCTTTTTGCAATCTCTGTGGTTTGACAATAGTTTTGCTTTAGTAGAATCGAGGCCCTGATGACGTGGAACACAATTCTAGAGCAATGTAATTTGTTTGAGGAAACAATAAAGAAAGCGGAAGAAGTGGACAGTGTCTCTGCCTACACTAAACAGAAAGAGACTATAATATTGTAATCATCCTCCAAGCGATTTCCCGGGCGACCAGTTTATGGTTTGGAATCCTGTGTCCGTTTTAAGACGAAAGCCTGCACCAGGGGCTCTTTCGTTGTTCACCAGGTGCACTGACTAGTAGATGGGATTGACTTGGGTCTTGAAGGTGTTCACTGTTGATAGGTCACTGTTTTGTCCAACTATCCATGTTATCTATAACCATCCAAATTATTGCAGAATCAATATAGATTAGAATAATTTATGGTTAAATTCAGCCTTATTCAATAATGTGTTTGGTGTATTTTATTTCTGATAAGTTAGTTCATAAAAGTAAAAATTAGAAAAGTTTGCGAATGCATTGTCGCCATCTAGCAACAGTGTTTGGAAATAAAAGTTGCCTGCTTTTGGAACTCACGAGTGTAACCATTTTTTGTTCTTAATTGTGCATCTATATTATACTAGCTTTTGCCCGCGGCTCCGCCCGCGTGGATGTCGGTTATCGCGACCAAACATAGCCTATGTCCTTTCTCAAGGTCTAATCTACCCCTATACCAAATTTCATCAAAATCGGTTCAGTGGATTAGGCGTGAAAGTGTAACATGCAGACAGACAGACAGACAGAGTTACTTTCGCATTTATAATATTAGTATGGATTATCTGTGGCAGCACGAGTTTTACTCCACCTTAGTAGTATAATAAAAAATTGGAGTAAGGGGCTTAACGCCGGGACGATGATAATGACATTAAGTTTTATAAAATGAAAACACCAAAAAGGAATTTTTCAAATTACGTTTGAAATTCTCTTGACTCAATAAGAAATATGGAATGACATTGATATGTTTACGGCAGCCTTCAAAGATTTTATTTCACCGGCTGGAAAATAACAGGCAACACATTACAAACTGAGCTAGAGCCTCGTAACTCACAATTGGTATAATGAAACCGGCTAAACGTAAAATAAAATGTGACTTGTTAGAAGTTTATTGCTTATTAAAATATTCACTTCAAGGTTATTCCTTGAAACAAAGGTTTATATAACAAGGACGTAATCTTAGAAGTAAAGAAAAAAGAACTGTATTATATTTTACAACAATTTAGCCGAAACTTTTCCCAACTCTCCAGACCAGAGGTCATCTCGAAATAGGATATGGGCCTGGGTCAATCGGGCTGCGAGGAAACCTTACTCACCAGCATCTGAAGAACTAAGACGGCGTTTAGTCGGTTCGAGTAACATAAAAACCTCCGCCGGCCAATGAAGGGATATTATCCGAGGGGACTTCTGCTCAAAAAAGGTTTCGTTTTCAGTGTGACTATGGAACTGCAGAACACGATATTTCCTGTTAAACGACTGCTGTCATCAGACATCCATAGCCAACTGACGATATTGAAGTTCAGTAAGACTCCTCCCGCCGATGTCACTACATAAGGAGGTACCTAACGTTTATGAGTACCTAGACGTCGAATGAGTCTTAAGCAACTGTTTGTGGCACACAGCGAATACGCACTAGAAGGTGGGAGTCACTACAGAGCTATCCTTGAAAAGTGTATCCATCCACAGATTGATTTATTAATTTGAATCAATTTTTTGTAGCATTTATTATGCTAAATTTTAAGTTCGAAAAACATTGGAAAAAATGAAATGCTCAAGTGAGACTCGAACTCACGACCTTTCCCTTACAGGGGGACTGCTCTTGCAACTGAGCTATTGAGCGACACTTGAATAATTCCAAATTTTCCTTATCTTTATATCCGTCTATAAGGGCGACGGTGCAGCCATCTACCAACATTCTTACGAACTGTTAGAAACAATGAATGATTTTTCAACCATTTTTAAACATTGAATTTTGATGACTGATTTGAAACATTGATGTTGATTTATTAATCTAAATGATCTTATTACTATTACCAATATGATATTATTGCCAAACAGTTTATTGATTTAAATTGCATTATTGTCCAAATATCAGAACAATCGGTCAATAGAAAGGGGGGAATATCAAGTTAGATCATTTTGAGTACTTTACTAGATCTAATGCTGACTTTTTTTATGGAATAGGGAGGCAATCAAGCAGACGGATCGCCTGATGGTAAGCGATCACCGCCGCCCATGGACACCCGCAACACCTTGTACTTGTACCTTTGCCGTAATAGTCATAGTCATAGTCATTTATTTTTCAATATAGAACAATAAAATTGTTTCTTATTGACGTCAATTTTAATTCTACTTAATCTAAGTTTACCACCGCTTCCAAGGCGCTGGTGGAGAAGAAACGGCGCAACAAACTCCACTGCGGCATTTTTTGGACGTCAATATACAATATTTATTTTCTTAAAGCTAAATGTCAACAAGTATATAAAACTCTTTATAATTAAGAATTAAAACAAAGTTACATAATGTAACAAATAAGTCACGTAACTAATATCTTACAAACTTCTTCTATTATACTATATTCTATAACATAGCCTAAAATATCTTATAAAGTACCTACATTTTAAATAGGTACCAAACTATATTACATTTATTACAAAGTTTTCGTAGCTGACTGTACACAAATACGTCAATTTAGACAATCACGCGAGTTGACGACAGGAAAATAATCAAAAATTGAAAGTTGCCAACTCGCGGTTTCCCGCAAGTTTATTGCCCGCGAGTTGATGAATGACTCAACTAATACAGTACCATGCTGTAATTATAGCATTTTACGAGGGGCCTGCACCATGTTCAAGCCAGACATTTTTATCTTTCAAGTAATCATCTATCCTATAGTATGCTTTTTTGGATAAGGTGGTCTTTACAAAGGTAAGGAATGTCTCCTGTAGAAAATAAAGGTCAGTGGCTTAAATAATTCTACAATGAACTAACCTACTCGGTTAACACGTGTGCGTGGTATAAAAAGAAACTAATGCCTATTAATAAACTGTTTCTAGAATTAATAAACTAATGATAGGCTACTTAAGGTAATTGGCTATTATGCATCCTTTAGAAACTAGAACACGCAATACATAAGTAGGTATTTACTTCATCATGTAGATGAATACTTTATGTAAAAAACTCATGAAGTACGGTCGGTTGTAGAGATGGGCACCCTGCTTATTTGAATAAACTTAATATTTTCTTTTTTTATGTAATATGGAGGCAATCGGGGAGACGGATCGCCTGATGGTAAACGATCATCGCCGCCCATGGACAACATGGGCAACACCAGAGGAGTCACAAGTGCGTTGCCTTCCTTTCAATAAAGAGTACGCTCTTTTCTTGAAGGTTTGAAGGTCGTATTGGTTCAGAAATATCGCTGGCGACAATTCATTCCACAGTTTAGTTGTGCGAAGCAGAAAGTTTCTCGAATGAGTTTCATTATTAGGGAGTAAAGTATATCTGCAAAAATAACCTAAAAATTATAATAGTAAACCACTGCAAAAGATAATTAGCATAGAAGAATAATATCATATATTTTCCTATAAGCCAAATAATCAGTGAAAATCAAGTTGTTTTATGCCCTGAAGAAGTTTTAAACGTGAACTCACAAAGAGCAAATGAATCAATATTGCTCTCGGGGCGCCACGAAGTCTAAAATATTCGTGAAACAAATTGAGTGGGCGGCCTAAACAATAAGTAATCTTAAGCCAAGATGTAGGCGTAACTGTTATTTAAGAATATCTTATTCAGTGAGAGGATTTATTTGTTCTTAAGTAACTTTTGGTCAATGAACAAAGGAGTGTTCGCATGTATGAGGATTTTATGATGTTATGCGGCCATTTTGTGGATCCAATGTTATTACGTTGGACATTCTTTTTTCAAATTACCTTAGTTTGAGTTCAGATTCCGATTTAAAATAAAAGAAAAAAATGGAACAAAAAGAAAATGAAATATTTCGCTTTTCACTCTTAGAAATCACAAAATAATTTCAAAAAACTTTCTTGAATTAACGGGCGAATTTATTCATTTCCTGACTTCTTTCTTTCTCAATAACTTCAAGGGTTACTTTATTGATTTACTACTCTTAATCATTATACTAATCTGACCTTAGATACTAGATCAAAACAATCCACGTTATGTTCGAAATACATCGGGAAAAAGAAGCACTCAAGTGGGACTTGAACCCACGACCTTTCCCTTACAAGGGGAATACTCTTCCAACTGAGCTATTGAGCCACACCTGAACCACTTCAAATTTCCCTTCTCTTTATATCCGTCTTCAAGGGCGACGGTGGACCCATCTGCCATTTAAAATAAAAACACGTTATACAGACTGAAAATGCCCACCATTTTTTTTTTCAAAATTGTCTCATGATAACGAGTTTATTGGGTTTGGACGCGTAGTATGGGATATAATGGGTTAACGTGCTCTCAGGGTTACGGCACAGGGCCCTGGCATATATTGCTTAACCTGGCAATGTAACCCAACCGGCAACCACAACCCTCAATCATTTTTTTTATCGTGCGAAAAATCCCCACGGACCCGGTGGAGGTGGTTATGTCGGACTCGAACCGACTAAAACGCACGCCGTCTTGGGTCTTTGGTTGCCGGAGGTGAGATTGCCGAAAGCACATCTCTCGCACCCGGCAGACCCAGGTCCAGGCCCCCTTCGGGTACCCTTGATCCTTAGTTCGTTGCTTGAGTTCAGAATCCTCCCACGTATATCGGTGACAAAAAGATTAACACTAGAAAATACTGGATTTTGTCCCAGAAACCCTCATTAATATTCTAAACAACACTTCGCAAGTTTCCCGCAAGGTTCAATATCCGGATAACCTTTATTCGCACTTTAGTGAATTTCAATTTCACTTAGACGGAATATTGAACAAAAATATTATCATACATAGCACAATACAGATAAGTAACTGTAATCATGAACTATTTATGACTGTAATTCTGCACTGTATAAGAAATAAATAATGTAAGAAATAAGAATGTTGTGGAATATTTCTATATTTATTAAACATGCTTAAAATGTTTTTTCTTTTTTATTATACTAACTTTTTAAGTTCGAAATACATCGGGAAAAGAAGCGCTCAAGTGGGACTTGAACCTTTACGACCTTTACCTTTACAGGGGGAATGCTCTTCCAAATGAGCTATTGAGATATACCTGAATTACTTAAAATTTCCCTTGTCTTCATATCCGTCTTTAAGGGCGACGGTGGAGCCATTTACATACTTTTTTACGAACTGTTGAAACCAATGAAACCAATGAAAATTCGAACATAAAATATTTTTTTAAACCTATATTTACACTTTTTTATACCATTTAGGTGGCAGAGAAGGGCGGCGGCGCGCTGAATAGCGGCGGCGGCGCGCTGAATAGCGGCAGCGGCGCGCTGAATAGCGCGCCTCCCCATTCCGGGGGCGAGTTGGGGACACCGTTGTCCCCCCTCCTGAGGAGGGCCAGACCGTAAGGGATGGCCCTGAGTCAGCCGGGGTGCAAGGGATATGTCAAAGACAACCTCATCTCCGGCCTAGCACCACGATCCTCAGTCGGCGTGCGGTTTTAGTCGGTTCGAGTCCGATATAACCTCTCCTTCCGGCTCCGGCGGGGAGGTATCCGTCTGGATTGCCGCATGAAAATAAAACCATATTTCAGTCTATATAATACAAGTTTCTAGTCGACTCATAATGTATACCGTATATCACTCCATAGTATTGCGTCATATTAGTACTTTTCAATCTGATCTGACACTAGTTATTGACCCTAACACATAACAGTCAAAACGACAATGACATAAGCACTCTAAATTATTAACCAACCAAATATTATCGCTCTGACCGTGGGTAGCAATTGTAGGCGTATGAAAAGCATTTTATACTGTTATCATGACATAAGACAGCGTCATTTCACGTGTTTCATTAACTGAAATGAATTGAATATGACCTTGAATGTTTGTTTTTTTTTTATCTGTGAAGTAGTAATTCTTTATTGTATAACTTTTTAACTTATAAACGTATACAGGGTATATTTTTGGGACGAGGTAGTTAGGGCAGGTGGTACCATAACGTCATAGTTACAGCTAAGTAATTGAGTTAATCGATCCTATTCCATTATCTCTATCAGACACCATTAAGTGCCATAGAAGCCTTGCATATGTTTTATAAGGAAAACATAAATGCATCTCAATATTATTTATTGCCTAACGATATTATTGTAGAGTGGAGACCACGACAAGGCAAACGGAAGGTACGACACCCCCTAGCCAGATGGACGAACGACCTGAAAAAGGTGGCTGGGACAGACTGGATGCGGAAAGCCGAGGATCAGGTGAAATGGCACACATTGGAAGAGGATTATGTCCAGCAGTGGACTGCGGTGGGCTAATTGATTGATTGATTATTGTAATGAAAAGAGCAACTGAAAATCTGCAAGCAATAGCTAGATACAACTATATCAAGATCTGCGGACATTTATTAATGGGTCTGCCCCAAGAATAATGTCCTTCATTGATAAATCAAGTCCAAAGATAACATCTGTTGTGCCTATGTAGACAAAGCGATAAGAAATGCCTTGATGTTGCAAGATTCATTGAGACACACAGTAATCTCTAGTGTATTTACAGTGTGATTACTTATTTATATGGTCTCAGGGTTAACTGAAACTGTTCAGTGGACAACTGAATCCACGGACTGGATTTTTGAAGGGAAACCTTCTTTAGGGGTATTTTTTTATCGTGCGCAAAATCCCTATCGATTCCACCCCCACCGGAGCCGGTGGAGGTCGGATGTCGGACTCGAACCGACTAAAACACACGCCATCTTTGGGTCTTTGGTTGCTGAAGGTGAAAATGCAGGAAATATATCTCTCGCACCCCGGCAGACCCAGGACCATCTCTTTCGAGGTATGGGGAGGCACCCTTGCGCCGCAGCCACGGCCTGCTTCTGCTAGAGTGACAGGCGGCTCCACCGATCACCCCCAGGCCAGCACTCATGGAGGATGGAGGTCGTTCTGGAACCTCCGACGCCCGATTCGCCTTCGCTCTTCATGGGCCGCGCGGGCCCGGAGTCTAGTCAGGACCCGACCGGCCGCCTCATTCTCGAGCATTAATTGCTCGCAAAAGGAGGCGGCGGCACCCCAAGCGTTCACGCATCGTACCATCGCTTTCTTTAGGGGTTTGGAAAACTTTGATAGAATAAAAATTGCTTGAACTGAAATCATGAAACTCTTGTCATTGTTACCGTAACGCATCAACATGACGCTCTGGTCAATCTGGTAAATCTTTCGGACTACGACGATTTCTGACGTCACTACGGTACAACCCGCAACAATATTATATCCAGGGGTATGAGTCGTTGGTTAGCGCGCCTACATCGCCCGCAGCCAGATTAGACTAGATTAATCTTAGATTAAACCCAGATTAAATTAAAGTGGCAGTAAATATAATCGCTGACTACCTAGCTCCTTATTCTGATGACAAGCCGTTTCATAACTACCCTAGTTCTTAACTTTTTAAGGACCAGTGGGCATTGAAAAGGAGGTCGAGTAGGCACTTTCATTATTATATTTTGAAGGAGGTCCAGTGGGAACTAAAATTTGAGGTCCAGTGGGTAGTTTTGTGAGAGGGTAGAATCTCGGAGGTCAAACGGGTACGTAGCCCTCTCTTCTCACCATCGTCATTCTCATAGCGATTATCCAATTGCGTTCAAAGTTTGCACTTATTTTTAGGGTTTCATACCTCTAGAGGAAAAATCGGAACTCTTCTAAGATCACTTCGTTGTCGGTTTGCCTGTCTGTCTGTCTGTCCGTCTGTCTGTCAAGACCTTTTTCTCAAGAATGCGTGGAGGTATCAAGTTGAAATTTATACCACATACTCAGGTCTATAACGTCTTCAAGCTGTACAAAAATCACACTTATAAGTCAACGCAATCAAAATATTGTGGTTTATGTAGCTAAGTTACGGAACCATTGAGCGCGGGTCCGACTCGCACTTGTTTTTGTTTAAATACAGGGCACGTGATTTTGATTTCACTTCGCTTGATGGTAAGTATTTGTACCAAACCAGGTAAAACTCTCACCACAATACTTTATGCACTTACCTTTGACCAAAATATGTCTGCATCATTCTAAGGTTGACTGGCAGAAAATGCCCAAGGCAGTCCGCCTTCGTACAATTATTTTGTATTTGTGCAAAAAACTTAAATAAATAAATAAAGGTAAAGTCTCAGGATAGAGGGTCACCATTACAGATACGTAACAGAATACAATGGTGGCACTCAGCTTGACAGCCTAATCAGATGCTTCTTCACGTCCTGCTATAAAGACCCGGAACTGTGGGAAGAAGGGAGGCCTTTTCCAGGAGCGACTGTCATCTAACTTCCCAACTCTAAGAGGACCACCGGCACCAGAGCCTCGTCTTCAGCAGATGCAGTGACTTGAACCTCCGTATTCCAATATTGATTCATATATTTATTTTATTATTCCTTCTTCCTACAGTCCCGGGTCCTTTAAGCGGGGTGCGAAAAGGCATCTGATGAGGCCGTCAAGCTTAGTGCCACCACTGTTAACATGGTATATGGTTACGATGGTGACCCTCTTTCCGAGACTTTGCCTTTAGCTTACCATTAGGCGAAGTGAAGTCAAATTGAGGTGTCCTTTATAAAAAAACTGGAATTTGTTGTATTCCAATCATAAAACAGCCACGGTTACAACACTGCGACCGATCGATTAGCCGTCCGGGTGTCCGCATACGGATAGCATAGATGTCATAGCAATCGTGCCTGCAGCTGACAAGCTGACATATTCGTTACACTTTCACATATATTGGTCTATTTTGAGCGCGTAATTTCGCTGTCAATGTATAATGTTGAGGGACATTTTGCAGATTAATTAATTTAAAATGAATCCGAATAGATCGACAAAAATGAAATGCTCAAGAGGGACTTGAACCCACGACCTTTCCCTTACAGGGGGAGTGCTCTCCCAACTGAGCTATTGAGCCACGGGTCCATATTGGGTTGCATAAAATTGAAAGTCCTAATTTCGAAATGCATAACTGGTTTTAGCATAATCATCTTTTCGCATAACGCTGTTTCGGCATAAAATTTTCACGCATAATTTCTTTCGCATAATTACTTTAGTCATAATCATCTTTAACCATAAAATTATTGAGCATAATGGTTTATCGTATAACGATTTTAAACATAATTTAACTCCTTAAATTTTAATTACATTTCAAACGCACGTAATCCATTTATTTTGCTGATTGGAAAATAAATATATCTGAAGAAGCAGGTAAATTTGTATAAAAATAATTAACTCGATGAGTGCGATTCGCTTCTGGCACTTCGCCGGCCGCTACCGCGGCACGCTCGCTTCGCTCGCTCGGCTCGAGCGTTGTTTGTCATGTTCTAACCTAACCTAACCTACCTAACTTTTATTTAACCTAAATTGCAAATATTCCTTTTTATTAATCATTAATCAATCAATCAATAATGAATGATATTACATACTTTGATTTATCGTATTTGTTTCATTTATGCGTTAAGATTATTATGACTTTAAAATTTATAGATAACAAAGTTATGGTGAAGACAATTAGGGAAATTGATAACTATGCCAAAGAATACGTTATGCGTAAAGACATTTATGCCAAAAGACCACTATGCGAAGTGACTATTATGCTAAACATTTTATGCCATTCGACATTAGGATAGAAAATGTTATACGAAAAAAGGGGCACCCTTGAGCCACACCTGAATCACTTCAAATTTCCCGTCTCTTTATACCTATCCGTCTATAAGGGCGACGGTTTATTTTTCCCGATATATTCGAATTTCAAAGTAGCAAGATAATGCTATAAAGAATTTATTGAAATGAATCGTTATTATTTAATTACACTGACGCATTTAAAAATATATCTGGCTATTTGGAGTTTAGAGTTCAATCAAGTTTTTTAGATACTCTTATCCTGGCTGGAAACAAGTTCCTATCCAATGGGAACGGTGAGCACTTGAGCATTTAATTTTTCCCGATGTGTTCAAATATTAAAGTTAGCATAATAAATGCAATAAAAATTCATTCAAATATTTGGGTAGAGTTATCAAAAATCAATGTTTAAACATGGTTGAAAAATCATTAATTGGTTCAAACAGTTCGTAAGAAAGTTGGTGAATGGCTCCACCGTTGCCCATAAAGACGGATATAAGGAGATGGGAAATTTTAAGTGATTCAGATGCGGCTCAATAGCTCAGTTGGACGAGCGTCCCCGCTGTAAGGAAAAGGTCTTTGGTTCAAGTCCCAGTTGAGCATTTCATTTTCTCGATATATTCGAATCTTAAAGTTTTGAAACACAAACATGTTTTTTTGTATGCCTACTTCTACATGTGCTTCAACAAAACAAACAAAGGGATGTCTGTCTATAGACACATACACACAACATACTTTCGCTAACATTGTGTGACGACAACCTACTTACATTTCAAGTCTATTGTCGTTGTTATATCTTCGAAGGTGTTTAAAATGAATACACGGCTTTTTAAAGTCAGATCGATACATTTCTCTTTAATCTTTATTCTTCTTCTTGGTCATAATCATAACGTGTGGTTCCCAGTTGCATCCGAGACTTATACTTCGAAAGAAGACCAAAAATGTTGGATTTTAATCAATTTGGGTTCTGGTGCAGGCTTTTCTCTTAGTATTCTCAATTCTAAGAGGAAAGCTTACAGACTTACAGTATCTATAGTGAAGGATAGAACTCGTAACGATGTCAAAGAACTATAATTATCAACATAGCTCGCTAAATAAACAAGCTGAAGTGGCAGTGGGCTGACCACATCAGTGATTTAATGCTATAATTAATTACAGCATGGTATTCGGTACGTGACTTATTTTTAACATTATGTAACATAACATAACATAACGTAAACTCACGCCTGTATTCCCCGAAGGGGTAGGCACAGGTGCTAGCACCGACATTTCGCCAGTTTATGTTTAGGTCCCAATGTAATAGGTGGCGAGACCGGGCACTTATAAACCTGCGATAAATACACACATAACTTCATTGGTGTGTGCCATGGTAAACCTGGGATCGAACCCGAGACCTCGTCTCAGCAGTTCATTACCCATACCACTAGGCTACCGCATTATTAACATTATGTCACTTTGGTTTAATTCTTTTATTGTGTATTCAGACGCGAAATGTACATTCATCCACAATTAGGCTTAAGAAAATAACTATTGTAAATTGAAGTCTATAAAATGTCGCATTGGAGTTTCGTCTTCGTCTTCGTCACCAGCGCCTTGAAAGCGGTGGTAAACTTAGATTAAGTAGAATTAAAATTGACGTCAATAAGAAACAATTTTATTGTTCAAGATTGAGAATAAATTACTTTGACTTTTGACTATGACATCTATCGAAGAATGGAGAGGAAACGATTCCTAGAGTGAAGACCGTAAGTAGCCAAACAAAAAGCGGGGCACTCCCTGGTCGTGCGTACAAAGAGGTAGCCAGGATAGACTCAGCACTCGCGGCGGCGTCTCCTTCAGCGAGCAGGTCTGATCCGTTTCCACTTGCAACGGATCATATGATCAGAGTGGACGAACCCGGTCGTGAAGGAGACGGCGGAACGGGAGAGGCGGCGCGAGCGAGAAAGACTCGCGGATCGCGCCGCCCGCGCGCGCAGGCAACTCGGGCGTCGGAGGACACTGACTGACCTCCGTCCCCCATGAGCCCGGGCCTGGGGGTGACGGGTGGAGCCGCCTGTCACCCCAGCAGAAGCAGGCCACGGCGGCGGCGCGCTGAATAGCGCGAATCCCCATTCCAGGGGCGAGTTGGGGACACCGTTGTCCCCCTCCTGAGGAGGGCCAGACCGTAAGGGATGGCCCTGGGTCAGCCGGGGTGCGAGGGATATGTCGATGACACCTCACCTCCGGCCTAGCACTACGACCCACAGTCGGCGTGCGGTTTTAGTCGGTTCGAGTCCGACATAACCTCCCCTTCCGGCTCCGGAAGGGGGGGTATCCGAGGGGATTTCCGCACGAAAAAAAAAACACTGGATGCGGAGGAGAAATGGCGCACATTGGGAGACGCTATAGCAACTGAACAGCAGGACTTCAATAAGCTAATTAATGTATTGCCAATAAATTGTTGGATCCTATCTGACCCGGCGAACTTCGTACTGCCAATTTTTTTCCGCCCACGTGGCGTCTGATCCCGTTCCCGCTACACTCTCTACTATATTAAGCGTGTAGTATACATATAAACCTTCCTCTTGAATCACTCTATCTATTTAAAAAAAAAACCGCTTCAAAATCCGTTGCGTAGTTTTAAAGATTTAAGCATACCTACATAGTGGCGGACGGACGATAGCTACTTTGTTTTATAATTATGTAGTGATTTATTTAGTATGTTTGGAATAGTGGGTACCATTCTAGAATTTTATTTATCATTCTAAATACCTATCAATATTCGCAGACTGTTTGGTGTATTACCACCGTAGCACAAATGCATATGTATAAACAGTTTTCAACCATATTCAAATCCATGTCTTCTCCGCACATCTCCGTGAAATCGCCAAATTAATCACAATAGCATACAGGTACCTATTGAACTGTACACAAAAATGGTTTGAAAATATTTTGCATGAAACAAAAGAAACGAACGTGACCGTAATAATTGAAGCGCTGTATGACGAACAGACTTTCTGAGTAAGACGAATTTTTATTATAAAATAAATAAGCACGTGGTTCGCCTCATGGCAAATTAGTACCTGGTGCTCGTGCCCTAAGACACACGACTCATCTCATAAGAACATGTGCTCATTTCATATCCCTAACCTTGTGACAAGGGATGTGAAGGTACACTCAGCGTCAGAACGATCTTGACCGCAAAGTCGGTCGTTGAAGATCGGCAGCTTAGTGTATAAGGAGTCGGCCTTACGATCGAGAGGTCCTGGGTTCAAATCCCATTACACTACCGACGTGAACCGCCACCTAGCACAAGCAATTTAGATTAGTTGGAGGGGTTAGAGGGAATTTTAGTAATTTCGATTGTAATATGCTTTAAAAAAATTACCTCGGGTTGGTTCAGGGATACATAATTTCACGTCTAATGTCTATTTATGTATGTGTGCTTCTGTGCTTTTAAAATTCACACAGCTACAATTGAAGCAACATTACGTTATTGCAGTCCGATTCCACCTCTCTTTTAGCTATTATTGTTGTTCTTATGAAATAACTTATCTATTATTTCAATTGATATACTCTCAAATCTCGCATGATACTTAATAATAATAATAACTTTAACAATCTGGAACCATGATTCTCGCAAATAAACAACATTCTTTCTCTAATCTTTAGTCGGTTGCTAAACAAAAATATACGCTGAAGATTTCCAATAGAATAAACACAACATTATTAACTCGTATATTACTAAAATACACAATTTGCGTAAATATTTTCGTATGGCAGAATTACAGACGTAATTACAGCCGCGCCAGACATATTATATCCGAGAAAATATGAGATTACTGCCAACGGCATACATAATTTTCTTTATTTATAAATATTAACTCTTAATGTGCTCATCGTAATCCATATCCATACTAATATTATAAATGCGAAAGTAACTCTGTCTGTCTGTCTGTCTGTCTGTCTGTATGTTACGCTTTCACGCCTAAACCACTGAACCGATTTTGATGAAATTTGGTATAGGGGTAGATTAGACCTTGAGAAAGGACATAGGCTATGTTTTGTCGCGATAACCGACATCCACGCGGGCGGAGCCGCGGGCAAAAGCTAGTATATAAATACTTTGCTACATTTTAGACTGCAGACTGCTGACAAAATTAGATAGGTATTGTTGATAGATAACCTGAAAATTAATTTTGGGTTTAATAGTACAGTCAACGTCAGAGAGCTTGACTAAAAAGTCTCAAAATGATCTGAATATTTCAATGAAATTTTATAGCAATTATTATGCCAATTTTACAATACGATTACATCAGGACAAATTAATTGCTCCGGTGGGGCTTGAACCCACCACTTTTCCCTTCTCTTTCTTTTCTTTTCTGCTCTGCTCAGATGGTAGAGCATTCCCCCTTTAAGGGAAAAGTATTGGGTTCAAGTCCCACCGCAGCAATTAATTTTACCTTATGTAATCGAAATGATCTTAATAGCAAATACCAAGGTATTAAGAGCAAATTCAAACTATTTTATTTATTTAAATTGTAATATTATTGTCCGAACTAAAGGTTGTGTACAATCAAAGTCGATTAAAACAAAATTAATAATAATATTTATTTTATTTAAAACACCTCTCTCATTCAAAGTTACCAACCCTAGTGGGGACGATTCCACCATGAATATTAGAACTGTTTTACATAAAATAAAACAGATATTATATGCCGAAAGAAAGACAGTATTAAGTTGAAGAAGCTGTCTGTGATTTTTTACCATATTTCAGAGTTATATAGTGACAATTCTTACCTTTTTTAATCTGTCTTTCGTTTTTGTTACCTTCCATCACCACTAGGGGCGCTGTTGCTTCTTACCAACGACGTACCTACGCCAACTTCATAGTGTCTTCTCGCCAGCAAGGACCTTGCTCGAATACTGTCTTTCTTTCGGCATATAATATCTGTTTTATTTTATGTAAAACAGTTCTATTATTTGCCTACCAGAAAGACAGTATTAAGTTGAAGACCTGTTTGTTTTCTGCTGGTGATGGTAACTAAAACGCTATGTGATAACTGCTAATATACAAAACAGTATTATTAAGCATATGATGGAAAAGGATTAGTTATTATGTATAACAATTATTAATCCCAATAGCAAGTTTAAACAAAACAACAACAACGGTGTTGTATGCTATGTCATATTCATAACATTAAATTGAATTCCCTAATTGAGACTTTCAGTTTTATTGACAAAAAAAAAATCTATGTTATAGGCATGTTTATAAACCAACCTTTGAAGGCCACTGCGGTTCGGAAGCTACTCAAAGCCGCATTAATGTGTACTGCATTTAAAATAGAACTAAGTCATCCACCAAACTGTGTCCTAATAGCAGCCCTTATTAGCACCTCTATCTGAGGTAAAACAACTACTTACATTAGTACCTTCCGCTTCTACTAGAAGCATAATAATTGCAACTCTTGAATTCCCAAAGGAGAACTGCTATATGGTAGGTATACTGAACCTAATCAGTCAAATATTATTTGGGTATCCCATATCTTCTCATATATATATACAGTTGTTATCCATCCAATAGTATCAGCCCATGAGTGTCCTCGAAAGCAACAGGATGGCCTCACCTGTTTTGTGGGCCTAAAAACCTGGCATGGGTGTCAAATGATACACTTCTGCCTTCCCTTTGAGGATTAACATGTGTGAATGTATATAATATTATACATATATATCCCATTTTGGGGAGTCTATGGCCTTGGGTTTAACTAAAGCAGTAGCTTTTAGGACATCTTGAGTGAAAAAGTCTTTAGAACAATTGTCTACACTTGTAGCACAAGCACAATATGCTGAGACTGCAGATTTCAATACAAAGAGCTGCAGATCTTATTTGTTAAATTCATAACATAAAGAAGGCCATAAATAATGCCACATAGTATCATGGGTACCCTGAATGCTTGGATTATACATTAACTATTTAGACGCAGTAACGGTCACTACAATACGGAGTAAAAATGGCCACTACTTGAATGCAGTTTGAGATATTTTTAAAGATTTCATAACAGGCCCACAATGACAATTAATGGGCAATATGAAGCCAAGATGGTGCGATGAATTTTTTTTTTTTATTTTTTTTTTTTTTTAAATATATAGTCAAAGTAATTATAATTCCTACATACACCTACCAGTCTTAACTGTTACAAATATTTATATTTACTTCTACTTCTTCTTATATATTGTGAGATGCACTGTAAGGAACGTGAACAAAATATTTTGCTTTCCTTCATACTAGCATGTATGTCTAGAGAGTGGTTGTCCGCTAACTACCAACTAAAACTCAATAACTCCCTTCACTTGTGAAGGGCATGTATCTGTTGAGGATCTTCCGCAGATCCTTTATTGGTAGTCAATTAGGGCTCTCAATCCGAGACCGACCAGCCCAATGTACTTATTATTTGTTCGACCCCCCCCCCCCCCCTTTTTCAAGCAGGATAACCTCTTCATTTGTGAAGGGCATGTCCCTATTGAGGGGTTAGAATCTTCCGCAGATCCTGTATCGGTAAGGGTCTATTAGGGCTCTCAATCTGAGATCGACGGGCCCAAGTACTGATCCCACTGTGGGACTTATTTAGAATGTGTGTTCCCTTGGCATAGTTCAGATGGACTGAGCTATTAAATAGGGTGGGGAAAATCTCCCTCCCAACTGATATTTCCAGTTTGACTGAAAGCCTTGCAAGAGTTTGCTGTACCACGTGGACGTGGACGATGGGTGAGTACCTTGATGTGAAGGGGTTGATGTATCTAAGAATCCATTTAACCTCTCTGGGAGGTAGCATGCCGTCAGTATAGTATTAATCTGCTCGGCTAATTGGGAAAGTCTACTGGACACCTCTAGACGGGTTAAGGGCGAGTGCAACCCTAGTTCCAATTGGCTATCTGACTGAACCAGTAACACATTCAATACCTAAGCGAAACTGCTGCATACCCTGCAAACAATTCCTTCGCATTGGAGTACCACTTTTGTTGGTCTAACTCCAATTATCTGACAACATAAAGTTGTTCAACTGCAGTCCCCAGCCCGCGTCCGCCGCGTCTGTAGTGAGAAGGTGAGTCACGTTACCTGTGTATCTCGTGTGCGCTGTGGTTCTCAATCCTGAGCAACCACTGTAATTCGCACCTCACTAGGGGAAGCAGAGCCCTTTTTCCTCTATTGGACTAACTCCATTTGTTTGACAACATACAGTGTTGTTCACTGCAGTTCCCCAGCCCGCGTCCGCCGCGTCTGTAGTGAGAAGGTGAGTTACTTTGTCTATGTATCTCGTGTGCTGTGGTTCTCAATCCAGAGCAACCACTGTAATTTGCACCTCACTAGGGGAATGCAGAGCCCTTCTTCATCTCCGATTGCTCTGTTTGTAGTAAAAACAAAAATGCATCCTGAGACAATAAAGTTGATGGTCTTAGTCATCAGGTTAACCTTAAGTGCCTTGCAACTATAGTACAGTCAAAAGCAAAAGTAGGATAATCAGTAGTTTAATTTATCGGATACCTATCTTATCTCTCAAACTTTTCATATAATACTAAACATTATTAAATACATCAATTTGTTCTCTAAGATTATAAAACTACATAAACATCCAAAAACATTGATACATTATTAGGTAATCCAATGTAGATTTATTATTATATTTTAATATTTTTGGATTAATGGAATGGACTTTTGATGTTGACTGTACCGCATGGAGGCAAGTCATATCCGGTAAACAATTGGTAAATATACCTCTTATCTAAAGGAATCCATGTTACATTTTTAGTGATTTAAGGTGAATTCACTTATCAATCCAGCCTCCACTAAATGTCATTAATATATTTAAGGATAAAAAACTGTATTATGAAACCAATAAGATTGCATTAAACTGACAAGGTCAAAATAAAATAAAAATACTAAAGATTTATTTAACAAAAGGACCATAACCATGACTTGTCTCCAGAGGATTTCTGCAATCCATCTAGTTGCAGCTGCAATGGTATGAGCTGGTGATGAGAGGCTGAAAGGGAGGCTCTTGGAGGGAAAAATTATTTTCCATATAGGTATTACTCGCAGGAGCCTTAATCTCACAGAGATTATTTTATGCATAAATGTAGAAATGCCTGGGGCAATTCTTGTCATCCGTCTTCCTTTTATAGGAACTGACCTCACCTATTTGGGAGATCAACTGATATGTTAAGTTCAAATGTATTAATAAAGGTGTCTGAGGTTGAAAATGGGATATAATGTCTCACCTGACCCTTTTCATTAAACATGATTTGAATGAGAAATAGCTGTTTCTCTAATTCAATTAAATTCCTATTGTTCTCTAATTTAATGTAATAAAAATGTGTTTATTTAATTAATTCCTATTTGAGTTATTTATGTATTACTTACTTATAATTCAAGGAGTTGCAAGATTTCTTAGAGGGACGCCTATGTGACAACTTTCTTGCCTTAGGCAAGGTAATCAGGTCTTAGGCCTGGCGGGTTGCCGGCCCTATGTAAAATATAATAATCATAAAAAATAATGTTAAAATCTTGCATGTTAAGATATCATACATTAATGTTTAGTAATTTTTCTTTCAGATTTATGAGAGTCAATTTATAGAGATAACACTGATAACTAGTACTATTTTTTGTTTTACAATGTAGGTACCTACATTAGTATTTAGCTAGTTTTGTTTACAACTTAAACACTATGCCACCTTGGGACATCCTAAGAATTTTACAGATGGAACAAGACTGTAAAAATGCAGTCACCGGGCACTTGGGTTTGTTGTTTATTAACAAACAAGGTTTTAGAATGGCATGGATTGCTATAGTATCTTGCAAGACAGTTTTTATGGTTAATTGGTGATATAGATTGATGTATTTGTGTTATAGATCGACTGATCAGTGCCTGCCCTAACCTTTATTGAGGTGATCAAACATTTATTTAGTTTATAGGCCGGTTTTTCACCAGGCTAGTATTGCCTTGATGAATAATATAGACCCTCCAACAATTAAATCTTTTTAAATAATGAGGAGCTAGCAAAGGAACGATCTTATTGTTTTCGTTAACCTTTATTTTATATTTCTTAACAATAAGCTTGAAGTACAAGCTTGTTACATCAGTAACTAAATGCAGTGGGTTATTATTAAAATTATTAAACATTTATCTTTCTAATATATTGCGTTGCGGAATATAAGACAAAGTTCCGACCAAACTTTCGAACACGTTTCGACGTGATTCGACCGTTGAACCTCTTATTCGGGGATAATGAGGTTAAGCTATCCTGATCTTCCGAAGATAAGGAACTGCTTTCGAATTTATTAGTGCTTCGCCCTCCCTCCGGAGCAACGATTTGGAGCACCATTGCTTTCATTAGTATGGTACAATATCTGTACTTACCTACCGAAGCTTTCGGAAGGAAACTACACTCAAATAAGATACCTTGCACTTATTTATGTAGCACTGTACACATACAAACGGTAAAAACAATGTAATTACTATATAATTCACTTTTTAATAACTTTTTTCTTGACTTTAAAAATTTTTCACCTTACGCGGTAAAAATCACAAAACGCTAAGAAGTTGGCGTAGGTACGTCGTTGGTAAGAAGCAACAGCGCCCCTAGTGGTGATGGAAGGTAACAAAAACGAAAGACAGATTAAAAAAGGTAAGAATTGTCACTATATAACTCTGAAATATGGTAAAAAATCACAGACAGCTTCTTCAACTTAATACTGTCTTTCTGGTAGGCAAATAATAAATAGATATAAATTTCCCCACCAGTGGGGAAAACTGGACACACATTTTTTCCACATTCCACTTTGCCCCACCAGTGCTTGGTGGGGCAAAGTGGAAGTACCCCAAATACCAGAACAATCAGTCACCAGGAAGGGGGGAAAATCTGGTGTTGACTATACCTCGAAACCGGTGACCTTTATATCGTATGAAAATTCCCACGAGTACCCCATCACCGAGGCCAGTGGGGGTCCTGTAGGACTCGAACAAACCAACCTACACCGCACGGCCGTCTCGAGTCGTCAGTTACCGAGAGTAAGGTCGTCTGGCATATCCCACGCACCCCGGCTGACACAGAGATTTCAAAACTTGGGTGTGGGACTACGGTTTCCCCATCTTTCCCCGGAAAAAGGGAATCGATGGGCTTACATAATAGGATTAATGTCAGTAGAGGGGTTCGTGAAGTGTTTATAGACACACTAGCTTTTGCCCGCGGCTCCGCCCGCGTGGACGTCGGTTGTCGCGACCAAACATAGCCTATGCCATTTCTTATGGTCTAATCTAACCCTATACCAAATTTCATCTAAATCGGTTCTGTGGTTCAGGCGTGAAAGCATAACATACAGACAGAGTTACTTTCGCATTTATAATATTAGTATGGATGCAAATGGTGGACTGTCTCTGCCTACCCCGGAGGGAAAGAGGCGTGAGCATAATTCTAGTAAGTATAACTGAAAGGCCACATTTCCGCGATTTGTTTGTTCGTAGTTATGCTGTTTTAACTGTTATGATTATCGTAATACGATAAAATAATATTTGTCTGAACTTGAAAACAACTATTGAACCACAAGAATAATAAACTTTATAGCTGAAATAAACAGAACTTCGTGGTGAAAACTTTAGTCTATAAAATTGTTAAGATCGAATAATGGCTATTTTGTATCGTTAAAAATATCTTAAAAGAATAGTGTTTTGGCAGTTGGAAACACATTTATTTGTCTGACTTAGTACAGTCAATAACAAAAGTTGTTAACCATAAAAATAAAAAATCTATTGCAATATTTGTACGAAAGTATCAAAAAATCGAGATTTAATTAATTTTACAGCATTAAGTATGCTGCTAACTATACAAATCGAATACATAGGGAAAAACTTTTTGGGCGGGACACGAACCCGCGATCTTTCCTCGAACCGTCGCCTTAAAGACGGATAAAAATATAAGGGAAATTTGAATCACATCGGGCATGTCTCGGTAGCCGAGTTGGTCAAGGATTCCCGCTGTAAGGGAAAGATCGCTGGTTTGGGTCCCGCCCGAGAAGTTTCATGTTTCCCTATGTATTCGAAATCGAGATTTAAGTTAATATGCGCCTACCTCGTACTAGCTCTGCACAACCTAATGGTAGACTGGCAGAGAATGCCGCAGGCATTAAGCCCGCCTATGCATACAACGTGCATAAAGTAATAAATAAATAAAAAAGTAAAAAAATAAGTAGGGGAGACCGGGTACAAAAGTAACATTTTGTACATTAACTATTGTTACTAGCTAGGTGTTAACAGTATGACATAACGGACATAAATATATGTAAATTAGGTTCATGTTCTTTACATTATCATCGTAATTTAACGTAATATTGAATGTTTTTAATGAAATTTAGAGACTTGAAAAAAAATCGTCTCATGTTACTTTCGACCACGTTGGCAGGTCGGAAGTAACACAGCGTGGGTCGAAAGTAACAGGACAAAATGGGTTTCAAATTTATTGAATAAAAAACATATTAAATCAAAAAATATTTCTTAGGAACGGTTTTATAGTAAAAAGTTGACATTTGCATTACAAATGCACAACACTTACATAGGTACTTATTTAACGAATTGCTCATTTGGTCGACTATTGCCAAAACTTTCTAAACAAACAAGACAGAAACAATCCTCGTCGTCTGACTTATCTTCCTTCCCTTCATCTGTCTTCTTTTTTTTCCCTTTTCCCTTTCCTTTCCTTTTCTTCTTACCCTCTTCATTATCAGGTGGTAAAACTTTCTTCTTGGCTTTATTTCTTAGTTGGTATTCTTCTTCGATTGCATTCTTTTCAGGTGTGTCCGTCAAAATTGCCGACTTACGTTTCTTACGTCCTTTAATTAATAATGACCTTGGAGCTGCTTGTGGTAAAGGTCTGATATCTTTATTTTTAATTTGCTCTTCCGTTATCCATATGGGGACAAAAGTAACATGTTACTTGTGTACCCATATAGCTATGTTACTTTTGTCCCCTACCTCATTTTCGTTATAATATGAAATATAACCTTAAAACGAAACATGATAGACAAAATCGGATTAAAACACTCAACAATCAATTTTATCAAGAAACTATATGCAAATATTCATGTTGATATCATATTTGTAACTATACGTAAACATAAAATAAGTAAATGTCAAAAAACTTACTTTTGAGTAGTAAATTCACATAACGTCCTCTCACACAACCAAACAGCGCGTGGCGCACACGGCAACTGTTTTCAGGGGAGGGGGGTCTACCCTAGTATCACCTGACGGCAGCGACGTGATGTTTTGGTGATTGGATATACCTGCAGGGCGTTTGTTACTTTCGACCCGCCGTTACTTTTGTACCCGGTCTCCCCTAGTGGTACAGTCTCCAGAGGCCAATGTTAATAATTATTATATTAAAGGTTAAGCGTGGTGATCAATAAGTTAATAATTAAATCAATAAATAATAAATTTAACTAATTTGTTTTTGATTGTACGCCAGAATTACGACTTCACTTTAATACTTTGAGACCATTACATATTGAAATTTCACAGTTATTATACTTATTTTAAACCAGACTATCGGCTACGCAGTTGTATATTTACAACTTCAGTAACTCTTTAAACATGTTTTAGAACATTCTACGCAACGCTCTCTAGACCCATAGCATTAATAATTAATCGAATACATAGAGAAAAATTAATCTTCTTGGGCGGGACTCGAACCCGCGATCTTTACCTTACAGAGCCAATGCATTGACCAACTAAGCTACCGAGACACGTTCGATGTGATCCAAATTTCCCTTTTATTTTTATCGATCGCGGGTTCGTGTCCCACTCGAGAAGATTCATTTTCACTATGTGTGATTTTTAAAGTTAGCATAAGCAATAATAATTAGTTTTTAAACTATCACCATCAGTCTACTATCCCGATATTAGAAGTATCGGGATAGTCCCGATATATCGGCGCTGTTACAAGCACCATGATCACGGAGGAACCTCGAAACAATTCAACATAATCAATATCCGGATACTTTTAAACTCTAAAGTTTAGGGGTATAGATAGTAAATTTCAAATGTAGGTACAAACTCTTTAATACCTCGTACCAAATGGATTGAGAATAAAGTTTGTTGACCCCGTTGAACTTGTGACCAGTCTGGAGCAGTTTCTTAGGGGTTGTAAACATTTTTCACATTGTAGCGAAATTCGGCTAGTTCGGGAACGAACACGCCGTGGAATAATTTAAAAATAAAAAAATGCCAAAGTTTTTATTCATTAACTAGCTGTTGCCTACGGCTCCGCCCGCGTGGATGTCACTTATCGCTAAATTAAAATGTAAGCTATCCTATCTTTCAAGTTGGATCAAAGCGCACACGGTGTGCAAATTTGATTAAAATCAGTTAAGTAGTTTGGGAGTCCATCGTGGAAAAACAACGTGACACGTAATTTATATACCGGGTGTAAGGGGAACGCTCCCGAAGCCGAAAACCCCTAGTAGTACTCCAGGTACATAGCACATTGGCATAAGAATAAATTCGCTTTAGACAAAATATTGGCGCTAGTTGTATTTTTTTGTAGTGATGTTCTTTTTATGAAATTACCGTTTCATTTAGCTTTACTAACGCAATGGAGAGTAAATAATGCGAAATCAAAATATAAAAAAATCAATAAAAATCGTAAAAAAAAATTTTTTTGGTCCAAAACGATTTTATTTTTATGCCAATGTGCTATGTACCTGGAGTACTACTAGGGGTTTTCAGCTTCGGGAGTGTTCCCCTTACACCCAGTATAATAAGAAGATGTTAGTTTATTTGTTTAATCATTTACAAAAAAAATAGCAATGTTACAGACTTCAGCCAGACTAATGTCATGGCAACCGGCTCGGTTCGTAATTTCGGACGTGTATTTATATTAGTCAATTAGAGTGCGTGGGCGCACCGTGAGCGTCAATGGCGTCACGTTTGTGCATGAAAACGTCGCTTCCTGACGTTTGTTTGGGCAACGACGTGTGATCCAAAATAGACTATAACTTCCCAGAGGAAATATGTACAATCGATACGAAAATAGTTATAAGATAACTTACGGTCTGAAGTAAAGAACGAGAGAAAAGCGGTAAACAAAGCAACCATAACTGAGTTACGTTGCGATAACTAGCAATTATTTTCTCTGTCTTTGTCACACATGTCACACGTACCCGACAATGGCCAAGCGACAGCTGTCATTGCGTGTTTCGTAGTACAGGAAAGCTGTTAGCTCAGCTGTTCTGAACTGTCAGATCCGCTATCTTATGGCCAATTACATTCCTGTCTGAAATGCGCGTGCAGTGATACGTAATAATTTTCAAATAAAAATGTTTGGAACCGCTGAAACTTTGTTCACTTTTTTTCTCTCGCTTCGTTGGCTTTAGGGTTCTTCAAGCGAAGTGTCAAAAAGCATCATCAAGGTAGGCCACCATTTTGTGGTTTTTAACATCATGGTCTCTATTAAAAAACCTAAGGAGGAAGTGCATTAAAGCAAATTGTTTGAAAAGTAAACCAACAAAAAAGAGAGGCAATTATAGAAAGAAGGCTGTTAACAAAGCATTAGATACTTTCCTGAAGTGCCAAACCCAATAAAAGAGTCATTCATCAACTCGCGGGCAATAAACTTGCGGGAAACCGCGAGTTGGCAACTTTCAATTTTTGATTATTTTCCTTTCGTCAACTCGCGCGATTGTCAAAATTGACGTATTTATGTACAGTCAGTTACGAAAACTTTGTAATAAATTCAATATACTTTGGTACCTATTTAAAATGTAGGTACTTTATAAGATATTTTAGGCTATGTTATAGAATATAGTATAATAGAAGAAGTTTGTAAGTGGTATCAAGGAATGAAAAAAGAAAAGCGAGTGACTGTCGTGGTATGGACATACTACGAAAAAGGATCAAAGTAATATCACAGAATAGGTTTTAGTACTAGCGTACAGAATGGAAGCTCACACCCCAGCGCAGATTTCATTACCTCACCCCGCACGTTCGAATCAGAAAAATCCATGTCTAATTATTATGTTATCGATTAGAATAATTAATAGATCAGTTACAAAGTTTTGCAGAGGTACCATTTTTTGATCGATTTGAACATTTTCAAATGTTAGTTCAATATAATAACATTACAGTCAACGTTCGATCTTGAAAAGTGTGTACCGAGAATACCATTGTAGACATTTGGGAGATTAGATCGGGATTAGATTTTGAACAGATTTTTGTTACGAGAATTACCTTTCAACTAATAACAATAAAAATCCTCTCAAAATCAACTAAGTCACTTTACTTAGCAAACAAATATCAGACCGACAGATTGACAAAATTTCCGACGACACGCTGGTGACTGCGTGCTGGGCTTCATACTGCGAAGTGACCCTGAAGGCCACGACCGCGGTTGCCCAAGTTGTGGAGAGGATCCGGCAGCTGGGTCTCGAGGTGACTCTGCATAAAACCGAGGCCATGTCCTTTCATGGGCTTCGGAGCATGCCACCGAAGGATTCCAGCCTCATAGTGGGAGACATTTCCATCGGCATCAAGCCCCAGATGAACTACTAGTCACCACAAGAAAAGACGATATTCCTACGACGTTTCATTCACATGACATCGTTTTCATAACCATAACAAATACATGTTTCATGCATCATTGGCCGTCTCCCCCTCACCTCATTTTGCACGTCTATATTGAAATCGAAGATAAATTAATATAAAAAAAGTAAACAGTTACTTTAACCAATGCGGGTGTATAAATACGCGAGTAAAAAGTTGTTTTTATATTTAATTTTTGGTTTCGATCCATTTTTCTGACTGTACTTTAATATGCACGCGAGTTGACGACAGCAAAATTAAATAAAATTCAAAAATGCCAACCCGCGGTTTCCCGCAAGTTAATTGCCCGCGAGTTGATGAATGACCCAAATAAAAGTTGAAAATATACCTACAAAGTAATAAAGTATCTTACGAAAAGGAAATAAAGTTCTATTCTGTAATCATTTCGCCAATCAGATGCCAAGACTCCCAAGTTTATAACACATTCAGTCCTATTGATCTCATGTCGATTGTTTTTCGGGTCTATATATCCAAGCCTTTCTTAATTGCAAGTGACTTAGTTAGTATGCACTTGCTATTTTTTTGACATACAACTTTGACATTTTCACTAAGTATGAGTACCTATTTCATTTGTCAGTTTCTGTTGCATATATATTAATTGGTTGTTTTTTTTTCTTTTTTTAACCCGTGACGCAAAGAGAGGGAAACTGATATGCGAGTGTTCTTAGGCATGTTTGATTAAAATCAGTGGAACCGTTTAAAAGTTATGAGGGTTGAAGTGGGGATGAGGAGCATTGGGGCTTTTTTTAATTTTTCTTGTTGTTGTTAGATTAAGGTTTGACTTAAAAATATTTCAAAACAGTGTAATGGTGATCAAGGCATAGGTGCAGGCTTTCTTGTCGGGATTGAGGAGCAAGGTAGCAGTAAAAGTCAAAATAAAACCAAATTATAAGAAGTCCGAAAGTGGGACCATAAACCGCTCGGATGAAGTAGATATCTCATATCAATTCAAGCTGTCCTTACTGAAATCTTAATACAAAACTTAGAAACACTATTTCCCTATGTTCGCTATAGCTAGTTTACCAAAGCAAAAACATTTTTGAATGTTTTTTTTATAGCATTTATTATGCTAACTTTTAAGTTCGAAAAAATTGGAAAAAATTAAATGCTCAAGTGGGACTCGAACTCACAACCTTTCCCTTACAGGGGGACTGCTCTTCCAACTGAGCTATTGAGCCACACAAAACATTTTATCAATCCAACTTTTTTTACATTTATGCATGAAAATGGGTATTTGCATTGGTCTGGTCGTAGCTCGAAGAACACGTTAAGCTGTCGGTCCCCGTTGCCATAACAGCATCTATGGCAGTCGGTACGGATAGTTGGAGCCCTAATTATCTAATTTAATACAATTTTCGTTCAATTGAAGGATCAATTTGGTAGAGAGCTTTGGTTATTAATACGCTCTAGTGATTTGTTAAATTAGTAGAATCTATAGCTGAAAATAAATCAAATAAAAGTTTTTAGGGTACCACGGAAAGGTTAAAACCTTGAAAATATAATTATTACCCTAGTAATACGTCTTCTGTTGTTCTAAAAACTTATTATTCTGCTACACCCACGCCCCTGGTGGAAACGCCTCCGTTGTTTCTTATTTTCTTACGGAACGTTTTCAAAGTGAAATCAACTTTAACAGATAAGTATTCATGTACAAAGTAATACTAATAAACATAATTTGAAATTCAAAATTTTCGACTTTAACTAGCTAGAAATAAATATGAATTCAGGTACCTTTGTTATTTACCTCGTTTTGACTGAAAAAGATTTTGCAGATTTTTCATAAATATAGTTTAAAAAGTATTGCTGGAGCAGCAGAGTCGATGCCATGCATACCGCATTTTATTCTAGGTAACAATGGAACTTAAGTGGTTTTACTTGGTGTTGCACGGGAAATATACCGTATTTTGTTGTACAGTAATTATAATATAATAGTAGTACCTAAGTAAAAAATTGGGAGAGGCCTATGTCCAGAAGTGGACTGCAATGGGCTAATTGATTGATAGATTGAAGTAAAAAAAAATATAAAGATACATAATAATAATTAAAAAAAAATTGCCGTGTCGGTTCCCGGTGGAGTACAATAGGACCACCCCAGCTCTTCCTGTGGCTGTCGTAAAAGGCGATCCCCCGCCTTTTACGACACCCGACATAGTGCTGTTCTCCATCCGACAGTAAACATACAGCCCAAGAAAAAGGGCCCGCCAGGCGACAGGCTCGCCCCCTATTACGACTTGGGACCGAAAATCATAAATAAGGAAACGTGGGTGCTAATACACCTCTGCCTATCCTTTCGAGGATTTACAGACGGGAGTGTATGGATGGATGGAGTCATTGACACTGTCAAAGCTTTTGGATTCGGTGGTGTCGGCCGCGCCCCCCTAAACCCCGACTGCCGCGAGCCCTAAAAACTGTACAGCAAATTACTGTTGCATCATACATCGACACAGATTCAACCGTTAGTTAACATCGAACCGTAACCACAGAATGGATAATCCGTAACCGTGACGTAGTGCGTAATTACTCGTTTTATGGGCAACAATTTGTGCTGAGATGAGGCAGTAATGTTCCAATTCTAATCACTTTGCATCTTAGTATGGAGATTTATAGCTACACTAAACTTAAATGACATCTTACTAGTATTGTAAATGTGACAATTTGCATGAAATCGTTACTCATTCTCGTCAGAACGGCGGAACAGGGTAAATTAATAACCATTATCCCCCGCCAACTTTCCCCCCAATAGGGGCAACTGTGAATTCAAATGAAAAAGGTCACAATTAGTCCCTAAGAAGGGTGTTCATCATCCCCACCGCGATAGTCCCTTGTAAAGCTTGAAGTTTGGAGCCTGGAGTCGGCTCTCTTACTTTTGCTCTTATTCCCTACTGTTGCTTTAAACGGGAATGGCTGCCATCTGTTCCATGTGATGCTAGTTTCGGTCCCAAAGACCATTGTGGTACAGCCGCCGGTGAGGGTCTGGCCGCCCAGATTGAGGAACAGGCCAGGAGGGAGGCTGAGGCCCAACGGCGGGAGGCCGAGTCCCGGCGCCAGCTCCAAAGAGTTACGGCGGAGCTGGAGGCCCTCAAGAAAAGGGTGGAGCACCTGACCGAGTTGCCGGGAGTGGTGACTCGGTCGATGCGGAAGGCGCATCTGGAGCGGTCGGCGCAATCGGCACTGGCGGGGCGGCCGGTGCAGCCGGAGCGGCCGGCGCAAGCTGCGCAGCCGCCGCATCCAGCGCAAACCGCGCAGCCACCGCGGCCAGCGCAAGCTGCGCAGCCGCCGCATCCAGCGCAAACCGCGCAGCCACCGCGGCCAGCGCAAGCTGCGCAGCCGCCGACTCGACCGGTAGAGCCGACGTCGTTGGCCGCATGTATGGCGGCCATACGCGCCGAGATGGTGGCGCAGGAGGAGCGCACCAACCGGCGGCTGGAGGCGATCCTAGACGTCGCCCGGCGTCCTCCTCTCGCGACGCCGGCAGGGTATGCCGCCGCAGTGAGGGGGGGCCCTGCCTCCCCGGTGCTGGCTCACCACCCCCCTCCAGGTCCTCCGGGTCCCGCTCAGGGCAAGGGTAAAGGGAGGGGCAAGGGCAAGGGGAAGAAGTCCCCAGCCCTGGCCTCAGCCCCGCCCGCGGCCCGGGCTTCAGTCCCGGCCCGGGCCTTGGCTCCGGCTAAATCCTCAAGCCACCCGTCAGGGGGCTGGGAGGTAGCCGGAGCCAATAAACAGAGACGGAGCGCCGCCAAAAAAGCAGCCAAATTGGCCAGAAGGGCCAAGGCTGCTGCGATGGCAACAGCGCCGAGGAGGCTCCGCGTCCCTCGATCGACGGCCGTCGTCATCACACTGACGGCGGAGGCGTCGGAGAGAGGTGTGGAGTACGCCCAGGTGGTGAGGCAGGCAAGGGCCTGCATCGACCTGGGAGCCCTCGAGATCCCGGATCTGGTGTGCAAGCCCACGCGCACCGGAGCTCGGATCTTCGAGGTCCCCGGCGCTACCAGCGGCCCTAAAGCCGACGCCCTAGCAGCTAGGCTAAGGGACACGCTGGACGCAGCTGACGTCCGGGTATCCAGGCCCAACAAGTGCACAGAAGTGCGCATATCGGGTCTGGACGACTCCATCACGGCCGAGGAGCTTAGGCTCGCAGTGGTGGAGGCCGGAGGCTGTCCTCAGGACACAGTGAGGGTCGGAGCAATACGCTTCGGCCGTCGTGGACTGGGGGCAGCAGTTGTCGGCTGCCCCATCGCGGCAGCCCAAAAGGTTGCCGATGGGCGGAGCCTCCTCATCGGGGGCTTTCAGAAGGTGCAGGTACGGCTCCTGCAGGCCCGACCGGCACGGTGCTTCCGTTGCCTGTCGGTGGGCCACGTGGGGGTGCAGTGCACGGCGGAGGTAACGGTCGGTGACCGTTGCTTCCGCTGTGGCCAACCCGGACATAAGGCCGGTAGTTGCGAAGCTCCGTTGCACTGCTTCAGGTGTGCAGCGGAGGGCAAGCCGGCCGACCATAGGGTTGGTGCCAAGGCCTGCACCGCGGGGAAGCCGAAGCCGGGAGGCAGGCGCTCCGTCTCTGATTCGCGGCAGGGCGCGGAGATGGGGGTTCCATAATGGATCCTCAGCTCCGCGTCCTGCAGGCGAATGCGAACCACTGTGTCGATGCTCAGGCACTTCTGCTCCAGAGCATGGCACAGTGGGGCATTAATGTCGCCGCTGTCGCCGAGCCGTACATTCATCGGCTTCTCGGGCCTGCATGAGAAACCGACCTGGACGGGTCGGTGGCACTGGTGCACAACGCCGCTGCCGGCAGCCCCCCCCCCCTTGTTGTCGTGACAAGGGGGAATGGCTGCGTAGCGGCACTTGTGGGGGGAATAGCGGTCGTGGCAGCCTACTTCTCGCCGAGCCGAGTCATAGATGAGTACCAGCAGTGGCTGAATCATCTGACCGTCGTCGTCAATACCTGTTACCCTCACCCGGTTCTGGTGCTCGGGGACTTTAACGCCTGGTCTATGAACTGGGGTTCCCGGCGCACGAATCCGAGGGGCAGGGCAATGGAGAGCTGGGCTGATAGTCTCTGCCTAGTTCTCCTGAATCGCGGGGCCGTCGCCACGTGCGTGAAGAGCTGGGGCGACTCAATTGTGGACCTTTCGTTCGCGAGCGCCCTGCTCTCAGGCCGTGTGCAGGGCTGGCGTGTCCTTGAGGAGGTGGGGACAGCGTCGGATCACCGATACATTCGGTTCGACGTCTCCCCTCCTGCGGGCGCCGCGCCGTTTACACCGGCCCCACGCGAGCCACGTTGGGTGCTTAAGCGAATGGATCGGGAGGTCCTCCTGGAGGCCGCCATCGTACAGGCCTGGGCCTCTGCGCCGGACAGGCCTGTCGACATAGACGATGAGGCGGCGTGGTTCCGGGAGGCCATGACGCGTGTCTGCGACGCGGCTATGCCTAGGGCTCCACCCTATAATCCGAGGCGTCAGGTCTACTGGTGGTCGGCGGACATCGCGAGGCTCCGACAGGCCTCCGTGATCGCTTTCCGCCGGTGGACCAGACTCCGAAGGAGGCGTAGCCGCCCCGCAGATACGGAGCCCCGAGAGGCGGAGCTTCATGCGGGGTACAGGGAGGCCAGAAAGGCCCTCCGAGTGGCCATAAGGCAAGCGAAGGCAGCAGCTCATAAAGAGCTGCTGGAGACGCTGGAGCGGGACCCATGGGGGCGGCCTTACCTTATGGTAAGGGGCAAGCTGCGCCCCCGGGCCCCGCCATTGACCCGGTGTCTCCAGCCGGAGCTGCTCGGAGGAGTCGTTGGCTCCCTGTTCCCAGCGCGGGCGGTGGAACATATTCCACCGCAGATGACTCCGCCACCTAGGTCGCCTATGGCGCCCAGCGTGGATGACGACGACGTGCCTGAGGTCACTTGGGTAGAGCTAGAGCTGGCGGTGTTAAGGCTTAAGGCCAAGAACACCGCCCCGGGACCAGACGGCATTCCAGGCCGAGCGTGGGTCCTAGCTCTGGGCGAAGAAGACGCTCTCAAGCCCCGACTGAGAGGGTTTCTCTGCGCATGTTTGGAGCGAGGCCAGTTTCCGAAGATGTGGAAGACGGGGAAACTGGTCCTCATCTGAAAGGCGGGGCGCCCGGCGGACTCACCGTTTGCCTACAGGCCGATAGTGTTGTCAAGCTCTTTGAAAGAGTGATTGCAAAGCGCCTCGTCGAGCACCTATCCAGAGTAGGGCCTGACCTGGCGGATGGCCAGTATGGCTTCCGCCGGAGGCGCTCCACCGTGGATGCCATCATGCGCGTGGGGACTCTGGTGAAGGACGCCGTCGCTCGGGGCGAGGTGGTGCTGGCGGTGTCACTGGACATCGCCAACGCGTCCCTGTAACAACAGTAACGCAAGCTTTAAATTCAGGGAAAACATTTGTGTACTGTGATGAAATTGGTAAGGGTTTGGGTTGTCATTTAATTAATGAATTGGGTCACTCGGTCATAACTCATTCATTTCCTGGGGCCTGCTATTCTCAAATAATTAATAGAGCACTATGTAGTACACACTGTCCACAATCTACACTAGTGTTTCTTATTGGTAGAAGAGCTAATGCAAATATAAATAATTTCATACACTTTTACAATCAATTAACAAAGTTACAAATTAAACAGGTAATATTTTGTGCATTACCTTACAGTAAATCATTCACAGCTAGTGAAAACAACATTAGATATAATATAAATAGAAAATTACATACCTTGACTACATACAGTAGGACCATAGATTTATTTGACTGTAATTTTGTATTACAGAACAATTTTATTTTGACAATAGATAGTTTTTCACTATCAAAATATTTGCAACGACAGGTTGCGCTCCTATTAGGAAACTTTTTAAATAATACATTAGCCAAACTGGCTATTAACAAAACTCTTATTGAGTTGAACAATACTGACATTACTGACACAGTGGATAATGTTATCCAAAAAAAAACTAAAACATTCGACAACAGATAATAAATCTAGCAAAGTTTCTCACACTATGTCCCACTTTAGCGGCCATAGCCATACGGCTTTTGAGACAGTTCAGTCTCCTATATGTAATTTAAATTCTAAAACTAGTAGATTAAACCTGGTGCATCAAAATGTGGAAGGATTGATAAATGGTAAAGAATTGGAATTGGAGTTGCACATGACCCTGAATAATATTGATATTTTCTGTGTAACTGAACATTGGTTGAAAGACCATCAGGTCATGTTCAACTTCAAAAATCACCAGGTGGCTAGCTCGTTCAGTAGAAAAAATTTGGATCGTGGAGGCTCCCTAATTATTATTAATAAGAATATAAAATTTAAAGAGCGTAAAGACTTAGTAAGCCTCTCTATTGAGCGAGTTATTGAGATAGCTAGTATTGAGTTTGAGCAGTTCATTGTATTAAGCGTATACAGTCCCCCGGCTGCGCCCTTTGCAAGATTTGAAGAAACGATGGAAGAAGCGCTTTTTAAATGCCGTTCCTCCAATAAGGCAATAATAGTTTGTGGAGATTTCAATGTAAATATTTTAGAAAACACTAAAGTGCCAGCAGAGAGAAAAAAAATGTTAAATCTGTTCAAGTCCTTTAATCTTATTAATATGTTTTCAGAAGCTACTCGAATAACTGCACATAGTGCCACTGGTATTGATAATATTTACACGAATATTAATCCAATCAACAAATGTCTTGTGGATGCTGTACACTCGGATCACCGTGGCCAATTAATAACCATTGAAAGAAATAATTGTAAAAATGTTAAAAAAGAAATTAAATTTGTACCGATTAACCAGTACCGTTTAGACGCTTTCAGGGCAAGTATTGTGAGTAAAATACCTGATTTGCCCTTGTACACTTGTGTAGAAGAATCTTACGCAGAACTAACCAACCTGATCGATACTGAGTTTGGGAGAATTTTTACCTCAAAAACATTATCGGTTGGCGGCCGCCCTGTATTCAGTGACTGGGCAACATCGGGGATTTATAGGAGCAGGAGGAGATTGTATGAGCTGTATTCTGAAAAGTCATACAATTTCAACCCTGCTTTTCAGAACTATGTTAAAAATTACTCAAAAGTATTTAAGCGAGCCTGTTCCTTTGCGAAATCAAACTTCATTAGGAAGAAAATAACCAATTCTGTTAATAAAATTAAGACTACTTGGAATATAATAAATTCCGAATGTGGGAAATCTTCATCAACTGTAAGAGATTTCTATTTAAAAATAGAAGATCGCCATGTCACGGAGGATTTGGAGGTTGCGACAGAGTTTGAACATTTCTTCGCAAATATAGCTTCCACTACAACCAAAACTCTTCAGTCGTCTTCCATTTCCGCTGAGGCATTGCTTGTAGAATCAACAAACAGGTGTCAGAACACGTTCGTATTCACGGTTGTTAATAGCAAGGACATCGTTAAAGCGTTTAAAACAATTGATGTTAAAAAGACCGCGGATCTATGGGGATTATCAGTCAAAACTGTGGCAAGTATAATTGATGTCATTGCTCCCCATCTAGCAACTGTGTTTAATGACTGTGTCAACAGTGGTACATTTCCTGATTTAATGAAATATAGCAAAGTCATACCTTTGTTCAAGGCCGGCAGCGCCACAGATCCTTCGAATTTCCGACCCGTTTCTGTGTTGCCAACCTTGAGTAAAGTATTTGAGAAACTAATTCTAGGACAGTTGCTGACCCATTTTGGTGAAAACAAATTGTTTCATGATAAACAGTTTGGGTTTACTAAGGGACGTTCGACTACGGATGCTGGTGTAGAACTGTTAAATTGTATTTACGAAGCCTGGGAGGATAAGCATGATGCTCTAGGTGTCTTCTGTGATCTATCCAAGGCCTTCGATTGCGTTCACCATGACACATTAATCAGGAAATTAGAACATTACGGAATAAGGAACAAGGCTCTCGAGCTTCTGACTTCATATTTGAACAATAGAATTCAGAGGGTCGATGTTAACGGTACATGTTCAGCAGGATCTGTGGTTTCGTTGGGCGTTCCGCAGGGTTCGATACTTGGACCATTTTTATTTCTAATTTACATAAATGACCTTCCCTACTATGTAAGGGACAATAATAGTATTATTTTATTTGCTGACGATACTTCGTTAATTTTCAAAATTAAAAGGCAACACGATAATTATGACGAAGTGAATGGTGCAATCAAAAGAGTGGTCCATTGGTTTAATATAAATAATCTTTGCCTTAATGAGAATAAAACTAAATGTATTAAATTTACTCTGCCTAATGTTGCACAGGTAGAAACCAATGTACAACTCAATGGACAATTGTTGAGCCTTGCGGAATCGACAGTGTTCTTAGGTTTGAGTATTGACGCTAAACTTCAGTGGGGTTCACATATAGAAAAAATAGCTAGTAAATTAAGCTTCCTATGCTGTAAAAAAGATTAGGACTTTAACAGATGTGGATACGGCTAGAATAGTTTATTTCAGCTATTTTCATAGTATTATGAGCTACGGAATTCTCCTTTGGGGTAATTCCGCAGATTTAAACACGATATTTGTCTTGCAAAAGCGAGCTGTGCGAGCTATTTATAATTTGGGCCCAAGAGTCTCCCTCCGAGATAAGTTTAAAGAGATGAATATTCTAACCGTAGTGTCACAATACATTTTCGAGAACTTAATGTATGTCAGGAAAAATATTGCAAAATTTCCAAGACTTTGTGACAGGCACAATATAAATACTAGAAATAAAAGCAATCTTGTAGTTTGTCATAGCAGACTCCATAAAATAAGTAATTCTTTCCAGGGCAACTGTATTCGCTTTTTTAACAAGCTTCCTAATGAAATCCGAGATTTACCTGTTAATAAATTTAAAAATACAGTAAAGAGCAAACTGTGCCAGAAAGGCTATTATAAAATCCAAGAATATTTAAATGATAAACAAGCTTGGAAATGAGCTGTTCGCTCTGCTGTGCTACTCAAGGGTGAATTTCCCGGGACCAAGAATTGCGTGGCATCGATGAAATCGGTACTAAAAATCATAGTTATAATGCTCTAACATTTTTTGCTAGTTAGGTGAAATAGTGATCTATGTGGGGCACTAAATATTCTATTAAATAGGATTATAGGTACTCCAAAAAAAAACAAAATACACCGAAATTTTTCATTGCCGTGTTTGTCCACACGTCACCTACTGTGTCGTGATACCTCATTGATAAAAATCTATTGGTTATTTTTATTAATACCTATTTTTAGTTGATACGTAAATAGTTAAAGTATTGTTAGGAAATACATTTATTCAAATATTTAAACAATACAACGAATGGTTAAAAAAAATACATTTGTCCCA
Source organism: Eilema sororculum (assembly GCA_914829495.1). Taxonomy (NCBI): domain Eukaryota; kingdom Metazoa; phylum Arthropoda; class Insecta; order Lepidoptera; family Erebidae; genus Eilema; species Eilema sororculum. Next base: position 17,854,843 of record OU618550.1, read on the forward strand.
GAACTGCCTGTCATCGCCGTGTTCTAAACATATTTTAGAATATTGTCTTATCTAACGACTTGCGTCCTCCCTTATATGCGCTAAACGTTGCATATTGGTGCCGCCTAAGTGCTCGACGCGGAAGAACGTACACACGTACCTGCGTTTTGGCACCACAGATGTAAGTATACCATTTTTATGTTACTGGACATTTTTTCTTTCATCGCCGTGGATAGGTATAACTTTCTATTTTAATAAGTTATCCTCTTGATTAAACATTCAATAGAATGCCATTTCTCTTGTTTATTTTTGTGAAGTGATTATACTTCGAATAATTATTAGATTTTTTGTTATTTTATATTTTTGTCTTGTTTTTCATTGCCGTGCTTTCATTGCCGTAGTTTCCGTGGTCAAAATTTGCTATGGCAATGAAAAAAAAAACACGGCAATGAAAAAAAAATCATTGCCATGCATTGTAAAACGATTTGGTTTCATTGCTGTGGCCTGATGTTTCATTTCCGTGACTTATGTTATCATCGCCATAGTATGATTAGGTATTACATTATTATAGGTAGCACCAAATACTGACATTAGAGGATTCGAAAACTTTCTACAATAAGATGAAAGATTTGATGAGTTTTTTACTGTACAATCAATTATAATTTATATATATAATATATATAATAAAAAAAAAAAATAAAAAAAAAATATAATTCTCGGGCGGGACTCGAACCCGCAGTCTTTCCCTTACAGGGGAAATGTAAGGGAAAGACTGCGGGTTCGAGTCCCGCCCGAGAAGATTCTTTTTCCCTATGTATTTGATTTGTATAGTTAGCATACTTAATGCTGTTAAAATTCCTTCAATTATAAATAGTTTGATTTTAATAATGGATTGTTTATTTTGCCAAGACTATGAAGAAGAACCTTAACCGGTGTGCGCTGTGATTATTTTGTCTATAGATTTTATAAAAATGTTATTGTTTCGCTTCACATTAAATATTGATACGTAAATTAAAAACTTGTACTTACTATGTATGTTGTTTGCATTTACTTTTGCATAATTAACAAAAGTATACCATATTATTTGTTTTATTCATATTATATGTATTGTAAATTTCTTTTTTGATTGAAAGAATTTAAATACATGATTGGACAATTCTTTGATTCTATTATATTTGTTTAATTGTACCCTACCTACTCCTTTTGCAGATTTTTAACCTATGAAATTTGTAATTATTGTATGTAAGTAGGTATAAGTATTATGTTTTATATGGATTTTCATTGCTGTGGTTGATTCTTTCATTCCCTTGGCATAATTCTTTCATTGCCGTGGACGCTTGTTTCATTGCCGTACACACATGTATCATCGCCGTGGCATGTAATTTTTAATCTTGTATATCTCGTTAGTTTTTTTAGTTATCTGCTAGATATTAAGCGAGAATACATACAGTATCAAAATCTTTAATTAACGCGATGTTGTTTTATTATAACACTTAAGATAAAAAAATCCACGGAAATGAAGATTTTAATGGACTTGTTGAAATTCACCCTCAAGCAAAACATTGTATCTAGACCATAAGTTTTAGGCTAAGTAAATGTTTTGTAAATAGACCAAAAAAAAAAAAAAAGCCCGCTGAGTTTCTTGCCGGAGTCTTCTCAGGTCTGGGCCGCGTTTCGAACCGGTGGTCCGTTTACTAGTATTAGTTAGTATTTAATATTTACTTTATATTGACGTTTTGTAAGTGCCGATTTAATGGTCTATGCAAAATAAATTATTTTTGATTTTGATTTGATTTGATTTAACACCCTGCCCTGGAGCTGCATTAGGGAGGCGCTCGTGTATCACGAGGTGCCTCTCTACCTTCGCCGCATAGTCGGGGCGTATCTGTCGGAGAGAGCAGTCGTCTACCCAAGTGCGACCGGGCTCGGTCGGCGAGAGATGTCGTGCGGTGTTCCGCAGGGATCGGTCCTGGGACCGCTACTGTGGAACATCGGTTACGACTGGGTGCTTCGCGGTGAGCTCGCGGACGGTGCCGCCGTCACGTGTTATGCGGACGACACGCTGGTGACGGCGTGCGGGGCTACATACCGCGAAGCGACCCTGAAGGCCACGACCGCGGTTGCCCAAGTCGTGGAACGGATTCGGCGGCTGGGTCTCGAGGTGGCTCTGCATAAAACCGAGGCCATGTTCTTTCATGGGCCTCGGCGCGTGCCACCGGAGGATTCCAGCCTCATAGTGGGAGACATTTCCATCGGCATCAAGGCCGAGATGAAATACCTGGGGCTCGTACTCGATGGCCGGTGGAACTTCGGGGAGCATCTCCGAAGACTGGCCCCCAAATTGAAGGACACAGCTGCCGCTTTGGGGCGGCTGCTGCCCAACATGAGGGGGCCGGATGACTCCTGCAGGAGACTCTACGCGGGAGTCGTGCGGTCCATGGCCCTATATGGGTGCCCAATATGGGCGGACACCCTGACGGTCCACAATGCGCGTCTGCTGCGTGGACCGCAGCGTGCAATGGCCAGCAGGGCCATTAGGGGGTACCGCACGATATCCTTCGAGGCGGCGAGTCTCCTTGCCGGATCCCTACCGTGGAACCTGGATGCGAGAGCCCTTTCGATGCTATATCGGTATCGTAAGGAGGTGCGGGAGCAGGGACGGGAACCCGAGCCCGAAGAAATTCGGGCCGTGAGGTCTCAGCTCCACAGGGACATGGTAGCGGAATGGGAGCTACGACTTGGGCGACCAAGCGCAGGGCACGCCGTAATAGCGGCGGTAAGACCCATCATGGAGGAGTGGCTAGAGAGGCCACACGGCAGCCTCTCGTGCCGGCTGACGCAGGTGATTACCGGACACGGGTGTTTCGGGAGTTACCTGTGTCGGATCCGGAAGGAGCCAACGTCCGAGTGCCATCACTGTGATGCGAGCGAGGACACAAAGCTGCACACGCTGACCGAGTGCCCGGCGTGGGACACGCCGAGGCGGGTCCTAGTGGCGGCTCTGGGGGTGGGAGTCCTCACACTCACCACATTGCTCACAGCGATGGTAAGATGCGCAAACGCTTGGGGTGCGGCCGCCTCCTTCTGCGAGCAAGTAATGCTCGAGAAGGAGGCGGCCGGTCGGGTCCGGACCAGACTCCGGGCCCGGGAAGCCCGTGCAGAGCGAAGGCGAACCGGACGTCGGAGGTCGCAGAACGACCTCCGTCCTCCATGAGCGCTGGCCTGGGGGTGACCGGTGGAGCCGCCTGTCACCCTAGCAGAAGCAGGCCGCGGCGGCGGCGCAAAGTGCGCCTCCCCGTAACCGGGGCTAGATGGGGACATTTTGGTCCCCACAACCCGAAGGGGGCCATCTCGAAAGAGATGGTCCTGGGTCTGCCGGGGTGCGAGAGATATGCTTTTGGCAATCTCACCTCCGGCAGCCAAGGACCCAAGACGGCGTGCGTTTTAGTCGGTTCGAGTCCGACATAACCGCCTCCACCGGCTCCGTGGGGGTGGTATCCGTGGGGATTTTTCGCACGATAAAAAAAAAAAAAAAAAAAAGACCATTGTGGTAGGTACATTATATCCCCAATGCTGACGTTAGTCATAGGTAATGCAACAAAAATAGAGCTCTCGTCTAGAATCGAGACGATATCGATCCGTTGTCGAGGCGATATGTATGCGCTAACTTCTAACGGTTATCGCCAAAGAAACTGTGCAGCGTTGAAGTTAATGTCAGTCGTACAGTGAATGGCCCATTTTATATTCTTCATTAAGTTTAATATTGTACTTGTACATTATTTGAGTCGTATAGCAGTGCGTCATTAGTCTAACGACATAGGATGGCATTTGACCGTAAATGTGAAATCCTAGGCTCAGCTCCTGATTCGCTTAAAGTTTTTTTTAGATTTAGCATAGAGAAAAGTACAGATACATACATAAAGTCTCTTTGCATAGACGCAAAAACTACTGAACGAATTTTGTTGCGTTTTTTTTCATTAGAAATATCTTTGTTAGAATTAAAAACTGTTGTAAATTTCATTGGAATTGTTTGAACTGCATATAAGACCAAAAATCGAATCAGCTGCGATGAACGTCCTCCACGGAAGCGTAGCTTCCTGATAAGATCATTGATCAAGACAAAGTACGAAATTCACTAGCTTTTGCCCGCGGCTCCGCCCGCGTGGAAATCGGTTATTGCAACCAAGCACAGCCTATGTCCTTTCTCAAGTTCTAATCTACGCCTATACCAAATTTCATTGAAATCGGTTCAGTGCCCTCCATGCAGAATATGATGTGTAGGCGCGAAAGCGTAACAGACTGACATACAGAGTAACTTTCGCATTTATAATATTACTATGGAAAAGGAGACCAAGCATTGTATTGTCAAAAGTTTATGATAGGTATTAGACGACATGCTCCTAAGTGCAATGTCCGTTAGGAGCGTTTGTCCCCAACGACCTAGTCGCTTCTATTGTCGTATTTGAGACAAAAAATAAAACAAGAGTTGTTTTGCTCACACAATAATGTTGTATGAGCGCGTAGTCGCGTTGTTTGCTGTAAGAAAACTATTTAAGTGTCGACTTGTGTAGATAACGATTATGATGTATGGAGTCTATCAAGATTTTTGGTGCCCAATACACCCCGTCTCCCTCTCGAACGCCTCTTAATTACATAAATACATATATACATGCGCTCAAGCCTTTTTCCCTCCGGGGTAGACAGAGACAACAGCTCGCCATTTGACTGTTTCCTTACATATTTCATGAGCTTCCTCTTCTTCTTCTTCCATGCGTAGCTTTTTCAACTTGGAAAATGGGGTCCGCTTTATCAGTCTAACAGCGGATTTGGCTAAACTTCAATATTTACTGTGAAGCTACTGCCATCTAACCTCCATAATCCAAAGGCGATATCGAAGCATTGTAGTTAGACTAGTTGTTGGACTTTTGAGGGCTTCAACTACCCGTAACGACTGCCATCCATAGATAATAATAATAAGTAATTAAATGTAATTTATATGTGTTATACTCGAATAAAAGAAATAATAATAATCCGAACGCCGAGCATTGATTGTTGATGTCACCATTCCTCATGACGAGAATCTCGTGAAAGCTGAGAAAGATAAACAAGTTAAATACTTGGACTTGGCCCACGAGGTTGTCGACATGTGGAATGTTGACTCAGCAATCATTGTACCGATAGTCGTATCAGTCAACGGACTGATAGCAAAGAGCCTCGACCAACATCTAAAGTGGCTCGATTTGGATGGTTGGGTCAAGGGCCAGATGCAGAAAGAAGGCAGTACTCCTTGATACGGCGCGCATCGTGAGGAAGTTCCTCTCTCTGGAGCCCTGACCACCGGTAGCTTGGTCCCTGTACCTACTCGATGCCGGTGGGATACTATTTTTTATATTTTTAAATATGTTTTGTATTTTTTTAGGATATATAAATGTAATTTATATGTGTTATACTCGAATAAAGGAAATAATAATAATAATTTATTCATCAAAAATGAGGGCTGTACATTGTACTAATACTAGTTTTACAATTATGGTCTTAATAGCTAAGTCATATAAGTAAGTACTATAATAATCTCTACATTAGAAGTAGCATATTATAGATGGTTGTATGGCAATTGGGACTCCACGAGTTTCCTCTACTCCCTCCTAATTATTGTTCTTAATAGCTTGTCTAGTTGACAGCAATAGTATCGCTTTTATCACATACTACGGAAAAACATAATGAGGATATCCTACTCCTCTGCCTATCCTATCAAACATAAACAGGCGTGAGTATATGTATGTATGATATTCGGTACATTGGTTTACCAACAATTATTACTGAATGTAAATTTCGACCTCTATAAGCGCCGTAATGGATATGAAGGTCAAAATTAACATTTACTTACATGTGTAAATGATTTCATTTTGAGGTGATAGTAGCCGAAAGAAAAAGCTGATATTTAAATGAAGCTTGTTAAGAGTAGAAACCGTCAAGTAGCCCGGCGTACGAGTGGAATACTGACCTCGTTTTTGAGACACACATGATTTTATTCCCGGGATAGAAATGTTTAGATCGATATCATCATCCTTGCGTACCAATCAAATCCGCTCCTTCACCTCAAAATCTGAGATCCGCTTAAATATGATGTGGTTTGGTTTCTTTCGACTAAATTGGGAACGACTCTCGACCATTGACAGAGTTATTCAGATCGTTCATTTTATTTATTTATTCTTTACTAGCTTTTGCCCGCGGCTCCGTCCGCGTGAATGTCGGTTATCGCGACAAAACATAGCCTATATCCTTTCTCAAGGTCTAATCTACCCCTATACCAAATTTCATCAAAATCGGTTCAGTGGTTTAGGCGTGAAAGCGTAACATATAGACAGACAGATAGACAGAGTTACTTTCGCATTTATAATATTAGTATGGATGCACGAAGTACATAGGCGGACTTAAAGCTGTAGGCATTCTCTGCCAGTCTACCATACGGTGGTGCAGAGCTAGTACGAGGTAGGCGCATATTAATGTGGGATACGTATGGGTCTATGCGGTTAATTTAAATTGTCATTTCGATTGATTTTAGAGATAAATGGCTTACTTATTAAACTTACATAAACAGGCAACCTATGACAGCCAGGAACGACTTTTAACGTGGCCTCCTTAGCATGGAAACGTTCAGATGAAAAACTACTGAGCTATCCTTAGCTTAACCCACTGATCCCTTACAAAAAAGGCCTGGCCTCGAGGTCTTCGATATGGAACATATAGATAGATAGGGATATTAGCCGAAGTAACGTGTTAAAAGAACCCAAGTCAACCATACCTACTGGCTGGTGCATCTACTGACCGTCCGACGAGGCTCTGTAGAAAGTATTTCTGAGTTAGAAGGTCATACATCCCTCCTCCCGAGGAGGGCCAGACCGTAAAGGATGGCCCTGGGTCAGCCGGGGTGCGAGGGATATGTCGAAGACAACCTCACCTCCGGCCCTCAGTCAGCTTGCGGTTTTAGTCGATTCGAGTCCGACATAACCTCCCCTTCCGGCTCCGGCGTGGGAGGTATCCGAGGGGGATTTCCGCACGAAACAAAAAGTAATACAACAGTTCCTTTCACAATGTATTATCTTTGAGTAAGTCTTTAAGAATGAGGACTGCGTGCTTTTCCGACTTCTACGAGTTATAAGACTTTGATATAACCGGAATCTACGTTAAGATCATGCCGAGAAATATTAGTGAAGTCACTATACAAGTCTAGGAAGGTCAAAGATGTACCACACAACTATGCATATACACCTAACAACAGCTGTTTCAAACAGTATAGATTCTAAATTCCGAACTAATTTTGCCAAAGCGCAAACAGCTGATGTCGTTAGGTTCAAGATTTACAGGTGCCACGTGGGACTTTGACGCAGTGTCTAGTGTGTACTGTGTCCACACGTTCATAATACGCTGGACATGTACAATGACGTCATTGTGTACTAATGGACTGGTTGTAAGGAACAAATATTTGCTATCGCAAAAGACCTGATCACTTACTTTTTAACTTCAAACAAATGACATCACAAAACGGTGTGTAATTTTTATTTTTTCAAGAATATTAGCGACCTAAATTACTATTTCTGGATGGATTGAACTAGTTTGGACGTGGGTTTGGTGGCTTAGTGGTCAGCATTCTCCCTGTAAGAGAAGGATCGCGGGTTCAAATACTCACTGGCCAGATCAATTTTTCTCCTTTCTAAATCGATTGAATAATTAGTGTACAAAATGCTGTAAAATTTCATTCATACATCGCTTGTGTTAAGAGTAGGTTTTGTCGATAATTTAATGGTTATGATTTGAACTCGGAACCTCTAGTTACTAGTAGAGTACTCTTTTATTATTAAGATAATTTAAAATTTATTCCCGGCTCACTCAGACTCTGCTACACAATTTTTATTGTAAAGAGCTTGTCTTTCACTTTTTACATAGATATCATTGATTATAGTATAGCTCTTCCATTCATCTCTTCCAAAATTTTTGAGCTGGTTGTTACCTGACTGCCTTCTGATGTCCCAATTCCAAGATAAAAACCTGCGCTGCAGGCTCGTCCGTCAATCCAGATATACGAGTTTGCAGTAAACATTTGCTTTTATTCATAAAGTAAACATACTCAGATATCTACGTTGATTTTTCTCGTATTTTATTCGCCGCCGCACCTTTCATCTGATTACGAGTAAACTTATCAACTTTATTGCTTGCAATGGCCTGAAGGTTAGACATAACACAATTATTGGGACTGGTGCCGCTGCAATCAGGTTAAAGGATTTATTGTATGATTGTACTTTTCCGTTCAAAGTTGCAAAAGCAAAAACGCTAATTGAAGAAATAAATTTAAGGGTTGTTAAGTATTTCTTTCATCATAATTTATCTTCAAATAACTGTTATCGCGATCATACATAGCATGATGTGTTAATCCAGTGTGTCCACTAACACTATGCCAAATTTTATAGAACCCGCTCTAGCCGTTCAGACGTGAAAAAGTATCAAACATACACCCTCACAAACTTTTGTCTATAATATTAATGTGATATAAAAAGTTATCATATTTAGTTTTGAATTTGACTTTGATTATTGTTTCTCTTTCCTTGTTCTGTATCTTCTGGACTTCATCCTAGTTTCTTACCATCTAGTGGAGCAATATCTGTAGACTGTTTTTTTATAGTTTAGCGGTGGTGTTAGCTAGGGCCCCGAAGGTCATGGTGGGGCCCCATACATCTATAAAATTCTAAATCATTGTGAAACAGTGATAGAATGAATTAACGAGCGACTGTAGTTATTACCACGTTATTTATGTATTCGTTGTCGCTTACCAAACGGCATATTTCCGTATTCATGAACGAGCGGCCCTGACTGCCATTGAAGAAATGTTGTGATGTAACATTTTTGTTTGTAGAACTGTTTCTAGTTTAGTATTTAGGTTATGAGGTACTCGTGGCTTAGTGTGTGCCATACGCAGTCGTTACGGGTAGTTGGAGCCGTAAACTGACGACTGATCTAACTACAGGACTATCTATTATATATACAGAACACGTTAATTTAACTTCACCTAGCCTGATGGTAATTTGAAGGCAACCTGTGGTACGTGTCTGTAATGGTGACTCTCTTTACAAAGGTGGCACTCAGCTTGACGGCCTTATCAGATACTTTTTCACGACCCGTTTAATGAACCTGGGACTTTATTTATAAAAGGACACGTCAATTTGACTTCACCTCGCCTGATGGTAAGCTAAAGGCAAAGTCTCGGAAAAGGGGTCATGATCGTAAAAATGTACCATGTTAACAATGGTGGCACTCAGATTGACGGCCTCATTAGATATCTTTTCACGCCCCGCTTAAAGGACCCGGGACTGTAGGAAGAAGGAAACACGTGAGCTAATAAAAAACTTCGATATCGCCAATGCAACGGCTTGTCGAGGTGAGATGGCAGTCGTTTCACAGAAAATATCGAAGTCCCAAGATCTAGGGGATAAAGCGAGACTTCGGTCAATAGATTGTCCACATTTGCGCTTTTGTTATGGTCACCACACCGTTAAGTACCTATATGACGTTCAAGTGAGGGCCGACCACTACACGTAATTAGTTGTTACGGCTCTTAGAATAAACGCCCAGTGCAAACCCTGTCTAATTATATCTCTCAACTAGATTGTGTGCGTCGGTTTTATCTGGAACTAGCTTTTGCCCACGGCTCCGCATGCGTTGATATCGGTTCCCTGCAATTATTCAATTTTTTCTCGCCGTAAAAACCATGCTTGAAACTCAACGAACATTTTAAAAAAAGAATTGACCGAATTAGTCCAGGCGTTGTTGAGTTATACGCTTACCAACTCGTTTAGCGATTCATTTTTATATTCTAGATTATTTTAATTCATATTATAGTTATTTTCTGTAGGAATGCTGTATGGGAGTATGGGGGACATCAAAATTTTTCAGCCAAATCAACCTCATCTGCTAGTTGAAATACCTGCTGACTAGCTCTTCTTCTAACACCGATTGTCTTCTCGGAGTTGGGAGGTCAAACGGCAGACGCTATCATAAAAGACTAACCGTGAGAAGATAATATTGAATTGTTTTCTGTACGCAAAAAAGTTATCCTTGTCAAGACTAAAAGTTCAAACTTAGTAGGTGTTCGATTAAACTCTATCACTACCCTCTATGAAACATAAATTAAAAAATTAAAAAACCCCCGACACTCCCCATCCCTACTCTAACCCCAATAACTTTTAAACAATTCAACCGATTTTCATCAAACATGTCTAAAAACATTCCCACATAAATCACCTTGGAAACAAAAAAATACTAAATTGAAATCACTTCATCCGTTCGGGAGCTATGATGCCACAGACAGACATACACGTCAAACTATAACACCTCTCTCTTTGCGTCGGGTGTTAAAAAGGGTATTTTGACTATTAATCAAATTAACTTATTTAAAATCATATAACGTGCGAATGTGTCAAAGACAATGACAGATTCATTAACTTCATTCAAAAAATCGTTATGCCGCCGGACAGACTATTATGAAAGCAGAATTAATCGATTCTAGTGAGAGTTTGCTTGACACGCGCCATTAATTTTATATTTTGGTGATCTTTTCTCAATCTAAAACTCCTACAATACCATTTTTAAACTTTACATTTACTAATCATCATTATTATACATTTCACCAACAAACATAATATAATTGCGTGGTACTATGATATTGATGGCCAAATAAATCGATCGACAGTTGCCAAAGATCTGTCGGTCAATATAACGTGATGGCAAAGAAGAACAAACTTCTAGATATATTTGAGTCAAATTTTAACACGTTCACTAGAACTCTGAAAGACATCCTCCATAGCAGTTAGGGCTTAAAAAATATTTAAAGATGTCACTAATATACTTCTACCACATTGGAGCTTCATCGTATTTTTGTTATATTGTTTTAACTGTGTACATATGTAGTTATGTTACAATCCAGTACGGATCTGCATTTTATTATTATGGTTTTTAAAAGATTGCAATGTGTTTTGTGCGCCTGAATAAATAAATTTAAATTAGTTGTGATAATGACATGTATATCTTTTTGTAAGCTCCTTCTAATTTCCTTCATACCTACATAAATAGTTTATACTTGAAATAAAAACTTAAATCAGTAAGTAAGAAAATTAGCGAGAATGATTGTTATGTTAAACAACTTTAAATCGTTATATATCCTAAACTATTATTTAAAATGAAAAATGGTAAAAGGAACCTAAACCTGATTTTAAAATACCTATTCAACGACACCCCACTTGACATAGTTCATTGACTTTTTTATTTTTCATTTTGACAATATGGCGTCTGGTTGTCGCTGTGGTGAATTTTAATGACTGTCATGTCTTTAGTGACACTCGCAAGGTTAAGACGAATCGATTGACGTAAGAATTATCAAAATCGGCCTATGCATTTGGTCTCTAGAACGCCACATAGAAACAAACATACATACATACATACATATATACATACATAAATACATAGACTGATAAACACATTACCCTCCTTTGCGTCGCGCAGTCGGGTAAAAAATATACTTTTAGTCCCGATTGCATCGAAAGTTCATAAGTACTTTGGAGCCCATTCCCTCTTAATATGAGATATTACTTAGGTTTATTTAAGACAGTTAACAGTTTTACCTGAAACCCCAAAAGGACTGGCAAAACCAGAACTTCATTCGTAATAGTATGATTACCTAGCCGACCGCATACGAGAACTGCCGATGCATGCAGCACTATATTTCATACTTTATTTGTCAAACGTTCAAAGGCCGCGGTAACCACTTACTATCAGGAGGACCGTGTCTTTCACCTAAGTGGTATAAAAAATGCCGCAATGAATGACGCGTATCTGATGCATACGTCTGCAGTTGTAACTGTACATTATTATTATCAGTTGGAGCATAAGGACCTATTAGTACCCCATGCTTTACCTAGGTGGAGATCCTAGGTGAAGCACGGTGATGTACCCGTCGTATGGGTGTCGTATGAAGTCACCTTCGAAATCATACCTGTATGTGAACTTGCCTTAACTAAAACAGACTAGACTAGACTCCAAATATATTTCAGAAGCGTCGGTACCTTAATGGTTAAGGAGTCGGCCTTACGATCGAGTGGTTCCGGGTTCGATTCCTGGCCATTACACTACTGACGTGAACCCACTCCTAGCACTCTTGTTACTCTTTAGCTTAGTTGGAGAGGTTAGATATTACTAAAATCGGTTGCGTCTTCTTCTTCGTGTCAGTGGCAACAATTTAAATATTTAGCTGCGCCCAGCCCAAAAATTGGTTGCTAATATTCTTCAAATATATTGGTGAGGCCTGAAACATATTATCTGAGTCAATTTCAGATACAGTATTCACCGTATTTAATTTCTAAAACAATATGTCTATTTTGCTTGTAAATTAGCGCCGGTAGAAGCCTTCTGCCGTGCTAATATGATAATTTACATTTAAATATTTAGAATCCTTTATGCAATTAGTTACCTACTGTTTTTAGCAAGCAACAAGGCGCTCTTTCAGTAGTTTTTATGTTTAGAATATCTGCATCTCTTCCATATATCAATAGAAAGAGCTCCACAGTAATTGTTCGACTCCTACCTCATTAATGTAAAGATGTTCAAAACAATAGGGTATTTGACATAGTCGTCGATTCTTCCAAATATTGCTTATATGTTAGCTTGTTCTGAAAACATACTCTCTGCATGATAAAAATATTGTTTAACTAAACTGAATATGACTTTTCAAAATGTTGAATTCCCAAAAAAGTCAAAATATAAACAATCAAATTTAGTTCAAATTCATAACTTTTTCGATTCGTCATTTAGTTATAATTTTTTTTTTTTTAAAGAATATTAGAACCGAAGTTACTAATATTCCCTCTAACCCCTCCAACTAAGCTAAATCGCTTGTGCTAGGAGTGGGTTCACGTCGGTAGTGTAATAGTCAGGATCGAACCCGGGACCTCTCGATCGTAAGGCCGACTCCTTAACCACTAAGCTACCGACGCTTCGAATAAATAAATCACTTTTACTATTCACTATATACGTGTAAACGCAACGTACACCGAGATAAATGCGATATTCTCTTGCACTCCATACACTCCATAAGCGTCGGTAGCCTAATGGTTAAGGAGATTGGCCATTACACTACCGACGTGAACCCACGCCTAACACAAGCAATTTAGCTTAGCTGGAGAGGTTAAAGGGAATATTAGTAATTTTGGTTCTTCTTTAAAAAAAAAAGAAAAAAAAATTGCACTATGCGCTACCGTCGTGTGACGTCACAAGTACGGACGATTTTGTATGGAGCGATTTCGACCGTCTCGAGAAATTGAATTTTCAAAATCAAATAGATGATATAGGTATTTCTCTTGCAACTAAAACAACAAATACTAAAAATAGATTAAAACAAAAATTTAGGGGGTCAAATCGATACTGGTACAGAACCCTTCGTGCACGAGTTTGACTCGCACTTAACCCGTTTTGTATTACTCACTGAGAGACATAACTTCACTAATATATGCAACTAGCCGACCCAGCGAACTTCGTACCGCCAATTTTTTACCACCCGCGTGGCCTCCGATTCCGTTTCCGCTGCACCCTCTACTATAATAAGCATGTATTATACATATAAACCTTCTTCTTGAATTACTGTATCTATTAAAAGAAACCGCATCAAAATCGGTAGCGTACTTTTGAAGATATAAGCTTACATAGGGACATAGGGAAGCGGAAAGCGACTTTGCTTTATAGTGGTGTAAAAACATATTCAATTCAATTCAATTCAAATGCTTTATTGTGAAACATAGGTAGGTACAAAGATGGTCTTTTACATAATTTGATCAGCTATGTTCAGCCATATTGGCATACAATATTTTGTGACAAAATTATTAATAATTAATTACAAATTATCATACATTAAATTTAAATTACACTTATATCATTTCTACCAGTCATGTCATTTCATATATTATTATTTACAGTCATTCTTATCAATATTATTCAAATGTTTGGTCTTCTAAAAATTCATTAATATTGTAGTAACATTTTGCAACTAGCAGCTTGTGCATCTTGTCTTTAAATATATTAATCGTTTTTACATTATATAATAAATATATAACAATATCTTTTGCTTTTTATCACTTGGACTTGAATGAGTTACACTGACCTGCCCTTCGTTCCCAAGGGCGCGTCTGCTTCCCAAATCGATCGTAGACGTTCCTTGGGAACGGGCAGATGGCACCTTATCTTTTGTTTCAAACCTTGTTCATATATCTTGTAGTGTTTCAATAATTCAATATGGCGGTTATTAAGTTTTTGAAGCTATTAAGTACCCTACTAATATTTTGAGTGTTTGTGTGAAGTTATTTATATATTTGTTAAGGTAAAGTATTTTGTTGATTCCCAGTGGAGTAGAATAGGACCTCAGCTCTTCCTCTGGGTGACGTAAAAGGCGACTAAGGGATAGGGCTGTTCTCCATCCGATAGTAAACATACAGCCCGAGACAAAAGGCCCGCTAAACGACAACAGGCTCGCCCGCTATTACATCGTGGGACCATCGGGCGAAACGTGAAGGGGGCCATCTCAAAAGAGATGGTCCTGGGTCTGCCGGGGTGCGAGAGATATGCCTTTGGCAATCTCACCTCCAGCAACCAAGGACCCAAGACGGCGTGCGTTTTAGTCGGTTCGAGTCCGACATAACCACCTCCACCGGCTCCGTGGGGGTGGTATCCGTGGGGATTTATCGCACGATAAAAAAAACTGGCGAAACGTGGGTGCTAATAAACCTCTGCCTACCCCTTCGGGGATTTAAAGACGTGAGTATATGGATGGATGGATAGCGCTCAATAACTTTCGAATTTGTTAACGGATTTGAATGAAATTTGGTACAAGGATAGATTATAATTTACACATAGCCTTACTTTGGGTTTACATAGAGCTTTGTAGAATGTTGTAGATTAATTTTATAGTATGCAGGATTGCTTCTTTTTATTCCTGTAACAATTCCCATGGTGAAAGTGAAATCATGGGCAACAGGTAGCAACTATGACTGTCCAATTTGACTTTTTTTATTTAAAAGAACACGTCAATATTACTTCATCTAGATAAAATTTTTGAAATGGTCTAGATACAATACTTATTTATTAGACTAAGTCCTTTCGGAAAGTTCTGTCCGTTTCCCAAAACACCCGTTCCCAAAACATCCGTTCCCGTCACCATCTTTGCCCAATTAATCTATTTCCCGTTATAAGTGTTTCCCAAAATGTGTTTCATACGATACGTTTTTCTTGATATCCGTTTCCCTCTAATCTAATCCCGAAATGACCGTTCTCATCACCACCTTTTCCTAAATGAACCATTTCCCAAAATGCGCTTCTCCCAAAAGATACGTTTGTCATGATTTAGGATGCGTTATGTTTTAAGCACTGCACTGCATACTATACTGCAAAGTAAATTTCTTGGTTACAATACTTATGGTTTTCAATTTACATTAGAAAATTATCCTTCTGTCTTAATATTTTGTGTTAAATGTAGAGAACATTTATATGGGTTTCTAGGGTGTTTTGACGTATGATAGAAACCCATCAGTATTGACACACACATCAGCATTGATGATGGGAAACGGGTCTTTTGGAATACGGGTGTCATGAGAGACTGTTCTTTTGGCATACGGATGCAATGAGAACCGGGTATTTTGACATACTGATGTGATGGGAAACGGGTATTTTGGCCTACGTTCATTCTAAGAAACTGTTATTTTGGAACGGATGTTTTGGAAAACGGACAGAACTTTCCGAAAGGGACTAAGTAAATGTTTGTAAATAGACCAAAAAAAATGCCCGCTGACTTTCTTGCCGGAGTCTTCTCAGGTTTCGGCCGCGTTTCGAACCGGTGCGGTGGTCCATTTGCTAAACTAGTATTTAATATTTATTTTGTATTGAAGTTTTTGTAAGTGCTAATTTAATGGTCTATGCATAATAAACAATTTGTGATTTTGATTTTGAGTGTAATTGGTAATGGTGACCTTTCCTGAAACAACTTAAGCACCATTAGGCAAGGTGAAGTTCTATTGACGTGCCTTATACATATAAAATTAAAAAAAAAAACATTTACCGTAGAATCCTAAATAATTGGGACAACCACTCAGGCAGGTGATGATACTGAATTAAAAGTATTCGAGTTCCGATCAAACATTTTAGCAAATCGACGTGAGTAATTGCATCGCAAACAATTATTCACATATTATGTGAGTTTTGAGCAAATAACCGGAGAATCGTGTTCACAGCCGATGTGGTTATACCACGAACTCACTACTAAAACCAATTACCACAACCCTGAATAACCAATTTTACTAATAATTATGAAGTAATTTATCACACAATGAACATTGAGTGAAATAGTGTTTTAATTCTTTTCCATTAAATTTTGGTTTTATTTATTTATTTAATTTCCTAAACCTAGACACATATGGGTTCAGAGAATCAATATTGTGTCTAGGTTATGTCTTCAACTTATTGTTTGTATAATGGCACCTTGATGTACATGTATATTTGAAGCAATCTATTTAGATAAAAGTCAATTGATGTTCGTTAGTCTCGCTAAAACTCGAGAACGGCTGTACGGATTTATCTTATCTTGGTCTTGAAATGTTCGTGGAGGTCTAGGGAAGGTTTAAAAGGTGAGAAAAATTCGAATAATTGCCGGGAACCGACATCCACGTGGGCGGAGCCGCGGGCAAAAGCTAGTAAATAATATATATTTTCATTTTTGTAGTTTTGATTTCATATACCTACAAGAAAACTTATGATCTAATACACATGATTCATTGCTCATATTCAGCCAAATATGACATTCAATAGCACATCTTTTTCCGAACTAGATCAGACAACAGTACATTTATACAATACATATTTAACTATCAAGTATTTATCCAATGAATATAAAAATAATATAATTCTGTTTTTTGTGATTTATGTTATTTGTCGAACATATACCGACTAAAACCGCAAGGGTCCATATTGGATTGCATAAAATTGAAAGTCCTAATTTCGAAATGCATAACTGGTTTTAGCATAATCATCTTTTCGCATAACGCTGTTTCGGCATAAAATTTTCACGTATAATTTCTTTCGCATAATTACTTTAGTCATAATCATCTTTAACCATAAAATTATTGAGCATAATGGTTTATCGTATAACGATATTTAAACATAATTTAACTCCTTAAATTTTAATTACATTTCAAACGCACATAATCCATTTATTTTGCTGATTGGAAAACAAATATATCTGAAGAAGCAGGTAAATTTGTATAAAAATAATTAACTCGATGAGTGCGATTCCCTTCTGGCACTTCGCCGGCCGCTGCCGCGGCACGCTCGCTTCGCTCGCTCGGCTCGTGCGTTGTTTGTCATGTTCTAACCTAACCTAACCTACCTAACTTTTATTTAACCTTAACCAAAGTTATTGCAAATATTCCTTATTATTAATCATTAATCAATCAATCAATAATGAATGACATTACATACTTTGATTTATCGTATTTGTTTCATTTATGCGTTAAGATTATTATGACTTTAAAATTTATAGATAACAAAGTTATGGTCAAGACAATTAGGGAAATTGATAATTATGCCAAAGAATACGTTATGCGTAAAGACCATTATGCCAAAAGACCATTATGCGAAGTGACTATTATGCTAAACATTTTATGCCATTCGTCATTAGGATAGAAAATGTTATACGAAAAAAGGGGCACCCAAACCGCAAGCCATCTCGAATCTTCAGATGGATATCTATAAATAACTTTGCTCATATAGATTTCTGTTGAGCCAATCTTCGAGGCCCAAGTTTACCACACCCCTGTGAGCGACATACCTGCTGATAAACGGATGAAGGTCTGGTGCGACTGTTGTCTCGGTGTTGGGAGACCAAACGGTAGTCATTTCCAGAAAGTTGGGCTGGACTGGTGACTTTGAACGTAACTAATAAATCGTTTCAAGCATGATAAGGCTCAGTTTTCGCACTCTAGAGACATAATTCTTACGTCAATCAATTCGTATCGATCAATCGATCTTATGAGTGTTAGAAAAAACATAACAATAATCAAAATTGATGACAATGGCGACAACCAGACGCGAGAAAACATTAAAGTCATTGAATTATCTCAAAGAGTACCCACACATACCATAACAGTCGCGGCCCATTAAAAATCTAGACCAGCTCAATTTTGCGCAATAATGGGTGAGTTACGAATGCAATATTTCCACATTAGAACGTACTTACTAGAAAATATATCACACAGTGTATCTTAGAGTCGAAGAAGAAAGACTTAAGTGTAAAGTTTTTATATTAAACATTCATTGGCAAGTTTGCCGACATTATAGGGCCACACCAAGATCTTCGAAAACACAAGCAAACCTGAGCCAGCTGCTAAACTTGCGGATACACATGAACTTTTTTCCAACTCAGTTGAACTCAGTTTTATAACTGTGATGCGGTGCTGAACTTTGATATTTCCCGTGAAGCGGCTGCCAAGACCTTCACAACCAATTGACGAGTAGTCGGATTTTTAAGAGCTCCAGCTAACCGTCATAGACATATTCGTATGGCAATCGGGACCGCAGATGGGACTGCAGATGAACGGACGAGATTTTACCGCTAGCTTCCCACTAGAAGTTAAGTTATTCAGACAGCTGAGTTGTTCCGGTAAATCACAAATAATTCTTAGGCCCGTATTCTAGAATGACACTCAGACTGAATCTCGATTTATCTGAGGACAGGTTCTACAGGCAATTATGTCAAACTATCAAGCTGTTTATACGATCTGTTCTCAGATAAATCGCGATTCAGACTGAGTGTAATCCTAGAATACGGGCCTTAATCTTAACTTAAACTTGAAAAGAAAAATTAAGTTAGTCAAACGGTCAACAAAATCGTGACCATTGTTTACCGCCAAAATAGTATGACGTCAATGGTTGTCATTGACCCCTTGTTGTGAATATATACTGAGAATGAATAAGTGTATCGCCAGTTTAATGTTATCAAAAGGTTTCCCACATTCGCAGAAATTTAGTTATTATTAAATGCTTAAGTACGCTCTTACATCCAATGTTTACTACATAGTGGGGCCATACTTTAAAGATGTAGAGAAGTATCCATTCCAAGTCAATACTGGGGACACACATGTGGACATACTGGAACCAACATGCCTTGCCTTATTTGTTAACCCAATTTTCCGCCGCAGCCGGAAGGGAAGGTTATGTCGGACTCGATCCGACTAAAACTACACGCCGACTGAGGGTCGTGGTGCTAGGCCGGAGGTGAGGTGGTCATCGACATATCTCTCGCACCCCGGCTGACCCAGGGCCATCCCTTACGGACTGGCCCTCCTCGGGAGATTGAGACCCCAACTTATCTTTAATTCTCATCATTCATAAAAAATCTATCGGCAGATAAGAAAGGTTTGGCTGATTTTTTATAGCATTTTTAATGCTAACTTTAAAGTTCGAAAAAGATCGGAAGAAATGAAATTCTCGATTGAGACTTGAACTCAGGACCTTTCCCTTACAGGGGGAATGCTCTTCCAACTGAGCTGAAATGAATCAAGTGTGGCTCAATAGCTCAGTAAGGCTCTGTAAGGTCGTGAGTTCAAGTCTCACTTGAGCGTTTCATTTTTTCCGATGTTTTTCGAATAAGAAAGGTTTCTAACAATATTTTCAATAAATACCTAATTAAAAAGGAAATCATTCATCCATCCTCTGTTTGTATAATCCGATTGTAAAAAACAAAGAATAGGAAGGGAATTCAACCTTCAGTAATACATAAATTTAAAAAACATAAACATCTAAAATGAAAATAATACTGCTATTGTATAAACAGTGAATATAAATAAATAATAACAAATGAGTTAAAAAATTCTCCTTTCAGACAATGGACAAGTACGTCAGAAGCTGTAGAAAACAATACAATATTCAGAACCATTACGTACGCGGTATACCTCCCGCTATATATCTTGAACCCAAAATGTGTTCTATACACGCAGTTCGCGTTTTTTGGGAGTCTTTTGAGGATATCACGGCCATCACGGGATGCTACGGCGGAGGAGCTCAAATCTACCAATCATCGATTATCCCAAACAATCCGCACGCGCCAGGGCCTCGTCCCTCTCGCGACTTGGGTCCTAGATATACTGTGAGTGGTATATGATATAAATATATAAAGACACACCTCTTTCCATTGGGTAGAGACTACATCTTTCCACTTGCAACAATCCGAGTACATACACCTTTCGTTTCCTATTTATACTGTTGATTGATGGCACTTGGTGGAATTCATTGTTACACATGTTGAGAACACTAATACTTTTTCCAGTGTTATTATCCAAAACCTTTGCTAAATGTAAACTTTTGCCGTAAGGCGAAACCGGTCAGGTTCAATACAATAAATGCTGTGACAAAAGTACAAGAGTGTTCTCAATATGTCGTGTAAGCTTTCGTTTTTTCTATTGTAATGATGGTTTCTCTGATTATCATTCGCCGGGATTGCTGGGGATATGTTTTATAGGATGTACTCGGAATCGCCTGCAATAAGCTCCCGGTAGGTACATAGGCGGTTGGGATAGTTATCATATTTTTGTGCAAAAAAATGGCTAGTCGACAAGTTGCTTTAAAATCCATACTTAATATTATAAATGCGAAAGTAACTCTGTCTGTATGTTACGCTTTCACGCCTAAACCACTGAACGGATTTTGATGAATCCATACTAATATTATAAATCCATACTAATATCCATACTAATATTATAAATGCGAAAGTAACTCTGTCTGTCTGTCTGTCTGTCTGTCTGTATGTTACGCTTTCACGCCTAAACCACTGAACGGATTTTGATGCATCCATAATAATATTATAAATCCATACTAATATCCATACTTCCATACTAATATTATAAATGCGAAAGTAACTCTGTCTGTCTGTCTGTCTGTCTGTCTGTCTGTCTGTCTGTCTGTCTGTATGTTACGCTTTCACGCCTAAACCACTGAACCAATTTTGATGAAATTTGGAATAGGGGTAGATTAGATCTTGAGAAAGGACATAGGCTATGTGTAGTCGCGATAACCGACATCCACGCGGGTGGAGCCGCGGGCAAAAGCTAGTAATATTATAAATGCTAAAGTAACTCGTATGTTTGTCTGTATGTTACGCTTTCACGCCTAAACCACTGAACAGATTTTGATGAAATTTGGCATAAGGGTAGATTAGAGCTTGAGAAAGGACATAGGCTATGTTTGGTTGCGATAACCGACATCCACGCGGGCGGGGCCGCGGGCAAAAGCTAGTTTCTTATAAAAGGTGCTTGGACCACGAGCCTAATGTTTATGTACGTACATATTTGTACATTTTTAAACCATGAACTCTGAAATAATTCTCTGAGCTAAGAATTCTAAATATGTAGATGTAGTATCATGCCTGCAACATTAGTTAGTAGGTAGTGACTAAATGAAAATGTTTAACTGCGACCTTGACTAAGTATTTGATGAATTACGAAGAGCCATTACTGACGCCATTAAACTTGAATAACGGTCTTTAGACAAACAAGCGGGCGATGGGTCTTTTGTTCCTAATTGCTGGCTGAGCTGACCTTGCTACGATCTAAGGAATGTTTGTTATAAAAGTAAGATAGTACCTTGAAGGTGTAGCGGTTGTGAGCGAAGCCGCTGTGCGTGATCGATTTCTGGATCGCACATTGAATTTTTTTGTTAGAAATTCTTAACAGTAGAAGTACAATAGAGTTCGTTCCTTGAAACAAAAGTGTTCGTTCCTCGAAAACAATAGAGTTCGTTCCTTTAAAACAATAGAGTTCGTTCCTTGAAAACAACAGAGTTCGTTCCTTGAAACAATATAGTTCGTTCCTTAAAACATTACAGTTCGTTCCTTGAAAACAATACAGTTCGTTCCTTGAAACAATAGAGTTCGTTCCTTGAAACAATAGAGTTCGTTCCTTGAAACAATATAGTTCGTTTCTTGAAACAATAGAGTTCGTTCCTTGAAAACAATAGAGTTCTTTCCTTGAAATAATAGAGTTTGTTCCTTGAAACAATAGAGTTCGTTCCTTGAAACAATATAGTTCGTTTCTTGAAACAATAGAGTTCGTTCCTTGAAAACAATAGAGTTCGTTCCTTGAAACAATACAGTTCGTTCCTTGAAAACAATTGAGCTCGTTCCTTGAAACAATAGAGTTCGTTCCTTGAAAACTATAGAGTTCGTTCCTTGAAAATATCATAATAATCTTAGCGTTGTTCCCGATTGTATTCAAAGCTTTCACCTTGAAACCTGAGCTCCGCTTAAACCTTCTCATCCTGTTGATTTGACTCATACAGTTTAGGAAGTACGAGTACTGCCGTCAGGCCTCCCAGCCCCGGAAACAACAGTCCCGTCCATTAATCAGCTGGTATCTCCTTGGCTTGGGCCCCGAAGATTGTCGTATCTATGAAAATAGAAATTAAATTTCATGCCTCATCTTTATACTCTATTCAAATATGCTAATTCTTATTCAATTGATTCCAGTATACGTTCGAAAATGTTATTGTTTTGTCGAAAAACACTCAGCTATGACGATAAATGTTGTATTTTGCTCCCGTCATCCATATTCAATGCGCATCGTATTTGTGCTCGTCATATATATAGTGTAATTCTGGAGTGTCAGTGAAAAGTGATTTATCTCGAAAATCATAGTTTTGAGAAAATCCAGTTTGAAGTTTTAAAAAATTGTCACTCATTTTACAGTGAATTAAAATAAAAACATGCTACTGCTATTAATAGACACAATAATAGCGAAGGTTTTTATGCCCGAATTTGAGGATTTATATGTATAGTTTTTTTATAATTTATGAAAATATACAGTTATATCAATAAACACATCAAACATTTATTAAACAATTTCGTGACTATTAATACAAATTAACTTGATTTACTTTACACATTGTCTATAGGTTTCGTGACAAATGGTACAATTTTTTTTCATTCTATTGTTGTGCTCTATACAAATGAAGAAATAGAAAGTGTTGAAATAAATATTATTCATTTAAGAAATAGTGAGTTGTATTGAGCGTTTAATTATAAATTTGTTAGAAAAAACACATTCATATCATTAGACACCTCTAGAGTTTATAAAAATATGATGTGTACTTAGATACAAAGTACGGTTAAGATGATACAACTGAACATATCAACGTGTATATTGATATTACTTAAGTATATAGGTAGTGCTACTAGTGAAATAATAGGCACAAGGTTCCGGGAAGGAGGAACTTATGTTCTATGTCACCCAGTTGCGTAGAATCGTGGACAGCTACTAGTAATGATGTACAATCAATCAATTTGCCCACCGCAGTCCACTGCTGGACATGTCTGTCCCAATGTGCGCCATTTCATCCGATCCTCCGCCTTCCGCATCCAGTCTATCCCAGCCACCTTTTTCAGGTTGTCAGTCCATCTGGCAAGGGGGTATCCTACCTTGCGTTTGCTTTCTCTCGGTCTCCACTTTGGGACTCGTCTGCTCCAACGGCCATCGGTCCTTCGACAGATGTGGCCAACCCATTGCCACTTGAGCTTGCTTATTCTGCGAGCTATGTCGGTAACTTTGATTCTGTGTCGGATGACCTCATTTCGAATTCTATCCTTCAAAGAAACTCCAAGCATAGCTCGCTCCATAGCCCGCTGCGCGACTTTTAGGTTATAGACTAGCCCTACCGTCAGTGTCCACGTTTCGGCACCGTAAGTCATAACAGGTAGGACGCACTGGTCAAAGACTTTTGTTTTCAGGCATTGCGGTAGGGGAGAAGAGAAGACTCGACGTAGTTTGCGAAATGCTGCCCAACGAAGTTCGATCATTCTGGCTAGTTCTTTCTTGAAGTTGTTTTTACCGAGCTGGATTACCTGGCTCAGGTATACATATTTTTGCACAACTTCGTGCGTCACCCCTTCGATGGCAATCGGTTTCGGTGCAACATGTTCGTTGAAAATTATCTTGGTTCTATCCAAGTGTACACCGAAGGCCGGCGCGTCGAGAAAATCATACAAACATGGCACAAATCGCTTCTTTCCAAGCTACCAGCCTTTGGCCTGCCTCCCGGACTGTGCAAATAGGTTGTAAGCTTACTGCAGGGGCACCTTATTCGCGTCTTTATGACGGACGAGCTTCGGAGTTCTTGCAGGTAAATGCTGGCTTGCCGCAGGGTTCTATCTTATCTCCCACTCTCTTTCTTCTGCATATCAATGACATGCTTTCTAACGGTAGCATTCATTGCTATGCAGACGACAGCACCTTTACACGGGAGTTATCACGCACATACTGCGGCCAAGCCGTCTGATATCGCGGAAAAAAGGCAGCTGCTTGTCACTGAGCTGGACCGGATCCTTAACCACATTTCTCAATGGGGCGTTGAGAACCTGGTCGACTTCAATGGCAAGAAGACGTAGGCACGTGTGTTTACAGCAAAGGTATCTTCTTTCCTTCCCCTTCCCACTCTTCAGAGCACGCCACTGCCACTGCAGGATAACCTCAATTTCCTTAGTGTGGATGTTCGCTGCAAACTGAATAACAAAAGCTATATCGAGAGCATCATCAAAACAGCCTCGCGTAAATTCGGAGTCCTGAACAGATTGAGACATTTTTTCACGCTGGAGCAGCGGTGTCTTCTGTACAAGACTCAAATTCGTTCCTGCGTGAAATACGGCTCGCATCTTTGGGATGGCTCAACAAAGTACTTACTAGATGCTCTCGACGGGTTGCAGCGACGTGCGGTCTGCATTATTGTGAATCCTGATTTCACGAACACCCTCGAGCCTTTGCAGATGAGTAGAGTTTGGCAGTATTCTACCGTATATACCATGGTGAATGTTCTGATGAGCTCTTACAATTTAGTCCCAACCTCTCCTTTCCTTCACAGGACAACACATACAGGACTAAGATGCCATCCGTATATGGTGCAGAATATAACTTCTAGAACCAAGCGTTTCAGTAACTCATTCCTATGCCGCACCATTAAGACCTGGAACTCCCTGCCAGCTCACGTGTTTCCTTCCTTCCTTCCTTCTTCCTTCTTCCTATAGTCCCGGGTCCTTTAAGCGGGGCGTGAAATGGCATCTGATGAGGCCGTCAAGCTGAGTGCCACCACTTTTTTTTTTTTTTTTTTTTATCGTGCGAAAAATCCCCACGGATACCACCCCCACGGAGCCGGTGGAGGCGGTTATGTCGGACTATGTTATGCCACCACTGTCAACATGGTACATGGTTACTTCCTCCTTCCTCATGGTCCGAGACTTTGCCTTTAGCTTACCATCAGGTGAGGTGAAGTCAAATTTACGTGTCCCTTATAAAAAAAGCTTATGATCTTTATAATTGAATGCTACATTAATTTACTTTACTTAAATAGCATTATTATTTTCATTTGCATAGAACTTGTATCAAATACTAATAAAATAATGCTAATAAAAATATTACGTATTGAGCGTTTAATTATAAATTTGTTAGAAAAAACACATTCATATCATTAGACACCTCTAGAGTTTATAAAAATATGATGTGTACTTAGATACAAAGTACGGTTAAGATGATACAACTGAACATATCAACGTGTATATTGATATTACTTAAGTATATAGGTAGTGCTACTAGTGAAATAATAGGCACAAGGTTCCGGGAAGGAGGAACTTATGTTCTATGTCACCCAGTTGCGTAGAATCGTGGACAGCTACTAGTAATGATGTACAATCAATCAATTTGCCCACCGCAGTCCACTGCTGGACATGTCTGTCCCAATGTGCGCCATTTCATCCGATCCTCCGCCTTCCGCATCCAGTCTATCCCAGCCACCTTTTTCAGGTTGTCAGTCCATCTGGCAAGGGGGTATCCTACCTTGCGTTTGCTTTCTCTCGGTCTCCACTTTGGGACTCGTCTGCTCCAACGGCCATCGGTCCTTCGACAGATGTGGCCAACCCATTGCCACTTGAGCTTGCTTATTCTGCGAGCTATGTCGGTAACTTTGATTCTGTGTCGGATGACCTCATTTCGAATTCTATCCTTCAAAGAAACTCCAAGCATAGCTCGCTCCATAGCCCGCTGCGCGACTTTTAGGTTATAGACTAGCCCTACCGTCAGTGTCCACGTTTCGGCACCGTAAGTCATAACAGGTAGGACGCACTGGTCAAAGACTTTTGTTTTCAGGCATTGCGGTAGGGGAGAAGAGAAGACTCGACGTAGTTTGCGAAATGCTGCCCAACGAAGTTCGATCATTCTGGCTAGTTCTTTCTTGAAGTTGTTTTTACCGAGCTGGATTACCTGGCTCAGGTATACATATTTTTGCACAACTTCGTGCGTCACCCCTTCGATGGCAATCGGTTTCGGTGCAACATGTTCGTTGAAAATTATCTTGGTTCTATCCAAGTGTACACCGAAGGCCGGCGCGTCGAGAAAATCATACAAACATGGCACAAATCGCTTCTTTCCAAGCTACCAGCCTTTGGCCTGCCTCCCGGACTGTGCAAATAGGTTGTAAGCTTACTGCAGGGGCACCTTATTCGCGTCTTTATGACGGACGAGCTTCGGAGTTCTTGCAGGTAAATGCTGGCTTGCCGCAGGGTTCTATCTTATCTCCCACTCTCTTTCTTCTGCATATCAATGACATGCTTTCTAACGGTAGCATTCATTGCTATGCAGACGACAGCACCTTTACACGGGAGTTATCACGCACATACTGCGGCCAAGCCGTCTGATATCGCGGAAAAAAGGCAGCTGCTTGTCACTGAGCTGGACCGGATCCTTAACCACATTTCTCAATGGGGCGTTGAGAACCTGGTCGACTTCAATGGCAAGAAGACGTAGGCACGTGTGTTTACAGCAAAGGTATCTTCTTTCCTTCCCCTTCCCACTCTTCAGAGCACGCCACTGCCACTGCAGGATAACCTCAATTTCCTTAGTGTGGATGTTCGCTGCAAACTGAATAACAAAAGCTATATCGAGAGCATCATCAAAACAGCCTCGCGTAAATTCGGAGTCCTGAACAGATTGAGACATTTTTTCACGCTGGAGCAGCGGTGTCTTCTGTACAAGACTCAAATTCGTTCCTGCGTGAAATACGGCTCGCATCTTTGGGATGGCTCAACAAAGTACTTACTAGATGCTCTCGACGGGTTGCAGCGACGTGCGGTCTGCATTATTGTGAATCCTGATTTCACGAACACCCTCGAGCCTTTGCAGATGAGTAGAGTTTGGCAGTATTCTACCGTATATACCATGGTGAATGTTCTGATGAGCTCTTACAATTTAGTCCCAACCTCTCCTTTCCTTCACAGGACAACACATACAGGACTAAGATGCCATCCGTATATGGTGCAGAATATAACTTCTAGAACCAAGCGTTTCAGTAACTCATTCCTATGCCGCACCATTAAGACCTGGAACTCCCTGCCAGCTCACGTGTTTCCTTCCTTCCTTCCTTCTTCCTTCTTCCTATAGTCCCGGGTCCTTTAAGCGGGGCGTGAAATGGCATCTGATGAGGCCGTCAAGCTGAGTGCCACCACTTTTTTTTTTTTTTTTTTTTTATCGTGCGAAAAATCCCCACGGATACCACCCCCACGGAGCCGGTGGAGGCGGTTATGTCGGACTATGTTATGCCACCACTGTCAACATGGTACATGGTTACTTCCTCCTTCCTCATGGTCCGAGACTTTGCCTTTAGCTTACCATCAGGTGAGGTGAAGTCAAATTTACGTGTCCCTTATAAAAAAAGCTTATGATCTTTATAATTGAATGCTACATTAATTTACTTTACTTAAATAGCATTATTATTTTCATTTGCATAGAACTTGTATCAAATACTAATAAAATAATGCTAATAAAAATATTACGTATTTTGTGTATAATGATATAACTTACATACCATAAGCATTGTGCGCCGTGAAGAACGTCGAACCGAGACTGGCGATTCGGTCGCATCACTAAACAACGTTATTCCTCTTTCACTTGGGTATTCCTTCTTGTATCATAATATTACCATCCCGTTCACACAGTTCAAGGCGGGAAGGCGATCGCTGGAGGTGTTTGCTGAGAATTTGTATTACTTTTTACTTAAATTTAGATGATGACAATATTTGAATAAGCTTGTGATTTTGGTACAACTATAATTGTATTATTAGACACGTATACCGACATTGTATTTATATTGATACTAATTTAGCTATATCACTCGACACATTGAACGATTGTAATATATCATGGTGTTAATTGATTCTCTAAGAATTGTATCATTTTACACATAACTTTACTAAAATTTATTTGTTTTTTTACGTCATAAATATAATTGTATCACTTTTCACGAACCAATGTATGAGTAAATTTAAAATGTATATTAATGGAAGTGTACTTATATTACAATGCACTAATTCTAATCTATACATCTACATTGTGTTAAACTCGTTAATTCCATTTGTATCATTATACAATTCAGAAATAAAAAACATTGTTTAGTTCAATTTGATATGATTTTAAAAGTATTATTTTACACAATTGAATTGGTGAAAAAACGTTCAGTTATATCATTATGCACCAAATCAACTCGCTCATTTTAAACCCTAGAGATACGGGGATAAGAGCCAAAAATAGATATTTTTTTATAGATCTTCTATATGAAAAAAAATAATAAGTAATATAACTCGAGATGTATCACTTTTCACTGACGCTCCAGAATTATGTTTTATGTACTTGACGTATTTACTAAATACGTCATACTTTGCAGTTGTTTTTTAAAACACGTTTATCAGCTCATTATCGTCTTCTTGGTTCGTTAGTCTTATTCATATCAGAGTTTTTCACCTCTGGAGTCCGTCAATCTATTTTATTCATCCACTAGGCAATGCAGGTAGTTTTTATAAGCATAGTCATCTTACACGTCTAACCGGCACTGGGTCTACCATTTCTAACGGGGCTCTATTTGTTAACCAGGTAGGCATTGGCAAGAGGTCGTCACAATGTAGCTGACTGAGTATCCTAAAATATAAGGGGCAGACAAGCATGCAGTCCTCCTAATGAGAAGTAGTTACCGTGGTAAAATCTTTTCAGGGGGAATCGGGAACAAGGGGAATCAGGGATAACCCCGAGTAAAGCCGTGTACAATACCAGGGGATATCATACTGCTGCTCGAACCAATACGACCTTTAAATCTTGAAGAAAAGAGCTTACTCACTTTTAAAAGGAAGCAACGCACTTGTGACTCCTCTGGTGTCTCCATGGGCGGCCGTCTGCTTGTTTGCCTCCCTATTCCATAAAAACTCCATGTTGTAATAGCTTGAGAAACATTATTATTAACTCTTACATTGTGACCTTAATCTCGACCTGAAACTATTTGAGTTCGAGTAAACATTCAGTTTATCTCAAACATTACAATGTATACATTAATACCTGCACGTAACTGTGAAGATACATAACGTTTTTCTTTGCATAGCAGCGAGACGGTTTGCATACGGCGAGTCTGCGTTATCAGCGATTTGCGAGATGACGTTGATGAGATAACCTGATAACTGTCGCTGGTAACGGATAATGGGATACGCAATTGATACTGATAATATCACTGTTCATTATCTGCTGATTATGATGTGCGTACTATGCCACGGTTCCCGTCGAAGCAGAATCTATACCTCTGCAGGGCTAAGATGCCATCCGTATACGGTGCAGAATATACCTGCTAGAACTAAGCGTTTCAGTGACTCATTGCTATGCCGCACCATTAAGGCCTGGAACTCCCTGCCAGCTCACGTGTTTCCTTCTTCCTAAGTCCCGGGTTCTTAAAGCGGGGCGTGAAAAGGCATCTAATGAGGCCGTCAAGCTGTGTGCCACCACTGTTAACATGGTACATGTTTACGATGGTGACCCTCTTTCCGAGACTTTGACTTTAGCTTACCATCAGGTGAAGTGAAGTCAAATTGACGTGTCCTTAAAAAAATACCCTATTTTTGAACCAACTTTCTTATTTCACATACTTGCATATTATTCACGCGCCCCCCCCCCCCCCCCTCCCCCGAAGAGAGGGTGTATTAACAGTTAACACCCACATTTCATCAACCATGATTTTCGGTCCCACATGCGGCAAGCCTATTGCCGTCTAGCGGGTACTTTATCTTGGGTTTTTTTTTTTATCGTGCCCCGTTTAAAATCCCCACGGATACCGCCCCCACGGAGCCGGTGGAGGCGATTATGTCGGACTCGAACCGACTAAAACGCACACCGTCTTGGGTCCTTGGTTGCCGGAGGTGAGATTGCCGAAAGCATATCTCTCGCAACCCGGCAGACCCCGAACCATCTCTTTCGAGATAGTCCCCTTCGGGTTGTGGGGACCTCGGTGTCCCCAACTAGCCCCGGGCACGGGGAGGCGCACTTTGCGCGGCCGCCGCGGCCTGCTTCTGCTAGGGTGACAGGCGGCTCCACCGGTCACCCCCAGGCCATTGTCTTGGGCTGTATGTGTACTGGCGGATGAAGAACAGTCCTATCCCTTAGTAGGTACTTTTTACGAACAAGCAAGAGACGGGGTGGTCCTATCCTACTCCACCGGCAACATGTCTATCTATTTTACCTTTTTATTTATGGCGGTTTATCGGGTTTTTTGATCGGCCAGTATGTACATGTGCGAACTTGTTGACGTTTATTTACAAAATTTACATGCAGTGCAAGAAATACAGCAGTGTGAACAACTCAAGGCCGTTCTTCGACCGCAGTTATTTTGTATTGAAATGCTTTGTTTGTTTATATAAATACGTCTAGCAATAAATCGTTATGACGCCAAATCGAAATGCAAGATATGAACACAAATAGTCAGAAATACTTCGGGAAAAATTAACTGCTCAAGTGCGACTTGAACCCACGACCACGACGACGACGCCACAAAAAGTCAGCATGAAAGAGTATATAGGTATATATCCTGCTAATATCATAAACTAGATTTTGCTCGCGGCTCCACCCGCGTGGATGTCGGTTATCGCAACCAAACATAGCCTATGTCCTCTCTCAAGGTCTAATCTACCCCTATTCCAAATTTCATCAAAATCGGTCGGATGGTTTAGGCGTAAAAGCGTAACATACAGACAGACAGAGTTACTTTCTCATTTATAATAGTACTAGCTTTTTCCCGCGGCTCTGCCCGCGTGGATGTTGGTTATCGCGACCAAACATAGCCTATGTCCTTTCTCATGGTCTAATCTACCCCTATACCAAATTTCATCAAAATTGGTTCAGTGGTTTAGGCGTGAAAGCGTAACATACAGACAGACAGACAGACAGAGTTACTTTCGCATTTATAATATTAGTATATGGATTCATCAAAATCGGTTCAGTGGTTTAGGCGTGAAAGCGTAACATACAGACAGACAGACAGACAGACAGACAGACAGACAGAGTTACTTTCGCATTTATAATATTAATTTATTTTTTATTAAATATAAAAGTTTTGAACGGAGAACAGAGAGAACGGACCTGGCTGAAATCTAGTAGGTAGATACACGAATATATGGGTCATTCATCAACTCGCGACCATCAAACTCGCGGACGTCCGCGAGTTGGCACATTATTATAGGCTGGAATTACACATATGTACTCAGGTTATTTTTATTTATGGGATAGACTCCCATGAATTGTGAGAATGGGATGAGAATACCACGGGGGCGGAGTCATGGGCAGCTGCTAGAATTAATGTAGTTACTTATAAGCATACCATGTTTAATACATATAACTCACTCTATGTGTGTTCAGGACTATTTTTAGTAAATATTTCAATGTTTACACGAATTTAACCTCGTATGTCATATTACTATTTACGAGTACAATCACTTTGATGCGATGCATTCTAAAGGTTAAGAAACTCATTAAAAAAATTATAATATCGTTATAAAGTAGAAGACGCTGTCGCTAGCGTTTAATCCACTCTCGACCCCTCGACCCCCAATAAATAATGTGTCCACTGGACCCCTAACCATAGTTTACACTCGGCCCCTGGGGGTCGAGAATGGATTTTATTTCACAGTCAAGTTTTGGTTTCCTCTCGACCCCCATTAGTACACTTAGGATGATAAATCATTCATCAGTCTACCCATAAGCCGTTCGTCTGCCGTCTCCCTAGCTGTGACAGGTTAAGGATTGTGGCGTGCTAGGGCGATGGCTCAGCACCCTGCTCACAGCAATGGTCCGCTGCGCGGACGCGTGGGCGGCCGGCGTCTCCTTCAGCGAGCAGGTAATGGTCGTGAAGGAGACGGCGGAGCGGGAGAGGCGGCGCGAGCGAGAAAGACTCGCGGATCGCGCCGCCCGCGCGCGCAGGCAACTCGGGCGTCGGAGGGCACTGACTGACCTCCGTCCCCCATGAGCGCGGGCCTGGGGGTGACGGGTGGAGCCGCCTGTCACCCCAGCAGAAGCAGGCCACGGCGGCGGCGCGCTAAATAGCGCGCCTCCCCATTCCGGGGGCGAGTTAGGGACACCGTTGTTCCCCCTCCTGAGGAGGGCCAGACCGTAAGAGATGGCCCTGGGTCAGCCGGGGTGCGAGGGATATGTCTATGACAACCTCACCTCCGGCCTAGCACCAAGACCCACAGTCGGCGTGCGGTTTTAGTCGGTTCGAGTCCGACATAACTTCCCCTTCCGGCTCCGGCAGGGGGGGTATCCGAGGGGATTTCCGCACGAAAAAAAAAAAAAAAAAAAGGGCGATGGCTCAGCGGCTTGCCAGGGTGAAGGGCTTTCAAATTACGACTTTTATTTTCATTACAATTTTTATTTCCTTTCATGATAGATGGAGGGAATACCTACCACATCGTTAGCTCCAATGAAGAGAAACCCGAGGGGATTTTCACACGGAAAAGTATCGTTATCAGCTCATTGGAGTAATTTAGTATGCAATGGAGATGGTGTTCATAGGTATAGGCAATAATATTGATAGCATCATCCATCCAGAGATATATTAGCATTCACGTATGTTGCTTTTTTTTTTTTAAAAGGACAGTTTAGTTTGCCTATATTGGTGTCAATTTGTCTTCACCTCGCCTAATGGTACGCTAAAAGCAAAGTCTCGGCAGGCCACCATCGTAAAAATGTAACATGTTAACAATGATGGCCTCATCAGATGCCTTTTTACGCCCCGCTTAAAGGACCCGGGACTGTAGGAAGGAGGAAACACGTGAGCTGGCAGGAGTTCCAGGTCTTAATGATGCGGCATAGGAATGATTCACCGAACCGCTTGTTTCTAGAAGGTATGTTTTGCACCGTATGCATGTGACATCTAAGCTTTACACGTGCTGTCCTGTAATAAATAACTACAAAAATTATATGCAATGTTAGGTCACGTAATTACGTAAAAAAAAATCACACTTCAATTTAATTGTTATGTTTATCTGTTTTCTGGAACCCATCTTCTTTTATGATTGTTACTCTTTCACGCAAAAATTACCGAAAGGATCCGACTTAAATTTGGCACAGATATAATATCTTTATATGTATGTAGTTTATGATATTTCTATATGTTTGTATTCATAGATAATACTATTAAATGATTTATTAATTTTCACAAAAATTATTACTTGTACCAAAATAGATCAAACTATCACCACAATACTTCATGCATCTACCTTATACAAAACATATCTCTGCATCACCCTAAGGTTGACTGGTAGAAAATGCCCATGGCATTAAGTCCACCTTTGTGCATTTATTTTGTATCTGTACAAAAAGTTTAAATTAAAAAAAGTGAGCCTTAGTAATTAACTGTACATGCTATTGTTTGATGAATGTTAAATTAGATATTCTCGTAACATTTGCATTTCGTCTGTTCTTTGGACTCTAGACCCGGCGTTATTTCCATCGACCTTTTCTATCTGCGTTCAATACGTAATCAATATAGAAGACAGACAGACATCAATATTGTATTTAAGAGCAATGCAGTTTGCCTATATCTGTGCCAATTCTGTTGTGCACCTAGCTAAATTATCTCTAAAATATTTTAAACTGAATTTTGAAACTTTAAAAAAGAAACAATATTAGAACCGAAGTTACTAATATTCCCTCTAACCCTTCCAACTAAGCTAAATTGCTTGTGCTAGGAGTGGGTTCACGTCGGTAGTGTAATGGACAGGATTCGAACCCAGAACCTCTCGATGGTAAGGCCGGCCCCTTAACCACCAAGCTACCGACGATTTAAACTAAAACACTATTCTTATTAACATTGAAATAGTTATTATAGGAATATCTAGTTATATTTTTGCTGTACCTTCTTATTATATTTGTTATTATACTTACGTTTACACAAAAACTCGTCATAACTGAAGATTCTTTCACACAACTTAGATGAACTACAACAAAACCTATCAAACTAGAATAAAATATCAGAAGAAACCGCCTAAAGTAAAAGAACTGTACCATCTATACATACATACATATACATACAAATAAATAAAATTGGAGTGTCTGTTTGTAATATTAAAATAACCGCTTTCTACTACATGCATATGAATGTATATACGGTACACATACCAAAATATATATTTTTAAATTTTTTGTCTGTCTGTCTGTCTGTCTGTCTGTCTGTTTGTTTTGGCTAATCTCTGGAACGGCTGGACCGATTTGGACGGGACTTTCACTGGCAGATAGCTTATGTAATAAGGAGTAACTTAGGCTAAAAAAAAATGCCAAAAACAAAAAAAAATAAACTGATTTTTTTTATTAAGTACATTCCACGCGGACGAAGTCGCGGGCACAGCTAGTTCTCAAATAAGATAATAGGTATGTGTTATTTATTTGTGTAATATCTGTTACCTATTGTATGGGTACTGGTAGTACGGGGTTTTTTGTCTGGAAGCTCCATGCCATGCATCCTGGTGACGGAGACAGCTTTTTTTTCGTGTTCGTGCAGAAATCCCCACGGATACCTCCCCCGAAGGAGCTGGAAGGGGAGGTTATGTCGGACTGGTCGTGGTCGTGGTGCTAGGCCGGAGGTGAGGTTGTCTTCGACATATCCCACATCGCACCCCGGTTCCCCCCTCAAGATGGAGGAAACGCTGTCACCTACAGCTGACCGAGGCGACAACGGTTGACGACTGCTAAAAGTAATGTATTTCAATGTTATATTCACTCTAGCTGATCCGGCGACCTTCGCACCGCCAATTTTTTCCGCCCACGTAGCGTCCGGTCCCGTTCCCGCTACACCCTCTACTATACTAAGCATATATACATATAAACCTTCTTCTTGAATTACTCTATCTATTAAAAGAAACCGCATCAAAATCTGTAGTGTAGTTTTGAAGTTATAAGCATACATAGGGACGGAGAGACGCGGAAAGCGACTTTGCTTTTTACTATGTAGTGATTTACTAAACTACGGGGTAATTATTATTATTATTTTTTATTTTTTTACACAGAACACGTCAATTTGACTTCACCTCGCCTGATGTTAAGCTAAAGGCAAAGTCTCGGAAAGAGGGTCACCATCGTAAACATTTACCATGTTAACAGTGGTGGCACTCAGCTTGACGGCCTCATTAGATGCCTTTTCACGCCCCGCTTAAAGGACCCGGGACTGTAGGAAGAAGGAAACACGTGAGCTGGCAGGGAGTTCCAGGTCTTAGTGGTGCGGCATAGGAATGTATCACTGAAACGCTTGGTTCTAGCTGGTATACTCTGCACCGTAAATGGATGACATCTTAGCCCTGCACGTGTCGTCCTGTGAAGGAAAGGGGAGGGTGGGACTAATTGGAAGAGCTCGTCAGAACATTCACCATGGTAGAGACGGTAGAAAACTGCCAAAGACGCAACATCTCTACGCATCTGCAAAGGCTCGAGGGTGTTCGTGACCTCAGGATCCCCAATAATGCGGACCGCACGTCGCTGCAACCTGACTTTTCGTAACATACACATAGCCAAGAAGATATTCGTAAGTATACACGGTTGAATGTGAGGGAGGGCAGAGCTGTATACTTATCTCTCATCTCCTACAGTTTTAGATTCATTTTTTGTTCAATTCAATTAACCCAGGAGCCCTAAAACACTTCAGGAGAACCAATATAGTATCCAGAATGATAACAGCCTAGTTTTTATTTCATTACACCAACGCAAACAATCCAGTGAAACGAGGATGAAGTGCGACCCGAATACCACTGGGTAGGCTCGTTGAAAAACTATCGATAATATCGATATTTTCATTTCGATAGAAGTATCGATATTTTAGTTAATATATTTTGATTTAATATATCGATACAAAATATTCAACATTGAAAATTGTATCGAAAATCATACTTACAACAAAAATACTAGAATCAAAGAACCGATCAATGTATTGTTGCAAACTGCCAATGACTGATGACTATTATGCATCAGTATCAAGTCTACAACTTTAACTTCAGATTTACAGGTTTATGAAAATCGTCTGAGGTTTTAGTTGACTCATCATCTCGTATGTCTTTTGAGTCCTCATATGTCGACGTCCAGTTTGCGAAGCCGGTCTATAGCTGCCGGTGTGAGGTCATGTAGCTCACGTATTCATCCAGGGAAACAACGAAGTGGACACTCCTCTGCTAAATCTACTAATGACAGCCTCTGCGGGTGTACGAGGCATTCATGCTGAGATGGTGGCCCATTTAGGTTCGCACGATGAATATTTATATATATTATAGCTACCTAACTACCTATGACATATACATACACATATAATGTACATTGTGCGTATCCTGAATAAATGTTTTTTCTTTCTTTCTTCTTTCTGTGCTCTGTGGCGTGGCGGTACTTAGTGCACGCGACTGCCAAATGCGACTGTACGCAGTGCAAATATTTGTATGCATGAATATGGCTATTTTCATTGGTCTGGATGTATCTATGTATATTATGTATGTATTTACAAAAATAAGCATATAAGTATGTTTATCCGCATTCTAGATTCCATAACACAAGCTAGTTAAGCTTCCCATGGGTCTAGATAGCGTTGTGTGGAATGTTGTGGAATATTTATTTATTACTAATGTATCGATTTGGTTTCTTGTGCTATTGACGTCGATACTGTTACTTTATTAAACATCAATATATCGATATATCGATATTTCACTGACTTCATGCATCCCTACCTAGGTGCTGTTACGTTAGCAAGCTATCGTCTAGCCACGTCTAATCCCGTATAATCCCATTTGGCGTTCCATATTCTGATTGTTTCTTATTGCTGACGTAGTTATTTGCTCATAATACTCGTATCTAGATTGCGTATTTTGCTGCCGAGAAATCAACAGAATTCAGCCGTACACTAATGAATGAGGACGGTGTCACGTATTTTGTGAAAATATGGAACTATTAACCTATTTAAGTATATTATTTGTTAATTGTATGTATATTTACTATTTATACTTACCGTGCTAGATTGAACTTAGAACAATATTTCGAGCACCTTCCTTGACAAATCTCTGCATCACCCTGAAAAGGTTGACTGGCAGAAAGTCCACCTTTGTACATCAATTTTTATTTGGGAAAAAAGTTAAGAAACACAAAAAAAAACAAATAAACTATGCTATCTATTACTATCTGACTAACTAGTGGTCCGATTTCGTTATTTAACTTTTAAAATGACTTTCTAAACT
Source organism: Eilema sororculum (assembly GCA_914829495.1). Taxonomy (NCBI): domain Eukaryota; kingdom Metazoa; phylum Arthropoda; class Insecta; order Lepidoptera; family Erebidae; genus Eilema; species Eilema sororculum. The sequence goes on from OU618550.1 coordinate 17,892,497, forward strand.
GAAAGCTAAAAGACACATCAAGATTGTTTTTTTTTTATAAAAGGACACGTCAATTTGACTTCAACTCGCCTGATGGTAAGTTAAAGGCAGAGTTAGTACCAAAAGTTAGAACCAAATGGACTATAGGTAATTATTTTGTAAGTTTAGTACATTTTAGGCTGGTTTTATCGTCACGCCGCTAGGCGCGCCGTTGAGCAGCGCGCTGTTAACAGCACGCGTTTGAACAGCGGTGCACTATAAAACGAGATTAGTAGCACGCGTTCCGCTGCTGTGAGACAGTCGTGTACAATATTATGAAGGTTAATGCGAGTCGAGTACTGGCTATTTACTTTTTATGGAAAAGAAGGCAACGGCGAAAAAGAGTAGTTCCAATTCCTTTCCAATTTCTTCCCAGGCTTTATTTTTTGCATCCTTATTTTTGTATAATTCATCGGCCGGGTCCCATAAACACCTTCTGGATAGAACTTCCTCGATTACTCATCCTGTATCGATGTAATTCATTTCTTACACAATTATACCTACGGCGCGTCTCAACAACGTCACACTAAAACGCACACTGGCCGTAGAAGCGAATGAGCAGCGCGCGTTTGAACAGCGCCGTCGAACATCGCGCGTTTATTAAACAACAACGCAACACAAAAACGCATCTTCTACTCCCATATATCTCTGAACGCGCGCGCTCCAACGGCGCTGCCGAAACGCGTAACGATAAAACCAGCCTTACCACATGTCTTGGACATCCGCGTAGGTCATTTGCGTCGCTAGGGCCGCGAAGTGTTTAGAGGGCCACATAGCTACTGTCAGGTGGGCCGTGTGTTTGTGTACTATATTAGTATTATAAATATACCACGTGCGTTATTTAACACACATGACGTTTATTAATAATAGTAACTGGTGAGCACAACAATTACATAAGTTGTTACGTACTATTTATGAGAATACCGGATTTTATCCGGATTATTTCAGCCGTTTATACGTGAAGTAAAACATACAATTTGTCTCATCAGCCAATGGAGGTAAAGACGCAAGTATAAGTTCTCGAGGAGGGCCAGACCGTAAGGGATGGCCCTGGGTCAGTCGGGGTGCGAGGGATAATATCCCGATTCGACATATTATGTCGAAGACAACCTCACCTCCGGCCTAGCACTACGACCCTCAGTCGATGTGCGGTTTTAGTCGATTCAAGTCCCACATAATGTTATGTGGGACTTGAATCGACTAAATTCCCCTTCCGGTTCCGGCGGGGGAGGTATCCGAGGGGATTTCCGCATGCTTTTTTTAGCTTAGATTTTGCATAGCCTATGTCCTTTCTCAAGGTCTAATCTACCCAAATTTCATCAAAATCTGTTCAGTGGTTTAGGCGTGAAAGTGTAACATACAGACAGATAGACAGACAGACAGAGTTCCTTTCACATTTACAATATAAGTATGGATATCCTGCTAATATCATAAAATATTAAGGCCCTCTATTCCTGCAAAAGTAGGCATTTATAGCGATCCCGGCCGCTCGTAAAATATTACGCGCGAACGCAGTGACGGTGAACTCGGTGATGACCCCGCCAGCGTCACAGTATAGAAATATGCAGTAGGAAAACTTGATTTGACTTAGAAAATTAAATGCAGTTTTTTTAGCTTTATTTAGTTATATGATTATATATATAAATATATATATATATTTATATATATGTATGTAACTGTATGAGTTTGAGAACTGTTTGTTCTATGTGTTTAGTTGCTTGGGCGAAAAAAACTGACATTATAATAATAATAATGCTTGTAATTTTACAAACATTTGTTTGAATTGATGCTAACGGTTACTTTATATAATCGCACCGTTCGCCGTCGACAGGGCAGTTAAATACCTAAAGTTAACGAGATTAACAACTTTTTTCGTGCGGAAATCCCCTCGGATACCCCCCTGCCGGAGCCAGAAGGGGAGGTTATGTCGGACTCGAACCGACTTTTTAGTCGGTTCGAGTCCGACTGTGGGCACGCCGCCTGTGGGTCGTGGTGCTAGTTTTTATGAAGTATTTATATAAATTTACACTGTACCTTCTTTTTTTCGTGCGGAAATCCCCTCGAATACCTCCCCTGCCGGAGCCGGAAGGGGAGGTTATGTCGGACTCGAACCGACTTTTTAGTCGGTTCGAGTCCGACTGTGGGCACGCCGACTGTGGGTCGTGGTGCTAGGCCTGAGGTGAGGTTGTCATCGAAATATCCCTCGCACCCCGGCTGACCCAAGGCCAGTAATTCTCCTGGGTCTGCTGGGGTGCGAGAGATATGCTTTCGGCAATCTCACCTCCGGCAACCAAGGACCCAAGACGGCGTGCGTTTTAGTCGGTTTGAGTCCGACATAACCGCCTCCACCGGCTCCGTGGGGGTGGTATCCACGAGGATTTTGCGCACGATAAATAAAGGCCAATAATTAAACTAACCTACCTAAATATTAAAATTATTCTATCCTAAACTAAAACTAAATTTATATTTATTTACACACACACAAATTATATACAATGTACGAATATTGTAGGTACTAGGTACCCCTGTACTGATATAGATAAAATATGAATTATAGAAAATCGTAAGTAGCATCTTCAGTAGTAATACTGATATTCTTATACTATGGCGCTATGAGCGTAATATTTAGGTATGATAATTTTTTAAATTACCAATCGGAGTTAGAAATTTAGTTTATGACTTTGCACGACTTCTTTAGCTTGCGTTGTTTATTGCCCATATTGAATGACTTGCAACAATTTATTATAAATACGTAAAACCGATTGATTGGTGCACGAAACTGTCGCGCAAAAACTGGCACAGGTCCTACTTCGGTAAGCGCCAGCGCGAGACTGGCGCAACTTTTCGGGCCTCAGCGGCGCGAGCACTCGCGAATTTAGTAGGTATTTAAATATAACTTTAAAAAATATTTCATAATATAGTCAAAATCTGCGAAAATGTCTAGACGTATGTAGTGGCTTTAGTTTAGTACAAAAATTTTATAGAAAGCATAAGTAATTTAGTCATAATATTCAAAAAAAAATAACGAAAAGGGGTAACTTTGGGATTTTTTTCTATCGAGTGAAGTTCATCAGATCTGGTAACTGAATGCGAATTTGACTAGACTGGATCCTTAACTAATATATATCTTTATCTTTTCGAAATTTAAAACGCTTTTTCCTATGATTCAAATGCTTTTAAAAAACTCAAAATGCGGCCTACCTGGCCTTAAAGTTTTGAACACGTTTAGACAGAACGTATCTGAAATCTAGTACAGGAATATATTTATAAGATAAGAAATGAAATTTGAATCACATCGGGCGTGTCTCGGTAGCCGAGTTGGTCAAGGCATTCCCCCTGTAAGGGAAAGATCGCGGGTTCGAGTCCCGCCCGAGAAGATTCTTTTTCCGACATCTGAGCTTTTATGTACTACCTATGTATCATGGTGTCGGCTATTAGTCTGTTTAACTGATATACCAGATGATACAATATCATTATAGCGTATTAGTGACTGTGCAAGTATTGTCATACTAATAATTATGAGAACTGGTTCGACTCTAATGTGGTTCCTATGTTTTAGGTATCTGTGTTATAGTTTTAGCTATTATACTGTTGTAACTGGTGAGACACCAGGGTTGTATTATATGGGTGAATTTCAACATCTATGAATTTTTAGCTAATTTTGGTGATTTTTTTTATTTCTAGATATTTAGGTAATCTCTTTCAATATTTAGCTAGAAATACCTATTTAGATGCCTATTTTACTTGAATAGTCAATTAGCCCTGGGAATTACTTGTTTATTTTATACACCTGAATTGCCAATACACCGAAATTGGTGTCAAACACCAAAATTGCATATCAACTTATTTTTATTTTTTATTTATTGTTACTTATACTATTTCTTTGTTTTTTTTTTAGAATTTGGCACTTAATAGGTACATATAACCCTTAATTTTCACCCTTTTATCACCAACTTCATTTTTATATGGCAAAACCGTTTTAGTTCTTAGCAGTATCAGTATAAAAGCAAAACATTTGATTGTTTAGAAGCAAGGATTATATTTTACTCTAATGGCGCCAATATTATCGACGAACTTATTCAAGATTGCTGGGAAAAGATTTAGGCAGTTATTCTCAAAGTGGGAGAGGTGGTACTCGGTATGCCTAAGGGTGGACGGAAGATAGGCCATGGACACTTGGTAGTGACAAGACAAGTTGGTAGTGTGATGTCTATTTCTGAACTTACAAGAGTCCTTCAACTAAGTTTCTCACGCGGTGAGCTGATGGGCATTGCGGTTCAAAAGGGTTCCAGAGGTTTACACCATCCGGGACCTATACCACGATTCTGATTTCGTTGTTCGCTGTTGGCAATATCAGAATCTTCCTTATCACTGTCGGGGTACATCTAGGATCGGTCCTTAGGCCATTCCCAATCAGCGTGGTATTTTGGTCGGATAGCATCAGACAATCACTCCATAACTGCCCATGTATGCTGTTAATATCGGTGGTGGACGCCGATAGATTGGTGCAACATGTGAGGAGCTTGAGGACGGTAGAGGTCAGAAGCCTTCTGTGGAGAAGATTGAGTACCTTTTACACGATAGCAAAGTGCTAGCTGCTGGAGCAACATAAGCAGGAGTTGAGTGTCTCCACATCTTCGACGTCATCGCTTTGTTGCGTGGAGTCACGTGCAAAAGATTGCACGAGGCACTCTTGCATCTACGGTAGCTTTCATGTAAGTGAGAAAGCAGAGGAAGAAAAGCCAAATGATGTTGACAGTGGAGAGGAGGGAAGAAGGGTGGGCAGGTTTTAACGGTGTAGGCTTGGTAGTAAAGAGTGAGGCCGCCTTTCACACCAGTAGAAGCAGGTGACGGAAAGAGCGCACGATGCTCCACCACACCGGCCTATCCCTACTGCGGTATCAGCTGACTTCACCCAACTACTCGCCTGTCTGCTGTATGGGTAGTTCATATGCTAATGGTTAATCTGAGAGAAAATTAGGAAAGCTTCCGAACAACCCTCAACAGCCAACAACCTCTTTCCCACCTAGGGAGAGAGGCGGTGCTCTCTCCATTGCCCAGAGTATACCACGTAGAGGCTTCCTGACCTAGTAGCCCGTCGGACTACGTAGGAGCTTAATCAAATAACTATGAAAACAAATTTTGGTGTAAATATACAATTTTGATGATTAGTAAAACCCCACCAAATTCACCAAAATTGCTCCACCAAAATTAGTTTCACGTCTAAAAAAATTATTTATAAAAATACTATTTAGAATATAGTGGTTACATTACCAAAATTTAATACACATACTGAACCTGTACACTATACTTAAATATTAAAACATACAATGAGAATGAAACGGTTTTAATAATCAACACAAAAATTACAATATTTTTGTCAGAGGATTATGAAACGACCTACTTACGTGTTTGGCAGAAAAACGAAACGGGACTGGCGACAACTGGCACTGGTGCTCATTAACACCCAACTGAACGTTTCCAATGATGATAGTGTCGTCCTTATAGGTACTTTCAATACGACTCCTTCGATGTTTTTATAAATCCCACCAAAATTTTACATTTGCCGCGGACGCATCTTATAAATTATTTTTAAGATAAAGTATAGTACTAAATACTACGAATGACATTATCGAAGATAGCTAAAATAATGCCGAATCGAATTATTATTAAGTATACTCAGTAAACTAATGAAGTTTTGATTAAACTGTGATCATTCCCAAGAAAACAGGTTGTGGACGCGCCACCAAGCTTAGAATTTAGGTGAAAATAAATTTATTACACACTCACAAAAATAGTTTCAATAATATAATTTATACGTGCATATAGAGCAAAACGATATCTTTCTTACAAAAAATAATCATTACTATATGTTAACTTTAAGGTATGATTTTCAGTCACGCCGCGAAAATTTTACGTTTGAGAAATTCACCCATATTGTAATGTTTGGCTACGAGTCTGGTGTACGATTTTTTTTTTTTTTTTACACAGGACACGTCAATTTGACTTCACCTCGCCTGATGTTAAGCTAAAGGCAAAGTCTCGGAAAGAGGGTCACCATCGTAAACATTTACCATGTTAACAGTGGTGGCACTCAGCTTGACGGCCTCATTAGATGCCTTTTCACGCCCCGCTTAAAGGACCCGGGACTGTAGGAAGAAGGAAACACGTGAACTGGCAGGGAATTCCAGGTCTTAGTGGTGCGGCATAGGAATGAATCACTGAAACGCTTGGTTCTAGCAGGTATACTCTGCACCGTAAATGGATGACATCTTAGCCCTGCACGTGTCGTCCTGTGAAGGAAAGGGGAGGGTGGGACTAATTGGAAGAGCTCGTCAGAACATTCACCATGGTAGAGACGGTAGAAAACTGCCAAAGACGCAACATCTCTACGCATCTGCAAAGGCTCGAGGGTGTTCGTGACCTCAGGTGAACTGAAGTGAAATAATAATTATGTTGTGGTTGGAAGGCAGACAGGTTTTCTTGTTAGTTCTTTCCTATCTATAAAAGCCTTTTGGAACTGACGTAGTATAACAGAATAAAAGAGTGATAAAACAGAATTGGATTTATTGTTTAATTTCCTTTGTTCAAATACATAATAATTACAAATGGCATCCTGTTTATAGGTATATATAGTAATTTATATGCTTACATATACGTTTACCTCTAATTTTACCCCCCCCCCCCCCCCCAATCTAAAACGCGCGAATTGGCGGTAAAAAAATAAATTAAAATCGAAAAATACTAACTCGCGAGTTCCGGATTATTAGCGAGTTGATGAAGGACCCATCCATTGTTACAAATGTGTCACGTCATAGGTGACAAATAGCTGGATGTGATCGTTTTTTTTAGTTTTTTATTTCTAAAACACATACAATTATACATTATATTATATTCTACATACCGCACAAACCATCTGGGGTTTAACAGCGGTTTAGGACACATTTACAATTTTTTTTATTTAGTGCGTGTCGGGTTTCGGTGGGCAGACCATTTAATATACATGGCAACATGTATTCCCACGTCCATTGGTATGTTTATGGCTATACGATTAGGTTTGGATATTTTGTAGTTAAATTGATATCAGACCGCAACTGGGAAATAACTCAGCGAATGAATGAATGAATAGTAATTATTATTTCTAGAAAAATTGACAACTTCCACTGGATTTTATTAAACCCATTACTCATATTTGACTATTTGTTCGACGTGGTGATCGAACGTTTACCTGCTACGTCAGAGGTCATAGATCTTTCTACAACAGGAAAAAGTAATTAAACGTTTTTTACCTATTCTAGAGCACGTAGTGCAAGCTATGACTTAGTTGACGACTGCTTTTCCAAAAGCAACGTACGAGTCATAAGCAAACCTACCTTTATACGCCCAAATAATTATATAGAAGTAATACCAAACACTTCCAAATACAAAAGGTCCTGTAGACAGCAATAGCCTCACCCCTTCTTACACGTCCCAAATAATGTAACAGATAAAATATGGCACTATTACTGGTATTACTAGCATCTGCCTCTTTCTTATATAACATCTCGTAAAGTGAACGTAAAATTATGCTAAAGATATACGTATTTTAGTACCGATACCTGGAACGCGCCCCACGAATCTTGTATAAATTTGAATAAAGAACGAGTGGCCAGCGGTGTACCCTTCGCATGTAAAGTAACTGTTTAACACACGAAAAGCGCTATTATTAACTTAATGTAAAGCTGCGTTTTTGGTTTACAGTTACTATGTATATAATAAACATTATTATTACTAGGTATATCAAAAATGGAATTAATTGTATGCTATAAATATTATTTCAGAGAAAAATGAAATGAATGAATTTTTTTATAGCATTTTATTATGCTAACTGTTAAGTTCGAAAAACATTGGAAAAAATGAAATGCTCAAGTGAGACTCGAACTCACGATCTTTCGCTTACAGGGCGACTGCTCTGCCAACTGAGCTATTGAGTAGGTTTACAGGCTACTTGACCCACGACCTTTCCCTTATGGGGAGAATGCTGACATTCGATGTATTTAAATTTTAAAGTTAGCATAATAAATGCTATAAAAATACATTCAATTACTATTAAAAATAAAATCCCAAGATACGTATACTTTTTAGCAAAATACTAGTATTTTGTAGGGAACGGCCCATAAAAAAATATGTTCCGCAGATCCTACAACGGGAATCAACGCTAAGATTATTATAATGAAAATAGTTTATTTTGTCTATGGATATTTCTAAATAGTCTGTGCTATGGACTCCGCTACCACTTTTATTATCTGTGTTTGAGAGTTGGTGCCAATTCTGTTTCTCGTCTCGTTATCTCTAGTGTTCATTCGAATTTTATAAACTTTATTATGTCATTAAATATATAGAACTAGATATGTTAAGCTTACACTTTGTGGCCAACATTGAAAGTTTTAAACTATTTTTTTTACATAAACTCATACACTCACGCTTATAAATCCCCAAGGGGTTAAGCAGATATGTATTAACACCCATATTCACCAGCTATGATTTTTTTTTTAAAAATTCAACGATTTTTAATTAAGATTAGAGAGATTTCTAACAGCAGAATCGGCGCCATTGTAGTTTTAAAATTGGAAAGTGCGTAGCTTCAATCAAAACAATGTTTGATTGGATTACAAAACGAAAATAAAAATTCTAATTCTGCGAACTATTTTCAATATTGACGTGTTTATATTCGCTATTATCAGCTTCGGACGTTGAAGGAAACATTGTGAGAAGAACCATATGTTTATGACTGAACTAAAACTTACACACTGACTCATTTCGTGTGTAAAATCGGATATCTTTTCTAAATTCGATGAAGAATTGTTTAACATTCCTGTCGAGTGAGTACGAGCACTCATCATCATGATGAAGCTGTTCCCAGTTCTATCTCATTTGAGGCTCTCATCTCGGATCCTGGTCAGGTTATCTTCAGAAATGACAAACTTATGACGCACCATTAAGACCTGGAACTCGCTGCCACCTCACGTGTTTCCTTCTTCCTACAGTGCCGGGTCCTATAAGTGGGGTGTGAAAAGGCATCTGATGAGGCCGTCAAGCTGAGTGCCACCACTGTTAACATGGTACATCGTCATGTTTACGATGATGAAAGAGGGTCACCCTCTTTCCGAGATGACCCTCTTTTATCCATCCTATGTGTCCATCCCTATACTTACCAAATTTCATTAAAATCGGTTCCGTGGTTTAGGCGTTAAAGTACGACAGACAGACAGGCAGAGTAACTTTCACATAAATGAGCCTCCCAACATTGGGAGAGGCTTATGTCCAGCAGTGGACTGCCATAGACTAATTCATTGAATTGGATATTCATTAGTTCGAATACATCGGGAAAAATGATGAATCACTTCAAATTTCCCTTCTGTTTATATCCGTCTTTCGTCGTGATTCAGGTGTGGCTCAATAGCTCAGTTGGAAGAGCATTGCCCTTGTAAGGGAAAGGTTGTGAATTCACTTGAGCATTTCATTTTTCCTGCTGTATTCGAATTTAAAAGTTAAAACGTCGGTAGCTTAGTGGTTATGGAGTCGGCCTTACGATCGAGAGGTCCCGGGTTCGATCCTGGCCATTACACTACCGACGTGAACCCGCTCCTAGCACAAGCAATTTAGCTTAGTTGGAGTGGTTAGAGCACGAAGGACAGAATATGATTAAGTAACGGAGATGCCCCATAGATATTTCTCCTAATAAAAACGCGTCGCCGAATGCGGGTGGGAAGAGAGACGCGCGGGGTGTCAAAAGTCGAAGGACTTCATAGGTATAATGTTCCTACCGAATGAGTCCATTTGACGTTTGGATGGCACGCGACTTTATTGCCTTGCAACAACTCCGCTATCATTTCCTTCTCTATGGGTTAGAGGGAATATTAGTAACTTCGGTTCAAATATTCTTTAAAAAAAAAGTTAGCTTATTAAATGCTTTATAATATCATTCAAATAATCAATAGTTTATACTTAGCAACCTATCTCTAAGTACTACTTACTAGAATGGCGTCCAGTCATTGACCACCAGCCCTGATTCACTGCAGGAAACATAGGTACCAATACTCTCCTAATGTGTCATCAATTCAATGAGACAATGCACTACGTGTAGGAACCTAATTTATTCATCTACCTATACGAAAGTCATACCCGCTATTTGTATACGTTTAAAACAGACCACAATTCTTATTTACCATTTTTGTTAGAGGTTAGAGGGATTTGATCATTCAAGTCATAACAGACATAACGGGATGTATGTTTTTCGGTTTATAGTCGGTTCGATTACCGGGTGTGTCAAGCGAGTTTTCGATAATCTTTGAATGCAATTTTGTTGCTTTTTAAAAATGAAGGAATGTTTCCTTTGAGTGAAATTCTCTACCTCCAGTATTTCGAGTACTTGCCTTCTAGGGGGCATGACAATCTTCCACCTTGTATAATGATATTAGCTTACTTACGTATAAACCTCTTTCGACTAATCCTCTGAAACCTCGCAGATCGTCAGATCGTGCCGACAACCTTATTTAAAAAATCTTACAAAGTATTCTTTTTTTTATATAGGACACGTGAATTTGACTTTACTTCGCCTGATGTTGCGCAAAGGCAAAGTCCCGGAAAGAGGGTCACCATCGTAAACATGTACCATGTTTACAGTGGCCTCATTAGATGCCTTTTCATAAAAAAGGAAGCTCGTGAACTAAGTAAGTATCTATAATATGTAATGACAGAAGCAGGCAGGCTCTTACCTTGTCTCTGCCTACTTCATAGGGAGAAAAGTGAAATTGTATAGTTATCTATACTAACTTCTTTGTACACTTACGTCATAGTTATTACGAAGTGTGCACCTTATGAAACCACGCATAACTTCACAGCTAATCATTTCGCGGTACTAATGAAGTCATACGACCTTTTTCTTTCACTTCCAATTAAAATGACAATGTCGAGTCGAATGAAGCCTTACGTCTTCGTAAGAGTTTAAATTTAGAATTTATTTCACTCCTCGCCTATATTTTCTTGCCTATAACATGCATCGTAATCGTACTGGCTAAGGAACGCCATTTGAACCTTCCAATAAAATATTGGCGGGCTTTGATTAACTTACTTTTTTATTCTACATAGATACTACATACATCAAATACATAAAGCTGATTAACACTAAAATATTTACGACATTTTTAAAATGAAATTCATTTATCAATTTCATGCTATATCTACCTACCTAAGTAGTTTTATGATCCCCAGAGGACAACGTTTTGTATAAAATACTTTGTTCATTATTTTAAGTGAGGTTTGGGGGCCATAGTTAATCAATAAATTAGAATTCGTTAAGTTACTTTTGTCGTTGACTAGTAACACATGGCTGAGTAATGTCAGTCAATTAATTCCTTAAACCTTTGGTTTTACTTAGTTAACAGAAATTTTGGTTCAATAAATATTCTACAACATTCTACACAACACTATCTAGACCCATGGTAAGCTTAACTAGCTTGTGTTATGGAATCTAGAATGCGGGTAAACATACTCAAATACTTTTTTTTGTAAATACATACATATTATACATAGAAACACCCACAGCAATGCAGATAGCCATATCCATGCATACAAATATTTGCACTGAGCGAGGATCGAACCCGCGCCTCCTGCGTAGCAGTCGCGTTCACTACCGCCACGCCACAGAGGCTGTCTAGATTTTTGTAACGATACTTGTTTTTTTTTGCTGACGGCTTTGAAAAAAATAGTTGTCTATTTTTTTTTTTACTAAAAATACCTTCTCTCCGAGGCACATGAGGTCTCAATGCATTAAGAATAATCGCACATCCTAAGATCTTAACCTCATTTGAATGATTTTTTTTATAGCATTTATGATGCTAACTTTTAAGTTCGAAAAACATTGGAAAAAATGAAATGCTCAAGTGAGACTCGAACTCACGACCTTTCCCTTACAGGGGGACTGCTCTGCCAGCTATAAGGGAAAGGTCGTGAGTTCGAGTCTCACTTGAACATTTCATTTTTTCCAATGTTTTTCGATCTTAACCTCATGTTTTGCTTATCACTAAACTTAAACCTTTCTTTTGTTTCTGTATCTCGTACTGTTCATGTTTGGATAAATAAATATTTTCTTTCTTTCTTTCTTTTCTAAACCCTTAGTTAACAAGAGAAATAAAAATATGAAAGTTAAGGTAAACTTCAAGAAATTCCCTCTAAAAATATTTCGACCACCAAACAGGAAAATATAAATGAATCACTAACGATTTCCAGACGAAAGCGAAACGGACTTAAAAGATTTATTTGTACGAAGCGAGTTTGTGGGGAGAATACGTAACGAACCTCACAAACGGTGGAGGTAAACTAAATCTGTCATAAATTCGCGTGACCCCTATTCAAAATGTATAATAATTTTAGATTGGTCGTGTCTGTACATTGGAGTTATAAAAAACGCGGAGTATGTCAGTGATAAAACGATCCTTTTTCAAGTGTCCCCATTCATTGTTATTTCGAACTGGAACCAACTAGATCGCCTTGGATCATCTGATACTAGAGGTGAGGTTGCTACTGGAATGGCATAATATTCCTCTGATCCCAACCCAACTAGCCCAGGGCCATTCCAGAAGGCGCCTTCGGATATGAGGCCACGGTGTCCCCATCTTACCCCGGATAGGGAAAGCGCGCGTCATCGAACATTTTTTTTAATTCTTGTCTATTTGTTCGCGATGAACACAACAACAACTGACCTTTTTTTGTTTGAATGGCCTTATTTAGACTTTACGTAAGTTTCATCGCATTTGGTGAAAGAAAAATCGGAGATTTGGCCAAAAGTCGCGGGCATAGACTAGTGTATCATAAATTCGCATGACCCCTATTCAAAACGTTTGATTAACCTTCAATCTCGACGGTCGCCCAACACTGCGTCAGGCGACTATGAATAATGCAACGACTGAGCAATTAAGATTTACTAAAAATATATTTTAGGGATCCTTGAAAATTCCGTTCTATTGGACAGTTTTAGTTACAACCTTTTGAAGAGAATACCTTGGCAGAGGATTAAAAAAATTGTACCGCGGTTCCTGAATCCATACTAATCCATACTAATATTATAAATGCGAAAGTAACTCTGTCTGTCTGTCTGTATGTTACTCTTTCACGCCTAAACCACAAAACCGATTTTGAAGAAATTTGGTATAAGGGTAGATTAGGACATGAGAAAGGACATAGGCTATGTTTGGTCACGATAACCGACATCCACGCGGGCGGAGCCGCGGGGCAAAAGCTAGTATTATAAATGCGAAAGTAACTCTCTCTGCCTGTCTTTCTGTATGTTACGCTTTCACGCCTAAACCACTGAACCGATTTTGATGAAATTTGGTATAGGGGTAGATTAGACCATGAGAAAGGACATAGGGTATGTTTGGTCGCGATAACCGACATCCACGCGGGCAGAGCCGCGGCAAAAGCTAGTGAATGTATAATTTCGAATTTGGAACGGTACAGTCAGCATCAGAAAGATGTTGACGAAAAAAGTACTCAAAATGATCTTAATTTCGTTTTTGACCCCCTTTCACTTGACCGATTGTTCTGATATTTGCTTCACACCTTTAATTCGAACAATAATACAATAATAAATCAATAAAACAGTTTGATTTGCTCTTAATACGAGAGTCCCCGTTCAGTGCAAATAATTGTATGCTTAATAAGTAATATATAAGCTTAACATGGGTCTAGAATGTTGTGGAATATTTATTATTTATTTATTTTGAGACTTCGTCGTCAAGATATTTATGACGCTGTACACTTGCGGGATGTAGATGCTTTTGCCGTCTACCTGTACCTCCAGCTACAAAAAATACGTATTGATGGTTGTCCATTATTGATCTTTGTTGTGAGTCCCTACAGGTATTATTGTAATACCTAGCCAAAAAAATAGCACCCAATACCACGTCTATCCCACCCAGTCACCTTTTTCAAGTCACCCGTACATCTTGCTTGGAGGCGTCCCACCTTCCGTTTAATTTTAACCAACCTTTTATTTTATCATCACTTAGGAAGCGAACCTGTGGCCGTTAATTTACTACTTTTTCCACAGCCTGTGCTTCTTGATAATTGCCTAAGAAAAAATCCAATCGCATTTTCTCGGTCCTATAATTAAATCCGGGTCTGCTTTTCTGTAGGCAGGTATCTATATCTATTTTCGTTAATTTATGTTTGTATTTCGTTCGTTGAGACGAATCTCAACAGTCTGTTACCCTTTTACGCCTAAACCAATACCCACAACCCGAAGGAGGCCATCTCGAATCACACGGTCCTGGGTCTGCCGGAGTGCGAGAGATATGCTTTTGGGAAACACATCTCCGGCAACCAAAGACCCAAGACGGCGTGCGTTTTAGTCGGTTCGAGTCCGACATAACCACCTCCACCGGCTCCGGGGGGGGGGGGGGGGGGGGGGGGGGGGTGTTATCCGTGGGGAATTTTTGCACGATTAAAAAAAACGCCTAAATCACTGAACCTATTTTAAAGAAATTGGGTATGGGGAGGTAGAATATATTTTAGACTATGTCTAATCGCGATAACCGATATCCACGCGATAACCGATGCCACGGGCAACAGCTAATGTTTATGTATTTATGTGTAGAAGACGTTATACAGATTGGATGTTTACCTTACCTCTTCCGTCGTGATCAAAGCCATGTTCCAAAGGTAACGTGATTACGAACACGCCTTCAGTTCTAAAAGGCTCTTTGGACGCGATTGAACAACAAAGACTTTCATAGGTACGCTAGACACGCTGAACGGAACAAAAGCTTTGTCCATTTAAGCTAGGTCATAGAGCAGATATTCCTATAGAGAGGAAATGTACAGTGAACATCGGTTCCATCTTGACTACAAAGTGTCAAAATGATCTTAAAACTCTCGTATCAAGAGCAAATCAAACTGTTTTATTGATTGAAATTGTATTAGAATAATTTTTTTAAAGTATTAAGTATACAAATCAAATATTGTCATTAGGAAAACGCCCAAGCGATTCACTTTTCCTGATGTATTCGATGAAACCGCCGTTCCCAATAACATACTTACAGTTAAAGATAGATCGCATCTACGGATAAAGTGCTCGGCTGTTTTTAAATTCAAAACATAGGAATTCCTATTTCACACCAATTTCGGAGAATAAAATTATACCGCGATGCGCTTTCCCGCAAAAAAATCAGTTACCAATAAGTCCAAAGATCGCATTGGATTTTCTTACCTTGGTGCGAAACGACCACTTCAAAAAATGGCGTGGTGCCATTCACACCACTGGTTCGAATCGACCACTACAAAAAGCGGCGTTGTGCGATTCACACCATGGTGCGAACAGCTTGTGGTGTAAATCGACGAAAGACCCCCATCCATGTGTTGAATTTAAACAGCCGATACGTCAAATTTGACTGTTGTGATCTATCTTTAACTGTAAGTATGTTATTGGGAACGGCCGTAAATTATATAATTTTGAGAACTAAAAGTATGTACCAAATATCAGAACTATCTGTTGTTAGATAGAAATTAAACTACTGACACAATAACATAATTAAAAATAAAAGGGAGCGACCACACGTCACACTCTTATGCTGCCCCGAATAGTAATATCCTTATCGATCACTTCACTCAATCGATAGCCCTGCGCATAGAGTTGGGAAAGTCATCGAAATATCGTTTACACTGTTAACAGGAAGGGTGAAACCAAGGCATTAAATAATTTTGAGTACTTTGAGAGCAAATCAAACTGTTTTATTGATTGTATTATTGTGTGTACCAAATATCATAACAATCAGTCAATAAGAAGGGGGGAAATTAAGGTATGAAAATAATTTTGAGTACTTTTTTCATCAAACTCGTTCTGATGCTGACTGTACTCATCCACGCCGTAGGTCGGCTGTTACACAAAAGTGATTTCTAGTTAGAATTTTAGTCTGTCAGTCTGTCATGATTGATGTTCGAGCATCACATCATCATCATTATCATCCTGCAAGCCTTTCAGTTGAGATTTTTCAGTTTAACTGCGAAATTATTGAACTTTATGAAGAGAGATCTCTGCGTCTATATAGTGCTTCGCTTCCTATGTACCGAGATATCTATGCTTCCTATGTTTTTTTTTTTTTTTTTCGTGCGGAAATCCCCTCGGATACCCCCCCTGCCGGAGCCGGAAGGGGAGGTTATGTCGGACTCGAACCGACTAAAACCGCACGCCGACTGTGGGTCTTGGTGCTAGGCCGGAGGTGAGGTTGTCATAGACATACGAAAAGACACACGAAAAGTGCTGTCTAGGAGTAGAGTTTTCTATTAGCTGTGCTTTCGTACTCGTATCGTACAAGCGTGTTTCAATCTTGGGTTCCACACTCTTTTCCGAGAAGCGACTGCCATCTGACCTCTATTAGGGTGCTGGGTAACAGAACATTTTTCGTTCAGTCGTTTTTTCGGTTTGATCACTTGTTGTTTATCAACATGATTATGTTATTTTAATTAATAATTATGTTGTAATAAATTATGTATCTTAAAGTACATAATTATCTATAGATACGGGAGTTATCACGATTAGAAACTTTACTGAAAAACAAAATTGCTTAGATGCGTATGGTAGATACAATATGATAATATAACGATTTATCGATGTACAAGGTTTATTCACGGTAAGTAATTGACATCACGCATACACCATTTAGGTAAAGACTGTACATAACAGTAACAGTGATCTAAGATTTGTCCCCTTATTACTTAGTACTTTATTTTGTGAACTTATAGTTTCTTTGTTAATATGCCTACTTCTTCTTCTTCTTCTTCGTGTCAGTGGCAACAATTTAAATATTTAGATACGCCCAGCCCAAAACTCAGCGACTTTGACCGCATCTTCCGTAGCTTCATTCAGGTCGGCAATGGTAAATTATATTTACCGCAGGAGTATTTATCGCAGGTTTATAAGTGCCCGGTTAATGGCAATAGGCTCGGCACCTGTTCCTTTGGGACCTAAACATAAACTGGCGAAATGTGAGTGTTAGCACCTCTGTCCACCCCTTCGGAGAATACAGGCGTGAGTTTATGTTATGTTATGTTAGGATATTAGGATACCTATTACTAATATATTACTTAGATACCTATATGAAAGTTAAATTTTTGTTGTTTCACTTGTTGGATGCTTTTTTATGGGTTATTACTGCATAGCCTGCGGCGCTAAGACGTCACATTGATCAATTCTGCTAAAAACGAGTAACCTTTTAATTTCACGGCCCATACAAATAAATCATTTGAATCATGAAAACCATACTACCAACAAACTTTACTATAACTTCAAGTAAAAACCATTAAAACCGCGGAGAACGGTGTAGTCCACTTAGAGCACCCAGCTTTTCTTTTTTTTTTTACCGTGGGGGAAAATCCTTCATGGATGTTATGCCGGACTCCTACTGACTAAAAACCCCCACGGTAACGCCCAGAAGCCTATGGATGGGACCCCGGGTAAGCCCTCGTAAGGATGTCCCAGGACTCCCATACTCCCATCAGACCTACGGCTACAATTGCGGCCTCGCCTTGGGGGTGGTTGGGGTGCTATCCCGCGTCTATGGGGGGCTTTTCAGGTGTTATCCCGCTTCTTAGGGGGGGGGGGGGGGCGTGCGTGAATCCCTCACGTCACGCTGCCGTCATGGGCCTGCTTCTGTAGAGACGGTGAGCAGCCAACTCACCGTCCTCAGGCCCCCGGTCATGGAGGCCGATGGTCTTCGGCGAAGACACGTCGGCGGCGACCAAGCCGCCGACTGCGGAACTCGGGTGGGAGAGTTTTCTCCCGCTCTCGCCCCGCCGCCTCTTTCACGAGCATGACCTGCTCACAGAAAGAGGCGGCGCAGTCCCACTTGCTCCCGCTGGATACCATGGCTCGCACCATGGTCTCGAGCGAGAGAGTGCCCACGCCCAGACCCACCACGAGGACCTGGCGCTGTTGCGCCCACGCCGTGCACTCCACCAGCGTGTGGAGCGCTGTGTCATCGCTGCGGTCCTCGCAGTGCTGACACTCGGCCGTGGTTTCCCGGTGTCTTCGCCACAGATAAGAGCACCCAGCTGCATAGCACCAACAGAAAATGATTAAATCAAAACCACGGAGGATAGAATATGATTACCAAAACATACCTACTTCTCCAATAAACTCTCCTAACCTGGTGCAAAAACTATCTGGACGGCCGACAATGTATCGTCAAAGTCGGCGATACGATCAGTGATCCGTTTGACATAACTACAGGAACGGCGCAAGGTTCAGTCTTGGGCCCCTTACATTACCTCACATACGTCAATGACATGGAGCACGTAGTCCATCAATGTTCTATGTACCAATATGCCGATGACACGTGCTTGATAGCTGCTAAGAAAGACATCAACGTAGCTTTTTTTTTTTTTTTTTTTTTCGTGCGGAAATCCCCACGGATACCCCCCCTGCCGGAGCCGGAAGGGGAGGTTATGTCGGACTCGAACCGACTAAAACCGCACGCCGACTGTGGGTCTTGGTGCTAGGCCGGAGGTGAGGTTGTCAAAGACATATCCCTCGCACCCCGGCTGACCCAGGGCCATCCCTTACGGTCTGGCCCTCCTCAGGAGGGGGGACAACGGTGTCCCCAACTCGCCCCCGGAATGGGGAGGCGCGCTGTTCAGCGCGCCGCCGCCGTGGCCTGCTTCTGCTGGGGTGACAGGCGGCTCCACCCGTCACCCCCAGGCCCGCGCTCATGGGGGACGGAGGTCAGTCAGTGCCCTCCGACGCCCGAGTTGCCTGCGCGCGCGGGCGGCGCGATCCGCGAGTCTTTCTCGCTCGCGCCGCCTCTCCCGCTCCGCCGTCTCCTTCACGACCATTACCTGCTCGCTGAAGGAGACGCCGGCCGCCCACGCGTCCGCGCAGCGGACCATTGCTGTGAGCAGGGTGGCGAGGGTGAGAACTCTCACTCCCAGGGCCGCCACTAGCTCCCGCCTCGGTTCGGCCCATGCCGGGCACTCGGTGAGCGTGTGCAGCCCCGTGTCCTCGCTCGCGTCGCAGTGATGGCACTCGGACGTTGGCTCCTTTTCGATCCGACACAGATATCTCCCGAAGCACCCGTGCCCGGTGATAATCTGCGTCAGTCGATACGAGAGGCTGCCATGTGGCCTCTCGAGCCATTCCCCCATGATGGGCCTTACCGCCTCTATGACGGCATGCCCTGCGCGTCGTTGCTCAAGTCGTCGCTCCCACTCCGCCACCATGATCCCGTGGAGCCGGGACCTCTCGGCCCGAATGTCTTCGGGCTCGGGATCGTATCCCCGCTCCCGCGCCTCCTTACGGAACCGATACAGTGCCGCAAGGGATCTCGCTTCCAGGATCCACGGTGGCGATCCGGCTAGGAGACTCGCCGCTTCAAAGGATATCGTGCGGTACCCCCTAATGGCCCTGCAGGCCATCGTCTGCTGCGGAGCATGCAGCAGTTGCACGAACCTGGCCTGCAGGGCGTCCGCCCACACGGGGCACCCGTACAGGGCCATGGACCGCACGACACCCGCGTAGAGTCTCCTGCAGGAGTCCTCTGGGCCCCTCAAGTTGGGCAGCAGCCGCATCAGCGCGTTAGCTGACACCAACAGTTTGGGGCGCAGACTTCGGAAGTGCTCTCCGAAGTCCCACCGACCGTAAAGTACGAGCCCCAGATATTTCAGCCGGGGCTTGATGTCGATGGGAGTACCTCCTACTGTCAAGCTGGATCCCGGGGGTGGCCTGCGCCGAGGACCATGAAAGAACAAGGCCTCGGATTTGTGCAGAGCCACCTCGAGACCCAGCCGCCGGATCCGATCCACGACTTGAGCAACAGCGGTCGTGGCCCTCTGGGTCGCCTCGCGGTGTGTAGCGCCACTCACCGTCACTAGCGTGTCGTCCGCGTAGCACGTGACGGTGGCACCGAACGCGAGCTCACCGCGAAGCACCCAGTCGTATCCGATGTTCCACAGGAGCGGCCCCAGGACCGATCCCTGTGGGACACCGCACGACATCTCACGCCTACCGACGCCGGTCGCACTTGGGTAGATGACGGCCCTCTCCGTCAGGTACGCCCCGACTATGCGGCGGAGGTAGAGAGGCACATCGTGGTACACGAGCGCCTCCCTGATGCAACTCCAGGGCAAGGTGTTGAACGCGTTGGAGATGTCCAAGGACACCGCCAACATCACCTCACCCCGGGCAACCGCATCCTCCGCCAGAGTCCTCACGCGCATGATGGCATCCACAGTGGAACGCCACCGGCGGAAGCCGTACTGCGTGTCCGCTAGGTCCGGCCCCACTCTAGAGAGGTGCTCGACGAGGCGCTTGGCAATCACTCTTTCGAAGAGCTTGCCCACCTCGTCGAGCAACACTATGGGCCGGTACCCGGACGGCTCATCCGCCGGGCGTCCGTCCTTGCGGATGAGGACCAGTTTCCCCGTCTTCCACATCTTCGGAAACTGGCCCCGCTCCAAGCATGCGCTGAGGAACCCTCGCAGTCGGAGTTCGAGACCGTCTTCTCCTAGAGCTAGGACCCACGCACGGCCTGGAATGCCGTCGGGTCCCGGGGCGGTGTTCTTCTTGGCTCTAAGCCGACGCACCGCCAGCTCTAGTTCTACCCAAGTGACCTCGGGCACGTCGTCGTCAATAACCACGCCGGGCGCATCAGGCGACCGAGGTGGCGGAGTCATCTGCGGCGGAACGTGTTCCGCCCGCGCCGGGAACAGGGATTCCACCACTCCTCCAAGCAGAGCCGGCTCGAGAACCTGGGTCAGGGGAGGGGCCCGGGGGCGCAGCTTTCCTCTTACCAAGCGGTAAGGCCGCCCCCATGGGTCCCGCTCCAGTGTCTC